>CM066999.1:79433142-80847731 GCA_033977485.1 Hydrangea macrophylla
AGACGTGAGATCTTGAAGGGGAAGAAGACCGCCGACCACAAAGCCGCCATCGCCGGATCCCCCTTCCCTCCCCTCTTCGACGCCGGTGTTCTCTCACTCTCGGTATCCCTATCACTCTCGACTTCTCTCTCTCTCTCTCGGTATCCCTATCACTCTCGGCTTCTCTCTCTCCAAACCTCTCACGACCTCCCTTTCCCCTCTTCCCCTCCCACCATAATCAGTCCAGGGCAAGCTGTTGAAGAGATCATCTCCACAATGTTAGTTTTTTGAAATCTAGTTCTTCATTTGTTTTCAATTAATTAGGGCTGAAAAATTTTTGAGATGAAAAAATTAGGGCTAGAAAATGATGTGAAAATTTAAGGCTTGTAATATATGTTACTAGGATTTTTCAGTTCTCTTCGATTTTTGTCAATGTGATGTGTTCTGATTACTTGGTTGCTGACTGAAAATTTAGGGCTAAAAATTTTGTGGGAGTAAAGAAATCAAAGTTTGAAATTTGATCATTTGGGTACCCAAGAATACTCTACAAGTATTGAGTTGTAACATTTTCAGAAATTATACTTGTCAGTGTTTTGTTACTTGTTACTTCATATCATTTTTTCTGTCTTATGATCATACTCACATGAATATGAAAACAATGGATAGTAGTCTAACCAGCTAGTTGAAAGTCTGAATTTGAAAACCCCCCCAGTTGCTTACGTAACATATTAAAAATGGAGTAAGGCACGTTCTTCATTGCTTATAAAAAATTAGGGCTTGTAATATATTGTTAGGATTTCGATGGACCCTGATGGTGCAATGGAATTCTTTTGTTGAGTTTATGATGTTCATTCTCATCATGCCATACAACATGTACTGCCCAATAGATTTTTGAGAAGTCAAAATGGAAGTGATAATTTGGGTGGTATTTCTAGGGCTTATTTGGATTATTGATTGTAGAGATGTAACATTTTAAATTTCTATAGTCAATGTAGAGAGAGGCGGAATGTCCGACGAAACAACCCTCCCCTTTTCAGATCCGTTGAACCTCCCCTCAGGTAAGCTGTATTTTGCACAATTGCTTTCAGTAGATGAGTTGAATGGATCACAAAAATGATTTCATTATTCTCTTTATTTTTCAGAAAGAAAAAAAAAATTGATACAAAAAATTCATGTACATAATGTAGGAATGGAAGAAGAAACTTTTAATACTTGCTCAAGTACGGACATAATTGATACAGAAAATGAGAATGAAGTTGCAAATACAAACAATGAGCTTACGGAGAATGTAGAAGAGAAGCTTGAGGAGCCTAAGATTAATATGATTTTTGGTAGCATAGATGAGTTGGTTGGGTATTATAGGAGATATGGTAACCAAATGGGGTTTGCTGTGTCGAAAAGAAGTTCAAAGAAGGACCTTGATGGGGTCCGAAAGTATATTACGGTTGTATGTAGTAGGAATGGCACTTCAAAGCACACGTCAAAGAATGCTTTGAAGCCATATCCGATTACAAAAACAAATTGTGAAGCTAGGATCACCGCATTGCTTGTAGATGGACAATGGGTAGTGAGCAAAGTTTTGCTTCAACATAACCATTTGTTAAGTCCAGGAAAAGCTCGCTTTCATCGGAGTAATAGGGTAATAAGTAAAGGGGCGAAGAGAAGACTTGAGCTTAATGATAGGTCGGGGATACGAATGTGTAAAAGTTTTCAATCAATAGCGGTTGAAGCGGGGGGATATGACAATTTGAATTTCTCGGATAAAGATTGTCGAAACTACATTGACAAAGTAAGGCGGTTGAGGTTGGGGGAGGGGGATGCCAGTGCAATTCAGAATTATTTTATGCATGTTCAAGCTACTGATTCTAATTTTTTTTATATGTTGGATTTAGATGAGGAGAATCGACTAAAGAACTTGTTTTGGTCAGATGGGAGACAAAGGGCAGTATATGAGGAGTTTGGGGATGTAGTAACATTCAACACAACATACTTGACTAATAAGTATGACATGCCATTTGCTCCCTTTGTAGGAGTCAATCACCATGGGCAATCTACGTTGTTGGGTTGTGGGTTACTATCAAATGAAGACACTGAGACATTTACGTGGATATTTAGGTCATGGCTTGCTTGTATGTCTGGTCGTGCTCCACCTGCTATAATCACTGACCAAGACCGAGCCATGAGAAATGCAATAGAAATAGTATTTCCAAATGCTCGCCATAGGTGGTGCTTATGGCATATAATGAAGAAGATACCAGAAAAACTAAGTGGTCTCAATAACTATGAGCAAATTAAGTATGTTTTGGCAACGGTTGTGTATGATTCTTTGACTCTTGAGGAGTTTGAAACTGGTTGGGTAAAAATGATGGAGAAGTTTGAACTTCAAAGTAATGATTGGTTGAATGGGTTGTACAGTGAGAGGCAAAGATGGGTGCCATGTTTTGTAAAAGATTGTTTTTGGGCTGGAATGTCCACCACCCAACGAAGTGAGAGCATGAATGCTTTCTTTGATAAGTATGTCAATTCGAAGACTAGTTTGAAGCAGTTTGTAGATCAATATGAGAATGCATTAGCTGATAAGGTTAAAAAGGAAAATGATGCGGATTACAATTACTACATTTCATGGATCCCCACTATTAGTCGATTCGCCATGGAAAAACAAGTCCAAGATGTTTATACAACCACAAAGTTTAAGGAGTTTCAGGAGGAGTTAACAGGGATGATGTATTGTAATGTATTTAACTTAAGCATTTGTAGTGCAATTGCGGAATATGAGGTATCGGAGGATCTCTTAGTTGGAGAGAATATGAGGAAAGTAAAGTTCAAGGTGTGTTTGGTTAGAGAAGAAGGAGAAGAATGTTAAATAAAGTGTGTTTGTCGTCTATTTGAATTCAGAGGAATATTATGTCGGCATGCAATTGCGGTGTTAACGTTGGAAGGAATTTATTCCATTCCAAGCAAATACATTTTAAGGATATGGAGGAAAGATGTAAAGAGGCGTCACACAAAAGTAAGAGTGAGTTATAGTGACTGGAGTGTAGCAAATGAAGGACGTCACTACAATCAAATGTGTACGGCATTTTTTGACATTGCAGACATTGCATCTGAATTTCAAGAGAAGTGTGATTTCATAATGCATAAGCTAGGTGACCTAAGGATTGGTGTAACTAGGAATGATGGTGTTTGTGGTAGTACTAGTACCCAATTTACACCAAAGTCCAGGAAGTTGGAAAAAGTGAAGTCACAGGGTAGCAAAAATATACTCACTCCATTGGCCGTACGTCGCAAAGGTCGTCCTCCGTTTAAAAGGAAGCAATCTATTGTTGATACAATTGTTAAAAGGAAAAAAAAAAAAAGAAAAAGGGAAGAAGGTATTATTTACTTTTTTTGTGCAATTGTGCAATTTTGTTTATATATATATATATTATATACTAATTCAATTTTTTTGAAGATGTGTTCTGACCAAGTTGCGGATGTGGTTGACACACAAGAGAGTAATGTTTTGAAAGATAATGTCATGGTTGGAGGTAGTTTTTTTTTTCTTTCTAGACTATTGGTTTGTTGTGTTTTAAATTCCAATTAACTGATCAAACATCGGTATTTTCTGCCTCAGGATCAACTGGAGTTTGAACAACTGGAGTTTGATTTGTTACAAGATGCTGCATTCCAAACATTGTGGATTTGTGTTAACTTTATAATGGTATATGGTTTGGTGATGTACTAGTTTAAAATTAATGTTAATGTATTTGGATTGTGCATTTGGTAATGTAATGGATTTGTAATGCTACATTGTGGATTTGGATTGTGGATTTGGTAATGTAATGGATTTGTAATGTTTCATTGTGGATTTGGGTTTGGATTTGTAATGTTTTAAAAGATAATGTCGTGTCAGGGAATGAAGGGGATGAACACATTGAGAAGAAATTAAAAAGAAATAAACTCTCAGAAACAAGAAGATGCCTTGCCATAGATCACACTCATAAATTTAAGCAGTTTATATATCAGGAAGCCTCACTGTGCAACCACATTAAGCTCAAATTTGCGTCACATAAGCCAAAACATAAATAACCCCAAACTGGAGCTAAAATAACATTCATTGAGACAATCTAAAAGGAAAAAACTACAAGAATTTCATTCAACATGAAAACCACAGTGCATCAGAAATTACAATTTACAGATTTCCCCACAACCCAAACTTTAAAATCTTTCATCTTTCTTTTATTCTAGTTCTTAAAGTCCAACACATGCTTGATGCTGAAAACGTAGAGAGTGCATAAGCCACAGAGCATTTTGATGTAGAGTGCAACGATCAATGGCCAAAAAACCCATAAAGGGGTCAATTCTTTTGAATCTTCAGCTCCATAATTAGCACATTGCTGTAGATCCACCACCATCACCAAGGTCAGTTGCAACAACAAGTTGTAGTAAGCATAATTTTTCATAAGGAGGTTGACATAGTGAAAGCATTGCATCGAAATGGCAGAAAAGGAACCCAAATGGCCAGAAGCTTCAGACACGCGCATTTGTGAAAAGGCCTGAAAATTTGGGAAAACAACTAAATAACTATGAATAACAGTTTTTACTTATCAATGCCACCGTTCTTTCCTAATCCTAAGCGAAAAAACATTAAAAATAATACAAATACAACTGCGCCAACAAACACATGAAACTCAAGAAAGTTGAGATATATAAGATCTAATTCGGACTCGAGAAACCTAAAGATTAGAACAATTTTATTCCACAAAACAATTTCTAAAGAATTTTGTTTCACAACACCATACACTGATTTCTTTGCCAGTGTGCATATTTGGGTTTGCCTCCAGTGAAAACTATATCAAATTATCATGACAATTCCAAGCAGTGAAGAACGTGCCTTACTCCATTTTTAATATGTTACGTAAGCAACTGGGGGGGTTTTCAAATTCAGACTTTCAACTAGCTGGTTAGACTACTATCCATTGTTTTCATATTCATGTGAGTATGATCATAAGAAAGAAAAATGATATGGAAGTAACAAGTAACAAAAGACTGACAAGTATAATTTCTGAAAATGTTACAACTCAATACTTGTAGAGTATTCTCGGGTACCCAAATGATCAAATTTCAAATTTTGATTTCTTTACTCCCACAAAATTTTTAGCCCTAAATTTTCAATCAGCAACCAAGTAATCAGAACACATCACATTGACAAAAATCGAAGAGAACTGAAACATCCTAGTAACATATATTACAAGCCCTAAATTTTCACATCATTTTCTAGCCCTAATTTTTTCATCTCAAAAATTTTTCAGCCCTAATTAATTGAAAACAAATGAAGAACTAGATTTCAAAAAACTAACATTGTGGAGATGATCTCTTCAACAGCTTGCCCTGGACTGATTATGGTGGGAGGGGAAGAGGGGAGAGGGAGGTCGTGAGAGGTTTGGAGAGAGAGAAGCCGAGAGTGATAGGGATACCGAGAGAGAGAGAGAGAGAGAGAGAGAGAGAAGTCGAGAGTGATAAGGATACCGAGAGAGAGAGAGAACACCGGCGTCGAAGAGGGGAGGGAAGGGGGATCCGGCGATGGCGGCTTTGTGGTCGGCGGTCTTCTTCCCCTTCAAGATCTCACGTCTGAAAGTTTTTTTGGGGGGGTTATTTGAGAGAGATACAGATTATTCATATGATATGGGTTAGACCCAAACCCATCTTGAGTTAGTCTTTGGTTAGATTTGGTGAGTTAGTCTGTGGGTCCCCATTGCCATGTAGACAATCCACTAAGGGTGTGGAATTTGTTAGTGGATGTTAGTGCCCAAAGCTTTATTGTAACTAATATACCGTTGTTTGTTAAAATCTTTTGTTAAAGATTTTAAAGGGTGTGTACAGGTTAGTCATTCGGTGTTGCTAGAGTGCCTCCAACATATTCCTCAAATTTCTCAACCCTTCAAAGTTGAAGATTCCCATCAGCATTTAAGAATATAAATTAATCCAATAGACTCTTCAAGTGTAAGAAAGCAAATTAAAGAGTTATCTTCTCATGTTTGAAATTTGTAGAGCCTTTTGCTCCTCAAAATTCATGTTTTTATTTTATTTTAGTGCAATGTGAATAGCAAAAGCAATTAGAAAATGTGATGGTCGCTTGTTCGTTTGACTTGCGATTCCTACATATTTTATCTGGAAGGGGTCCGCTGTAGATGGGCGTATCGTAGGAGCGGCAAGGGAGAAGGATTTCAATGTGCCTGAAGGTATATTCACATTTACCATTTGCTTCAGTCCAATTTTGTATGTTTGTTTATACAGTGCTTGATTTGCGTCAATAAAATATTTATTTGTTTTCTTGTTATTATAGGAAAATATTATCTTATTGATGCTGGATACACACATTCACCAAACTTCATAGCACCATACAGGGGTGTTAGATGTCATTTAAAGGAGTTCAGTTCCGGTAATCAAGCTCCACAAAATGCAAAAGAGTTGTTCAACCAGTACCGTTATGCTTCTTTAAGAAATGCAATTGAAAGGATATTTTGTGTACTTAAGACACGATTTCCTATTTTAAGGATGTTAGGTCCTTATCCATTTACCACTCAAGCCAGCTTAGTTGTTGCACTTTGTGTTTTACATAATCATATTAAAGTTGAAACTGGTGGTGATGATTGGGCTTATGAAGAATACGATTGTGAAGTACTAAATGAGACACAATCAGAGACTCGATCATAAGGATTGGTAAATGGGCAACTGTCAGCTAGAAGACAAAATCGAGAGACAAAAAGAATACGAGATTTTATTGCTAAGAACATGTGGGCTGATTATGTGACTCAGCAATGTTCATGATATCTTGTTTTTCTATTTTCTAATTGGGTATGAGAAACGGTTGTTCTTTACTTATGATATGTATGACTTTGATATTTTATTACTCCCTCCGTCCCCTTTTTTTGAGTCCACCTTTGGGAACTCAACTTATTAAGGGGACAAAAAGAATCTACATCTACTTTCCACAATTGCCCCTAATCATTGCAGTAACTTTTGTAGTTTTGTCTCGGTGTAGATTTCAAGGAATGGTAGTTTTGGAAAGTAAGTAAAAATTGTATGCTAATTTAGGAAAGTGGACACTAATTTTAGGACATCCTAAAATGGAATATAAGACTCAAAAAAAGAGACGGAGGGAGTAATATATAGCTAGTTTTTTTTTTTAAAATTAAATTTTTTTTTTATACATGGTTGAGGGGGGATTTGAACACTCATCACTTGGGTTGGGATGGTGGACTTTTGCCGCCAGGGTAGGACCATGGTCCTAATATTTAGCTAGTTGATAAAATGATTGCATTGAAAAAAAAAACCATAGGCCAAGATAATACCCCTAAAGTAAATAAGAACAATTTTCATTATTTCACACAATAAAAACCAAAAAAGAGTTGAGCATAATGTTTAAATTTGATATTTTTCAATTTTAATTATTGCTACCAAACACTCCTACATTAGACAATTTCAAATGAAACAATTTTTTCTTTGACCAACCAAACAGACACATGAATTAAAATTAAATCATTTACAAATAGACAAATTTCAAATGAACCAATTCAAAATACAATAATTCAAAAAATGGGGCAATTTATGCAACCAAACAGGCTCTAAAAGTGAATGAAACTTAATTTTGAACAAAAAAACGAGTCTTCAGAATGACACACATGGGTGATTAAAATATAAGTTTCAAGAGCTCATTGGAAATACTCCTACACTATTAACAGAAAGGAAAACGGTAAATTTTTAACGTTCAGTGCAATTTACCCAAAAAGCTAGGAAAAAAAAAAACCAATTTCGTAATTTTCATGCCAACGATAGTGATTTGGTAATTTTGGAAATACCTGCAAAATCTTAATAGGTCATAAACTCTCTTTTCTCTTTCCTTCCTAGAGTTATGTTTGATTTGCAAATAGCCAAAAATGCAAAAGAATAAAAAAAAAATTGATAAGAATTTTTTTTCTAGTATTCTTCGCCACATATAGTGACGATTTGTAATTTTAAAACTTAAAATCTCAATAAAAAAAATAATATGAAAAAGGGTAAGTGACTAATATTTGAACTTTTGATGAATTTGCACCATATTTTCCTTTTCTTTTTATTTTCTATTTTAGTTATTTGCCAAATAAAAAAAGAATTTAGTCTTTTCATTCCTTTTGTTCACTAGGTTCATTAATCAAACAAAAGCTTAGGAGTTAGGGGAGGACCTGCATTGTAATTTTGAAATTTTAATTCCTTGACCCCTGTAAAATTTATGAAAACTTTGTGATACCTATATGGAATTTTAAAATTTGAAACTCCCCATATGCTTACGTAATATATAAATTTTAAGCTCTAGCCATTTCATAATTTTAAAAACATTGATATGGACATGTAAATTTAAAATTCTAAGTTGATCTAAATATTGACTCCAAGATAAGATAGAAGCAGAAGTCCTAATTATATAAAAGGACACCGTGAAAATTAAGAAAAATTTATTAAAATTCAAAACTGCCTCGTACATCACATTTGGGCAAAAAAAAATTTACCTTTGGGCATACTTGGGCCAAAATGTGCTTTAGGGACTCTAAAATACTTTTTAAAATTCATATAAATAGGTTATGCTTTCCAAATTTATGTCTCGAATTCAGTTCCCAAATTCTTTAATAATTGCATCATATGCCGTGACAATGGTCAGTAGTACACTGAACGTGATACAATTGGGTCATTGGCAAAACATTTGAAAACTAAATTTAAGAAACATAGCATAATCAATCCCTTACATCTTATTCATAGCTATTAAGGAAGTTTGTTTACCACATGTTAAATTGTTAATGACATAAGGTGTGTTTGATAAAACTGAAAATTAACTACTGAATTTTCAGTGTTGAAAACTTTAAGCTGTCGAATTTGCAGTATTCCAAATAGTGTTTTAAGTGCTGAAAATGTAAATTAGATTATTTGATAATACAATTATTGAAACACTGAAATCTTAGAAGATTACAATTTTACCCATGTTGCTCACCTTTCTTTCTATCTATATAGCATGCAAAAAAAAAAAAAAACACACACACACACACACACACACACACACACACCAACAACAACAACAACAAATACATATGTCTCTAATGACAATAAAATTCAAAATATGCTCAACTTTGACTATTTAACAACGCATTTGCAATTTGTTCGTGCAGATTGATCATAAAATCTTGATTCAATTGAATCCTTACACCTAAATCTCTTGCTTCATTTGCACTTAATTGCATCATTTTGAAGATCTCCAAGAGGGACATTTTCATCTTGGTATTGCTCGAACAGTGAGTCACTAATTGCAGTCTTCCTTATATAGTTATGAATTGCCACACAAGCAACGACAATATTTCTCAGGACAGAAAAGGGATACAATGCCATATGTCTTCGTTAACTTTGAAAAACGAGCTTTTAGAACCCCAAATGTTCATTCAATCACAGTTCTTAACTTAGCATGTGCATGGTTAAACATTTCTTCCTTTGTCCATGGACGACCAATTTGTTTGAAATTCGACAACTAATACTGTATATTACGATAGGGTGCTATAAAACTACAAGTGTGAGTGTATGCAGCATCATATAGGTAATATTTGTCTGGATTAATTATAAACAAATTAAAAATGTAGCAACTTAGCATAATAATTAAATCATTAAAAATAGAAATAAATAAGCATATTTCTTGCCAGACGGAGGAAATAGAAAGTTATTTGATGGATCACACATAGTTTCTCTTAACATTCTAGAATCATGTGCCACACCTTCCCATCCAGCCAATATAAATGTGAAACCTATCTCAAAATCACAAATACCAAGCATATTTTGATAGCATTCACCTCTCCCTCTGCCTCGATAAGGTACTTGCTTATTGAATGGTATAGCAATATGAATCAAATTACCATCTAGTGCTCCCACTGCACCCTTTTATTGATTTAAAAATAAATACATTAATTTTTTGTATCAAACATTGCTAAATTTAATTAATGCACATACATTTCAATTATTATCTAAAATAGCTCTGAGACGATGGTGTTGGGTAATCTGATTAGGATTATGATAAACGATGTGGGCACAATTATTTCCTTTGAAAAATATAGCACTACTTGTATTTCATGGAATGCATGTTAATTGTTTGGGTTGAATAGTTGAACTACCATTTACGTACATGATGAATATCGTCATCTTCTCTTCTACAGATATATAATGGATGTCTTGCAACCACCCTTTAGCTCAAAAATGATTACACAAGTTCAAGAATACATCTTTTTCCATCCTTAATATCTCTTGACAATGTGACTCGTTTCCTTCAAGCAATTCATCAACATAGGTAGCTCCACTTAAGGAAGAATTGGTATCTAGTCTTTTTTCTTTTACATCTCATCTTCAATCTCTTTATTATTAGAATTATTGCAATTTTTTGTAATGCCATTTTCCTCAATGTCGTCTTGTTTTCCATTCTGGCCATGCTGGTGATATCATGACCATTCCAAAACATGTTTAAAAAAACAAGTAACGCAAATATGCAAAGAGGCTAAACCAACAATGGTATTATTTGTAAAATAACAAATCTTTTAAGGATACTAAACCAAGAATAACAAAAATTGCAAAGTACCGAAAATTAAAACCCAGGATAACTATAACCTAAAACCTAAAGAAATCATAGCTTTTTAGCATTCATTTGATGCAAATTCATTCGAACTTCTTTTGGCTTCTTAGCAAGCATAATCCACTGCTCTCGGTGTGCCTGACTCTCACAAAAAATACTACACCTAGCTACATATACAGGATCATCCATTTTGAGCTTTTCCATTGTGTCCAAGATTTTGTTGCATTCTTCGAGCGAAGGTCCATCAGATTTTTCTAAAGTTTTAAGAAGTCTTTCAATTTGTTCATTGACTTCACTAGATTCCTTCTTCTTGCATCATTTATTTTTTGGTTGAACATCAATTGGTGAGGATGGTGGAATAGGAGATTCAGAATCAAGCTCAATGTTTATTTCTAAGGACTTAAGCTCCTACTTGTGACAATATTGAAGACGATCCAATATCATCCTTAGGTACCCCTTCCTTAGGCGTACCGTACCCTACCCTGCTCTTCCAGTAGCTTCTATACCGTCAAATAAAAATTGCATCTCCTCTGCAATTTGCAACCCAATGTACCAAAATTGTTTTGCATCTGGATTTCCCAGTTATAAATTAAATTAAAAAAATACACTTATATTATAATTATAAATACAAAATATTGATAATGTGTAAGTCATTGATTTTTTTTTCTCTATTATCTTTATATAGTCACCCCATCTTTCAGTATTCTAATTCATGGTATCCATGACCCGTTGCACTTGTCACCAAATTTGACCATATTTTATATTTCTTATTTGAGTAATCCCATAAATATTTTAGTTGTGCCTTGTTGACTTTGACATGTTTTTTTTTCTCAAGAAATAACCTTTCAATATTTTGCCAAGGCTCCATCTTTAAACTGCCACCGTTTTGCCTTTGTTGCTTACTTCTTCAATGCACAAGTTTAGATAAAATTTTACCAACTCTAGATCCTTCCAATTAGCTCCACTCGCATTTTCACTAGCTAGCCATCCTACACATACCAGGCATATAAAAATACATAAGAATTTACAAACCATATTTCACTTCTTCTCTTTTTATTTTTTATTTTTCGTTTGTAAAGGGAAATGTGAGTGTCAAAACACTCGAGATATCCAATGGAGGGGCATAAGGCCCAACTCGATGCCAAAGATGCTATCACTTTTAAACTATATTTTATTTCTTCCCCATAATTGAATTAGAATTTAATTTTGGAAGCATAACATTATCTAATGCTAAAGCACCCTAAGACATATATTACAAAGAACACCAATTGTATCATAAATCCCAACTGAATCAAAGTTTTCTCAATTTGAAACGAAGTATTGGGTGTGACTTACACATTTAGAACTTAAAGTTTTCTCAATTTATTTAGGGCCCAAAAGCCAACTTATTTGAAGTTAGGTTGGAGGTGCATTTCCAATTTATAACTTATTTTGCCTTTTAATGAATCTTTCACTAAACAACCATGTCCTTTATTTTCTTTCTATTAACATCAACTAACCACAACTGAATCAAACCCCGCACTTGCCCAAAAAAACCTCCACTACAACTTAAGAGAATTTTGGAAAATTACACAACAAATTAGCTATTTGACAACCTATACTATCAAACATTCACTAGAACTTAATCAATGCATACGTTGACAAGATTCATTCTAATCAAACTGACACCCACACCATGTCTGCAACAATTTTGTTAGAAATACTAAACCCAATTTGGGTATTTCATATGCTTTAGTATTGGCCGGGTCCAAAGGTGTCTACTAGAGTCCGTTGTTGTTTTGTGGGTACAAAACAGGAGCTGCTCTCTATATATAAAGCAAAGGTTATTTGTCCTGAGTTATATGAGAGTTGCAAAACTTGCATGTATTTTTTTGATGGTCGTTGAAAAAAAATAAAGAAAGAAAGAAAGAAAAAAAGAGCAACATATTTTGTACTCCATTTTTTTTTTTTTTGATTGAAAATTTTGTACTCCATTTTGGTATCATTTGGGTATGTTTTGGGTGTTATTAGTTGCTATATGCTATAATCCCTTTTTTTGAACAAATAATGGTGAGACTGAAACTGTTTGAGCTTCTTTGTCATATAAAAAGTGGAATTATGCTTTCCCCTTTGCCCAAAAAAAAAAAAAAAAGAAAGAAAGAAGAAAAGAATTATGCTTTCCCTCTTTTCAAGATGTGATACACAATCAAATAACACCAAGCAACCCAAAAAAAAAAAAAAAAAATTCCTCTCAAACATATTAACAAACACGTCTAATGCATCAACCAACAATAGCATTTCAGAGACCTTCTTTATTATCCCAAACCCAAAATCCAATCAACTATGCAAAGAATGCAAATCAATCAAAGAATGCAAAATTCATAGACCAAAAAATAAATCGCCTAGGAGACGCTACTCCTAGCCTTTGTAATTTTGATCGAGCAATGCTAGATGCACAACGATTTGTATAAACATGCAGCACAAGGTCGGACCTTGTGCTGAAAAACCTGCGTACACAAAAAGGGGTGTGCAGACTTTTCAGCACAAGATTCAACCTTGTGCTGGATATTTGTACAAATCATTATACAAATTGTTGTACGCCTAATATTTTTCATTTTGATCACCACAAAATACAACTTACCCCCAACTACCAATTTCAGCATCAGGCGGCCCAATATAAACTCACAAAAGAAATTAACGATATTAGAATCTTGAAGTGCTATGACTTTGACAAACTTAACATGCAAAGCATGATGTCTATTTGTGGCACTTACGCCATGAATGATGCCATCGAATCCACTAGATGAGTACAAATGTACATGCAATCAAGATTAATTTATTAATATAACTAAAATTATTTAAAATTAATTAACTGACTTACTAAAAAACTAATTAGTAAAAGACTTTTTGAGGTTGACGAGAAGTTATTCAGTGAGGCTGTCATACTATGTCAACATAATGATGTGGTCTGAATTTTATACTCACTATGTCCCATATTAAGAGTCTCTTTTGGGAATTTCAACTTATTAAGGGTACAATCTTGATTTTGGTGAAATTTTCAACTTTTCAATATTACCTTTTTTGAAATTCAAAATTATAGTGTCACATAAAAAAAAAAAGAGGGAAGAGTTGGATATAATAAAGGACAAATTTGGAAAGTGTATATTAAAGTACTTTGACTTTTCAAAGAGGACTCTTAAAATGGGACATAAAAAAATGGCATCAAGGATTTTAAATTTGGGACAGATGGAGTAGAAATATGTGGTCATTAAAGTTAGGAGTTTATGACAAGTGGGGAAGGATGTGCCTCTGAAAAGAGTAATGCTAGGCACACTTTGAAATTCACACTGAATTTGACACCCAGCTTAAAATACTTGTACTCTGTACTGTATAAGTGGTGCACAAAAAAGTGTGAAAAATTTACACAGCACAAGATATATGTATTTAAAGCATAAGATGCCAAATTCAGTGTGAATTTCATAGTGTGACTAGCATTACTCCCCTAAAAATAGGGACTATGATATATTATCGTGACACTTCATTTTATTGGCTATATAACCCCCTTGTAATTGAGGCGTCACGTATACCTTGTCAACATAATTACATAGTATTACAGACTCACTGAATAATTTCTGGAAGTTGACCCAGTCTCTTGAGCATTACCTTATCTCATAATCTTTTTTCTTCTTAGTTTTCACTAAAACCTAATAATTGGCAATGTGTTTACTAGAAGTAGACTCAATTCAAATAAAAGATTTTATATTCTAATAGTTCTTTCTCTTTTGAGAGACAATAGCACAGTAGTTCGATACCATAGTTTGGTTAATTGTTGAATTACCATAACAACTCTTCTGCATTTTTTGTTTTGGGTGCATTTTTTTAGGGTAAATTATAGTAACACCCGCTCAACTATGATTCTTTTTTTTTTAATACCACCCTGAAAGGACAAGCAAGAATTTCATGGTTTTAACACTTTCATATCGATCATCTGTTGGTAACATGACGCAAAAATAATCTTTTTTTTTGGACGACAACCTAATCGAATGGATGTTTTGAAAAATTATAATAGTTGAGGGGGGTAATTAAATAAAGGCGATAGTTGATGGTGTGTTAGCATAATTTACCCTTTTTTATGAAGACAATAATAGGTATTGCCAATGATAAATGAGTAATGCTTGGGACACATGCAAGAAACATTTACGTAAAGTTGCTCACAAAAAATTATTGTGCCTATCTCCCTCCTGGTGAGGTTCACTGATACTGTTGGATCCATTGACAATGGGGTCCTCTAAGGAGAGAGATAGATATAGTAAGTTTTTGTGAGTAACTTTATGTGGATGTTTTTTTAGTGTCCTAAGCATTACTCCTGTTAAATTTAGTAAAAATTAACACACTCATGCTACTATAATGCTTCATCATATTCTCTCATGTACTTTAAAATTTTAGTGTAGTTAAAAATTTATGATTTCTCAACAACATGAAGTGGTAAGAAAAAAAAAAATAATAATAATAAGAACATAAGAACCATATGAGATGCAAAACTAAATAGTTGTCTTTACATTTTCTATTTTTCCTCAACATAACGAGTAAATGTTGGCTATAACGGGGACATCACGTTAGATCTATAACGTTATTAACATATTTGAAAATTTTGCTTAAGTGGGAAGAATTTTCCCTAAAAATAGGAGATGCAAATTTATAAACAAAGAGTTTGTATTGATTTGAAATACCATGTCAACCCAATAACTGTGATAACAATATTTTTCCCAACATAACATGGTAACCAAATTAGAAAAGAAAATTTTGAACATTATTATTTTCTTTTGTTTACTAAATCCATTAATTAAATGGAACCACTTCTTGTTCAACCAATTTAGCATACGGATCAAGTGTGTTAAAGAATCCTAAGCTGTTTAGGTCACACAACAATCCAGTGGCGGACCCAGAACTTTAATTTAGTGGGGGTGAATTTCTTTTGTAGAAATTGTATAATTTTATGTGATTTTTTCCGTAAGTTTCATGTATATATAGGGGGTTGGAAATTCTGTGTGAGAACATTTTTTATGTTTAATGGTGGATATGAGGTCTTTGAGTCTTTTGAGGGCTTCTGCGAAACTTCAAACTTCATCTGCATGGGAACATTTTTTTTTATTTTTATTTTTTAGAAAATGCCTTGTGGGACACTAGGACTAGTGGTTTTTGTTTTGCATTTTGGTCTTTCAATATATAACATATACATGCATACACACAATATATAATATTATAAAATTAAGATTGAGAACAAGTTGTCAATTAAAACAATCTCAAAGTTCTGCAAAATTCTAAAATTTACAAACGAGTAATAACATGCTTCCTAAATTTCTATATCAAAAGAGCTTCCAAATGACCTAGTAGTGGGGCATGGTAAACAACTTCCAATCAAAATTCAACTGGTTCCACTGTATTTGACCTGGCCCTACTGCCAAATCATTTGTGAAGCATTTTTGGGATATGAATTTGAAAGCATATCATTACTCTTTACAAAAAACCCCTAAATTAATAGAAAATCTTAATAAAAGTCTACATATTTTTTAAAATTATCATATTTAGCCAATTTTTTTTTTTCCGAAAGTTCAATGGGAACGACTGCCCCGCTCGCCCCACTATGAATCCGCCCTGCAACAATTCCTTATTTGATTCACAATAGAATAAGTTATTAAGAGTTTTTTTTTTTTTTTCTTTTTTGGGGGGAAATAGCTACTAAGAGTTTCGTGTTTATGTGGTTTCTTTTTAGGTATATATATGAGTTCGTGAGGAGTGTTAGCAACGGCTTTTGAGGTTCAATAGTGATTATAGAACCTAAAAAATGGTTATTCTCGATCAAAAAAAAAAAATAGGGGAAATTGGCTAAAAGGTCATTAAGAATGGTTTTATTGGAATCAAGGACAACTTAAAATACACATTGGGTATGAGTCCTCCCAATGTCCATAGACAAAAATACCCTCACCTTCAACCTCTAACCCTAAACAAATCCTAGCCACCATTACCACTACTCCACACCGCCTCCGACCACCACCCCTGCCACCTCCGGCCACCACCCTCGCCATCTCCGGCGACCACCACCCTCATCTCCGGCGACTACCACATGGCCATCTCCGGCGACCACCTCCATTGCACTTTTTGACCACCACAACGCCACTCCTAACCACTAGTGACCACTCCCTACCACTCAATTGACCTCCAGCCACCACCCTCGCCATCTCCGGCGACCACCACCCTCTCAATCTCCGACGACCACTCAGTAAGTCAAATTTGTTTTAGGATATATCCTAAGTGAAATTTGTCTTACAAATTTCTCTATTCAAATGGGACGGTGGTGATGGTGGTGGTGGTGGCGGTGGAGACTGGTGGTGGTGGTGGATTAGGGACGGTGGCGGTAGAAACTGGTAGTGGTGGTGGTGGAGGTAGAAGTGTCGGTGGTGGAGGTGGACTGAGATCAGTCATCGTAAGAGAAATTTCTCTTAGGATGACTGGATCAGTTTGGCCATGATTTTTGTGTGCCGGCGGTGGTGGTGGCCGGCAGTGGTGGTGGCAATGGAGGGGGAAGACAGAGAGATGGTGGTGGTGGTGGTGGCTATGGAGAGGGAGGAGAGAGAAAGTTAGAGAGAGAAGAGAGTTGGGGTAGTGGTGATGGCTCCGGCGATGGCTCCGGCGACGACGAGGACTGCTCCGGTAGTGGCTCCGGTGGTGGTGGTTGTGTTGGTGGTGGCTATGGAGGGAGGAGGAGAGAAAGTTAGAGAGAGAAGAGAGATGGTGGTGGTGGTGGCTATGGAGGGTGAAGAGAGAGAAAGTTAGAGAGAGAAGAGAGTTGGTGGTAGTGGCGACGGCAATGGCGACGGCTCCAGCTCCGGCGACGACGGCAACAGCTTCGGTGGTGGCTCCGGTGGTGGTGGTTGTGATGGTGGTGGCTATGGAGGGAGGAGGAGAGAAGGTGGTGGTGGTGGCTATGGTGGGGGAGGAGAGAGAAGATGGTGGAGGGAGGAGGAGAGAAGATGGTGGCTATGGTGGTGGTGGTTGTGATGGTGGTGGCTATGGAGAGGGAGGAGAGAGAGATGTTGGTGGTGGTGGCTATGGAGGAGAGAGAAAGTTAGAGAGAGAAGAGAGATGGTGGTGGTGGTCTCTTAGGATTCCATGGGCAATTTTGCCATTTAGAATGAAATTTAAAATTTTATAGGACTAAGAGGGATAATTTAAATTTTAGAAGACTTTAGGAGGGAAATTTTTTTTAGAGTGTGTCCTTGTATGGGTGTTTGATTATGACTTGTCCTTTAGTCCAACTTAGCCCAACCTTAGGGGCCTTACACCAAGTCTCCGAAAAAAATACTTCTTCCGTTCTTTTTTTTGAATCTATTTTTGGGAAGTCAACTTATTAAGGAGACAAAAAGAATCTATACTTACTTTCCACAATTGCCCCTAATCATTGCAATAACTTTTTTAGTTTTGTCTTGGTGTAGATTTCTAAGAAGGGTAGTTTTGAAAAATAAGTAAAAATTGTATGCTAATTTAGGAAAGTGGACACTAATTTTGGGACATCCTAAAATAGAATATAGGACTCAAAAAAAGGAACGGAGGGAGTAGTGATTATAGAACTCCAAAAGCTAATATGAAAAGGATTTTGAAAAGATGTGCTTTTAAGGTTAAAGTTATAAAAGTAGAAATTAACAAGGGCTACAAAGTAGGTTTTAGTGTCCGGTGTGGGGTTCAGTGTTTGTCTCGATCTCTTGTTTATTTTCACTTTTGAAACCTTAACATATGCTTTAAGGACACATGTTAACAAAATCCGAAAAGAAAAATGTGAGTCCATCATCAAAATTTACGTACAATTGGCCAAAATAAAAAAAGTACTCTCTCCATCCCAAAATAAGTGTCCACTTCAAGTTTGAACATTGTTTAAAAAATACGTAATACATTAATTTTTTTGGTCCATTATATGGTCAGTATCCTATTTTACCATTGTATGTGATGGGTGCATTATGGCTTTGTCTTTATTATAAGGGTATTATAAGAAGTTCATTAAATTTTGTAGTTGACTTTCAAAATTAGACACTTTTTTTGGGGCATCCAAAAAAGAAAATACAGACACATATTTTGGAATGGAGAGAGTGTATTTTTTTTTTATTAGAGTAATGTTTGGGGGCACTCCCTTACACGTTCAAAAGGCATCTAACCCTAAGATGGATCAGTGAGAAGAGAGATAGAGACTGCGAGATTCACTGTCAGTCTCTTCTCATTGGTCCACCTCAAAGTGTAGATACTTTTTGGTTGTGCAAATGCATACCCTAACATTGTTGTTGTTGTTGTTTTTTTTTTTTTTTTCTTTCTATTTTATGCGATTAAGGGTGTGTTTGATAACCCAATTAAGGAGTAAAAATGAAAACTTTTAGCACTTTTTTTTCCAGTGCATTGGATAATGTACCACTTAATTAAAAAACCAGCCAAAAAACTACTGAAAACATTAAGTGAAAAACTTCTACTAAAAATAATCAATGTATACAGTCTATTTCAATACTTGAAAAACTGTTTTAAAATATTGCAAATTCGTTTGCTTAAAAATTCAGTATTAAATTTTTAATACTTTAATTTTCAGATTTATCAAACGGGCCTTAAGTCATATAAGCATATGCGATGCCAAATAGTCCCGTGTTAGGTTTAAAAGTGACCCAAATTTATTTTTTTTTAAACCATTTTTTTTTAAAAAGAAAAAAAAATCAGTTTTCATTTTTTTTTAAAACAAGTTCTAAAGGAGTATTTGAAAAGGAGAAAGAAGAACATTATCAAAAAAAAAAAGAAAAAGAAAGAAGAACATTTTATGATGACGACAATACCCTTACCAGAACATATAACTGTCAAACGGTAAACCCGTTTAGAATCCCAAGAAAGCCCCTCTACTTGAATGACGTGTAAAATAAAGAGGAGGCGTCCGTGTCAAGAAATCCCCTCAAATCTCTCTCTCAAGTTTTATCCAAATCCAATGAAACCGCCGCTATACATAACCCAACTATATATATATATATCTCTATTCTCTACCTATATTATATACACACCCCCTACACACACACTCACACATATATATAATATAAAATTATCTGTGTAACGAACTTCTTCCCCCGCATTCCAAGTTTCTGCTGATTTGTCTCCAAGGTAATGTAAATTCCCTTTTCTTCCCAATAAATCTCAAACACCATTTAAACTATTAAATTTTATTTTCTTTTCTTTTTTATTTTTTATTTTCAATCTTAATAAATATTTTTATACTCAATTGATTTCATTTCTTGATTAATTGCAGTCTTTGAATCTGTCAAATGGGTGTTCTTTAGCCCATTGGACAGATTACAAATTCATTGGCGTGATTGCTCTGAGTTCTCTGTATGTTCTTGTTTGATCCCAACAAAACCTTTTCGTTTTTCCATATTTTTTTTAAATGGCAGTTACATTGATTATATGATCATAGTTGACATTTTTTTTTTGGGGGTTGTTTTAGGAATTTTGTTTTGATTAAATATGTTGGGAGGTTTCATCACCAGAGGCCTTGTGTATGTGATTAATGAATCATCTTCCTTCTCTATAATTAATTCTCTCTCTCTCTCTCTCTCTCTCTCTCTCTCTCTCTCTCTTTTAATTTTTCCATCTTAATTTGCTTTTTCATGTGGGTGTTATTGTAATAATTTCCATTTCCTGGGGGCAGATTGGTCCTGGGATATGCATATCCAGCGTTTGAGTGTTTCAAAACTTTGGAGAAGAACAGAGTAGAGATTGAAGAGCTTTTGTTTTGGTGTCAATACTGGTAAGAACCAGTTGTTTTTTTGCAATTTGATTAAGGATTGGATTTAAGATGAGTTTTTTGTTTCTCTGTCTATGTTTTTGGGGGTATTTGATTAGTTTTGCAGTTTTGTCATCAATATTTTACCAAAAGTCCGGATTATAGGCTCTGTTTGGTTTGCGGTTTCATTGAAAAAAAAAAGGAGGGGAATGGAAAGAAGAAGAAAATTTAATTCCTTTTTTTGCCTTGTATTTTTTCTTCATACATAAATAAATAACATTAAAGTACAAAATTTTTAAATTTTAATTGTAACTTTTGGAAAACACAAAAAAAAAAAAAAAAACACACACACACACACACATGAAAGAGAGGAGGGAAGTGCATCACAAAATTCAAAAAATTTGCCTAATCAAATTTAATTTATAGCCCGTAAATTCGATCAAATTTTAGTTATATTCCCTAAATTAGATATTCTGATTATTTTTGTGAAATTTTCCAGGATTATTGTCGCGGTGTTGACAGTTTTTGAGAGAATTGTGGACATTTTTATTTCATGGTATGCACCAAATGTTAGTCTCTTTTAAATTTGTGTTGCAAATTCAATATTAGCCATTCTTTTGTTTGGTCAATCTAATAGCTTAGTGTAAACTCTTTGTGAAGGTTGCCCATGTATGGTGAGATGAAAATTGCGTTCTTCATCTACTTATGGTACCCTAAGACCAAGGTAAACAAAACACTTTGGGTGTAAGTCTAAGGCCCCATTTGGCAATCGCATAAAGCCTCCGTTTGGAAACAACATTTAGAGTTCATAAGTGATTTTGGAATTTCAAAAGCAATTATTTTAATGGTCCGTTTGATAGGCTTTGGCTTTTATATTTAGGTAGAAGCAACAGATCCTTATCTCAAGGGCACGGTGGGTATTAGGAAAATTTTCACACATAACGTTTGGATTGAAGCATCTCTAGACCTGTTTTAGCCGAACATGCTTCTACACCTCTCAAGTGCTTTCTAAAATTACTCCCAACGAACTAATATATGCATTAATTGTGGGTTCTAGAAGCACATTTAAGCCCAAAACATGGGTTTGAGAAGAGATTCCAAAAAGATATTTTTAATCAATTTGGCAAACTCTACTTTGTAATTGAATTAAGAAAAAAAAAAAAAAACTAAGTCAAATTACATAAAACTGCGAGTGGCTAGAAGCTATCTTGGGCAATTCATAATTTTGTGCAATTGTATTGCAAATGCATATACATTGCTTTCATACGGGCCCAAAAAGTGTGAATGACCAAACGCAACGTACTTTGGAACCCCAATCGCGTTTTGCCAAACGGGTGAGGGTCTACAGGACTTCCAGTCACAGTTCCCAAACGGGGCCTGATTATTTATTTATTTAATTTTTTTTTTTCCGGGGGCCTTATTCATGTTAATTAAATTTGGGCATATGATTGATATTTGATGATCCAAATGTGTTCTTAAATGTAGGGAACTGGGTATGTATATGGAACCTTCTTGAGGCCATATGTAGCAAAATATGAGCCAGACATTGATAGGAGCTTACAGGAGTTGAAGGCCAGCGCATGGGACCTAGCCATTTATTATTGGCAGAACTGCACACAAATGGGACAGACCACATTTTTTCAAATGCTTCAGTACTTGGCGTCTCAGTCTACTAAGATGAAAAACACAAACTCTGAGGTAGAGATTTCCAGGACCAAGCCCTCTTTTATATTTCATATTTGGTGATACATAAAATAGGATCGGTTTCATTCGGAAAAAATAAATTTTTTTGTTAGTTTGACATAGTAATTTTAGATTAACCACGAACTGATCATACTCAATAAAATGAGAAATTAATTTGTTGTCTTCAACCATCACATCATTTAGCTGAGTGGTACTATGGACCATTCAGTGGAGGGCATTGGAGCACAAAAGTCGACAAATTTCAATACAATAACTGGGGTTGCAAAGCTGATAGTCGTTCATGGTTCGGACCTTAGTAAAAGGGATCTAAGACTCTTAAATATATAGAACAGAGACTTCCCAAACAGGCCCTTGGGAGGATCAAACATACTCAAGGCCCTTTCTTTTTTTTGGATCAAAATTACCTAATGCCTTAAAAAACATGGTTTGTGCTTGAAGTATTAGACATGTAACGAATGAACCTAATTGCATATATTCGAGTGTTGGGTAGATGCAATTTCATTAGTGCGAGTCTGTACCCGATTTAAAATCACTCAAAACAAGTTAATTTGTTAAATCAACTCGATGGTAGTTCACGTTAGTATGACTGAACCTTGTTTTATTTTATGCATTACCAAACATGCCATAAGTAGTCGTACATAATATTCATCTTGATATCTATACTATTATATAAAGAGAAAGCCAGAGGTACCACAAAAAATTACTAACACCCCATACTTACAATAATACCAATATGCTTCCTTCGTCAGAAATACATGTGCCTGTATTAAACTGTTCGCACAAAAAATTACAGCAAACCCACAAGGATAAGGCATAACTGTCAAACCAAGAAAAACCACCTCCCCATAATACTATTCTTCCCCAATTTTCTCATTCCACTCACATAGTAAGTGGATCCCGACTAGTATTAACCAAAACAGATTGTATTTAGGGGTGGCAATCGTGTCGTGTTGGGTCATAATTGTGTCGTGTCATAATCGTGCCGTGTCAATAATCGTGTCATTTCTAAACGTGTCAAAAACCTAAATCCATACCCGTTTAATGCAATTCACGGGTCACCCATTTAACCCACCAACCCGCTTAATGAACAAGCCGTTTTCTCGTAACTTTTTTTTTTCTTCTTGTATAAAATGACATATTTAATAGATTGACTTCTTGTAATAAAAAACCAAACATAGAGGGAAAAAAAATGAAGAGGCACGATTCTAAGAACACAAGTCTTTCCACCTAATGTACCAACTACCAACAAGTCAACGACAGTAAATGATCAATTGTTCCAAATTTAAACTAATTAAGTACCATATAACAATATCTAACTATTATAAAGGTAGGACTGTAATACTCTTAACTCCACTTTTCCCTCAAAAAAAAAAAAAATAATAAAATAAATAAATATTACTTGCTTTTAAAAAAAATGTATTTCAAAAAAATGTATATTTTCAAAAATACCCTCTATAATCGTGTTAAACGGGTTGACCCAATTAAAACATGACCCAATCCGTTTATAAATCATGTTAAACGGGTCAACCCGTTTATGACCCATACCCGTATAAGTTAAACCCAAATTCGTTTAATTCGTGTCGTATTGCCGTACCGTACCGTGTCGTGTCGAAAATTGCCACCCCTAATTGTATTTAACATTTTGCATCACACATAACTTCATGGTTGAGTATCTTGACAATTAGGTATTGATGCTCTAGTTTCAGCTTTTACATAACTCTACTAGTTGATCAATCTTTGCAGAAAATTGAAAATAAACAATGCATTGCTACACCTACTCCATCGTCTTCGAAGCTGGAGCCTCCATCGCCCAGCACGCCTAACAAGCACAAACCGCCGTTGATCAGAAGGCGGCCGCCAATTCCTCCACCGCCACCGAACACAGTAAACCGTGCTGTAGTCCAATCACCAAAATCAGATGCTGTACAAGTTCATCTTCACAGCCAAACAGAATTCATTCACATGGAGGACGATGGTTCGCCAGAACCGGTTAGTGGACCCGGTTCAACCGATGACTGGTCTAGCTAGGCTTAGACTAAGGCGGTCCAAGTGATTTCAATGAAAATTGTGAATTAAAAAAAAAAAATTGAAAGCACTGAACAATATAAAATTCTTTTTTTTTTTTTGCTTATCTGATTCTTTAGGCTGTGAAATCTCAAGAGTCTGCAATTTTGTCATCGAATTGATCACTTGCTAGTCCTCCGTTCCGTATTAAAAGTAAAAGTTTACAATTTTACATCAACATAAAAATCTATATTATTGCATGAAAAAGAGGACACTCTGCAAATTTTCAACCACTTGAAATAATTTATTTCAATTTATCATGGTAATTTTTTTGTAATTTGCCTATATTTAGTGCAAGGACATGGACTTTCTTTTTCAAAAAATAAAATTGAACATAGTATTTTACTTCTACATTCATTAATCACTACTTAATAGGATAGCAGGACTACATATGTGTGTGTATGTATATATATATATTGCAAATTTTTTAAAGAGACAAATATTGTAGAACTTGAAGCATGGTTTTACATATTTCAAATAAAACAAAGTGAATTACAAATTTACATATACCAATTTATTTTGTCAAAATCATAATCACATAGAAGTGCCGTTACCATTATCTTGAATTCCGCACCCAAACAGCTCGGAGCAACCAATCAAAGGCTCGGGTCACGACGCGAATTTGTAGCCGTTGACGGATCGAACAAAATGGGTTAACGAATTTTCAAAACAGTCGCCGCCGGCGATACTGGTCCACAGGCGACGGAAGAGGTGGCGGTCGGCGGAGCCCGGCGAGGTGGACATGGGTTGTAGATAGGCCCAGGCGGCCTGCTTGACAAGTCGATTGCTGATCGAGATCTCGTAGCGGGAGTTTCCGCCGGCGCCGCCGTGTGCGGCGGCGGGTTTTGGGGATTGGACGGCGGTGGCGGAGGGGAGGAGGTCCTTTAAGGAGGTGTAGGATATGGGTTTGATTGAGATTAGCTCGAAATCAACGGATGTGAATGATTGGGATGTTGATGATGATGAGGAGGAGGAGGAGGAGGTGGCGGCGACGGCAGCGGGGGTGGCAGTGGGGAAGCTTGCGGCGTGTTGGGGCTTTGTTTGGAAGTTGAGGATTGTGGGGACGACTACCGATGTGGAGATTGAGTTTCTTCGCCGGAGAAGAGGGTTTGGTTTCATGAGGGAGTCCATGAATGAGTAAATAGATTTAGAGAGAGAAAATTTTGTAGTCAGAGAGAGAGAGGTTGCTACTGACCTTGGGCTTTGAAGGGGCTATATGGAGCGACCATTCCACGACGTGTATTCGGAGAAATTTCTCTTCCTCTCTCTCTCTCTCTCTCCCTCTCTCAGCGTACATACACGGGGGATTCTATGATACGACCGTCGTAATGTAGGACTCTCTTTTTTGTTTTTGTTTTTTGAGAATAACATTTTACTCACATTTGGTACAAAAATTGTTACTACAAGTGTGACCAAAATTTGTTTGTATTGGTAATAATATTTTGTTATCTTATACTCCCTACTTTCCATAATAATATTTTGTTATCTTATACTCCCTACTTTCCATATTTACATAGAGGATTCTATGATACGACCAGTTGTACTGTACGACCTTTTTTTTTTTTTTTGGGTAAGTCTACTATGAGAAGCTTCGTATATGAAAATGCATGATTTATTCGTTGGATGAGAATCAGGTTATAAGATTTTTTCAAGAATTTGAAGATGCATTTATTGTTATATTCTCATTGAACCGTTAAAATCCGCCTTCTCATATGAGAAGTTATTCACTCTAGACTTGCCTTTTTTTTCTTTGGGAACAATATTTTGTTGTCTTAAATACTCCATCCGTCTTATTTTATGGAGTAATATTTGGGGCACTAACAAAGTCCACTAACACTTACTAACACACTCTATCTCTCTCCTAGTGATACTGTGGGGTCCGCAGTGGACCCTGCAGTACCACTAGGAGAGAGATAGAGTGCGTTAGTAAGTGTTAGTAAATTTTGTTAGTGCCCCTAGCATTGCCCTATTTTATGTGACCCCCTTTCCCAAACTATCATTCTTTGTAATCAACACCAAAATAAAACAAAAAAAAATGCAACAATTATGGGCAATTGTAAAAAGTAGGTATAAATTCTTTTTGCACCCTTAAATAATTGGATTCTCTAAGAGAGACACATAAAATGGGCCAAAGGGAGTACGAGATTTTGGTGACAAGTTTTTGTTCGTAAAATAACAAAATGATCCCCAACTAATAACAAAAGTTGTTACCGAAAAAATAAAAAAATAAAAAACGTTTGTACTGGGTCATATCATATATATATATATATGTATATTTTGATCAAAAACGAGTCGTATCTTAAAATTCTCCACATATGCATTAATAATGATACACGCACACATAATTTTACACACTTTTTCACACACAAGAATCTTGACCCTTAATCAAAAAATGTGTATTATTACTCCATGTCCATATACATATAAGTGTCTCTCTACGGCGGCTTCATTTTTTGCTACGACTCCCTACGGCGGCTTGCTTTCACTGTTTTGGGTCTTTGGCTAGGTCGTATGGTCGGTGGTGTGGGGTGCGCAATTATTGACGTGTAATTGTATGGTTCACTTTGTTTTGTTCACTTTGAGGAGCGTTTTCAGCATTGGTCCATATTTTGAGAATAATTGTATGGTTTCGGACCATAGCTACATTGTGGCCTCGACTAGTAGAGTGTTACCATGTTATACAATCAAATGGTTTAGTTCTATTGTATAACCAAACACTTCATATACATTGATAACAAATGTTTAGATTAAGGAAATAATTATTTGTACCTTTATAACAAGGGTCAATTAGATATAAGGATAATTTAATGTAAATATATTGATTTAAGAGTTAATTAGTATAAAGTCCTATTTAGTCTAACTTTGTTATAATAGGTTCAACTCTAACAACATTTTGGTGATAGGTCCACATTTTTATTTAGTGACCAAACTACCCCTAAAGCCCATCAATGAGTCATTCCTTTTTAAACTCGTTTATCTAATTTGGAAACACCCAAAATCAAGGATTTTCAAAATTTAAACACCAAATATATATATATATATAAAAGATTTCCACCTCTCTCTCTCTCTCTCTCTCTCTCTCTCTCTAGGATGAACCAAAGACTCCATTCAACGAGAAAAAAGCTTGCGATGGTCTTCTCCGGCGAGGTGGTGATTGTTTTGAGTGTTGCAGTTGGGATCGCGCTTGTTGTCACGCTCGGGTTTGCGGGAGAGGTCGTTGTCTTCGTGATGTGGATGAACCGGAGACTCTATTCAAAGAGAAAAACCTTGCGATGGTCTTCTCCGGTGAGGTGGTGATTGTTTTTGGGTGTTGCAGTTGGGATCGAGCTTGTTGTCACGCGCGGGTTTGCGGGAGAGGTCGTTGTCTTCGTGATGTTGCTTTACTTTTCAATTTTGCCTTTTTAGTGGTGTTTGCTGACTTTTTGTATTTTGTCTTCTATGTTAGTTATATTGGAGCAGTATTTAATTTGGGATGTTTCAGTGGGTGCTTTTTTGAGTCTTTGGAGGGGGTGTTTAGTTGAGTCCATTTAATTGTGTTTTGGAAGTTGTTTGGATCTGGGCGTGGCTTTGGAGGCTAGTTGTTTGAATCTGGGCGTGGCTTTGTTTAATTTTTCTAGTGTGAAATTGAACACTCATGTTCATTCTAGTGTGAAATTTAACACTCATGTTCTTGATTCCTATATTGCGGTGCGAAATTGTATACTGTTAGTATGCACTATAATTTATTATTCGAATGATGACTGCTTTCCAAATTAAAAAGAGTCAACTGCTAATTGAATCTCCATTCCAACGTAATGCTAATTAGTTTGTTCCAAAAACAACTCCATAATTCAAAGGTTGTAGTGTGAATATTAACACTCATGTTCTTGGTTCAAAGGCTATGTGATTTATGGCACAAACACAAAAATGGAAAGAACTATAATTATGGGATATTAATTCAAAATGAGATATTTGCAAGTCAAAATGCTATCATAACTACCAGAATTAATGTGTATATATGGCAAGTCAAAATCCGGTTTAATGAAAGTAGTGAAATTTTGCAGTGTAAAATTTCCCTAATAAACCAGTTGCAGTGTAAAATTTCACACTAATAAACCAGTTACAGTATAAAAATGATCTATTTGCAGTGTAAAATTCAATACCCGCAGAAAAACTCGTTTATGATGTGATATCTAGATTGAATATGCAATACACTGAATTAGAAATGGTGAAATTCGTTTGTAATCGTTGTGTAAATTAATATCCTAAAATATTAGGATAAAATTTCTATATATTTTGTAACCAATATCAATTGGGATTTGATAAGATTTGGTCAGATTTGGTAACTGATTCAATCATTAAATCTGAATTAATATATGTATATATGTATATATATATAGGTTAGGGGTAGAAAAGACATCTAATAATTTTATAATAGGAAAATTTGGACTAATCTCTAACAACATTTACAATTATAGGGTCTATCATTGGGAAGTACCAATGGTGGGTCTATTACAACAAACGTTGGTAGAATGGGATTTTCCACTAAATTTTTCTTGATTTAAAGGTAATTAAAAAAAATGTTAATTTAAGTCTCTTAAATTTTTTTGAAGGAACATACTCTTTGCTAATATCACATATACACGGAGTAAACTCTCACTTTAAACCCGACCACAGACACGATCATGATCCAGATCGACAGGTTCGATCGCCACTGTGAGAGAATGTGGCCTCTATCTCTGAGTGAGTCGACCGGAAAGCAGACGGAGATCGCGACTAGGGACTCGACGTTGACTTCGTTGGAGAAATCGATGACCTGTCGCCGACAAAATCCACGGTGTTTCTTGAATTTCTTCCAACTATTTCGTCTCTCTCTCTCTATATATGTATATATATGTAATGACCGAAAGTTGTGATCAATTGTTTAATTGGACTGTTGCAGCGAACAGTCATTACTATTTTGATAATAGAATTGATCACTTTAGTACATTGACTGGAAACAAATTTGTTAAAACAATTGATCACTAATTGGTCAATTGATCACTTTAGTACAATTTTGATAAAACAATTGACCGAAAAACTGTTGCTGCAAACAGTTTAAGCTTCAGATAAAACTGAGATGCTTTATCATTGTACGATGTATTTAAGCCAAAACAGTTGGATTATCTAAAATATGTTGCCAGATTTCCATATGCACAAATTTGATTTAGTACATTAACCACAAATCCACAATTTCCATTTCTTCCATAGTCGCATAGAACATTTAAAAGTTTACTACACTTTTAAGGCTTTTGTTTGCCATTGATGTGTAGTGTGTGGATTTTGTCATTAACTGGCCCCATTTTCAAGGCTTTTGTTTAGGAAGTCCCAATGATTCAAATCTGTTATTCATTTTGGTGTTTGATTACACTGAGAGTTTCACCACTGTGTTTGATCACCACATTTCAAAAGCATCTATTTTATTTTGCTAAGTCAATGTTTGTGCTGGACTAAAGTTTAGGGGTCATTGTTTGGTGAAATCATAAAGTTTAGGCTTATCTTGAGTCTACTTAGCCCAACATCTACATAGTAGGATCATCAGTGGGTTGCTTCACTAGATCATCACTGAGTAGTGAAATCATAATTTACTATGTTTCTGCATAGTGGGATCATCACTGGGTTGTCAAAATGTTAACGCATTTAGGATTCAAGAGCCCTGAATTCTCTCACTCGAAGATAGATGACACACAAGTGAAATCAAAAAGAAAAGTTCTTTTCGTTTTTGGTTTCTGCTTTCCATAACAAGTCAAGTCTGAAAAGGCCAATACTGGTGAAATATCATCACTGAAAGCACTTGATGGATGCAGAAATGGTCAAATTTCACCACATTGACATTTATGGAGCTTTGATTACTTTGATCAAACCGCTTGTTGAAAAGGCCAAATTTGATGAAATATCACCACTGGAAGCACTTGACCACTTTTTGGTGAAACTCTTGCAAAACAAGTTATGACTCTCGAACCTATTTGATCTCCAAATTTCTGAAGAATACCCTGTGTGGGATCCCTTATCCATAGCTTAACTAGTGTGTACCATTAACTAGGATCCAATCACAACTGCCTTAAGTACTGCCTCCGTGTGGTGGTCACCCTCTAAGACGTTTGATTGATCCTATCCATAGGAAGTTCACTTCTAGTAACCAATGAGTAGTGTACCCTCCATATGGAATGATCACCCCTGGTAAGATGACACAGAATGCACTATTTATTTTACAGTGAATCGTTAATGGAGGATTGTGGGAGTTATAATAATAAGTCCCTCTCCCACTAGATTTAATAGTAAATGATTTTGCTTTTGAAAAAAAATTGTTTCTACAAATTACCCATAAACATCCAATGTTTATTAATGTGTTGAAATAGTTTTTGAATTTTATTTTAGAAAGCTTGTTTTATGTGCATGCAAGTAGTAAAAATATAATTAAATTCCAATGACAAACCAAGCACATAAAACAAAAAAAAGGAAAATAAAGGCATTCAACAATGCCTCTATCTCCCATAGCTCTATCTCCATAGAACCTCCTTCTTGGTTTGATCGCCTTCGGCTCCATCTTCATGGACAACGGATTCTCGCTCCATCTTCATGGGCTTCCTAATTCTATTACATTGGCCATATTCTTATTTTGAAGCTTACAATTTATCTAGAAATAGAAAATACAGCAATAAAGTAAAAAGGCTAGAAAAATCGGTGCAACTTTCCTTTTCATAGGATTGAAGTCGCAGCGCCCTTTACATATGCCTTAAAACCAAACCAAAATAAATACAATATATACCAATTTCAAACATTTAAATACAACAATTTAAATCGTAGGAACTTGGTGCCATGGGATAGAAGAATTATCTTGATGCAAGAGGGTTAGTTGTATACACAACCACGCACATATACATAACCATTGGAACTACTAATTTATTTTCATACACCATAAACACTTTATGGAAGTAATTATAACTATAAACAACATCTTTGGTTTTCTGTCACAAACTGATTAAAATTTTTAGAACAGTACGTGAATAATTTTAAAACTCTTAAAATTGTGAAAAATACACCTGGACAGATAACCAGTTTCGATCGATTGAAGCTTTTTTGATCACTCGAAACCTGCATTGGTTCGATCGATCGAAATGTTTTCGATCGATTAAACATAGAGCATTTCAATCGATCTGTTCAATCGATCGAAACAAGTTCGATCGATCGAAACTGCCATGCATCCAATGCTATCACATATTTGTTTTCTGCTGCGAAACTGCTGTAGAAACAGATCTGTGACGATGCAGTTTCAAAGCAGCACTAAATACTAACATGCAAATCAAAACTAGTATCCCAAAACGCATTTATAGATCTAAATAAGCGTGGCTCTAATACTAATTGTAGGGAATATATGTTTAAGAATTTTATTCAAATGCTTAACGGAAAGACAAAGTTCAAAACTTTATTGGTAGCCCGGATCTACTACTTGTTAACTCTATAGATGCATAAACGCAAGAAGGAGACAAAATCATTCCTCAATTCTAATTTTCTTGTTTCTTGATGGTGCAAGAGCCTCCACTAGGTTGTCTTCACTCTTATGACTCCTATCCTATGAATGCTCTCGGAGAGACTATGGTTGGTGGGTAATAGAGAGGATAAAGAAGGTTTGGAAAGCCCTAAATAGTTTTTGCAGCTTTTGATATAATAAAAATGACGAACTCCAATTTTTGGACGCAGCTGCCCTATTTATATATTCTCAAAACTGACCTTACTTTCAATCGATCAAAGTGGCCTCGATCGATGGAACGTTCGATCGATTAAACCACTTTCGATCGATCGAACCTGTCTGAACTTCAATCGATTGAAACAACTTCAATCGATCGAACCAATCTTGACAGCATCCTCATTTGCCTTTCCAAGCATCCTGGCAGAGCTAAGAGTAGGACCTCCTAGGTTTATTATTATTGGCTCAGACCAGTTGTTAATTCCCATGACCAAACTCTTTGATCAGCAAATTAACCAACTGATCAGATAACGTTTACTCCACTATAAAATGATAATTGAACTCCAATGCAAACGAACAAATCTGAAGTGATAACTAGACTTGTATGGTGCAGTAATGTCCCTCTACCACTAGCATTCGTAATCATATTCAGGTAGTCGGATAACTGTTACTGTCAACCTGAATCATGATTACTTCTTGTATTCCTTGAGTCCCATTCACCACTCATGATTACCAAACATGTTGATAACAACTTGTCAACAAGACTACAGTTCTCAGTAATCAACTTGGTGACATTCTCAAGGGAATGCTTACTCTTTATTCGAGGGTAGATTTTATCTTGACAATATATGTTCACAACCCTCCCAAGATACGCAGGTGTTGATCTTTAAGACCTCACTGATTGGTAAGTCAAAGCAGCCATATCCACAGTATGTGTCCATAATCGTCTCAAGATTGAGAACACTTACCTTATACAACTTATGAGTTCCTATCGACTATTGATAGCCTTAAGTTTCAATAGGAAAGCTCAAGTCCGTCAATGCACTATAACCACTAGCATATTAACTAAGAGATATACTCCAGTGATTGAGATTCATCACTCCATCCAATGGTAGTTAATCATGCTACAGTGTAAACCTAATGAGATATCCAGTCTCATCATCCACTGTGACATATTTTAAGTATCAAAGAATAGTAATTCGTATCTCACTTGTATGTATCTCATACACACACGAATTACTTACTATGATACTTAAGGATTAACAATCATCTCATGAAAGAAACATACACAATGAAATGTAAAGCTGATATTCATATATTAAAAGTCAATGTCTCATACATAAAGTAATGGTTTGAGGCATAAACCCAACAATGGGAGCTTTGTACCCATGATAAGTAACATTAGTACCTATGTAAAAAACATTTGTATTTGATGATGCCAAAATTTGGTACAACATAAGAGAAAGAAAACAAGAAAAGATTTGGATGTAATTTAGCCCTGTTAATGAAAAGATCTACGTCCACGTGTGCGTTTGAGTGCTTGCACTAGGCTGTAAAGTGGCCGGAGACCGTTGGTGAACTGATAGATGATCGAAACTACCAAAGGTCATCCGGGTGTAATAATGTATTGTGTATTGCTTTAGATGTGCTATCTAGAATGGAAAAGAATCCTCCTTCTTGAGAGGGTGAGTGTAGACACTCCAATTTTGACCGAACTATTAAACTTAGGGGGATTTACCTCTAGATATCAATAATGTCCCAATGATTTTCTTCAAGTTCATCGCTTCGACTTCTGAAAAGCTTCAAGTTCCCAAACCTCACTCCTAATACCCCTAGATTTGGCCAATCACTGACCATCTGTCTCGAGCTCACTGGATCATGGGTTTCTTTCTAAAAAATATAGAATAGATTAAATAATAATAATAACAATGATATTTTCTAAAAATAACATTGTTTACCATGTTTTAAGATTCAAAAAGGAAAAAGAAAAATATTCTATTTGGTGACTCATATGATTAATTTAGATTTAAAATGAAAAGTGTGTCTATACATATATATATATATATATATAAGAAAAGGAAAATAATAAAAGAAAGTATCTCATGTGATTTGGGGAGTTAGAGATTCCTTGTCATATTCTTAATCCAAGCCCAAAGAGTCCTTTCTTTGGCACTAATCTCCCATGTGCTTTGAAGATGCTCTAGAATGTTCCTTTGTTCCACCCAACTAAGATGCCTTTCAAGTTTCTTGGAATTACATAGAAGTGCCATGGAGAGTTATAGACGCCATTTAATATTCCTTGGCATATTCCTAACCCATTAAAATTCCCAAATAACCCTTATCTTAGCCATCAAGAAAATTTTTATCAAGTCTACATAACCTCATCTCTCTCATTTTTAGTAGGTTCGACACTTGAATTAAATAGATAAATATATTGGGAGAGGTTTAAAGGAGAGACATAGAGAGAAAAACTCTACCAAATCTCATACCCAAACCTTACCAAAACTCTACCCAATTCATACAATCTATCAAATCACCATTGAAGGAGTTTGAAGCTCGAGGAAGAAGAAGAGGAAAGCTTGAGGAATTCAACATCTCTACAAATTTTGAGAAGGTCTAGAGGTAAAACCTTCAAATGCATCTTCATATATAATAATTCAATCAAAAGTCATAGTTTTGACTATGATTTTTACACATTTTCAAAAAGTCTTTTCTAACCTCATTTCATCACACACCACTTGAATTGTGATTAAATTCCTTCTCATACTTGTTGATTTGGATCTAATTTGGTTTGGTTTATGAATGACAATTCAACAATGGTGAAGTGATTTCAATGACAACCTGTGATCAAAGATTTTTAATTAAATCATGATCCGTTGGAATTTGATGAGACCAATTGGGATGTGTTCATAACACTTAATCCTACCACTGCAATTTTTGTTTTGAATATTTTTCATGGTTAGCTTGGTTTGATCATAGGTTTTGTAGGATGACTACTCTCTATCTAGAATTTCAGAACATAGGATCTTTTTAAAATGAATGGACCAGTAAAACAGTCAGTGGAGATGTCCAATGCATGGGCTTTGGTTAAATGTCTCACCTTCTTACAACAATTTTGTGGTGGAGGGGCGTCTAGAAATGTTTTCTTGCCTTTGGATGTCATCGTCGGAACAATTTTGGGGGGCTATTTTAGTGAATAATGAAGGAGAGTTTACTCGCCGGAAAAAATGGAGATTCTAGAAAGAGAAGCTCTTGAGTTGCAGAAAAGGAGAGAGAAAGACTAAGTGATTTGGTAAAGTGAAGAGATTTTGAAATCCCGTCATTTTATAGGCTTTAGCATTTAATGATGAGTGACTAGTGGGATTCTCGAGATCTGACAACCTCTGCATGCTGGACACATGGCAGCTTCAAAATCAAACATCACATTAATCAAGGGCGGGATGATTGACATGACATTTTGGGGGGCAATTGTTTGTACCCAAAAACCATCAAAGGATTTTTGGCCCGAATGAAGTTGGATCGGGCTAGCCCAAGGTTGAGGATAGTAAGATCGGGCTCGAGGGCACGTAATTCATAAGGATAAAGCACTTGTAATAACCTGCAATTTCATTTAATTAATCTGTACATTGCAGTGTCACATTTAAAAACAAATTTCATTTTCTACTCTATTTTAATTTCAATTCTTATGTGTAGAATTTATTTCTTACTTGGTTTCATAATTGAAATTCTTTTGGGGCCAAACTGCAATTTTGCAAAATTAGTAATACCTGTGTGGATTTCAAAGTCTGTATTTCAAAACGGTGAAAATAACTTCTATGGACTCAATTAGTATTTTTTTTATAAAACCAGAGAATCACTTCTTACACTAAAATGAATTTCCTGTATCTTTGTGGTGACCACCGCGCCCCGAAAATACCAGTTTATGTTCAAAACTGTCCACACTGTGCTAAACTTCCACAGATTTTGGAAGTGATGTAAAGTTTGATTAGACATATGCTTTACTTTCTATTTATGGCAAGCAATCATTGGATAGGGCTTTGTTTGGTTAAACTTATTTGGTGTGTGATGATCTTGTGCCAAAAGCTATTTTCCCAAACACTTCATCTTGGCCCCTACTCACCTATGGCACCCTTTCAAACTCCTGCAGCTAATATGTATACATACGTATGTATAATTCAGTTTGGATTAACCCTCTTAATCTGCAATTGTTTAGGAATTAGAATGGTTAATCAATTTAGTTGGTTGAGTGAGTATCACAACTCACAACTTGGAGCCCAAGTTCTTAAGCTCTATATAACAAAGCTCTTCAACACACACACACCTTGAATTCTGCTCTTCACAAACACTAAACACAGAGAGTAGAGAGAGTTACACAGAGAATTGATACAGAGTTATTTTAGAGAGAGAAGAACTCTTAATCCCCATAGCCAAAGCTTGGGTTTGAATTTCTTCATTTGGTTTCCTTTCTCAACAATCTCTTCTATCTATATCTCAGTGAGTATTATTAACTCACTCCCAATGTAATTCTATGCTTAATTTCTGATTTTGTGTATGCATAGTTGGAATGCCATTTCTAAATTCATCCATGGAAGCTTGAGCTTCAAAATCACAATTTTCCAAACTCAACCAAAATTCGTTTTTAGAGATGAATATGAAAGATTACACATCCTACATGCCATGTTTGAAGTTATAGAGCCTAATTTGTTCATATGAAAAAGTATATTAAAGATGAAGTTTTGACATCTTTTGAAAACTCATAAAATTTGAGAGCTATAGATTAAATCTTGTAAAATTGTTTTCATATTTGGAATCCTTGTTGAAAGACAAAGAGATCCATATATAATAGGACATATATACTAACAGAATTGAAATGGGTAAATTTTAGACCCTGTTTGCTGGAACAGAGCAGTCCCACGAAGAAGATGAAGCCTCTGCATCACCTCGCGCGCGCGATCGCGCGAGCGAGGGTCGCGCGAGCGGCCCGCACGAGCGACCCCTCGCGCGAGCGAGGTATGCGTCCCCAGGCAATCAGTAAAGTTTATATATATAAATTGAATTTTGAACAGGTCGCGCGAGCGAGGGTCGCGCGAGCGAGGGTCGCGCGAGAACCCCTTCGCGCGAGCGATCCTCGCGCGCGACCTTGTCTTTTTCAGGCAGACAGAAAAGTTCATATATAAAAAGAATAATTGGGCATATCGCGCGAGCGGCCCGCGCGAGCGACCTTTCGCGCGAGCGGCCCGCGCGCGCGAGTTCTGGCAGTTTCTGTTTTTGATTGTTTTGTGTTTAGGGACTGTTTGGTTCAACTTTTTAGTACTGTTAAGGTTCTGTTTGGGATATTTAGTTAATCAGAACTCTATTTGGTTATGTTTGAATGATTAAAACATTATATTGCAAGTTATCAATCCCCGTACGCGTGTTGTTCCTTTAATTCAGTGTTTTGCTTAGGTTCATGTGCATGTCATTCATGTGGGTGTTAGTCTGTGTGGAAAAGAGTAATGGTAGTATGGAAAGAGTATGAGTTTGAGTTTATGGTTGTGGTTGTGGTTGTAGTTTGTGGTTGTGGTTGTGGTTGTGGTTGTGGTTGTGGTTGAGTTTGTGGAGAGGGTATCTTTGAAATGCGACGGTGGCAAATATGGACACTCCCTGACGCCCATGGAAGCGTTAAAGTGTGTGACGCCGAACTCGGACATTCCCTGGCACCCATGGTAGTGCTAAAGTGTGGCCTACGGACACTCCCTGATAACTCGAGTCTGGATACTGCGTGAGGGGTTGCCCCGGTATTTGCATGGCGGTTAGGGTATTCAAAGTGTGAGGCATTGGACACTCCCTGGTACCCCGGACCAAAGTGTGAGGCAAACTGGACACTCCCTGGCGCCCCGTTGCTAAAGTGTGGCTATCTGAGTGTTTCAAAGATACCAGGAGTAGGATAGTGGGTTGTTGTGGCTGTCGAGAGAAAAGAGTCGGCAAGATGAGTGTGGTGCATTGTCTCATACACGAGTAACTGTTTTTAATGAACGACTTTTAATATATTCCTTGTTGTTTTATAAAATGAACTCTTTCTGCGATTTAATGATTGATTTAGTAATGTAAAAGAATTGAAAAAGGTAAATGGGTATGATTTACATTCAAAGTCATGTTTTTAATACTCACCAGCTTCTTGAAGCTGACGACGTTGATGCGTCCTGGACATTCGTGTCTAGGCTTTTCAGGTTATAACCAGGAGGAATCATACGACTATGCTAATTGAGAATGGCTGCTTTTGGGATGAAGAAACTGTTTATTCATTATATGTTTTTAAGTTTTAAACTATTCGTGTTTAAGGATGACTGTAACAGACACTAAGTTATTGTTTTGTTTTCAAGGCGGTCTGTGCCTTAGTTGACCCCGTATCTTAAGATGTAATAAGTTAGAAAAATTTTTGTAAGCCTTGATTGCTCTGCTCTGATTATTATTGTTTATTGTTGTTCGACGTTTGGGACGGAATCGATCCTTCAAACTGTCGCGACCTACGGGTCCATAAAGGAAATTAAACGCTTTCCTTATTTATGCTACGTCGGGGCGTGACAGGATTCAGTGGTATCAGAGCCAGGTTATTATTTATCTCAAGATAGTTTAGCCAGGTTAGGGTTTACCAGTATAGACCCGATTCCACATTCCATTAAGTGTTGCACACCCGATGATACGACAGGGAGGATAGACTCAGAACCCAAACGCCTAAGATTATCTTTGTCCTGACTTAAGTAGTACATTTTTATCAGGTATGGATCCAGCTCCTCCGCTATATGTACCAGACAGATTCGGAGGACACTTTGTGATGCCTGGGGCAGTAATCCCAGCCTTTCTTGACTTATATCATGCGGCTGTTGAGCAGTTGGCCACGGCGACTGTTATATCGGATGTATGGCACCAGGTTCACGTGGTAGGCCTAGTTGACCTGACTCGTATCCGTCTAGAGCTTCGTTACTTTGCCGAGGCTCAGCGATTGGTTTGGGTTGAGGTTTTGAGGTTGGTTGATAGCGATGCTTTCTACCTTCCCCTCGAGATCCAGATTGTGCATGCCCATCTGGCTCAGTTGGAGATGCCTCCGCCGGTGGTTCCCATTGCTGAGGACGATGTGGAGGTTGTTCATGTGGTCCCTGTAGGAGGGGAGATTATAGAGGACGGCATAGGACTAGATGATCTTGCCGCCGAGCTCGAGGCTGAGCTAGCACTTGAGCTAGCTTTACCAGAGGAGATGGTAGATGAGGCAGATGCTCCTATACCTGCTTCATCGTCCACCTCTCCCAGCTATGATGGGGTTGGACCGTTCGTTGTTCAGCGATTTCGCCCTGTCGATTCGCTAGATCTCCTGATGACCACTTATGGAGACGATTGACGTTCTAGATATGGTCTTGTACATATTAACTGCTTTTAACTATTAGTTCCATCTCTTTTTGCAACTGTAATTACATGCATTAGAGTGTAGGGCAATGACCCCATTTTTGTAACATTAACTCTTGCATGCGTCCTAACCCATACAGATAGGGTAGGCAACGATCTGACCATACATGCTTTTTATATCAACTTGACAAGAAGTGATATATATAAGATATACCCTTTTGAATGTTACTGTCATTTAAATTGCTTCATAAAACACTGTTGCATGCATGTTTCTCATTCTACTATCACTATCATGCATAGAATGGCTGGAGGAGTAAGGAGGAACAGAAATCTAATCGAGGGAGCACCTGAGGCTGCCGATCCCACAGGAATATTTGAAGCTTTCATTAGACGTCTCGAAAGGGTTAGTAATCAGAATGAAAACCGACGAGATCGCCAGACTGGAGACAAATTGTTGGAGAGATTCCGTGCTCTAAGGCCCGAGCAGTTTGCGGGTACCGCAGAACCCTGGAAGGCCGAACAATGGTTAAGACAGATGGACCGGATGTTCGAGGCTGTCCAATGCAACGAGATGGACAAGAGGAGGTTGGCTACGTTTCAGCTGACCGATGCTGCCGCAGATTGGTGGGATTCGGTCATAGCTACTATCGGGAATGGAGCTGCGATGGGGATGACGTGGGTTGCGTTTAAGGGGAGATTTTTGGAGAAGTACTTTCCGGCCACGGAAAGGCATAGAAGAGAGAAGGAATTCATGGATTTGACGCAAGGAACCAAGTCGGTACAAGAGTACACCACACAGTTTGAAAGACTGTCTCGGTTTGCTCCACACCTGGTTGATACTGAGGAGAAGAAGATCCGTAAGTATAACCAAGGGCTGACACCGCAGATTCGTCGCCTGACTCTCGGCCACTTGGATAAATCGTTTGAAGGACTTGTTGGTTTGGCTACCGATCTGGAAGAGGATGCTCGAGTGAGCCGAAAACAATTTGAATTCCGACCGCCTCACAGGGGTAATTTTGGGAATAGACCACCAATAAACCGTACCCAGGGGCAGAAGAGAAATTTTGACGGAAGCAAGAAGACTCAGGCTATTACCTATCCGACTCAACCCCGAGTAGGAGAAGGAAGTAGTGGTGGAAAGTGCTTCAACTGTGGCAACCCGGGACATTTGGCTCGTGATTGCAAGGCACCAAGGCGTGCTACTCAGCAAGGGATAGTCTGCTTCAACTGTGGTGAACCAGGTCACATCAGCAGGTTCTGTACTGCTCCTAAGCAGGTGACTTATGGTCAACAGGGACAGACTCGCTTGAATGCTGTTATCCCTGATGCCGCTGGATATGATGGAACTGCGTACGAAGAAGGAGATTATGGAGAGGCTCAACCTGATCAGCAAGCAGTAGAAGGTACATTAACTCTGTTTAACTCTCATGTTAAAGTGTTATTTGATACGGGTGCTGCTCTTTCGTTCATATCTGTTAATACAATTCGAAGATTGGGTATCTTACCTCATCGCTTAGAGAAAGCTTTGAAGGCTACTTCGCCACTAGGAGCTGCAGTCAGATTAGGACACGTGTGCAAGGATTGTCCCTTACGGTTAGGAGACCGAGAAATCCCTGCGAAGTTGATTGTCCTATCGATGAAGGAGTTCGACATAATCCTAGGAATGGATTGGCTCACTCAGAATCAAGCAACGTTGGATTGTGCGAGGAAGAGAATTACATTCCCCGATAATGAGAATCAACCCTTTGATTTTCAATGTAACCCTTCGGGAGATATGTTCCTCACGAGATGTTTATCCAACATCGAAGTCGTCAGTACAGAGGTGACAGCGTCATCTATACCTGTAGTCAAGGACTTCGAAGAAGTATTTCAAGACATTTCTGGTTTGCCGCCCGAGAGAAGTATTGAGTTCTGTATTGAACTTATACCGGGTACCGTACCGATCACCAAGGTTCCCTACAGAATGGCCCCCACAGAACTATTGGAATTGAAGGAACAAGTTCAAGAGCTCGAGAACCTAGGTTTTGTACGTCCAAGTACATCGCCTTGGGGAGCACCAGTGTTATTCGTGAAGAAGAAGGACGGGACGCTCAGGCTGTGTATCGACTACAGAGAACTGAACCGCGTAACTATCAAGAACAAGTATCCCTTGCCTCGGATTGACGATTTGTTTGATCAACTACAAGGAGCTACGACATTTTCCAAAATAGACCTTAGGTCGGGATATCATCAGTTGAGGGTACGGAAAGAAGACATACCTAAGACTGCTTTCAGAACCCGATATGGTCATTATGAATTTCTGGTGATGCCGTTTGGAATGACGAATGCCCCGGCAGTGTTTATGGATCTGATGAATAGAGTGTTCAAGCCTTATTTAGATCAGTTTGTCATCGTCTTTATTGACGATATTTTGATCTATTCTAAGTCAGGAGAAGAACACGAACAACATCTACGGATCGCGATGCAGACACTTAAGGACCACCACTTGTATGCCAAGTTCAGTAAGTGTGAGTTCAGGTTGCAAGAAGTGAAATTTTTGGGACACAAGGTGTCATCTCAAGGAATTTCAGTGGATTCGTCCAAGACCGATGCTGTGTCAAACTGGGTTAGGCCGAGCAACCCTACAGAAGTTCGGAGTTTTCTTGGACTCGCAGGCTATTACAGGAGATTCGTTGAGGGATTCTCAAAGATAGCAGCACCTTTAACAGGGTTGACGAAGAAGAATTTGAAGTTCGAGTGGTCAGAGAAGCATGAGCGCGCCTTTCTGGAGTTGAAAGAGAGACTCACTACTGCGCCAGTACTAGCAATACCCAAGCCTGATGAGAAGTTCACTATCTTTAGTGACGCGTCATATCAAGGACTGGGGTGTGTACTTATGCAAGATGGCAGAGTCATAGCCTATGGATCTAGACAGCTGAAGCCGAATGAGTTGAACTATCCCATTCATGATTTGGAGTTGGCGGCAGTGGTTTTTGCACTCAAGATTTGGAGACACTATCTCTACGGTGAGAAGTTTGATTTGTTCTCCGATCACAAGAGCCTCAAGTATTTGTTCACACAGAAAGAGTTGAACATGAGGCAACGCAGATGGATGGAGCTGATAAAAGATTACGACTTCACGCTAGAATACCACCCGGGTAAAGCCAATGTGGTCGCCGATGCGTTGAGTCGACAGACCCGTGAGACGATCGCCTCCTTAATGGTTAGAGAGTGGCGAGCATTGGAGACCTTGGCGGAGTTCGATGTACAGAGTGCTGAAGAAGGAGAAGGACAGTTGTTCGGATGTCTCATCCTACAGCCTGTTCTTATCGACCGCATTATTGGAGCTCAGAAAGAAGACGAGAAGTTTCAGACATGGTTCGTGAAGATGTCAGAAAAAGACCCGACAGAATGGAAGGTGGGAGTCGATGGAGGATATCGGTGCAGGAATAGATTATGTGTGCCAGGTGATGAAGAGCTAAGGAAGGATATTCTGGAAGAAGCACATAAATCAAGGTATACAGTTCACCCAGGAGGAAAGAAGATGTACAAAGATTTGAAGAGAAATTTCTGGTGGGAAGGTATGAAGAAGGACGTGGCAGAATTTGTATCCAAGTGTTTGACGTGTCAACAAGTCAAGGCCGAACATCAGAGACCGTCAGGATTGTTGCAACCGCTACCTATTCCTGGTTGGAAGTGGGAGCACATTACGATGGATTTTGTAGTAGGATTGCCCCGGTCGCAGCAGAATCATGACGCTATTTGGGTAATCGTGGATCGATTGACGAAGTCAGCTCATTTCATTGCTTATAGTATGACATACCCGGTAGAGAGGATGAGCCGGATGTACATACAACAAGTTGTACGACTTCACGGTGCACCTGTGTCAATAGTGTCAGACCGTGACGCCCGTTTTACCTCTGGATTTTGGGAAAGTCTGCAAGAAGCTATGGGGACCTCGCTCAAGATGAGCACTGCTTTTCACCCTCAGACAGATGGGCAGACTGAGCGTGTTAACCAGATCATGGAAGATATGCTCAGGGCTTGTGTGATTGATTTTGAAGAATCTTGGGAGACACACTTGCCGTTGGTTGAATTTGCCTATAACAACAGTTATCACACGAGTATCGGTATGGCTCCGTTCGAAGCATTGTACGGACGACCATGTCGTTCTCCATTGTGTTGGGCAGAGGTTGGAGATACAGAATTGTTGGGACCCGATTTGGTCAGAGAAACCAACGAGAAAATTTCTTTGGTCAAGGAGAGGATGATAACCGCTCAGAGCCGATATAAGAGTTATGCTGATCGACGCCGGAAGGATTTGGAATTCAGTATTGGAGATCACGTACTTCTTAAGGTTTCACCAACATGAGGAGTGATACGTTTTGGTCTCAAGAGAGGGAAGTTAGCTCCGCGTTTCATCGGACCGTTCAAAATTTTGGAACGTGTCGGAAAAGTAGCTTATCGACTGGCGCTACCACCAAAGATGTCTGGGGTTCACAACGTGTTTCACGTGAGTATGTTGAGGAAATACATACGAGATCCCTCACATGTGGTTAGTTATGACGATATTGAGACAAGTCATAACATTTCTTACAAGGAAAGACCTGTGAAGATTTTGGATCAGAGTATCAAGAAGCTGAGGAATAAGGATATCCCATTGGTGAAGGTTCAGTGGAATCACCATGACGAGAACGAAGCCTCATGGGAAGTTGAAGCTGATATGAGGAAGAAGTACCCCGGAGTTGTTTCAGGACTAGTTAGTCTTGATTTCGGGGACGAAATCCTGTTTAAGGGAGGAAGGGTGTAATAACCTGCAATTTCATTTAATTAATCTGTACATTGCAGTGTCACATTTAAAAACAAATTTCATTTTCTACTCTATTTTAATTTCAATTCTTATGTGTAGAATTTATTTCTTACTTGGTTTCATAATTGAAATTCTTTTGGGGCCAAACTGCAATTTTGCAAAATTAGTAATACCTGTGTGGATTTCAAAGTCTGTATTTCAAAACGGTGAAAATAACTTCTATGGACTCAATCAGTATTTTTTTTATAAAACCAGAGAATCACTTCTTACACTAAAATGAATTTCCTGTATCTTTGTGGTGACCATCGCGCCCCGAAAATACCAGTTTATGTTCAAAACTGTCCACACTGTGCTAAACTTCCACAGATTTTGGAAGTGATGTAAAGTTTGATTAGACATATGCTTTACTTTCTATTTATGGCAAGCAATCATTGGATAGGGCTTTGTTTGGTTAAACTTATTTGGTGTGTGATGATCTTGTGCCAAAAGCTATTTTCCCAAACACTTCATCTTGGCCCCTACTCACCTATGGCACCCTTTCAAACTCCTGCAGCTAATATGTATACATACGTATGTATAATTCAGTTTGGATTAACCCTCTTAATCTGCAATTGTTTAGGAATTAGAATGGTTAATCAATTTAGTTGGTTGAGTGAGTATCACAACTCACAACTTGGAGCCCAAGTTCTTAAGCTCTATATAACAAAGCTCTTCAACACACACACACCTTGAATTCTGCTCTTCACAAACACTAAACACAGAGAGTAGAGAGAGTTACACAGAGAATTGATACAGAGTTATTTTAGAGAGAGAAGAACTCTTAATCCCCATAGCCAAAGCTTGGGTTTGAATTTCTTCATTTGGTTTCCTTTCTCAACAATCTCTTCTATCTATATCTCAGTGAGTATTATTAACTCACTCCCAATGTAATTCTATGCTTAATTTCTGATTTTGTGTATGCATAGTTGGAATGCCATTTCTAAATTCATCCATGGAAGCTTGAGCTTCAAAATCACAATTTTCCAAACTCAACCAAAATTCGTTTTTAGAGATGAATATGAAAGATTACACATCCTACATGCCATGTTTGAAGTTATAGAGCCTAATTTGTTCATATGAAAAAGTATATTAAAGATGAAGTTTTGACATCTTTTGAAAACTCATAAAATTTGAGAGCTATAGATTAAATCTTGTAAAATTGTTTTCATATTTGGAATCCTTGTTGAAAGACAAAGAGATCCATATATAATAGGACATATATACTAACAGAATTGAAATGGGTAAATTTTAGACCCTGTTTGCTGGAACAGAGCAGTCCCACGAAGAAGATGAAGCCTCTGCATCACCTCGCGCGCGCGATCGCGCGAGCGAGGGTCGCGCGAGCGGCCCGCACGAGCGACCCCTCGCGCGAGCGAGGTATGCGTCCCCAGGCAATCAGTAAAGTTTATATATATAAATTGAATTTTGAACAGGTCGCGCGAGCGAGGGTCGCGCGAGAACCCCTTCGCGCGAGCGATCCGCGCGCGCGACCTTGTCTTTTTCAGGCAGACAGAAAAGTTCATATATAAAAAGAATAATTGGGCATATCGCGCGAGCGGCCCGCGCGAGCGACCTTTCGCGCGAGCGGCCCGCGCGCGCGAGTTCTGGCAGTTTCTGTTTTTGATTGTTTTGTGTTTAGGGACTGTTTGGTTCAACTTTTTAGTACTGTTAAGGTTCTGTTTGGGATATTTAGTTAATCAGAACTCTATTTGGTTATGTTTTAAATGATTAAAACATTATATTGCAAGTTATCAATCCCCGTACGCGTGTTGTTCCTTTAATTCAGTGTTTTGCTTAGGTTCATGTGCATGTCATTCATGTGGGTGTCAGTCTGTGTGGAAAAGAGTAATGGTAGTATGGAAAGAGTATGAGTTTGAGTTTGTGGTTGTGGTTGTGGTTGTAGTTTGTGGTTGTGGTTGTAGTTTGTGGTTGTGGTTGTGGTTGAGTTTGTGGAGAGGGTATCTTTGAAATGCGACGGTGGCAAATATGGACACTCCCTGACGCCCATGGAAGCGTTAAAGTGTGTGACGCCGAACTCGGACATTCCCTGGCACCCATGGTAGTGCTAAAGTGTGGCCTACGGACACTCCCTGATAACTCGAGTCTGGATACTGCGTGAGGGGTTGCCCTGGTATTTGCATGGCGGTTAGGGTATTCAAAGTGTGAGGCATTGGACACTCCCTGGTACCCCGGACCAAAGTGTGAAGCAAACTGGACACTCCCTGGCGCCCCGTTGCTAAAGTGTGGCTATCTGAGTGTTTCAAAGATACTAGGAGTAGGATAGTGGGTTGTTGTGGCTGTCGAGAGAAAAGAGTCGGCAAGATGAGTGTGGTGCATTGTCTCATACACGAGTAACTGTTTTTAATGAACGACTTTTAATATATTCCTTGTTGTTTTATAAAATGAATTCTTTCTGCGATTTAATGATTGATTTAGTAATTTAAAAGAATTGAAAAAGGTAAATGGGTATGATTTACATTCAAAGTCATGTTTTTAATACTCACCAGCTTCTTGAAGCTGACGACGTTGATGCGTCCTGGACATTCGTGTCTAGGCTTTTCAGGTTATAACCAGGAGGAATCATACGACTATGCTAATTGAGAATGGCTGCTTTTGGGATGAAGAAACTGTTTATTCATTATATGTTTTTAAGTTTTAAACTATTCGTGTTTAAGGATGACTGTAACAGACACTAAGTTATTGTTTTGTTTTCAAGGCGGTCTGTGCCTTAGTTGACCCCGTATCTTAAGATGTAATAAGTTAGAAAAATTTTTGTAAGCCTTGATTGCTCTGCTCTGATTATTATTGTTTATTGTTGTTCGACGTTTGGGACGGAATCGATCCTTCAAACTGTCGCGACCTACGGGTCCATAAAGGAAATTAAACGCTTTCCTTATTTATGCTACGTCGGGGCGTGACAGCACTAGTCTGGAGTCCGGTAAGCAATATGGGACAGATGCTGACCAATCGAGCACCGCCTTTGAAATAAGTAAGCAATGGTAAGTGTTGGAGCCCGATTGGTAGGCTAAACATGAATTACGTCCATCGGGCATCCGACCCCGTGAATGATCAGGAGAATACACTCGGCGATCGAGCATCTTATTTAGAAGAAATGGTAAAAGCCAGTTGCATGTGCCCGATTGGTCGGAAGCACGCGTAAAACCACCATCGGGCTTATGTTACGACAAGTGGGAATTGTGTGGCTGATGGTGATTAAAGGCGTAATTCAAGTGGTGTGAGCCCGAGTAGTAAGGCGGTGCTGTTCCTAGCTGTCAGGGCAAATGTCATCCTGAGATTAAGGAGTCAGAGTCTGTTTAGAAATGGAATCTGATCACATCCAGCTGAAGATAAGGGGATTATTCCAGGAATATTGGGATTGACTCAATCAAGATTTGGACAAGGAAAGAGTTGAAAATAAGGGAGGATTCTACAATACATATCTTGCTTGGAGCACAAGACAATGAATTCTTACCATATCAGGATTGCTCTAAGGCCGCTATAAATACAAAGGCAGGCCAACCGTGCACAGGACTCCGCGTCATCTCAAAAACAACACTAAAAAGTATTCTTTACAACATTCAAACCTTTGTGTTCTTGTTATTCTACATCCGTAGCATCCATAGCAAACATGTCTGCACTCTTTGTCATTATTATTATTTTCTTTTCTTTTCTTTTCTTTTCTTTCTTTTTTTTTTCTTCCTGTTTTCGCTCTTCTGAACAATCAGAGCATGTTCTGATTCTATTCTTTGTTTTTATTATTTTCTAAACATTCAATCAAATATCTTCGCATTTTATTAATCGTTTGTAATTGTTTACTTTGTAAACTCTAGCACTAATTGGCTTGTGCGCTTCAGTACTGCCATAGAACTTTCGGTGATGGTACTTTCCTACTCACCATACTCAATTACTCTATTAGAAGTCAGATCTCAAAGCCTTGAGTATCACTCATTCAAGCACATGGAAAATTAATTTGCACACACCGAACCACTTTTGGTTCTGGCACGCTCGCGCAAAACTACAAGCAAACAGTTTGACATGTGACATTTTGAGGCTTTCCATATTATAATAATATAATAAGATAAGATAAAATGTTTATATATTCACAAATTAAAATGTATTTATTGTACATCAATGAATGATAAACCTTTTTTTTCCCCAATAAATGCTATCAATTTCTTCATTAAATTTTTTTGTTACAAATTTAATTTTTATTACAGTTATTTTAGGAAATGAAAAATGTAGAATCAAAAAAATTGTGCTCATGCCACATGACATGAGAGGCTTTTATATTATAATATATAATATAGATTATTGTGAAATTTATTAAGTAGTTCAATTCGGATAGGATCAGATCGGTTTGATTGATTTTGTAAAGTTTCCGTTTGGTCAATTTTGTCAATTTATTTTTTTCACAATCAATTATTAGACTATGTATATAGATAACCGATCAAATCGATCAATTTGAATCGGATCGGTTGGTTTGGTTTGCTTATACCCGTAATAAATGGAGATTGTGTGGTGTGGGCCTTGTGATCAAGCCATAAAAGACTAGAAAAATGTGGTCAGCCACATGATGTTTTCTTCATGTCGCTTTTATCTGAACGATTGGTCAATGTTGAGCAGCTCATTCTCCGACTAACCTTGTGCACTTTTCCCACAAGTGCACACTTGAAGCCTTGAAGGTTGGTGATTTGCTGGACATCTCTAATTCTATATGAAAAATCATATTAAATTTAAATTTGGACAAAAGCCCAGACAAACCTGCTCTAAGCATTGACTTAAACGTATTTCAAATTGAGTTCCCAAACAGAAATAATACTATTCACATATTCAAAAAGTTGATACCCCATGAGTTCAAGGAAGGATTTGAGCGATTTTTTTTTATTTTTTTATTTTTGTATGAATTTGAATAAGGTTAGAAATTTTTTTCTTAAGTTTTATCCTTAAACTAGATTTACACTCGTACGTTGCCCAGCCGAACATTTTTAAGATTCAAGGTGCAAGCCACGTACATACATGTTAAGATTACTTTAATTAACTGATATTCTAACAAATTGGAGGAGTGGTAAATATATATATATATATATATATAGAGTCCGGATCTTAAGCGGACTTTAAAGAGCGGACCAAGGGAGGGACCACTTTTAGTAACAATAATTTTTATCGCTAAAAATCATTGTTTTAGAGACGATGAAAATTTTCGTCGCTAAAAGTGGTCCGTTCCTTGGTCCACTCTTTAAGGTCCACACTTGATCGTCGTCGTATGTATAAATTAAGGGTAAAAATTACAAAGACCCCCAAGCATTGCTCAATTTCTTATAATGGAATATCGCTCGAGCGAGCCACTCGGGCAAGATGGTGCGAATTTGGAGAGTGGAATCTCACACACTTGGTGTGTTGCTCGAGCAAACACGGTGGTTCTGTGCAAGAATTGGGGTTTCCAAATCTGATTTAAAGAGAAGATTGAGATAGTTCCCAAAGATGATTAGTCTTCCAAAAGGTAAAGTTTTCCTAATTGTATAGGAATACTTGGAAGGGAAGTTTCTTGGTGGACAAGCATTACCATGTGGGTAATCTTATCTCTATTAGGATTTGAAAAACTATTCTATATAAATAAGAGACTATAGTAAAGATGACAAGTATCTTGAAAAGTTAGTCAACGTCCTTGAGGGAATTCAAGTAAGAGAGAGAGAGAGAGAGAGAGAGAGAGAGAGAGAGAGCTCAACATGTGGGCTTGGGCCCAACGGGTGGTGGTGAATATGGCTAGAATACCATGGTGATGAATCCTTGGCCGAGGGGGAGGGTAACCGATGAAAATCTTTAGAGAGAAGGAGAGAGAGAGAGAGAGAGAGAGAGAGAGAGAGAGTAATTGGTCTATACTCGTAGGCAAGAGCTCTTGACAAGTCAAGTGATTATGATGAGTGCAAGGTGATAGCATCATGTGTGAGAGAGAGTGGCTTGCAATCACTGATAAATTAATAAAAGAAAATCCGATGTGGACGTATGCATGGTTGGCCGAACCACATAGAAATCTTTGTATTCTTCTCTTGTGTGGTGTTGATTATTCTTATTATGTGATTTATCTTGCTCTTACTATTGGTTTCGTGTGAATTATCTTTATTTGTGTGATTGAGATCTTGTTAGAGTTGGCACACCCGCACAACAAAAGTCACTAACAAAAATGGCCTACATAGATATTTATTTTGAGACAAAATATAAAAATGTCTTTAGAAGTTACTCGTAAGGAAACATAATTTTCCGTCTCTACAAAAAAAAAAAAATTGTCTTTAGAAGTTATTGTAAGAATACATAATTTTTGTTCTCTACAAAAGAAAGTAAGTGTCTTTAGAAGTTATTTGCAAGGACATGTAATTTTCCGTATCTATAAAAGAAAATAAGTGTGTTTAGAAGTTACTTGTAAAACACATTGTAACAGTCATGGCAACAGGAACATAATGCCCTTACAACGGCAACTTTGACAGTAGTGGCAAGCCCAATATATTATCCTTACAAATGCAACTTCTAGTGACACTCATAGCGACACAAATATATGTGATAATAAAAGTAGTTTCTTGTGACAGTTCTAATGACACTTTGATTTTGTCATTACTCACAAATATATGTCACTTCAAAAGTAACATTTAGCGACACTTTTAATGAAATAACATTTTTTTCTCTATCGTTACAAATTAACCATCATTGATGATTTTACCAAAACTTGGGTAGGTGTTTCAGCAAGGCTTAGGAACAACACCTATTATGACATTTAGGTAAGTGTTGGTAGAACAACTAGTGACACATTCTGTGACCTATTTTTTTTGTCTTTAAAGACTTATTTTGTTGTAGTGTGTAAGGATCCATGATAATAAATTGTGTTAGCTCATATTAATTATTACTATTTTAAATAATTAATTATTGAAAATTTAAGGTGTTTGACATGTGCCATTGCATGATTCTATTATATATAGGGGTGAAAGAAAACCAAACGAACCGAATCACCGAACCGAATTGATAGGTTCGGTCGGTTTTCATAAGTTAAGCGCAGTGTAAAATTGAAAATTGAACTGAAAATTAAGTCTAAAATCAAAAAAATCGACCGAAATCGAACCGATCGGTAGGTGAAAAAAATCCCCCAAAACCGATCAAACCGAACCGAATGGATTTCATCCTTAAATGTATATATATATATATATATATACATATATAATACAGTCAGGCTCTAAAGAGGGCTTCCTCTGTTTATTAAAGAGATGGCCTCTGTTTTGGCCGTCAGATCTAATTTTTAAACATGATTCAATAGTTAAAACAAAGGCGTTCTCTTTAATAAAGAGAGGACGCTCTCTCTGAAAAATTTTCGATATAAAATATAAATAGAAGATAAGATAAAATAAAGGGTTAAGTTGTATAAAGTCCTACTTGGTGGACTTTTGAGGCAATAGAATCAACCCAAAAAAACTATTTATTCAAAAGTCCACAAAATAAAATATGACCTCACTACCCTCACTCCGGCCTGCTCACACCTGATCTTCAAATTGAAATTCTTTCGAATTTTTCCCCCAACCCATTGATATTTCACAAGAAACAACTCACACATCCTCAAGATCACACTAGAAATCTCGGCATTTCAAAACTCAAATACCACAAGCAATATCACTGTTGTTCGGTGAAAAAGGATAGCTCTTCAATCCATTTGATAGTGTACAATGTCAGGACGACAGAATTTCTCACCGGTTACGTCTACATTGACGGAGCGACTTTGATTCTGACGAACAATCGGGAAAAATGTAAACCAGTCATTTTTTTTTTATTTTTTTTTTTTGAAAAAGGAGAAAGAAAAAAAAAACTAGTTTGTTTTGGTATTCGTCTGTGATACTGATTTGAGCGATATTTGGGGTTCACGATTGTGTTATTTTTGTTCAAGTACCCATAGAACTTGATTTCATGTCATTTTTAAGCCCGCGGGAGTATGTTCAAGTTGGGTGTATTCCAAATTAAAAAAAAAAATATGATTCTTGCTCTCTGCGTGTGTGGCTGCTGGCGTGTTTCTGCTGCTGGTTGCTGATTGAGAAATGTTCTGATGCCATTTTGTTTTTTCAATATTTTGGGGTCACTTTAACAATTCTTCCAGGTTTTGCTGCTATTTTTGTTCTGCGCAGCAATTAGTTTTCTCTGCTGTTATTGGTTAGCTTTTGGTTTGGGTGGGTCTTGGCTTCATTGATTTATTTGGCATGCGATTGTTGTTTGTTAGTTGTTCATCTCAATGATGATCCTGTTCTGGCGGGCTTTTAGTTGGGTTTTTTTTGGGGTTGGTATACCTGCTGTTAGATTTTTTTTTTTATCAACTTTTTCTTGCTGTAGTTTTCAATCTGGGAGGTCAAGGTGATTTTTGTTTGTTTTACTTTTTTTTATGAAATTCTCACTCATATTTGAGAATTTCTCACTAACATACTCTTTGAACAATAATAGGTGATAAATTTCTCACTAACTATTCTCTATAAACTGCAATGGGTGAAAATTTTCTTGCTCAGATGTGAACAGTTTCACATAGAGTGAAAATTTTTTTCTCACTCATATGTGAGAAATTTTCCCATCTTTTCTTTGGTACATTAATCTCCATACTCTCTATTTTTTTTTTTTTTTTTTCAATATTATGTTTCTAGTGATAATTTTGGAGTATTAGTAATAAATTTTTCACCGCTTTTGGGTCCAGTACATGGATGCATTTTCAAGACAAAGATGGAGGCAGTGATTTCAACTTTGTTGACCATTGTTACAATGATGTTGTTTGTGTGGGGCCTCATTTAGTCTTCTTTAATGCACTTTGCATATTCAGCTTATGTTGCATTAGGAGTACTGATAGGCACACAACGAATTGCACAATGAATTGCACAAATGTACAACATATGGTTGGATCTTGTACTGAAAAGCTTTCACACACCTTTTTGGGTGTTCAGACTTTTCAGCACAAGGTCCAATCATGTACTGCACGTTTGTGCAATTCATTGTGCACCTATCATTATTGGTTGCATTAGAATGCACTCACCTACACACTATTTAGTTTAGTGCATTAGTCTCTTTTGGTAAATCTAGAATAATTTGGTCAAACCCAAATTGGACAAAAGTCTTAGAAATTTTTCACTAATATGAACAATTTCACATTAGTTTTAAATTTCGCACTCGTACAAAAACTTTTTCACTTACCGCATTGCAAACCACATGAGTGAGTGCACTAACGAATATGGCTACCAATGCAGCTCGTGCATCAAAGACCCCCAAAATAGCAAAAACGTTAAAGACGACAACTTCATATTGGATCACGATTCAGGAATATGCTCGCTGTATTCCATTCATTATTTGATGAAATCAATCTACGAGACAATCACAAACAGATGATAGGTCTTGTAAATTCATAATGGCAATCATCGACTCTTTTGGTCTAATACAGTGTAAAATTATACACTGATACTAGTTTTTGTGCAATGATATTAGTCTTTTTTGGATATTGAATTTGGGTAACAAAAAATATTGGAATTTGTATATACTGTAATTCCTTTACTTATGTTAGAGAAATCACTTATAACAACAAAAGTGAAACTCATACTCCAATAATCTAGATAAAATGTACTGCAGCAAAACTTACACTACTCATACAGTCATACTGTAGCCGTGTTAAATTTGAGTGTAAAAATTCTACTATGCATAGAAATTGTAAAACTTCTACACCTATGATATTAGTCATTTATAAGGGCAATTATCTACTCTTTTGGTCTAATGCAGTGTAAAATTATATACTGATGCTAGTTCTTGTACACTGAAATTAGTATTTTTTGGATTTTGGGTTTGCGTAATAAAAATGGATTAATTACACTTTGCACCCTTAAAGTTTGGGTGGTTTTGCACTTTGCACCCTAAAGTTTCACAGTTTGCACTTTGGTCCCTAAAGTTTCACAAATGTGGCAAATAAGTCCAAACAACCTTTAGTGATGAACGATTTCATCACTAAAAGTGAAATTTTGTCGCAAAAAGTCTTGGAGGGACTAAAGTGCAGCTCATCCTAAACTTTAGAGATCAAAGTGCCAAATTTAAAACTTTAGGGTGCAAAGTGCAAAACTACCCAAACTTCAATAGTGCAAAGTGCAATTAACCCTAAAAAAATATTGAAACTTGTATGTTGTACTCCTTGTCTTATGTTGGACCAATCACTTATAATAACAAAAGTGAAACTGATACTCCAATGATCTAGATAAAATGTACTGTAGCAAATATTACATTACTCACATTTCACAATGTTAAATTGCACAGCATATACAGGAATATGAAATTTATTGCAATAACGAAAAAATAGAGTTTTAACACATGACACTCCCCTTATAATCTCTTTGCAATATTTGTGCAGTATATATATATATATACAGAATACTTCTAGTAAGGACGCCCTTACTTTATTAAGTTAAGGACTTCTGTCCCTGTCGTTAGATCGAGTTTTCATTAAGGGTACTGTTGTCATTTCATTTTTTAAAGCGATGATCTAATGGCTAAAAACAGAAGTCCTTAACTTAATAAAGTAAGGACGTCCTTACTAAAAGTGTTCTGTATATATATACTAGTAATAACCCGTGCCCGTGGGCACGAAAAAAAAAAAGGGAAAAAAGAGGAAAAAAATACAATACTTTAAAATTTTCAAATCTTTTGCATAAAATTATACAGGTCATTCAAACCCACATGCTATTTAGTACTAACCCGTGCCCGTGAGCACGAAGCGGGAAAAAAAAATCAATACTTTAAAAGATCTGAGATATGGTTAGAATTTTAAGTGAAGAAGACATTGGTTCCAATATCAAATATATCATTAACTCAATTTAGTTAAATATATTTAGTCCAACATTTGATGAATATTTTAAGTATAATTAATGTTTATTCGTAAAGACTTCCCTCGTGCCCTCGGGCACGAAGTGAAAACCAAAAAACCAAAAAATCAAAGGTTTTTTCTAAGCTTTTGGAAAGAAATAGAAAATGAAAGCTAAACTTTTGTGATTATTTATAATTAGCCTATATTTGAGAAGCAGCATTACTCATTTCACTAATTAGCCCTATAGACTATATCAAACTGATAGAACTAATCAAATAACCTATAAAAAGGGTGGAACTAATCAAACTGGTAACAAATTTTACAACCATAGTGTTGAAAAAACCCATTTTCTAGATAGACAATAGAATATAACAAATACGCTTCCTAGACTTTAAAAAAAGTGCAAGTGAGAATACTTTTCTTGAAACTTGAATTATGAAATCCATTGTTAAAACACACTTCCTAAACTTCAACTTTATGTCATTTTTCACTCATATTATATCAGTTTGATTAGTTTTATGAAAGTCATTTGATCAGAGTCACGAAAAGGAAAAAAAGAAAAACCTATAAATAAAAAAAAATAAACTCTATGAATATATGTATGATATGGGAAGTTTATATTCTAATATTTCTATTTTGAAAAAATCAGTCCACTGATTTAGTTTATCTCCCAAGATTTGTGTTTTGTATTTACTATTAGATATGTATATATTCAAATTCAAATTAATTAGGGAATTCCTTTTTTGCTAAAAAAAAAAACAGTGTAATGATTTAGTTTTACCCAAGATTTGTGTTTTGTATTTACTGAAGTTGACAATTGGGATATTGACATGTATTTATTCAAATTCAAATTTAAATTAGGGAATTCTTTTTTAATTTAGAGTTTTAATAGGATACAATGCAATATTTAATGGGATTAACTATTTTTGGTGGATAATCAATCCGACGGTCTAAAATATCTAAACTTGTCTCAATGGTCAAAATTAAAAGTTGCTAACTTGGAAAGGACCCACACCGCTCTATCTTATTATATAGACTAGTAATAAACCGTGCTCGTGGGCACAAAGCAAAAAAAAAAAAAAAAAAAAAGAAGAAGACAAAAGGGAAAAAAAAAATACAATACTTTAAAATTTTCAAATCTTTTGCATAAAATTATACAGGTCATTCAAACCCACATGCTATTTAGTACTAATCCATGCCCGCGAGCACGAAGCGGGAAAAAAAAATTCAATACTGTAAAAGATCTGAGATATGGTTAGAATTTTAAGTGAAGAAGACATTGGTTCCAATATCAAATATATCATTAACTCAATTTAGTTAAATATATTTAGTCCAACATTTGATGAATATTTTAAGTATAATTAATGTTTATTCGTAAAGACTTCCCTCGTGCCTGAGGGCACGAAGTGAAAACCAAAAAAATAAAAAATCAAAGGCTTTTTCTAAAGCTTTTGGAAAGAAATAGAAAAGGAAAGCTAAACTTTTGTGATTATTTATAATTAGCCCATATTTGGAAAGCAGCATTACTCATTTCACTAATTAGCCCTATAGACTATATCAAACTAATAGAACTAATCAAATAACCTATAAAAAGGGTGGAACTAATCAAACTGGTAGCAAATTTTACAACCATAGTGCTGGAAAAACCCATTTTCTAGATAGATAATAGAATATAACAAATACGCTTCCTAGACTTTAAAAAAAGTGCAAGTGAGAATACTTTTCTTGAAACTTGAATTATGAAATCCATTGTTAAAACCCACTTCCTAAACTTCAACTTTATGTCATTTTTCACTCATATTATATCAGTTTGATTAGTTTTGTGAAAGTCATTTGATCAGAGTCACGGAAAGGAAAAAAAAAAAAAAACCTACAAAAAAAATAAACTCTATGAATATATGTATGATATGGGAAGTTTATATTCCAATATTTTTATTTTGAAAAAATCAGTCCACTGATTTAGTTTATCTCCCAAGATTTGTGTTTTCTATTTACTATTAGATATGTATATATTCAAATTTAAATTAATTAGGGAATTCCTTTTTTGCTAAAAAAAAAAAAAAAACAGTCTAATGATTTAGTTTTACCCAAGATTTGTGTTTTGTATTTACTGAAGTTGACAATTGGGATATTGACATGTATTTATTCAAATTCAAATTAAATTAGGGAATTCTTTTTTAATTTAGAGTTTTAATAGGATACAATGCAATATTTAATGGGATTAACTATTTTTGGTGGACAATCAATCCGACGGTCTAAAATATCTAAACTTGTCTCAATGGTCAAAGTTAAAAGTTCCTAACTTGAAAAGGACCCATACCGCTCTATCTTATTATATAGATATATTTGTATATATATCAACTCGGCTATATCACTAAATGGCATAAAAAAATTTTACCATTTACACCCAATATACAGTAAAGTGGTAATGTTAATATACTCCTAAGTGTATGCCAATAACGATGGGATTTAATACCTAAAATCAGTTAAAGTTTAGATATGAATATTATAAACAACTCTTTTAATGATATTGACTTCTATATAGTATATATATGTTATCCAAAATATATTGGGATGTATAAATCTGAAATCTGAAATCTGAAATACTTACTGATTGGAGATCCAAAATAAATACATAATAAATTTGAGAAAGAATCCGAGCCCAGCGAACTGTTTCCTTAAGACGAATTTGCTCCCTCTCGGTGCACAAGGTTGATGAACAATCGTCTCCCAAGATAGAACGGATTTACAGTTCTGAATAAGTTGCACTACAATATGCAGAACCCAGCGAACGCAAATATATGTATAATACTCGAACAGACTTAATTATAATATGCAGAGAGAGAATAACTTTGTATATAATTTTTCTATCTTTTTAAAATGAATGAACAAGACCCATATATATAGATTGTAGGAAACTGTTCGTCAACAGTCACAACCTTTCGAAAGGAAACTGTTCGTCAACAGTCATATCCATTCGGCTAAGGGTCTGTTTGGCATGACCAAAAATCCATTCAATTAACAAACCAATTTCTCATTCATATTTTTCCAACAATCCCCCACATGAATGATAAATTGTTTATACAACATGTAAATGAAAATGTAGACACTAGTTCGAGTATCAACGAAGAAGTACTGCTTCAGACTAAGTAGCCTAGTGGCCTTGAACTTGCCCTAGTGATAAACTATCGGTTTTACTAGCCGGTGAGTAGACTAGATTGTCTTTGAACTCCCAGCCATTTGTGTAAACCTAGACAACAGAATTCACACAGCACTTCTTCTTACATATTTGGTTCTCACGTTTGTGTTCGTTTTGGCCTTGAACACCTCTTGGTTCCGTGAGTGTTTTAGAAAATTCAGCCTTCAAATTCTCATAGAAGCGGCCCCTTCTTACTCACGTAGGTGGTTACTATGAAGAGTATCCTGCAATACCCCACTTGGACATTTTCCAAGGTATAGGAACCATTAAAAGCGTATCTTATCCTTTTACTCGCGGCAGATTGACACTGACTCATCTTTGAAATGGGAGGAGGAAGATATAATTCTTCTCAGTGTGTATCGAGTACTACATAATTTAGTTTTCCCGTTGAACCTAGATCTTGGGATCTCCAGTCAGCTAGGTTGGGTTTCCACTATGACGACTCTTATTTAGTGCATAGGCTTTAATCCCATTCCTCTCGATGAACTTTTCACTTGCTCTTGCGTTAGGCCTTTAGTTAATGGATCCACTATGTTATCCTTTGACTTTATATAGACAATAGAGATAACTCCATTAAAGAGCAATTGTTCTATGGTATTATGTCTTTGACTGTATATCAAGACTTACCATACTTTTATGTGCATTTCCAATTGTCGATTGGCTACCGCAATGCACAAATTTTTGACACAAGTTTTGTCCAACTTGGAATATCCTCTAAGAAAAGACGAAGCCAATTTACTTCTTCTCTTGCTTTATCTAAAACAATATATTCAGATTCCATTGTTGATCAGGCAATGCAAACTATTTATAGGATTTCCAAGGCACAACTGCACTTTTAAGTGTAAAGACATATCCATTCGTGGATTGTCAGCCTTTTTAAATAGATATCCAATTCGGACCTATTCCCTTAAAGTATAGTTGGATATCTTGTGCAGTGCAATTCATATATCAAGGTGTATCTCACGTTTCCAAACACCCGATTATCGTTTTCCAATAATCTACACTTAGATTAATTATACAACTTCTCAATTTACTAAATGAGTTACACTTAGCTTTCTAAGTGAGTAAGCTATATCCAGTCGCGAGTGCAAATTAATTACGACATCCATTAGACTACCAATTCAACATTAATACTCATATAGAAATATTCTACTGTCGATATATATACTGTGACCATACTAGTTCATCAGACTAACTAGTATAACACCTGCAACAACTTAATCAGCATGTCAAACTTCATGTTTAACATTTCTTGGTAGTCTTAATCATATCATTATTGCTACTTATAAAGAGCATATCATTCACAAAGGGAAAAACTGTGACATAACAGATTTTCGTACTTTTGAGACACATGATTTAAATCCATTTGACATTTTTCATCGATCATTGTCAAATTTTCTCGATGTGAACCCAGTCACATATATCTTGAATCAAATTCAAGGTTTTGCGTCATCTTAGATAATATCAACGAATATCACATTTAACCAATTGATTTATATCCAAGGTTATAATGAAATACACTTAAAAATCATACAACTACTCAAACCAATTAAGTAGTTTTAAAGCCAAACAAATCAAATGTTATCCATGTATAAACACCTCCCACATTTGGAAGCAAAATAACTTAAGCGATAATTTTAAATTATTAATTCCCCCACATTTGGAAGTATACAAAATCCAATGGTATTATTCCAAACAACTAGAACCTCACTCATAAAAGAGATTAATCCTCTTTGTAAAGAATTCATGGTTAATCCTCAAACATACCCATAACCAACTTGTATTTTATTACATATATATGGGTATCCTTTGTAGTGCAATACATATACCATCGTCACACTAATTAATTTTAAACTCATTTGACATCACAACAACATCTAATTTTTATATCATTATTTTGGTGCTCGCTTTATACCATAAATTGATTTATCAAGTCCACGCCGTAGCTCTCTTGTAGGAACAATAAACTCTTATAATTATTCCACATTGAATTTATGGCGATTCATATACTCATAAACTTCTTTAAGTTTGCTCATATCAAAACCATTACCATTAGCTTTAAGTATTAATATACACAAAATTTTCATACTTGCAAAATACTAACGAAATATGTAAAACTTATTCACATATTTTTATTCAACATGTATTTACCCCCACATTTACAAGTATATGTGAACTTATGTAAATACGAGCATTTTAAGATTACCCCCACATTTGTTAAAATTTTTCAAGATCGTGTGATTTGACTTAATCATAACAAAATCTCATATTAATGAGCTTTGATAAATTTTTTTTTTTTTCCCAGCACTAAGAGCGAATAAAAATCTCTTAAATTACATGCACAAACTACTTGAAAGTCCAAATGCTTGCTTACTACACATTCATATTTAAGCAAGGAATTTAGGGGCTTAAACGTAAATTATCAAGGTCACCTTGAAAATTTACAAAACTTCAGCAAACTACTCACACATTCATTGAGATAAAGGAATTAATTATTATTATTTTTATCTCTCAACGAAAAGGTGGCTACAAGATACCTTTTGGATCTTAGCCAAGGGGTACCAAAAGCTTCATTTAAATTTAAATAAATTGGTGCCCAAAGCACCATTTCAATTTAAATCAATGGGTGTGAAGCCCAATGGATGCCTAAACTACCATTTAGATTCAATTTAAAAGGTGCTAGCAATACATTCACCTTTGGAAAATATAACCATTTTTCTTTGGAAGGAATGGGTGTCTAGAACAAAAGGAACCGTTCGAAATTTATTCAAAGGATTAAAATACCCCACATTGTGTCCAAAAAAAAAAAAATTTTTATTGTGTCCACCGAATTAAAATACAAATTACAGATTATTGAAGAAAGATTTTAATTTTTCAATAATTCAAAACAAAACAACTACTCCGAAGTAACACAATGATTCCAAACAAAAAGGGACATATCCCCTATGAGATCCAATAGCAACCTTTGAAAACTTGAAAGGCACAAGAAACAAAATAAATTTTCCCAATGACATGTGGGGTTGAAATATGATTTTGATAAATTGGGTGACTTCTCAACTTTTTCCTATTCACTGCTCCAAGCAGCCATTGTTTCTCTTGTTTTAGGCCATAGAAATTAATTAGACACTACAATATGTATTTAATTGTATAGCCACATCAATACCAAATTTTGAACCAGAGTTCAGTGCAAATTGAATACAGATTTGATTGTACTGTATTATAATCACAATTGGAACTATATAGACTTGTGCAATCAAATTCTTTGATTTAAATACATTGAGATAAACAAAGATTATGACTTTCTCCAAAAGACACCCTTTCATTGTCTAATCAATGTACACATAAAAAAAAATACATATCTCAAATATATATTACTATTCCTTAGTTTACATACCATTTCACAAAAACTGCACTGTTTCAAAAATAAACTTTCAAAACAGCACTAATTCCTAAATATAGAATACAAACTTCACTATTTTATAATTTAGAAATTATCCAAGTCTCAATGGAGAGTATACAACAGTGTACATTGGTAAAGAAATATATATATATATATATATATAAACTTTTCAAGGTCAGTCCAAAAGCACCTAAAATTACGTGCCAATGAAATGCAATGAAGGTAAAGATCATGTAATAATTTTAGACAAACCTTCACTATTTTAAAACAGTGTATTTTATGGAAATAAAACACACTTACATAATAAATAGGTACATAAGAAACTGAGTGTCTATTCATACGACAATAACAGAGTATCAAACAAACCCCTTCCTAAATGAGGGTGTTTCACAGCACCGTTTCAGATTTCATGAACAAGTGTTACACAAACTAATTCACATGTAGCTATTCATAAATATATGTTTTCAAATCGAACCGTGCCTCTGCAAAATTTGTCTTATCGGTGAATGTTCGTAACTGTTCAACAAAAAGAACAAGAGCACCGCTTCACATAGTCTGATTGAACCATTACACTTAGATAATTGATTGTCCATTGATTTCAAATTTCCAATGCACAGTTTCACCTTGAAGGCTACGGACCGTTTAGAATTATTTTTATTTATTTTATTATTATTATTATTTATTTTTTTCAAACAAAGTAGCACTTGCTTTGTCTTTATTCAGCACACCACACGTGGTCTTGAGTGCATTAAAAATCACAACCATGTGATGGTCCACTTAAGAGAAGCAGTCCAATGCTTCATAAGTTACAAGAAGGTGTTGTCACGTTTGGAGATAGGGGCATGTTTGGATTACACATATACGAATGGTACGAAAAGTTCTAGATTTATTCAAAACGTGCAAATTACTATCTCCAATATCTACTATCGGTGTTAGTGTATATATAGAAACAGAAACAGTAAATCCAAACCGAACAGAATGTGATTCCGAATAGAAATTAAAATTGATTCGTAAGTTCCAGTTTTTCAGATTCATACAAGCACAAACAAATTCGTCTTAAGATTGTTATCTAAAATATATTGGGATGTATAAATCTGAAATCTGAAATCTGAAATACTTACTGATTGGAGATCCAAAATAAATACATAATAAATTTGAGAAAGAATCCGAGCCCAGTGAACTGTTTCCTTAAGACGAATTTGCTCCCTCTCGGTGCACAAGGTTGATGAACAATCGTCTCCCAAGATAGAACGGATTTACAGTTCTGAATAAGTTGCACTACAATATGCAGAACCCAGCGAACGCAAATATATGTATAATACTCGAACAGACTTAATTATAATATGCAGAGAGAGAATAACTTTGTATATAATTTTTCTATCTTTTTAAAATGAATGAACAAGACCCATATATATAGATTGTAGGAAACTGTTCGTCAACAGTCACAACCTTTCGAAAGGAAACTGTTCGTCAACAGTCATATCCATTCGGCTAAGGGTCTGTTTGGCATGACCAAAAATCCATTCAATTAACAAACCAATTTCTCATTCATATTTTTCCAACAATATACACGAGGGTGGTAAAATTGTCATCAAAATGAGCGAAATTGGGGATTATGGACTGATTTGGAAAAAAAACTTCATGTTGGTTAGGATCTATGACCTTATTGGGATAAGACTTCAATAAAGTTGATTCAGTATATTTCGTTACGTTTCTCTCACAGTTTTTAAAACTGTTTTTTTAAGATTGCATTATTTTAAAATTATTTTTTTGAAAATTGTACATCTATGTGAGAGGAACTAACAAAATATACTAAAACAACTCTACTGAAGTCTTGTCCCTATATTGAAATCTAGAATGGACCTTATCCAAAAAAGTTTGGCAACGAAGAATTTTTGGATAGATTTCTATAAAATAAAATACGCCCTAAGATGTAGGAAAGTAATACTAATACATTAAGAAAATTTGAGTATCAATCATCAATATTAAAAAGCCTCTTATCAAATGAAGCTCTTATTCAAAGGCGTCTACAATCTCTATTCAAAACATATATCCATTTTAAATTTAGGTAAAGTCCTCATATCAACTGGAGGTCTTCGTGGAAGAGAGAGTGGGAAAACGGAGGTTTCTCGGGCAATTGTGGGGAAATTTGGAAGGAAAGTTGGTGTTGAAATCAATGGTAAAGATTTCTTGCATAATTGGATGGAGACAAAATTTCTGATGTTTTGAGAAGATTTTATGAAATGGTGTTTAATGGATAAGGCTTGTGAGATGATTATAAAGATGGGGGAAATTACACTAACACTCCTTGAACTTAACGCCATTTTCACCATGATCCCCCGTATTTCTATTTGTAACACTAACCCTTATACTTTCAACTAAAGTGTCGTTGTTAGTAAATCTGTCAAATTTAATGGAACATAAGGTTTCTAGCTATTTTAACTTTGAGTTAATTACAGATATACCAATTACAGTTAGCACATTTTTTGGATCCACTCACAATACAAGCCATGTTCCGTTAAATTTAACAAATTTATTATCGATCTCACATTAATCCAGAATGTATTAGTGATCCATTTGAAACTACAAGAGGTCAAGTTGAAAATGACCTTAAGTATTAGGGTGAAAGTGTACTTTCCCCTAAAAGATTGTGCTTAAACGGCCTATCCAAAATTTTGAGGATAGAAATCGTACAATGAAGTTAATGAACATATGGGATTAGGGAAGATCATACATAAATATGGGCTAAAAGGATGTGGGTTTGGATTGGATCACATTGTTTGTTCTGGCCCAACTTGTCTGGATCAAAGTCCATTCTAAGTTTGTTGGGTTGGAAGGGTATGGGTTTGGGTTAATTAAATGGTTTATTTGACCCAACTTGTTTCCTGAGAAAGTTGACCAAAGTCAAGCCCCATCAAATTATTATTTTTATTTATTAATTTATTTTTATGATGGACCCACCAATTACCTCCTACCATCAAGAAATGTAGAGTAGGATATTCGAATATAGGATACTTTATATACTAATGTTTGGGTCTTACCACTTGGTCACTTCTCTTAATGGTTGACTTTATCAACTGAAAGAAGTAGACGAATGGGAAAAAAAAATAAAAATTCTATAATGCATATTACATCCTAATAGTTTTGGCCCAAAAAAAACTATAGCTAGCTTCCAAAATGTTGCAGATCGATGATAGAATGATGTAACTAGAAATCTACTTTGCTAATAAAAACCAAAATGTATTTCAAAGTTGCAATATTTTTGAGACAAAAATAACAAGATTTTGACATTAGATTGGGATGTCCTACAAATCCTAAAACCACTGGGATCGACTAATGAATTACCACACCAAAAGTGGACCTGTAACCACATTACTAGACCAACATGCCTAATGTCTGCCTTTTGTGTACAACTAAAAGGGCCTTTTGGGAATTGACTGCTCAAATTCTTCTTTTGTTAGGTCATCATAGCAGCAAGTAATTACAACGTGAGATTTGTAGTCAAAGCATCACTAAGTAGTCATCTGATTTATATTCTAAGTTCACAGTTGTCGTGTATCCACTTGACTAATATTTCACACACATGCGGGTCTTTGATATATTTCATTGATTCTGGTGATATATGTTTTCGGATTATTTTTCATAATGTAGGAAGGCATACGATTGTGTTACTCTTGATGATTTAAAAAGTTTCATTTGAAGTTGATTTTATAAAAGAAGGATGTTGACATTGAAGTATTTAAAATTTGAATAAATTTTTTTTTTCCACAAGTTAATAAAGATGGTTGTGGGTGACTTGTTGACGAGAACCCTCACGAGACTTTACTCGTCCGACTAGGGACACCTAGAGGTTTAAAAGGCTTGTTGCATAGGTTAAGTGCAATCGTTATCCATACGAAAATGGATTATGAATCTTTAGTATTGGTAGTTTTATTTTCTTGTTGCTCGAGGACTAGCAAAATGTAGGTTTGGGGGTGTGATCGGGAGAGAACGAATCCTAATTATACGCCTTAATTCACATTTGTTAGCTGTTTTTGTGTAGTTTTACTTTATTTTCTATTTTCTGTCAGGTTTTAGAAGAAAACAAGGATATCTGGTTAAATAAGGTGAAAAAGCAGGCATAAAAAGCTGGAAAAAGCCCATCGCGTGAGCGGCCCGCTCGTGCGAAATCCCAGAATTCGCTCGAGCGATCCGCGCGCGCGACCTTCCCAATTACGCGCTCGCGCGATCCGTACAAAAATCTAAGTTGCGTAATCTGCTATACTGAAGAATCCTGTGCAAACGAAACTGCTTAATGACGTTCGGATTGGAAATAATAACTGTTTTAGTTAGTTTCGGGATAGGAAAGCTTCTAAAATTCCTTGTAAACTCTATATATATTTAATTTTTAGAAGTTTTTTAGGGTTACACATTCTTTCATAGAGAGCTTTGGAAGGCAAGAGGAAGGAGAAGAGCAAGTGGAAGATCTCTAATGGCTTCCATCAAATCAATCTTCGTGCTTTCATCCATCATGTGCAACTAAACTCCTAATCTAGGGTTTCAATGAAACCCTAGCGATGTAAAGGGGGATTCTATGCTTTTATATTTTAGAGTTTATGTATTGGATAGTGATTGCATGTTGGTGGATTATTAATAATCAGTTTTTAATGGTAATAATCAAGAGTATTTTGGATCTATTCTTGTCTTAGATTTTTCCTTATGCTTATTGAACTCAATAGTCCTTGATTTCTGTGATTGATAGGAGTATTTACATACAATGGTGCGTATGTGATTGTGATGTTTATATCTTTTATAATTCATACTTAGGAAAGATGAGTTATGCTACACCCTAGTTATAGGTAGATAATTCATGTGAACCATAGATGGGTTATGCTTAGATTGAACTAACGATATCTTCTTGATTACAGTTTTGCTCCTACACTTTGAAGTTAGACTAAATGACAAGTTTTATTAAATACATTGTGTAGGACTTGAGGGTAAGAAGTACTATAATCACACAAACTACCAAGGTGAGTGATCGTATTTCCTTTTTACAGATTCAACTCCTCATGGGTGAATCCTGTCCTATTACTTGAACAAGTTTTATTTTAATTATGAAATCGTTGTTCTTATATTTGTTCTGGAACACTTCAATTCGTTCCACTGAAAGAGGTTATCATATTTTGAATTTATTGTAAGTTCCATATTTATTTGGTTCCAGTGTCAATTACCACCATTCTACATGATTATATATTGATTCTATTAAGAATCTACAAGCCCCTATGTGGGATGATCCATATTGGATCTACGAGTGGCCCAATTGGCCGACCCTCCTTATTAGGTCTACGAGTGCTTCTGATCAGTTAACTATTGCAGTACATGTATATGTATGTGTACGTGAATGGGTGGTTGGTAATCTGACCTTCGAAATATGAATTGGTTATGCTTGTCCTGATGATATCCTACTCTCTTGATATACCGATTGTTATATTTACCTCATTTACCACTGATATACAGATTTCTCTTTATATACATCATCCAGGATTACGATTATTTCACTGAGTCTTCTACTCACACTCTCTAAATTTTTCTAACCCCTTTCAGGTGATGAAAAGTATAAGAAGGTGGGAGATAACCTGGTTGAGGAAGACCTATAGAAGAAGAAGAACTTAAAATACTAGCTACCTAGTTAAATAACATGAGTAATTCCAATGGATTTCTCAAAGGCAATATTTAAAGGCTCAAGTTATCCAATCAAAAAAGCATGTAATAAATTTGGAATAACTTGTAATATATGGTCTTTATGACCTGTAATTGTAATAAAATTTAATTATGTTGCTTCCGCTAGTCTCTGAACAAGTTCTGAGGCCTTGGTGGCTGGTTACGTGCCTTAAATCCATCAATTTGGGTCTTGGGGCATGACATCTTTCATTCTTTAAACTATGTAAAACATTATAATAAAGGGATCAAGTGAGTTTTGGACTCACCAAAAGTGTGGACCTTGAAGCTTCAAGGTCTCTTTCTCTCTTTCTCTTCTTTCTTTTCTCCTCCTCTGTCTCTCCTTCTCTCTTTTCTTATTCTTCTGTTTTCCTTTTCTTTCATTCCTCTTCTCCTTTCTTCTCTGCCCAGGGAGTGTGTATGTGTGTATGTTGGTGGGTATGTGGGTATATATAATTGTATATATATGAGAGTGTGTATATATATATGTTCTATATCTCTTTCTCTCTCAAGAAAACTGTCCAACAAACTCACGAAATCATCCCATTTATATAGAAAAATGAAGTGTCACACGTCAAAACCTCATGCAAACTTGGAGACCAAGTTCTACACTTTAGCAATCGATTGGGACCAGGTGGCAATCTATTGGATGCAGATATTTATGAAGGAAATCGATTGGTAATAGGGAAATTGATTGGGTATGTCAGCAAGGGCAATCGATTCGGAAAAGGGGGTAGTTGATTGGGGTTCTAAGAGTGGCAATTGATTGGGAAGTGTTCCAATCGATTGGGACACAAAATTGACCAATAGAAGGGTAAGAGTCATACATATATGCAAGGAATAGTATCAAGGTTTTATTTACTAATATACATTCAAAATATAGGGTGTTACAGATTACTTAACTGAAGAAGATTCCTTGAGCCTATGGAAGTCCCTGAATAACTGGCATGCTCACCAAAAGATGGTCATACTTTCCAATGCACAAAGTGAGTTGTTGAACTTGAGGTGCCAAGATTTTAAGACGGTCTTAGGATCTAAATCCACATGATTGAATATTATTTCTCATCTGAAATTATATGGTAAAAAAGTGACAGATGCTCAAATGATAGAGAACATACTCTTAACCTTCCATGTCTCGAATGTGCTCCTGTAATAGCAATATCGAGACCGTGACTTTGCCAAGTATGCTGAATGGGTAACTTGTCTCCTTGTTGTAGAGGAAAATAGTAAAATTATAATGAAAATCCATAATGCTAGACCAACTAGAGCGGTGACATTTCCAGAAGCAAATGCAAACTTTGGCTACCAAAGAGGCCGTGGCAGGGGATGTGGTAGAAATATAGCTCTAGAAGAGGTGGCAACCCCGGAACAGGTGGCAACCCCAGAAGAGGTGGTCATAATAATCATTCTAGGAGAGTTGGTTGGGGTGGTCATAATAATCATTCCAGGAGAGTTGGTTACAATACTTTTGGTCCACAAAAGAATGTCAATTTCAAAAATAACAAGAAATGGTCTCCAACTCCTTCCAAAGGTAATAAGGGCCCACCTAATAATCCAACCAGGCCCAATGATGTTTGCTACAAATATAGAAAAAGTGGACATTGGTCGCACAATTGTCATGCATCCAAACAGAGGTGGAGCAATACCAAGCATCTATTAGAACTGCAGAGACAAATTCATTGCAAGAATGGGAAAATAGCGATATACCATCTGGATATATACACAATTGACAACACCATTTTGGATTATTTGAATTTTTTTCAGGATGAAGATGGAGAGCATGTCACTAATGAGGCATTCAAGATCCACCAGCCTCAGTCTAGCTAACTGAATGATTTCTTTAGTTGGAGTTGTTTTTTTTTTTTTTTTACTTATTTGTATGGGCAAGTTACGTTTGGGACATTCGAATAATATCTTTGATAGTTTTTGCTTAGTTCAACAATTTTTTTTTCTTTTTTTACTTTATTTTTTAAGGTTTGGATCTTGGGATGCAAAAGTGCGATGATGATATATGCCTAGTCGATACTGGGACAACCCATACCATACTTAAATGTAAAAAGTTCTTCTCTACACTAGAACTTAACAAATAAAATGTGTCTTCTATAGCTGGATCTGCACAAATTATTGAAGGTTCCGGAAGAGCATAAATTTTGTTACCAAATGGCATTTCTTTATCCAAAATGCATTATATTCAAGCAGTTCCCGAAGAAACTTGCTAAGTTTTAAAGATATATATATACGCATGAATATGTATCATATTGAAACTAAAAATGAAGATAATGAAGAAATTTTTATGCATAATTTCTTATGTCAGAAGCCAGAAGCTTAGATTAGAAAAATTCTCCATTCTCTCATTGGGACTATATTATACAAGAATTGAGATTTTTGAATCACATGCCATTATGAGCCAGAAGCTCAAAGGGAGCCAGAAGCTCAACGACCTTTAATTCTTTGGCATGATCATTTGGGTCATCCTAGATCTACAATGTTGAAGAAGATTGTGAACAACTCAAATGGACATACTCTAGCAAACCAACATTTGACACCTTAACTTTCCTTGTTCGGAAGGAATACTTATTACTTGGTCATCTTTTCTTAAAATTGCTTATGAGTCACAATCCTTATTGCAAAGTACTAGGTGACATTTGTGGTCCAATCCACCTAGCTAGTGGCCCATTTAGATATTTTATGGTTTTATTAGATGCTTCCACAAGATGGTCACATATATGCCTACTCTCTACACGTAATATTGCCTTTGCCAGATTACTTAGTCAAACGATCAAACATAAGGCACACTTTCCGGACTAACCAATTAAGTCTATTCGACCTGACAATGCAGCTGGAATTTACCTCTCAAGTTTTGTATGACTATTGTTCATCTGTAGGAATTGATGTTGAGCATCCTGTTCCGCATGTACACACGCATAATGGTTTAGTAGAATCCTTAATTAAACGCCTTCAACTTGTTGCTAGGCCTTTGCTTATGCAATCTAGACTTCCTGTTACTGCTTGGGGACATACTATCTAACATGTTGAAATGTTGCTTAGACTTAGACCCACTTCTTACCATCAGTTCTTATCTACACAACTTGTGACAGGTTGTCAGCCTAACATTTCAGACTTGCAAAAATTTTGTTGCTCAGTACATGTTCCTATACCACCCCAAAAATGTACTAAGATGGGCCCCCAAAGGTGTTAGGGAATTTATATTGGTTTTGACATACCTTCCCCTATTTTTTATCTAGAACCATTAACTGGTGATGTATTTACTACCAGATTTACCGATTGCCAATTTGATGAGATAGTCTTCTCATCGTTAGGGGGAAAAAAGATATTAATAGCAAACGACTTGTTCCTGAAGAATGGAGTGAATTATCGTGGACTACTTCTACTTTGTATCATCTAGATCCAAGAACTTCTCAATGTGATTATGAGGTAAGGAGAATATTTCGTTTACAGAAAATTGCAAACCAATTACCTGATTCATTTCATGATGCAGCTAAGGTGAAAAGTCATATGTACCAGCTGTGAAAGCACCTGCTCGAATTAGTATCCCTATAGGAGGAATTTTGAATACTGCAACACATGAATCTATTACACACCAGAAGCTTGGCTGACCTAGAGGTTCCAAAGATTTAGCTCCCCAGAAGAGAAGAGTGAATGAAAAATCATGCCCCATTAAAGCTCCAAAAGAAGATGTTCATAGACTCTAGAAGAGGTTATGTACCAATTTCTCTGAAATCTTTGCAAAAGATAATGCCTTAGACAAGGCACTAGTCCCTGAAAAGACTATGACTCAGGTACCTGATATTAGTGAAATCTCAATATTCTATATATTTTTAGGAAAAATGTGGGAGCAAAGAAATTAGTCATCGATGACATATTTACTTATGCAGTAGCTACTGAAATATCGAAGGACAATGGAGAAAATGATGATACTGAACCACACAGTATAAGTGAATGTTGACAAAGGAATGATTGGCCAAAATGGAAAGAAGCAATTTAAGAAGAATTGAAATCTCTTGAGAAATGTGGTGATTTGAACCTATAACACAAGTACCAAAGAATGTAAACCCTATAGGTTTTAAATGGGTGGTTGTAAGAAAAAGGAATAAGAAAAATGATATTGCAAGATATAAGGCACGTCTTGTAGCACAAGGTTTACTACAAAAACCTGGGATTGATTATGAAGAAACATATTCCCTTATTATGGATGCAATCAGATTAAGATATTTAATATGTCCTGCAATTATGAGAAACTATACATGAGACTCATGGATGTAGTAACGATATATCTATATGGGGGCTAAGACATAGATATTTACATGAAGATCCCTGAAGGATTGGCTTTTCCTTAAGCAAAACCAAGGAGTACATACTCGATCAAACTAAGACGTGCAGTGTATGGTTAGAAACAATCCGGAAGAATGTGGTACAACCGTCTTAGTAAATATTTGTCTAAGGAAAGGTATGAAAACAATCCCATTTGTCCATGTGTCCTCATAAAGAAATTTGCAAATGGATTTACCATAGTAGCAGTTTATGTGGATGATATAAATCTAATTGGGTCTCCAGAAGAGCTTGAGAAAACCGCTACCTATTTAAAGAAAGAATTTGCAATGAAAGACCTTGGGGAAGCAAAATTTTGTCTTGGCCTGCAGCTCGAGAGTAGTACTAGTGGAATATTAGTTCATCAATCAAGCTATACCGAAAAAATGCTGAAGCGTTTTAATATGGACAAATCTCATCCACTAAGTACACTCATGGCCATCAGGTCCCTAGATGTCAAGAAAGATCCATACTGACCAAAAGAAGAAAATGAAGAAATCCTTGGTCCTAAAGTACCATACATGAGTGCTATTGGTGCTCTATTGTACTTGGCTCAAAGTACAAGACCATACATTGCATTTTCTGTGAATCTGCTTGCAAGATTTAGTTCTGCACCCACCTATAGGCATTGGACTAGAATAAAACACATTTTTAGATACCTTTGTAGGACCTTTGATACGGGCTTGTTTTATTTGTCTGATTTATCTAATCATTACCACTTAGTTGGTTTTGCGAATTCAAGTTATCTGTTCGACCCTCATAACGATTGCTCACAAATAGGTTATGTATTTATGAACAATAATGCAGCTATTTCTTAGCACTTAACTAAACAAGCTTTAGTAGCTATATCCTCCAACCACTCTAAAATTCTAGAACTCCATGAACCAAGTCGAGGTGTGTCTGGCTAAGATCATTAGTCTAGCATATATAAAATAGTTGTCAATTAACTCCATTCGTTGATGAGTCAACTACAGTCTATGAAGACAATGTTGTATGTATTGCTCAAATTCAAGGAGGTTTCATCAAGAGAGATTGGATTAAGCACATTTCACCTAATTTTTCTACACACATGAACTTCAAGAGAACCATGTGTACTACCATGCATTTTCAATATATAATAATAAATGAGATTCTGTATAGTTGCCTGGATAATTTCGATGAAGTCTTTCCCAATCCATTGACATCGTGTCCTTTTCAATCGATTGAACCTAATCCAATCAATTGAAACTCTACTGACCTGAATCAATGATGTGGACCCTTGCCCAATCGATTGTCAATTGATCCCATATCAATCGATTGAAAGAGGCCTAAACCTTATCCCTAGTTTTCCACAGGAACTGCCACCTACACCTCTCTATCTCTATATATACAGAACCATTTCATTCGTGTGTGTGTGTATGTGTTTGTTGAACTAGAGATAGTTTAGAGAGAGATATTTATATATATACACCTATACTTATATATATGCACACATATACACTATATATACACACTGTAAGAGGAAGAGAGACAGCAGAGGCAGAGAAAAAGAAGAAGGAGAAGAAGAACAGCAGAAAGAGAAGAAGAGAAAATGAGAGACTGAGACAAAAAAGAAAGAGGAGAGAGCGAAGAGATCATTGAAGCTTAAAGCTCCAACTCACACCAAACACACCCTTGTTCATTAGGTGAGTTCTAAACTCACTTAGTAGCTTACATGTAGCATATTTATGAGTTTTAATGTCAAAGAATGGACCCAAAGGCATCCCAGAAGTTCTGGGCGTCACTACCAGTTTCTGGGAGAAGATAACCTTTTTTATTGATTGAACTTTGATTCAATTGATTGAACTTTACCTTTCAATTGATTGAGCTTATTTTTCCTCAATCGATTGAAAATGACTTCAATTGATTAAATTACTGGCTTCCCAATCGATTGAACCCTTGTCTCAATCGATTGGTACTTGCAGAATATTGTCATTCTTTATTATTTATGATACAACTGCTTAGTTGTTTAAATACTGTTTTATGCTTTCGTTATGCAATATCGTTGAATAAGAGATAATGCAACAATGTAGTGAGATAATGAGGCAAGTAACGTATCAAGGTTCGGAATGCTAGTTAAGTGTCGATCCAAATCCAGTTTCATAGTCCATTCATTTCAATCAGAGTAGTCAGGTCACATGGTAATGTCATGCATGTATCAGTAATAGTGAAATGTTAAGTTGGTTTGATAAGTTCTAGGAGGATTACGGGGACGTGCATTGGTCAATCATATATCCTTAAAAGCGGTAGATTGAGCATATGTTCTTACAAGTGGTGGACCAGACCAATAGCCCTAAGATAGCTGGAAATATAATCATGTCCTTAAAAGTAGTGGACTGAGCATATGTCCTTAAAATCGATGGACCGTGATCATTGGTAGACGTCGTTAAGTCATGGCAACAGAACTGATGTGTTTTGCTCATAGGCGTTACATCCCTGACTTACGATGGACTGTGCATATGTTTTTAAAAGCGAGGGATGTACTGACATGGTGTCTATACTTGCGGTGGATTGTGAATCTATTCTTAAAAGTGGTAGACAGAGCATTGGTGTATCCAGGAGTATTGCAATCTAGTCTGTTCATCTATGAGTTGGATGTTGTGGGTTATTGTTTAAAAGACATGAGTAATCGATTAATAAAAGGTTGGAATAAAGAGAAAGATGTTATTAGTAGAACTATATTTTATGGCCTTCTTAACTTGTAAATATATTATACGTATGATATTGCGCTAGTTTCGATCTTCTCACTCATCTTTCAGTAAGGTGATAGCCTTTTATGCCTAGACATTCCCTGTCCAGCTTACCCTGTATATAATATTGCAAGCGATGAAGCCTATAACGATGATGGCTACTACCAAGAGGGTATTATGTAGAGGAAGGTGGCCCCACCAATGCTGATTATGCCAGAGAAGACTACAATGCTGATGACTACATTTACGCTAGCTGAAGATTAGAGTAGATATTAGTTTCTACTACGCTTATCGACTTTATTAGTATGTTTTTGTAAGAAGGCATATGTTGCCTTTCGACTTTTAATATTATGTTTTAAACTCTGATGTAATAATTTGGGGATCTTATTATAAGATGAGCTTTAGTTTCTATTATTGTTTCTCTATTTACGATGGATTTAGAGCTGCGTGGTGTGGACAATTCAGTGACTTCACTAGTTACTGCCTACGGACCCAACAAAGAATTTTTTTTCTCTATTTTTGCCATTCCGGGGCGTGACACTATGAGATTGAATTCAAATAGATTGATCAAGCAATAACCTTGCCGATCTACGTACTAAAGAATTACCTAAGTCAACTTTTTAAAATTTGGTATACGGAATTCGCATGCGTCGTTTCAATCATCAGACCAACTGAATTTTTCTATATTGAGGGGGAGTGATCATAAAAGTTAGCATCCTGAAGTATGCAATATTTGATTTTTAGGTGCGCTGTACTCTTTTTCCTTCAACTAGAGTTTTCGTATGGGATTTTTCTCTTATCAAGGTTTTAATGAGGCAGCATTATGCGCATCCATCAAGTTCTTGAAGGAGGTTGTACTCTTTTTCTTTATCTTTGGTTTTTTCCCACTGTTCCTTAGTAAGGTTTTAATGAGGCAATAATCATTTAATGGTGGACATCCAAGGGGGAGTATTTTAAATATTATATAAATATGTGTGGCTGTCCACATTTAGTATTAAATTAGTGATCTAATTATAAAGTGATATATTTCATACTCCTACCCTATTCTATAGATAGGGAGCATATCAATAAAAAAAAAATGTCCACTTCATTCTGGTTTTATTTTCTTTCTATTATAACAATTGTAGAATTGTAAACTTAAAAGAAGTCCAATAGTAGAAAGTTGAAAATTTTCATAATTGCCAAAAAAATGTACTTAAGTGGTTGAAATTTTTAGAAGGAATTCTTAATTTGGAATAGAAGGAGTACTTTTTGAACAGCCACATACGTCATATAGACAAATTCACATAGTCACGCCTCAAAATAGTAATGATTACCCTTTAAAAAAATGTACCTAATCAATCTTCAGTAATGGTAGAGTCACCGAATTTGTGCACCGGATTTGTGCACCGACAAATCGTGGCCATTCATTTAAGTGACCCCCACGCCAAAGTGTATAGGGCCCACTGAAATGAATGGCCACGATTTTTCGATGCACAAATTCAGTGCACAAATTTGGTGACTATAGCATTTCTCTTAAATCTTTTTCCATTCAAAACCACACAATCAAATTCTAATAATTTGTATCGATCTCTATCAATCGAAAATTCCAGACCCACAAATAAACTGAAACTAAACTCTTGCTCTATTCTGTAGTTACTCTTTGTATCTCAAACTGAGAGAAAAAAAATAGAGCATTGTTATTAGCGGAGAATTGATTCTCTCTCCTAGACCATGGTTACCGGGATCATGGTATCCCCATGGAACCACCATCTGGATCTTGCGATCCCGATTGTGATTCCTAGGGGATCCACATCTTAAATTTCAGGAACCAAACTAGCTAGAAGAAGAAGATAATTATTTTTTTTTCATTTGAGGCTTAATTTTTATTGAAGTAGTGGATAAATAATTAGGGATATTAAGTCATAAAATCCTAAAAATTAAGTGTATTAGCCAAAAAATACATGATTTGACATTTTTTTTAAAAAGCCCTTAACTACTTTTTTTTAAAACGAAAAGCCCCATCTAACATTTAAAAATAGATAATATATATTAAACTAAAACAGATAATATTATATGTTCGTAACCAGATAATATTCATGTTCTCAATTTTTGGCTTTTGCAATGATTATATATATATATATATTTTTTTTTTGTATTTCATATATTTCTTTGAGATCTATGCATTGGAATTGAAAATTTTACAACAAAGATAAGTTACAGCATGATTTTGAGATTTTATCTGTTTAATAAATAATATTATCTATTTGCAAATAGAGAATTTTATCTGTCAACTTTAAACTACCATAACTTTCTCAATCCGTGGGCTTTTTGAGTGATTTGTTTTTTGATTTCCTGTATTTTTTCAAGATCTATACATCTATGGTGCAATTTTATCAAAGGATTATGTTTTTATTAATTTATGCAAAAAAATGCAAGTTTCTATATATATGTATATATATATTTCAGTATTTCATGGTCAATATTGATCTTGTTTGATAGATCTCATTTTGATAATTCAAAAATATCAATTTTTATGAAAAACGTACTTGTAGTATAAAAGTTATAGCAATTTGAAGTCATTTAGACATAAAAAGGACCTAATGAGTTAAAGAAAAGTAGCATAAATTTTAGTTTGGAAGAGTTTTATTTGAGGGGAATATGGCCGAAGACCCCAAATAATTATTATCATTTAAGAGATCTAAGATATTTGCATTTGATACTTAATTTGATTTAATTTTTCTATATTTTTTGTGTTTGCAATTTGATTATGTGAAGCCATAAAATGATTAAGTACTACATATCTAGACCTAATTATTCACATACGTGCTAGTCGAACCAAAAGTTCAAACCCAAGCGAACCACAAACAAAAAAGTGAACCAACTAAGACTACCCCTTGTATCGCGAACTGAGCTAAGTGTCGTACCACGAACCGGGGTGAACCACGTTCCAGGTAACATTGTCTTAGACTATATCATGTGATGGTCCGACTGTGTCACACCCCGATCCCACAATAGCAGAACCGGAACCCGTGGCACGTCACCGAGGCTAAACCAATTCATTAACGTTCCCAAAATTTAGTTTTAAGAACACACGCAGCGGAAAGAAAACAAAACATTTTAAAAACAAGCAGTCCAGTCGACTGCACCTTGTGCCCAGTCGACTGATACTGGTCCAACAGAAACTTGATTTTTTAAACATCCAATCGACTGTTTTCTATGTCCAGTCGACTGGGGCTTCAAATATTCAGTCAACTGGTACGGTCCGGACTACTGAAGTTCAGCCTGGGCAGAGAATACCTGAATTTGAAACACGATCCAGTCGACTGTGTCGGGGACCCAGTCGACTGATCCTCCATAAAAAGATGCAGTGAGTTGCTGAAAAAGAGGGTCCAATCGACTGTTCTATAAACCAGTCGACTGATTTATGGCAGCAGAACACTTTGTAGAATTTTTAAGTTTAAAAGCTTTCTATCTTCAACCAAGGATTAAACACACACTTCCAAAAGTACTCCGAAGTAATCCTAACTGCATTAAAACATTACCAAAGCATAATTACAACATGCTACTTACTATTACAACGTTTTAGATCCATTCTAACCTACTAAGTTAAACATAACCAAAAGTTATACAAATTCTTATTACAACACTTCTATTTCTAAAACTACGCAATAAAGATGATGTGTCACCTTCTACCAACACTCCCATAGCCCACGTACTCACTTCTGTGATTCCTCGCCAGCATTAATACCTGAAACGGTTATTTGAATAATCACGCATATTCGATTTGTTTAAGCTAACGCTTAGTGAATAAAACAATAAATGCACATGGATGATAAACATGCTCGCATTCACATCTCTACAATTCATACTAGTCTCCAAAGCCTCATGTATACATCCCATACTCCCAATCCGTGACTCCTCGCCAATAAGTCCACTCGAAAGGGTAAGACCCACGATTCTTCTCTTCAATTGTGCGACCTTAATGCCTATATCGGATCCACAAGATGGCTCGGTAATCACGTGCTCCTTTGACCCAAATAAGCAACTCAACATGCTCAAATACATATCACCATACTCACGGTATACAAAACATGTCACTATGCTATTGGGCCTACTTAACAATATGATTGCCTAATATGAACTACACAATATATCTCTATAAATTAATACAGGCTAATCACACAAAACATGAATACATGTCAAGAAATCATTCCAAAATACATAGTTGAATCACTCACCTCCGATTTACGCTCCTATAATTCAATCCAACTAAAACCTAATTACAAAGAACGTGCAAAAGTCCGTCTAGTACAATCCCTATGGATTAAAAGTTCAATTATCAACTTTTATGAAAAATTCTAGAAAAAGACTTTTCGAAAAACTTGGCCAAACAAGGCCTAATAGGTATCAAAACGAAGCTCTTACCTTGAGGAGCTCGAATATGAAATCTAGAAGGAATCAGATGGACAGAAGGTCGTCGTTTGGCATCACAAAGCTCTAAGCTCCTAAATCTCCCTTTGGCCTCCTTTTGAGTTTTATGTTAGATGTTGTAAAATTTATGAAAGTCATCTCTAACTATATATAGACAATATTTTTCAAAATTGTGTTTACCTCCCCACGCGTTTTCAAAACTCTTAATTAGTCTCTGAAACTTTCTACACAGCTAATTCATAGCTTTACGAGTGAAACCTCCAAATTATAAAAGTTTCTGACTAAGTTCTGTTTGGTTGTTAAAATGTGAATTTCTACATGACTTTTCCGAAGTTGCTAATTAGCCTACCAATTTAATAGCGTGTTAATTCGTACTCACCAGGATACTAAATCTAACAACAGAAATATATTCTAAATCAGAAAATAATACAGATAGTGAAATACACAGGTAAACATTTAATTTTAGATAAACATTTAAAGTATTCCACAATGACCGTCTCATACTCGTAGAGACGTCACAACCACAAAACACTCATTCACATCGTCTCAGAGGGTTTTCTAACACAGACACCCAAATTGACTCGTGAGTCAAAACTAACTCAAACATGTGCCAAAATGCACGACACGTCACATTATCATGCATGACAATGTAATGATATGTAATAACACAAAATACGGGTGTTATAGACTGGCAGTAGATTGTTATACGGCCAAGTATAAATTATTTATCTCCTAAAAGACAACTTTGCTATATAGCAATTCCATACTTATAACCGGAACCACCATATGACAATTGTCCCGTTATATTAAATACCTTCTCCTATTGGGAGAGAAGAAGCCAAAACTAAGAATACCATAATGAAAATAGTAGCAAGAGCTGCAAGACAGATGAATAAAAATTGTCACAACCAAACAAAATCCACAAGTTGTGGAATCATATTTGGAACATTCTAGTATCCATGTTAGGTGGAGTGCACATAGCCAGTCGACATGTCTATATTACCTACTCATTAGAGTAATATAATAAAATGTTTGGTTGGACCGAAAATACAAAAAATTATTCTCTTTGAACCTCCCAATTAAAATACGTTTTTTTTTAATTTTTAATCTACACTTCGACATACTTTACACACTAAACCCAATTCAATCCTAAGGTCACACAATAATTCATTACCAAGCTTAACAAGGGCGACATAACTTGCTAAAGAATAAATGGGCAAAGACTCTCCTCTAAAGAGAGTCAAACCACTAACCCAAAGAGTCTGTGGTTCTTATTTTTAAAATATATGTAACAATGGACCCACTAGATATGCTTTCCAATTTTTTTTTTCAAAAATGCTACACTCACAATGAATTCCACAACGAATTCCACAACCAACAATCCTGACCCTTGATTCCAATGGGTACCATGTGGGTCCCATACTGGACCCATTAGAATCAAGAGTTGAGATGTGTTGGTTGTGAAATTCATTGTGGAATTAATTGGGGATGTAGCAATACTCAATTTCTTCTTCGCAAAAGTATTTTCCCAATACATGTGATAATAGACCCAGTTAATTTTGATTGATTGATTGATGTTGAAGTCGTCTCACCGATTATTGAAGATGATCTAACTCCCATAAGTGTTGGGAAACACATTTTGATTTAATTTTTTTCTTTGGAGAAGCATGCATTATTGCATTACTCATATCGAAAGTATAACATTACTCAAAATCACACACATACTAGTCGACAACCCGCGCATTGCACGAGAGAGGAAAATTTATCCCAAAAAATGTGAAATTAAAATTAAACTTAAAAAAATGAGATGAAAAAGATGATAATATATAAAGAGAAAATGAGAAATAGAAGAAACAAAAATAAAACACTTAATTATATAAGGCTAAAACCTTATAGTGCCTCGTGGTAATCACAACAAATCCTAACTGTTTGCACCCAAAAACCGTCAAAGGTTTTGGAGCCCGAGTAGCATGAAGACGGGCATAGAGGGGAGGCCGGTCCAGGGAATCTATGATTCGTCGGACTTAAGTGGAGATTGTAAGCCCGATCGTAGGCACAAGGCTGTTGGATGTTGTGGTATGAGCCCGATTTGGAAGGATGTGCATGGATGATGTTAATCGGACACGAGAATAACATAATCTAATTCAGCATAAGCCTGATGGTGGTTTAAAAGCAGCATGTAGGCCAATCGGACACTGTGTAATGAAGGGTTGTGGTATGAGTCCGATCGGCCATAAGCAGGTAATCGGGAATGAAAGAAAGCATTGAAATTAGTTAAGCCCGATTCAGCTAGAAGAGGTAGTTGACAAGGTCGATGGATTAAAAGGGGAAGGCGGTGCTATTCACAGCTGTCAGGACGACATCATCCCAGATTTTTTGGAAGCAAGAGTCCGTTTAGGAAAAGAATCTGGTCACGTCTAGCTGGATTTAGAACGTTAATTCCTAAATTAGTGGGATTGATTCAATTAGAATTTGGATAAGGTAGGAGTTAAAGATTGAGAAGGTTTCTTCCACCATCAGCCAATCAGCCACTTAGCTTAGGGCGTAAGCTAAGGAGTCGTTTCCTAATCAGAAGTCATCCACGGCCTCTATAAATATGGAAGCAGGCTAAGCATACAAAGCACTCTGCGTCATCTCGAAAATAGCACACACACTGCATTCGAAGTATTCAAAGCACTCAAACCTTTGTTTTCAGCATTCATAGCAAATATGTCTGCCCTTTTGTTATTTCGTTTTATTCTTTTGAATAATCAGAGTCTATTCTAGTTCGTTCTTTAGATCTATTTAATTTTCCAAACACTTAATAAAATCTACGTTTTATTAATCCGTTTGTGATTGTTTACCTGGTAAACTCTTAACACTGTTTAGCTTGTGCGCTTTAGTACTGCTAAAGAATTTATGGTGAGGGTATTTTCCTACTCACTACACAGAGTCACTGTTTAGAAGTCAGATTCATAAAGCCTTGTGTATCACTCACACAAGCGTTTAGGAAATTAGTTTGCACGCGCGCACGCACACACACACACACACACACACACACACACACACACACACACACCGAGCCCGTTTGGCTCTGGCACGCCCTCGCAAATTACTAGCAAACATTTCGGCACGCCCGGTGGGACCTACAGTGTCAAGCCATGCCTCCAAAGAAAGACAAGCATATAACGAAGAACGGCCAAGACGATTCTCCCATGGACCCACCTATGGAGGAAAGTAATGGTCATTTTCCACAAGACGGCAATGTCACTCTTGAGGCAATTTCAGAGGCCATGAGAGCGAACGTTGAGCCCATGTGGCAGGAATACAATGCGCTAATAGGGTTAATGGGCAATCTCAAGGCGGTCATCAGCCAGACGACTGATGTTCATAAGAGTCAAGCTGACCTAGTCATGGAGACAAGGACCACCTATGTAAAATTAGATCGCCTGTCGGACATGATCGGTAGGTTGATAGAGACCTATAAGGCCGGAGGCAGCAAATAGCAGGTCAACGGATTGAGCTCTGGCACATTATTCGAGTTCGATAATCCAAAAGACCCACCCTACATCTGTCCGAACCTTAGGGAGGGTAATGGCTCAGGCAAGCAATTTGAATCACATACCGGAATGGCTAGCAGATCGATAGTCACCGATCCCAATGGATCGGCGACACCAGGTTTTGTTCAATCAACAGGCCATACTGAAAGCTCAGTCGGCCACACGCAACCTCTAGGTCACACTATTGGGGGGGCAAAGAAACAATGGTGGGTTTTGGAACCATCAGACCAATAACAATCAACAGCAATTACCACCACCGTTGTTACCCCCGTTGAGGAATGTTCATCCCGTAGCTCCACAACCCATAAATAGGGAGGAGTTGGTAGTGGCCATACATGAAGAGTATGGCCCGTTTATGAGAAGACTGGAGAGGCCAATGTACAGACAGCCGTATCCCCCCAAAATTGACCAGGTCATATTTCCCCAGGGGTACAAAGTACCAAACTTCACTCTATTTTCTGGCGAGAGTGAATAGTCTTCGGTGGAGCACATTGGCCGTTTCATTGTTCAATGCGGCCATGTGGGTAGTAGTGACCCATTAAAGTTGAGGTTATTTCCAAATTCGCTAACGGGCATGGCATTTTTGTGGTATGTCAATCTCCCTGCCAATTCAGTGCAAACTTGGCAGGGGATGGAAGAGCTATTTCACGGCCAGTTCTATAGGACTTAGCCCGAAACATCGCTGGCAGACCTGTCCAGGATGATGTAATTAGTTGGAGAAACTGTAAAAACCTACATAGCCCATCTCCGTAAGGCAAAGTATCGGTGCAAGACAGTTTTGCCTGAGGAAGAATATGCTAAAATGGCCATGGGGGGCATGTCCTTTGAACTTCGCAAGAGGTTTGAAGGAACTGACTTCCGTGATTTATTCGAATTGGCCACGCGGGCCGCTCGTTATGAGCGTATCCTTTTGGATGAGCAGGAGAAGAAGAACTCGTCCAAAGGGACGTATTATAAAGACCCTAACTACGAGGTCCACCTAGCGGAGTGTGACCTCAAAACAAAGAGCGATATGGCTGAGTTAATCTGTAAATGGCCAATCGTATGTAACGTCTTGAATAAACCTATCAACAATAATGCCGCTGCAAAGAAGATGGCATTTGAGGCGGGAAGAAATTATACTTTTGACATAACCATGGCTGATCAAATATTCGATGCCTTATTGGCCGATAAAGTGATCAAGCTGGGTGAAGGCCATCGGATCCCCAAGGCCGATGACCTAAAAAATAAAGAATACTGTAAGTGGCACAATTCCTGGAAGTACTCCACTAATAATTGTGTTGTTTTTCGTAATGTTATACAGGAAAATGTGGAGAAAGGAGTTTCAAGTTTTCGGACAAGGCTATGGGGATTGACGCAAATCCGTTTCCTCAAATCACCGGCACTAATATGGTTATGCCCGATTTAACCAAGTTGACAAGGCCAAGGCCAAAGATAGACTTGACCGACAGAGAAATTTTGCCACGGCAGAGGGAAAGGAAACAAATCGCCATTTCGGCCACAGATAGGGCGAAGGTGACGATACATGACCTCCAAAGAAGTTATCAGGAACGTAAAGAAAAGGGCCACAAGGCCAAGGAAGAAACTGCTAGGTCCGATACCGATAACTTGATAGCGGATTTTCGACGACAACTGGAGTTCATTGAACAAGGCCTTTGCCCAAGATGCAAGGCTGATATAAAAAAAGAGGTCTCTAGCCCGAGTAAGAGGCCAAGAGGCAATGAACATCGGGAGCCAAGCCCGAGAATATCTGTATATGAGAGGTTATCATTGCCTTGGCAGAGTCAGGCGAAGCCCGAGTGGCAGGCAAAACCTTCCTTGGCTCCGCAAACCGGCCTAAGTAAGTCAGGCCGATTCGAGGCAATAGGTACCCGAACAATTCCAACGCCTAAGCTGCAAACAAGATCATCAATCTCAAACAGGAGCCCGAGGATGGTTTTGCCACCCCGGATGGAAGACGGGAGGTGGCATAGGGCTGAGCATTCCAAATTCCCAACACGGCCACAGTATAGCAAGTCTCAAAAAAGGAGGTATCAATGCATGAGACAGGCCGAACGGGAACGCCAGTACTAGAACAATCGGGCTGGAAACACTCCTAAACCCACAGCACATACATTGCCATTGCCCGACACCCAAGAACTCACAGCGGAGGTGGAACCATTTTGTGACGGAGAGGCTGGGGCGATGCATACTTCTACTGAGCACCTGAAGGAAAGATTCAGATCGATAAAATCACAAGAGGGATGCAGGCCCACATCGGACAAGATGAGTATGGAATCTGAAAGTGATCTGTCAGACTCCAGTACCTCGTCAATCCAATTCGAAACTATTCCGGTAAGCCTGTCATCTAACATGGTGTTTACTTTGCCTAGGTCCTTCATGGCCAAGCCAGACCAGCCTGCGGCCATGGAAGGGGATGTAATGGAGGGCCTGACCAAGGACTCAGCCATGATAGAAGATGTATTCTGGAACGGGGGAGAGACCGTTAAACCTAATGTGGTGGAAGCCACAAGCAAGAATGTGGACGCCACTGATGAGCAGACTAACCGGCCTAAGATCACTATTTTGAGGCCGAAGGGACATCATACTGAAGAAGGGATGAAGCCTTGCGGACTAGTCAAAGTGGTTTTCGAGAAACCCACATATCAGATGTCCCAGCATTTGAAGCTGTTGTACGTGAAAGGATATATTGAGGGGGTACCGATAAACAGAATCCCGGTTGATGGTGGGTCTACCATCAATATTATGCCTCAAATAATGTTGAGAATCCTTCAGAAGTCCAAGTCGGAGCTAATTCCGACCGAAATGAACGTTCAAAGCTTTACGGGGGCACCCTCAAGAACCAAGGGTATCCTTCCCCTTGAGTTGACCGTTGGCAGTAAAATGGTCATGACTGCCTTCTTCATCGTAGAAACCTCGGCGGCCTATAATGCATTACTCGGTCGAGATTGGATACACCCAAATTATTGCATTCCTTCCACACTCTATCAATAACTGATTTTCTGGAGAGACGACGAGGTAGAAGTGGTTGGAGCAAATACTAAGCCATTCATAGCTTGTGTACAAATGGCCGATGCAGTCTTATACGAAGATGATATCGGGCCGGTCAAGTTACTGGGTCGCAACAAAATGGGAAGACTGAATACAGCTACCTTCCATAAAGAAAATACATCGGACATGAAGACGTGTTACCATAACCTCAGTCAGACTGAAGAATCAAGGTCGATTGAGATCATCGAATAGGAAGACGTTAATGGAGACACCGATCATTGAAGAACGGAAACTGCTGGCCCTAAAGGCCAGCATGGCCAGATGGTGTGCATACCTGGCTGATAGAAGACTGGAAATTAGCCTCGTTGACGGAATGATTAATCTGGCTAATTGTATCTATGAAGAAGAAATGCCAAGGGAGGAAGAGATTCAAATAGACGAACTCGAAATGGCCACGGTAAAGCTTGATGATTTAAAGGCCGATGTCCAAGACCCCCTATTGGAGGTCAACCTAGGCAAAGAAGGAGAGCACAAACCTACTTATGTAAGTCAGATGCTGGATCCGCAATGTCAGCCCGAGTTGATTGCACTCTTGCATAACTATAAAGATTGTTTTGCCTGGGATTATGATGAAATGCCAGGGTTATCTAGGGAACTGGTTGAACACTGATTACCAATTAAATTGGGGTTCAGGCCGTTCAAGCAGCTACCTCAGCGGATGTCACCAGAAGTAACTCTGAAGGTGAAAGAGGAGATTGAGAGACTACTGGATGCTGGTTTTATTCGGAAAGCTCGGTATGTTGAATGGGTCTTGAATGTGGTCCTGATAGTAAAGAAGAATGGGAAGCTGAGGGTCTGCATTGACTTCAGAAACCTAAACTTAGCCACCCCAAAAGATGAGTATCTAATGCCCATGGCCAATCAATTAATTGATTCAGCCGCCAAACATAAAATTTTGTCCTTTATGGACGGGCACTCGGGGTACAACCAAATCTACATCGCCGAAGAGGATGTCTTGAAGACTGCTTTTCGGTGCCCGGGGGCAATTGGAACCTTTGAGTGGGTTGTCATGCCCTTCGTGTTGGAAAAACCCGTTTAAAATTATTAGTTTAAACGCGCAGCGGAAAAGACAAGTTATAAAAACTTAATGGGAGCCCAAGATCTACTACTCGTCAATTCAATAGATGCGTACTAAAGGGGACAAGAGTTATACCTTAGTGTCTTGAACCCAATTCTGAAATCTTCAACTTCCAGCAGCCTCCACTAGATTGTCTTCACCCTTATGTCTCCTGCGGATGCCTACCAGAAAGACTAGAGATGGTGGGATCTCTACTATAGAGGATAGGAAGATTTAGGAAGAATAAAACAGTTTTTGCAGCGTCTGGTTAATAAAAACGACGAACACTTTTTCCAGAACGCAGCTGCCCTATTTATAGATTCCTAGAACCGACCTAGACTTCGAGTGATCGAAGATCTTCGATCGATCGAACCTTCGATCGATCGAACCATTCTCTATCGATCGAGACTGCAAGACTTCAATCGATCGAACATACTTCAATCGATCGAACTTGTCTTGACAAAACCCTCATGTGTCTTTCCAAGCATCCTGGCGGAGCTAAGAGTGGGACCTCCTAGGTTCTTTATTGTTGGCTCAGACCAGTTTGTTAATCACCATGACCAAACTCTTTGATCAGCAAACTAACTAACTGGTCAGTTAACGTTTACTCCACTATAAAACGATAACTGAACTCCAACGCAAAAGAACATATCCGAAGCGATAACTAGACTTGTATGTTGTACTAATGTCCCTCTACCTTCAGCATTCGTAATCATATTCAGGTAGTCGGATAACTGTTACTGTCAACCTGAATCATGATTACTTCTTGTATTCCTTGAGTCCCATTCACCTCTCATGATTACCAAACATGTTGATAACTCTTATCAACAAGACTGCAGTACTTAGTAATCGACTTGGTGACATTCTCAAGGGAATGCTTACTCTGAAACAGAGGGTAGATTCTATCTTGACAATATATGTTCACAACCCTATGAACATGACATACCCAAGATACCCAGGTGTTGATCTTTTATAGACCTCACTGATTGGTAAGTCAAAGCAGCCATATCCACAGTCTGTGTTCATAATCGTCTCAAGATTGAGAACACGTACCTTATACAAGTTATGAGTTCCTATCGACTGTTTGACAGTTATGAGTGTCAATAGGAAAGCTCAGGTCCGTCAATGCACTATAAGCACTAGCATATTAACTGAGAGTTACACTCTAGTGATTTAGATTCATCACTCCATCCAATGGTAGTTAATCATGCTACAGTGTAAACTTGATGAGATATCCAGTCTCACCATTCACTGTGACAAGTTCTAAGTATCAAAGAATAGTAATTCGTATCTCACTTGTATGTATCTCATACATACACGAATTACCTACTATGATACTTAAGGATAACAATCATCTCATGAAACATACATAACCAAATGTAAAGCTGATATCCATATATTAAAAATGCTAATGTCTCATACATAAAGTAATGGTTTGAGGGCACAATCCCAACACTTTGGTCTGAAGAATGCTGGAGCCACCTATCAACGGGCGATGAATTCAATCTTCTATCATATGATTGGACAATTTATGGAGGTTTACATCGATGTCGTGGTGGTAAAGTCAGGAGGTAACGCTGATCATTTGAGAGACTTGGAAAAGGCATTTGAAAGAATGCGGGCTCACAGACTAAAGATGAACCCTCTCAAATGTGCTTTCGGCGTCACAGTAGGAAATTTCCTAGGGTTCCTAGTGCATCAAAGAGGGATAGAAGTTGACAAAAATAAGGCTTGGGCTATCCAGGCAGCAAAACCACCAACTAACAAGAATGAGCTTCAGAGATTGCTCGGGCAGATCAATTTCCTGAGAAAATTTATATCCAATTGTGCAGGGAAGACCCAAGTATGGACCCCACTATTGAAAATCAAGACTGATGAAGACTTGAAATGGGAAGACAGCCATCAATAAGCCTTCGAGGGAATTAAACAATATTTGTCAACTTCTCTAGTGTTAATGCCACCCAAGAAGGGTAGGTACCTTAAATTGTATATATCGGCCTCTGACTGCTCCATAGGAAGTATGTTAGCTCAAGACAATGAGCAAGGCAACGAGCATGCCGTTTATTATTTAAGTAGAATTTTGACTCCAATCGAGCAGCACTATGCGTCGATTGAGAAGTTATGCTTGGCATTGTATATTTCCTCACAAAAGTTAAGAACGTATATGCTGCCCGTTTCAACTTACATAATATGTCAAACTGATGTGATAAAATATATGTTGTCAAGACCAATCATGCGAGGCCGAATTGGGAAATGGACCTTGGCTTTGATGGAATTTGTCATCCAGTACCGATCACAGCAATCGATCAAAGGCCAGGCCATAGCCAATTTCTTGGCCGATCATCCAGATCCTACTGATCTGGGAGACCTGCCTCTAACACCCAAAGTTCTAAACACGTCCTTGGTCCATTGGACGTTAATCTTTGATGGTTCCAAAAACGCAGAGGGTGCTGGGGCAGGTGTGGTTATTGTATCACCCAAGTACAAGAAGACAAAGATGTCATTTCGGCTCAATTTCAAGTGCACCAACAATCAGGCTGAATATGAAGTGCTTATCATCGGACTAGAGATACTCCTTGAAATGGGGGCATTGTCCGTGCACATAAAAGGAGACTCAGGGCTGGTGATCAGACAGATAGCTGGAGAATTCCAGATAAGAAGTTGGAAGCTCTGCCCATTCCACGCTGTGGCCACTCAGCTCATGGAGGCATTTGACGACATTAGTGTGAGTTATATTCCAAGGACTACAAATATTGAGGCCGATAAGCTGGCAAAAATAGGATCAGCCTCGTCTTCTGGGAAGAACTTAGAAGACCAAGTTATCACTGTTCAGGTCCGATCATTACCGTCCGTTGCAAGGAGAGGTTGGTATACTACCACCAATTCGGTCTTGATGGAGGACGTTGATTGGAGAATGCCCATCATTGAATACCTGAATCACCCAAATGTCAGGGTAGACCGAAGAGTTAAACTATTTGTAGTCCGATTCGTGATGCTCGATGGAGAATTGTTCAAGAAACCCATTGGTGACAACGTGATCTTGAGGTGTTTAGGTAAAAAATAGGCCATGCAGGTTATGGATGAGGAACATGAAGGGATCTATGGGGCACATCAGGCCGGTACAAAGATGAAGTGGTTGCTGAGAAGATATAACTATTACTGGCCCGGTATGCTAAAAGATTGTATCAGCTATACAAAGGGATGTCAAGCTTGCCAGAAGCACGGCCCGATCCAGCATGTGCCAGCTAAAGAGCTGTAACCTGTAATCAAACCATGGCCGTTCCGAGGATGGGCTATGGATTTAATTGGAAAAGTCCTATCGCCGTCATTGGGCCCGTACTGTTTCATCATAGTGGCTATAGACTACTTTACCAAGTGGGCTGAGGCCATACCCTGCAGAACGGTGACTCAGGCCACCATTATTAAATTTATTGAAGAACATATTATCCACAGGTTCGGCCTGCCAGAGACAATTACGGCCGACCAAGGATCTGTTTTCACAGGAACGGAAACGTTAGCTTTTGCAGAAAGTAGGGGAATCAAAATTCTCAATTCTACGCCCTACTATGCACAGGCTGACGGACAGGTCGAATCCACCAACAAGATCCTTAAGGGGATTATTAAAAAGATGATTGTTGAAAATCCTAGGGAATGGGACAAGCTCCTGTCCGAAGCTCTATGGGCCTATCAGACATCTAAAAGGTCAAGTACCGGGGTCATACTGTTTATGCTGACCTATAGGCATGACGCTATGTTACCTATGGAAGTTACAGTCCGATTGGCCAGAAGGGCTTTACAGAATCAGCTTGAGCCTGCGGAATACACAGAGGCTATGATAGCTGAGTTAGAAGGGCTTGATGAAACAAGGCTCATGGCCTTAGACTCATTAAAAGTGCAAAAGCAAAAGGGTGAAAGAGAAGTCTTTTTGCATGGAGGATTTGGTATGAAAGGCCGTGTTACCTATCGGGGACAAGGATAATCGTTACGGTAAATGGTCGGTCAACTGGGAAGGTCCGTTCATCGTCCATCAAGTCAAAAGAGGTGGTGCATACTGGCTACGTGATATAGATGGGATAGTTCATGTTAGACTAATCAATGGTCAATATTTAAAGTCCTATTATCCTACGATGTAGGAGGCCATCGATCTTGAATATAAACCAAATCCAGGGTTGGATTATGATCAACTCATCAATTATGAACCTGAGCCCGAATGATTAAAGAAAACATCATTTTGTATTAATAAAGCTGAGCACAGCTTACTTACAAAAATATGCTATGAAAAATAAAAACATACAAGGACAAAAGATGGGAGTCGGCCTCTCGGCCGACCCAAAATTCCTAAGTTTGGCCCTTAGGTCTTCCCAAGTCTTGATAGCTCCAGCCCGGTCTCATTTTGCCTTGTCAAGTTTGTGGGCCCATGCTCGGGATATCGAGATGCTGGCCTGTAGTTGATCACTACACTTCTGGGCGTCACCACCAAGTTGGGCCAGTAGTTCATCAATTTTCCCCAAGGCTGCATTATTGGTGACGACCTCGGCCTCGCACTGTGCGAGCTGAGCTTTAAGTGCAGCAATGCGATTGTGCAGCCAAGTGTCTCTGGCTAGTACCTAAGCCTGGGAGGCTTTCCTTGCTTCAAACTTAGCCTTGACCCCCTCAAGAAACTTCACTACTTTTTGCCGAGAGCCTAGGTGAAGTTCTGCATCAGCTTGAACCTTCAAGGCTGATCGGTCGAGAAGACGACAGCTTGGGAGTCTTTCCTGTGTCTCACGGAGTAGGGATAGCTGCCCGTTAGAAAGAGAGGGATCGGCCATGAGTGTGTTCAAATCTGCTTCAACATCAGCACCAGGAGGAAGATTAGAGAGGTGCTGATCAGCAAGCCCGAGGAGTAGGTATTTTGATTGCTGAAGGCGTGAAGGAGAGACCGCCTCGGGCTCAAGAGGACCAAGTTCAAAAGCTCCTAGGTCTAGGTCGAAGAAGAAATCGTCGAATGGGATGTACGGCTCTGGACCTATGGGAACGACCTTTTCAAAAGAGTAGGGGTCAAAAGATGTTTTAAGAGCTCATGAATGAAATAAGGTAAAGAGGCTACAATACATGGGTGTGAGAGCCAAGCGAGGCCGAGATCTCTTGACGAACATCGGCCTCACTTGGTTGAGAGGTTGATGGTTGAGAGGACGATTGATCAAGTTTGGAAGAAGAGGGAGCAGTACTAGTTTCCACCCCTGGGCTGGTAGCAGTCTCTGTAGTCTGTAAAATTTGAATGCCCAGGACAGAGCCTGAGTTATTCGCCCCATCCTCAACCCTTGGAGCTGCAGGATCTTCAGGAGTTTGGACAGGATCGGCCGCAATAGGTTCCCTTGTTTCTTGAGAGGACGATCCTGTGGCAGTACTGGTGTCATCATTCCCGAAGGGTGCTCCAACTACAGCTAGGGCTGCTTGTTCGATTTCTTCTCCAGCTGCCTCCATAGCAGTTTCAGCATCGGCCACGTCCTCGCTGCAGGAGGAGAGAACGACTTGTTCAGGAATATGGCTGGTAGGAGCACTGTCTTCGTCGTCGCTCGAAGGGGTGAGAGGTGGCACAATGTGAAGTGGCATCACTCTTACGGCAACTCGTTCTAGGTAGGCCGCTGCGGATGCTGGAGATGTAGGAAGATCAGTGGGAAGAGTTTGAGGCTGGATCGTTGGTGGTTGGGGAACTGCCCCGGTCAATGATAGGTCTTCTCCGGAGTCCTCATCAATAAGCTGAAGTAAAAAAGGAAAGGATTAGAACTTAATGATGTAGTCGGGCTTAACAGGTCAAAAATAAAGTAAATTTAACCTGAGTTGTTGATGCCGGTGTTGTTTTCTTCTTCTTTTGAGCAGGCCCTTTGCCCAAAGCTGGCTTGTGGGCCGGTCTCTTTGCAACTTGTTTGCGCCGGGTTGGAGCTGCTGCTGGAGCAGGAGCATCGACCTCAACTGTTGATGACGCAGCAAATTGTACGAGGGCCTCAACAGCAGTATCCTTGAATATGTGGCTTGCTCGATCGTTCCACCACTTGGTGAATTCTTCTGATACCACAGGCGGGGTGGAGAAGGGAGTGAAGTTGAATACGGCCTTGAGCTTGTCTGACCGTTCTTTGATTTTCTTCACTTGCCCGTCGTTGATGATTAGGCCGCGTTCTACCCAGTCAACATTGACAGTGATGCTTGGGGGAACGGGCACAAGTTGAGTAAGCCCGAACTAATGGGCATAGAGGGGAGCAAAGTAATACTCTGCTCCACATTTATTGTTGGCTGAAGGAATACTTGGGCTAAATATATCCCTAGCTACCAAGTAGCTAGAGAAGATTTCGTTGTATGTAGACTGGGTGCCCGAGCCCCAGTTGGAACGGTTGTTGGAAAGCTGAAGGAATGAAGAGAATTGAAGTGAAAAGAAAGGGGTGAAAAGATTTATGGCCCGAGGGGAGCACCCTTGATAGAAGAAGGTGAAACACTCCTCAAAGGAGTGGGAAGAAGGCGCTACGTCCATAAACTGGACGGTGGAAATAGGGACATCGGCCATATGGCGAATGGTTGGCTGAAACTCCGGAAAATAGGAGTACAGCCAGAGTTGAAGTATCCATATAGGGCTTCCACCAGCATCGAAGCCCAAGTGAACAAAGTCTGTCACACCCCGGACCAAGTGTGCCCAGACGAGGGTAGCCATAGCTAAGGGTTTCCCCGACGCGAGAGCCAAGGCCAAGGTGGTGTACTCTTTGGTAATGGCTTGGCTGGCCGAGCAGAAGAGGTATTTGTTGAGCCACTATATAAGGAATGCGGTGTGTTCAACGTCGGACACCTCCGTCTCATCTGCACCAATGCAAGCAATAAGAAAGCCTCTGTAGGCTGTAATCGGTCTATATGAAACGGCCCCGTCTCTGATAGTCTCTTGCTGAGGGTAAGCGAAGTTGGTCGTTCCTACGTTAAGCCCAGGGATAATTTCTTGCCTGTGAGGCCGAAGACCGAGCAAGTAACTAATGTCCTTGACGGTTGGGGCCATCGGTCCGCAGCGGAAGAGAAATCCGTTGCAGGATGAAGACCAAAACAACATAGCAGAGAGAAAAAGAGGTCGGTCTATCTCAATCCTAGCCCGTCTGAGCATTATGGCGTCATAAATGCCCGTTTGTCTCCAGATATTAGCCTTAGAGGCTGATACTGTTGTAACCCAGTTGTCCCAGTTAGCAGCAGGGGTCGGCCAACCTCTAACGGGGTGGGTAGTAGTTTGGACTCTACTCCAGTGGGAAGGTACTTGGAGAAACGATTCGTTTCCCACTGGAGAAAAATAAGGATTGAATGCTGCCGGTGGATCACTATGAAACGCGAAGCCAAGTCCAGGTGCTACCGGGGTACCGTCAGGAGAGTTGTAAGGGGTAAAAACTCGGTAGAGATCTCGGAAGCATGAGTTTTTTCCAAGGTCCTAACTTCTCTACATCGGTTTTGGGGTGGTGGAGCGTCGACGAAGGTCTTTTTGCCTTTGGAAGTGGTCGTCGGAGCTGTTTTAGGAGCCATTTCTGCAGAAGGGATGGAGGAGTACTTCGCCGAAAAAAATGGAGGCTAGAGAGAAAAGCTCTGGATGCTTGGGATTTTAGAGAGAGAAGGCGTAAATGAGGGAGGTGGAAAGATTTTTTGAAAATCTTGTCGTTTAATACCACGTTGCATTAAATGCGGAGTGACTGGTGGGATTCTCAATGATCTGACACTCTCTGCATGTATGACACGTGGCGATTTTAAAATTCAAAATGGCACATCAATCAAGGCGGGACGTTTGATATGACCTTTTGGGGGCAATTATGTGCACCCAAAAACCGTCAAAGGTTTTGGAGCCCGAGTAGCATGAAGACGGGCATAGAGGGGAGGCCGGTCCAGGGAATCTATGATTCGTCGGACTTACGTGGAGACTGTAAACCCTGTAGGCACAAGGCTGTTGGATGTTGTGGTATGAGCCCGATTGGAAGGATGTGCATGGATGATGTTAATCGGACACGAGAATAACATAACCTAATTCAGCATAAGCCTGATGGTGGTTTAAAAGCAGCACGTAGGCCAATTGGACACCGTGTAATGAAGGGTTGTGGTATGAGTCCGATCGGCCATAAGCAGGTAATCGGGCATGAAAGAAGGCATTGAAATTAGTTAAGCCCGATTCAGCTGGAAGAGGTAGTTGACAAGGTCGATGGATTGAAAGGGGAAGGCGGTACTATTCACAGCTGTCAGGACGACGTCATCCCAGATTTTTAGGAAGCAAGAGTCCGTTTAGGAAAAGAATCTGGTCACGTTCAGCTGGATTTAGAAGGTTAATCCCTAAATTAGTGGGATTGATTCAATCAGAATTTGGATAAGGTAGGAGTTAAAGATTGAGAAGGTTTCTTCCACCATCAGCCAATCAGCCACGTAGCTTAGGGCGTAAGCTAAGGAGTCCTTTCCTAAGCAGAAGTCATCCATGGCCGCTATAAATATGGAAGCAGGCCAATCATACAAAGCACTCCGCGTCATCTCGAAAACAGCACACACACTGCATTCGAAACATTCAAAGCACTCAAACCTTTGTTTTCAGCATTCATAGCAAATAAGTCTGCTCTTTTGTTATTTTTTTTTTTTATTCTTTTGGATAATCAGAGTCTGTTCTGGTTCGTTCTTTAAATCTGTTTAATTTTTCAAATACTTAATAAAATCTACGTTTTATTAATCCGTTCGTGATTGTTTATCTAGTAAACTCTTAACACTGTTTAGCTTGTGCGCTTCAGTACTGCTAAAGAATTTATGGTGAGGGCACTTTCCTACTCACTACACACAGTCACCGTTTAGAAGTCAGATTCATAAAGCCTTGTGTATCACTCACACAAGCGTTTAGAAAATTAATTTGAGCGCGCAGACACACACCGAACCCGTTTGGCTCTGACACGTCCGCGCAAATTACTAACAAACACTAACATAACATCCAAAGGAAGTCACTACGTGGCTTGCAAAATGCATAGCAAATTATTGGGTGAATGGTAGGCTGTAATTTTCACTTGGGTCAACTTATGTTCTGAGTGAATATCTAGAAATAGTATTGTTTCTTAAAAAGAAAAAAAAAAGATTACAGAAAGATCGTTTTCATTCGTCTCGATTGAGCCAAATAATATACTATATTTAGAATTCTAGCTATCAACAATTCTCTTTGTTATGCGTTTAATGGTATGCAGGGTCTGCAGTGTATTAGTGTCAATGTATATATATATACACATTTATATATACACATACCCACTAAGACAACATGATCATCCTTCAAAATGATTTAAACTGCAACCCTTCGGCGGTGTGCAATCTCAGATTTGATTGTGGTCATTTTGGAGGATTGGACTGGATTTGATTGGCTTTTGGAGACCTTTGTCTTGCCGTAGAAAGTACATTAAACAAAACCCAGTTCATGAAAAAAAAAAAAAAAAAAAAGCAACACAACCATCTTGAACAATTCTAATTGATTTTAGCTCACTTAAGGTACTCCTTGTAATGGTTTTGATACATAGGAGTTAACTCCATGAAGTCTTTCGGATCATAAATTGATTCCAGGATTTTTCAATTGATATAAGAAGTAAATTCCAAGAATCCTTTGAAATCCCTAAAAAAGTGAAGGTTGAGGTGTAGCAAAAAAGATCCAGAATCTAAAAAATCCCATATCACAAGTTGTATGCGTTTGTGTTGAAGATGGAGAGAGAGAGAGAGAGAGAGAGAGAGAGAGAGAGAGAGAGAGAGAGAGAGAGAGAGAGAGAGAGAGAGATTTGAATGAATTAATAAATGATCATTAATTGAGAGTCTGATATGAATTTTCTGAGAGAAATTTGGATGCTATGAGCCACCAAGAACATCAAAACTCCCACATTCATGCGCTTAGGTTGGTGACAATAACGAAATTGGAAGAATATTTATAGTGGATGAGGTTAGGGAAGATGAAGATTGTCAAATTAAAGAAAGGGAACAGAAATGTTTTCCCATATGTCTATAAAATTTAGAAAAACGAAAAAGAAAAGAATAGCCAATAAGACGTGGGTTTCTGCAAGTATAGGATGCCACTAGATAGCCTAAGAGGAGGTTTTTGGCTTCGAAAATTAGATATATACCAACATGTTTTATGCGTAATGCGCAGATACATTGTTCATAAAATATATCAACAATACGGTAATTAAAAATCACACTTCATAGAGTAACAACTTAGTCTAGTTAGTAAAAATGCTTTTTATGTCTTGCTCATACTAGGGTTCAAACTTCGTCTCCCTCCCCTTAGCCATGACACTTGTGTCTTTCCATGAGACAACTAACTCCACAATAGTCCTTATAGAAATTTTTTGCATAGCATATATAGTTTTGTTCTCTAGGCAATCCAATAATTTTAATCATTCTCTTTTTTCTTCAGAGTGAATATTTTCATCTCAAAAAAATTTAGAAATCACCATATGGGTTAAATACATGATATGATTCTTATTTTGTTTTAAAATGATAATCTCATTTAAAATAATAGATTTTTTTGGTTACAAACTTATACAAACCGTGAAATAAGTCAAATAAATTTATGTAGTGGGCCAAAAAAAAAAACAAGAAGAAGAGGAAATCTTTTAAAATGATCATAATGATACTTTGACATGAATTGAAACAAATCTATACAATGTAATATAAAAGATTTAATTGACTCTTGAATTTTTAGTTGTCTCTAACTTATGAACTGTCTAATATACCCTTCACACATTTTGATATCTATCTACTATCGTATAAAAACGAAGAAACAAGCACGTCAAAAAATATGAACTTCCTCTTTTGTCCTTCACTACACTATAATTACTCATATATCTATTTATACATCGTAAGGATATATTGCTTTGTGTGAGGGTAAATCTGTCATTTTGGACAAATAATTACATTTAAGTCGGCTTTTATAATTTTATTTAATATAATAATGAGGTTTTAATCAACAATCTTGTGTCTAATTACATTTGGGTCAACAATTTTTTGAATATTTATTATTGACTTCAAAAAAAGTCAACAAAAGTGGCTTTTTGGTGGCTATTTAGGAATTGGTCACTAATATTTACAATTTGGTCAACTTCTTCTCTCAAATGAGGTTTCAATCAACAATTTGTGTCTAATTACATTTGGGTCAATAATTTTTGAGATATTTATTATTCACTTCATAAAAAGTAAAAAAAAAAGTGCCTATTTTAGTGGTTATTTAGGAATTGGTCACTAATATTTACAATTTGCTCAACTTCTTCTCTAAAAGTTAGGATTCATATATTGTAATATGTGTAATTGCATTAGGTCAGCAAGTTTTGGGATATTTATTATTCACTTTAAACAAGTTTTAAAAAGTGGCTATTTTAGTGACTATTTAGGAATTGGTCACTAATTTCACATTTTGGTCAACTTCTTCTCTCAAATTTAAGCTCTGGTGTATTTAAATTGTCAATTTAAGTGGCTATTTTAGTAGCTATTATTAATTGGTTACTAATATTTACATTTTCGTCAACTTCTTCCCTCAAATTCAGGATTTATAGATTGTATTTGAATATCAATTAAGGCCTACAAACACATTCATGCCCTTTTTTAGAGGAAATACCCTACTTGTGTCATCTATTTTTAGTGGCGCTTTATTAGGTACCTTTACTACTCATTTATAAGATAGTCAGAATTATCAACTTCTTCCGTAAGGAGAGTTTTAAATTAAATAGTTACATTTACAATTTCCTATTTAACTGTTTTAACATCTTTTGTTGATTTTTAAAAGTGGACCTTATTTTGAAATATCAAAAAAAAAAAAAAAAAAAGGGAAACGTGACACTTATTTTAAAAATATCCAAAAAAATGAAACGTTGGCACTTATTTTAGAACGGAATGAGTAATCATACCTCTCCAAAGACTTCTAATGTCAAGATTAATACACAATATATCTAGGAATACAACTATCCTACGGGCACGTGCCTTGCTCGTGCACTCTCACTAGTATATATATATATATATATCCATTAACACCCACTACTATAACAATACTTTGGTGTATGAGAAAGTGACCAAGGGGTGAAACTGAAATGAGTTAAACCTTATAAGCATTGCTTTTTAAGAGTTGTTATAAATGTGTAGATATAAGTGTCAGTCTCAAATAGCGTCGAGGCCAAACTCTTGGACCATCTCCAACCCTATAGCATATGTTATGCCAATTCCATATTATAGCATGAACAGCAAGCATGGCTGCTCCAACCCCATGCTATATGTCATGCCAAATTTTAGAATGACTACTTTTCATGCCATATTTGGCAAAAAAAATGACACATGCCATTTGTGCCACATCAGCATATGAGTATTAAAATGATATATTTTGGGCATTTTTCTTGCTATATTTTACAAATTTTGTATCCCAAATGCTTTTCCAATACATGTGATAGTGGTACCACTTGATTTTGAATGAAAGATATTGAAGTGTCTCATTGCCACATGGTTTTTTTTTTTTTACTACAAAGTTCTCCACCGACATGCATTTGGGAAGTATTTGGGATGTAAAATTTGGGAAGCATATTAATTTATTAAATGACCCTTTTGTCCCTAACAAAAGACTACTTTGAAAGATAAATGGTAGTTGAGCCAAAATATAACATTTGAAATGGCATGTAGTATTGGAGCAAAAATATCAAAATATAGTATTTTTTTTTTTTTGGTAATCGGGGGTGTTCGGGCCAGCTTGCGCGCACCTGGACTAATCCCCCGAGGCCTGGAGGCGCCGGGTGAATACTCCAGTGGCCACGCCCCCCATGACTCGAACACTAAACCTCTTGGGTAGTACACCCAAGAAGCTTACCACTCGACCACAAGAGACTTGGTTGAAAATATAATATTAGACACTATAGCAATACCAAAAAATTGAATTGCCATATCTATATATGTACCACGTGTCACCTCCATGCGATTGAAATGCCACATGACAGTGCTATATAATGTTATTATAATATACATTGATATAGGATTGTATATGTACTATAGATTTGAATAAAATAATATCCAAAACGTTAAAAAAAATCTCCTAGGCTCTTACAAATTTTTAGTAACTTCTCTCTTACTCACTATAACCGCCTATCTCCCACCATATATAATTTTTTTTCATGTTTTTTCTTTGGGTAAATTACACGGACCCCCCCTGAGGTTAGGTAAAATTACAGTGACCTCCCCTGTAGTTTGCATAATAACAGTCACCTCCCTTAAAATAAAGTTTCATGTAACAGTCCCACCTCCTCCGTTTGTGCAACGTTAATTTCGGGATGGAAAAGGCTGATGTCATGGATTAGGTTTTTCATTATACCAAATATACCCCTTTGAGTTTATATAGCAAGACAAACTCTCTCTCTCTCTCTCTCTCTCTCTCTCTCTATCTCTCTCACAGTGCATTTCCACAGCCAAGTCATATACAGATAGCAAAAAACATATACAAAATATAAGACAAATGGCACATATACCCAACCTGGAGAACATTTACATACAAACATGGCACATATATGATAGATGTTCACATATACAAAATACTGTCCATTCCCCAACAAAAAAAAAAAAAAAAAAACATGCCCACCCTTGATATAGTTTCCAAACCCCAAAATATACCTTCCAATCCACAAAAAACCATATGTTGATTAAACTAAATCCCTATCCAAACCCCAAAAAAAAGTTGTTCATAGCACTATACCCCAAAATATACCATCCAATGATCCTATGAAACTGTGGACATCACCATGTCCAATTCACAAAAGAGTTCAACAAATTAAAAAAAGTTTTCCAAAAAACCTTCCTATTTATCACTTTGCTCCTCCCATGAAACTCCCATCCCACTGCACAATCATTTCACCTACATTGCTTGTGGAAGCTTGTGTACTTGGTGAAACTCCTCTGGTATGTCCTCTTCCCCTTGCCTTGCTTGCAACTGTAGGTTGTGCTGTAACCCTCTGCCCCCTTCCTCTTCCCCTTGTTGCAATTTCTCTACTTGCAGCTTGAGGCTGTGATGTAGCCCTCTGCCCCCTTCCTCTTCCCCTGACTCCTCTGCTTGCAGCTTGAGTTTGTGATGCAGCCCTCTGCCCTCTTCCTCTATTTGTAGCTGCAGTTTGGGATGCATTCACACTTTCTAAACTTTGTCCCTGAAAACATGAGACATATTTGAATTTGTTGTTAAAGTCACTAATTATTATAAACTTAAAAGTATGATATTACTTGACTAAGTGTTGTGCCTGCTCCAACTGGTGCTCTTTGGCATGTCCTCTGATTGTGCCCAAAATAGCCACAAATACTACATCTCAATGTCTGAGACCTGCTACTCCCTTGACTTGTTTCATCATGCTCTAATCGTCTATTTTTTTTTGGTCTTCCTGGCAACCTCCTAAGTGCAGGAGGTAGAATAGGGTCAGTGTCATCTTCTGCATGTGCCCACATCCTATGATCCGGAATTGGGTGGATCATAACTCCATAGGCCTTCAAGTACATATCCTTTGAGTAAAAAGGATCACAATACTGCTCTATGTCATACCTCTTGTAAGCAATTGCAGCTGTTGCATGCACACAAGGAAGCCCAGAAATCTGCCAAGCTCTACACACACAGTTCCTTGAACCAATATTCAACACATGCCTTACACCAACATTATCAGTCACTTCAAAATCATCACCACCAGCAAATATGACTTTGCAGTGCCTTGATTCATCAATGCATTTGTTGAGCTTATCCCTAATTCGGGCTGTTACAGCACCATTCCATGAACATCCTCTTTGAAACCTTTTTTGTATCCTTCCCATTACCTTTGTCCTTATACCTTCTAGCATTGTGAGTATAGGTTTTTCCCTAAGATTCCCAAGCCAGCTATTAAAGGATTCTGATAGATTATTTGTAACATGGTCATTCCTTACCCTTTCTTCAAATGCATGCCTTGACCATGTATTAGGAGGATGTTTTATTAGCCAATTGTAGGCCTCAATAGATAAACCCTTCAAATTCTCCATTGCCTCCTTAAATTCCATTTGATTGTAAGCCCTTGCTGCCTTCCAAAATAACTTCCTCACTAGCAGTCCAGTGAACTTCCCTTTGAAGTTGCTAAACAAATGACGACAACATCTACGATGAGTAGCATTCGGAAAAAACTCTCTTAGTGCAACTTCAAGACCCTAGCATAGTGAAAAAGAAACCAATACATCTCTTAAACAAAGAACATCAATAGTAAAGAAATATAATTACATTAACAGTAAACCATATATAATCACTTTAACAATAAATAAATCAAGTTAATTTGAAACCTTTTGTTGGTCGGACATAAAAGTGAGAGGCCTCAATTGATCGCCTTCGATAGCAGTATATAAGTGAGTCAAGAAAAAGGACCAACTATCTCTCCCTTCACTTTCGACAACCCCAATAGCCACAGGTAAGACCCCATTGTTTCCATCTAGTGCCATTGCTGCTAATAACACACCACCAAATGGCCCTTTCAAATGGCAACCATCTAAACCCAAGAATGGTCTGCAGCCATTTAGATACCCTTTCTTCATGGCATCGAACACAATAAATATTCTCTTGAACATTGGATTTTGTGTTATTTCAGTCCTTTCACACTCTATTTTTGCGATGCTACCAGGATTGGTCTGTAGGATCTCATTTGCATACATCCTAAGCATAGAGTATGAATCACCATGATTTCCCTCCAACTCACTAACTATCTTTGTTTTTGCCCTGTAAACTTGCATCCTATGTGGTTCTATTCCAAACTTATTCTGTACTAGTGTCTGCATGGCATCAATTGTTATCCCTGGGTTGTCTTTCAATTTATGCCCCAACTTCTTAGCAATCCACGTTGATGTTGCTTCAGCATTGGTGGTCAGCCTCACACAATTATGGACACCATTATATGACTTTATCTTAAAAGTGATCTTATCAGGAAGAGGGGAGGCATGAATCCTCCACGGACAGCCTTCAGCAGCACAAGTACAAGTTACTCTGCTTTTCTCATTTTTTAACCTCACAATCTTAAAACCCTCTTGAATAGTGTAGTCTCTCAATACATCCCTAAATTTGTGCACATTCTCAAACAACAAACCTTTTTCCAAAACATTTTTTGAAGCTTTACTTTTATGAAATTCCTTCCCATACCTAGTTATGTCAGAAGCACTTTTCATAGCTCTTGCTTGTTGATTTCTTCTCCTCCCAATATTCTCTTCCCCACTAGATACATCTACATAATCATCCCCAGATTGATAATCAGAGAGACCACTATCATTTTCATCAAATTCGGGAATAAAATTACTAGCACTGATGTGGCTATTATCTGACTCTGTCTGACCTTTCTCATTCCATTCATCATCATCTGAACTAAATCTAACTAAATCATCATATTCAAAGCAGTTTACATTGCCCACTTCAGGTAAAACTAGTGGTGGAGGAGGGAAGGTTGGATTAGCTGGAGGAGGGAGAGTTGTATCCAAAGATTGAATTTCTTTTACTTCAACATACAAATGGATATACCTAGCGTTTCCATTCAACTCAAACATCTTCAATACATCATTATCTTCTATAACAACCTTTTTATCCATAGACCCAGGCACAATATAAGTTAATGTAATGGTTATTCCAACTTTTGAGGGCAAATGAGACAACGCAACTTCCCACACATCATGTTGCAAATCAAAAAAACAGTATCTATCTGGGTCGACATTCTCTATGCTATATAATTTTGAATTGCAGTGAACTACAACTTCATGCAGATCATAACCCATATCTGAGAAGGAAAAAAAATTTTAAAAATGAAAAAGAATCACCTCTATTATGGAAAAAAAAAAAAGAAAAAGAAAAAGAAAAGAGAGATATGTATGTGTGTGGACTAACTTCTCATAACCCATATCTGAAAAGGGGGAAAAAAAACAAAAATGAAAAGAATGAAAAAGAATCACTTCTATTATGTGAAAAAAAGAAAAAAAAAAAAAAAAAGAAAAAAAAAGAAGAGAAAAGAAAAGAAGTATATGTATGTGTGTACCCTAACTTCTCATTGCCCATATCTGAAAAGGAAAAAGAAAGAAAAAAAAAGAAAAAGAATCACCTATGCTGTGGAAAAAAAAAAGAGAGAGAGATGTATGTGTGTGCCCTAACTTCTCAAACCCAATTGAAAAAAAAAGAGATTTTACCCATATATGAACTTTGTTATATGAACTTTGAGATTAAATATGTTTACCCATTTGTGCATCTGTGTGCTTTGTACTATGAAGTTTTTGAAGTAAACGATGGTGAGAGAATATCTACAACAATTAACAACTAACAATATCTAACAATCGATTAGAAATACATACCTTGGTGTTGTGTGCACACTCGATTGCAGAGTTAGGGCTTCACAGTATCTCTCTTTCAACATGAACTTGTCTTCCCAATCGAAGCTTTTGACACATGCCTATGGTGAGAGACGGATCAATGAAGGTGAATATGTGAAGGTGAAAGTGGATAAACAATGGTGAGGTGAGGCGAGGTATGGAGGAATGGAGAGATGAACGTACATGGAGGTGAGAGAGGGAGAGACGTATTGAGAGGGAGAGACATATTGGGGATCGTCATTTATCAAATAGGGTTTTTGTTTACTTTGGGGGCAAATAGGTCTTTTCTCCTAAATATTAACACCGTTTAAGAGTTGTGAATGACAAGGGAGGTGACTGTTATTATGCAAACTACAGGGGAGGTCACTGTAATTTTACCTAACCTCAGGGGAGGTCCGTGTAATTTACCCTTTTTCTTTTTAACTTATTTATTTATTTATTATATTTTTTTTCAGACTCTGTGAGTAATTATATATAGATTTAAAAAAAAAATGAAAAAATTGAATGACGCTAGTATAATAGAAGAGGGGCAAGTCTATAGTGAGCAGTACAGATTTTAACTATTGGATGGATATCTGACAATAAATGCATCTCCAAATTCTTAAAAATTTTATGATCAGATGCTCATCCAATGGTTAAAACCCACATTCTCATATAAGAAGCTTATCATAATAGATTTACCCGTTCAAGAGTATGTAATTTTTTTGATGAGGTTCCTCATTTTGTTTTTGAGGAACATCCTCAAGGGGTTGAAGCTTGTTTGTTTGTTTCATCAATTTTATGCAATTGTTCTTCTAGAAAAAAAAAAAAAAATTGTATACCGTTGATTTAGGTCCTAGAGCTCTCAATTGAAGGTTCGACCTAGTAATTTTTTTTAAAAAAAAATGAAATAAAAAATATAAAAAAATAAAAACTCTCCCCTCTCTCTCTCTCTCTCTGAACTACTTATCCGCTTGCCCACCATTTCTCCACCTTAGACTCCTAGTAGAGAGTGAGGAGAGAGAGAGAAAAACTGCAAGAAGAAGAGGTTTTTGTCAACTACAATGGCTTGCGCCTCTGCTTCAACTGCTTTTCTCTCATCACCAAACCCTAGAGCTTCCATTTCCCCCAAATCTTTAGTTTCGAAGCCTTTCTCTCAAACCCTAACCATTGCCACTTCCTTCAATGGCATACGCAAATCCTTCAATTCTCAACCCCCTCGATCGTTTTCCTCTCGCAGATCGCACCCTAGACGAAGCTTCATTGTCAGAGCTGTAAGTGCCTTTCCTCTATCTGTCTATGTGCTTTTATATATATATATATATGTATATGTATATGTATATGTATATGTATATGTATGTTAAGATCAAAGAAAAAAAGAAAACAGAAATGAAAAGAAACAAGAAGAATTTCTGCAAATACTGGTGCAGAGACCACTCAAACTAATATGATATCATTCAACAACCCTGATTCAAGGATACAGAGGTCATATATGTAGTGCTTCAGCACGTGTGAGCCATGTGAATCTACATGTGCTCAGCACATGCACTAACCGACTATGAGCTGGAAAATGAAGATAAAGAAAAAAGAAAGTAGAAATAGTTGAGGGAACAATTGGAAATGCGAATAGGATATCCTATATAAGAGTGATGTAGGCCTGGTCCTGACAATCCTGCCTGGTCCAATTCAAGCTTGATAGTTGGGAAATTGCTTAATGAACTCGTCTGCTTCAACCCATGTAGCATCCTCTAGGGGAAGCCCTTTCCATTGCACAACAAATTAAGTTATGGCAGCATTGTTCTTCTTAAACATCCCTCTATCAAGAATCTTCTCGGGAACCCAATTGATTATCCCTTGGTCTGAATATTGAGGAAGAGTAGATATCGCAACTACATTGTCTCCTAGCTTCTTTTTGAGTAGAGAAACATGGAAGACATTGTGAATTTTTGCAGTTGAAGGTAGTTCCAGCTTATAAGCAACAGAGCCAACTCGAGTGATGACTTTAAATGGCCCATAGTAACGGGGTGCCAGCTTTTGAAAACTTCTTATGACCACGGTCTGTTGGCGATATGGCTAGAGTTTAAGGAACACCCAATCCCCAATTTCAAACTCTCTTTCTGTCCTCTTTTTGTCAGCATAGACTTTCATTCTGTTTTGGGCTTCTTCTAAATTATGTTTCAACCATGCCAACAACTGATCCCTGTCTTGTAAAGTCTTGTCCACCAGATCAATGGCTGTAGTACCTGGTAAGTAAGAATGAACAGAAGGAGGGGGTGTGTTGTAGAGTGCCGGGAAAGGTGAAGTCTTGAGAGAAGCTTGATAGGTAGTGTTATACCACATTCTGCCCATGTTAACCAATTGACTCATGACGCTGGTTTGTCCCCCACAAAGCACCTAAGATATTGCTCGAAAGTCTTGTTTAAAATTTCTGATTGGCCGTCAGTTTGGGGGTGATAGGCTGAACTGTGGCAGAGTTGAGTACCTTGGAGTTGGAAGAAAGCCAACCAGAATTGGCTCATGAAAGTGGTGTCTCTGTCACTTGCTATAGATCTGGGCATGCCGTGTAACTTGAATACTTCTTTGATGAACACATTAGCTACTTGTGCAGCTGTATGAGGATGTGAGAGAGGGATGAAGTGCCCATATTTTGTGAGTCCGTCCACTACCACCAGGATTGTATTTTTAGAAGCTGAGGGGGGTAAACCTTCTATAAAGACCATGGCTATGTCTGTCCATGAATTTTCAGGAATGGGGAGAGGGTTCAACAACCCTGCAGGATGTGTTGTTTCAGTTTTCTGCCCCTGGCATGTATCACAATGAGCCACAAACTTCTTGACATCCTTCCTTATACCAGGCCAACTGAAATTCTGATGAATCCTCTTGTAAGTCCTGAGATACCTAGAGTGCCCCCCTATTGGTGTTGCATGATACTCAAATAAAAAGTTTATCCCTCCATGGAGAAGATTTAGGAACAAAGAGTCTACCCCTATAAGTTAAGAGATCATGCTCAAAACGATATTGTTTAGTTGCCTCTGACTTGGTTTGCAACTTGTGAATAAGTGCTAATGTGTCTGGGTCCCTGAGACATTCTTTCTGAATCTCAATGACTTTGTCCATTATGGGACTAGAGATGGCATGGAGTGCTCCCAACTCTTGTTGTCTTGAGAGTGCATCTGGTACCACATTGTTTCTGCCTGACTTATACTCAATAGTGTATTGGAACCCCAAGAGTTTAACCAGCCACTTATTCTGCTCTGGAGTAGAAATTCGTTGGGTTAAAAAGTACCGTGGGGTTCTGTGGTCTGTGAGGATTTTGAAGGGTCTTCCCAACAGGTACGGTTTCCAACAATGGACTGCATACACGACAGCCATCATTTCCTTGTCATACACAGAGAGCTGAAGGTTTCTTCCTGAAATTGCCTTGCTCGCATATGCTATTAGGTGCTGTTCTTGGGCTAGAACTGCACCAATGCCTTCACCGGAGACATCACATTCCACTGTGAAGGTTTTGGTAAAGTCTAGAAGGGCTAAGACAGGAGCTGTTACCATATCCTGTTTTAATTTTGTGAAAGCAGCTTCGGCCTTAGAGGTCCATTTAAAATTTCCTTTTGTAATAACTGAGTGAGGGGCTTTGCGATGATCCCATACCCTTTGATGAACTTTCTGTAGTACCCTGTGAGCCCTAAGAACCCTCTCAGCCCTTTGAGGGTTTTGGGCAATCCCCACTCGGTTACGCAGGCCACCTTGGATTTGTCCATAGACACTCCTTGTGTGGACACCACATGTCCCAGGTATTCCACAGAATCTGTCCCAAAGGAACATTTGCTTCTTCCAACCTTTAAATTGTTGTCTTGGAGGATTTGTAACACTCTCAGGAGGTGGTCTAAATGCTCTTCCATAGATTTACTATAGACTAGGATGTCATCAAAGAAAACTAAGACAAATTTTCTGTGATAAGGTTGAAAAATGTCATTCATGAGGGGTTGAAATGTTGAAGGAGCATTACTTTGGCATGACTAAGAACTCTTAATGTCCATCATGAGTTTTAAAAGCTGTTTTGTGAATATCTTCTCTCTTAATTCGAATTTGGTGGTAACCCGACCTCAAATCGAGTTTTGATAATAGGACAGATCCATGGAGCTCATCAAGTAACTCATCAACCACTGGTATGGGGAACTTGTCTTTGATGGTGACTGCATTTAAAGCCCTATAATCAACACACATTCTCCAACCTCCATCTTTCTTTCTGACTAATAGGACTGGGGAGTTAAATGGGCTAGTACTGGGCCTTGCAATTCCATTCTCAATCAACTCCTTCACAATCCTCTATATTTCAAATTTCTGCAAGTAGGGGTATGGATAGGGCCTCACATTCACGGGAGGAGTCCTAGGAAGTAGGGGAATACTGTGATCATGTGTCCTGGGAGGTGGAACACATTTTGGTTCAGCAAATAGCTCATCAAATTGATGTAGCAATGGCTTCAATTCTGTAGGAGGAAGAGTTGGTGCCTCTCCAAGGGTGAGGGACATCAGTTGAGCTATGATTCCAGTTCCTTCTTGGTGCATTATCTTGAGAATGGATTTATTGTCAACCACGGTTGGGGAGGGGGGAGGGTTGCCTTTTAGTTGATAATGCTGGTCTGAACAGTGAATTCCATTGTTTTCTTTGAACAATCCCAGAGTATTGGTCCTAGGGACTCCAACCATTTAGCCCCTAGAACTATATCATAACCCATGACTGGTAATACAAAGGAATTGAGCTTACAGTGGTATTGCTGTATCTGGAGAGGGGCCCGTTGTAGTTTCCCTTTACTTTGCATCACTGCTCCATCAGCAGCATAAACTCTCATTGTAGTCCCTATTCCCATCAATTTGTGCATCCCCTTAGTCAAAGATGGATGTACAAAATTGTGTGTGGATCCAGAATCAATGAGTATAGTCACTTTTTGTTGTCCCAGAATACCTTGTACTCTCATAGTGTATGGCTGGTAGATCCGGTTAAATCATGGAGTGATATTGTAGGGCTGTCCTCTAAGGTTAGTTCTCCAGGTGTGGTACCTTCAGAACTCTCTGGTTCAATTTCTTCCTCTTCCCCTTCATCCTCAGCTTCCATCAAAAGAAGTTGTGCCTTCTTACACTGATGCCCCGGTCGATAAGGCTCATCACACTTGAAGCACAAGTTCTTATCCCTTTTCTCTTGTATTTCTGCTGTAGTCAACCCCCTAACAGGGTTTGGTTATGGGCCTGCTGGAGAGTGGTTGGTTCATGGGTGGATTTTGGAAGTTAGGTGCAGGGAAGTTCCTGGTGTAGTTGCTGACTGAATGAGGTATTTTGCCACTGTTCCATTTAGTTGCAGCTTTTCTGGCTTTTACCTTCTCTTCCTGAAACCTAGCAATTCTCATAGCATTGGTTAGAGAAACTGGTTCAAATGACAGCACCTCATATTGCAATTCTCTCTCAAGACCTGAGATATAACACCCCTTCAGTTGGTCATCTGACCAGTTTGGAAGCCTGCAACCTAACCTAAGAAACTCAGCTTCATATATTTCCACTGTTGAATTCCCTTGCTCCAATTTGGTGATAGCCCCATTAAAATCAACCCCTCCTTTCGTTCCAAAATGACATATGAAGGCTCCTAAAAATTGTTGCCAATCACTCAATGGGTACTTAGCTTCAAATCAATCTAACCATGGTATCGCATCACCCTCAAAATGCATTGATGCTATTTCGCGCTTCTGGTTTTCTGGAATTTGATGGTATTTAAAATATCGTTCAGCTCGAGAGATCCAGCCAAGGGGGTTTCCATGGTTATAGGTTGGAAAGTCTAACTTTAGATTTCGGTTGTAAGGTCCATGGTTGTAAGGAGCTTAGGAATTTGGGTATGGAGCTAGGAAGCACGGGTGCGGCGGTCCGACACCCAGTGCGGGTGCGGTTACCTTTAATTAGTACACACCCAGTGCGGATGTAGCCGCCTTTCCGAAGAGTCCGTGCTTCCTAGGTATGGAGGAATTGGGTTATTGGAATCAACGTGAAGGTTAGTTGAGGGTATGGTAGGCTGTGGGTGGTGTGGGTTAGAGTGATTAGGGTCAAAATTGATGAAATTAGGGGGAAAATTGGGGTAGCATGGTGGATTTGGGGTCTGTCTGGGTGGAAGGACTGGGTTGGGAGATAATGCCATGCTCCGAGAATGGGAAGGTGTTGGTGGGATCTTCAGTGGTTGCTCAATGGGATCCTGAATGATAATCAGCGATGGTGGGTTTTGGTAGCTTGCAGAGGGTGAATTCGAGGCAGTGGATGGATGAATCTGGGTAATGGCTTGATGGATCTCCTGAACCAATTCGTTCCTCATCTGTTCCATCCTCTGATCGAGATGAGTCTCAAACGATCCTTGCATCTCAGTCTGCATGGATTGTAATTGCGACTCAATCGGAGCCTCGTGGACTGCAATTCATCTTCCCAAGCTGGACCAGAGGTTTGATTTTGCTTTCCCATTCTAATCACAAACTTGCTTTGATACCAAATGTTAAGATCAAAGAAAAAAAGAAAACAGAAATGAAAAGAAACAAGAAGAATTTTTGCAAATACTGGTGCGGAGACCACTCAAACTAATCTGATATCATTCAACAACGCTGATTCAAGGATACAGAGGTCATATATGTAGTGCTTCAGCACGTGTGAGCCATGTGAATCTACATGTGCTCAGCACATGCAGTAACCGACTATGAGCTGGAAAATGAAGATACAGAAAAAAGAAAATACAAATAGTTGAGGGAGCAATTGGAAATGCGAATAGGATATCCTATGCAAGATGATGTAGGCCTGGTCCTGACAATGTATATATGTATTTATATATAAATGTAGATAAGTTCATATAGTTTTGGCATAGTCATTCTCATTTGACTCGGAAGTATCTGTTCATTCTTTTAGAATTTAATACAGTCAATTGTTTATAATTTATCCAAGTATTTAAATTTTCTAGGTTGAATTTGGGTTTTTGAATATCTACTCTGTAACCTAAAAGGAATGGAACTAATTTTCCTTTGCTGAATTTGATGAGATGAAGACTGAAGCTTTAGAGTGTTTTTGTATGGAATTAATGCTACGCTTTCCAAATTTAGTTCCGAAACGGGGTTACAAACACATGTGGCATTGCGACCAGCTTCTGTAATTGTGGACCACTTCAACACTATGAAGCACGGACACGGATACGCGACACGGATACGACACGACTCGAATACGGCGACACGCTATTTCTCAAAAAAGCATGATACGATACGTTGGGGACACGAATTTTTTAAATATTTTTAAATATATATATTTACCATGTCTAATCAAAATTGGCATAAAAGCACATAAATTACAACAATATTCTAACATTATCAATAACAAAGCCAATGAATAAAATTCAAAAACATCTTCATTAATAGGCCAATAGCATTCATCAACATTCATCAACCAAGTTGAAGTACATTTGCTAACTACTAAATAATATATGAACTTGTCCCCTAAAATATGTCTATCTACATCAACCAAGCTCCAAAAGATATTGCTAACTAGTAAGTAGTAACTACTAAATAACATATGAACTTGTCCTAAAAAATATGTCCATCTACATCAACCAAGCTCCAAAAGATATTTTCTAACCACTAGTATTAGTATATAACCCAAAAAGTATGTTTGTGATCATGAACCAAGTTCCAAAAGATATTTGCAAATTATTATTTACTAAATAGAAAATACTATATATGTCCCAAAAAAGATTTCCATGAACTCATTCTTCAATTGTCTCATCACCATCATCAGTAAATATCATTGCCTCCATCTCCGGTTCATCAAGGGAAAGTTGTGCAATCTCAAGCTCCCCAACATCTTCAAATGAATCAAAGGCATCTCCGGCAATATCCCACATTTTGGTTTCTCCTCGAAGGTATTGTGGAGTTCTTCTAGATAAAAGGCGGAGATTACTATGAATGAAAACCAAGTCTTCAGCACGTTTAGGTGTCATCTTATTCCTTCTCATCGAGTGTACAAAAGAGTATGTACTCCAATTCCTCTCAGCACATGATGAAGAAGAAGGATGCACAAGTAGCTTCAAAGCAAGGGTTTGAAGCAAAGGTGTGCATGCACCATAGGTTACCCACCAACTTTTAGGATCCATTTCATAGCGATGGTGAATGGAATCAACATCCCCAAACTCTCCGACCTACTTGAGAAATCAACATACTCCGCAAACACCTTTGCTCGATCCTCCGTATTTGAAAAATATTTTTTCATGCACTTTAATCTTTCTCGAGCGACTTCCACATCTTTGTGTGGAGGAACTCGATGAGGATCCTCATTAAGCCATTGCTCGCTATAGTACCTTAAATAGAAGAAAAAAGAATTAAAGTAAGTCTATGACTAAGAGTCTAAGACGCTCAACAAGTTATCATAGATTCACTCTTAGAATTTAGAAATTGCAAGTCACCTTGGATTTAGTGAATGAGCTAAGCAATGGAGGGGAGTGTTGTTCTTGTTCCAACGGTCCACGAGAATTTGATGCACCACTTCAAAGAAGGTAGATGACTCTTCAAGCCGCTTTCCTTCATGCCTATGAATTGCAACCTTCACCTTTTCAATCATTGTGTCCCACATGTCGTAAACCAAGTGAAGACAAGGCTTGTCCGTATCACAAGCCCTAAGCATATCATATATAGGCGACGTGAAGGAAAGTATATAATCTATTTTGTCCCACCAAATATCATCTAACACCTTCTCTTTCATAGTTCTAGCTTTTCCCGCATCATCCTCTCTATAGGAACTCCACCTTTCACTAATTACCATGGCTTGGAGACTACCTTTTATGAGCTTAAATCTCCTAAGCATAACAATCACCGAGGCAAAACGAGTAGTTGCAACTGAAAGTAATTTCAAAGGAACAAACTCGTTAAACATAGCCAATCTCATGGAGTGGTTCATGATAAAATTCTTGATGAACATCACTTCATCCGCAATGTCCGTGATCCAACTACACTCTTCATAGGTCACTCGATTATTTTCAAGATTCTTTGCCATACAAATATTTTGTAAGGCATGATTGAGTGTGTGAACCACACATGGTGTCCAAACAATATTAGGATATAAACCTTCAATAAGAAGTCCCGCACCCGCGCAATTCTTGGCATTATCGGTGATCACTTGAATAACATTATCGGGACCAACCTCCTCAATCACTTCTTTCAACAAACCAAAAATAAAAGCCTTATCTTTGGTTTCACCCGAACAATCCACCGCTTTAAGAAACATAGGCCCACTTTCCGTTACCGCCATGAAGTTAATCAAGGGCCTCCTTTGTGAGTCACTCCATCCATCACTCACGATGCTTACACCTTTTTCCCTCCACGTGCTTTTGATAGGTTGTAGTAATCTCTCAACATTTGCCTTTTCGTGTTGGAGTAAACTTGTCCTCAACAAGTTATACCCCGGTGGCAAATATCCCGAAAGAGCATTGTTTGCGGCAAATGAAAAACAACTCACGTAGTACGGACTCCTTGATAGATGAAATGGTAAGCCCGAGGCATAGAACATCCTAGGAATCTCCGCGTGCATTTGGTCACGGGCCTTCAAGTTAAATGCCTTCCCAATAGCCGTACTACCGCTTTCACTAGTCTTTCTCTTTTTCAAATTATAACCTCCTTGCACAAAACTATTCAAACCACCCGATGCCACACTAGAAAGGGGCAGTGGTACTTTCTTTGGTGTATTTCTTCGAGCTCGCTCATTGACTTCCTCCTCTAATTTTTGCATGTCCGTTATATCTTGTTGTTTCACTTTTTTACAAGCGGCAATACCACACCCACTCAATTTTAACAAATGAGCTCTAACCCTTGTATATGAACTTTGTTTAGTCTCATGGCAAAAATTGCATTGCCATGATATATTTCCCCCTCCAGTATTAGGTTTATCATCATATCTCGTAACATATTTCCAGAGAGGTTTTTTCGTGTCTTCTTCATTAGTTGATGCCACTTCATTACTAGAATCCCTAGAAGACATGTTTTGTAATCTTGGAAGACACAAAATGATGGACAAAAAATTATAATCAGAACCTAGGTAAACACATGCCCACATAAAACCCTAATGGACAACAGTCACAACATATTAAACCATTGTTTGAAAAAGTGAAAAGTTTAAAACCCTAAACTAACGCATATACAAAAACCCTAGATTAAAATCCCTAAATCTCTTTTTAGTTTTTATAGTTGAGAACCATCCACAAAAGTGAGCTTTTCAGCCACAAGAAGAGAAGAAAAAGGAAAAAAAAAAAAAAAAAAGAGAACAAAAGAGAAGAATACCTGTGCGACAGTAATGGCCGTCGGCGTCGGCGTCGGCAGTTGGTGTCGCCGTCGGCAGTTGGTAACGCCGTCGGCAGTCGGAGTCGGAGTCGGAGTCGGAGTCACGGTGGCTGTCGGCAGTCGCAGTCGCTGTCGGGAGTCGCGATCGTCTTCTCATCTTCTCGTCGTCTCTCTCTCTCTCTCTCTCTCTCTCTCTCTCTCTCTCTCTCTCCCCCCCTCTGTAATAACGTGAATGAGTCTGATTCCTAAAAAAATATCTAACTCTTTTTATATGTTGTAAAATTGTTTTATTTTTGTTTACAACCCCTATATTATTTTAAAAACTTTCATTTACATCCATAATTTATAAAAACTTTCAAAATATTCGAGTTTTACCCCCAAAATTTCAAAGTAGGGTATAAAAATGCCCATTTCGTGTCCCGCGCGTGTCGACTGCGTGTCCATAACGTGTCGCGAACGTGTCCCTTTCGTGTCGACTGCGTGTCGGATCAAGAAAATGGAATAAAATACTAGGACTCGTGTCGGAAGCGTGTTGGGAGCGTGCCGGGAGCGTGTCGGGTCGTGTCGGTGTCAGATTCGATGTCGACACTGATAAGGGAGCCAAAATAGAGTGTCGGTGCTTCATAGCTTCAACATCATCCGATGAAAATCAAGTTGGCTCACGCCACATTTGTTGGATGCCACATTTGGAATGAAAGTTTGGGAAGCATAGCATCACTCTTTGAGAGCATTTTTACTCACCCAGGCCTCCACTAGGTGACATGTGTCCTATTCTAGTAATTATGCTGATAATACAAGGGCAAAAGTGGGGATGTAATTGGGCACGTCACCCATTGGAGGCCTAGGTGAGGTGAGCAATGGGTGAGCAAAAATGCTGTCTTTCTCATTTGTATCATTCCTAAACTTCGATATTTGTTCAGTACTGTTGGGGTTGACTCTGTTCTTTAAGATGTCCCTATTGATATAGTTGAAATTTCTGTGTTGGGTGGTTTTGAATGAAGAGAATTCTGGTAAGAATAGTGACTAAAAGTTATAATTTCGTCTCGAGAGGCAAGTTAAATTGCAAATACCCATTGGTGCGGACTGAAGCATTTCACTTGAGCTGATTGTGAATTGGTGAGAGAGTGCTGATTGAAATGTTTGGTAGAATGAGAGTTCCGTTGGAGTACTAGAATTTGGCAATGACTATGAACTTTGGGCTTCACATTATTTCATTAACTGTCTTTGAGGAAAGATTTCTATCCTGTAGAGTAATACGGACTCTGTTTTAAAAATTAACACATCTAGATAGTTTTTGAGTGAATCAGATGTATATTCTTGTGTGAAATAAATATTCCAGCCATGGTTGGAATATGAAACAATTGAAGTAGGCTTAGAGCCCGTTTGGGATAGCTTATAAGTAATGTTTGGATTAGTTTTTTTCACAGCTTTTTAGAAGATCTGATTCCTTTTTAAAGCTAAAAGCCACCTTTTTTTTTAAATTTAAAAAATATCTTATTAGTTATTACTACAAGTGATTATCTTAAAAGTCAACCCAACGGGCTCTTATTGTCTAGTTCTTTATGCATCTCCAGTGTGTAATGATTATGTCTATCAGCTTCAGGTTTTTTTTTTTTTTGGGTTACTGAGAGCCCTGATGTATGCTCTTTTTGCAGGGTGAACTTCCACTGGTTGGAAACATAGCACCAGACTTCGAGGCAGAAGCTGTTTTTGATCAGGAGTTCATCCAGGTAGTCTACAAATTGTTAGTGTTGTGTGTAACCAGTGGCATTCTTTTATCTTCTGTTTTTAAATATTATGTTAATGAATGTAGTTCATTTCTCGTTTCGAAGTTAATTTTACTGTGAGTGGAGGAGTTACGTAGTTAGAACCGTAGAAGAACCCCCAAGTGATATTCTAAATGCAGTTCACTTTGGGTTTCAAACTTAGTTTGCAAATCACACTGCCAATCTATGTAGCACGAGTACGGATAGGGGACACGGGTATGACACGATACGGGTACGGGGGTACGACGAATCCTAAAATGTTGGGTACGGGTACGGGTACGGCTAGGGTATGACGAATAAAATATTATTTTTTTAATTAATCATATAATGCTAATAAAAAACAAGTCCAAATAGTCACATAACGAGAACAATAAGTATTGTAACAAGATTGTTTTACCATTAAAGATCAACATTACAAATCCATCCTGACGCAGGACACGTCAAGAAAATTCAAAATGTTGATGAAAATTGAAAAACAAAGAAGAATAGATAAAAGTCTTGGAGTCCACCAAGACAAGGACTCTTGGAATCCGCCAAGATCTCTTGGAATCCGCCAAGACCTTAGGCTCTCAAAACAAGAACTCAAATTTTATTCATAATCATAAACTATGGAATACAATAGTGCACCACCTTATTTATAGAGAAAATAGAAGACTCTTGGAATCCGCCAAGACCTTAGGCTCTCAAAACAAGAACTCAAATTTTATTCATAATCATAAACTATGGAATACAATAGTGCACCACCTTATTTATAGAGAAAATAGAAGACTCCTATTCTAAGAAAAAGTACATATAATCTAAAACTTCCTAATAGAGAAAATCTCATAGAGATATTTATTCCCTAATTTAAAACTACCTGAAAGATAAGCCTAAATAAGCACATTAATTACAATATCTTCCAGGATCAAAAACAAATATTATGAAATATCTTTTTCTATCCCTATCAACTCTCCTCCTTTGAGACGAACTCGACTCCAACGAGTTATAGCGGTATTTAATCTGGGAAGAATCAAGAACACAAGCATGCTGGCAAACTTCCTGAAAGTGGCCAAATGTTAGGTCCAGGGCTGTAGAAAGCACCACTCCGTTCGGAACACCTGCGGATGAAGGGGGGAGGCAACTTGAACTCCTTGTGAAAATTCAAATTAGTAACCATATTTAGTGACAAGTCAAATAAATTTGCTTTTAAGTCCTTTGGAGGGTTACCACAACCATGGTTAGAGGGTGGAGCAATTGGAAGGTTAAGTCTTTTAATAAATGGCCTAAGTGAAAAGGAAGGAATGCTGGTTGGGCTGCTGGGCTTTTATTTATCAACCTCAAAGTGATAGTACTAAACTCACATTAGGTTTAGAAACTCGCTTTCACTTTAGACATGAAACCACAAGTCCAAAACAAGACAAGAAAAGATTCATCCTAAAAAAAGGACGCAAAACCACAATCCCAAAAAGAGGGCACAAAACCACATTCCCAAAAAGAGGGCAACATTCATTTACAAAAAAGTTGAATTAAATAAGCGGACACATTTTTTAGAGTGTCGGGTAAGTATCCTACGGTGTCCAACGAGAGTCGGTGTCTAGTAAGTACCCGGTATGGGTTCGGGTACGGGGGACTAAATGAAGTACCCATGCTACATAGCTGCCAATTTCTGAATGAAGGGGAAGAGAATAAAGAAAATTCATTTGTACTGTCTTGCACTGTCACTATTGGTTGCGTTTGGTTATTCTAAGTCATAGAAGAGTTGTGTATAGAAACATAGGGTTTCTTGGTCTTTGGACTAACTGTACATGCAATTTCTATGGATAACGTAGCACAATCTATATGTGCATGTTTAGTTTAACGTTATTACATTTTAGTCTTTGTTTGTGACTGAGGCTTGTTCTTGCAGGTTAAACTCTCTGAGTATATTGGGAAGAAATATGTGATCCTCTTTTTCTACCCTCTAGATTTCACATTTGTTTGTCCCACAGGTGAGTGTATCACACAATTGGTGTAACGCTGTGTGTGTGTGTGTGTGTGTATGGGTTTAACTTTGATTAATTGAAGCTTGGTAAACTGAAATGTTGTTTTACTGTTTTTTTTTTCTTCTCTTTTTTGCTCCTATTTGTACAGAGATCACTGCTTTCAGTGACCGTCATGAGGATTTTGAGAAGATAAATACAGAAATATTGGGGGTTTCTGTTGACAGTGTGGTAAGGGTGTTTTTTTTTTGTGTAAATGTTTTTATTTTACCTATTCTTATCACCCCGTCTTTTTTCCTTGTCTCTACTTATATTTTTCTAATGCATTATTGTGGATTGAATATTTTTGGTATCAATTATTAAAACTTGTTCTCTCTTAAGTTATGCTTTGATTTCCCCTTAAAAAAACAAAAAAATATGCTATGATTTTACATATTTGCATGTTATATCAGAGCGATTATTGATGCTTTTTACTATTTTAGTCCAGATTTATCGTCATTGTATTATCTAATTTCTGCCTATGTTGAGTGAAGGGAACCTTTTTGTTTCAGGTTTTGTATTTTCCACATTGCTTTACCAAAATGTCCCTCAGACAGCTAATAAGAGGGTTAATACTGTATTGATCAGTTTGTGACATAACCCTCGCCTTTGATACGGGGGGTTACTCAAGTTTGGTTTGTAAAAATTGACAAGCTTCATAGTGTGATCAATCTTGACAGAGCTTTGCTTTGATAGGAGGGTCCCACTTGATTTGAGCGCCTTTGGTTTTGGTTGCAAAGAGAGGTGACTGGTGGGGGGGTGGGGGTGGGGGACATGTTTGGCTTTTCAATCCCATTTGTCTTCTGTGTTATTTTGCCTCTTTCGAAAAATGAAGCAATGATTTGTTTTTAGGGGTCCTTTAATTTTGGTAGAGCACAGATAAAAACAATATGTATTTTATATTATGTGCTAATTTACCCAAATGAGAAAGATGGTTGTTTGGTTTGGGAAAAGTTACTGTTACTGCTAGCCTCCACGAAGAGTGCTAGATCAGCATCCTCCTTGCAATATGTGTCGTCTTTATATTTTTCTTTATGAAAATTTTAATTTTTGCAACTTTTGTTGGTTTAGATATGCTTTATTCATACTGTCCTATGACTATGAGTTGTTAGCAGCAGTTTATTAGTGTATTGTAGTTTTGGTTTCTCTTATGTTGGAATTTTTCGTATAATTTCTACATCATTACGATATTCTGGTATTTTTCATGCAGTTTTCCCACCTTGCATGGGTCCAAACAGATAGAAAGTCTGGGGGACTTGGTGACTTGAAGTATCCATTGATCTCTGATATGACCAAATCAATTTCGAAATCTTTCGGTGTGCTGATTCCAGATCAGGTATATGCTGTAGTTTTTCATCTTAGAGCAGCACGGTTTATTGATGACTTAACGACTACATTTGTAGTAATTAATTAAAATGTGGGCTTGCTAAGCTAGATCTTTTGGTGATTATTTCTGTTCTGATATACCAACCTGTTATATCTGTCAATTATGTCTGATGATTGCATATTCTCTTTAATGCTTGTCGGCTATAAAGTTTCATGATCATGGTTTCGGTCTATGTGAATAAGTTAATTGATCAGAATGAAAATGCATAAGCATGCAGATAAGGACAATTAATGCTGACCATCAAAATTCACTGATATGGTGTTACAAAATACGGCATAGATAAGTCTGCTCGGTATGAGCATATTATCTCCATCAAAAGAAGCTTACTAGGTGATACAAAGTAGTTTCAGCCAGATAGAGTAGGCATACAATAGAAAAACAATTAATGAATTCGCTCGACACATGATGGCTGACCTATAAAGACCGACTCATTAAAAACTGTAATGTAAAAAAGAACACACGCAATTCCACCTGCAGAAAGTAGAAGTTGACGGTCATGTTAATCCTTTGTATCTTAAAATGAAATCTAATTAATTTGTCATATATCTTCCATGTCAAACCAGGTATGTCTTTGTGAGAATTTTGTTTCTTTATATTTTTGCAAACATTTGAGGAACTCTGCTAGGACACTTGTAAAGTAGAACTCACAAGGCTTTGTTTGGTTCATGGATTTAGTGAGGGAAAGGAAAAAAAAAATTGAGGAAAACATTGAGGAAAGCACTTTTTTTTGTTTGGTTAATTAGGAAAACATGAAGAAAAAGAAAAGTGGGATGAAAATAAAAAAAAAATTCTGTATTTTGTATCCTTCCTCTTATCACAAGTTTCTATTAAATTTGGAATAATGTCAATTTCTGATGTTATTTATGCATGGAGGAAAACTATAGGAGAACAACAGGGAAATAGTATTCCATCTTGTTTTATTCCCCTTTTCTTTTCCGACTCTTAAATCCATGAAGCAAACAGAGCCTAACTGTGATACTGAAGGAAATTAACCAATGAGGTAAATAAAATCTTTTGTTGGGTGTCTTTCCACGTTCCATTTGATAGAACTTCGGTAGTTTTTTCTTTTCAATCACTTTTTAGTGACTTGGATAGTTGAGTATTACATTAATGTAGTCCCAGATAGAAGATGTAGCTATTGCTTTTTAGTTTTTCCCTTTTCTTTTCTCCTTTGATATCTATGCATTTGGTGTCGCTATTAACAGCTATCTTCTTGTCTCTATTTGGTGTTTAAATTTTAGGGAATTGCATTGAGGGGGCTCTTCATTATCGACAAGGAAGGAATTATTCAGCACTCTACCATTAACAATCTCGCAATCGGTCGGAGCGTCGATGAGACAATGAGAACGCTTCAGGTAATTTATATTCAGTTACCAAGGAACCTATCTATGAAATTTTCTTATCCAGAATATTACCCATTTTAGTATCTTTGACATGGAGTAAATTATGCCGTTTTTGGTACAGAGTGCCTTTTTGTCTTGTAAGAGCATCTCCAACCATGTTATGCAATTTTTTTTAATGCAAAATGCATACAAATCACCCAAGAATTATTTTTGCAGTATGGATTTTGCATAACCACTCCGACCATATTATGCATTTTGGTTATCCATCAATATTTTATAATTTTTCATCACTATTTGGAGCATTGGTAGCCATTAGATTGTTTTTGTTGGAAGTTTTTAGCCATTGGATTTGCATGGAGCTTTTGCATCATTATGCAAATTTAATAATTTTCATGGCACTTGTAAATATGTATTGTAGCGCCCCGCCCCGCCCCGGCACGGGTCCCGCAGGCGAGGGGGTGTGCTAACTAAAATAAAATAATAAACAAGAGGGAGCGGACTGAACATACTTGTAATGCTCCGAGTCTTAGACCCGAAGCTTACCCGAAAAAAAATTCTCTTTTAGAAAAACCAACGTTTAAACTTTAAAATCATTTAAACTCCAAAGCTCTGAAACATTTCAACTTTAAAACCTCAAGCTTTGATACCATTTTACAACGCTCCGAGTCCTAGACATCGAGGGTTACTGCGGAAGCATAGAATAGCCTTTTTGAAAATCCTTGATAGGAAATCAAAATCTTTAAAGACTCACAGATATGATTAAAACAATCGCGGAAGCATTAAACTAGTCTTTTGAAAAGCTTTGCTTGTCAATTTAAAAGACATTAACAGAAAATCTTTATCGGTTCATCAAATGAACAACAGTGCAGCGGAAAATATATCGATTTGATAAACATTTATCAATCTCCTTCTCAAACTTTAGAATGCAATTTTTAAATAGAAACTCAAACTTGATTTCACATATCAGGAAGTAATACAATGATCTACTCTCTTTTTTTTTTTTTTATTTTTAAACCTCCGAAACTCTTAAAATAAAAACCCAAGGTTTTTATTAATACAAAGTATCATGATCTCACAATTTCTTCCCTAAACGGGATCTTCACGAGTAAACTCTACTCTGGGCTTTAAAATTTTATTCATCACTTGGAAAACATTAATAACACAGAAATCGGGTTTTCATTTGAAAACTATCCTTTCTTGAAACAAATCATTTTCAAGATAAGCAACGAAAAATCAGAGTTAAGCTATCATGCTATTTAAAAGCGGGTGGACTAACACTTGTCCAATTAAATCATAACATGCTCTTTGAACCAACATGTAAATTAAAATCCCATAAACTCGACCTTCAAATAATGCGGAAGTTCATCAAATCTCGGGGGCCTTACCCTCATCTATATCACCTGAAAGAAAGGTTTAATAGTTCATAAGCCAAAAGGCTCGTATAGTCATAGAACCGCACAATAACATCTGTTATATAACATGCGTGAGTGCAATGAATGCCAATGTCATGTATGAAAATCACTTTTCGTGCATTTTCAAACACTCACCCTCAATCGTCAATATCATTACCCGGACCATGGGCTTCCCGTCGACGTAGGCCTAGCCTCAAACGTGCGGGACTTTGGGCCTTACGAATTACACGGAGGCCTAGCCTTTACCGTTACGGGGGTTTCTTGCAGCACATCCCGCAATTCGAGTTCCTAGTGGTACCCATCTCACATGCCTACCCACAAATCCGAGATTTCTATCTTTTCAAAACAAAATCCCTCCCAGAGGGTTTTATGCACGGAAGCTTCCAAGGTCTTCCCTTTTCAAAACCTGGAAGCCTCTAAGGTCTTCCCTTTTTCAAAATCGAAAGCCTTTAAGGTCTTTCATCCCAAAATCATTTTCGTGATCGTGATCATGCTCATGCTTATGAAATGTTATGACATATGCGAGCTCTAAGTATCCAGACATATTCAATATTTCATAAGACATGTTATCAAAGTATGCTATCAATTTCAAACAACACAATAGACATGCTGAATCGTCCAAGTAGACACATAAAATACAGCAATTCAAGTAAACACTTAAAGCATCACAGCTTAAGTAAACACTTAAAGTATCACAGCTAATCAATTCATGTAACATGTAAGTACACTGTTAACATATTATACAACTTTATTGAGGGTTATACGGAACTGCCGTTCACCGGGGATAGCCTGAATAATTAATCAGAATAGAAACCGGAACTGCTCAATCAGTTACAAATCTCGATATACAATAATGCACGTATATCAGCGAGGTACAACACCTCTAAGCACAAGTACAACTACTATTACAGTAAGGTACAACTCTTAAAGCTTGGGGTACAAGGTCCCTTAGCTTAAAACTGGCTCAAGTATAAGAAATTAGGAGCTTTCAACAAACTGCCCGAGGTCGCGCGCGCGGGCCGCTCGCGCGGGACCTCGCTTGCGCAGGTCGCGCGGGCGAATTTTCACAGAAAGGCCACAATTTCAATTTAAAACAATTTTCAAAATTATGCCTGGTCGCGCGAGCGGCCTCGCTCGCGCGAGATGTCACAGAGTCGTCTTCTTCCTTATTTTTCCCCTGTTTTGAAATCAAAGGTTGGTTTTTACCCATTTTGAAAACTTAATCCAAACATGACTTTCAATATATGAAACTCTTCGTTTTTCCGCGTAGATTCCAAATATAAAATCAGATTTTATTGAAATCAAACGCTGTTCTCGATTTTATTGAAAAACCAAACGGTGGCAAAACTTTAATTCGACCGTTCGTCGCAACTGCTATGAATTAGCCTTTGAAATTCAGAAGGGTGCCTCGTGGGATCGAAACCTTTCATTTGGTATAAAGAAATCAAATTTCTGTGACTGTTTTTCTGCTCGCTATTTTTTTTTTTGGACCCTTAACGATATGTATATATATAATTCTATATATATATATCTATATACATATATCTATATCTATATCACAGTTTATAAAAATTGAATTACAAACTGAATTATCAACAAAATTACAAAAGAAAGTTTTACCAAATTGATTTTACAGAGAATTACAGAGAATTCCCAAATAAGAAATCAAGTTTGATTTCAATTACTCACTGTATATATATCTCTATGTGTGTGTGTATATATGAACTGAAATCCAACTAAAAAAAATGGTGTAGGAACCTTACCCATTTCAATTATAGAAAGGTATGAAAAGAAATTCAATACCCAAAGCTTTGATATCAACCTCCATGAATATATACATGTTTGTGAGTGTATATATGTGTAACTATCTATATATATATATCTCTGCATATATATATATATATATATATAATCCGAAGGAGAGACAGAGAGTAGAGAAAAGGGCGAGGCAGAGAGTTGCTTGAATTTTTTTATGGGAGGTTGGGTGATCATTTATAGAAGTTAATATGCTTTGCCTCCAAGCATTGTAAAGCACAAGCTTTACTCACACAAGCAGCATACACACGCATATACAGTGCACAATCAAATTAATTGGGCTCCAAGTTCAATTGAGAATTTCTTGTGTGTGTTGAGCTCACAAGCTTAACCACACACACGGATAAAAATTATACAGCGCAAAATTCAAAACTGGTATTTTTCTTTGACGCAAAAGAAGTAATATATTTTAATATTGTTCCTAATTTTCCGGGTTATTACACTCTACCCCCCTTAAAAAAATTTTGTCCGCGAAATTCAAATAAAGTCATCTGTTAACTAAGTAATCGTAACACAGCCAAAGGGGTGTTTTACACTCTGTCTTACCACACTGATATTTAGTTAGGAGCATTCTGAAATGTCTGATCGTTAGAACCTTATTCAAGGTAGGTCATAACACTTCATCTCCCTTGAAGTAATTTTCACAGAAGCTTAGTATCTTATCCTCAAATAGTATTCCTCAAAATTCGAAACGAGATTCAATTCTCAGAGTCCAACATCTACCGTATTACAGGTTGAGAGATTTCTCAATTACTTCTTATATGTCGTAATATGATAACACTGTAAATAGGTTGAGAGATTCCTCAACCATCCCATATACACTGTAATAGAATACGTCTTGAGATAATACCATTAATAGGTTGAGAGATTCCTCAATCATCCATATACACCGTATTAGAACATGTCAGGATAATTTCGTATTAGAATATACCGTAATATAAGATGAGAGATTCCTCATCGATATACCATAACCCATAATCGAAATCATAAAGGAATACCGCAATATCACGTCGTACGATAATACCATAAGGTATACCATAAGATAGGTTGAGAGATTCCTCAACCGTCCAATATTCACAGAAATATACTAATTTCAAATGATTAATATCTCGAATGATGTTATCGTCGGTCCCCAATATACTTAACTCATATCCCCATGCACTCACGTCACATCGCATAACCCAAGTTCGAAACAGAGATTAATGTTCCCAATCTGTGAACTACAAAATACTTACCAGGACGAAGTCCAGGCAAAATAATAGATGCACTTTATACTCCATCTCACATGCTGTCTCAATTTCCTGTGCTCACCGTACATGTAACTGCATATTACGATGTCCTCTATGCATTTCTTCTGATGACGTTTCAAACATTCAAGGGTCAATATAATAAAGATTCCATAGAATGACACGATCACAGAATGATGCGTTCTTTCCAAAAATTCGTGTGAACTTACATAGAAAGATAGTCACACCAAGACGCTCCATTGACATAGCCAGTCATCAAAATCAAAAAGCAAGGATCCGTAAAGGCAATCATACCTAACTCATAAAGGAGTGAATTCAACCGTTCAAGACAATTCCCAAGGAATAATGAGCACCGATATCTAACCCAAAGGAGAGACTACTCCAAAAACTCAAGAAGTTATCTATAGCCGAACTCTCGAAACAGGTGGGGCATAGGAACTACACAAATGTTCTCACTGCCCATTTCACACAAGAATCCAATTCAAGCCGCACTCATGGGTATAACACAATCGTGTACACAACTCAAGGGTATGTATAACGGCATAAACATATACGTAGAAAGACACGTTTCTAGCATGCTTGTCGCTTATATAAACATGTAGGCATATAAGCATCTTAAACAACGTAGCATGTTATATCACATAGTCCCTCAGGCAAGTAAACATGCTCAATTCATCTTCTCAAAGATACTTGCAGTTAAAACTTTAAACAACACATCACATCACAAGTTATCAAGTAACAGATTAGTACATGATAATACGTTTCTCAAGTCATCGACTAATATGTTAACAAAATAATTTCTCAAATCAACATGAGCACATAACTCGGTGTTACAAAGTATTCGACCCGGTATGCTCTGATACCATCTGTAGCGGCCCGCCCCGCCCCGACACGGGTCTCGCAGGCGAGGGGGTGTGTTAACTAAAATAAAATAATAAACAAGAGGGAGCAGACTGAACATACTTGTAATGCTCCGAGTCCTAGACCCGAAGCTTACCCGAAAAAAAATTCTCTTTTAGAAAAATCAACGTTTAAACTTTAAAATCATTTACTCCAAAGCTCTGAAACATTTCAACTTTAAAACCTCAAGCTTTGATACCATTTTACAACGCCCCGAGTCCTAGACATCGAGGGTTACTGCGGAAGCATAGAATAGCCTTTTTGAAAATTCTTGATAGGAAATCAAGATCTTTAAAGACTCACAGATATGATTAAAACAATCGCGGAAGCATTAAACTAGTCTTTTGAAAAGCTTTGCTTGTCAATTTAAAAGACATTAACAGAAAATCTTTATCGGTTCATCAAATGAACAACAGTGCAGCGGAAAATATATCGATTTGATAAACATTTATCAATCTCCTTCTCAAACTTTAGAATACAATTTTTAAATAGAAACTCAAACTTGATTTCACATATCAGGAAGTAATACAATGATCTACTCTTTTTTTTTTTTTTTTTTTTTTTTAAACCTCCGAAACTCTTAAAATAAAAACCCAAGGTTTTTATTAATACAAAGTATCATGATCTCACAATTTTTTCCCTAAACGGGATCTTCACGAGTAAACTCTACTCCGGGCTTTAAAATTTTATTCATCACTTGGAAAACATTAATAACACAGAAATCGGGTTTTCATTTGAAAACTATCCTTTCTTGAAACAAATCATTTTCAAGATAAGCAACGAAAAATCAGAGTTAAGCTCTCATGCTATTTAAAAGCGGGTGGACTAACACTTGTCCAATTAAATCATAACATGCTCTTTGAACCAACATGTAAATTAAAATCCCATAAACTCGACCTTCAAACAAAGCGGAAGTTCATCAAATCTCGGGGGCCTTACCCTTATCTATATCACCTGAAAGAAAGGTTTAATAGTCCATAAGCCAAAAGGCTCGTATAGTCATAGAACCGCACAATAACATCTGTTATATAACATGCGTGAGTGCAATGAATGCCAATGTCATGTATGAAAATCACTTTTCGTGCATTTTCAAACACTCACCCTCAATCGTCAATATCATTACCCGGACCATGGGCTTCCCGTCGACGTAGGCCTAGCCTCAAACGTGCGGGACTTTGGGCCTTACGAATTGCACGGAGGCCTAGCCTTTACCGTTATGGGGGTTTCTTGCAGCACATCCCGCAATTCGAGTTCCTAGTGATACCCATCTCACATGCCTACCCACAAATCTGGGATTTCTATCTTTTCAAAACAAAATCCCTCCCAGAGGGTTTTATGCACGGAAGCTTCTAAGGTCTTCCCTTTTCAAAACCTTGAAGCCTCTAAGGTCTTCCCTTTTTCAAAATCGAAAGCCTTTAAGGTCTTTCATCCCAAAATCATTTTCGTGATTTTCGTGATCGTGATCATGCTCATGCTTATGAAATGTTATGACATATGCGAGCTCTAAGCATCCAGACATATTCAATATTTCATAAGACAGGTTATCAAAGTATGCTATCAATTTCAAATAACACAATAGACATGCTGAATCGTCCAAGTAGACACATAAGATACAGCAATTCAAGTAAACACTTAAAGCATCACAGTTTAAGTAAACACTTAAAGCATCACAGCTAATCAATTCATGTAACATGTAAGTACACTGTTAACATATTATACAACTTTATTGAGGGTTATATGGAACTACCGTTCACCGGGGATAGCTTGAATAATTAATCAGAACAGAAACCGGAACTGCTCAATCTGTTACAAATCTCGATATACAATAATGAACGTATATCACCGAGGTACAACACCTCTAAGCACAAGTACAACTACTATTACAGTAAGGTACAACTCTTAAAGCTTAGGGTACAAGGTCCCTTGCTCAAAACTGGCTCAAGTATAAGAAAACAGGAGCTTTCAACAAACTGCCTGAGGTCGCACGCGCGGGACCTCGCTCGCGCAGGCGAATTGTCACAGAAAGGCCACAGTTTCAATTTAAAACAGTTTTCAAAATTATGCCTGGTCGCGCGCGCGGGCCGCTCGCGCGACCCCTCGCTCGCGCGGGTCGCGCGCGCGAGATGTCACAGAGTCGTCTTCTTGAAATCAAAGGTTGGGTTTTACCCATTTTGAAAACTTAATCCAAACATGACTTTCACTTATATGAAACTCTTCGTTTTTCCGCGTAGATTCCAAATATAAAATCAGATTTTATTGAAATCAAACGCAACTCTCGATTTTATTGAAAAACCAAACGGTGGCAAAACTTTAATTCGACCGTTCGTCGCAACTGCTATGAATTAGCCTTTGAAATTCAAAAGAGTGCCACGTGGGATCGAAACCTTTCATTTGGTATAAAGAAATCAATTTTCTGTGACTGTTTTTCTGCTCGCTAATTTTTTTTTTGGACCCTTAACGATATGTATATATATAATTCTATATATAAATATATCTATATCTATATCATCAGTTTATAAAAATTGAATTACAAACTGAATTATCAACAAAATTACAAAAGAAAGTTTTACCAAATTGATTTTACAGAGAATTACAGAGAATTCCCAAATAAGAAATCAAGTTTGATTTCAATTACTCACTGAATATATATCTCTATGTGTGTGTGTATATATGAACTGAAATCCAACTAAAAAAAATGGTGTAGGAACCTTACCCATTTCAATTATAGAAAGGTATGAAAAGAAATCCAATACCCAAAGCTTTGATATCAACGTCCATGAATATATACATGTTTGTGAGTGTATATATGTGTAACTATCTATATATATATATATATCTCTGCATATATATATATATATATAATCCGAAGGAGAGACATACAGTAGAGAAAAGAGAGAGGCAGAGAGTTGCTTAAATTTTTTTATGGGAGGTTGGGTGATCATTTATAGAAGTTAATATGCTTTGCTTCCAAGCATTGTAAAGCACAAGCTTTACTCACACAAGCAGCATACACACGCATACACAGTGCACAATCAGATTAATTAGGCTCCAAGTTCAATTGAGAATTTCTTGTGTGTGTTGAGCTCACAAGCTTAACCACACACACGGATAAAAATTATACAGCGCAAAATTCAAAACTGGTATTTTTTTTTGACGGAAAAGAAGTAATATATTTTAATATTGTTCCTAATTTTCCGGGTCATTACATGTATAATCATTTTGCATAATGGTTTTATTTCATCAAAATATACATAATATGGTTGGAGATGCTCTTTACATGTGCAGATATTGATATGCCATAGATTTAGAGAGGAATGTAAAAAAGAAAAAGAAAAAGAAAATATAAATCGTAGAGATGGTGAAATATGATATAGTGAGAGAAATTTGTAATAGAAGTGGAGGCATACGAGGTTCCATCAACCGCCAACTCATATTCTGATATATGAAACACCATCTTCAACTTGAAAGTAGAGACAAGCAAGAGCTGTTTGGGATAGCTTTTTCTAGACCAACAATCACTTATAAATGTTTGTCTAAAGCGTTCGTTCGGATTAGTTTTTTCACAGCTTTTTGTAATTCTTTTTTAAAGCTTAAAACAACCTTTTTTTTAGAAGGCCCCAATTTGTAGATTTAAAAAAAAATATTACTTCAAGAAGTTATTGTTTTGAAAGCTAAAAACCCAAATGGGCTCGAAGACTTGCCCTTTTTTTTTTTTTTTATAAGTAAAACTTGTATTCAGAATGCGCGTTTAAAAGATGTTGAAAATGAGGAGGAAACTATAATTTAATTCCAAGTTTACCCTTAGTTTAATGTGCTTCACTTTGGTCCCGAATTGTTTGCGAAGGCATTGCAATACGTGCAAGAGAACCCAGATGAGGTATGTCCGGCTGGATGGAAGCCCGGGGAGAAGTCTATGAAGCCGGATCCTAAGCTCAGCAAGGAGTACTTTGCCGCAATATAAGGTAAAATCGTAATATCCCAGAGTAGCTCCACTTATGGTAGAGAGCTTCTAGAGTTTTGTTTCAGTGCCATCTTCTTCGAATTATTGTTGAGTTTAAGCTGTTTGTGGGAATAAATGTGTGGAACCTATGTACCATGTTTTATAGAGTTCCATTAATATATGAAAGTCTTCATTTGTATCTCATATCAGATTTGTGTGTCTACTGAGTACTGACGACTCAACCTTTTCGAAATTCTAAAACAAACCATAAACTTCTTTAATCCCAGGGCTATGTGTGGCACGTCGGATATGGGAGAATTGTATAGAAGTAATTCTGTCGGATAAGCTTAAATTCTATTCTGCATTTGGCAATGTGCTGGATAGGAGTTTTGGATGTTATTAAAATGCTTACAATATTTACTATAATAAATTTAAGGGCTAATTATTTTTTACCCCTCTGTGATTATGCCCATTTTCACATTGCCCTCATGTACTTCATAGGTGGACACATAACGCTTTGTGGTTTTGGACTAAAGTGAAATTGTTAAGATTTCTTTCAAAATTGATAAAAATTCTAAAAGTGGTAAAAAATATTAACACTTAAGTCCCCTTCGTGAGATTAATTTTTGGGTTACCTCTCTATGTGGGGATAATGTTGCCAATAAATCCACCAATGCGGGGCAAAACTTACAAGTACAACAATTGTAAGTTCTGTAAAAGTCCTATTTTTTCGCTAGGCCACACCATTCATCTTAGGTGAATAAGGGGCTGTAGTCTCATGAATAATAACGTGGGATTCTGAAAAATTGATTACATTTTCTTTTTCCATATTCTGTGCCTCTATCAGTTCTAAGCTTATTAATCTTTTTGTCAAATTGATTTTGAGCTTCATTTAAAAAACTTTTAAAAGCATCAAATGCATAATTTTTATTTTTTAAAAGATGAACATGTGTAATTTGAAAACTTATCAATAAATGTAATAAAAATATCTTTTTCCACCACGTGACAAAATTCCTTCAAATTTACATAAATCACTATGAATTAATTCTAATAACTCAGAATTTTAACACTTTTATGTGGAGTTTTTGTAATTTTTGGATGGCTACATGAGATACAATGGTCAAATACTTCATTACTCAAAACATGAATTAATCATAATCTACTTATATTGTCCATATTTTTTAATTTTTTTAATTTTTTTTTATTTATAGGACAAAGTCTGGCATGCCAAATATTCACAGAAGTAGACAAAATATAAGCAGAAGTAGAGCATTTATTAGTTTCAGAAACATTCAACTTAATCATAGCCTCACATTCATATCCTTTCCCAATAAACATTCCAGACTTTGAGAATACATACTGATTACGCCCATTAGATGGCTAAAACCACCCTTATTAATCAAGAAAGTAGAAACTAACTGTTTCCTAATCTCTGGAGAATGTAGTATATTCTTCAAAATCAATTTCTTTCCAGAGAGGTGAAATTTAGCTTGACATTGCCAGTATCCAGAACCTTGGTAGTGTGTAAATCACCAAGTAAAACTTTTTCATTCTCCACAAGAGAGTAGCTCTTGAGCCACTACAATTATTACACACGTGCCTAGAGGCACCGGTATCAATCCACCATCCTTCAGAAACTGCCATGGAATTTACTTATGTAATCATAGCCACAAGTGGCTCTTTGATCACGTTAGCCTAAGGAGCAGACACACTTTCAGCAATTCTGAGGAAAGTGCCCGCAATTATGAGGAAAGTGCCCGCTGGAATAATTTTGTCTTGAAGGAGGTCCATGGTTCGTAATCTTTTTGAAATGGTTCTGGCTCGGTTTGGAACAAATTTATGTTTTTGTCAAAAATTTTTTTTCTCCCCTTTTTTATTTTAAAAATTTTTATGGGCTGGTTTCAAAACTTTATTTTTATTCTGTTGGGGGCAAACAATATTAATTTGGATGGCACATAATTTTCCTCATTGGTCTTGCAGTCTAGATTCCTACTTAGACTCTCCATAGAAAACTCTTTTGATTTGTGCCTTAAGGAATTCCTGAAGTCCTTCCTAGAGGGGGGTAGTTTATCAATTAAAATTGTAAATTGGAATTGTTCATCTATTTTCATCTCCTCTGAAAAAAAATACATGAACTATTTTATGAAGTTCATGGCACTGTGAGACTACTGATTTATCATTTGCCATTTGGTATTTTAAATGACGACTCACAGTGTATTTTTCACTCTGGCCTCTTTGGTGTCATGTTCTTTTGAAGAGTAGTCCAAACATCAGCAGCCATTAGCAACTCGGCATAAAAATCATAGAGCTCATCTGAAAGCCGGTGAGGATGTAGTTTTTGCAATTGAAATCAACAACTTCCTATTTTTGTGCTAGATGAGATCTCGCGAGTTTTAGCACATCTGAGTCCCTCGGGTTTGGTTTGTGAAGGACATAGGAAACCTTCAGCAAAGAAAAATAAAACATCATTTTGGTCTTCCATCGCTTGAAGAATTGATCTTCGAATCAGAAATGGTGATTATGGTTGTTGTCGCTGACTGAAGTAATATTCTGATTGGCTTCCATAAGGTTACTTCAACCTTAAAATTGTTGAAAACTTGTACCGGAGAAGTTGAAAATTGGAATCCGAATCAGAAATGTGCCGAGGTGCGGAAAATGTCACCTTCTATGGAGGAGGCATGTAGTTTGTTGGAAGCGGGTATAGTATGAGATTCATTTCCAAAGACGGAATCCAGAATCACAACTCTTTGTTTAACAAGAGGCGAATGGACCCTTGGGAGGTAGGGAAAGCCCTTAGATTATCTTTTGGTGGGGATGACGATGAGATGTTTGATAAGATTACCGATGTGGAAAGTAGGGATTGGAAAGAGTTTGAGATGAGGCAGAATGAGTGACGACACCACTTTAGTGGGGGGTGGTGGCTTCTCTTGCCTTTAGATTTGTGTGTGGGGTGGTCTTTTTTCTTTTGGAGTGCCTGTCTTCATTACGTTGCGGAGCGGGTGTTCAATCAGGCATGGCCTCTCAATGGTGGTGGTGTTGTCTGCTCTTGCTCTATTTGTGTGGAGCCTCTTGTTGTGGTAGTTTTGGACTCAGTTGGGGTGTCCAACTTCAGTGTTTGGGGGCCATTTAGTGTTATAATTACTGTTGAGTCTTTGTCTTTGTGTTTAGGTGTGTTATATATTGCTCGCCTTTGTTCTGTTTTTTGTTTTGGTTTGTTGGGTGTTTTGCTGGGGTTTGAGCCTAGCTGCTTCTGTTTGCTTTGGTTGTGTTGTTGTTGGGGGTAGTGAGGCTAGTTCATGTTGAGCTGTAGGGTACTGTTTTGGATTGCAAGTGTTGTTATGGGTAATTTTGCTGTATTCAAGGGTTCGCCATCTTTTTACTTAATATAGATAATGCTCAAAAAAAAATAAAAAATAAACATGATTATATTACATACTTTGCAAAAAGAATATTGGTGTAAGAGTTATATCATATATAAGCTGTATACTTATTTTGTTCATGCATTAACAATTTATTTAACTTAAGTTGTAAAATAAAAATAAAAAGACATGCACGTGCAATGCACATGTTATACAACTAGTATATATATGTGAAAGAATTACTTTGGTTGTAAGCTAGGGCAGTGATAGTCCTATGCTAAGGGCAGAATGGAGAAGTGAGAGAGAGCCATTATATATATATATATATATATATAGGGATTTGCTAACTTATAGCATATGAGACTTTTAGTGAAGAAAAACAAGGTTTTAGTGACGAAATTTTTCGTCACTAAAAATTGGAACCTTTAGCGACAAAAATTTTGTCGCTAAAAATCTGTTTTTCGTCACTAAAAGGGCTGTTGCATGCTGCTAACTTACAACCATCATGTTGTAAGTTAGCAGCTCCCATATATATATATATATATAAACTACCAATATATATATGATGAATAAACTCCATTTGGGAGTATTTCAAAGCCAAATGAATTTCTCTCTCTACCTTGGGTGTTGCATTAAAAGAGTGAAAGAGACTTGTGTCCCATATTGCTAGTGAAGATCAGGAAAGTTAAAGGGCTTTATAAGCTTGTTTATTATGGGCTTAGTAATAAGCTAGCACAGGTACACACTCACGTGCACGTGGGCCAAGCCCAAACCAAGCCAAGTCCAATGAAAAATTGGGTTTCGCTCCAGAACTAATTCACTGGGCGCGTCACGTCTATGTCGCACACGGAGGTGGAAATCCTAGCCACCAAGCCTTATTATTTCCTTCACAAATTTATTGCACCTTCCTTATCTGCACAATTAATTAGCCGTCATCATAATTTCTGCCTTTATCATATCCCACGTTTGATTATAGTGTGGGATTATGTCAGTCATATAGCAGTATATATATATGTGTGTGTGTGTGTGTGTGTGTGTGTGTGTGTGTGTGTGAGTTTTCTTTGTCTCAATCACACAAAAAAAAATTACATCTCCATTTTCTCACCTCCTTTTCCCTCTCTGTTTGACCACTGATATAATCCAAAGGATGTGCTGTGACCCTTGTTCTTACGAGTGCTCGTTAACAAGGAAGAGAATGCTCAATCTAGGAGGGTAGATCGCCATTATGTTTCTGCACCGAGACAAGTTCTCCGAAGGGCGAAAACTACTCTTAAGGACAGTGTCCTTGCACACAGCTCAGTCACCATCGCATTCCATTTTCGATAAGTATTCTGATTTTTATAGTTGCATCTGTTCAATTTTTCCAACAATCTTAAGAGAAGTTTATAATGGATGCAGCTATGTTGATCGCAACTAAAGCTATTCCTGATGTTACTAAGATCAAATCGTTCAATGGGAATAATTTTAGGCGTTGGCAAACCAAATTATTGCTCGTTCTTAGGGGTAAAATTGGATCGGTTCGGTTTGGTCGGTTTTGGGGGGTTTTTCCACCGACCGATCGGTTCGGTTTCGGTTGATTTTAGGCTTAATTTTCGGTTCGATTTTCGATTTTACACTGCACCTACCTTATGAAAATCGACCGAACCGATCGGTTCGGTTCGGTGGTTCGGTTTGTTCGATTTTGCTTTCACCCCTACTCGTTCTTGATATTGCAAAAGTAAAGTGACTAAGCCAAAACCCACTGAAGATTCTGCAAACTTTGAAACCGAATTGCCTCTTTAGGAAAATGAAAATTAGATTTGCAAAAGTATTATCTTAAATGCACTGTCAAATGAGCTTTTTGATGTTTACTGTACCTACAAATTGGTAAATGAAATTTGGGATGCTTTGCTCACTAACTACATTATTGAGGATGCCAAAATTAAGAAATATGCCATCGGTAACTTTCTAAATTTTCAAATGACTGATGACAAAGATGTTTCTTCTCAAATTCACGATTTTCACCTTGTTGTTTCGAAACTTAATAATGAAGGAATGAAATTGCCCAAGCTGTTTGTGACCGGCTCGAATGTTGAAAAACTTCCCGAATCATGGAAAAATTATAAAAATATGATGAAACATAAGAGGAAGGAAATGACTCTAGAGGAAATTGTTGTTCATGTTTGTATTGAAGAAAAGAACTGGTTGCTTGATAGAAATGAGAAAGCCAAGGCGATGGTTTCCAAGGCTAACCCCGATGAGGAAAAGCCTAACCATAACCAATGAAATTTTAGAATGCAACATAACAAACCTAATTTCAATAAAAATCTCAAACCCCGAAATCAGTTTGCTAAAAAGAAGGGGGAATGCTTTGTATGTGGCAAGTCGGGCCACCATGCTGCTCCTATGGTGTAGATAGTGTAAATAATATGTGTGGGGTTGAGTTTTATACTCTTAATGAGTCCATAGTCGTTAATGGGTGGTGTGTAGGGATGTGTTTTGGAACGGAAATTCCGATTCCGACCGATTCCGATCCAAAAATTTCCAATTTTGGCAAGTAAAAATACATTCCGAATTCCGAAAATTCCAAAAAATTTCGGATCGGAATCGGAATTTTTTTTTCAGAATTCCGAAAATTCCGAAAATATGCCGAAAATATTCCGAAAAATATATTCCGAAAATTTTCCGAAAAAATTCCGAAAAATTCCGAAATTACCTTACACTACTTGTCCCACATCGGTTAGCCATGAAAAATGATAAGGAATGTGAGTCTATAAATTAGTCCCAACTTGATCCACATTAGTCCAAGCACTAAGCTTGTAACGGAAAATTCCGAAATTTTTCCGAAAATATCCGATTCCGAAAAAATTTCAAAATTTTCCGAAAATGATCCGATTCCGAAAATTCCGAAAATTCCGAAATTTCGGAATCGGAACGGAAAATGAAAATTTCGAATTTTCGGAATAGGAATCGGAACGCCGAAATAATTTTCGAAAATTTCGGAATTTTTTTCCGAAACCCCTATTTCCGATCCGATTCGGCCGAAACACACCCCTAGTGGTGTGTGTAATTGTAGTAAATGCTTGATCCCATGTGAGTGTGGAAGTGGGGCTGCTACTTATGAGAATTTAGACAGATTCTCTAGAGCACTCATGAAATCCAGGTACGATACATGGCCAAAAGATGCCAAACTGCGTTAACAACCTTTTGTTATTGAAGTGTGTTGTGATGATAAGTTCTTTGATTCACGCAAAGAAATGAGGTTCATAAAAATTTCAAGTTTTACCAAATTTTTATGAGTTAATCCTTCTTTTCTCTAAGTGTTGGTTCATAGTCCCAAAGACGCCAGCATTGATGCAATATACTAAAGTGGTCATTTCTCATTCTTTGTCTCTCTCGAGATGCCTTTGAAATATGTGGGGGATTGTTGTATATAAACACCATTTGGGTGTATTTCAAAGCCAAATGAATTCTCTCTCTCTCTCTCTACCTTTGGTAATGCTTTTAAAAAAGTGATAGAGACTTGTGTCCCACATTACTTGTTATGCCCAAAGTTGAGGTTCATAAAAATTTCAAGTTTTACCAAATTTTTATGAGTTAATCCTTATTTTCCCTAAGTGTTGGTTCATAGTCCCAAAGACACCAGCATTGATGCAATATACTAAAGTGGTCATTCTCATTCTTTGTCTCTCTCGAGATGCCTTTGAAATATGTGGGAGATTGTTGTATATAAACTCCATTTGGGTGTATTTCAAAGCCAAATGAATTCTCTCTCTCTCTCTCTCTCTCTCTCTCTCTCTCTCTCTCCCTCTCTCTCTATATATATCTACCTTGGGTAATGCTTTAAAAAAGTGATAGAGACTTGTGTCTCACATTACTTGCTGATATGCCCAAAGTTGGCTCTACCCTATGACTGAGTGGTTCTACTCAGTGACCGGCCGGTCCCGACTGTCTGAGACTTCTCGAGCAGTATATGCACGAGGCCCGACCAACAGGTCGGGAAGACTGTGCCGAGAAAGCTCGCCATTGGGACAGCTCATCCAGGCCCCAAGGCATGGTCTAGAACGTTCCAGTTAGATTCCTACTCAAGTTAGAAGACTAATAGAATGTGTAGAAAGTTTCCTAATCCAATTAGGAAACTCACTTGATTTGTGTCAATTACATCCTAATTGGATTGTATTTCCTTATCCTTGTACGAGTATGTCTCTTGCATTTATAAAAGAGACTACTCACCCCCATAGAAAAGGATCAACTTTTCAGTCTGCATAACACCCTATAGCAATCTCATCACTCCCGGCCGACCTCTGATAGCTCCAAACTCTAGTTGGTTCACCAATGGTCACCGACTTTTTACAGTATAGTGAACGTGCTCAGACACACACGTGGACGTAGGTTCCTTCGTTAACAGGGCCGAACCACATATAAAAAAAACCAGTCTCTCATTCTCTCTCTCTCCTTAAACTGCTCTAGTTTATCTTACCAAATTTTGGCATCATCAACTTGGCGCCGTCTGTGGGAAACGACAAGTTTCTCATCAACAAATCTCTTGCTGATCGTCATGCCACCGAAGAAGGGTAAGAAGGCTGCGCAGCAGGCTAACCGGGATGTTCCGCCGGCTGCGGCAGTCCTGACATCTGAGCAGATCACCACGACCCTCGCGCAACTCTTGAAGATCCAGCGTCAAACCCAGCAGTAGATCGAAGCCCTGCTGGCCCAACAAAGCAACCCTCCAGTGGCCGGGAAATAGCCCGAGAACGTTGCGTACGGTCGGGAACCTATCTTGACCAGACAACGTGCCCGAGCCAACCCGTCCCCCGTTGAGGACGCCAGAGACATCAACGGTAGGCGTGCTGCCCGAGAGGAGAGCCAGGAGCGTATGGCCCGAGAATCAGTCCAGGGTCACTAGGTCAAGAGCCGAGGTGTCCTTGGGCACAAGATCTACCGAAGTCATAGCCGAGCCCGATCCCAAGGGACATCGCACCGCCATGAGAAGGAAGCCTTTTCTACTGACTCGACCTACGTCCCGGATACCGGTCGGGGAAGTGTGATGGCCCGTATCATGAATTTGGAGAAACAGATCGACGTTATGGCCAAAGACCTGGGCCAGGAAACTACTCATATCAATACCGAGACAGAGTCATCGTTCTCCAGCCAGATCACGAGATTTGCCCTCCCGCGCAAATTTAAGCAACCTCGCCTAGATTCTTACAACGGCTCGGGAAGTCCGGTCGACCACGTCCGGACTTATAAGGCTCAGATGGCCCTGGCCGCCAACGCCGACGAACTGTATTGTCTGGCCTTCCCCAGCACTTTGAAAAGCCCGACCGCTCAATGGTTCTACTCCTTGAAGCCCCGATCGATCAGCAGTTTCAAGCAACTCAGCAAGCAGTTCATTAACCAGTTCATCGGTATGCATGAACGGCTAAAGTCTGACATACAGTTGCTGACAATTAGGCAAAGGAATAATGAGTCCCTAAAAGAATTCACTGACCGGTTTAATCAAGAGAAGCTCGGGATCTATGATCTTGATGAAACCGTCGCTATTACAGCCTTTTGCTCGGGAGTTCAACACACCAAGTGCGCCACGTCGTTTCACAGAAATCAACCGGCAACCTTGGGCGAACTCGCAGAGAGGGTTGGAAAATACATTAACACTGAAGAATTTCTAAAGACCAAAGACCCCAAGCAAGAAAGTAACGATCCTACAAGAAGTAAGCGAAAGCGAGAATAGCCCGGGAAGAACAACGTAAAAGAGTCCAGTTACTCTAATAGCTCCTCTAGTTTAAAGCAGTCTGAGTCCGGCAGCCCCAACCCGACCTCCAGTTTGCAACAGTCAGGATCCAGTGATCCCGACCTTGCCTCCAGTTCAGAGTAATCAGGAGTCCGGTGATCCCGACCCGACCTCCTGTCTCTAACAGCCTAGACGAGTCCAACTACAGTGGTACTTGCTTGATTATAGTACGAGGCTTCACAGACTGTCCGGGGAGCCACCTCAAAAGACCTCGGGCCACACCCGAGGCACATAAAAAGATCTCGGGATCACACCCGAGGCACCAAAAGACCTCGGGATAACACCCGTGGCACCAAAAGACCTCGGGATCACACCCGAGGCACCATTAAAAGACCTCGGGATCACACCCGAGGCATCAAAAGACCCTGGAACTACCAACGTTCTAGGTCGGCCGCCTACAGTAATTGTTCTTGCAACACCTACCTTAGCGAAAGCTTGGAGGGCAAGAGGGAATAAAAACTACAGGAGGTCACACCGAGTATTTACAGGCCTTGGGGTTAACTAAGCAAAACTCTTCGACAACCCGGGAGCCTACAATACTCAGAGGTACCAACTCCACTTAGGCCAAAATCGACGATAGAGGAAATTCTCTTAGGTTGGCCCCTGATAGAGGAGTGAAAGAAATCCCTAAAATTCATACATTTTTGGATCTCTGCTTAGGTCCAAAGCGACGATAGAGGTTACCAAAACCTCTTAGGTTGGCCCGCGATAAAAGAGCAAAAGGACCCTAAAGCAAAACACTTTAGGTCGGCTCCACCAACATGGTCAAGCTCTTCTCCCAACAGTCTTGACGAAGGCTGGCTGGGCGGAAGATAACCATCCTGGGGAGTTAACCATAAAAGGACCCTAAAGCAATACGCTTTAGGTCGGCTTTTCCAACATGGTCAAATTCTTCTACCCACAACATTGACGAAGGTTTACGGGCAGAAGATAACCATCCTAGGAGCTAGCTCAAGCAAAAGACTCCGAATTAGGCTAAGTCTCAACTTTAGCCAATTCCCGAGTACTCAGACAATGGTAAGCGACATCAAACAGATTTCCAAACTTGCCCCGATATAACATCTAGCCAACCTTGGAAATGGGGGGCTACTAATACACCCACAATTGACTCTACACTATGACCGAGCGGTTCTACTCAGTGACCGACCGGTCCTGGCTGCTTGAGACTTCCCGAGCGGTATATGCACGAGGCCCGACTAACAGGTCGAGAAGACTGCGCCGACACAGCTTGCCATCGAGACAACTCATCCAGGCCCAAGGCATAGTCCAGAACGTTCCAGTTAGATTCCTACTCAAGTTAGAAGAGTAATGGAATGTGTAGAAAGTTTCCTAATCCAATTAGGAAACTCACTTGATTTGTGTCAATCACATCCTAATTAGATTATATTTCCTTATCCTTGTACGAGTAGGTCTCTTGCATCTATAAAAGAGGCCACTCACCCCTATAGAAAATGATCAACTTTTCAGTCTGCATAACACCCCTATAGCAATCTCATCACGCCCGGCTAGGCCTGTCGATGGGCCTGGTCTAGACCCGGATCCGGCTCTGTCAGACGGATCTGAGCATTTTTTAAGATCAATATCCAGATCCGGATCCGAATCCGTATTTTATGCTAAAAAAATGGATCGAATATGGTTTTGTAATATCCGGTCCGCCTAAGACCCGGATTCGAATAATACTTATATATATAAATATATTTATATATATCTACATATTATATATATAATATAATAATGTGTATATATAATGTATATACATACTATAATATAATTATGTATATATATAATGAATATACATACTGTATTATATTTAATATATTAGTCATGTATATACAAATATATTTATATATATACATATTATATATATATACAAAAATAATATAGATATACACATTATATATTATTTCGGATCGAATACGGATCTAGATCCGGATTCGGTATATTTTGGCGGATTCGGATATGAACTGACTTACAACAGATCCATCAGATCCGAATCCGAATCCGAATCCATATATAGTTTAGCGGATCTGGATCTGGATGCACTAGATCCGGTCCGGATTCGACCCTTTTACAGGCCTACTGGCTCGACCGACCTCTGGTAGCTCCAAACTCTTGTTGGTTCACCAACGGTCACCGACTTTTTACAGTATAGTGAACGTGCTCAGACACACATGTGGACGTAGGCTCCTTTGTTAATAAGGCCGAACCACGTACAAAAAACCAGTCTCTCTCTCTCTGTCTCTCTCTCCTTAAACCGCTCTAGTTTATCTTACCAAATTTTGGCATCATCACTTGTGAAGAGGAATGTTAAAGGGCTTTTATAAGCTTGTTCATTATGAGCTTAGTACACACTCACGCGCATAGACACAATCACGTGCACGTGAGCCAAGTCCAAACCAAGCCTAGGTCCAATGGAATATTGGATTTCGTTTCGGAAATCAATCAACCGAGCATGCCACGTCTAAGTCACGCGCAAGGGGGGTGCAAATCGCTGGCGCACCTGTGGGGGCATAGTTCTACAACTTAAATTTTTTTTTTCTCAAATCCTTCCTTTATTTTATGTTGACTGAATATATTCTTTCATTCACAAATTTATTGCACCTTCTTTATCTGCGTAATTAATTAGCCGTTATCATAATTTCTGCCTTTATTATATGGATAATGCTAGGTACAATTAAATGGAACACTTAAACTATCACTTGCAGATGTGGATTTCCAAAATTATTCATCATTTACCAAAAAAATATTGAATTAATTTCAAAACTGCCACAACATATTAGTAAATAAGTAGTTTAAGTGTCCCGTTTAGATGTACCTAGCAGTACTCTTGTCATATCCCACGTTTGATTATAGTGTGGGATTATGTCAGTTATAAATCAGTATTTATATGCGTGGGTTTTCTTCATCTCAAACACAGAGAAAACAATTACATCTCAACAAGTTGAGAATGTTGGTCTCTACTCACAAGTTGGTTCAAAATTGGAGACTAAATATTACTGAATTATGACCAAGAAAAGGTTGAAAAAAAATGTGCCACTAACTGAAGGATTGAACTTGAAAAACATTAGGACTTAACAAATATAAACCCACTGTTTAGTAAGCCATAAAATAGGGAAAATTCTACAAGACAACCATGCTCTTTTGGATGTGCGATACATTCATTTACTAGTAACAATGTGTCACCGTACTGTAAATTTTGGGGCCATTTGGTAGTACTTTTTTTAGGATGTCATTGGGTAAAAAAAATGTCAATTGATAACTTTTCAAGTGTTACTTGATACAAGGGTGGAGTTATTAGTGGGCTCCGTCGGGCTGTAGCCTCCTTAATTTTTGAGAATTTTTTTTCCTAATATGTAATATTTTAGCTTAATTGTAATTTAGCTTACAATAATATTTGACAAATTGCCTTATTCTTCCTACTTCTCTTTTTGATAAAACCCAATATTGTTCAATCCAAACAAAACACATTATATTAGTTTAATGGTAATCTAGTCCATCCCAAATATTTTGCCCCAAGTCCTACTCTTAATTCAACCCCTCTCAATTTTTTTCACAAAAACATGTATAGCATATTGGCCCAACTGCAAATCAACCCACCTAACCCACTAATATTCTTTAGTACTTTTCAATTTAGTCTAATCCAAATTATTTAACAATCACTCAAACTTTACAAATTACGAGAAACGATCAATGGATTATGGAATTAAAAACAGAAGATCTTATAAGAAAATTCAACCTAAAAATATGGATAAACAGATCCCAAAAAATTTCACCTCGGGAGCGCTGCCCCCAAACCCTCGTTTATGTTCATTATTACATACACATTCATCCAGTCCCAGTCCCAGTCCCAGTCCCAGTCTCCCTAGATAAAAATCCTAGCTCCGCCCTTAGCTTGATAGTAACAATTTTACATTGTATAGTAACCTAGTGGAATGTATAATAGCTTTGGGTACATGTATTAATACAATCAAAGGTTTTGATCACTATAATACAAGAATAATGCTGCCGAGACATTGTGTCTCACTTGGCATGACTGGCTTCTCCCAAGGGGGAGGTCAGGGTTCGACTCCTTTGGGAGTCACTCCCTTTAGGGAGTTGCCATTTGGGGTTTGTGAGGTTGTGGGTCTGTGGCTCCCCCGTGTGTGTGCGTGACGCCTGTGGGTACTTTGCCATCAGCAAAAAAAAAAAAAAAAAAAAAAAAAAATGCTACACTCACTCCTCCAACTACACTCCAAACCACATCCTTGCTTTAAATGCAAGTACTATGTACTGTGTAAGTGGTGCACAGAAAATTGTGAAAATTTCAAATAGCACAGAATACATATATTTAAAGCATAGAGTATAATTTGGGGTGTGGTTGGAGGAGTGAATGCAGCATTGTTGATAAAACAATCAAATTACTTTCCATAGTAGAAAGACTCAAATAGACCTTAGACCATCTCCAAAGGCAAAACATTAAATGATGTAGCAAATGAGTGATTTTGATGGTCTGAGACAAAGTTGATGTGTTGTTTTTGATGTTACAAAGTGAGTCACTCCAACCCATACATCAAAGATTGTATATTTTAATAAATTTTATTCTTTTATCTATTATTTATATTATACTCATGTTAATGTACTTTTGTGGTTTAATAGCGTTTTTTATTGCAAATATATGACTTTTTTAATAAATAAAAATAAAATAAATTTTTTTATTGCATATTTTGTTTTTCCAATTAAATTGAAAACTTAATGGGTTTGATTGGTCCACTTTTATTGTCAACGAAATATAAAAACCCCCTATAATTTTTATCCCATTTTACCTAAACTGCTAAACCCAATACTTCTCTCTCTCTTCTCATCTTCAGGATTCTTCTCCCTCTCTCTCTCTGAATAAAATAAGCTGGGAAATTATTTGCCTCAGCTTTGCCTTCGCAGCAATGTTGCTGCAATTTTGGATTGCAGCAAATTTTGCTGAACCTGTTGATGCGTCCATTGGAACATAAGTTTTTGGGATTGCAGCAAAGTTTGCCTCAAAATGGTGTTTCATGTGTGGGTTGGAGATGGTCTTAGAAGGTCAAACCTAATTCCACTGTTCACAAGATAAAATGATCTAAGCCCTTAGATTAATTGACAATATTTTGCATTGAACTCAGAAGATAGACAATGAAAACGCTTCAATGTTTCATATATGTTGCAGATATTATTATTTTTGGGTAAAGTAAGATTTAGTCCTTAATTTTAGTTTTTTTTAGAAATAGGTCTTTTCTATATTTGAATCTATAAATTAGTCCCTTTATGTAGCTAAAGACATAAATACCCTTATATTATCCTCTCTCTCTCTCTCTCTCTCTAGATATATATATATATATATACATATATCAAAGATCTTGTTTTCAAAATTCAAAACCCAATATAGAGAGAGAGAGAGAATCTGCAACTATATATGGTGAGAGATTGCAACTGTATATGGATATATAAAGGATATATTTCAAATAACCCTTAAAATGAATTAACTTATAATAAAACGGCTGCAGAGGGACTAAATCTTATATTTCTATTTTTTTTTGCATAGATAAACCCTCCCGGCCGGGTAGCATTTTACTCAACCAAATACCAATGGTAAGAAACATTTAAAATCAGCCAGAGATATTTACGCGTGTCAGCGCTCTAGTGGCCAAAGGGCTTTGATTTGAAGCTCCTACATGTGTCAGCGGGCTAGTGGCCAAAGGGTTATGAATTGAAGTTCCTCTACGTGAGTGGTTGTAGTAGTTTTTCAAATTTTAAACCTCCATAACTTTTGATCTATAACTCTATTTTTTCGCAAAATTTATACCGTTGGAATCGTGTCGACGAGAGCTACAAAACCAGTACCATTGTTGATATATTTCAAGCAATTTTTTTTTAAATTTTTATATGTCTTGACACCTTGTTCTTGAAAAGTGGTGAAATTTCACCACGGTTTCACCATATTTCAAAAGTGATGAAATTTTATCATTGTTTGGAGCACATTTTAAAACAGTGATGTAATTTCACCACTGTTCCACCCTATTTCAAAAGTAGTGAAATTTCACCACAGTTTTACCATTGTTGAGCATATTTTGAAACTGTTGTGAAATATCATCACTTTAAATTCTAGGTGTCAAAACTTGTGAAATTTATGAAACTTCTCCAGATTTAAAGTGGTAAAATTTCACCAGTGTTTTGAGTAGCAAGTCTATAAAGGCATGTAAAAAATTTAAGTCATATATTTTGCTCAAAATATATCAACAATTGTGCTAGTTTTGTAGCTCTCGTCGGAACAATTCCAACGATTTAAATTTGTAAAAATTGGATTTATTGATCAAAAGTTATGAAATTTTAAGTTTGAAAAACAATTTCGAAATGGGCCCTCCTATGGTGTGCGCATTTACACGGCGTGAGGGAACTGGGGAGTGATGTGGCCTGAGTAGCTGCTCTTTTGAGAAATTCTGTGGCGCGAGCCCTCATATGATGTAATTCCTTTTGGAAATTTCTGGGGGTGTGTGTGGCACATGTGACAAGTGTATTAATGTTGGCCTTTTGCTTTTATTTTATCCTTTTGTCTAGGATATTTATTTGGTAAGAGACCTAAACCAAAGTGAAATAATTAGCTGTCCTTAAACTACTATATTTCCCTAACTAGGGATCCTTATCTAATTTGGGAACAACTTATAGGCTTCAACTGTGGTTATCTCACATAATAATAATAATAATAATAATAATAATAATAATAATAATAGGCCTAATTGCACTTTACCCCCTCTGTACTATGCACGTGTTTTTAATTGGATACATGAACTTTTTTTTTTTGGCAATTTGCCCCTTGAACTTTTAGCCCATTTTCAATCCAATCCAATCGATGACGCCGTTAGTTTAAAACTAACGGAATTGCCTAGAAATATATACTTTTTTGCAATTGGCCCCTTGAACTTTCATCCCCTTTTCAATCAGATCCATTCGCTAATGCGTGAGATTTTGTTGGATGGAATTGCTCACGTGTCCTTCCTCCAAATTTTGACCATTTTTTGTAAACCCCTTTACTACTTTTCGATATCAAAAGGAGAGAAAACCTCCTCGCTGGAATAGAAAAATGGCTAATTTGGAATCTCATTTTTTGATTTTTTTATATGTCAAACCAGATGATTTTATCTGTTGACAGACAAATAATATTGAGCTAAACAAAATAAAGTTGCAACATATATTTTTTTGTGAAATTTCGAAGCTCATTCATTGATCTCGAACAAATACTTGAAATAAAAAAAAATCATTCCAAAAGGCCAAAATATAAGAAAATCAGGATTGTTTAGCTCAATATCATCTGTCTGTCGATAGATAAAATCATCTGTTTTGACAGATAAACTGAAAAAAAGAGGTTTTGATTTAGCCATTTTTGGGAAATGACACTTGGGCAATTCTTTCCAACAAAATCTCATGCTGTTAGCGAATGATCTGATTGAAAAGGAGATGAAAGTTCAAGGAGCTAATTGCAAAAAAAAAAAAATTATGGGCAATTCCGTTAGTATTAAACTAACGGCATCATTGATTAGATGGGATTGAAAAGGGGCTGAAAGTTCAAGGGGCCAATTGCAAAAAAAAAAGTTCATATACCCAATTGAAAACAATATTAGGCCATAATAATAATAATAAATAAATAAAAAAAAAAGGCAATATTACGCTTCCCAAATTTAATTCTCAAATACTTTCACATGCAGTGTTTGTGGTTGATGGACCCTAAAAGAGTGAGTAGCTTATCTGATAATGATAAGATCACTTGTGAGTAAGATATCTCTTTATCTGTAAGTACTCCTATTGCAGATTGTTTTTCTTGTATGAATACTAGACTAGGTTGGGAAGTTCTTTATTGAATTTCATAATTTTAGGAGCCTATTTGACCTTTCATTCCATTTTTCTCTCAGGAAATAGTTTCATCATTTTCAAAGTTCATGTCTTCTTGTTCATTAAGTATTCCCATACATGAACACAGTTGTTGCCACCTTTTACCTTGCTGTATCACATGTTTACATCTCTTGCACTACCGTCCATGCCATCTTAGGATTCCCATAAGTACATACACGAACTCATTCACCTAGTATGATCATATTCCCATGTTTCTCGCCATAGAGTTGGAGGTTTTATTTACCTCCCTTTTGAGAATAAAAAAGGAAGTTTTCTTGTCGACGACTTAGTCCTCCAAGATCGAAGTCTTCAGTGATGGACTTAGAAATCTGTAGTTAGGGGGCAAAAATAGAATGAGTGTGTATATAATAGTGGACTTATACGAGTTTCGAGGGCAACGCTCTAGAGGCTAAATTTTTTGGGTCTATTTATTTATATTTTTTGGTATTTTTTTTTGTATCACTTTTTTTTTTTGACAATAATAATTGATGATCGTATGCTACAATTTATAAAGCTGACTAATGGTAAAACTGTGAGATTTTGGGCTCACTCACTTTAGATTTTGTTTTATAAAAGCGGGTTGAAAAACATAGCTTAAATGGATATGCGGAGAGCACCTTAATTATATGGGATATGGACTTTTATGACCCGATTAGTAAAGCATGTTTTGGGTTTTATGAGCCTGTGATGGAAAGGCCCAATTAAGTTTTCTATATAAATAAGGGTTAGGTCCACTCTCCTCTCTCAATAGATACACACGTTATTTTCCATCAATATAACAGTGATAAAGGAAGAGAGCAAGGAGAGGAAGCCCTAGCACCAGGTCATCTTCTTGTATTTTTGTGATGGCGAATCCAGGTATGTAAATCATGTAATTGTGTTCTGTGTTTCTGATATGGTTGATTCTAACAGTTATCAGAGCCACCATATTAGGGCAAGAACCGTTTTTTTTTTTTTTTTACACAAACAATACATATGAACCGATGGAAAACAGGGACAGTTGATTCGCGTAGTGTTTTCCAAACATAATGCCTTTACGGAGAAGTTCAAATCAAATGTTCTAAAAACTATCGTTTTGCAAAAAACTCGTAGAGTCTGTTGAAGGAGTAACTGTACACTCAAATTGTGTAAACAAAATTATCGGATCAAGAATACATAGCAGATATAGCAGATGCATGTGCGGTTGAAGATATAGTATTATTATTATTATTTTTTTTTTCTTTGGGTCCACCACTCCTTCTCTCAGCATGTATATGGCAGATGAATGTTTACCTTATGGCTAATCCCGAAACCCTAAAAAGAAGTTGGGTTTTGATATGCTGGTTTGTTATGGATGGGCTGTAGGCTATATGGGTTGAAGGTGGGCCCCTTTAATAATTTGTGAAAGAGTTAATTCTGAATGTGAATAAAACCTTTTGTTTTGTATATAGATTAGTGTTCTGCTATCAATTTACTTGTTAATTAAAATGATTTTGAAGAGTACATAATGACAATTTTATAAATTAAATAATAAATCTAATAAAAGGGTTAGAGAATATTGTTGTTTAGTTTTACATTCATGGGGTTTATTACAAAGTGGGTTATGAATTGACACTAATATAAAGTGGTGATATTTTTTTTTGGTATGCCCAATTACCAACCCAAAGGGGGTAGTTGTGCATTATAATTTGTGAAGTGGAATTCAGTATGTGAGCATGTTTCAATAAATTTTGGGATTTCTTCTGCCTAAAGGTGATGAAAATTTTCAAAATTTTTATGCATTTTTGTCGTCCACTTCACTATTTGAAAATTGAGTATCTACCTAATAGCATATCATGTTTATCTGCCTAAAGGTGACTAACATGGTGATGCGGCTTGGTATTTTAGTAGATCCTGTATTGTGGGACATTAAAATTTTAAAAAAGAAAATGGAGGACCTTATAGCATATTATAAATTCTGCCTAAAGGTAATTTTATGATGATGCACCAAGGACTCGCATTATATAATGAAAATTGTTTTGTCTACTGTAATTCTGTTCTGGACTAAATGCATATATTATACAGTAGATTGTATTTTTCATTCAACTTTGATATTAATTACTCTTTTTTGTTTCTTTCAGTAATGAATCTTTCTATGGTCAATTCTATCGTGCCCCTTGATAGCGGCAATTTTAAGACCTGGAAAAGTGACATAGAAATTACCCTAGGACTAATGGACCTAGACATAGCCATTTTGTCTGATGCCCCTGTCCAACCCGCTGCTAATGCTAATGCCACTGAAAAAGCCTATTTTGCAAAGTGGGAGAGAGCAAATCGCTTGTCTCTCATGATCATAAAAAAGTGTATTTCACCAAATCTCTTGGGTGCCATTCCTGAATCTGAAAATGCCAAAATCTTTCTTGCAAATATCACTGCCAAATTTAAGGATTCTGATAAAGCCGAGACCGGTGACCTTATGCAAAAATTTAGCAACATGAAATACGAGGGTGATGGGAAAATTAGAGAATTCATTCTTTCCATGTCCAATCTTGCGAACAAATTGAAAACCCTTGATGTCCCTCTGTCCGACACTTTTGTGGTTCACCAAATTCTGAGTTCTCTCCCTCCTTCTTTTAATCAGCTCAAGACCACCTACACTGCACTTAAAGATAAATGGGATATAAATGAGCTTATTTCTGTCTGCTCTCATGAAGAGCAAAGGCTTCGTAATGAGTCTGGTCATGTTGCAAATCTCGTCACTCCTTCTAAACCCCATAAGGGATCATCCTTCCAGTCAAAATTTCACTCCAACAAAACCCAGAATCAGCGTGACTACCATAAGTCCAACCAACCCGGAGGTCCTAAGCCTAAAATTGGTAAGAATGAGTGCAAGTTCTGTCACAAAAAGGGACACTGGAAGAAAGATTGCCATAAATATAAGAGATGGTTGGCCAAGATAGAGGGTGATAAGAATAAAGGTAATGCTTTGGTCTCTGTTTGTTTTGAATCCAATTTGATAGATGTTCCCATTAATTCATGGTGGCTTGACAGTGGTTCATCTATTCATGTTTGCAATTCTTTGCAGGGATTCAGAAGCAAACGGAAACCAAATAAAGTGGAAGCTTACCTTTTTGTCGGGAATGGAGTAAAGGTTGATGTGGAGATGATAGGATCAGTTTCTTTACCTTTAGAACTCAATTCTATTCTTGTTCTAGATAACGTTTTCTATGTACCGTCCATGAGACGTAATTTGATCTCTATTTCTAGTTTAGATAAACGTGGTTATTCTTTCTCTTTTGGTAATGGAAAATTTGAGTTGATCTTTAATTCTCTTGTTGTTGGTAATGGTTCTCTTTCCAATGGGTTATATTGTTTGAATGTATTACACAATAATGAGTCTTTGATTGTTTCTTCTTCTAACAAGAAAAGAGTGTTAAGTCGAGATACTTCGTATGATCTTTGGCATAGGCGTCTAGGTCATATTTCTAAAGAACGCATTAATCGTTTAATCAAGGAAAATATTCTTCCTTCACTTGATTCTGATGCCTCAGAAATTTGCATAGATTGTGCTAAAGGCAAAATGACCAAAACCAGAAAATTAGGGTCAACTCGTAGTTCTGAACTCCTTGAGATCATTCACACTGACATCAGTGGTCCTTTAGATACCACCATATGTGGTAACAAATACTTCATTACATTCATTGATGATTTCTCGCGTTATGGTTATCTTTATCTCATAAATGATAAATCCGCTGCACTTGAAAAATTCAAAATTTTCAAAGCTGAGGTAGAGATCCAATTGAGCAAAACCATTAAAGTTGTAAGGTCTGATCGCGGGGGTGAATACTATGGAAAGTACGATCAGACTGGCCAACATAAGGGTCCTTTCGCTATATTCCTGGAAGAATGTGGTATTGTTGCTCAATATACCATGCCAGGTACCCCTGAACAAAACGGTGTTGCTGAAAGGCAAAATCGTACCCTGAAAGATATGGTTAGGAGTATGATGTGTAGGGCAAATCTTCCTATTTCGTTGTGGAGTGAGGCTTTGAAATGTGCTCTTTACATCCTTAATCGTGTTCCCAGTAAGGCAGTGTCTAAAACCCCTTTTGAATTGTGGACTGGACGCAAACCATCCTTGAATCATTTCCATGTTTGGGGTTGTCCAGCTGAAGTGAAAATCTATAACCCAAATGAAAAGAAACTTGATCCCAAAACCACCTCTTGTTTTTTCATTGGCTATGTTGATAGGTCCAAAGGTTATAGGTTTTATTGTCCTTCTCGTGGTACTAAAATTGTTGAATCAGGGCATGCCAAGTTCTTGGAGAATTTCACAGGTGACCATGAGGGTCCTCCTGCCAAGAAAGTTTCCATACAAGAAGAACAGGTTATTGTTCCAATTCCTATTGTTCTTGACAAAGAAGTGCAACCAACTCAGCTTGAACCCGTTGTTCCAATTCCAATAACTGTTGAGCCAGTTGCACGTGATCATGCTGATAATGAGCAACCACATGTTGATCAGATTGTTGAAGATGTTGTTCATGTAGATGTGCCTCCCTTGAGAAGATCTACTAGAGAAAAGAGGTCCGCTCTACCTGATGATTATATTACTTATTCTCTTGAGACTGACTTTGATGTAGGTCATCTCGTTGACCCAATCTCTTATCCACAAGCCATGTCTAGTCCCCAGTCGGCTAAATGGCTTGAAGCCATGCATGAAGAGATGCTGTCCATGGATCGCAATGAAGTGTGGGAGCTTGTTGAACTTCCACGAGGTTTCAAAACTGTTGGTTGTAAGTGGGTTTTTAAGACCAAGTTAGACTCTCGAGGAAATGTGGAGCGCCATAAGGCAAGACTTGTGGCAAAGGGGTTCACCCAAAAGGAAGGTGTTGATTTTAGTGACACTTTCTCTCCTGTGTCTACTAAGGATTCTTTTAGAATCATCATGGCTTTGGTGGCACATTTTGATCTAGAGCTTCACCAAATGGACGTGAAGACATCCTTTCTTAATGGTGATATTGATGCTGATGTATATATGACCCAACCTGAAGGTTTTGTGGAGACAGGAAATGAGCATCTTGTGTGTAGATTGAAGAAGTCGATTTATGGACTTAAGCAAGCTTCAAGACAATGGTACTTGAAGTTTGACCAGGTTGTGACTTCTATGGGTTTTGCTGAGAATACTGTGGATCATTGCATATATTTTAAGGCAAGTGGTAGTAAGTTTATTTTTCTCACTCTTTATGTTGATGATATCTTACTTGCTAGTAGTGACCTAGGTTTGCTTCATGAGGTTAAGCGTAAATTATCAGAGGCTTTTGATATGAAAGACCTTGGTGAAGCTTTATTTGTTCTTGGTATTGAGATTCATAGAGATCGTTCACGTGGTATTTTGGGGCTTTCTCAAAGAGCCTACATAGAACATGTTCTCAAGAGATTTTCAATGGAAAATTGTAAATCAGGAGATGTTCCAATTCTAAAAGGTGATAAGTTTAGCAAAGATCAATGCCCGAGAAATGAGTTAGAAAAGGGAGCTATGAAAAACATTCCTTATGCTAGTGCTGTTGGCAGTTTAATGTATGCTCAGGTGTGCACTAGACCAGATATAGCTTTTGCTGTCAGTGTTCTTAGTAGATATCAATCTAATCCCGGTATGGAGCATTGGAAAGCTGCTAAAAAGGTAATGAGATATTTAAAGAAGACGATGAATTTTATGTTGACTTATAGACGTTCTAATCATCTAGAGGTGGTAGGGTACACTGATTCTGATCTTGCTGGGTGTCTAGATGATAGAAAGTCCACTTCTGGTTATGTCTTCCTATTAGCTGGTGGAGCTATCTCTTGGAAGAGTAGTAAACAGAGTATCACTGCTTCTTCTACCATGCAGGCTGAGTTTATTGCGTGTTATTTTGCTGGCGTACAAAGTATTTGGTTACGTAACTTTATATCGGGATTAAAGGTTGTTGATTCTATTATCAGGCCTCTTGTACTCTTCTGTGATAATAATTCTGTTGTGTTTTTTGTAAAGAACAATAAACTCACTAGTGGTTCTAAACACATTGAACTAAAGTACTTATCTGTTAGAGATTGGGTAGCTGATGGTTTTATTGAAGTGAGGTATATTGGCACGGATAGAATGATAGCAGATCCTTTGACTAAAGGTTTACCTTCCACTAGTTTTATGGAACATGTTGTTAACATGGGAATTATAGAATCTTTTGATGTTTTTGGTTAATGTGGGAGTAAGTTTACTTCTTAATAAAGATTTATGATTCAGTTTTATATTTCATTTTGATGCATTTGATGAATATGTTGTATGGTATGCTTCATTGTATTTTGTGCACAATATGTATGTTTTATCTCGAGATATGTATGTGAAGCTGCGTCTAATAGTTAGACACTTGTGGGATCTCATTGAGACATTGACTTTCATAGTGAAAGGTATTGGTTAATCACATGTATACTCTATTATTTAGAGCATTCAAGTTTTGAGCATGTGTTCACATGTGTACTCTCATAGTGAGAGCATTCTGTCTAGAGCATGTGAGAGTAATTCCATAGTGGAAAACTCTTGGTCTTGTTGAAGACATGTGGCCTTTTGAGGCATTAATATTGGTTTTGTGCATACGGTTGTGCACAAAGCATTGGAGGACCGATTGTGGTTTGGCACATCCTAGGATGGTTTCAAGTGTCATTGTAGCATACCACATTTGTCATATCCGCAATTCATATTAATGATTATTGTTGGCATTTGTAACTATGGAGGGGTGTTGTGTTGTTTGATAGCATAATGCTTCCATGATTCGGTGTTGACATTTTCATTAAGTATGATGCGTTAATTAAGGTTATTCATTTAGCTATGAGTATAATGTGGCCATATTGAGTATTTCACCCGTGAGTCAAAAATTGTTTTACCAAAATGTTTTATTTTTATAAATGTTCGCCCATGTGGGAGAATGTGAGATTTTGGGCTCACTCACTTTAGATTTTGTTTTATAAAAGCGGGTTGAAAAACATAGCTTAAATGGATATGCTGAGAGCACCTTAATTATATGGGATATGGACTTTTATGACCCGATTAGTAAAGCATGTTTTGGGTTTTATGGGCCTGTGATGGAAAGGCCCAATTAAGTTTTCTATATAAATAAGGGTTAGGTCCCCTCTCCTCTCTCAATAGATACACACGTTATTTTCCATCAATATAACAGTGATAAAGGAAGAGAGCAAGGAGAGGAAGCCCTAGCCCCAGGTCATCTTCTTGTATTTTTGTGATGGCGACTCCAGGTATGTAAATCATGTAATTACATATACACATTGATGTTTTAAAAAAAATTGGAATGATTGTATAAAATTACATGTACATATCAAAAGTTTTTCAAAATTTTGTAAGGGCTCATACGCGTGTCCACTAATAGCATTTTAGAACATAATGCAAAGCACCAGACAAAATGTACTAAAGTATTGCCCTGCATGAACTGTAGCCACACGGGTGGGCCTAACCCTGGTAGATCATGGACACATTGCAGCATCGAGATATATTGAGGGAAATTTTTTTACAATACATCCTTACGTATGATGCAATCATTAGCCTTGTGAAATTTTGGTGCCATGAGTAACATTTTAGCGTGTCATTTGGTAGTTACCAAGTGGTGTTTGTTAGAAATCTTTTAAGGTGCTATTTGACAGCAACAATTGGTGCATTAGATATAAGCAAGTGTCAATATGTAGTAATTTTTGGTATATGTAGACGATACAATCCCAAAAAGGTTAATTTTGGAGTAAGCTAAGGACCACAATTAGTCACAAAACACAGAACAAATTTGTTCCCAAGAGCTAAGGAGGACATAGGTGCATATGAGTAAATGCAGAAGTCCCATAATTAGATAGCTCAGATAAAATCGATCCTTGTGATTCACTTCAACTAAAAAGAAAAAGAAACATTTTCTAGTCCATACTTTTGTGTATAAGAAATTTGAGTCATTAAGATAGTGCAGTTACCCATACACCCAATAAAAAAAATAATAATAATAAATAAATAAATAAATAAAAAATCAGAAATGACTTTGCCGGAGATCTCCGGTGTAAAGTAAATGCTAACTTTATAAACTAAAAAATCAGTATAACGCTATTTGGGAACAACAGATTCAGGAACATAACTTAGTCTCCCCACTTCCTCCTCCCACATTAACTTTGATGTAATTTCATCATACTCAGGAACATACTCCTGAAACAAAGAAAAATAAAATATCTTCAAGATAGGGCCTGTTTGGTAACAGCTTCTATTTCTACAATTCAATAGTAATAAACTGCTTTTGATCAAAATCTGTTCAAAGTAGCTTTTGGCCAATCGTATATGAGTGGCTCTATCTACACCCACCACATTTACTCATTACACCCACTTACTCTCTACACCCACCATCTATATTTCAAATAAAACATTTTACTCTACGCACCCACCCCTCATTCCTAAAATACCCCAACATTTTAAAATAAACAATCTTCACCCTAATTTCTATTACTCTTTACACCCATCATCCTACCTTCATCTTCGTCAACCTATTTTCAAAATATCTCAATTAAATCTTTGATTTATCACCATTTTATGTACATTTTGCTTTAGGGATGAGTTTAAGTGCTTTTATTCACTTTCTCGTATTGTTTTATTTGAAATATTGAGCTTTTACTTTTATTCCTTCATTAGTAGTTGGTGATGGAGTTGAATCCATTCCTCTATGTAAATATGTATGTGTATATATAGATATGTATATATATTTCTAAAAAAACAAGGATCTGTATATATGTATCGGTGGATGGGAATATTCAATAAAAGCCTTTTTATGAGCATAAGAATAAAACCATAACACAAATGTTTGCCTTTCAAAAACAGAAACCCCAACCCAAAGAAAAAAAATTGCAAGAAACTAACTAAAATTGAATCTAGGGTTTATTGATGTTGGTGAATGTGTATAAAGTATAATACGTTTGATATGTTGTAAAGGTGGGTGTAGAGAGTAATCAATTTAGAGTTCTTTTGGTACAATGATATATTGGAATGTGAATATTTCATTAAAAGGTGGGTGTAGTGAGTAAATATGGTAGGTGTAGATAGAACCTCTCTAAAATAGGTGGGTGTAAAAAGTAATCAGTTTAGAGTTCTATTTAGCTATTTACCCTTTATTGTCATTTTGTATAAGGGTGTATTGGGAATATTAAAGTTTCATTAAAATGTGGGTTTAGAGAGTAATTGAGGTGTGTGTAGATAGAACCACTCATCGTATATTTCTACGGTAAACTCACATTTTTTGTGATGGAATCCCAAAAATTGATTTACCAAACAGTTATATTTTAACTTTTGGATTTCCGTAAGCACTTATTGTATCCAAAAATTGTTGCATAGAATTAGCTTTCTGCTTCGACTATTCACTTATAAAAAAACTACTTATTTCACAATTTTTTGTGGTTGACACATTTTTCTGTGATTAAATCACATTAGCCACTTATTAAGACAATATGTTTACTCAAAGTTTTCTTTTATTAGCAAACAAATGCATGCAATATGTTTTTTTGGAGTTTTCTTTTCTTTTTTTTTTCCCCACTATATTGATGAACTTGATGGAGTCTACGATGGAAATCGTACCTATCCTATACAACCTACAGGGCCGGCCCTGGGAGCAAGCTCACAAAACCACCGCTTTGGTCCCCCAAATTTTCATCAAATTTGAGGACTCCTTTTAATTCTGAACTTTGTATCTTTGTGTTTTGGCTTTAAATAAATAAATTAAAAAAAAAAAAACTAAATTTATTTACACCTAGCCTAATAAAGGGCTACAACCCAAGCCAAATGGCCCAAATCGTACACAAATGAAACTCTATACAAGTGCTAAGCCCAAACCAACCTCCAATTTTGAAAAAAATATGTAATGACCCGGAATTTAGAAACATAAATTAGTCAAGAAAAAAAAAAACCAGATTTGGGATTTTGTTGTATAATTTTTACCTGCGTGTGTGTATCATCGTGTGAGCTCAACACACACGATGATCTCTTATGTTAAAACTTGGAGACCACACAAATTTAGTTGTGCAGTGTGTGTGTATGAATTGTGTGTGTGTGCCGTGAGTGTGCGTGAGTGTGTGTTGTGGCCCCCAAGCTAAACTTGTTATATATACACACACACCCCGCACTCTTAAACTCACAACATCAGCAATTCTCTCTCTGTGTGTGTGTGTGTGTGTGTGTGTGTGTGTGTGTGTGTGTGTGTGTGTGTCAATATTCATACACTGCACACATATGGATCTATATACAAGCATATAGTTATTTGTAAACATAATAGAGAGTGTTTGGAACTCAAGCTTGAGTCATCAAAATATTGTTGGGATCCTTTATATCTCTTTGTAATCCGAAATTGGGTAAGTTTATATTTGTAATTTGTAATCTCCATTTTTATTTTTTTATATCGGTCTCTGTTGGTATAAATATATATAGATTTATATATACATCGTTAAGGGTCCGAAAATAGTGAGCAGAAAAACGGTAAAGAAAACTTGATTTCTTTATATCAAATGAAAGGTCTCGATCCCACGAGGCTATATTTCAAATTTCAAAAGCTAATTCATAGCAGTTGCGACGAACGGCCGATTTAAAGTTTTGTTACCATTCGGTTTTTCAATAAAATCAAGAGCAACATTTGATTTCAATAAAAAATTGATTTCATATTTGAAATCTACGCAAAAAAGGAAGAGACTCATATATTGGAAGTCCTGTTTTGGTTAAGCTTTCAAAATGGGTAAAAATTAGTCTTTGATTTCAAAACAAGGGAAAAATAAGGAAGAAGACGATTCTTTGACATCTCGCGCGCGCAACCTATGCGAGCGAGGGATCGCGCGAGCGGCCCGTGTGCGCGACTAGGCATATTTTTGAAAACTGTTTAAAATTAAATCCGTGGCCTTCTGTACAATCTTGCTCGAGCGGCCCGCGCGCGCGACCTCAGGCAGTTTAGTAAAATCTTCTGTTTTGTTGTACTTAAGTCTGTTATGAGCTAAGGGACCTTGTACCCTAAGCTTTAAGAGTTGTACTTTACTTTAATAGTAGTTGTGCTTGTGCTTGTGCTTAGAGGTGTTATACCTTACTAATACACTTGTATTATTGTTGACGATAGTCATAACATATTGAGCAGTTTCGATTTTTATTCTAAATTCTTATTCAGTCTTCGATGAACGGTAGTTCCGTATTAGCCTCAATAAAGTTGTATAATATATTAATAGTGTACTTATATGTTTACATGAGCTGTGATGCTTTAAGTGTTTACTTGAGCTGATATGCCTTAAGTGGTTACTTGAGTTGCTATACCTTATGTGTTTAGTTGGATGATTTCAGCATATCTATTGTGTTGCTTTAAATTGATAGCATATATGTGATTTATGAAATGTTGAATGTGTCTTGATGCTTAGATCACATATGTCATAGCATTTCATAAGCATGAGCATGAACACGAATATCAGGAAAATGATTTGGGGATGAAAGACCTTAGAGGCTTTCAATTTTTGAAAAGGGAAGACCTTAGAGGCTTCCAGATTTTGAAAAGGGAAGACCTTAGAGGCTTCTAGGTTTTGAAAAGGGAAGACCTTAGAGGCTTCCGTGCATAAAACCCTTTAGGAGGGATTTTGTTTTGAAAAGTTAGAAATCCCAGATTTGTGGGTAGGCGTGTGAGATGAGTACCACTAGGAACTCGAATTCGGGATGTGCTGCAAGAAACCCCCGTAATGTTGAAGGCTAGTCCTCTGTGTAATTTGTAAGGCCCAAAGTCCCGCACGTTTGAGGCTAGGCCTACGTGGACGGGAAGCCCATGGTCCGGGTAATGATATTGACGATCGAGGGTGAGTGTTTGAAAATGCATGAAAATGATTTTCATGCATGACATTGGCATTCATTGCACTCACGCATGTTATATAACAGATGTTGTTGTATGATTATATGACTATACGAGCCTTTTGGCTTATGGAATATTAAACCTTTCTCTCAGGTGATATAGATAAGGGCAAGGCCCCCAAGAATTGATAAGCTTCCGCTTTGTTTGAAGGTCCCATTTATGCGATTTTTAATTTAAATGATGTAATGAATCTGTTTCAAAGAACATGTTATGATTTATTTAGACAAGTGTTAGTCCACCCGCTTTTAAATAAGCATGGTAGCTTAACTCTGATTTTTTGATGCTAATCTTGAAAATGTTTTGTTTGAAGAAAGGATATTTCCTAAATTAAAACCAGATTTCTGTTTTATTAATGTTTTCCAAATGATGAACATATTTTTCAAGCCCAGAGTAGAGTTTACTCGTGAAGGTCCCGTTTGGGGAAGAAATTGTGAGATCATGATACTTCGTAATGATTTCAGAACATTCTTAAAAATCTTGGGTTTTTATTTTAAGAATTTCTAAAGCTTGAGAAGAAGTATGATAAATGTTTATCAGATCTGTATGTTTTCCGCTGCACTGTTGTTCATTTGATGAACCGATATAGATTTTCTGTTATGTCTTTTAAATTGACAAGCAAAACTATTCAAAAGACTAGTTTAATGCTTCTGCTATCGTTTTACTCAGATACGTGAGTTTTTAAAGATTTGGATTTCCCATCAAAGATTTTCGAAAGACTATTCTATGCTTCCGCAGTAATCCTCGGAGTCTAGGACTCGGGGCATTGTAAAATGGTATCAAAGTTTTGAGGTTTCAAAGTTTAAATGTTTCAGAGCTTCGGAGTTTAAATGATTTTAAAGTTTAACGTTCATTTTGCTAAAGAGAGAATTTTTCAAGTAAGCTTCGAGTCTAGGACCCGGAGTACTACAAGTATGTTCAGTCCTCCTTCCGCTCTTGATTATTATTTTATTTTTAATTAGCACCCCCTCGTCGCTAGGACCCGTGGCGGGGCGGGGCGCTACAGATGGTATCAGAGCATAACCGGGTCGAACACTTTGGACGCTGGGTTATGTGCTCGCTTGTATAAGTTTTATCGACATGTTAGACATGTTAGTTGATAAACGACATATGATTTGATATTTGTTAACCTGTTACCTGATAACTTGTGATGTGCTGTTTAAAGTTTTAACTGCACGTATCTCTGTGAAGATGAATTGAGCATGTTTGCTTGCCTGCAGGACTGTGTGATATAACATGCTTTATTATTTAAGATGCTTACATGCTTACATGTTTAGTTAAGCGACAAGCATGCTAGAAATATGTCTTTCTATGAATATGTTTATGCCGTTATGCATACCCATGAGACGTGTACACGATTGTGTTATACCATGAGTGCGACTTGCATTGGATTCTTATGTGAAATGGGTAGTGAGAGTATTTGTATAGTTGCTACGCTCCCTGCTTTGAGAGTTCGGCTATATGTAACATCTTGACTTTTAGGGTAGTCTATCCTTTGGGTTAGACCTCGGTACTCTTTATTCCTTGGGAGTTCTTTTGAATAGTTAAATTCACTCCTTTATGAGTTGGGTATGCTTGCCTTTACGGATCGTTGCCATTTGATTTTGATGACTGGTTATGTCAGTGGAGCTTCTCGGTATGACTATCTTTCTGTGCAAGTTCACATGTTTTCTGGGAAGAGTGTATCCTTCTATGATCATATTATTTTGTGATCGTGTCATTCTATGGAATCTTTGAGGTTATCATATCGACCTTTCGATGTTTGAGAAATGTCATAAGAAGAAATGTATAGGGAACATTATAGTATGAAGCTATATGTGTTGTGAGCACAGGAATTTGATATAGCATGTGAAGTGGAGCATAAAGTGCATCTACTATTTTGTCTGGACTTGGTCCTGGTAAGTATTTTGTGGTTCACACATTGGGAACATTAATCTCTATTTCGAACTTGGGTTATGTGATGTGACGTGAGTACATGGGGATATGAATTGAGTGTATTGGGGACTGACGATAGCATCGTTGGAGATATTAATCATTTGAAATTAGTGTATTTCTATGGATGTTGGACGGTTGAGGAATCTCTCAACCTATTTTACAGTATAACTTACGGTATTTTCGTACGACGTAATATTGCGGTATTTCTTTATGATTTCATTTACGTTTTATGGTGTATAGATGAGGAGTCTCTCATCTTATATTACGGTGTATTCTAATATGGTATTATCCTGGCATATTCTAATACGGTGTATATGGATGGTTAAGGAATCTCTTAACCTATTAACAATATTATCTCAAGATGTATTCTGTTACGGTGTATATGGGATGGTTGAGGAATCTCTTAACCTATTTATGGTGTTATCATATTACGGCATCTATGAAGTGGTTGAGGAATCTCTCAACTTGTATGACGGTAGATGTTGGACTCTGTGAATTGAATCTCGTTTGCAATTTCGAGGAATGCTATTTGAGGATAGGGTATTAGACTTCTGAGAAAATTACTTCAGGGGAGATGAAGTGTTATAAGGTTCTTACGATCCGACTTTTCAGAATGCTCATAAATGAATATCCATGTTGTAAGACGGAGTGTGAAACGTTCTTTGGACAGTGTTGCGATTACTTTGTTATGAGTTTACCTTACTTGAATTTTGCAGACGAAATTCTTTTAAGGGGGATAGAGTGTAAGGACCCAGAATTTAGAAGCATAAATTAGTCAAGAAAAAAAATACCAGATTTGTGATTTTTGCTATATAATTTTTACCTGCGTGTGTGTATCATCACGTGAGCTCAACACACACGATGATCTCTTATGTTAAAACTTGGAGACCACACAAATTTAGTTGTGCAGTGTGTGCGTATGAATTGTGTGTGTGTGTGCCGTGAGTGTGTATTGTGTGTTGTGGCCCCCAAGCTAAACTTGTTATATATAAACATACACCCCCCCACTCTTAATCTCACAAATTCAGCAACTCTCTCTCTCTCTCTCTCTCTCTCTCTCTCTCTCTCAATATTCATACACTGCACACATATGGATCTATATACAAGCATATAGTTATTTGTACACATACTAGAGAGTGTTTGGAACTCAAGCTTGAGTCATCAAAATATTGTTGGGATCCTTTATATCTCTTTGTAATCCGAAATTGGGTAAGTTTACATTTGTAATTTGTAATCTCAATTTTTATTTTTCATATGTGTCTTTGTTGGTATATATATATATATATAGATTTATATATACATCGTTAAGGGTCCGGAAATAGCGAGCAGAAAAACGGTAAAGAAAACTTCATTTCTTTATATTAAATGAAAGGTCTCGATCCCTCGAGGCTATATTTCAAGTTTCAAAAGCTAATTCATAGTAGTTGCGATGAACGGTCGATTTAAAGTTTTGTTACCATTCGGTTTTTCGATAAAATCGAGAGCTACGCTTGATTTCAATAAAAATCAATTTCATATTTGAAATCTACGCGAAAAAAGGAAAAGATTCATATATTGGAAGTCCTGTTTTGGTTAAGCTTTCAAAATGGGTAAAAATTGGTCTTTGATTTCAAAACAGGGGAAAAAGAAGGAAGAAGACGATTCTGTGACATCTTGCGCGCGAGACCTGTGCGAGCGAGGGTTCGCGCGAGCGGCCCGCGCGCGCGAACTCAGGCAGTTTAGTAAAATCTTTTGTTTTGTTGTACTTAAGTCTATTATGAGCTAAGGGACCTTGTACCCTAAGCTTTAAGAGTTGTACTTTACTTTAATAGTAGTTGTGCTTGTGCTTGTGCTTGTGCTTAGAGGTGTTTTACCTCACTAATATACTTGTATTATTGTTGACGATAGTTGTAACAGATTGAGCAGTTCCGGTTTCTGTCCTAAATTCTTATTCAGTCTTCGGTGAATGGTAGTTCCGTATAACCTTCAATAAAGTTGTATAATATGTTAACAGTGTACTTACATGTCTACATGAGCTGTGATGCTTTAAGTGTTTACTTGAGCTGATATGCCTTAAGTGGTTACTTGAGTTGCTATACCTTATGTGTTTACTTGGATGATTTCAGCATGTCTATTGTGTTGCTTTAAATTGATAGCATGTATGTGATTTATGAAATGTTGAATATGTCTTGATGCTTAGAGCTCACATATGTCATAGCATTTCATAAGCATGAGCATGAACACGAAAATCAAGAAAATAATTTTGGGATAAAAGACCTTAGAGGCTTTCAATTTTTGAAAAGGAAAGACCTTAGAGGCTTCCAGGTTTTGAAAAGGGAAGACCTTAGAGGTTTCCGTGCATAAAACCCTCTAGGAGGGATTTTGTTTTAAAAAGTTAGAAATCCCAGATTTGTGGGTAGGCTAGTGAGATGGGTACCACTAGGAACTCGAATTGAGGGATGTGTTGCAAGAAACCCCCGTAACGTTGAAGGCTAGGCCTCCGTATAATTCGTAAGGCCCAAACTCCCGCACGTTTGAGGATAGGCCTACATGGACTGGAAGCCCATGGTCTGGGTAATGATATTGACGATCGAAGGTGAGTGTTTGAAAATGCATGAAAATGATTTTCATGCATGACATTGGCATTCATTACACTCACGCATGTTATATAACAGATGTTATTGTGTGGTTATATGACTATACGAGCCTTTTGGCTTATGGACTATTAAACCTTTCTTTCATGTGATATAGATAAGGGCAAGGCCCCCAAGAATTGATGAGCTTCCGCTTTGTTTGAAGGTCCCGTTTATGTGATTTTTAATTTAAATGATGTAATGAATATGTTTCAAAGAATATGTTATGATTTGTTTGGACAAGTGTTAGTCCACACGCTTTGAAATAAGCATGGTAGCTTAACTCTGATTTTTCGCTGCTTATCTTGAAAATGTTTTGTTTGAAGAAAGGATATTTCTTAAATGAAAAGCAGATTTCTGTTTTATTAATATTTTTCAAATGATGAATATATTTTTCAAGCTCGGAGTAGAGTTTACTCGTGAAGGTCCCGTTTGGGAAAGAAATTGTGAGAACATGATACTTCGTAATGATTTCAGAACATTCTTAAAAATCTTGGGTTTTTATTTTAAGAATTTCTAAAGCTTGAGAAGAAGTATGATAAATGTTTATCAGATCTGTATGTTTTCCGCTGCACTGTTGTTCATTTGATGAACCGATATAGATTTTCTGTTATGTCTTTTAAATTGACAAGCAAAACTATTCAAAAGACTAGTTTAATGCTTCTGCTATCGTTTTACTCAGATACGTGAGTCTTTAAAGATTTGGATTTCCCATCAAAGATTTTCGAAAGACTATTCTATGCTTCCGCAGTAATCCTCGGAGTCTAGGACTCGGGGCATTGTAAAATGGTATCAAAGTTTTGAGGTTTCAAAGTTTAAATGTTTCAGAGCTTCGGAGTTTAAATGATTTTAAAGTTTAACGTTCGTTTTGCTAAAGAGAGAATTTTTCAAGTAAGCTTCGAGTCTAGGACCCGGAGTACTACAAGTATGTTCAGTCCTCCTTCCGCTCTTGATTATTATTTTATTTTTAATTAGCACCCCCTCGTCGCTAGGACCCGTGGCGGGGCGGGGCGCTACAGTATACATACAAGTTCTTGGAAGTCTTGGAGTCTGTTAGTTCAAAAATAAAATTAAAAAGAGACTCGAGTGATTAGAGCCTTGAGTCTCTTTTTACACATACTTTGAGCAAAATCAATCAATTCGGTCTTGCAACCAATTACATCTAATAAAAAGTCATGGCGCTTGTTTACATATATCTACTTGAGCAAAATTTTGTAATTAATTTGTTAATTTTACGTTCTAGGGAAAAAAATTATAAGTATTGCAAATAAAAAAATAATTTGAGCAAGGATTAATGGTGTCAAACGGGACGGCCCATCCCGCCCCGCCACCTTGACAAGTTGGACAAATTTTGGCAAGTCACGGGGCAGGTCGGCGAGATAGACGGGGCGCGACGAGTTGAATTGGTAAGGGAAATAGGGTTACTCGACCCAGCCCACTAATTCGTGGGTCTACGGGGCGGGGCGACTAATTCACGAGGTGGTTGGCGAATTGGCCCACGAGTTGCCCACGAGTTGATCTAAAATATTTAGATTTTTTTATTATTTTTTATTTTTTTTATAAATTTGTTTTTAAAATAAATGGTTTTAGTTTCAATAGAAACAGGTTCTTTTCTTTTCAAGGCTCTATCTATATATATATATATGAATAGATAGGCGAGTTGGACGGGTTGGGGCTGGTACATAGGCGAGTTGGACGGGTTGGGGCTGGCTTGCGGGTTGGCAAGGTGGGGACGGGCTGGGTTATGAGACGAGTTGGGTTTGCAGGATGGGCGAGTTGGCGAGTGGGTTGGCGGGTTAAGTGAGCTGGGTCATGGGGCGAATCGTGGGCCACATACGTGGAAGTTGACCCGGACCTATACCCAATAAATTGAGTCACAAGTTGGGCTTGTCCATGGGGCGGGGCGGGGCGAGTTGCAACCCGCCAATTGGCGAGTTGGAGCGGGCGGGGCAGGGCTGGCCAATTCGCCCCATTTGACACCCCTAGCAAGTATAGAGGGCCCCATTTTTGGAGTTTCTTTGGGCCTCCAAAAATTCACTACTGGCCCTGACTACATGTGGCAGTGGGACCTTATTCAATAATTATGATGAGACCATTTCAATATCATCCAATCAAAATTCAGTGGACCCACTGCTACATGTATTGGGATTCAAAATTTGGGAAACACAATATTACATACGTATATATGTGTGTGTGTGTGTGTGTGTGCGCGTATTTACTCATTGGATAGGTAGTTGTTAAATTATGATTGAATAGGAATTAATTAGGGGTGGCAATTGTGTCTTATCGTGTGATAAACTTATCGTGTCATTATCGGGTCGTGTCATAATTCTGTCATTTTTTATATGTGTCAAATACCTAAACCCAAACCCGACTAATCTGATACATAGATTACCCATTTAATCCGCTCAAATAGTAGACCATCTACGTCTACTTGTTGAAGACGGTTTAGTCTAGAGTTCATATGAATTAACTTAAAGTTGTGCACACAAATCTTGATGATTTTAAAAATGTGGTCAATATGATTCAAAGTTTACAAGCTAATAAAGTGATTACAAAGTAAAGTAAACTACCCTAATACCAAACCCTTGTCAAAACATTGTGAAAAAAGAAAAAGTGCAATATGTAATGCATGATAAAAAAAATCTTACCTTGAAACATCCAAATAATAACAATAATTGCAGTAAGCGTAGTTGTAGAAGTAGATTTCTATCTTCTAACTTGTATACTTATCTCTGAATTGTGATGTTGTGACTTGAGCGGAGAGACATGCAGAGTATTGAGTGGTTGTTAAGTTTTTTGGTGAAATTGAAAATGTAATTTGATTTTGCCAATGGGTAATAGTGTATATTTTCAAAAATGCCCTCACTGGATAGGTACATAATCGGATTATACGGGTTGACCCGATTAAAACATGACCAAATTCAATTATTAATCGTGTTAAACGAGTTGACCCATTTATGATCTAAACCCCTATAAGCTAAATCCAAACTCATTTATTCCGTGTCTAGCTCGTGTTGAGTAAAAAATTACCAACCCTAAAATCTAGAATTAATCAATACACACCTCAAGTTCTCTGACCAATTGTTTGGCTGTAGGAGCTGAAATGATAATGCGACGTGCAATGGGAGAAATAAAGCCTTCATCAACGGCCTTGTCAACGAAACACAACAATGAATTATAGAACCCTTCTACATTCAAAAGCCCAACCTACAAAAAACATATGATGAAATTAGTGAATAATCTATGCAATAAACATAACATAATCTATGAAATTAGGGTGTTGGAGTTATCGTTTTGGGAGTTCTTGGTTTGGGGCCTTCCTGCTGTTTTGGGTTCTTGGTTTGTTTGTTTCTGTTTTTGATTTGCGGCTTTTCTTTGTTTGATTTGGGAGCAGTGGTTTGGTTTGCCTTGGATTTTTTTTTTCTGGTGTTCCTTTTCTGTTGTTTCCTGTTGGGGTGTTTGTATCTCTCTTGGCCTTTTTGGCTCAATCTTTTAAATCGTCTTGCTGTTAAAAAAAAAAATGTTAGCTATGGGTTCCTTTTTAATTGCTGGTGACAGTATGTTATGTATAGTTCTATCCTGGTCTCGCTTGCAAAATGTGCTTCTTTTGCTTTCTTCATTCCCTTCGGGTTTGATGTTGGATTTTTGGGTTTTATTTGGTTTTGGCGTGGCTCTCTGGGGAATCTGTCAAGGAGTTTGTTTCTTCTGGGTTCTTGGTCAAGGCTGTCTTGGTTTTTTGGGGCCTCTGGTTGCTGCAGAAGTGGCTATTCTTGGTTTAGAAGGAGCTAGTTGGGGCAGCCTTCCAAAGGATCTACCTGGCAGACCATTTTGCTTTAATTCTATGCTGTTTAGATCCCTGCTGGGCCTCCTCTGTCTACTTTTTTAATCTGATTTGCTTCTCAGTTTGAGCTTCAAGCTTTGGAGCCTCAAATGTCGTGTTCCAGTTTCAACAATTGTGTTTTTGGTTTCTGGGGTTTGGGAGCTGGTTTGTCTTCTTTATGGGCAAACTTGGTGCTCTTGTTTTTTGTTTTTTTGGCTTTCTTGTGGCATGGGCTGAGTTGGGTTCTTGGATTTTGGGTGTAGTTTGTAAATGTTTTTATAATGTGGGTGATCTAGGGTTGTCTATTCTCAGGTTTAGGATGTGTGTTGATATTTATGTTAGCTAGGTGTTTTTGGGTTGTCATGTATTTGTTTTTGGGTTGACAGAGATATTAATGAATTTGAAATTGTTGCTGTTCAAAAAAAACAAACAAAACATAATTTTTTTTTTCTTTTTCTTTTTTCTTTTTTTGATAAGCAATAAACATAACATAATTTGAATTAATCATAAATAAACAAGTCCTTTTTGGACCAACCCTTGCAATCTTCCAATTCTAAGAACTCTTTTCTCCCATTCAAACAAAGATCCACAAATGAAACTTTGAAACACGTGGCATAACCAAGAAGTAATTCGGTGAGACCGTCACACCAAATTGTCAGGCATTGGTGTGATGCCCTATAATACAAGGCCATGTAACCACTGAAATAGGAGATATATGATGTCGTATAGTCATAACATATTGCTTAAAGTCAGCAACTATTTGCCGTGCCCACTTAAAAAAAGGGACCACATGGGTCCATATCATTAGAGTGTCACTCACTAAATAATTTTTCAAACTCATGGCATACCAAAATCTTATGCTGCCAAACTAATGGCAATATTGTATGCCTTTTTGAGTAGAGCAATGCTTTAATTGCTTCCTAAATTTTGTACCCCCAAATACTTCCCAAATACATGTGGTAGTTAGACCATCTTCAATAATTGTGGAACCACTTCAACATTCTCTAATCAAAATTCATTTGTGAAGCGTTTAAGATTCCAAATTAGGGACGTACATATAATTACTTTTTGAGTATGAATAATGATTGGTAGACATAAAGATCTGGGTCTTTTATTTCGGTGGGTCCTATATGTGCAGGCACGGACTCCACCGAAATGAATAGTCTAGATCTTTATGTGCGCATAATAGCATTACCCTTATTTAGTGCACATCACTATCTAGGTATCCCTCTTTTGACAAATTCAAAAAAATATTAGTATCAATTAAATTATTGAAAGTACTATATTCATTCTATTTGTTTAGGGGTGAACTGCCAACACAAATAACCAAAAAAAAAAACAAAACAAAGAAAAGGGAAAAATATACTAGCTGCTATAAAATTGAATCTCAGAGGAGGTGAATGATATTTACCCAAAGAAAAATGACAAGGAGACAAGGTAATTTTACTAATGTTCACTTAATAAAAGTAATTTTTAAGAAAAAAATGGTTAAAAGAGGTCTAACTTATAAGAAATATTTGATTGTGTTTTTTAAAAGCAATGGTAGATATACCTGATCAACTTCCTATCTCTTTGGAGGAATTTTTCATAAAGCCTTAGGTTGTGGTCATTTCCAAACATATTTGTACATCATGTGTGAGAAACAACACATAACATCCTAACTAGTGAAATTAGGGAGATATAATTGGAGAATAGGGCAAATGAAAATGAGTATTATGTTTCTTACAGGTTTACGGTGGATTCCAAGCTGAGCCCAAGTAATGACTTCCAACAATTCTTCAAGGGTGCCATAACCACCTGGTAGAAAAGGTCATTTATTAATGGCTAGTGCTAATGCCAAAGCAGAAAGTATTAATGCCAAAGCAGAAAGTGTCTCTAAAAGTTTTAGCGATAGTTACCTAAGTGTCGTTAAAACTTTAGCGATACTTTATGCTTTGGCATTAGCATCACCCTTATTAATTACCCAATGTTATGTTGGGAATGGGCCCACAATCACAACAAGAAAAACCACACCCACAAAGATGGAGATAACTAGAACAAGAACGACACAACCACGAAAGAAAATCAAGCAAATCAACACAACAAGATTTAAATGTGGTTCGGCCCAACAATGCCTACGTCCACGTGCAAAGGTGATCACTACGATTAATATGAAGATGACAAGCACTCAAGACCTCACGTGTATAACTCTCCAACCAAGTTATATGACACACACAATTGCTAGAAACTAATCTCTCCCTCACTAGTTTGCAGCCCTCTCTTGTGTATGTAGAAGATTTCCAACCAATCTTATGAATCCCTTGAGTAAGCCCTATATTTATAGAGATTGTATAGTCCTAATCCTAGTTGTAGTAGGATTTACCCCTATGGTAAGTCTTATACAACAAGGAATACTCTCACACACATTCCTATATAAACTAGGTAACTTCCACCATCAAAGGAATCCTTATTTGATAAGGAAACCACCAAATAAGTAATCCAATCATAATTAGGAAATCATTCCACTAATAGAATTTTAGGCACAATCCTAACAATCTTCATCTTGCCTCAAATTCCTTCCCATCAGTCCTCAGAGTCTTCATCTTGTAATCTTCAACTTCCACATCGATAGTGCATCACCTTTGCCATCCCCCAAGCTATTCAGCTACACCATTACTCAAGTTCACATCCCCCATGAACTTGAGATCAACAACGTCATCAAACACGAAACGCACGATCTCCACTTTGCTATTGTGGTCGTCTTCACCTTGAGTAGAAGTTGTCATCACTGAAGTTGTTGGAGCCTCATCATCTATTCCCTCAGTAGATTTCCCCACTGGCTTCCATACCCTCTTATTCTTCATGATATCTCCAAAATCTGTACTTCCCAACAAAACGTACAAATTTTCAACCTTCTTTCCCAAGAAAATTATACGAGAATCCCACTTCACCTTCATGAAGCCTCTCTTCGCGACAAACGAGCATCCTTTGGAATCCAACATTCCCAAGGAAATTATGTTTCTCTTCAAACCCGGAACATGAAGCACATCTGTCAAAAGCCTTGTCAACTCATTTGAAGTCTTGATTCGAACGGTTCCAACACCCTTTATTTCTCCAACTGTGTTGTTCGCCATATAGACTTTTCCCTCCATTGGTTTGTAGGACGAGAACCAATCTACATGCGAACACAAGTGAGCAAAACAAGCTGAATCAAGAACCCAATCCGTGGTTTTCTTCTCCTCCTCTGTAATTGTCATGACTTCTACGACATCTTCATCCGAATGTTCCAACACGTTTGTAGCGGTACCACTATTATCTTTCTTTGTTGGACAATCTCGCATAAAGTGACCCTTCTCTCCACAATAGTAACACTCCTTATCCTTCATAGGAGTTCTATGTCGTGCTCCTCCACTACCGCCTCCACTAGAGTTCTTCTTCCCTTGCCTTGGCCTCTCTTGTGTAACAAGTGCTTGTGCATCTTCCAACTTTTCCTCTTTGTTATCCATCTTCTCGCTAGAGAATAGAGCTTTCTTCACCTGTTCCACCGTTATGGTATCTCTCCCATACAACAATGTATTGAATAATTGATTATGGGTAGATTTTACCGACGTAAGGAGAATGATAGCTTTGTCCTCTTCATCTAGTTTGAAACCAACGTTGGATAACTCGCACAATAACTTGTTAAACTCACCTATATGGGCTTGAAGATCAACTCCTTCTTTCCGCCTAAAGGAGTACAACTCTTGCTTCAACATAAGACGGTTGGTGAAGTTCTTCCCCAAATAGAGATCCTCAAGCTTTTCCCACAAAGCTTTTGCGGAGGTCTCCCCCATGACGTCGTACACCACATCGTCCACCAAACTAAGCCGCATGGTGCTAACGGCTTTAGAGTTAATCCTCTTCCACATCTTGTCGGTCATCCCTTCCAGCTTGTTATCTTCACCGCACAATGCATCCTCTATACTTTGTTGCACCAAGGCGTCCTTCATACGCACTTGCCACATGCTGAAATTCTTCTTGCCATCGAACTTTTCTATTGCCATTCGCATATCCCCAAGCGAACTATCTCCAGCTGCCATGGATTCTCAACCGAGCTCTGATACCACTTGTTGGGAATGGTCCCACAATCACAATAAGAAAAATCACACCCACAAAGATGGAGATAACTAGAACAAGAACGACACAACCACGAAAGAAAATCAAGCAAATCAACACAACAAGATTTAAATGTGGTTCGGCCCAACAATGCCTACGTCCACGTGCAAAGGTGATCACTACGATTAATATGAAGATTACAAGCACTCAAGACCTCACGTGTATAACTCTCCAACCAAGTTATATGACACACACAATTGCTAGAAACTAATCTCTCCCTCACTAGTTTGCAGCCCTCTCTTGTGTATGTAGAAGATTTCCAACCAATCTTATGAATCCCTTGAGTAAGCCCTATATTTATAGAGATTGTATAGTCCTAATCCTAGTTGTAGTAGGATTTACCCCTATGGTAAGTCTTATACAACAAGGAATACTCTCACACACATTCCTATATAAACTAGGTAACTTCCACCATCAAAGGAATCCTTATTTGATAAGGAAACCACCAAATAAGTAATCCAATCATAATTAGAAAATCATTCCACTAATAGAATTTTAGGCACAATCCTAACATGTTAGTGATCACTCGAGAGTTCTTTACTTTCTTTCTTTTCTTTTCTTTTATAACTATTTTTTTTTAATGATCTATTTGATTTACAGATTTTGAGAAAGACAAAATAATAAACTATTTTCCCATGTAGTTTGCTCCCCCAGTTCCAAGTAATTTTAAAATAGAAACAAAGAAGAAACTTGCTTATTTTAATTTGTAGGAAGGCAAGTCACTCAATTTTTCAAATTTTTTTGTGTTCTTTCTTTGTAACCGAATGACAGATATGTTTTAGTGAAAGTTTTTAACAAAAAAGGAAGCAACTAGTATTTTGCTCCCAGTTTAAGTGCAGTTTATAGCCTCGTCTGATTAAATTGGAAATTTAGACACTGAATATTTTGCGCTGAAAATTTTAAGTACCTGCGCTACTTAGAAATGTTTTAGTGAAAGTGTTTAGCGAAATTCTTTTACCTAAAGTGTTAAGTAAATGCTTGACTAATTTTTCAGTTTAGTGGTGAGCCCTTATACATTATTTAAAAAAAAAAAAAGTAGCGGAGAATAAAAAATTTCAACACTTAATTCGATTATCAAACACGCTCTAATTAAGTGCAATAGTTTTTAATCTGACACATGACATTTTTGTTATGTATGTTACCGGGTAGTGCAATGAAGGCATCGGCTTGTCGGGACATCTCAGCTTTTCTTTGGTGCATATCAGAGACTGCTCTCACTTCTCCAATTGTCTCCCCAGTGATCTGTGGCAACACTTTCACGTCAGTCTTTCTCAAATTCCATAGTTAGTTTAAAAACATCGAGACAAGATTTTCTATCTCAGCACATGAATATCATAAGAATTAGCCTATTTGGGTAATACAAGAACCAGTGCAGTTATTCACAGGAAAAAACGGCTCTAATTAGTTCGGTGTATCTGTAGCTGGTTTTTGTTTTTAGAGGACATAGGAACCACCGGTGTGGAAGATTTGTCAATTACCCAAAATCAAGGGTACTAGTGCAGGGGTACTTGCATAATATATTAAAAAATATACTTCTATACAATCTTACAAATTATATATTATCTTGACTATTTTTTTTATTATGTATTCAAGATAAATAACACGCATAGATAAGCAATACTAGCCTTTTCTAGTATAATCCAACTTCTAACATTCTTAAATTGACTCCAAAGTTTTAAAATTATATTTGAGTCCCCCTTTTATTCAAAAAAAAAAACCATAATACCACATCTAAGAACAATCCATGCCAATTTGAATGCACATGGGTGCGGATTCTTCAACCTTTAGAGAAGTCCACGCTTCCTACCATAGGACTTTGTGGTCGAGTTAAAATACTGGTTCTTTAAAAGGAAAACACAAAACTAATTTTTTCAAAACTTGATAAAAGGGAGACTGGGGTTTGAATTTGATATTGTTTTAAGCAATCCAAAACACACCCTAAAACTTATAAAAACACCAACAAAGAAAATATATTTCGCAATGACATACGGAGGTTTTGGCCAACTGCAACGGGTACAAATGTTTCTTACCATAGGTACTAAGGTTTCTTACCACAGGTACAAAAGGTCACATGTACAAAGTTTCCTTATCATGCGTATAAAACTCATTTACCATAATTACAAAGATTTCTTATCACAGGTAAAATCACAAATGGCATCGCCTATGTAATACGGATACAATCATGACATATATGGATACGATATGATACATAGACAGGGATACAGAAAATTCCAAAAATGAAGGATACTGATATAGCTATGATACGTCAAATAAAAAATATTTTATAAATATATGCTAAATAAAAAATAAAAAGAGGATTGAAGGTTTTTTTTTTTTTTTTTTTTGGCTTTTCGAAAAGTTCCCACAAGCGCCACCCACACACACAAACAGGAGCCGGGGGGGGGGGGGGGGGGGGGGGGGGTGTGTGGTGCAAGTCCTACTTCAAAATAAGACATCCTCCCATAGACGGCCCAAAGAGGAACAAACCTCCCACTCCACTCCCAAAGGTTGAAACCCACCCCCCCCCCCCCCCCCCCCCCCCCCCTTCGGAGAGAGGAATTGATGCCACTAGATTTCAAGGGTCTTGGCAAAGAGGATTGAACATGAACATAACATATTCATCTATATCAACTAGCAACTTAGCAATACTGTTTTTAGCATAAAAAAAAATTGTGAAAGACCCTAGAACATAATTTAAAAACTCAAAGACATGTCCTTCACGTATCCTCGCTTGGCCCTACCATGCATGTCCGAAATTTAAAATTTAATCAATAATGCTAGGCACATACTCTAAACCACACCTTTACTTTAAATGCATGTACTTTATGTTGTGTAAGTAGTGCACAGAAAAATGTGAAAAATTCAAACAGCACAGAGTACATACATTTAAAACATGGGGTGTGATTTGGATTGTGGTTTAAAATGTGTGCCTAACACTTCTAAAATTTAATTAAGAAATTCTGACATGTTGGACACGTATTCGGGTGTACCCCTTACGTGTCTGTGTCCATCGTGTATCCGATATACATACGTCACCTAAAATGAATAATCCATGCCACTTAGGACACCGCATCCCAACAGTGTAGCCAAATGAAGTCTAACCTATGGTGGAACTTCTAGAACACTCATTTAAAAGGATTAAAAGGAAAAAAAAGCCAAAAAATGATGTCAAACAGGTTTTGTTTACTTTACTCAAAACCAAAACAAGGGAAAAGAGAAAAAAAAAAAAGAGAAAGAAGATAACTAAATGCAACTATTGATAAGTTGTTCCATCACAAAGAAAGGTCAATTCAGCTCTTTCTGCCCTAGAGGGTCACGGCATTGTCAAATTATTTACAAAATTCAAAACATCATAGCAAGGGATTTGATTTGAAGGTTTTTTTTTTTTTTTTTTTTAGCGAAAAAAAACGTATTTGAAGTTTTTGGATATACCTCTTTAGGCATAAGACTTCTTGGAATAACTCTGCAAAACAACCACATAAACATACATCAGTCTTGCCCATAAGTGAACAATCCACTATGTATATCTGAGAAACATTTAACTCAATTCTCTTTAGGCGATGTCATTACATTCCAAAGGCATTTTCTCAAGAGTCTGGGATGTTTGGGAAGGCCCAGAACCAATTATATGGTTTATCAATCAACTAATTTCATTCGATAGATACTGTTTTATTGTATATGGAGAGTGTTTCAATCTACAATATATAGTGTTAGGGTACACTCTTACACACTCAAAAAGCATCCAAACACTACTCTCCGATTTAAAGTAATGTAAATAGGATGTTTGTCAAGCGAACCTAATGTTGGTTGTTGAAAGAGCCAAAAGACTAAAGGATATTTGGTATTGCAAGATATATTTCACAATTAGTGGCTGGGTATTTACAATAATGCTAGGTATACACACTTTTCTACACACTTTTTGACACACTATGCTTTAAACATGCATATGCCTTGTGCTGTTTGAAATTTTTACACTTTTCTGTGCACCACTTACACAACACAGGGTACATGCATTTAAAGCTGTATGTCAAAAGTGTGTCAAAAAGTGTGTATACCTAGCATTACTTGGGTATTTATACCCAATTACAAGAAGTAGACAAGGAAATGCAACAAAGAGAAAATACAATTAGAGCCTATAATCAAGCTCCTATAATCAAGCTCTCAAGAATATTCAAACATTAAGCACATGGTTTATTTTCTAGAATATTCTGCAATATTCTAACACCCCCCATTAAACTCAAGGTGGCATACTAGAAGTCAACTTGAGTTTAGACAACACCTCTTGAAAACACCCAATAAAATGGTAAAAATATCTACAAGGTGATCTGTGGAAGAAATTGACTCGAGTTGAAGAGTGCCTTGTAAAAGATGATGAAGAACAAAGTGACAATCTATCTCAATATATTTTGTCCTCTCATGAAAAACATCATTATGCGCAATTTGAATAGCACTACGATTTTCACAATAAAGTGAAGTGGGAGCAGATTGAGGAGCCCCCATATTTGTAAGAAGCCAACGAAGCCGTAGTAGTTAAGAGACAGTATATGTAAGAGCACAATATTTGGCTTCGGTGCTAGATCGAGTAACAACAGATTGTTTCTTACTACGCTAAGAGATGAGAGAGTCGCCAAGTAAGAAACAATAGCTAGTTGTTGATTGCCTGTCAATAGGATCTCCTACCCAATTAGCATCCAATTATGCACGAAGATCTAGAGATGAGTTAGAAGCAAAATGAAGCCCACGAAAAAGAGTACCCTTGACATATCGCAAAATACGAAGAACAACGGCAAAATGACTAGAGCGAGGTGCTACCATGAACTGGCTGACAATATGCACAGCGTAAGCTATGTCTGGTCTAGTAACAGTCAGGTAGATAAGGCTACCAACAACCTGCCTATATAAAGTGGCATCAGCAAGTGGTTCTCCATCAGTTGGGCAAAGCTTGACATTTTCTTCCAACAACGAATCGATAACTTTGCTATCTGAAATACTAGCTTGTGACAAGAGATAGTATGAATATTTAGCTTGGATAAGAAATAACCATCAGAACAAGAGGTTACTTCAATTCCCAAAAAATAACTGAGTGTGCCAAAGTCTTTCATTTTGATTTATTGGCCAAGAGACTATTTGACTTTCTGAATTCCATGAGTGTCATCACCAGTGATGATCATGTCATCAACATAAAGGAGAAGAATGATAGTACCATGCACCGACTTTCAAAGGAATATGGTAGAATTGTATGGACTGGATGAAAAATCGACCAGACTAATAATATAACTGAATTTTGCAAACCATGCTCGAGGAGCTTGTTTAAGCCCATACAAGGCTTTCCGAAGGTGACAAACTTTATTTGGAGGATGATCTAAACCTGGTGGTGGTTGTATATAGATTTCCTCACGAAGATCACATTTGAGGAATGCATTCTTCACATCCATTTGAAATAAAGACCAATGTCAAATTACAACTATAGCAACAAGAGATCTAACTTTGGTATGTCGGGTCACCTGAGCAAACATTTTTCATAGTCAATGCCATATTCTTGGGTGAACCCTTTGGATACAAGACAAGCTTGTATCTCTCAATACGACCATATGAACAAGTCTTGATGTTGTAGAGCCATTTGTACCCAACCCCAAATTTTCCTATAGGCAAGTCAACCATGTCCCAAGTTTTGTTTTTCTGGAGTGCACAGAGTTCTTCTTCCATTGCTTACTGCCAAAGAGGGTTAGAAGAAGCCTCACAAAAGGAATGAGGCTCATGTAGTGTGGCTAAGGCAAAATAACAATGATAGTCATTTAATTTAGATGGTAGAGCTCTGACTCTAGTGGAATTCGAAAAGTAGTAGAAGAAGCGGGATCAGGACAAGAAATACCTTCAAGATCAAACATAGGTTACTCAGACACAGACTGTTCACAGGAATCATCCGACCGTACAGATTCGTTGAGAGGGGCTGGTAAAATAGTCATCAAAGTTGGAATGGTTGCATCAATGTCATTTTCTTCGGGGAAAAGTTCAACTGATGGGTTTGTGAAAAACAACGAAGCAGTAGAAGATGTTACATGAAATTTGGACAAACCGGAAAACATTGTATCCTCCCAAAAAATTACATGTCTAGAAATGCGAAGATGTTGAGCAACCGGATCATAACATCTATATCCTTTATGTTCAATACCATGTCCAAGGAAACAACACAACTGAGAGTGAGGTTCCAATTTATTATGCTCGTGTGGTTGAAGAACAAATCATGCACATCCGAAGGTTTTAAGATTTGAGTATTGTGGTAGAATGCCAAAGAAGTGCTCATATGGAGGTAGCTTATTTGTAACTGTAGAGGGAATGCGATTTATCGTGTAAACAGCAGTGAGATCAGCTTCTCCCCAAAACTGTTCAGGGATAGATGCAGAAATGAGTAATATATGAATAATATCCATGATATGCCTAAGGTTGCGCTCTGCACAACCATTTTGTTGTTAAGTTCTTAGACACGAGCAATGTGGGATTGTCCCGTCTTGCTTAAGAATGGCATAAAATTTACCTTGTTTATACTTTAATGCATTATCAAATTGTAAATTTTTGGTATTACAAAAGAATTGAGTTTTGACTATGGCAGAAAACTCACGATAAATGTCTAGCAATTCAGATCTATCATGCATTAGATAAATCCAAGTAAATCGTGAAAAGTCATCAACAAAAATAACAAAGTATCGAGACCCCCCAATGGAAGTGATAGGAGATGGTCCCCAATTATCAGAATGCACTAGTTCAAAAGGTGCACTTGTAAAAGAAACAATATTATTGAAAAGAAGTGCTGACTGTTTTCCAAGTTGACAAGCCATACAATCGAAATAAGATAAATCAGCTGAGCCTAATTAACCACTAGAAGCCAATGATCTAATTCTCTATTTTAAAGCATGACGAAGATGAGAATGCCAAGTACGAAGAGAATTCGAGGATGAATTTGCTTGAGCAACAGCCACTGAGGAGGAATGAGAAGGCACATGCATAGAAACCAATTCAAACACACGAGCAACTTTACGCCCAGTCCCAATAATCTATTTGGACAGTGAGTCCCACTCAACAACACCAGTGCAAGAAAAACCAATATCAAGACTAGGGTCACGTAATTGTCCCACTTCAATTAGGTTCATGGATAGCTTAACTACTAGGTAGGTATCTGAAATGGACAAATGTGAAGTGTTGATAGATCCCTTATGGCTTATTGGCATAAGTGATGTAGCAACCTGTAATTTTTGATTCCCGAATAATAAATAAAATACCATTTTTATTTTATTACTGTGTATTATTTCTATTAGTTGTTTTATTTTAATAAATTATTAATACCTGTGTTGTTAATTTAAATACAATGCCTTTAATTTTGTAATCCTTAGAATTTTTAGTTGTATTATTACGTAAACACTCGCCCCTAAAATACCCTCTGATTTAGGATAAAAGCCATTAACAAAATACTGTGTCACATCGTCTTCATTATTGTCCCTAATAATTATGTTGGGGTATTTTTCTAAAGCTAATCGGACCAACTAGACTAGCCTAACTGACCAAACTAGACCGAACTACCCAAGCTAACTGATTTATTTTAATCAACCGGCTGCATTATTGCGCAGACTGATTGAAAGCAATCAAACCAGCTGTATTATTGAGGCAAAATGATTTCATGCAATGAGTGAGGATTGTTTGAGTTTAAATTAGTATTTCAAAATATTGATTGCTTACATATGTATACACACACTCATAGACACAACACATACATAACATTAAAACGCAAAATCTCAAAGCTTTCAAGCTCAAGCTCCCATTGCTTGCTCTCTCTCACTCTCAATCACCACACATACAAATTACATTCTAGAATCAAAGAGAAAGAAGAAAATACAAAAAATGAAGAAGCACAGTGAGCTTCCATTGCCATTCCAAGCTGATAACTCATATTTCGATTTCTCAAAAATTCTTTAGAGCCCTAGACCCACTAACCAGAGGATGGTGAGTCTCTTGAACCCATTGCTAATGTAGTATAAGTCAGTACGCACAATCCGTGGGGTTCAAAAGTAGGTGAATGTGTATAGATATGTATATATAGCCATGGAGGTCCAAAATTTACAGACCAAAACCGTTAAAAAAATCAATTTTATAAATTGAAAATGATAGTTTCAGTCCCCTTAGGTTCAGTTTCAAGTATTAGGTGCTATTTTATAACGGTTGCGACGAACGGTTAAAACGAAGTTTTGGCGCCTTTGGGATGTTTACATATAAGTAGAGCTACAACAATAATTGACAAACGAGACTTATATACTTGTAATCTATGCGGAAATACTGAGAGAATGGTGTATCACAACCCCGTTTGATTTAGATTTTCAAAACTAGAAATACATACTATAACAGAGAAGCTGAGTTTTGAAAACAACGAGCTTGATCGATCAAGGGACTGTTTTTATGAAAATATTTTATGCTTAATCACTTGTACCTTCTACTATAAATTGTTGTACCCTACTGCTTTATTAATGCAAAATAGTTTCTAATCTTCATGTTGACATTATTAAAGGAATCACATGTATAAATCTAGTTGTTAATATTATGAGAAAATGTAAAAGGGAATAAGTCATACACTTGCATAAGTCGTGTTGGCATGTTTGAAAGGAGTCAAGTTATTTCAGTATGTATGTTTTCTGAGAAATGAGTAAAAGATGTTGTCACGTTTGTGGACATTGCTATCTACATTTATAACCTTTTATGGGCAGTCATCCTATCTTGGTCAAATAAAGCTTGACCAAGAGACTTTTATGGGCGGTAATGGTATATCAATCAGCATAAATAGGTTATTGCAACGTTGAATGTCTTGATGGATTTTATCTATACCACATTGGTACGGTAATCCTATCAAGCGAATTTTATGGGCTGTGATGTTCTAAATTAATGGCTTTAAGCTGGATGGCTTTAGTGAACCGATTGAGTCAAGAGTTTGTGGTTGAGATAAAAGAGTCGGTATGATTAGATGGCTGCATTGTTCATGCCCGGTCATATATTCATTTATTAAGTGTTCAATAATTGTTTATAAACGATGACTTGAACAATTGGTTAATCGTACTTTAAATTATTAAACAATAATGGCGGCTAAATGTACTTTTATATACATTGTGTGTGTTGCTCATTATGCTCACTCGGCTTTCATTAGCTGATGACTTTATGTCCTGGACACCCCAAATCTCTAGGCTTCTCAAGAGATGTTTATGCAGGGTAGTACGATAATGCCAGTTAGAGAGAAGAAGTCTCGTGGAGGCACTCTTTATTTTAATATTGAAGTTGTAATAAGAATAATATTTTAATTTGAATACGGCGGCTTGTGCCTTAAGATCTTGATTTAAACCATATAATAACCTTAAGTTTTATTTGAATATGACTATTACTATTATCTTCCCTGTTGCACTATATACTCTGTTTTATTTTGGCATGTTAAGCTAAGTACATGACAAGTGATCCCTCACCTGTCATGACCTATGGGTCCAAAAATGAATTAAATTTTTTTTCCCTATTTTGCTATGCTGGGGCTTGACAAGATTTTTGGTATTTGAGCCTTGGTTGTATACTTAAGCCTAAGCCTAGACATAGGTTTTGTTAGCAAAAGGATAGGCGTAGTTCGAATGTCCTCAGTACTTAGGATACGACATCCAGATATGCTAAGATTAGTCATTGATAGAAGATAGTTTGCTTTTGTCAGGTTATCATGGACCCATACCTCGTACCCAATGCTTATGGAGGACATGTGATTGCCCCTGACTCTATTGAGCCTCTTGATTGAGAGATTTATCTTACAATGATTCAATATCAGGCGACAGTCAGTGTAGAAAATAGTATGTGGTAGTCGATTCACACTGAGAATGCTGAGGACAAGACACGAGTCCGGTTGGAGGCCCTTTATCAGTCTAAGACGGACAAGTTAGTATCTATGGAGAGGGCTAAGAGGATCTGTAATCCTGACATATATTTACCTCGGGAGATGGAGATGGAGATGGAGATGGAGATGGAGATGGTTCAGGCACACATAGCATTTTGGTTGCTCCTATGTTACCACAAGCTATGGCTGTAGTGGCAGCTGTACCCATTGCACCCGTCGTTGACGATAAGGATGATGACGACGACAACGACGATGTAGAGATATCTGCACCTGCGATGATTACAGGGATTCGCTATGGCACCTAATGCCATAGATAATGAGATTGAGCCAGCACCTAAGGTTTACTTCATCGAGATACTCGAAGCCACCACCACAGCTACCAGTAGAGCTCATTGTTATGAATGAGGCTCCATCCCTAGTGTCAGATGATGACAATAGATTTTGGACTACCATCCGTACTACCCGTAGGACCGAAGCATGGCATCGTTGGCCTGTTGCTCCTGCTAGGCATGTTTAGATTTATGTTTATGGACTCTTTGTAAATATTGGACTAGTAGTGCTGCTTTCGGTACTGATGCATATTATAGATAGCACAAGGATGCATATAGGGCAATGACTCCTACATTTGGTATATCGGACTAGTAGTCCCAAAAATCTCACTTTTTGACTAGATAGAAGCATCAACTTGACATGTTAAATGTAACTGCTTACCAATATATAAAACTATTTTTGAAACCTTGTATTGATAATTTTATAAGTTGTACTTCTTATTATAAATTGCTTATTTGCTAACGATTCTACTATTAGGTCTTGTATTATAATATGGCAATAAGAAGCCCCAGGAACCATGGTTTGATCGAGGGAGCACCCCCAGCTATCGATCCGACCGATATGTTCGAGGCTTTTGTCTAAACAATTGAACGAATAAGAGACCTGAATGCCATCAATAGAAACGACAATAATCAGTAAGGCAGAATCCAAGCACGACAAATGGGAGACAAACGATTGGAGAGGTTCTGTGCACTACGACCAGAGCAGTTTGCTAGCACTGCCGAACCATGGAAGGTCGAACAATGGCTAAGGCAGATGGACCACATTTTTGAGATAGTGGAATGCAGCGACCAGGAAAAGAAAAAGCTGGCAACATTACAATTGACATATGATATTTTAGATTGGTGGGCGGTAGTGAAAGCTATCATGGGTGAAGAAGCTGTTAGAGCTATGACATGGACTACCTTTAGGAGAAAATTCCTAGAGATATATTTCCCAGTAACTGAGAGGCGCAAAAGGGAAAAGGAATTCATGGACCTGGTGCAAAGAAATAGGTCAGAACAAGAGTACACGACCCAATTTGAGAGGCTATCCCAATTTGCTCTACATATGGTGGATACTGATGAGAAGAAGATTCGAAAGTACAATCAGGGTTTGGCTCCACCGATACGTCGCATGACCATTGGGCACCTTGACAAGACGTTCGAATCTCTTGCTGATATTGCCATCGAATTGGAAGAGGAAGTGCAATCAAGTTGCAAACAGTTTGATTTTTGACCACCGCGGAGTGGTAACATTGGAAATAAGCCACTGTATTGCAATTAGGGTCAAAAGAGGACTTTTGATGGGAATCGGAAACCTCAGTCCACCCCTTATCAGACTCAACCACAACCAGGCATTAGGGCTGGCCAACTTCACCCGAGATCCGCCAAACCCGACCGACTCGAAGAGAAATTCTCGGTGGTGAGTCACGAGTTGAGGGTGTAATTTTTTCTAGTCTTCGGGTTGGATGTTGGTTCTTAATCACTAGACCCGACAATACCCAACCTGACCCGATCACTTATACATGAAGACCACATATATCTACCTCTCTAGCGTTTAGTAGAACTGTACATATATTTTATAGATAAATATACACTCTCCAGCTTTTAGACTTTCAAGAACAAAGAATAAAGAAAGAAAAGATTTTAAATATTGTGAAAACCCAAAAGAAGTTATATTATACAATTCGAAAGGCAAGTCACTCACTAACCATAGAAACCCTATTCTCTCAGTTCTTTTATTGGGTCGGCAGAGCTATGGAGCAACTGTACGTGACTCATCTCGTCGGCATCGTCTCTGGCGCAACCATTGGTGGTACTTTTGACCACGCCACCGCTAGCACACATCTTCGGCTCTTCGTCCCTTTGCCGCTGAGTACTACCGTACAGTGCTCGAGCTTTTTTTGGGTATTCTGAATGCCTTCTTGTATATCTAATTATTGATTAATTTATGCAATCAATCTGATTAAATTTAGTTGATTTGATATTAGATGTATAGATTTGATCCTACAATTGTTTTTAGTTGGGCGATCCTCTATGTATTTATTTTATGCAAAAGCAGCCTAAAATTTGCAATCGATTTTGACCCAAACCTGACTCGACCCAATCGAAACGAACAAGTCGGTTCCATCTGATCAGATGGGTAGATGGCGGGTGATAATTTACAAACCCGACTATGTTCGGGTGGATGAGCGGGTGGGGGACAAACCTGACTCACCCGATCCATGGCCACTCCTACTAGGCGTAGGAGGGAGTACTAGTAATTATTTTAATTGTGGTACCCTCTGTCACATAGCTCAAGACTGCAAAGCACTAAGGTGCGATTGTCGTCAAGATGTAGTATGTATAACTGTATCAAGAATGATCACATCAGCAAGTATTGTCACGCCCCCAAAGGAGGAAAATATGGCCAACCATGACAGCCCCGACTAAATGCTATCATTCCCGAGGTCACAGGTTATGAGGAAGGTGGTTATGAGGAAACTGGGTATGAAGGAACCCAATATGAAGAACAACCAGAGCAGCAAGTCATGGAAGGTACTTTAACACTTTATAATCATCGTATGAAAGCCTTAATTGACACGGGTGCCACACACTCTTTTATTGCTGCCAAAATTCTTTAAGATATGGATATAGTACCTCAGAAGTTAGACGTAGCATTGAATGTTGTCTCACCATTAGGAGCTACCACCACACTAAGATGTGTATGCAAAGCTTTCCCTCTACGCTTAGAGAATCGAAATCTTCCAACTAATTTGGTAGTCATACAATGAAAAAATTCGATGTGATATTAGGAATTGACTGGCTCACTAAGTATCACACTAAGTTGGACTGTGCTAAGAAGAGCATTACTTTTTGGGTACCTAGAGGTCAACCTTTTAAATTCTAGTATACCCCTATGAGTGATACAATCCTTACTAATTTCCCAGCTAACATTGAGACTATTACTATAGAAGTGGCTATCTCATCAATACCCATAGTCAGAGACTTTGAGGATATTTTCAGGATATCTCTGGGCTACCACCTAAGAGAGAGATTGATTTATGTATTGATCTAGTGTCTAGCACTATCCCAATATCCAAAGCACCTTATAGAATGTCTCCTACAGAGATACTGGAACTAAAGAAACAAGTTAAGGAACTTGAGGATTTGTGATTTATACACCCAAGTACATCACCCTGAGGAGCACCAATGCTATTCATAAAGAACAAGGACATACTGTGCATTGACTACAAAGAGTTGAATAAAGTCACTATCAAGAACAAGTATCCTTTACCCCGGATAGATGATCTGTTTGATCAATTGCAAGGAGCTACGATATTTTCCAAGATAGATCTATAGTCAGGATACCATTAGTTACTCGTACGACCGGATGTACCAAACACAGCTTTTAGAACAAGGTACATTTACTATGAGTTGTTGGTAATGCCGTTTGGATTGACTAATGCCACGATAGTGTTCATGGACAACAGAGTGTTCAGGCCTTACTTGGATCAATCCATCACATTGTTCATCAATGATATCTTGATCTATTCAAGGACAGAGGAAGAACATGAACAACACTTGTGAATCGCAATGCAGACACTTCAAAGTCATTACTTATATGCGAAGTTTAGTAAGTATGAGTATTGGCTTCAAGAGGTAAAATTCATAGGACATGTGGTCTCACAACAAGGAACCACTGTGGACTTATTAAAGACTGATGCAGTTTCAAGTTGGACTCGACCAACCAATCCTACTGAAGTCAGAAGTTTTCTTGGACTTGCGGGTTACTATCGGAGGTTCGTGGAAGGATTTTCAAAAATAGCAGCCCCTCGGACTGATCTTACTAAGAAAGATGTGAAGTTCGAATGGAATGATAAGCGTAAGCAGGCTTTTCAGGAATTGAAAGAGCCACTCACCACGGCACCAGTGTTAGCAATACCAAAGAAAGGTGAGAAGTTCTCTATTTTTAGTGACGCATCATATCGAGGATTGGGATGTGTACTTATGGTTCATGGTAGTAGAAGCCAAATGAATTGAACTACCTAACTGATGATTTAGAATTGGTTGCAGTAGTGTTTGCTCTTAAGATCTGGAGACACTATCTCTATGGAGAGAAGTTTAACTTGTTCTCTGATCACACGAATCTAAAGTATTTGTTTACTCAGAAATAATTGAATATGAGGCAACGCCGATGTATAGAATTCATTAAGGACTATTACTTCATATTAAAATACCACCCTGGTAAGGCTAATGTAGTCGCAAATGCCTTAGTTGGAAACCTAGAGATATAGTTGCATCTCTACTGGTTGAAGAATGGAAGGCTTTGGAAACAATTGCTGAATTTGATGTTCATTTCTACAAAAAATGAAGGACAGCACTTTGGATGTCTTGTAGTGCAACCGACACTTATTATTCGTATTTTTGTATGGTTTCAAAAAGTGTTAGCAAAAGACCAAGAAGAGTGGAAAATTGGAATCGATGGAGCACTCAGGTGTAGAAATAGGTTGTGTGTGCGCAACACGGACGATCTAAGAAAGGATATCATCGAAGAAGCACACAGATCTAGATTGATAGTCCACCCAGGAGGAACCAAAATGTATAAGGACTTGAAGAGAAATTTCTAGTGGGAAGGAATGAAAAGGGATGTAGCCGAATTTGTGTCTAAATGTTTGACTTGTCAATAAGTGAAAGCCGAACATCAGAGTCCCTTAGGACTTTTGGAACCCCTATCTGTTCCAGGATGAAAATGGGAACACATCACCATGGACTTTGTAGTTGGATTTCCCAAGACACAACATCACCACGATGCAATTTGGGTAATTGTGGATCGTTTGACGAAGTCAACTTACTTCATTGCTTATAGTATGACCTATCTAGTAGAAAGGATGAGCAGAATGTATCTTCAGCAAGTTGTACGACTACATGGTGTACCTGTGCCTATCGTATCAAATCACGATTCATGATTTATTTCAGGATTCTGGGAAAGACTTCAAGAAGCTTTGGAACTTCATTGAGCTTAAGTACTAATTTTTATCCACAAACAGATGGATAGACTGAACGCACCAATCAGGTCATGGAGGATATGCTTAGAGCATGTGTTATAAACTTTGAGAGTTTATAGGAAACACAACTTCCATTGATTGAATTTGCATACAACAACAGTTACCACTCAAGTATAGGGATGTCACCATTTGAAGCATTGTATGGACGACCGCGTCAATTCCCGCTTTGTTGGGAAGAGATTAGAGACAAGAAACTATTGGGAATAGACTTGGTTAGAGAGACCAACGAGAAGATAACAATTGCGATAGAGATGATATGTGCCGCAGAGAGTAGGTAAAAGAGCTATGCAGATAAACATAAAAATGGCAGAGAGTTCATTGTCAGAGATCATGTACTCTTGAAAGTTTCGCCAATTGGAGGAGTAGTACGCTTTGGACAAAAGAAAGGTAAGCTGTCACCTCATTTCATTGGACCATTTGAGATACTAGAACACATTTGTTAAGTTCCATATCGACTCGCGTTGCCACCAAAGATGTTTGGAGTACATAGTTTCTTTCACATCATTATGTTGAGAGAATACAAGGGTGATCATTCACACGCGATTTCTTTCAACAATATAGAGAACCACAAGAATGTCACCTATAAGGAGAGACCAATACGTATTTTGGATCACAATATGAAGAAGTTGCAGTACAAGGAAATTCCTCTAGTAAAAGTTCAGTGGAAGTACCACGATGAGAATGAAGCATCATGGGAGTTGGAATCAGAAATGAGAACTAAGTACCCGGAGTTATTTCAGGATTAGTCAGCTTAGATTTTGGGACAAAATCTCTAATAAGGGGGAAAAGATGCAACAACCAGTAATTTCCAATTCCATAATAATAAATAAAATACCAGTATTATTTTATTACTGTGTATTATTTCTAGTAGTTGTATTATTTTAATAAATAATTAATACCCGTCTTGTTAATTGTAAATACAATGCCTTTCATTTAGTAACCCTTAGTATTTTTAGTTGCATTATTACGTAAAGACTACGCCCTAAAAATACCCTACGATTTGGGATAAAAGCCATTAATAAAATATCGTGTCACATTGCCTACATTTTAGTTGTATTATTACATAAAGATTGTGTCCCTAAAATACCCTACGATTTGGGATAAAAGCCATTAATAAAATGTTGTGTCACATTGCCTACATTATTGCCCATTATAAATTTTGGTATTTTTCTAAAGCTAATCGGACCAACTAGATTAGCCTAATTGACCAAAGCAGACTGAACTAACCAAGCTAACTGATTAATTTCGATCAGACATCTGCATTATTGCATAGACTGATTAAAAGCAATCAAACAAGTGGTATTATTGAAGCAAAATGATTTCATGCAATGAGTGAGGAGTGTTTGAGTTTAAATCAGTATTTTGAAACACTGATTGCTTATATATGTATACACACACTCTCAGACACAACATATACAAAATTTTCAAACACAAAATCTTAAAGCTCTCAAGCTTAAGCTACCATTGCTTGCTCTCTCTCACTCTCAATCACCACACACACACAAAATACATTCTGGAATCTAAAGAGAAAGAAGAAAATGAAGAAGCACAGTGAGTTTCCATTGCCATTCCAAGCTCATAGCTTATATTTTGGTTTCTCGAAAATTCTTCAGAGCCCTAGCCTCGCTAAACCAGAGAACGATGAGTCTCTTGAACCTACTCCTAATGTAGTATAAGTCATTACGCACAATTTGTGGGTTCAAAAGTAGGTGAATGCGTATAGATATGTATATATAGCCATGGAGGTCCAAATTTTACGATACCAAAAATGTTAATGAAAATTGATTCTGCAAATTGGAAATGGTAGTTTTTAGTCCGCTTAGGTTCAGTTTCAAGTATTATGTACTAATTTATAACGGTTGCGACGAACGGTTAAAATGAAGTTTTGGCACCTTACGGATTTTTACACATAAGTAGAGCTACGATAATAATTGACAAACGAGACTTGTATATTTGTAATCTATGAGGAAATATGGAGAGAATGGTATATCACAACCCCCGTTTGATTTAGATTTGCAAAACTTGAACTACATACTGTAACAGAGAAGCTGGGTTTTGAAAACGACGAGTTTGATCGATCAAGCTCGATCATGGGACTGTTTTATGCAAATTCTATTTTATGCTTAATCAGTTGTACCTTCCGCTATAAACTATTGTACCCTACTACTTTATTAAAGAAAAAAAGTTTCTAATCTTCATGTTAATATTTGTTGTTGCGAATAATGACCTATAATACACAATGCAAACACACACAGAAACAAGAAACAGACAAACCACGACACAAGATATACCCTGTGGTTCGGCCAAATTGCCTACGTCCATAGCCTCTTACACCAGTTTACTGTATTCAAAGATCAGAAAAGATTACAAGTTTTTTCTCTAAAAAAAAAAGCTCTCAACACACTGCGACTGCACAAAGAAGGGATAATATATCCTATTAGGGTTACATTGAAAATTACTAAAATACTGCTCGTCCAACTAGGGGGGACCCGCCCCCCGAACCCCCGGTATCGGAGTGGATCAGACTTCACAAACCCAACAATCTCCCACTTGAAGACTGATCTGAGTGAGAAAGAAACCGTTGTCACCTCCATCGAAACAAATTGTGTTGGTGTGAGAATCATTGTCTTATAGTCTTGAAGACAAATAGATGTTGAACATTTCATCAACTTCTCCATAGTGACCACCTTGGTAAACATATCTGTAGGATTATCGTTTATATGAATTTTCTCCGAAGTGAACTGTCCATCCTCCAAAAGTGAGCAAATGAAATGGTACTTGATGTCGATGTTCTTGGTTCTCGAGTGGAAAGCTGAATTCTTTGCAAATGAAATTGCACTTTGACTAACACTGAACAACTGAGAAACCCCCTCTTGTTCCTACCAATTTCTTTCATGAAACTCCTCGACCATTCCATTTCTTTACAAGCCTCAGTGGCTGCCATATACTCTGCCTCTGTCGTGAAGATGGTTACAATTTTCTGTACTCTGGAGACCCAACCGACTGCTGCACTGCCCAAAGTAAACACATACCCTGTAGTGCTCTTTTTGCTGTCAATATCCCCTGCTAAATCTGAATCCACATAGCCCTACATACGAATGTCTAACCATCATGATATAATGCCACATCTTTAGTGCCTCTAAGGTACCTCAGAATCCACTTAACACCTTCCCAATGCTTATTGCCTGGATCTGCCATAAATCTGCTCACTACTCCTACTGCATGAGCAATGTCTGGCCTTGTACAGACCATAACATACATCAAGCTGCATACTGCTGATGCGTAAGGTACTCTAGCCATGTACTTATAATCTTCATCTGTGAGTGCTGCTTGATCTTTGGAAAGTCTGAAGTGACTTGCCAAAGGAGTGCTAACTGGTTTAGCATTTTCCATGTTAAACCTTTTTAGAACCTTGTCCACAGATTCTGCCTGTGATAGTTCCAACTTCCTGTTTACCTTGTCCCTGCTGATTCTCATCCCAAGAATTTTCTTTGCATTTCCCAAATCCTTCATAGCAAATTCCTTGGGCAACTGTGCCTTGAGATTTGAAATCTCTTCCATGCTTGATCCTGCAACAAGCATGTCATCTACATACAAAAGCAATATGAGATAAGATGTAGCAAGCTTCTTAAAATAACAACAATGGTCTGAATGACATCTAGTAAAACCAGCTTTTGCTATAAAAGTGTAAAACATTCTATACCATTGCCTTGGTGCCTGTTTTAACCCATATAGACTTTTCTTAAGCTTACATACCAGATTCTCTTTCCCTTTCACCACATAGCCTTGTGGTTGGTGCATGTAAATGTCCTCCTCTGAATCACCGTGGAGGAAGGCAGTTTTGACATCCAATTGTTCCAAGTGCAAGTTCTCAGCTGCTATAATACTTAGCACAGATCTGATAGTAGAAATTTTAACAACAGAAGAAAAAATTTATGTGTAGTCAATACCCTGGTTTCTACTAAAACCCTTTTACTACCAACCTTGCCTTGTACCGATTACTCCCATCAGATTCTTCCTTTATTCTATTATGCAAAGTTGACTTCTCCTTTGGCAACTGGAACAAATCCCATGCCTGGTTTGATGAAAGAGAATACAACTCATCATCCATGGCATGCTCCCACTTCTCCCTGGTCATAACCTGTAAAGTGTCCTCAAAACATTCTGGTTCACCACAATCAGTTAATAACAAAAGATTCATTAAAGGTGAATAGTGCATTATAGGCTTACTAACTCTAGTAGACTTCCTCGGAGGGGGAGTTTGTGGTTCTTCCTTTTGGTGTAGGTTGTATGTTCATATCTTGGGTCTTCAAAACATTCTTATCTGAAATCTCCTCAAACTCTATAAAATCTGAATTTTCAGTAGTCTCCTTTTGATGACCAAGTCTATCTTTGTACAAAACAGACTCATTGAACACTACATCCATGGTCCTCACTATTTTCTGTTTTTCAATGTCTCACAGTCTATACCCATAACTATCAGTGTCATAGCCAATGAAGTAACACTTCTAGACTTAGGATCATGCTTACCCCTATTCTCAGGTTCAACGTGTACATAAGCAGTGCAACCGAAAATACGAAGATGAGAGAGATTTACCTCTTTTCCAGTCCAAGACTCTTCTGGCAAACCACAATTCAAAGTAACTGAAGGTCCCCTATTGATCAAATACACGGTAGTGTTTACTGGATCAGCCCATAATTGCTTAGGTAGCCCAGTATTTATTCTCATGCTCCTTACATGCTCTAGGGTTGTCCTATTCATGCGCTCAGCCACTCCATTCTGCCTTGGCTTCCTTGGGATTGTTTTCAGTCTTCTAATCCCATTTGTAACACAATATGACTCAAAGTCATCATCACAGTACTCACCACCATTATCGGACTTGAGACACTTTAGCTTTAACCCTGTCTCATTTTCAACCAAAGCTTTCCAATTCTTGAAAGTACCAAACACAACAGATTTACACTTAATGAAATATACCCACAATTTTCTAGTAGCATCATCTATGAAAGTGACAAAATAGCGAGAGCCATCAAGAGAAGGTACCTTAGATGGTCCCCATACATCAGCATGGACCAAATCCAGTCGTTCTGATTTTGGAGTCCTTGCCACCTTGGTAAAACTGACTTTCTTCTGTTTTCCCAAAATGCAATCTTCATAAAAGTCCAGATTAAGATGCTTCAACCAAGGTAGTTTCCCTTCCTTCATCATCACCTTCAATCTTTCTCACTCATGTAACCAAGTCTTCTATGCCATGTACTGGCATCAATTCCAGATGACGCCACTGTTATGCTACTATACCACGAGCAAAACCCATGGCCCCTTTGTTCATCTTCCAAGAATCTATCGTGAATGACGTTACCACTCCAGTTCCTAACAATTGCCCAACTAAAATCAAGTTCCTTGTCAAACTAGGCACATGTCTGACATCCTTCAAATTTAACACTGTCCCATTGGTTTAATCTGTACATCACCTTTTCCCTACAATATTGCAGGCCTCGTCATCACCTAAACAGACTTTTCCAAAATTTCCCTGTACATAATTCTGAAGGACATCTATGCGTGGGGTGGCATGGAATGAAGCTCCCGAGTCTACAATATACGACTCACTGCGAGAGTCTGCTACACAAATCAAGGCATCACTATCCTCATCTTCAGTAATGTTTGCAGTGTTCCTACCCCCTTGAATGTTGCCATTCTGTTGCTTTCTTGGATTTTTGCAATCTCTCTTGTAGTGCCCTTTTTCACCACTATCCTAGCATTTAGCTGATTTCTTATCACGTCCGTGAGATTTTGATCTCCCTTTTCTCAATTTTAATCCGTTGTTCCCACGAGAACCATTGTTCCAATATTTATTTTTGCCCCTATTCAACTTTCTGCCTCTTTCTTCTGCATTCAATGCTAAACCAGAAGTTGATTCTTCTCCTGAAGATCTCCTATGAGCTTCTTCTCCCAAAACAAATTCAGTCACATCTTCGAATTTTAGCATCGAGGACCCGGATGAATTGCTTACTGCCACGACCAGTCCATTCCAACTATCCGGCAAACTTGACAGAAGTAACAAGGCTTTTACCTCATCTTCAAATACAATTTTCACAGACTCCAATTGGATTGCTATTGTATTAAACTCGTTCAGATGTTCGGCAATGATAGCATCATCTGCCATCTTTATATTGAACAGCTTCTTCATCAAATAAACTTTATTGGATGTAGAGGGCTTTTCGTACATCTTCTCTAGGGCTACGAACAACCCTGCTGTCATCTTCTCCTTAGCGATGTTCAAAGCAACCAATGGTGACAGACTCAACTATACGGTTCCTAGGGCTTTACGATCTAGTACACCCAACCTTTGTCTTTCATTTTTGCTAGTTTCGTGCCTTCAATGGGTAGGTATAGATCCTTCTGGTATAGACCATCTTCAATCTGCATCTTCCAAAAAGCAAAGTTCAAACTATTGAACTTCTCAATCTTAACTTTCTCTTCCTCTGCCATTGTGAATCACTGGTCTACAATCTAGCTCTGATACCAATTGTTGTGAATAATAACCTATAACACACAATGCAAACACATACAGAAACAAGAAACAAACAAACCACGACACAAGATATACCTTGTGGTTCGGCCAAATTGCCTACATCCACAGCCTCTCACACCAGTTCACTATATTCAAAGATCAGAAAAGATTACAAGTTTTCTCTCTGAAAAAATAGCTCTCAACACACTGCGGCTGCACAAAGAAAAGATAATATATCCCACTAGGGTTACATTGAAAATTACTAAAATATTGCTCGTCCAACTCGGGGGCCCTCTCCCCGAACCCCAGGTATCGGAGTGGATCAGACTTCACAAACCCAATAGTTTGCACCCGGCCAAAATATGTTTTTTTATAAAGAGTGCTAGACATGACCGAATGATTGTAGAAAATTCGGACTGAGTGACCTTGACTTCAGACTCACCAAAGTTAGGCCAAAGACCACCTCAATACCAATTTTAATTCACTATTTGGTCACCTTGATCAAGAATACATGTACATGTTGTGGGACCCATTTTTTAATTTACAAAAGAACTAATATTTAATCATGATGACATCATCAATGAACATACCAATGGCCTTTGTCTTTTGAACAATTCGGCCACAACAATGTCTAAAGCATCACCGATGGGACCATATGGCCATGGCAACACACCAAGGCTAGGACATCAAAAATCCATTCGGGCACTTCCTTGATCAGTGGTGTTTAAGTTGCAAATTGTAAGGCAACATTGGGGGAGAAAATTTAGCATTCCAAGACATTGAAACATGTGCAAACATTGGGAACTCAAATTTGGCATTCCCGACGGATTTTGGCTTATGAAGGAAGCCTCAATTCTTTACTTATAAAATACAGCTCTCCACAACAGATTAAGATCCTCTCTAGCAGCCCGAACCAAACACTCCTTAAAAGCATTCCTTTTTGTTTTTCTTTTAAGCATTGCAGTAGCATTTACAGTAGTAGTTTCTCTTAATGTTCTACTATGTTTCTAGTAATTTCATTTCCCTGTGATCCCTTTAATAAAATATATTTCCACTTTCAAAGCCTTATTTTATATCATTTTCACCACTTTCAAGCTTGTATGCTTCAGCACTGTTTGAGAACTTCTAGTAAGGGTAATTCCCTATTTATTTAACACAATCGCCTGATCACTATTTTTGTACACCACACTTATAGGGATAAGTTTGGTATACACGTTTGGGTCTTCGTACAAAGCCACTGACACGCCCGATCAATAGCACCACACTGATGATGCAATCAATATTTTCTACCAAACAATATTATTAATGGAATCACATATATAAATCTATTTATTACTATTATGAGAAAATGTAAAAAAGATTAAGTCATACACTTGCATAAGTCGAGATGACATGTTTAAAATGGGTCAAGTTATTTCAACATATATGCCTCGTGAGAAATGAGTAAGAGATATTGTTGTGACATTTATAGAAGTTTTTATCTACATTGATCGACTTTTATGGGCGGTGATACTATCTTGGTCAAACAGAGCTTGACCAAGAGGCTTTTATGGGCGGTGATAGTAGATCAATCAGGATAAATAGGTTATTGCAACCTTGAATATCTTGATGCATTTTACCTATACCACATCAGTACGATAATCCTATCAAGCGGCTTTATGGACAGTGATGTTCTAAATTAAGGGCTTTAAGCCGGATGGTTCTGGTGAACCGACTGAGTCGAGAGATTTTGGTCAAGATAAAAGAGTCGGTAAGATGAGATGGTTGCATTGTTCATGCACAGACATATATTTATTTATTAACTATTCAATAATTATTTATAAGCGATGACTTGAACAATTGATTAACCGTACTTTAAAGTACTAAACAATAATGGTGGTTAAATGTACTTTTATATACATTGTGTATGTTATTCATTATGCTCACTCGGCTTCCATCATCTGGTGACTTTTATGTCCTGTACACCCAAAATTTCTAGGCTTCTCAGGAGATGTTTATGCAGGGTAGTACGATTATGCCAGTTAGAGAGAAGAAGTCCCGTGGAGGCACTCTTAATTTATTTTATTGTTGAAGTTATAATATGAAAAATATTTTAATTTGAATAAGGCGGCCTGTGCCTTAAGATATTGATTTAAAACCTTGTAATAACCTTAAGTTTTATTTGAATATGACTATTATTATTATCTTTCTTGTTGTACTATGTACTCTATTTTATTCTGGCATGTTAAGCTAAGTACAGGATAAGCGATCCCTCACCTGTCTTGACCCACGGGTCCAAAAAGGAAATGAAATTTTTCTTCCAATTTTGCTACGCTAGGGCGTGATAAGCGATCCATTAGCATTTTGAATCAGACGATCATATGATGCATGAATTTTAGAAGAAAATGCTAATGAATCTGATGTCATATGATTACAACATGCTGAATCAAATAGCCAAAAAGAAGTACCTAGTGCAGCAGAAAGAGTAGAGGATTAGAAATTAATGCGAGACAGAACCTGGTTAACTATGGCCTCAAGATCTGCTGTAGAAATGTTGGACATACTAGAGGTTTGTGAATTAGCAGTATTCGAAACAACAGCAACATGGTGCCCAATGGCGCTATTCCTCTCCTGTTCTCGTTTCTTTCTTTCCAACTTATAACATTTCTCAACTGTATGGCCCTTCTTTTTGCAATATTTGCAATAATCTCTACTTTGTGGAACAGAGGGAGTGGCCAAAGCCTTTTCAACAGGGGATTGTGGGACAACTAAAACATTATCAGAAGATACTCGAGTTATATTCTTTCTTGTTTCTTCAATTATCAATTCAGCAACTAGCTTTTCTATAGTTGGAAGAGGATCACGATGTAATAGATTAGTTCAAATATGTTCATAATCATCACGTATTGCTATGAACAATTGATAAGCGCGCATAGCATCACGATATTCATAGAATTTCTTAACATCACCAATATTCTCCCAGTGAGGTTCAGACAGACTGACCAGTTTCTTGACGCATACGATGTAGATTAATCATGTGCTGATAACAAGAAGCACTACTAGTGGCTAAGTAGCGTGTAGCTTAAAAATCCCATACCTCTTAAGCAGTATCAAAATTTCCAAATTGTTGCCGAATAGATTTAATAGAAGTATTGCCAAACCATGATATAATTTTGTGATTGTTGATGTCCTATTCCTCAATATTTGGTTTATAGGATGCATCGGGCTCCTCATTTTGATATCTCCAGTAACATACTGTCAAAGCTTGCATCCCTTAAAGAAAATTGCGCATGTATTGGACCCAAAGGGTGTAATTTGGGTTAAATGCATTTTGCACCTTCAAACTATACTCTAGTTTGGCACTTTGGTCCCTAAATAAATTTTTTTTTTTGCATTTTGGTCCCTCAACTAATATTTTGTGGTAGTTTGTCTCCTCTATCACTTTTAGCATCACTAAAAGTGACTTTTTCCATCACTAAAAGTGGCAGGGGAAAATTTTTCTAAACATATTATTTGAGGGACCAAAATGAGAATTTTTTTTTTTTTTAGAAACTGATACGCCCTAAATTGGCTCTACTCTATGACCGATCGATTCTGTTCAATGACCGGCTCTTATCCCGACCAGGTCGTGCTATATAGCATCATCTTGAGCAGTCTAGACTACCCAAGACATCCTAAGTGGTATATGCCTAAAGCCTGACCAACAGGTCGGGAAGACCGCACAGGCACAGCTCGTCGCAGGGACAGCTTACCCAGGCCCCGAGGTATGATCCAGAATATTCCAGACAGTTTCCTACTCAAGTTAGAAGACTAATGGAAAGTGCACATTATTTTCTAATCCAATTAGGAAACCCTCATGATTGATGCCAATCGATCCTAAATCAGATTGTATTACTTAATCTATATATTTCCTTGTACGAGTAGGTTTCTTGCATCTCTAAAAGACACCACTCACCCCCATAGAAGGGATCAACTTTTTAGTCTATACAGCACCCCTATAGCAGTCATCATCACGCCCGGCTGACCTGCGGTATCTCCAAACTATTGTTGGTTCACCACAGGTCCCCGACTTTTTACAGTATAGTGAACGTGTTCAGACACACATGTGGATGTAGGTTCCTTCATTGACAGGGCCGAACCACATACAAAAAACCGGTCTTTCACTCTCTCTCTCTCTCTTTCTCTCTCTCTCTCCTTAAACTGCTCTAGTTTATCTTACCAAATTTTGGCATCATCAGCTTGGCGCCGTCTGTGGGAACGACAAATTTCTCAAAACACAAATCTCTCAACTGACAGTCATGCCTCGGAAGAAGGGTAAGAAGGCTACACTGCGGGCTGACCGGGCCATCCTGCCGTCCCTGGCAGTCTTGACAGTAGAGTAGATCACCCCGACCCTCGCATAGCTCTTGAAGATCTAGCATCAAACCCAGCAGCAGGTCGAAGCCCTGCTGGCCCAACAAAGCAATCCTAAAGTGACCGGGAAATAGCCCAAGAACGTTGCGTACGGTCGGGAACCTATCTTGACAAGACAACGTGACCGAGCCAACCCGTCCCGCATTGAGGACGCCACAGACATCAACGTTAGACGTGCTGCCCGAGAGGAAAGGTAAGAACGCATGGCCCAGGAATCGGTCCACGATCACTCGGCCAGGAGCCGGGATGATCCTAGGCACCCGACCAACCGGAGTCATAGCCGAGCCTCGTCTTAGAGGACAGGACGCCATGAAGAAGAAGCCTCTTCCACCAACCGAACCAACCCCTCGGATACCGGTAGGGAAGGTGTAGTGGCCCGTATCCAGAATTTGAAGAAACAGATCGACAGAATGGCCAAAGAGCTAGGCTAGAAAGCTACTCAAGACCATGTCAATACCGAGACAAAGTCACAGTTCTCTAGCCTAATCATGAGGTTTGCCATCCCATGAAAATTCAAGCAGCCTCACCTTGATTCATACGACGGATCGGGTAGCCCAGTAGACCACGTCTGGACCTACAAGGCCCAGATGGCTCTCGCCGCCAGTGCCGACGAACTATACTTCCTAGCCTTTCTCAGCACTTTGAAAGGCCCGCCCGCTCAATGGTTTCACTCCCTGAAGCCCCGATCGATAAACGATTTCAAGCAACTAAGCAAGCAGTTCATCAACCATTTCATCGGTGTGCATGAACGGCCAAAGCCTGACATACAGTTGCTGACAGTCAGGCAAAGGAATAATGAGTCCCTCAAGGAATTCACCGACCGATTTAATCAAGAGAAGCTTGGGATCTATAACCTTGATGAAATCGTCACTATTACAACCTTCTGCTCGGGAGTTCAGCACACCAAGTGCGCCACGTAGTTTCACAAAAACCGACCAGAAACCTTGGTGGAACTCACAGAGAAGGTCAAAAAGTACATTGACACTGAAAAATTTCTAAAGACTAAAGACCCCAGGCATATAGGCGATGAGCCTTCAAGGAATAAGCGAAAATGAGATCAACCCGAGAAGAACAATGCAAAGGAGCCCAATAGTTCTGGCAGGTCTTCTAGTTCACAGCGGTCTGGGTCCAGCAGTCTGGGTCCAGCAGTCCCAACCCGACCTCCAATTCACAGCGGTTTGAGTCCGGCAGCCCCGACCCGACCTCCAGTTCACAATAGTCTGAGTCCGGCAGCCCCGACCCAGACTCCAGTTTGCAGCAATCAGGATCCAGGGATACCGACTTTGCCTCCAGCTTAGAGTAATCAGGAGCCCGGTGATCCTAACCCGACCTCCTGTCTTCATTAGTCTAGATGAGCCTGACTATAGTGGTACTTGCCCGATCATTGCATGAGGCTCCACAAACTGTCAGAGAGCTCTTGTGAAGACCTCAGGACCACATCAGAGGCACTTCAAAAGACCTCGGACCACACTCGAGGCACATTAAAAGACCTCGGGATCACACCCGAGGCATATAAAAGACCTCGGGGTCACATTCGAGGCACCCAAAAGACCCCGGGGTCACATCCGAGGCACCAAAAGACCTCGGGATCACACTCGAGGCATCAAAAGACCCTACAACTACCAATGTTCTAGGTCGGCCGCCTACAATAATTGTTTCTGCAACATCTACCTCAAAAGCTTGGGGGGCAAGAGGGAATAAAAACTATAGGAGGTCACATAAGGTATTTACAAGCCTTGGGGTTAACTGAGTGAAACTCTTAGGCAACTCAAGGGCCTACAATATTCAGAGGCATAAACTTCACTTGGTCCAAACCGACGATAGAGATGACTAAATCTCTTAGGTTGGCCCATGATAGAGGAGTAAAAGAAATCTCTAAAAATTCATACATTTTGGGTCTCCGCTTAGGTCCAAACCGACGATAGAGGTTATCCTCTTAGGTTGGCCCACTCTAAAGCAACACGCTTTAGGTTGGTTCTACCAACATGGTCCAACTCTTCTCCCAACAGTCTTGACGAAAGCTTGCTGGGTGGAAGATAACCATCCTAGGGAGCTAGCACAAAAAGGACCCTAAAGCAACACGCTTTAGGTCAGCTTTTCCAACATCATCAAATTCTTTTGCCCAGAACCTCGACGAAGGTTTACGGGTAGAAGATAACCACCCTGGAAGCTTAACTTCAAATAGAAGACACTGAATTAGGCTAAGTCTCAACTCTTGGCCAATTCCCGAGCACTTAAAGATTCCGAACTAGGCTTTTAGCCAGTTCCCGAGAACTCACAAGACTCAGAAATTCCAAGGCAACTTTCCCAAGCACTTAGACAGTGGCAAGTGGCGTCAAATAGATTTCCAAACTTGCCCCGATATAGCATCCAGCCAACCTTGGAAATTGATACGCCGAAAATTGGCTCTACTCTATGACTGAGCTGTTCTATTTAATGACCGGCCCCCTATCCCGACCAGGTCGTGCTACATAGCATCATTCCCAGCAGTCTGGACTACCCGAGACATCCCGAGCAGTACATGCCCAAAGCCCGACCAACAGGTCGGGAAGACCGCACAGGCACAGCTCGTCGTAGGGACAGCTCACCCAGGCCCCTAGGCATGATCTAGAATATTCCAGACAGTTTCCTACTCAAGTGAGAAGAGTAATGGAAAGTGCACATTGTTTCCTAATCCAATTAGCAAACCCCCATGATTAATGTCAATCAATCCTAAATCAGATTGTATTACTTAATCTGTATATTTTCTTGTACGAGTAGGTCTCTTGCATCTATAAAAGAGACCACTCATCCACATAGCAGCCATCATCACGCCCGGCCGACCTACGATAGCTCCAAACTATTTTAGTTCACCACAGGTTCCCGACTTTTTACAGTATAGTGAATGTACTCAGACACACACGTGGACTTAGATTCCTTCATTAACAGGGCCGAACCACATACAAAAAATCGATCTCTCACTCTCTCTTTCTTTAAACTGCTCTAGTTTATCTTACCAAATTTGACATCATTAGAAACCAAAGTGCCAAACAGAATATAATTTGAGAATGCAAAATACATTTTACCCTACAATTTTTAAAAAATGACAAACCCCAAACTAAATGGGTTCCACGTGACCAAAGAAATGGTCAGAAATTGACGTCTTGAAAAAGGTTAAGCAAAAAAGGTGGTCCCACACAATTAATGGGTTGCACTTTCCTTAAAGAAGAAAATAAAATGGGTGAGAAGACAATACAGTGCCTTAAATTGGGTTTGAACGAATGGCAGCTGAAGATTCTGTAGAAACTCAACCAGTTATTATTTCAGCCGGAAGGATACCCAAAGCCAAAATAAAGGATGGTTATGAAGCAATTGATGAAATCAGTCTTGTATGCTCTATACCAGGTTGAAAGAGCCAAAAGACTAAAGAACTTTTGGTATTGCAAGATATAAATCATAAATAGTGGCGGAGTATTTATACCCAATTACAAGAAGTAGACAAAGAAATGCAATAAAGAGAAAATACAATAATAGAATATAATCAAGTTCCTATAATCAAGCTCTCCAGAATATTCAAACATTAAGCATGTGGTTTATTTTCTAGAATATTCTGTAATATTCTAACATTGATTTTTTTTAAAAGTAAGATCAAAAATGAGATTGGAAATAGATGGTCATATTTTACTCATTCCCAATAGTCCCTAGTGTGAGAGAGAGAGAGAGAGAGAGAGAGAGAGAGAGAGAGAGAGAGAGAGAGAGGAAAGACGAAAATTTCAAATATGGCATAGAAATAGGGAGCATAAAGCATAGGAGCATCTCTGTCATGCTAACCATTTTGATTTTTCACGCCAAAATAGTCGGCCAAAGTGGAGATTACGATCTCAAGTAGACTAGCCATCCAACGAGCAATTCTATGAATATCATAACGGTTAGCCGGTATTGGCTAACTATCTTCTCTTTCCAAATCTCAATCTCTCTCATTCCAACATGAGTTGTCAAAAATCTCGACTACGAAAAAAAAATCAATAAAAAAAGTTAAATGACTAGCTAAAATAATGAGTACTGTAAGTGTTGAATGTTATAAGGTTATTGATAGGAGTATTACTGTCATTTCACAACCAGGGTTTGGTCCTGCTAGTAAAAATTAGGAATGCTCTAAATTACTGTCAAAAGGTCTGTTACTTTCTAGGTTTAAATACAAAATATACCTGTGAAGTTTAATTTGGTCCATGGTGAGACACCAAAGGAGCAGGAATCTTTCCATGGCCTTTCTATTTGGGAGTTCGGCGGCGGCTCATAGAAAGGCAAAGAAGATGAAGAGTGCTAATCACAACGAGAGAAATCAGGAGGGGGTCCGCAATGTCTGCCAACCGATCAGAGAATCTAGAATCGAAGAGGAATCTCTAAATACTATCGAAGTAGGGAGAAAGCTGGGTATTGACAACAGAGATTCAGAGCTCATAATAAAGGATAAAATTGCGATTCGGGAAAGAGAGGACCGAGCGAAAATGGATGGGGACTGCGGAGACCTTTAAAGAAACTAGTGTTGCTGATTGGTTGCATGGGGTCTGTAGAGGGTTACGCAATAAAACTAATTTCGTGGAATATTAGAGGTTTGGGTAGAGGGGAGAAAAAGCTAGCTGTGAAAAAACTGATTGCAACGGAAAAACCAGGGATGATGCTAATTCAGGAAACCAAAAGTTCAGGGATGTCCGAAAATAGTATTAGATCATTGGGGGGAAATTGGCTGGATCAGAATGCCAGGGTGGATGCCGAAGGTTCAGCGGGAGGGTTATTGTGCCTGTGGAATAACTCTTTCTTTGATACTATAGATATTAGACGCAGTCCTAGATACATTGTGCTGCGTGGGCGGTTGGTTTCTACGGGTCTAGAATGTGTTATAGTAAATGTTTATGGATGTCATACGGATGTTGAGCGGAGGGAAATGTGGGCTGAGTTGCGAAGTTTGATGGTCAATAGCCAGATCCCTTGGTGCCTTGGGGGAGACTTTAATGCTGTATTATCCCAAGAAGAAAGAAGTGGAGGGCCGCCCCAGGGAACAACGATCTCTGATTTTTTGGATTTCGCCAGCTCGTGTGGCCTGATGGATCTTCAAATGGCTGGTAGGAAATTCACCTGGTCTAATAAAAGATCTTATGCTCGGTTAGATAGGTTCTTATTTCAACAAGGATGGTGTCAATGTTTCCCCACTCTTCGGCAATGGGCTTTAAAGAAGAACATTTCGGATCATATTCCGGTGGCGGTCGAAACTCACCAAACTGATTGGGGTCCAACCCCATTCAAATTCTTTGATCATTGGTTGCATGTACCGGAAGTGGTCGATGTCATCGAGAAAGTTTGGCGGCACAATCCGGTGCCAGGGGATGCTGGAGTTGGGGCTCTCAAGAATTTTAAAAAGACTAAGATGCAAGTCAAGGATATTATGCAGGCTGCTTACAAACGTTCCATTATGGATCTGACTACAACACAAGATAGGTTAAATGAGTTAGATATTTTGTTGGAGGTGAGGAACCTGTCCGCATCAGAAAAGGAGGAGAAGAATACACTAATGTGGAAGTTGTGGCAAATACTAAGAGCGAAGGAGTGCTCATTACGGCAAAAATCGAAAGTCAAATGGCTTACGGAGGGGGATAAAAACTCAAAATTTTTCCATAGTATTGTTTCTAATCGTAATCGAAGAAGATGCCTATCAAAGATTAGTATCGGGAATCAAGTTTTTGATGAGCCAGTGGGATTAAAATCTGCAGCAGCTGATTTTTTCCAAGATCATTTCGATCAAGATTGGTACGGACGACTGCGTTTGGCAGAACAAGGGTTCAACAAGATCTCAGAAGCACAAAAAGCGTCTTTGGAAGTACAGTTCTCGGAAACTGAGGTTCTAGAGGCAATTAATTCAAGTGATGGATCGAGTGCGCCGGGCCCGGATGGTTTCAATTTCAACTTCCTTAAACAAAATTGGACACACATCAAGGACGATGTTATGGCTTTTTTTGCTAGATTTTCACTTAAATAGCAAACTTGCAAAGGGTATCAATTCTACTTTTATTGCATTAATCCCGAAAATCCTTAATCTTGTCTCTATTGGCGATTACAGGCCTGTTAGTTTGGTGGGTTGTCTGTATAAAATCTTGGCGAAAACATTGGCAAACAGATTGAAAAGGGTAATCATTACGGTTATTGGGCCTAATCAATCAGCTTTTCTAAAAGGTAGACAAATAGTTGATAGCATGTTGGTGGCTTCCGAAGTGCTACATATTATGCAAAAATCCAATGAGGGGGTGTCATGGTCAAACTAGACTTTGAGAAGGCGTACGATTCAGTTTGCTGGGAATTTCTTGAATCGATGCTCAAGAATATGGGATTTGGGAAAAGGTGGATCCGATGGATGGTGGAATGCTTCTCCACAGTGACAATGTCAGTGCTTATTAATGGATCTCCATCTAGAGAGTTTCCTATCAAAAGGGGACTCAGACAAGGCGACCTACTATCACCTTTGCTGTTCAACATTGCAGTGGAGGGTTTAAGTATGCTTTTATCTAAAGCTAGGGAGGTTGGGCTCATTGAAGGGGTAAGGATTGGATCAGGGAACTTGATGATTTCCCATTTATAGTACGTAGATAACACTCTTCTTTTCTGTAACTCAGATGGGGATCAAGTGATTACGATGAAGAGAGTGCTCAGATATTTCGAACTGATCTCGGGCTTGAAGATAAATTTCTCGAAAAGCGGTATTGTGGGCTGCAGTGTATCGCCGCTTACTATCAATCTTTGGGCTGCCCAAGTTAATTGTAGAGTTCTGGAACTCCCCATTAATTACTTGGGATTTCCGTTGGGGGCGAATCCTAAAAGGGTAGCAACGTGGGGGCAAATTATCAGAAAAGTAGAGAGGAAACTGGCACAGTGGAAAGGAAAATTATTATCCAAAGGGGGGCGCCTCACTCTGATTAAGGCGGTGGCCTGTAGCATCCCTTTATATTTTTTCTCCTTCTTTCTGGTCCCCAAGATGATAGGACACAAACTTGAAGCTTTATACAGAAAGTTTTTTTGCGGTGGGAATCAAGAGGGTAGAAAGATACATTGGGTAAAATGGGAATTGTTGTGTCAAAGTAAGAGGGAGGGGGGGCTGGGCATTGGCAATGTGCTGGACAGAAATAGAGGGCTTATGGCTAAATGGATTTGGAGATTTGGGTCCACTTCTTCGGCACTTTGGAAGGAGGTTTTATGCCACAAGTATGCTCTGAATTTGGGGTCTATTCAGTGGGACGCTTTAAAGCGCAGCCGCGGATCGTACTTCATTCAGAATATGTGTAAGCTACTTTCGAACGATGACAATTATACCAATGCCATCAGAGATGGATTTGGTTTTTGTTTGGGTAATGGGGATAAAATAGAATTCTGGAAACACAAGTGGCTTGGAGATTATACTTTGCGACATCGTCCCAAGAATATATGCCCTCGCCACACCTAATTCTGGAAATGTTTCACAATTTGGGTCATGGGTGGGGAAAGCGTGGTCTTGGTCAATATATTTAAGAAGAGGTCTATTCGGATGGGAGTGTGAATAGTGGAACACGCTGTGGGAGTGCTTACAACAAGTACGTATAAGGCGAACAGCCACTGATCGAATGATTTGGAGGGGTAACCTGAAAGGATTTTTTTCTGTAAAATCCTTCTGCAGAATGGTAGCGGAGACACAAACGGACTTCGATGCCCAGAGGGGGCATGTTCTATCTCAGATTTGGGGAGGGAAAGCGCAAAAAAAGGTAGAAATGGTTGTGTGGCAAGCTATGGGTGCGAGATTGCCCACGAAAGATAACCTTATGCGTATCGGAATGCTTAAGGAGGAGGCCAATCAGTGTCCACTATGCCAAAACCATCCGGAAACGGCAGACCACCTCTTTCTACTATGTGACAAAGCTTGGACAATATGGGGAAAGGTATGTGGTTGGTGGGGGGTATCTATAGGCATACCTTGCTCCTTATTTTAATGGTGGGACACGTGGACAACTTTATGTCCGAAATCCAAGTATTCTGAGGCTTGGAAACTTGTGTTTTTTGCAACTGTTTGGGCACTATTGTTGGATAGGAATCGTCTATCTTTCAGAGGGGGCACATACAATGAAGATAATATCCTTCACTCCATCAAATTGTATCTAGTGTGGTGGTTCAAAGTAAATGTAGCCAAGATAAATATGTCAATCTCCGATATGCTGACTGATATCAAGGAAGCATGCTGCAACGTATCAAAGCACACAGTTCGTATGCGGGTTGTATGGTCCGCGCCACCTATTGGTTTCTTAAAACTCAATGTAGATGGCTCAGCTCTAGGGAAACCAGGCCCCGCCGGAATAGGGGGCGTTTTCCGTGACTTTAGAGGACACATTGTAGCTTTGTTCTCGATTCCAATTGGAGTTAAAGAATCGAATAAGGCTGAGTTGCTTGCTATCCGAGAGGGCCTAAGGATGTTCCATGGGAGGGACAATTTAAGAGGTACTAATTTATTGGTAGAAAGCGACTCGATTACGGCGATTACATGGGTCAAGGGAGATTCGGCGGAATGTTGGAGATAACATTTTATTTTGAATGAAATTCATAATTTAATTGAGAGCATTGAAGGCCATGTGATGTTTCAAATCGATCACATCAATAGAGAGGCAAACAACGTCGCAGACACTTTAGCTAAGGATGGTGTACATAGAGAGACCCCGTTTGTGGCGTGGCTATGAGCAAGCTGGGGGCAACTGGGGTTGAGGCTTTGGGCCTCTTATGGTGACCCGGTAAAGGTCATAGCCGAAGTAAAGGGGGCTTAACTTATTTACCGGAAGTTCATGTGTGCTCTGAGGAATTTCCATCGGTCGATTGCGTAGTAAGGTTAGACGGGTCATGCTCGTTTTCATCTTTTGAATACCAAGAAGTTCCATGCTTAGGTAGGCTCCTTTGGGGGGTAGATAAGGCTGTTTTGGAGGTGGGCCTGTTAAATATATCAATTTATAAATATATATATACTGTGGTGTTATAAAGGCTGATAGTGGTATAGCAGACACATGGTATGGCAGAGGGTTCGGGTCGGGGAGGGCAGTCGGTGTGCGTTTCTCTGTGTGTGTGGAGTCGCTTTCTTGGGTTGGAGAGCTTCCTTCTCCTTTTGGCATGTGTGAGTTTTTGGTGTGTGTTTCTTTCGTGATGGGCAGTCTGTTTCTTGTCGCGTCGTGTGTGTAGATATCTCATGTACATGGCCCTTGGAAAACTGTTGGCTTGGGTAATTGCGGGCTGTGCTGGCTAGCGCAATTTTTGTGGGCCAAGGTTTGTGTAATTCATAGTGACAAGTTCGGGTCTAATACGTATGTGTGCGTGAGCGGTGGTCCCTGATCATTGGAATAGCCTTTAGTAGGGGAGGGGAGCTGTGTGATCACAGCGAATCTCCAGGCCTAAAGGGGAGGTCGATTGAAGGTGTTTGGGCTGCTTGCAATAATTTTGCTATCGATCTAGGTTTCAACCTCTCAGGGTGTTAGAGGTTTGGACAGTCTTCACTGCCGGAATCTGAGAAGCTGGGTGTTGCTGCTGGTTTGAAGTTCTGCTGCTGCTTATTGCTGTGAATCGAATCCCTGGATAGGAAAAGGCAATTGCTACCGTAAGGGGGCCGAGTGATGAGTGTTGTAAAACTCGTGCTAAATAGTATCGCAAGGATGTGATTGTTATGTGGTCAATCATTCTTTCTTCAGATTCGGGTTTTTATACCAAGGCTCTGGGGGAGGATGGCTTGTGTTACATATTAATGCACTTTTTATTTCAATCGCCGAAGGTTTAAAATTAGAAAAGGAAAAATAGAGTGTCACGTCCCAAAAGCTGTTCATTACAGAATGTTCGTGCGACGATTTTTGCTGGGCTGTGAGGTACACGACTGGGATGTCTGAAGAGTTCACTAACAGATTTTGCGTGCTCTGGGTAACTGCTTCTGTTCAGGGGCCTGCTGCAGAATTTCTGATATGGTTGGTTGTGTTTATTTTTGCAAGGGACTCCCTATAAAATGGTCTTGTGATGAGGATGTGTTGGGTAGCTGCGGCCCAAGATAATACAGGCCTGGATTTGGTGCCTTTTTCCTTGTACATAGTGGAACTACACTTACAACATTTGGATGTGTACTATTGTATTGTCAGCTTTGGGAACTTTGGGTAGTTCGGGGTCCTCGTGTTATTGCACCCCTAGTTGGTCAATTTTGTCATACAGAGTTTGCTGTGCTTGGGTCTGGAGTTAAGCAATCAAGAGCAAAACAACGGAATTCAAGGGGCTGGGTGAATGCTTGATACAAGGGCTTGAGTCTTTAATTCAGGTTGAACAAAGCAGAAGTGGTCCAGCGATTTGAGTTCAAATTTTAAATTAGGGGCAGTCTGGGACATTCTCAACCGTGCTCATTGTGAGTTTTAGTGATGCCTAATTTCAATTATAATTATAGCTGACCTTTGAATTAGGATAGGCAACGGGTTTTTATAACGATTTTGTTCTATCTGCTGGGTTGGCTTTTTGTGGTTCCTTGTTTGAATCTCTCAAATGGAGTGTGTTTCAAAACGGAACCGGGTCTGTTGGTGTTGGGGTTCCTTACGTTCTAAATGTAAATAGCGATGATTTAGCGCTTTTCTTTTATCTATATCAATGAAATCTGCCGTTCAAAAAAAAAAAGTTTAATTTGGTCCTGCTTTATTCTAGTCCCGGCCTCTAGTTTCAATTGCGTTAATTTGATCCCTGAAGTTTTTAAATAATTAAAAGCATTATGGTCTAAATGTCCCGTTATGTAAGGATATTTCTTGGAATTCTCCCACTACTATGCATAATTACGCTGATAAGCGGGTGGCACGGTTGATTAATGATTTTTCATTTTTGGCCTAAAAAGCGTGACAGAGCATAGCATGTAAACTCTGTCAACTTTTCTAGCATAATTAGACATTTGGGACACATTGCTTCTATTTATAAACTTCAGAGACCAAATTGACACAATTCAAATTAAAGGGACCAAAGTGAGAGAGAGACCAAACTTCAAGGCTATATTTTATAGGATAAATTACATTTTGCACCCTTTTAGTTTGAGTGTGATTTCACTTTGATCCCTCTCATTTGAATTTTGTCATTCTGGTCCTCACAGTTTCTGTTTAAGTTCAATATTACAGTCCATTCATCAAATTTTCTTACAATTTTTTCACAGATTTAGGATTAATACAGGTGTGTAAAGTGTAACTTCTCTAAGTAAACTTACTATTATGCCCCTAATGATACCTTGCGTGTATATCACATGATTTATTTCTGTCAAAAATTGTAGGAAGTATTCATGAATGGACTACATTGAACTTAATCTGAAACTATAAGGACCAAAATGAGAAAATTGAAGCTACAAGGACCAAAGTGACATCACACCCAAACTACAAGGGTGTAAAGTACAATTTACCCTATTTTATAATTAGGGAGCTTTACGATATAGTCACTCGTGACCTAAATTTTTAGAAATAGGCCAATCCCATTAACAAACATAGGATTTAGTCCTTTACCCAAAATCTTGGGATAATTATGGACATAAATGCCCCACTATATATATATATATATATCTCTCTCTCTCTCTCTCTCTCTCTATATATATATATATATATATATATTTTCTATAGCAATTTCAAAACCATTTATGAAATTGCCATACATACATTACCACCAATTAAGCACATTTCAAATTTGAAAAATAGATTTTGACTCTTTCTCATTTCGAAATTTCGTTCATACTAATGAACAAAAATTATACGACAAAATAAGTAAGAAATTCTCAAGTGAGAAATTTTCCATTTGGATATTGAGAATTTCTCACTGTTTACGAGTGTGAATTTCTCACATTTCCCACCATATTATATATATATATATATATTTCTCTTTGTGGTAGTTTAGTGATAAATTTTTCATTTTGCAATTTTTTTCGTACTAATGAAAAGAAATTATTAGGCAAAATAAGTGAGAAATTTCCCATATGTATATTGAGAATTTCTCACTTTTTACAGTGCCTAATTATAAAATCGTGAGAATTTCTCACTTTTTCTGAGTGACTAATTATAGAATCATGAGAATTTCTCACGTTTTCTGAGTGTCTCTTGTATAAGTTGGAAACTTCTCACTATCGTATGAAAGAGTTGAACGGCGTCGTTGAAGTGAATTGCATCTCGATTAATTTGTGTATCGCCTCCTAGCCTCCGAGATGATAAATTTTCAAATTAAGAGAGAAAAGAGAGAGAGAGAGAGAGAGAGAGGGGGGGGGGGGGGGGGGGGAGAGAGAGAGAGAGAGAGAGAGAGAGAGAGAGAGAGAGAGAGATGTCTTCTCTTCCACTACAAAAGATCGACATCTAACACAGAAGGCAAAGAAGATTAACACAAAGCCGGGGAGAATCTAATAAGGGGCATCAAAGCTACATTAACAAAAACAAAACCACCGCCCATTCACCACTATAGCAGCCAACAATGCCAAATTAGGCAATGTAAAAATAAATAAATAAATAAATAAACTGGCCGCATACAACCAAAACTCTAGAAGAACTAGAATTTTAAGACCAGATGTAGCCAAGTCATGTCTCGAGCACTAGGATCTGATAGCAGAAGCTTAACCACGACAATATTGGTTTGCAGAATCACGAAATAGCTTCCAGCCCTCCAATATTTGTCTCCCATATGGGGTTGTGAAGAGAGAGAAGAGACGAGTGTTTGAGAGAGAAAATTGAGGATGTTTTGTGCATGGTTTGTTTATGTGATAGAAGATTCGCCATTGATTTGACTAGAGATGAGGAAGTTTTGAAGTGAAGTTCAAAATTATCCAAAGAGAGAGAGAGAGATTGCTAAAATCAGAGATTTGTTTATATATATATATAAATATATATAAACGTTATATAGGGCGGGGGCGGGGGCGGAGTCGGGGGAAGGGTTCATACAACTGGGGTGGGTCAGGGTCCCCGTCCCATACCCACCCCGTTACCATCCCTATTCAAAGTTGTCTCAAAAGCTCCAAAAAATAGTACATACATATTTTTACACTGTAGACCAGATAAACTTGCTATTTGTGTACTAGAACCGTGTTTATTTTTCCGCAAAAGACTAGTTTGCCAATGAAAATGACCTTTTCATTTGACCAAAACAAAAAATAAAATAAAATTTTTTTTGCCCAAAACCATTAAGAGGCAGTTTGGATTAGGTTATTTGGGACCAATAATCACCAATTCAGAATTAGTGAAAGATCCAAGTTTGATTGACAATCTGTTTTAAAAAAATATGTATAGTATATTTTTAATTTTTTTTAATTTTTATGCAGCTTTTCTAATTAATGATCCATTCCATTTTAAACCTAAAAAAACAACTTATAATCAAAAGGTGTAATATGTTGTTTTTCCAAAAATATATTAAAGAATAAATCTCCTATTGCTACAGCAATATCATATGAGCTGTATTAGTAATCTCAAATATATTTTCTAAATAATGCGAATAATCAAAGCGGTCCCATTTGTCATATCAGTTGAAACCAAATGTGAGATATAAATTAAGAAGTGAATTACAACATTATCCAATGAGTAATATTTGGGACACAATCAAAAGACACAACCTTGGGACACAACCTCTATTTTGTGTCTATCTCTCTCTTGACGGGCCCCACAGTGTTAGTGGACCCCACAGTACCCACTAGGAGAGACATAGACACAAAATAGAGGTTGTGTCCGAAGGTTGTGTCTTTTGGTTGTGTCCCAAGTATTACTCTTATCCAATCATTAGCTAAAGAAACAAAGCTGGTTATGAGGACTAAGTCTAGCTATTTAGAAAAATCTAAAATTTGATCAGATTCAGTTTAAATCTCATTTTTTATTTTATTGTGAGAACTAAAATAATGTAAACCTAACAAAGAACCAATTTAATAGAATTATTAGATAGAGAATAATTAAAATCTTATACAAAAAATTGGCATTCACGATATACGTGAATTTATAAAACCAATTCATTTGTGAAGAACAAAACTCATTTTTCCCATCTCTTACTTGACATTCAAGCATGGGGCGAGAGAGAGAGAGAGAGAGAGAGAGAGAGAGAATAAGAGAATACCCTAGAACATGGCGCCCACCATCATGAACTGCCTGAGAGACAAAACCCATCAAGCCCACGCTCCCACCTCCATACACCAAATCAATCCTTCTCTCCACCTTCAATACACATCGAAAAACACAACCGGCCGCCATTGCCACGTATCACAAACCCATTAAATCATATGGTGAATATCACAAAGTAGACAAAACTTACCATCATAATTAATAAATAAAATACGCCTGAATCCCCACACATTAGAAAAAGGACCACAGGAGCCTTTTGAGTGACATACCAACAATATAAAAATGTACGCATTCTATACATGCATATATACGTATATATATATGTGTATATATATTTCATGGAACCCAATAAGCAAAAATCATGGAAGTTTTGGTCATGGGGTCTCATGATATATATATACCAAAAAAAAATAGAAAACAGACCCTAATAAAAGATCATGCAAGAAGGATGCTCAACTGACGGGCATGTTTACAGCTAGCAAATATCTCTATCTCATTCCAAACATAAACCCTGATAAACCTTTCCTTCCTATTCCCAAACAATCATATTCCCGCGTTCAAATCTTTGTTATTGCACCCACTTACAAAACATAAAAGAAAGAAAGAGGAAAAAAAAAACATTTTAATGAAATGGAAAATCAATATGATTAAACAATAGACAGAAAGAAAATACTAAATTTCTGTAAAAATGCACAATGAAGAGAATTATATATTTAGATCTTAATTTCCCTGAAAAACAATGGTATGAAGGATATGATTGGAACCCGGAAATTAGAATCGATATGCCACCTTATAATCGGTTTGGATTGAATCTGTATTTGATGAAGAATATTTTAAGCCCAAAATTATACATAAAACAGTGAGGAATTGAAATAATGAAATGGGTTTTAATCACATTGCTTCCCCTCTAAAGGAAACTTCTAATCCTGTGGTAGGATACACACACACACACACTTATATTTATATATATTGTTACCAGTTCTTTGCCTAACTCAACAGCAGCTTCTTGGTAGCTAGTTTTCTTCCCTGAACTGCTCCCACAGAACACACAAATTCTCTTGAACCTTGACACTGTCTCCTCCTCCATTGCTCTCTCTCTCTCTCTCTCTAAAAATAATTATCCCAAGACTCAATGGGATTGCAAGAAGTAATTGGGATTTTATATCCGCTAAGAATGAGGCACGTGCATATTATATATGCATGGAGAAAATTACACCAACACCCCCTGACTCTTTTTTCAAATACCCCTAGAAAACACAATAAACCGACCTTCTCAATTATAATATTTTCTCGGTAACACCCTTCAATTAGAATGTCGTCTGAAAAACCAACATTTATTTATCATGTGAATCCCATATGATATAAAAGCGTTTATAATATAAAATTTTTGCCATTCTTTGAGTCGTTGAAAATCTTAAAATAAATTACTTGTGTAGAACAAAAATGCAATTATGTGTGTAACAAATAAAAATCTTTGCCTTAAATTTCTAGCGGATCGAAGGAGGGATAAATAAAATCATATTGTACGTATTAATCACATGATATACAAACTTAGTTTTTTTTACGGCGCGTATCTTAATGAAAAGGGGTATTAGTGAGAAAAAAAAAAGAAACATTTGAGGATTTAGTTTATTGAGTATTTTTAATTTAGGGGTTTATATATGAAAAAGTCATTGTTGAGGGACTGTTGGTATAGTTTGCTCTAATTCATATGACTAGTATAAGTGTTAATCTTTCTAGAATTATGGCAATTAGATATGAAAAAAAAAAAGGGCAAATTATACTAGTCTCTTTTGAGGTAAATGTTAGTAGTATGCTCTAAAAGTCAATTAGATTGGAGTAGTGTTTTAGGAATATTACCTTATAATCACAGTTTCATATTAATGAAGGACAAGTTTATTATTTATCATTATTGTTGTTTAACATCTATATGATATGTCCATAGAATTAAAGTTGAGAAGGTATGTACTTAAAGAGTTAATGAACAAGACCATATACTTCTCAGTTGCTTTATTCTAAAATTGTTCTTAGTCGTAGGATTATTAAATTGGGCCTTGGATAATCTGGTTAGACTAACATGTGCCATGTTTATTTTATTTGATAAAATATGACTAGTCTTAAGTCATCAGTGTGGGGACACTGGAACAGACATATGGGTGCTTGTTATTAAACAAGTTCACTGAATGTGATCAACTATTAGGAAAATCCAAATGGAGTTTTACTTATCTATCAATGGATTGTTCTTAGTTACAGTGGTACAAGTAATCCTTAGACCTGAGATATTACTTATTTAATTGGAACTAAAATTGGAACACTTATTTAATTTCCGAAATCGGAAAGGAAAATGAAATCCGAAAAAATGGGAACTGAAATTGAAACACTTATTTAATTTCCGAAATTTTTAAAATTTTTTCGAAAGAGGGTATTCCGATCCGTTCCGGTCGAAATACACTCTATGTGCGGGTATAGAGTTGCCTTTCTTGGTGTTGGGGCTTATTTACTGACTGTCTTGTACTTGTGGTTTTTTTGGGTCTAGACTTTATTGCCTCCAACCACTAGCAATTGTTGATACTAGATTGAAGCCTTGGGTGTCTCAGCATTTGTATTGGGTCTAGACAGTATGATTTCGTCCATGGTGGTATGTGGTGATTGTCTTTGGGTTTTGTTTGGAGGGTAGTTTTGTTGAGGGAGCCGTTGTATTGGCTTTTGCCAGTGTTCAGCTTGCCTTTATTTATTTATTTATTTTTTTTGTATTGGCATTGGATCTTCTAATAAACTCTATCTTGTTGAGCAAAAAAAAGTGTGTGGGTATAGATAAAATTTTCCTTTGATTACTAAATTAACTTTTCGAAAATGACCAAATTACTCTAACTAAAGTTAATAAAAATTTCGTGTAATTTTTTTTTCTGCAACACTAATATAAAGCTTCCTTTTTCTAATGGTGAATTTTTTCAATTAATAATGTGTTAATTGTTTAAGTTAATAAATTTGTTTTTTGTGCGATATCTAGATAATTTTGCATGTTCTATTAATTTTGTTAAGTTTTCATCTTTGAAATAAAAATGTTAGAGTACGTAATTATGTATACATAAGGTCCATATATTTTGACCTTACTTTAGGGACAGTGTCATGAAAAATAAAAAATAAAAAAGGAATTATAGCTAATATCCTCTGGTTTGCATTGTAGCATGGGGTAACATGTCGTCAGACATTGGTATACGTGGCTTCAAGGCAGTGGTTTCTAGTGAAGTTGTGACGAACCCATAAGCTGGGGCTTTTGAAGAATCAAATTGATGGAGTCTTGATTTCTGAAATCAATTTCAAATCTGATTTTATTCAAAGCGCACTTAAATTTTCACCATTACATTTAGTATATAGTTTAAAGACTCCAAATTTTTTTCCTTTTTAGTTTTTAAGATCAATGTTGTGATTTTTGAACTTGTGACCCAAATTTGGTTCCGTTGGTACAACATAAAACAATAAATAGTATTATGATTTTAAAATTTTTTTTATTGCAATTTATTTCTGAAATTTAATCCTCTGACACCATGACCATCTTAAATAATTTCAATCTAAATCCAAATGGTACCACTATAATCAATGTAGTCCATCAAACACAAGTGTTGGGGGATAAAACTTTTCGGGGTAAAATACATTTTACTCCTCCATGGTTAGGCCCATTTTCACTCTATTCCCTGTAGTTTAAAAGTAGACACTTAGGCTCCGTTTGATAAAACTGAAAATTAAGTGTTAAATTTTAAGTACTGAAAATTTTAAGTGATTGAATTTGCAATGCTAAGAACAATGTTTTAGCTACTGAAATAGACTGCATTCAGTGATTATTTTCAGCAGAATTTTCTCACTTAAAGTTTTCAGTGATTTTTTTGTTGCTTTTTCAATTAAGTGGTTATTATCAAACGCACTGAAAAAAATTAAGTGCTGAAATCTTTCATTTTCACCACTTAATTGGGTTATCCAACACACCCTTAACCTCTGTGGTTTCGAACTAAAGTGAAACTGTTAAGATTTATCTCAAAATTGATGAAAATTCTAAAATTGACCAAACATATTAACACTTAACCCCCTTTGTGAGGTTAGTTTTGGGGTTAATCCTCTATGTGCAGATAACGCTGCCATTTAACTCAGTTATGTAGGGCTAATTTGTAACACTTGATCCCTTTGGGGGCTAATTTTGGGATTGACTGACTGTGGGGTTAATTTTGAACCTTAAACTGTTTTATGTGGTGCTAATTTTAACACTTAATCCCCACATGAGGCTATTTTGAGATAAATCTTAGTAGTTTCACTTTAGTCAAAAACCAGAGGAGTATTCACTTTTAAACCACATGGGGTAAAGTGAAAATGAGCCTAACTACAAGGGGTAAAATATATTTAACCCAAAAGTTTTATAAGCTTTTTATTGATAATGAAGATGCAGCAGTTTCAGTAAAGAAACAAAATAGCACAATTGGTGAAAAAATTCAGATCATGGAGGAAGTAGGGAACTGATTCTCTGTGCATAAAAACAAAACCTAAAAGAAACAAAATCGATACCCAACTAGGTTTTGAAGGGAAACACTTAGGGTATGTTTGATAACCCAATTAAGTGATGAAAATGAAAAGATTCAGCACTTATTCTTTTTCAGTGCGTTTGATAACATACCACTTAATTGAAAAAGTAGCCAAAAAACCACTGAAAACTTTAAGTGAAAATTTTCTACTGAAAATAATCACTGAATGCATTCTATTTCAGTAGTTGAAGCACTATTTTTAGTATTACAAATCCAATCACTTAAAATTTTCAGTACTTAAAATTCAGCACTTAATTTTCAGCACTTAATTTTCAGTTTTATCAAACGCACCCTTACACTTAAAAGGGGCGGATTTGCAATATTGATACCCAACTAGGTTTCGAAGGGAAACACTTACACTTAAAAAACGGATTCAATGATACAAAATATAGAGCTAGAGGTCATATTTGGATTTTATAGATTATGATCGAGGGATGTATGAAATACAATGCTACGGGGAAAATTGAAATACATGGGCAAAATGGACAACTAGTTTTTGCCTTATCCATAAATACAATAAAAATAGAAAGAGTCCCAAATAAATAAAGGATTTTTGTTGGTTTATGTCATGAATAAGATCCCATTTTCTCCCTTAACAATTAATAACATAAATTTAATAAGAAATTGTTTTTGACATCTGCAAATATGTATTGCTTGTAAATTTTGATTTCTTAAATTTCACCCTATACATTGAAATTTTAAAAGAACATTGTTATGGTTACCAAATTTGATTTTCACCAAAGGTGATAGTCGGGCCACCTAAAATAATTTGTAATGAAAATTCAGATAGTGACACAAATTTTTGGGGGTAAACTAGGGTTTAGTCCCCAATCTTAGACATTTCTAGAAATAGGTCCTTTCTAAATCTGAATCTAGAAATTAGTCTATCTGTGTTGCAAAAGACATAAATAACCCTAATTCAATTTCCATGTGCCTACAGTTGACATCCCTACATTATAACGTTTTTCGATCTTCTCATTCAAAATCCATAAAAATCGTCACCTACCATAAAAGAATCCCAAATCGTCTCATCTGTATCTTCAAACGAAACCCTCTGCCACAGCGATTTTGGTGGCGATCGAAGATATCCGGCGAGAATTAAAAGCGACCATCAACTTTCCGACATGATCAACGTTAACTTCAGAGCATTTTGGTATGAAATTCTCACTGATTTCGTTAAAGAAACTTTCATTCTTATGTTTCCTCTTTGCAAAATTAGGGTTTCTGACGAAAAGAACTTCTTTTTCAGGTTAGGGTACGGTATTGGCGACATAATCAGGGGCTAGAGAATCTTCACACTCTAATGTAAAGATTCTCAATACATAGTGGTGAATTTCTCAATTTTTTGAATGAGAATTTCACAACAGCGAAGGAAATTCTTAGTTTTTTAATGAGAAAATTTACAAAATAATGGGAATTTATCATTTTTTTGAATGAGAAATTTTCCAACAGAGTGGAAATTTCTCAAATTTTTAAATAAAAACCCCAATAGCTATAGTGGGAATTTCTCAATTTTTTTATTAGAAATTTTAGAAAATAATGAGAATTTCTCAGTTTTTACATGCGAAAATATTCATGTAGCATCAATTACTCAGTCTATTGATATATAAGTATAACTTCTCACTGAATATGAGGCACTTCTCAATCTAATCATTTTTTTATCAGTAACTCCAACAATGTGAATTTATCAGTTTTTTTAATGAGAAATTTCTCAACAGAGTGAGAATTTTTCTAATTTTTAAATAAAAGCCCCCCAATACAGTGGGGATTTTTTTTAGTTTTTTATTAGAAATTTCTGAATATAATGAGAATTTCTCAGTTTTTACGTGCGGATATTCAAATAACATCAACTACTCACTATATTCACAAGAATAACTTCTCACTGAGTATGAGGTACTTCCCAATCTAATCAGATTTTTATCTAGTAACTCTAACAATCCAATCACGTATACACACAACTGCAAAGATGATTATGATCTGTATTTTAATGACAATCAGAATCCACCAAATAAGTTTGAAAAATATATGAAAGGATTTGAATTTCAACCAATAGATAATGGTGAACAAATTAAGGAAATCTCTTGAATGAATTAAGGGAACATTATCCCATTGACAAATACTTAATGTCATATATTAACTTCAAATACCATATAAATCAATATCTATATATATATATATATATAGGGATTTGCTAACCAACAGCAAAGGAGTCTTTTAGCGACGAAATTTTTCGTCGCTAATAGTTGAAACCTTTACCAACAAAAATTTCGCTGCTAAAAACCTGTTTTTCGTCGCTAAAGAGACTGTTGTATGCTGCTAACCTACAACCATCATGTTGTAAGTTAGCAGCCCCCATATATATATATATATCTACATAGATATACGAATATATATATATATATGTTTATCAATATCCATGTGACTAAGGGTACTTTTGATCGACATTAAAAAAAATTAAATTGGGCAAAAGATCTATTTCTAATTAAGATGTCTAATCAATGATCTACTTCTAATCTAGATCTTATGTTGGATTAAGTCCTAATAAAACGGCTGGGGAGGGACCAATTCTTATATTTCTATTATTTTTAATGTGGTCTCACTGCCACATGTGTAAAGAATCAAATTTCGCATGCAAATTTAAGTACCACAGTTTTGCTTATGTAGGACAGTATTAGTGATGAAAAGAATTTGGTCACAGTGTCCATTCATAGCCAAATTGCAGGCGAATATTTTTAAAAATATTCAACTTTTTTGCCACTAAATTCTTTGTCACAAATAACATACCATCTTTTGCAACGATTACACTTTTCATCGCAAGTGCGCCAAGTATTTGCAATGAATATTTTCGTGGTAAATGCTCCTCACATTTTGTTCATTTTGCTGAGATATTTGCTACGAATAATTTGCGACCAAAATAACGTTGCGAATAATTATGGTTTTTGTGAAAAAAAAATATATGTTCATCACTAATAAGTCTTGGTTATTTGTGGCGAAATTGGTTTTTGGTCACAATTAAGTATTTGCTGCCCCACTTATAGCCACGATAGAGCGACGATGTATTTTGCATCGCAAAAAAGTTTTTGCAACTAAAAACTGCTAATTTGCAACGAAAGTTTTCGTCGCAAAACGTGTCGCCTGTTGTAGTTGGTATTAGTTTGAGAGTAGTCGCCTTTTGCAAAAAATAATAATGCTATGTTTAGTAGGAGGGGTAAAAAACTGGAAAGAAGGGAAGAGAGAAGGAATGGAAGATGTATCCTTAGGGAAAGGAAATGAGTGTCCCCTCCTCTTGGTGGGTTAAACAAAAAGGAAGCGAGGAAAGAAATGATAGAATATTGTACATTTTACTACTATACCCTTATATTAAATTAAGGGAATTGATTTTGGCACTCTAAAAGTTACCATTGGCACTCTATCATCCATGCAGTGCATTAACTGCATGGTACTATATGCACTGGATGTGGTCCTATGGAGTGCCAATGGTAACTTTTGGAGTGCCAAAATCAATTCCCTAAATTAAATGTCATAAGTTATTTTAGGACCAAAAAGTCAAAATAAAAGAAATCATTTTCTCTTCTAATCTGTTTGCTTTTGGATGGATTAAAATTTGTGGGTCCTGAGGTAAGTAACATACTTCCCTCTTCCCTTCTGTCTCTTCTATCTTACCGAACAAGTGATTTTAATATCTTCCCTCCTCTCTTCCATCCACCCCTATCCTTCCTTCCGGTCCCTCTTCCTTCAAACCAAACATAACATAATTAAGGTTATGTCCATCTACAATCTGTCTCTCCCACCACGCTACATAAGCTGGAGTACCATGGGGTTATGATCTTTTCAGGTTATAGTTCTTATATTTTAGCAAAAGAAGAATTTGTTGGGAAGTTATTTAAATTGAGTCCAAACCTTCTTTTACTCAAATAATTCTGTAACTAATCATTAATTATTTTAGTCCCAGTGCTTATTATTGTATTACTCTGCAGAATAGGGTCCTTTAATGCATGTGCCCACCTATATATATGCCAACAAAAGTAAAAGTAATATCTATTTTATTAGTGGGATTTTAATTTTTATGAACACTTTTTAATGTATGTACTGACAAACAATTTGCGACAATAAATGTAATAAATAATGCTATGTTTTTTTAAATTTGTATCCCAAATACACTTTTTAATATATATGGTTCCACTGAGCATGTGTTAGAAAATACATTTAAAATATAAATTTTAAGAAGCATAATATTGATTTATTCCTTCAAAATTTTTTTTTTTGATTTTTGTGAAATAGTTATTTTAGGTAGGGGTGTTATCGGTCGGTGTTGGTCGGTTTTTAACTAGCTTTCCTAACCGAACTGACATGCTCGGTGTTCTATTTCCCAACACCGATTTTGACCAAAGCAAAATGACCTCTATGGTCAACCGACTGTTCTTTGGTCGGTCAATTTCGGTTGGTGTTCGGTGACACACTATGTTAGTATTTGTTTTCCATTTTTCTCTCAACAAACAATAATGATTCCAAGCCAACTAAATATCTAACAAGAAACCTCTCCATTGATTAGATTCAAAAGGGGAGAGAGAACAGGAGAAAGAGAAAATTAATTACCAGATCTCTACATTGAGTAATTTTTCAGGTGTATATGCCGTGCCCCCCACTACTGCCAATACACCTGGTTTTGATGGTTCTGAAGCACAGGTTGGTATGTACAAGCAGTTGGTAAGAAGGTCCACTATTAAAGCCCATTTATGATAATGAGTGTAAATATAGAAGAACGTACACTTTTCCTCGTTAGGGCATTACACAATTATCAACTAGTACCTCACTGACTAGTCTACAAGGTAAAAGTAAGTGCAAATATAACTCAAATGAGTTTCTGAGAGGTTGTTGAAAATTGAAGGATGAAGTTATGAATTTTTTGGTCGAGGCGTGCAATGTATTGCACTGTCTTTAAGAACAATTCCGTACCTCTAAGTAAGTGAGTTGATGTACAAGGTCACATTGCTATGTTCTCCAAGATTCAGCAACCAACTCTTCTAAACATGCACTTGAATTAGAAGAGTAAAGTGAGTACTCAGAATTTGCTCCAGAAAATATAGAACATATAGAGAAGAACAGAAGAGAGGATTGGTTTTGTTGTGTTCTTTTCTGGAAGAATGTGATCATATATATATATATATATATCAAAACAGTGTAAGAGATTAATGACTCTCCAACTGTCATATTATCTAATGATGACTCTCCAACAGTCATAATATAAATAATGACTCTCCAACAGTCAAAATATAGTTTTTAGCATGTGCAAAAATACTCTAACAGTAAAAAATATTTTTTAGCATGTGCAGAAATGCTCTAATAGTAAAAAAAATATTTAATACAAGTTGCAAAAACGTGACAGTACCACCCCTATGCGCGAAGGTACAATTCGAGGGGTATTCGTCATAATATAAATAATGACTCTCCAACAGTCATAATATAGTTTTTAGCATGTGCAGAAATACTCTAACAGTAAAAATATTTTTTAGTATGTGCAGAAATGCTCTAACAGTAAAAAAAATATTTAATACAAGTTGCAAAAACGTGACAGTGCCACCCCTATGCGCGAAGGTACAATTCGAGGGGCATTCGTGTTCAGGACGTGCACGTCTCAAAATTCAAGCCAAATTGGTGTCCCAAATTTGGGATTTGCCCCCCCCCCCCCCCCCTGCGCGCGCGTGAGAGAGCCTCTCTAGTATATAATCCTACAATGCTTAGAATGAGAGATCATATATAAAGAGTAAAAGGTTTTTGTAAAATTTCAATATGGGATAGTAGTCAAAACCATGCTTTTAAACTTGGGTTTGAGTTTTTGAAATAAAGAGGCTCTTGGCCCATGGTTTGGTTTAACATGTAAAAGCCCAAACAAGTAGATAAGCCACAAAGTTTATGAACCCAAACAATTAATCCAACAGTTTCAGTGTTTCAGACTGAGTTTCAGAGAGGTTGTTTCAATGTTTCAAACTGTGAATGCTTTATTTGGAAATATAATCAACTTCCACTTCCTGGCCTAGGGTTACTCAAAATTCACCCGCCACCCGACTCACCCGAACCATTTTATTTCAGTTTTTAAACATAGTGGATGGAATCACGGGTCTTGGTGGTGGAAATCCGATCAATTCGGATGGAGTCATGGGTCTTGGGGGGTGTTCACCCGACCCGACCCGACCCGACCCGAATGTGTATACTCTATATTGCATTTTTTTTTTTAGGGTTATTGAAAGAGTGAGTATATATACTCTTTATAGGTTTAGATTTGGAAGATCAAAGAAACTCTCTCTCTCTCTCAACCTAGGACCTAGCCTATTATCTACTGGGGTAAGGATCTTCGGTAATCACATTGGCTCTGTCAGGATAACATAATATATGTATATATATTTTTTGAAAAAATAATTTTTTATTTTTATTTATTAATTTATTTTGGTGATTTTGGCAAAGTCACATGGGTGCTGCCAGATTGACAGCCCCCAAATGGTTGTCGAGGATCCACAGTCATCTACATGTAGCAAATTTTAGAGGCGTGTTTATGCTTAATTTCTAACATGTAGAAATAACTCTATTTTACAAGCGCAATCATCGGTTAATCCTGTGAAAATATCAGTAAGTCGGTGAATTAGGCTCTAGTTTTATGTAAACCACGTAAATAACGTTTTCTTGTGCGTCTTTTCTTTCTAGTTTTTCATCTCCTGAATCCTCCATTAATCTTCCACTTGCCATTGATCTTGTTGATCCATGCGCATTAGTGGCAGGGGATAGATCAAGAGTTGCTACATATCTTCCTTCGAGATTGGCGCGTTTTTGGATAGAATGTGATTCTTGATTCTGGTAGAATATTAGCCCTAAGAATACTTGATAAGAAGATAACAACCTTCTTGTTGTGCTCAAATCGCAACAGAACAATCTTACCACTGAGCCGGGTCCTAAAACATAAACCATGACCAGAATAGGTTTACTTAAATGACATTAGATTCGTATTGTGAGATATGTTATTGTCATTAATTGGACTAGAACCAAATGAGCAATGCTATATATAGTTCCCACCATGGGACAATTTAAAACAACTTCTACTAAAAAAATATGTGGTCCCACTGTTATTACTATGGGCCTTATTGGCTATAGCTCTACTTCTACGATTTTCCATACAACTTTGTTTTAGATTTTGGCGGTTCCATAATTGTTTACAAGCTCCAAAAGTTGTTGCAAACGGGTGCTATGGTCCCGACCACCTAGTTTTATTAAATGTTGTTTTAATCGGTCTACTCCCACATATGGGGGTGCAAGTTAGAAAGGAAATTTCTGCCCCGACCAAAACTAATCGGAAACCTTCGATTTTAGAACTGTGAGATTAGTCCCGAAGTTTGAAATCTAGAAAATTTGCCAAAAAAAAAAATCAAATTTGAATCAGAATGGTTCTTGTAATTCTGAAAATTCTAATTTTCTGATCCAAAATATTCCGAAGAACTTCCAATCCCAATCCAATACAAAAATAACATTACTTATATTGATCGGATCCCCACAAACCTTGTTTTGAACTTCCTCTTAAGTGTCAATTTGTGATTGTTTATTTACTCATTTTAAGCAGTTGTGGTGGTGTAAACTGTGTTTTGATCTGTTTGTTTCAACAAAATGCACAAGCAAATTTGGTCCAAAAAGCAGGCGAGCCTTAAACATGAATGGTGTTTTTCAAGATTATCTCTATGTTTGATCAATTCTACAACTTTACCAACTAAACACCCAAACCATAATAAATCATTCTACATATAAGCATAACCACAGACAAACATTCTCTAAATCCAAATACAAGAAGGGTAATGCTGTGTGCACATAAAATGTGCACATAAAAGATTTGGGTCATTCTTTTTGGTAGGGTCCATCACTGAACACATGGGACCTACCAAAATAAATGGCCTAAATCTTTATATGCACACTTTATATACACATTTTATGTGCACGAATCATTACTCATACAAGAACTTGATAAGACGTGATTCTGGAGGTTTTCCCTCTAACTTTTCCTACTGGGTACGTAATAGTTAATGCAATATTAGTAATTGACAACGTCGGTCTAACTATAAAAATTAATTACACCAGATGATATTTATTGAGAAATATTCATAATTTTGAATTGGAAATTGAGACACCCTTTTTTTTTGGGAGACAGTTAGAGATATATTTCTTGTCAACTAAAATTTTAACAAAAAATATCTTTAATATCTGTATTTAATCAAGTCCCTGATCTTTGACAAAAGGACAAAACTGACATGTACCCAAACATTTCTCACATTTTTCCCACTCCTGCGCCCAATTTTCACGCTATATGCTTTTGCAGCCACTCATACGGTATGAGCATTGTACCGTGTGATATTCTAAATTCAAAAAATATTTTGCAACTTTAAATCTCCATAACTTTTGACATACAACTCCATTTTTTTTCAAATTTTATACCGTTGAAATCGTGTTGACAAGAGCTACAAAACTAGTACCATTGTTGATATGCTTTGAGCAAAAAAAATTATAAAATCAAAATCTTAACTGCTTTGTGTAACTGAAAATTTCACAAAATTATTTTCAACAATTTTGAGAGTTATTTTGTGAAATTGTCAAATTTCATAAACTTTGTTTTTTTTTTTTTCAAAATTTCTTCAAATTGCACAAAACTTTTTTTGTGAAATTTCACAAATTTGTGAAATTATCAAATTTCAAAAAACTTTTTTTTTTTTTTTCAAAATTTCCTCAAATTTCACAAAACTTTTCTTGTGAAAATTGTTTTGTGCAATTTCACAAAAGTAGTTTTGTGAAATTTCACAAAACTCTATTTTTTTAAAAAAAATTTCTTCAAATTGGAAAAAAAAAAAAAAAAAAAAAAGGTGCTCAAAACATATCAACAATGGTACTATTTTGTAGCTCTCGTCGACACGATTCTAACGGTATAAAATTTGTAAAAAATGAAATTGTAGATCAAAAGTGACGGAGGGTTAAAGTTTTGAAATATTTTTTGAACTGAGAAATACTATAGTACAGCCACTCACAAGGTGTGAGTGGCTGTGATATTTGGGCTGTTGCTAGGCCACGCGTGCGTTGCTGACAATGATGACAGGGACTTTGGACCAAATTGCCAAAAACACGGCCACTTTATACTTTTTGGCACTTTAGGGGGGGGGGGGGGGGTTTACTGAAAAAGGACAATTTTGAAGCACTTGTTAAGTTTAAACACAATTTAAAAGTACACTTATAAAAAAAGGATCAAAAGTTGACAGTTGATGCTCGCACGGTATAAGTACGCGCACCATAGTATCTCCCATGTACAATTCCCTCAACCCCATGCGCCTCACTCGCGCGCCCAAAGCGCGCCCACGCGCTACACCCGCGCGCTTCTTTTCCCAGACTGCTCGCACCGTGCGATCAGTGTACCGTATCATTTTTAATTTCGAAAAATGTTTTTAAACTTTAAACATCCATAACTTTTGACCTACGACTCTATTTTTTTGCAAATTTTATACCGTTGGAATCGCGTCGACGAGAGCTACAAAACTAGTATCATTGTTGATATATTTTGAGGAAAAAAAAATTTCATGTTTTTACATACATAAATAATAAGTGAAATTTCACTTGATATACATAAAATATTAAGTGAAATTTCACTCAATACATGAAAAATTTTATATTTTTACACACATGAATAATAAGTGAAATTTCACTTGATATACATAAAATGTTAAGTGAAATTTCACTAAATGCATGAAAAATATTAAAAGCTCTTTCCAAAAAAGCCCAAAGTTCAATTTTTGCAAAGCTCATAAACTAGTTACCTAATGAATTAACATGAAATTTTGCTTTAAAAAAGGAGAAGCACCAAAATGGGGGCCAAACTAAGCCTTAATGAGGTAGCAATGACTTTATTGCAAGTCGTCTTTTTTTTTTTAATTTTTTTTTTCTCAAAATATATAAATTTGGTATACATAAATATTAAGTGAAAATTCACCGAACCCGTACATGCCTTCTTCTTGAAAAACTTGAAGTTAAACTTAATATTCGTGTACTCGTTCAGTGAGATTTCACTTAGTAGGTCAAGTGAAAATTCACTAACTATCCCAAAAGTCGCTAGAAGTAACTCTCTAGAGTTTAAGATCTAATTCGACACTTACTTTGTTAAAAAGTCGCTCAAGTGTCAATTTAAGTAAAATTTCACTTAATATTCATGTACAAGTTTAGTGAAATTTCATTTAATAATCATATATGCCAAGTGACATTTCACTTTTTTTTTCTCTTTCATATTAAACAATGCATATTTCGTTTAAAAAAAAAAAAAATCAAATCTCACAAATCAATTAAAAAACATAGTTTTTAACCCAAACAAATGCAAAATTCTTGTGAAACTTCACTAAAACTCTCCTTAATAACAAAGTGAATATTCGGTTTTTTTTTCCCTCACAACATATCAACTTGATATATGTGAATATTACGTGAAAATTCAATAACCCATACACGAATATTATGTAAAAATTCTATTAGGTTCGTCTGGAACATAACATGTAAAAATAAGAGTTTTTTTTCTTTTGCTCAATAGGTATCAACAATGGTACTAGTTTTGTAGCTCTCGTCGACACGGTTCCAAGGGTTTAAAATTTGTAAGAAACAGAGTTGTAGATCAAAAGTTATGGAGGTTTAAAGTTTAAAAAAATATTTTCGAAATAGATATCATATGGTACAACCACTCACACGGTGTGAGTGGTTGAATGAAGGAGTCACGCCCGTGAGTGTTGGGAGTCATGTGAGATTTCTTATGGTGCATGAAATTATACAGTGTGAGCACTGGTTAGATTCCTTTTGTCTTTTTTAGAAAATAGTCAAAATAATTGGAGTTTTAAACTTATGAGGGTTACTTGTAGGGATTTTCCAACAATTTTCTATTTTTTTTTGGCAAATTTCTAGACGTTAGAATTATATGACAGTAGATCCTTGAGTTAAAAAGTTACTCTCTCCGTTTCAAAATGAGTGTCTACTATAAGTTTGTACATTGCTTAAGAAATATATATTATATTCATTTTTTTTGGTTCATTAAATAACAACTTTACTATTTTATCCTTGATGTGATGGTTGTTTGACTTTTCTACTTATTTTTGGATCACACTTAAATGTGATTTGTCTTTATTCTAAGGGTATTATAGAAAGTTTATGCAAAATTTGTACTTGGCTTTTAAAAGTGGACACTTATTTGGAACGAAAGTAGTATGTAAGTTTGTAACAAATTCCTAAAAAATTATAGGTACTAGAATACCCTTACTAAATTCATGCTCGAGAATAAATGTGGACTGCAAGGTCAACATTCCTAAAAAAAGGTAATCTCATTCAAGGCTCCTCATTCATGACTGTTTTATCCTAAAAATCCTATTCTAAATTCAGGATTTTAAATTTCAAAAGTCTGAAATTGAGCATGAACCATTATAGAGTTTGTCATTCAATCATTCTCAGCAACTTTGCTTGTGAAATTCACAAGTAAATTTGTGAATAGTATAGATTATCTTGTGGATTTTACCAAACCTGAACCATTAAGCAAAAAAGCTTTTCAAAATATACATAAGTGTAAGAACTTGTATGAATTCGGGTTGTAACAAGTCCCTAAAAAAGTAGAGGTACCAGAATACCCATGTTTTTAAAGTTTTGCAATTCACAATTTGAGTTTTGAATTTCACACCTTGAACTGCACAAATAATGAAAATCATGACAGTACCCATTCGTTTCACTTGTGAAATTTACAAAACCATCTTAGGAACCCAATAAGTGGAACGCATCTATGTAAATAACAAGAAATATGCTTGAAAAGAGTAGAAACAGATTAGCACAAACAAAGTATATATAAAGCAAATCACATTTGTTTCTTTATTGAATGTTTTGTGAAGTTAAAATGTTTTGAGAATTTAACACTTCAACTGATGAAACTAATATAGACAAATGCCTGTGAATTTCACAACATCATGAGTAACAAGTGCCTAAAAAATTAGAGGTACTAGAATACCCTTGATTTTAATGTTTTGTAATTCACAGTTTGAGTTGTGAATTTCAAAACTTAAATTGTACAAATAACAAAAAATTAGAACGTTTCCCTTATTAGTTATTCAATTCTGAAACTGCCGCTAGCGCAGACACAATTGAGGCAAATGTATTGGATAATATTCATCCCAATCCTTATTTTCCAATTCCTCAATCCTAGAGACAATCTCCCATTCCTCATCACCAAAAGAAACCCAAAACTTTACCAACCTTCCACGTTTCAAGAGCCCCCAAGAATCACATCATTAAGATTTCTAATTCCACCTTCTGACAACGAACCCACTATCCTCTCCTCTAATAATTAACGAGCATGCCTCTTCCATAGATAAGCAAATGTTCTCATTTTAGGCTTAGTATGAATTCTTTCAATGAATCCCCTCCCCACAATTGTGGAAGATAAGATCAAGAGCTTTTCTCCACCCAACTTGCTTATTAACCATCGGTGCCTCGATCTTATTCTGAAGCACCACAATATTACCTTATTCCAAATCAACATCTGTTTCCCACTCAGACGCTCCATTGTCTTAAAGCAAAAATTGATGTTGTCAATATCAAGATATAAAAAGTATACTTTACTTTTCTAAAGATTTGTAGTGTGAAAGTAAATGTCGAACCCACAGAGATTGATTAACTACAGCTCTTTAATTCTAAAACCTAAGTTTAGCTAATTAAGAAAACGGATTTTGATTTTGAATTTTAATAAAATTAATGAAACTAACGAAATTAAATCTAAATTATGAAAGCGATTTAAAAGTGTTTTTATAAATATGTTTAAAGGAACCTAGGATTGCAAATCCACCACTAGCTTCATAATAGGAATATTTATGCATTCAATTAGATTATTAAGTTGGATGATAATGGAGAATTGTAGCTACAAGCCCAATTCCTCCGTCAAGAAAATAACTATGGTTCAAGCACCAACATAATCCATCTTCGGTTAGCACGAATTATCCCACACTAAACTAGGGTTGTGGTATAATCCGTCTAATCTAGGCATGGACTATTCGGATACTTGATAGCACAATTCAATAAAGTACCATTACATGTAAATAATCTAAACAAGCACAGCAAGTATAGATCATTGAGCACATCACAGTCAAAATAGATCTAAGACAAGAATAAACTTTGAAAGTAATGATTTAATCAATAGAAGTACGATTTTATTATAAAAAATCCTCTAAACATGTAATCATCATCCATACATAATAAATCTAAAATAAAAACATAAATAAAACCCTATTACTTGGCTAGGGTTTCATTGAAACCCTAGATCTAGGTTTAGTTGGCCATAGAATTGATGAATAGCAAGAGGTTGATGGAGGAGGCCATGGGAATCCTTGGTCTTCTTCTTCTTCTCCTTGCTTTTCCCTCTTCAATATGGCTGAAAATAATGTATAATATGGCTGTATATTGATGTGTATAATAGTGTGTAATGATTTGTATATCTAAAGTTGATTTAGAATAGGATTTGTATAGAGTTTGGAAGGATTTAGGAAGCTTTCCTAAGTTAAATCGCGCTAAAACTGCTGTTTTTACGTTTCTGGATGTAATGGTACTTTATTTATGCATTCAATTAGATTATTAAGTTGGATGATAATGGAGAATTGTAGCTACAAGCCCAATTCCTCCGTCAAGAAAATAACGATGGTTCAAGCACCAACATAATCCATCTTCGGTTAGCACGAATTATCCCACACTAAACTAGGGTTGTGGTATAATCCGTCTAATCTAGGCATGGACTATTCGGATACTTGATAGCACAATTCAATAAAGTACCATTACATGTAAATAATCTAAACAAGCACAGCAAGTATAGATCATTGAGCACATCACAGTCAAAATAGATCTAAGACAAGAATAAACTTTGAAAGTAATGATTTAATCAATAGAAGTACGATTTTATTATAAAAAATCCTCTAAACATGTAATCATCATCCATACATAATAAATCTAAAATAAAAACATAAATAAAACCCTATTACTTGGCTAGGGTTTCATTGAAACCCTAGATCTAGGTTTAGTTGGCCATAGAATTGATGAATAGCAAGAGGTTGATGGAGGAGGCCATGGGAATCCTTGGTCTTCTTCTTCTTCTCCTTGCTTTTCCCTCTTCAATATGGCTGAAAATAATGTATAATATGGCTGTATATTGATGTGTATAATAGTGTGTAATGATTTGTATATCTAAAGTTGATTTAGAATAGGATTTGTATAGAGTTTGGAAGGATTTAGGAAGCTTTCCTAAGTTAAATCGCGCTAAAACTGCTGTTTTTACGTTTCTGGATGTATTTAACCAATTCGGATCGCACAGGGCTCTTCAGGCTTCAAAATACACAACTTTGACTTTTTCAAAGGGTCGCTCGCGCGGGTCGCTCCAGCGACCTGGGCAATTTCCAGATTTTTCTCAGATTTTCCGCTGCTCTGCACCACTTTCGTAGAATTGCGATAACTTTTGACTCGGACCTCGTATTGACTCACCGTTTGCGGCCACGCGTCCGTAACTCGAAGATCTACATTTTATATCTCTGGAGAAATTTCTTAAATCTGAAGTATTACTTGTCAAAAATGCAATTTTCCGAGGCTGCTACTGCATTCATCCTTCACCGGAATCATCTTTTGAGCCCAGAATGACTTCCAAAGCCACTAATCATTGGATTTTTGTGCATTTTCAAGTTAGAGCTCCAAATCCTACAAAATTTAGAATACTTATTAAAAAATAACTAATAACTACATGAAATAGGCTAATATAGCGTATTTTTAGGACTATAAACGGCAACTATTCGTCGCGGATCACACCCCCAAACCTACTCTTTGCTAGTCCTCGAGCAAAGAAAAACATAAAACTAAATACTATATACTTAAAAATCCTAACTCACTGTCGCAGGCAACGCGATTGCATTTAGCATATGCAACAAGCCTTTTAAACCCCTAGGTGTCCCTAGTAGGACGAGTGAAGTCTCGTGAGGGTTCTCGTCAACAAGTCACCCACAACCATCTTTATTAACTTAAAATTTCAAAAACTTTTATTAAAAATGAAAAACATAATATTCAATACTCCTTATTATAAAACAATGATTCGAAATAGAATAACGAACAAGAAGAAATGGAATCAAACGTCCACTTAAATCATGAAAGACAATCCCAAGCACATGCATCGTATAAATCAATAGAGTTTCTCATAAAATTGCACGTGTGCGATATGGTAGTCAAATGAACACGCGCATGTCATGAACTTGGAATATAACTCGGATGACCATCTAACTATGTCTTGACTACGAATCTCACAATGTCAATTACACTCTCAAATGAAACACTCAGAAACAAGTGTAATTTTTCTAATATATGGGAGCAAAGGAAATATATTTTCAAAACGATAAATGCTCACATATGACTCAAAAAAGACGCATGACACGAAAGAACAATAGTCTCATGGATAGGATGCCAATCAATCAAGAAAAATTAATCATTACCATGTTTTAATCCCCCTCCCATCATTTTCATATCCGAACCATGTTTCCTAGGATCAAATAGGACTTTTTCAAAGGTTGTAATGTGGCTCAAGCAATGAAAAAGGATAGAAAGGATTAATTGGGTAGGTTTACGAATGGCATTGTAAGGCATGTTCGATCTCTTTCATTCTTCTTCTACAAACTTTCATCTTTTCTTTCTCTTCATTCCTTTTCATTCATTTTTCTTCTTTTCTTTCATTTTTTTTCAACCTTCCTCTTCTTTATTTTGTTTCTTTTCCTTTTTCTTTTCTCGCTTCTCAAATGACTATGCATTGAATACCAAGCAACTACCCCAATAGCATCTTGTCTTCTTCTTCTCAATCACACATCGCCTTAACACCACTAAAAGTTGACAAATCTCTCAGTGGTGAACTCCAAGTTTGTCAAGTCAGAGCAAAAACAAGGATAATGGTAATTAAAAAAAGAAATGGCATTTTAACGGCTCAAAGGGCGAACTAAGGAAACTTTTCATTTATCGGTCGGTAATAAACAAAGAAGGCCTATAATCATGTCCTATGGTTATATGGTTATTCAACATGTACGACAGAAGATTATTTAGCATGGTAGTAACTATTTTAACTTGACTATCAACCAAAACAAGAATAATGAGACTAAACAACGAGTTAATGCGCTATTTCAATGAAATTCGATAATATGTACTTATAACCCTCGAAAAAGAAAAGATAGGCTCAAAACCTCACCGGGTCTAGTCTCCACCATGTGTTATCTAGAAATCCGAATCATATTATAGTTCACATCAAACATGTATTCAAGCGACTACGTGCAGTGCATAGGTTTGCGTGCAAATCTATGATATAAAAGCTACGATTCGAACGATACATAACTTAAAACATTATATCATGACTTCAGCAAATATTTAGTCACATCTTCTCTTATTTATCATTCTATAACAATCATAGTTACATAACAAGAAGTATCAAATTAAGATTGCAAAAACGTCGGTAACATCATTTTTTTTTAAACACACTTATTGAAAAAAATTCAAAATTTTGCATAAAATGATGTGCATGTGTGCATACCCCCAAACCTAAACCTTTCATTGCCCCCAATGAAACAATAAAACGAAAGAAAGGAAAGTAGGTAAGGAAGGAACGATAGTACCTCAATCTCGGCAATGACACACAGGTAAATGTATAAAAATATGGCGATAAAGTTCAAATGTACCTGTTAATACTAGATGAAAAGAAACTAACAAAAGAATATTAAAAGTAAATGAAACCAAAATATAAAATATAAATCTAAAAACTAAGCTAAACTAAACTAAACTAGCAAATGGAAAAGAAATAAAACGAAAAAGTATAAATGTAATAAGGAAAACAACGAACACGAACTAAGCTGAACCAAATAAACAAAAACAGAAAAGAAACACAAATAAAATAGGTAAGGGGAAGGATATAGAAAACAAAAGGGGAAAAACAGGAAAATGGGGAATCGCGCGAGCGAATTCCCATTTTTTTTTTTTTTTTTTAGAATCTTGCGCCCGCAAGCTACCTCGCGCCCGCAAACTACCTCGCGCCCGCGAAATGAGGCGCGAGAAAAAACTGAGGCATCAAATAAGAAAAAGAAAGAAAATTCCACTAAGTCACAAACTCGCGCCAGCGGACCGCGCAAGCGAGGCCTCGCGCGAGCGGGCCGCGCGCGCGAGTTCAGTTTTTTCCATTTTGTGGCTAAAATTATATATATAATATTAAAATAAATTAATTATGACCCCCAAACCTGTCCAGAAAACTCTAAGACTGACCAAAACGACTCAAAAACAAAGAGAACCGACGAAATTAAGCTTGGGTTGCCTCCCAAGAAGCGCTATCTTTTACGTCTTTAGCTAGACCGTTCTAGCTCAAGATTTATGGAGGCCGTAACTCGGATTTTGTACCCTTTAGGGCATTAGGGAGATTCCGGTGAAATGTCGAAACGAGGTCGCTATGTGTTAATTCATTTGACGGCTCACCTTTATCGTTATTACATCGATTCTTTACCTTTCGAGTAAATTCTTCATTAAGGGCCGAGGTATTAGGATTCATCCACTCATCATTCACTATTTTATTCCCCGCACTCATATTTATTACGTTCTTAGGCTCAATATTCCGTCTCACATCACATTCCACCTCACATAGGTTATCGTCGTCTTTAGGAGGTTGATCAGCAGCATTAAAAACATTTAATTTTAATTTTATATTCCCGAACGACACTTTCATCACCCCTGTTCTACAATTGACACGTGCGTTGGCCGTGGCTAAGAATGGACGACCAAGAATAACAGGAGTGTATTTTCTAGTATCTAGCACCGGTTCGGTGTCAAGGACCATAAAATCAACAGGATAAAAATATTGATCAACTTTAACTAAGACGTCTTCGACGATTCCTCTAGGTACTTTGACGGAACGATCCGCTAATTGAATGGTAGCGGCCGTAGGTTTAAGTTCACCTAGACCTAGTTGTTTATAGACATGATAAGGTAAGAGGTTAACACTAGCTCCTAAGTCAAGGAGAGCCCGATGAATGACTGTGTCACCTATGACACATGAAATCGTTGGCGTACCAGGATCCTTATACTTTGGAGGTGAGTGTTGAAAGATTGAGCTTACTTTTTCCGTGAGGAAGACCTTTTTAGGAGTATGACTGCGTATTTTGCGTTTTTGCGTACATAGGTCTTTAAGACATTTAGCATAAGCGGGAATTTGTTTGATTGCATCGAGGAATGGAATATTGATTTTAACTTGTTTAAACACCTCGAGTATATCCTCTATTTTTGACCCTTTCTTAGAAAAATGTGACGGTCCCTCAACATTAGGTGGATATGGCATTCTCGGAATATAATTTGGTGGGACCGGTTCATTTTCTTTTCTACTTTGATTCACGTCCTCACCCCTCTCTTTATTCGAGTTAACGTTTTCATCCCACATAACCACCCTCGGAATCTCAACAACTTCTTCCTCTCGAATAATCGTCCTAGTTGACACAGCGTTCACTTGCTCATTCGTACCACCCATCTCGTATTGTCCCTTAGGGTTCGGAATAGGTTGACTTGACAACTTACTCTCGGTTAAACGATTTAGTGTGTTAACTATTTGTCCCACTTGGGACTCCAGTTTTTCAATGGACTGGGTGTGGGAATGTACTAACTGGATCACCGGACCAAAACTTTCAAGTGAGGCCAACACCTTCTCCTCAAATGCATTATTACGTGGAGGTGGAGGAGGAGGTTGTTGGTATTGACATTGTTGAGGTCTATAAGCGTTAGGGAAATTACTCATCTCATTATTATTATTATTATTATTATTCCATGAAAAATTTGGGTGACCTCTCCATGGCGCATCCGGATTATTTGTCATAGGATTATAGTTATTCCGTGAGAATTGTTGAATAGAATTAATGTGTTGCTCCACAAATTCCGGAAATTGACTCACCGATGGACATGCAAGTATAGAATGTGAAGGATCAGAACATAATGCACAAATTTCATGAGCGGGTGAGGTAATCATTTGGTTCATTGTTAAAAGTCGGTCAAGTTTTTTAGATAGTTCTTTTATATCAATTGACTGACCTGACTCGAACTTTACCTCTCTCTTAGGTTGTGAATGATATCCCTCGGAACGTACTGACACAGCCTGATGCATCGAATTCTCGCTTAATGTTTCAAAGATTTTCCATGCCTCGTCGGCGCTTTTGTGTAGGAAGGTACCCGCACAAACAGCGTCGACAGTATTACGAACTGAGGGAATAAGTCCCTCGTAAAAGACTTGTACTAACTGCCACTTAGGAACCTGATGATGTGGGCATGAGCGTAATAATTCTTTAAACTTTTCCCAAGTATCATAAAGCGTTTCCCCATCTTGCATCACAAAGTTTGTTATCGATTTTCTTATTTGATTAGTTCTTGTGATTGGGAAAAACTTTTGTAAAAATGCGTTGTGTAAGGCTTCCCAAGTTTTAATCGTGTTTGGCTCAAGTGACTGAAGCCAATACTTCGCTTTATCTTTTAAAGAGAATGGAAAGAGACGCAGTTTTAATTCATCATCAGTGAAATTTTGAATTTTTAAAGTAGAGCATATATCTTGGAAATCCCCTAAGTGTTGGTAAGGGTCTTCATTTATACGGCCATGGAAAGAAGGAAGTAGCGAGATAGTAGACGACTTTATCTCAAAGTGAGATGTCGTCGCCTCCGGTAATTCGATACTTGCTTGAGGCGTGTAAGTCGTAGGAATAAAATAATCTTTAAGCGGAGGAGGTGGCGGTATATTAGGATTATTTACATTATTTCCGTTGTTTCCGTCAGCCATGTTAATCGGTTCTATGTTATGAAAGCGTGGTTTCTTTAGGTTTTTAAGGGTACTACGTATTTCGGACTCAAACAACGACGATGGTTTTGGAGTTAATTCGTCGTCTATGTTTAACCTAGTTCTAGAACTTATGTTTGAATATTTGTTAACTCTTAATGTACGTTCAAGTTCAAGATCGCAAGGTTTTAATTCCGGTTTACTTGAGCGTGTACCAAACATAAACTAAAAGAAAATAAACTAAAAACAAAAACTGACTCTAAAAAAAAAACAAATAGCAATCACGCAACTAAGATAACAAGCACTCAACTACTGTGATGCATGAATATTATCCTGTAATGCAATGACCGCGTCAAGCCCAGCGCCCCGGGTTTCCTAGCTAATGCAGTGCAATTAACCCTAAACTAATGCAAATAGTGCGTCACAGCGCCCTGACTTACAGTGGTTTAAAGCGAGTTTCATAGGAAGCAATTTATTTTATTTTATTATTATTTTTTTATTTGCGTAAGCTCCTTTGATGTGATTAGCTAATCCACTCGGAAACGTTATAATTTTGACGACTCGAGAAACTACAAAATAAAATAAAAAGTTAGTAACTCAAAATAAAACGAAAAATAAGAAAAAGAAAACCTAATCTAATATTTACGAATTAATTAAACTAAGATTCTAAAACTAAAGGTAGTAATTTGCAATCCCCGGCAACGGCGCCAAAAATTGATGTTGTCAATATCAAGATATAAAAAGTATACTTTACTTTTCTAAAGATTTGTATTGTGAAAGTAAAGGTCGAACCCACAGAGATTGATTAACTACAGCTCTTTAATTCTAAAACCTAAGTTTAGCTAATTAAGAAAACGGATTTTGATTTTGAATTTTAATAAAATTAATGAAACTAACGAAATTAAATCTAAATTATGAAAGCGATTTAAAAGTGTTTTTATAAATATGTTTAAAGGAACCTAGGATTGCAAATCCACCACTAGCTTCATAATAGGAATATTTATGCATTCAATTAGATTATTAAGTTGGATGATAATGGAGAATTGTAGCTACAAGCCCAATTCCTCCGTCAAGAAAATAACTATGGTTCAAGCACCAACATAATCCATCTTCGGTTAGCACGAATTATCCCACACTAAACTAGGGTTGTGGTATAATCCGTCTAATCTAGGCATGGACTATTCGGATACTTGATAGCACAATTCAATAAAGTACCATTACATGTAAATAATCTAAACAAGCACAGCAAGTATAGATCATTGAGCACATCACAGTCAAAATAGATCTAAGACAAGAATAAACTTTGAAAGTAATGATTTAATCAATAGAAGTACGATTTTATTATAAAAAATCCTCTAAACATGTAATCATCATCCATACATAATAAATCTAAAATAAAAACATAAATAAAACCCTATTACTTGGCTAGGGTTTCATTGAAACCCTAGATCTAGGTTTAGTTGGCCATAGAATTGATGAATAGCAAGAGGTTGATGGAGGAGGCCATGGGAATCCTTGGTCTTCTTCTTCTTCTCCTTGCTTTTCCCTCTTCAATATGGCTGAAAATAATGTATAATATGGCTGTATATTGATGTGTATAATAGTGTGTAATGATTTGTATATCTAAAGTTGATTTAGAATAGGATTTGTATAGAGTTTGGAAGGATTTAGGAAGCTTTCCTAAGTTAAATCGCGCTAAAACTGCTGTTTTTACGTTTCTGGATGTATTTAACCAATTCGGATCGCACAGGGCTCTTCAGGCTTCAAAATACACAACTTTGACTTTTTCAAAGGGTCGCTCGCGCGGGTCGCGCGCGCGGGTCGCTCCAGCGACCTGGGCAATTTCCAGATTTTTCTCAGATTTTCCGCTGCTCTGCACCACTTTCGTAGAATTGCGATAACTTTTGACTCGGACCTCGTATTGACTCACCATTTGCGGCCACGCGTCCGTAACTCGAAGATCTACATTTTATATCTCTGGAGAAATTTCTTAAATCTGAAGTATTACTTGTCAAAAATGCAATTTTCCGAGGCTGCTACTGCATTCATCCTTCACCGGAATCATCTTTTGAGCCCAGAATGACTTCCAAAGCCACTAATCATTGGATTTTTGTGCATTTTCAAGTTAGAGCTCCAAATCCTACAAAATTTAGAATACTTATTAAAAAATAACTAATAACTACATGAAATAGGCTAATATAGCGTATTTTTAGGACTATAAACGACAACTATTCGTCGCGGATCAAACCTCCTCGACATCATCTTCGATCCCAACCTCATCACTATCTGACTTACTCGAATCGTTCTCGCCATCACTTCCTTTAAGAACAGATTTCAGAGTTTCTGGGACGACAAAAATAGTCGACAACTTGAAAGAAGAATAAGAAAAATTAACCCTGGCAGACTTCACCTTTGGAAACATCAAACCCCCATAAAAAATCCAAATCTTTTTTCACCCATCAATATCGCCACACCACAAATCCAAAACTCCATCCAATTCAAACACATGCTCACTAATATGAATCACAAAGCATACATCATCAATACACACCTCAATATTCCTATGAATAGGGCCACTACAAGACGATGCAATCAGCAATCTAGCCACCTCATAATACACAGAGTTATATATACATATAATACCTCTGTCCCATTTTATGTGTCCATATTGGGGAATCCAACTATTTAAGGGGACAAAAAGAATCTACACCTACTTTCCACAATTGCCCATAATCATTGCACTTTCTTTTTTTGTTTTGTTTTGGTATTGATTGAAAGGAAGGGTAGTTTGGGAAACTAAGTACAATTTGCATACTAATTTAGGAAAGTGGACAACAATTTTGGGACATCCCAAAAAGGAAAGATGGACACATAAAATGGGACAGAGGGAGTACATTATTAGAATACATATATCTACATACATATAGCTTATGCCAGTCATTGGTTTTTTGGAAATCCAGTGGCAACATTGCATACATTGTTTTATCCATTTTAATTATTACCATGATACATGGACTCATTCCTACCCTCTAGTAGACTAGTAGTGGACTAGGATTAATTTCTAGATTTGCAATACAAAGTACAAACGACATTTTTATATAAGAGACATGCATATAGTATAGCTATCCGATGTATAGTTATATTAATATTAGATGTCGTTGGACAATAAACTTGATTCTAGCCCAAGTGAGATTCCTAATTTAAGCCTAAAATATATTTATCATTCTACATGTGTAGTAGGCCTAATTGTAGGGTCCAAAGTATCTAGAAGTTTCAAGAAAAAAATATAGATTAATCTTGTGTTGTTGGTAGTTGGTTGTTGAGTTAATGAAGTAGTTGTAAAATAATTATTATAGTAGTTGTTAGTTGTAGTAATTGTGGTATTTGAGAGCTTCTTGGAATGTTCTCTTGGTTAGTATAAATAGGTGAGTCCTCAAGTCATTTGCATCAAGCCAAAAGTTTGGAGATCAATACTAGTCCCTACTCTTTATTAAATATAAATTCCTCTTCTCCTACTTTCAACAAAGTGGTATCAGAGCCAAAGTTCTCCTTCCAAACCCATAGCAAACAATCCATACCTGTCCCATGACCCAAAACTCATCCGAGAAAATTATGATAATTGGTCTATGCAAATGAAGGCACTACTCGGCTCACTTGATGTTTTTCATCTCTTAGAGTATGGCTTCACCGAACTCGCAATGGCACAAGAAGAAGAAATATGTCCGATGAGTTGAAGAAGCAATTAAAAAGTTCAAAGAATAAAGATTAGAAAGCAAAGTCCACCATTTATCAGGGACTCGATGAACCCACATTTGAGAACATCTCGGGTGCCAAAACATCAAAGGAGGTATGGGAGATACTTCAGAAAACCTTTAAAGGGTCTGAACAAGTTAAGAAAATTTGACTCCAGACTTTAAGACTTGAGTTTGAATCTCTACATATGAAAGGTGCAGAAATAATTGCTGAGTATTTATCAAGAGTCATGGTGGTTGTTAATCAATTACAAAGAAATGGACAGATAATACTCGATGCTCGAGTAATGGAGAAATTTTTGCGGTCTTTGGATCCAAAATTTAAAGTGGTGGCTGCAATTGAAGAATCCAAAAATTTGGAGGAGACGCCCATTGAACAAGTTGTCGGTTCCCTACAAGCTTATGAGCAAAAGCTGGCCAAGAGAGGTGGAGAAAAGAATCTCGAGCATGCACTTCAAACAAAGCTTTCACTCAAAGAAAGATCGAAAAACTCCAATTGAGGAAGATTCCAACGGGGCCGAGGTATCACGCCCCGCAATAGCCAAAATAGAAAAAAATAAAATATTTTCTCTTTTGGGTCCGTAGGTCCATGGCAGGTTGAATACCTCATGATTGTCCACAATAATAAAGAACCAATGCACAAATAACAAACAGCAGTAATAAGCATGGTTGTCTAGGCTTACATATATATTAAACATCAGGGTCTTAAGTATCATATTACAGAACCGTAGAAAAGGAAAGAAAAGCGATTAATATCTTGGGCATAAGCCCTACAACATAATAATAAACTGGCAGCAATTGCCTCAACAAAACCAAAAGGTAGATAAACTAATAGTCATCGGCTCCCGCTAGCTAACTTGCGAAGCCATAGCCTTCCTCAGCGTACTCTTCTTCCAGGTAGTTTGCCTCTGCAAGATCTGGACATTTGATTGTCCAGGACATAAAAGTCGTTAGCTTTACTGCAAGCTGAGTGAGTAAACCTACTGCACTGAACAGTCTCAGAAAACACTTGTTAATCTGTCTTAGAAGTAAAATTGTAACAACCTGCATTTCATTAAATTTTAAATTTGCATTTCATATTTAATTAGTGTTCCTGATGTTATCTTAAATTTGCAATTCTCATATTTAGAATTTTAATACTTGTTTTAATTCATATTGAAATTCTTATTGGGGTCAAACTGCAGTTTTACAAAATTAGTAACGCCTGTGTTGGATTTCAAAGTCTGTATTTCAAAACAGTGAAAATGTTTTCTTTTAATTCAAACTGTATTTTTATAAAACCAGAAAACCATTTCTTACGTTAAAATGAATTTTTTGTATTTTTGTGGTGATCACCGCACCACGAAAATACCAGTTTATGTTCTAAACTGTCCACGCTGTGTTAAACTTCCACAGATTGTAGAAGTGATGTAAAACAAGATTTGACATATGCTTTATTCCATTTATGGCAACTAATGATTGATAGGGCCTTGTTTGAGTATGCTTTTGTATACATGTATATTGTGATGCCATAAGCTAGTTTCCCAAACACCATAAGTGATTCCTAGGCAATTGGCTTGTGTCCTGTTTGGTGATATATTCCTTGTATGTATGTTTGTTATGTCTTAAGTCTATTTTCCCAAACAACACCATTTGACCCCTATTAGTCTAAATTGCCTTTTCAGTTTGTGTGGAGTGCATATATGTGTGTATCTGTGTGTGTATATTCTACAACCTAATTAAATTGCAAAAACAAATTTTAATATGTTGAGTGTATAGGAATATGCTTGGGCTCCAAGTTCTCCAACTTGTCCTTCTATAAATGCTACACTCTTACACACACTTTCAGTTCATCTTGGAGACTGAAGAAACACAGAGAGTCATAGAGAGAGTTTGGGAGGTTCTACAGAATTTTAGAGAGAGAAGAGCTCAATCAACTCCATAGCTAAAGCTTGGTTTGGGTGTTTTTATTTCTTGATTCTTTCTCAACAAACACACATCTTCTTATCACAGTGAGTATTTTAAACTCACTCTAAGTGTAATTCATGCTCAATTTCTATTTGTAATGAATGTATATGTTGATCACCATTGTTGATTTTCATGAAAGCTTGAAACTTGAAAAAGGGTGATTTTACAAACTCAACCAAAATCCGTTTTCTTAGATAATTATGAAAGATTACATATTGTAGATGCTATGTTTAAAGTTTTGAGAGTTTAATTTGTTCATAGGAGAAAGTATATAAGAAAATTAGTTTTGTCCTCGTTTAGTTTTTTGTAAAATTCATGAACTACGTTTGGATTCATGTAAAATTAGTTGTGGATTCTTAATCGTTGTGAAAAACCGAAGAGATTCATATATAATAAAGTAGGGAAGCTTACAGAATTGAAAATGGGTCAAAAAGACCCCTTAAAACTGAAACAGAGCAGTTTCAGCGAAGAAGACGAAGCTACTGCATGAACTCGCGCGGTTGCACGAGCGGCCCGCGCGCGCGAGCTTCGTGTTTTCTGGCCAATAGAAAAGTTTTTATAATAAAACGGAAAAATGGGCATATCGCGCGAGCGGCCCGCGCGCGTGACTTTGGACAGTTTTTGGTTTTTGCTTGTTTTATGTTAAGGAACTGTTTCGGTGATGTTTTATGGACTTTTAAAGCTCTGTTTGGGAAATTTACTAAAACAGAAATCTATTTGGTTATGTTTGGACGATTGAAATGATGTATTACGACTCAACAATCCCCGCATGTGCGTTGTTCCTATAATTTATCATTTTACTTTATGTTTAAGGTTTCATAATATACATGTGGAGTCAGTTGTACATGCATGGTGTGTGGTAGTCAGTGTGGAAAAGAGTGTGTGGTTGAGATTGTGTTGTGGGCACTCCCTGGTAATTGTGTACCAAAGTGTGATGTGTTTGAGATTACGGCGAGAGTGTCTTTGAAATGTGACGGTGGCAAAACTGGACACTCCCTGGCGCCCATGGAAGCGGTAAAGTGTGTGACGCTGAACTTGGACATTCCCTGGCACCCATGGCAGGGCTAAAGTGTGGCCTACGGACACTCCCTGGTACCCGAGTCTGGATACTGTGTAATGTATTTGCGAGGCGGATTAGGTACTAAAGTGTGAGGCATTGGACATTCCCTGGCACCCCGTGCTAAAGTGTGAGGCAAACTGGGTTATGAAAGGCCGGTGGCCTTTATCCGTTTGGGTGAGTGAAATTTAGGTTTCTTGGTTCCTTAAAGACCAAGTGGCGACTCTGTATCTGTTTTCAAAAGACCTCTTCTTTTCCTTTCCAAAACGGTCTCAAACAAATGAAAAAGGAAAGCAGAATTCCGCGTGTCCACAATCTGGCGACTCTGCTGGGGATATTTATTTTCAAAACAAAATAATACAGAGGTTTCACTCATAAGAAGCATCCTTAAAATCATCTTTCTACTACGTCTGGTTCACCGCATTGCACTCTTGTATTCCCCCTCCCCCTCCGACTGTGTCTGAAATGCGGTACTGACATTGTTCAGGTCTTGCTGTGCCAGGACATAAGTCACCGTTGATACTGTACCTCCCAAGGTATATAAAAAAGAGTAAAAACCTCCGTACTGTCTCCCTGACGGTATATTGGAACTCTCGTCAACGGACCCTCTTTGACTAAACCCAGCCTTTGCATATAGATTCCTGTAGAACCTTTCATAGGACTGCTTATTTATCTTCTCAGATAGGACAATGTGATATAAACTGCTGTGTACCCTGGTGGGATTACCTGCGTAGTGTAGACGCTTATGTGATATAGAACCGAACCTCTTTCTTATGATTCCCAAGGCAATCACTCACATGTGATTACATTGAGTTGACCTGCCTAGGCACCATGATAAGGATGTCTACTCTATGTTTACGTAGATATACACCGCAAACCTTGTTTGTTGGTCCCAAGGCATAGGAGTATGAGAACTTGCTGGACAGTATGATCACCATCATGTATAACCTGCTTCTCCCAGAAACTCTGTCCATATATCCCAGATATAACCTGTTTCTCTCGGAAACTCTGTCCATATATCCTAGATATAACCTATTTCTCCAGGAAACTCTGTCCATATATCCCAGATATAACCTCTTTCTCCCGGAAACTCAGTCCATATATCCCAAATATAACTTGTTTCTCCCGGAAACTCTGTCCATATATCCCAGATATAACCTGTTTCTCCCGGAAACTCTATCCATATATAACCTGTTTCTCCTGAAAAATCCTGTCCAAACTTTTCGGAATATCCCAGAAATCCCTGTTATTCATCGATGGTCATACTGGAAAGTAAAGTTAGCACACTCTGTATGGTTAGGACCTTACTTGTCTAACTGCTATGTGTTAGAAATAGGAGCATCATATAGATTAGGACTTACATCCGCATGATTGCCTCATTTGCATACACATTCTCATCGATCTGCACACATTGTTCCAACCAAGTCTGTACACAAGTCAGTCCACGTCTGTTAACATCGCTGTCTTTATCTATCTAAAGTCATCACTATCAAAATCTGATCAAGTCCTCTCGAAATCTGTCAGGTCAGTATAGATTCTCGAGGTCAGCAGCTGGGATCCTCGTCTTGGGTCAGAAGTTCAGATAATCGTTTGGTCAGAATCAGTCCGACAGCTTACTTCAGCATGAATCAAGAAGAGTTAGAAAACAAGGTTACTGAGTTGGGAGCAACCATAAGCTAGCAGTCCGATAGCCTAGCCCAAGTTCTGAAGTTCATGGAAGAATTGAAGTTGTAGCGGCCGCAACCTCCACCTGGGTTTTTACCACCAGGCTTTGAACCGCCTCCACATGAGAATAATGGGGAGGAAGACTGGTTTCAAGGGGTCCCACCGTTTGCATATGAGAAGAAGCTCCAAGAGAAAATGGATAAGGTTGACAAGTTGGAAAGTGTAGTGAGGAAAAGCAATGGGGTTGATGATTACATGCTAGACTTGGAAGGCCTTTTTGAGCCTATTAAGCTAAAATTGCCAGAGAACTTCAAGATGCCTGCCATTGACCGTTTTGACGGAACCGGGAATCCGAAAAGTCATGTGAAGCTATGTGTGAGCATCTTCCAATCCATGGGCTGGACCCACAAGCACATTGCAATGCTGTTCCCACAAACTCTTGCAAAGTCTGCACTATCATGGTTCCTAACCTTGGAAGCCTCCAAAACCCGGGCATGGGAACATATAGTTTGGGTATTCATTGATCACTATTCCTACAACCAAGAACTTGATGTCACTATCAAGGATTTGGAAACTACTTGGCATAACAGCAATGAATCCTTCGCTGCATTTCTGAGCAGATGGAGCCCAAATGACCCATCGGCCGATTGAAAAGGAACAAGTAAGGATGTTGATCCAGAATCTGCAATCGCTCTATCATGAGAAATTGTTTTATCAGTCCATCCCCACCTTTGAAGAATTGTTTGAGGTTGGAACTCGAATTGAAGGCGCTATCAGGGAAGGAAAGATAAAAAAAGAAGAGCCTCCGAGTCAGTTAAAAAGGCCCAACTACTCCCACAACCCTTCGGATGTCAATGCCCTTAGCAGTCAACCGATGGCTTACCCTCCTAGGCCGTGCCAACCCCTCAACCAGGCAAACTCGCCCAATCGACCTTTCCAGAAAAAGCCTCCTCGCAACTTCGCCAAATTAGAAATCTCCCTCTCCTCGGCCTTATATCGCCTCTTTAAAGAGGGCCACCTCCAACTGCTCCAGCCTAGAAATACCCGGCTCCCGCCAAACTGCGATATCTCCAAAAGATGCACCTACCACCAAGCCCCTGGCCACAACACCGATGATTGCATGCAACTTCACCATGATATTCAAGACCTCATTGACCAGAATATCATTAAACCACCTCCAAAACAGCCCCATATCACTCAAAATCCCCTGCCAAACCACCAAAATATCAGCCTCATTGAGTCCAATCATGTATCCTTCAACCCCGCTACCTTATTGGCATCCCAAAATCTTTGAAAATTCATCTGATTGAAGGAGGAAATGATGACTGGCAGCAATAATTGGCTGATGAACAAGATCTATTCTTCTTGGAAGAACACAATCTAGGGGCAGTGGACCTCAAATGGTATGATCCCAATAATGAAAGCGATGCTTCTATCTGGAACGAGCTGGAGAAACCATTTGTAGGAACAGATTGTGACTGGTTCAAAGAAGATGGGACTGTGGAAGGGCCTACTCCTGCCGAGATTGATCATCTGACTAGGTCAGGCCGTCATTACCAACCTCCGCAGCCTACCACTGAGGAAATAAAAAAAAGTCCAGTCAAAGACAAGGGAAAAGGAAAAATGGATGAGATCATCGAAGAAGACAATGAGTTGATAAAGCAGTTGAAGAAAACCCAAGCACATCTCTCGATGTGGGACATCATGGTAACATCTTACAAGCATAGGCAAGCTGTGTTGAACGCCTTGGCTGGAACTGAGGTCCCCATCGACGCTACACCAGAAGACATGGTGGTTTTCTTGGGCGCACTCACCCCTGACCCAATCATTACATTTTTTGATGAAGACCTGCCACCGGAAGGGTCTACACATAATAAAGCTTTGTACATAACTGTTGGATGTAAGGGACAGCAGGTGCCATTCTGTCTGGTCGATATAGGCTCCACCCTAAATGTTTGTGCTCTAAGGACTGCTACCGCCTTGGGGGTCAATGTCCTTGACATCACACCATCTGTACAATCCATGAGGGCTTACGATAACACCAAGAGAAATGTGATGGGAACTGTTTCTCTCCAAATCCGGGTAGGATCTTTGGTTAGCACTGAAATCTTTCAAGTTATGGACATACCTGCCTGTCAAATGATCAAGTACAAAGCTGTATCATCCACTGTGCATCAAATGATCAAGTACATTCATGAGAAGGAGGTGAAAATCATCCTCGGCAATAGTTGGGGTAATGAAGCTTTTCCAAACTACGCTCCCATCTTTGAAATCTAAATACCTGAGCTAGAAGAAGGAAAAATTGGGGGATTCTTCATGGAAGAAGTCCACATGATCAACGATGAAGATAGGTTCCCCGAGATCCACTCTACAGTTGTCAACATCGTCCGCAAAATGAACTACTTCCCTGGAATGGGATTGGGCCGACGCCAGCAAGGGATTCGTGAGTTCCCGTAGATCAAAGGGCAACAAGGCACTTTTGGGTTGGGGTACATGCCCACTGAAGAAGACGTCGAGCTATAGAGGCCATAGAAGAAAAGAGTGAGGAGTCTCCCACCATACCACAAAACCTTGAATGGGCAATTCATCAAAGAAGGGGATGATTTCCCCTATTTTGGGTTCCCAGAACCTTGGATCCATCAAGCCACTGGAAAAAGACACCTCGGGTTGGAAATCTTCGCTGACTGCAAAAGACCTCCCTATCCAGATCCATTCTATCCCAAAATAATTGAGAAAACCCCTGAGGAAGATTGGTTGGAGTATCTGGACACTGAAGCTATCAAGAAAATGTGGAAAGAGTTCGCCGAAGAAAAGGAAGAAAAGAGGGCCAAGAGCCAAAATGATCAGACCATGCCAACTGAGGAGGGTCTGAGTAACCAGGCTATAGAGTCATCTGTCTCCCTATCCCCTGTTCCCCCAGAGTCTGTACTTCCATTTATCGAGTCTGTACCAAAGTCGGCTGCTGTAAGCCCACCACTATCTAATGTAATCACCCACCTGTCATGAATAAAATGAAAGACGATTCTGCTTACTCCTCTGTGTCTAATACTTATGAATGCACAGATCCCTCCGAGGATCTCCCAATTGAACTTAAGCAACTAATTGAAAAACCACCTGCTTATGAAATAATCGAAGATACTTTATCGGTTAACCTAGGTGAAATAGATAATCCACAAATTGTGCAAATTGGCTCAACCCTTAATGAAAAAGAAAAAGAAAAATTGGCTCTCTTGCTAAAAGAATTCAAAGATGTTTTTGCTTGGTCTTACGAGGACATACCTGGGGTCGATCCTGACATCGTCCAACATCGCATTCCTCTCCTCCCCAATTCTAAACTTGATAAGCAGAAACTGAGGCGTATGAGGCCGGAAAGGGCACTCAAGGTCAAAGAAGAAGTGGAGAAACAATTCAAGGTAGGGTTCATCATTGTTACCGAGTATTCGGAATGGGTTGCCAACATTGTGCCAGTCCCCAAGAAGGATGGAAAAGTTCGCGTGTGCGTCGACTTCCGTGATCTAAACAAAGCTAGCCCAATGGATGACTTTTCGCTCCCCCACATTGATGTTTTGGTAGATAACACCACCGAACAGGACCTGTTGTCATTCATGGATGGTTTCTCAGGGTACAATCAGATCCTAATGGCACCGAAAGATCGGGAAAAGACGACATTCACCACACCTTGGGGAACCTACTGTTATAGGGTAATGCCTTTCGGCCTCAAGAAGGACACATGGCGGCACTGGAAAAGTTTTTTGAAAGGTTGCGCAAATATAAGATGAGGCTGAATCCAAAGAAATGCACTTTCGCTGTGACCTCCGGGAAGCTCCTGGGTTTCCTCATCACACAAAGGGGGATAGAGGTGGATCCCTCTAAAATCAAAGCAATCTTGGAAATGGCACCACCACAGAATGAGAAATAAGTACGAGGATTCCTTGGGAGGATCCAATTTATTAGTCGCTTCATCTCCAAACTCACTACTACATGTGATCCTTTGTTTCGATTGCTGAGAAGAGGAGAGAAGTTCCAATAGGATGACCAATGCCAAGCCGCTTTCGACAAAATCAAAGCCTACCTTCAAAATCCACCCGGTCCTTTCACTACCTACTCTTCACAAACCCTTATTCCTTTACCTATCTGTCTCCGAAAATGCCATGGGTTGCATGCTAGCCCAATAAGGAGAAGAAAGCCACTCTGAAAAAGCTATATATTACCTTAGCAAGAGGATGACTGGGTACGCGCTCAATTACTCCACCCTCGAAAAAACATGTTGGGCCTTAGTCTGGTGCACCTGCCGATTAAGGCACTACATGGTAGCCTTTCCAATTGTGCTCATATCCCGCATGGATCCTTTAATACCTTCTCGAAAAACCCACCCTGACTGGTCGTATATCTCGTTGGCTACTTTTACTATCTGAATTCGATATCAAGTATGTGACAAGCAAATCAGTGAAAGGGAGAGCTGTAGCTGAGCATCTTACAGAGCACGCTATTGACTCTGAAAAAAATGGAGACTTCCCATTCCCGAACGAAAATATCATGGAAATTAAAGAAGAGCAGTGAAGGTTGTACTTAGATGGAGCAGCCAACATGAAAGGCTATGGGGTAGGAATGATTCTGGTATCACCAAATGGGGACCACACCCCACTGGCAGTCAAGCTCAATTATAATTCCACCAACAATACTGCTGAATACGAAGCATGCATTTTGGTAATGGAAGCGGCCATAGAATTGAAAGTTCAGAAATTGGATGTCTTCAGAGATTCCAACCTCATTGTGTCACAAGCCATAGGAGAGTGGAAAGTGAAAGAAGAAAGGTTGAAGCCCTTTCATGACCATCTCAATGGGCTCAAGAAGCAGTTCAAAAGTGTGACGTTCTTTTACTTGCCAAGGAAAGAGAACCAGTTAGCAGATTCATTGGCTACCTTAGCCTCCATGATTCAAATCCCCGTGGGAGTCAAAATGATGCCACTGATAATTGAGCAAAGGTACGAGCATTCATTCAGCACAATCGCCGCAATCGAAGAAGAAAGTGAAAAACCGTGGTATCAGGATGTTTGGGACTTTATAGAAAAGGGAACGTACCCCAAGAGTCTACTGAGAAAGACAAAAGGGCAATTCGAAGATTCGCAGCACAATTCATCATTTGCGGAGGAAAATTGTTGAAGAAAGGGTACAATGGTCACAACCTGACTTGCTTGTTTGGAAAAAGCTCCAGAAGAATGATGGGAGAAATACACGAGGGGGTATGCGGCCCACACATGAACGGTTACATGCTGGCCAAGAGGATTGTAAGACAAGGGTACTACTGGACAACATTGGAGAAAGATTGTTACGAATACATGAGAAGGTGTCATAAGTGCAAGATCCATGCAAACATGATGCATGTACCGCCATGTCTTCTATATACCATGACCTCTCCATGGCCATTCTCAACCTGGGGAATCGATATCATCGGTGAAATCGTTCCAAAAGCCTCGAATATAAATTGGTACATTTTGGTGCCCATCGACTACTTCACAAAATGGGTAGAAACCGCATCTTACACCAAATTGGGGGCTAAGGAAGTGGCCAAATTCATCAAGAGAAATCTCATCTACCGTTATGGAGTCCCCCATGAGATTATTTTGGACAACGGAAGTCATTTCAAAGCAGAAGTTAGGGATCTGTTCGAGGAATATAAAATCACTTATCATAAGTCATAACCATACAGGCCACAAACCAATGGAGCAGTCGAAGCCGCAAATAAGAATGTCAAAACCATACTTCAGAAGTCGGCCGATACTTACAAGGACTGGCACGAGAAACTACCATTTGCACTTTGGGGATACAGAACATCGATAAGGACGTCTACGGGGGCGACTCCTTACTTATTGGTATATGGTATGGAAGCAGTACTTCCGGTTAAGATAGAACTACCGTCCCTGCGCGTGATGGAAGAATGTGAAATTTTGAAATCAGATTGGTTAAGGGAAAGGTACGAAGAATTGGCTCTCATAGATGAAAAGCGCCTAGCAGCGGTCGACCATGTCCGAATCTATCAAAAGAGGATAGCCCGTGCATTCAATAAAATGGTTTGTCCGAGGAAAATTGTCAAAGGTGACCTTGTCCTTAAGGAATTGCGAGCCCCTATCTTTGATCCACGAGGTAAGTTCAAACCTAAATGGGTTGGCCCTTATATTGTCAAAACTATCCTTTCCGAAGGAGCAACCTACCTAATGGACCTCGATGGTGTCGAATTCAAAGAGCCAATCAACATGGATCGCCTCAAAAAGTACAATGCTTAACCCTTTCACCAATTTCCTTCAAAGCCTTGCCTTGAACTACGCTCGACCTGATTCCCGCTCGGGGATACGTAGGCAACCGCATCGGTTCGGTCTTCCCACCTACCTAAAATTAACCCACTTCCTTTCTACCAATGGCCCGAACTACGTTGGGCTTGATTCCCGCTCGGGGATACGTAGGCAGACTTTCAAAAGGAAAAAGAAGGATGGCTCGCTAGGTCGAAGATCTGGAAGGACGCATAGGCAAAAATTATAGCAAAATCCAAAGTGAACAATAACAAAAGAGAGAAAAGAGCTCGCTAGGTCACCTCACTGGTGCTTAGGCAAAAATTATGAGCACGTGAGAGAAATAAAGTCGCGGTCCTTACCATAACCCAGAAACCACCCTTCTCACTAGGGTCAAACTTCGGCCACCCGCCTCGTTCGCCCAAAATCCCTTTCTAACTAGGGGTAAACTTTGGTCACCTACCTTGTTTGCCTCACAACCACCTGAATCCCAAACTAGGGGCAAACTTTGGCTACCCGCCTCGTTTGCCTCTAATTGCCCCAGCATGCCCAAGCAAGTATCAAAAGCAACATTTGATCAAAAGTCTTACTCCAAAATATTTTCAGAAAAGCCAAATACATAATAATGAGATTCTCAAAAGTAACTAAGATTCACCGATGAACAAGTTTCGAATATTACATAAGTAGGAATAAAGGAAAGAATAAAAAAGTTCTTTTTCAAGAAGCAATCACAAATATCAAAGACACTTGGAGGAAGAAGCAGATTCAGTCAAGTCTAGTTTTATTTTGTCTTTTATTTCTTCAAAGGTCTCTAGAAGTAGGCTCTTACTCGACCGGCCCAGCCCCTGATGAAAGAGGCAATAGTGGCGGCTCTGACCCTAGAAGCGAAGACCCTCTCAGTAAACCCCCCGGGGAACCTCTTGAACTCGCTCGTACTGCCTGACCAATCGGCGAGGATGGTAGAAAGAAGTCTCTCTCAGACCCATCAGCCACACTCTCTGGTAATCCTCGAGGCTAATGGTCACAACATGAAGGCCCCAAAGCCCCACAATCCAACGAATATCAGCCTCTGATAAAATACCCATCATGTTAACCCAATTGGCAGAAGTGTAATGAGAATGGAGCGCAGTCCTGCGGAGGTAAACTGGCGGCATGTTACCTGTCCATAACTGGAGGCACTCGTAGAGCCAAGCCTGTAACACCAAAGGCGCCCCAGAAAGAAGAAGAGTTCCTTGATTAACAACATGATCCAAACCATTCAAGGTTTCCGCCAGAACCATGGCTATGGGGTTTCTACTAGATTTCAACCTAAGGCATACGTGCACCAATTCAATAGAAGTACTCGAGAACAGAAAGTGCGAAGCCATGCATAATATTAGAGTGGCCAAGGTGAGGTCATGCTGTACAGAAGGGATGGTGGTGTATGCATCATGTTCGCATGAATCTGGCACTTGTGACACCTTCTCACGTACTCACAACAATCTTTCTCCAATGTTGTCCAGTAGTATCCTTGTCTTATGATTTTCTTGGCCAACATGTGACCGTTCATGTGCGGGCCGCAGACCCCCTCGTGTATTTCCTCCATCATTCTCTTGGAGCTTTTTCCAAACAAGCAAGTCAGGTTGTGACCGTTGTATCCTTTCTTCAGCAGTTTCCCACCGCAAATGATGAATTACGCTGCGAACCTTCGGATGGCTCTTTTGTCTTTCTCCGTAGATTCTTGGGGGTATGTCCCCTTTTCTATGAAATCCCAGACATCTTGATACCACGGTGCTTCATTCTCTTCTTCCTCGATTACGGTGATCATGTTGAACGAAGGCCCGTACCTCTGCTCAGTTACCAAAGGCATCATCTTGACCCCTACAGGAATCTTGATCATGGAGGCTAAGGTAGCCAATGAATCTGCTAGCTGGTTCTCTTCCCTAGGCAAGTAAAGGAATGTGACATTCTTGAACTGCCTCTTGAGTTGGTCGAGACGATCATGATAGGGCTTCAACCTTTCTTCTTTCACTTTCCATTCTTCTCTAGCTTGTGATATAATGAGTTTTGAATCCCCGAAGACATCCAACTTCTGAACTTTCATCTCTAAGGCTGCTTCCATTCCCAGAATGCATGCTTCGTATTCAGCGGTGTTGTTGGTGGAGTTATAATTGAGCTTGACTGCCAATGGAGTATGGTCCCCGCTTGGTGATACGAGAACCATTCCTACTCTGTATCCTTTCATGTTGGCTGCTCCATCAAAGTACAACTTCCACTGTTCTTCCTTGACTTCCATGATACTTTCGTCCGAAAACGGAAAGTCTCCGCTTTCTTCGGATTCGACGGCATGTTCTGCGAGATGCTCAGCTACGGTTCTCCCTTTTACTGATTTGCTTGTAACATACTTGATATCGAATTCAGATAGTAGGAGTAACCAACAGGATATACGACCGGTCAGGGAGGGCTTTTTGAGAAGGTATTTCAGAGGATCCATGCGGGATATGAGCACAACCGGAAAGGCTAGCATGTAGTGCCTTAGTCGGCGAGTGCACCAAACCAAGGCCCAACATATTTTTTCGAGGGCAGTGTAGTTGAGCTCATACCCAGTCATCCTCTTGCTAAGGTAGTATATGGCTTTTTCGGAGTGGCTTTCTTCTCCTTCTTGGGCTAGCATGCAACCCATGGCATTTTCGGAGACAGATAGGTAAAGGAATAGGGGCTTATGAGGAGTGGGTGGTGAGAGGACAGGTGGATTTTGAAGGTAGGCTTTTATTTTGTCGAAAGCGGCTTGGCATTGGTCATCCCATTGGAACTTTTTGTTAGGGATATATACTAAAAGCCATGCTTTATGTAGTTGATTTATTATTCGTTTAATAAAATCAGTTAATCCATTTTTTATGAGAATCTGTGTGGGCAATGTTTGTATTATATTATTTATTTAATATTATGCATGTGTGTCTCTCATTCTATATAGTAGGTGGTTTGGTGTGTAGAGTTCGGCTTACACACGGAAGATCAGGCCATCAGATATTATAGAATGTAAGATTTTGGTTTACAGTCTTAGATGGGATTGGACACACCATCGGTAGGACTGCTGCATGGTGTTGTAGTAGGTTTGTCTTGACTGCGGGAAACGGTATAGTTTCAACTCACCATGCTGGTACATTTTGTGTATTAAACAGGACCGACTTGGGGTAATTATCTTTATACTGACTTATAAGATAATTAATACCTCATGGCTATTATGAGTGCTTATGCTCTAAATCCTAAGTTAATTTGTAGACACGTACATTTGATATTTACACTTTGATCCCTAAAAGGGTGAGATCCTTAAATGGGTCAATATCTCATTGGATTGGGTGGCAATATTAATTGTGTGGTGGATATTAATTAATGATGGAATCCATGTCTCAATTTTGGGATTGATGATATCCCCTTGAGAAAGCTTATAAGTTTTGATTATGTCAAACCCTGCAGGTGGATTTTGTATCCGACATATCAGATAAGTTAAGCAGAGGATCTCAAGGAATTTTAAGAAATTAATTAAATATGATTGTCAGTAATTATATTTAATTAATGGATATCTGTAATCTTAACATGGGGAGATAATAAGCATTTAATAACATGGAGCTCGAAATATATTTTTGAGATAAGGGTAGGAGTGCAATTATAATTCTTTAGTGGTATGAATTATAATTTATGGAAATAGGAATCTGATTCAGTTCGAATTAGGGTTTCCTAATTCCATTAGGAAGCCTATTCCTTATTGACTTCTTATGGTCCCTATCGTAGCCTATATATATGCTGCCTTGGCTCTTCTCTCAGGTTGCATGATTTCATATTCTAAGCTTCCCTTGACCTCCTAGCTTTCTTCTAGAAGGGTTTCCACCAAACCCTAGTCTCTGTGAGCATTCAAGAGACATAGGAGTGTAGATCGCTAGCGTCGGACAACGCTCACTAAAAGAGCTTCGGACTGCTCGATACTGATCGAAAGTTGCTGAATTTTTTACACAACGTTCCTGACGTCGAGACGGAGCTGCTGTTAAAAATTCAAGTAAATCGGAGATCGTTTGATCCTCCTGACGAACACATCTTTGTCGGATCAATGTGATCAGGATTGAATCGTCATAGCAATCAAAGAGAGTGTTATAACTGGGAATAGAAAATAGAACGTAAAGAGGGAAGAGCAGAAAACTAAAAGGATTTCGAAAGAGCCCACACTCAGTTCGATATTCTGGCAGCAAAGGAATACGGTAGAAGATCGTGAGCTGTTATCGAGCCCGTGTTCTCGATTCATCTACTACAGCAATCCAATTTTGCAGTTCAAGGTAACCCTAGTTCCGCCCTTGTAGGGTTATTATAGTTTTCACGTAAAATTTTTGCAGTACCAACTTATATGCACTGTCAACGGATTCTGGGAACGCAATTTCCTAACAGTGGTATCAGAGCAACGTTGATTCTGCGTATGGGTTGGATGCAACCATGTTGTCCAATAAAACAGATCTTATGCGTGTTTTGATGGATGGATAGAACGTAGAACTGTGCTAACCCTTGTTTTGCAGCGTTCTTATTCCACTATTATGGTCACTGATTTTGTGTGATTGGATCCCACGATGGGTTTATTCGTGGTTAATATTGTTGTTTTGATATAGCATGTGAACTCCTTTATGGAGGCATAGGATTTGTATGTATTGGATCCCACGCTTGATTGATGCGTGGTTAATTTACTGCAAATATATAGCATGTGAACTCCTTTACGGAGGCATAGGGTTTGTGTAATATATCTCAAGTAAATCCGTGAAGACAGTTCGTGAAGACAGTTTACAAGCAGTTTCAGAAAGCAATCTGGAGGCAATTTTTGGAGGCTATTTCAGAAAAGAGTTCTGGAAGGCAGTTGCGTAGTGGAGACATAGAGTTAATTGGGTTCCATGAAGATTTCTTCACAAGAGTTGCAGCTTGACCATAATAGTGGGATTCCTATTTTATTGTGGTTTCCTTATTTATGTGTGATTGAATGATTATTATTGTTTCATGTTTAATGAATAGGACAACATGGATAATTGTTCCTAGACCTATTTCAGATGTCTAGCTGCATGTTTAATTTAATTAATTTAAAATGATGGACAACTACATGTGTATTTAGAAATAAAACTAATTCCATAATTTGAAAACATAAGTACTTATTTTCTAAAATCATGAGAATAGAATGATTTTATTATCTACACATGTGGGTTTCACAAGTAAGGATGAATTAATCCTTGTCAAGTATTCCATTATTTTTTATTAATTAAATTAAAAGTTTTTCTAAAAAAATTATAACCCTCAATTTTTTTTTAAAAAATTCTAAGTGGGAGAGGGAATTTATCAAGTATAAATCCCATGGTCCCCATCACTGGTTTGTAGATGATATGATTAATTTTGTGTGATGGCTCTAGTGTCATCCTCCCTATCGGACATAGTTGATCATGGAATCATCAGTACAAACTTCTTTAAAAGAATGTTTTGGGTGATTGTTGGTGTGGATCACCTCTCCATCAGAGGTGTTCCTCACAGAACTCTTGACCTAGAATTAAGTGATGGTATACACTTAGCTATAAATAATAATATCCTCTCCATCTGAGTCACTGTTATTATTTATAGGACCAAAGCAAGTCAGCAGTTTAATTTTATTAGGCAAAGTACATTGCCTGGATAGTAAAATTAAAAGGCAATTGTCTATCTGAACAAATGATGGATAGTATATGGCTTCCCATCGAGTCATACTATTCACGGTGTATCAGGTTGCTGGCGGATTCCTTTCAAATATGGTAGAGGGAACCAATATTTTCAAATCGAATCCATAGTAATTTTTGCCCAAACGTAATTATTTATGTTGTGTGATTCTCAGGCTTTTAAATGGGTACTTTCAATCCACTTGCTGTTATACTTAAAGAAAACAAACTTACTGGACCAAACTATATAGACTGGAAAAGGAATTTGGATATTGTGTTAACTGCTGAAGAGTACAAGTTTGTGCTTACTCAAGTATGTCCTGAGCAACCTGGTGAGGGGGCAACCGCTGAGGAAACCCAGGCTCACAAGAAATGGGTCAAGGCTGATGAGATGGCGCGGTGTTACATTTTGGCATCCATGTCAAATGTTCTGCAACATCAGCATCAGTCAATGACCAGTGCCTATGACATGATGGAGAGCCTCCGAGAGATGTTCGGGGATCAAAGTCGTGCTGCTAGGCAGGTTGCTATGAAAGACTTGATGAACACAACCATGGCTGAGGGGACGCCTGTAAGGGATCATGTTCTTAAGATGATATCTCTTCTTAATGAACTAGAGATCCTTGGAGCTGAAATTGACGGGGAAACCCAGGTCGATATCGTACTCCAGTCACTGCCAGAGTCTTTTAAGCAATTCCGCCTCAATTACAACATGAATAAATTTAAATATACCTTGGCGGAGCTGCTTAAAGAACTTCAGGCAGCTGAGGGTCTCAACAGAAAGTCAGGGAGTGCTCTTGTGTTTGAGAAAGGTTCTACTTCAAAGCCGAAAGGCAAGAAGAAAATGAAAAAGGCTCAAAAGAAGGCCGCGGGTCCTCCGCCAATCCAAAGGCCACGAGGACAACCGGGAAAGCCTAAAGGCAAATGTTTTGTTTGCAAGCAGCCAGGACACTGGAAGAAGCAATGTCCAGTTTATCTCGCCAGACAGAACAATCAAGGTAAATCTCATTTACTAGTTGTTGAATCGTGTTTAGCGGTCCGATCTACCGGTACCTGGTGTGTAGATACGGGAGCCACTGATCATGTATGCAATTCTTTGCAGGGGTTCCAGGGAACCAGGCAGCTCAGTGATGGAGAGATTTATCTATATATGGGAAATGCTACGAGAGTAGCAGCAGTTGCAGTAGGAGATCTACATCTTAGTTTTGGTAGAGATAGAATTTTAATATTAAGAAATTGCTTTTATGTACCTTCTATTAGAAGGAATTTAGTTTCAGTTTCTAGTTTAGTAAAGAATGGATATTCAGTTCATTTTAATAAAGTAGTAGTTATTAAAGAAAATAAACGTTTTATTTGTTCTGGTCAATTGGTAGATGATCTTTATATTATAAATCCTATCTCTCCTATACTGCAACTTAATGAATTGAATAACACAAATAGTTTGCCATTTAAGAGAAAAGAACCTTCGAGGATGAACCAAACGCATCTTTGGCACTTACGCCTTGGTCATATTAATTTGAAAAGGATTCAAAGACTGGTTCAAAATGGGCCATTAGGCTCATTGGAAGTGGAGGCACTTCCAGTTTGTGAATCCTGCTTGGAAGGTAAAATGACCAAGAGGCCATTCTCGGCCAAGGGCTATAGAGCAAGAGAGCCGTTGGAACTGGTTCACTCTGATTTGTGTGGTCCTATGACTGTCCAAGCAAGAGGGGGATTTGAGTACTTTGTCACTTTCATCGATGATTACTCAAGGTATGGGTACATTTATTTGATGCGGCGTAAGTCTGAATGCTTTGAGAAATTCAAAGACTTCAAGGCTGAAACGGAGAAGCGTCTAGGTAAATGTATCAAGACACTACGATCTGATCGTGGTGGAGAGTACCTCTTGGGAGAGTTTAGGGAATACTTATTGGAGCAAGGGATTACATCCCAATTGTCTGCACCCCGTATGCCTCAGCAGAACGGTGTGGCAGAAAGAAGGAACAGGACTCTTATGGACATGGTAAGATCTATGATGAGTTATTCGGATTTACCAATTTCCTTTTGGGGACACGCATTAGAGACAGCCGCATACATTCTAAACTTGGTACCATCTAAGTCAGTACCTACTACTCCCACGGAATTGTGGACTGGGCGAAAGCCTAGTCTGCGGCATGTTCGGATCTGGGGTAGTCCAGCACATGTGCTGAAAGGGAACGCAGAAAAGTTGGAATCAAGAACAGAAGTATGTTTCTTTGTTGGGTATCCAAGAGGAACTAAAGGTGGTCTGTTTTATAGTCCTAAGGATCAGAAGGTTACTGTTAGCACCAATGCCACATTCTTAGAAGAGGACTATGTTATGGACCACAAGCCCAGAAGCCGTATTGTTCTAGAGGAAATGAGAGGAAAGACACCGACATATACTTCTTCGATACCAACGGTACGAGAAGAAACACCACAAGAAAGAGTTATCGATATTCCATTACCACGTCGTAGTGGGAGGATTATCGAAACTCGTGTAGATCCCGAACCAACCATTAACACGCAGGTTCCTGAACCAGTACAACGTGTAGATAATGGTGTATTAGGTTCAGAATCTTCACAACAAAATATCAGTGATACACAGACACGGGTTGTGCCTCGTCGTAGTGGGAGGGTTATTATTCAACCTGACCGGTATATGTTCTTGGGAGAGTCTTATGACCGGGTCCCTGACGAACAAGGTACCGACCCCTGTAACTACAATGAAGCACTCCAAGATAAAGATGCAGATCTTTGGCAAAAGGCTATGAAGTCTGAAATGGAGTCCATGTACTCCAATCAAGTCTGGGATCTTGTAGAACCACCTAATGAAATAAAACCCATTGGATGTAAGTGGATCTATAAGAAGAAGAGAGGAGCAGACGGTAAGGTGGAAACCTTTAAAGCAAGGCTTGTTGCGAAAGGGTTCACTCAAAAAGAAGGAATCGATTATGAGGAAACTTTTTCGCCGGTGGCAATGCTGAAGTCTATCCGGATTCTCTTATCCATTGCTGCACATTTCGATTATGAAATTTGGCAAATGGATGTCAAGACAGCATTTCTAAATGGAAATCTTGACGAGTGCATCTATATGATGCAACCAGACGGGTTCATTGCGAAGGGCCAAGAACACATGTTGTGCAAGCTTAAGAAGTCCATTTATGGACTTAAGCAGGCATCTAGGTCTTGGAATATCCGTTTTGATCAAGCAATCAAGTCTTTTGGTTTTGATCAATGTGCGGATGAATCTTGTGTGTACAAGAAACATGATGGAAGAGTGGTGGTGTTCTTAGTACTTTATGTGGATGATATCTTGCTAATCGGAAACGATGTGGGGGTATTATCTTCTGTAAGGGTATGGTTATCCAGTCAATTCGATATGAAGGACTTGGGAGAAGCCGGTCACATCCTAGGGATCAAGCTTATGCGAGATCGCAAGAATAGGATGTTGGGCTTGTCACAAGGCACTTATATTGACAATATTCTTGCAAGGTTTAGCATGCAAGATTCCAAGAAGGGATTCCTTCCCTTCAGACACGGAATTACTCTATCTAAGGATCAGTGTCCTAAGACACCTGATGAGATAGAGAAGATGAAGGCAGTTCCTTATGCCTCGGCAGTAGGAAGCCTAATGTATGCTATGCTATGTACTAGACCTGACATCTGCTTTGCTGTTGGCATGGTTAGTAGATATCAGTCTAATCCAGGGCAAGAACATTGGACTGCGGTGAAAAATATTCTCAAGTACCTGAAAAGGACTCGAGACTATATGTTAGTTTACCAAGCAGATAGTCTTGTACCCATTGGGTACACAGATTCTGATTTCATGTCAGATAGGGATTCCAGAAAGTCTACCTCAGGATATGTGTTTACCCTAGGAGGTGGAGCCATTACTTGGAGGAGTATCAAGCAGTCATGTATTGCTGATTCTACCATGGAAGCCGAGTATGTGGCTGCTTCGGAAGCCGCTAAAGAGGCTGTTTGGCTCAGAAACTTCCTTATGGATCTAAGAGTGGTACCTGCGGTACAATCGGCTATTACCCTTTATTGCGATAATAGCGGAGCGGTTGCTAACTCAAAGGAACCAAGGGCCCATAAGAAGGGAAAACACATTGAGCGTAAGTATCACCTGATACGAGAGATCGTGCAAAGAGGTGATGTTGAAGTGACCAAGATAGCATCAGCAAATAACCTGGCAGATCCTTTCACCAAGAGCTTACCGGCCAAGACTTTTGACAGTCATGTAGAAGGGATAGGAGTGAGGTGTGTCGCATCATGGCTTTGAGTCTAAGTGGGAGATTGTTAGGGATATATACTAAAAGCCATGCTTTATGTAGTTGATTTATTATTCGTTTAATAAAATCAGTTAATCCATTTTTTATGAGAATCTGTGTGGGCAATGTTTGTATTATATTATTTATTTAATATTATGCATGTGTGTCTCTCATTCTATATAGTAGGTGGTTTGGTGTGTAGAGTTCGGCTTACACACGGAAGATCAGGCCATCAGATATTATAGAATGTAAGATTTTGGTTTACAGTCTTAGATGGGATTGGACACACCATCGGTAGGACTGCTGCATGGTGTTGTAGTAGGTTTGTCTTGACTGCGGGAAACGGTATAGTTTCAACTCACCATGCTGGTACATTTTGTGTATTAAACAGGACCGACTTGGGGTAATTATCTTTATACTGACTTATAAGATAATTAATACCTCATGGCTATTATGAGTGCTTATGCTCTAAATCCTAAGTTAATTTGTAGACACGTACATTTGATATTTACACTTTGATCCCTAAAAGGGTGAGATCCTTAAATGGGTCAATATCTCATTGGATTGGGTGGCAATATTAATTGTGTGGTGGATATTAATTAATGATGGAATCCATGTCTCAATTTTGGGATTGATGATATCCCCTTGAGAAAGCTTATAAGTTTTGATTATGTCAAACCCTGCAGGTGGATTTTGTATCCGACATATCAGATAAGTTAAGCAGAGGATCTCAAGGAATTTTAAGAAATTAATTAAATATGATTGTCAGTAATTATATTTAATTAATGGATATCTGTAATCTTAACATGGGGAGATAATAAGCATTTAATAACATGGAGCTCGAAATATATTTTTGAGATAAGGGTAGGAGTGCAATTATAATTCTTTAGTGGTATGAATTATAATTTATGGAAATAGGAATCTGATTCAGTTCGAATTAGGGTTTCCTAATTCCATTAGGAAGCCTATTCCTTATTGACTTCTTATGGTCCCTATCGTAGCCTATATATATGCTGCCTTGGCTCTTCTCTCAGGTTGCATGATTTCATATTCTAAGCTTCCCTTGACCTCCTAGCTTTCTTCTAGAAGGGTTTCCACCAAACCCTAGTCTCTGTGAGCATTCAAGAGACATAGGAGTGTAGATCGCTAGCGTCGGACAACGCTCACTAAAAGAGCTTTGGACTGCTCGATACTGATCGAAAGTTGCTGAATTTTTTACACAACGTTCCTGACGTCGAGACGGAGCTGCTGTTAAAAATTCAAGTAAATCGGAGATCGTTTGATCCTCCTGACGAACACATCTTTGTCGGATCAATGTGATCAGGATTGAATCGTCATAGCAATCAAAGAGAGTGTTATAACTGGGAATAGAAAATAGAACGTAAAGAGGGAAGAGCAGAAAACTAAAAGGATTTCGAAAGAGCCCACACTCAGTTCGATATTCTGGCAGCAAAGGAATACGGTAGAAGATCGTGAGCTGTTATCGAGCCCGTGTTCTCGATTCATCTACTACAGCAATCCAATTTTGCAGTTCAAGGTAACCCTAGTTCCGCCCTTGTAGGGTTATTATAGTTTTCACGTAAAATTTTTGCAGTACCAACTTATATGCACTGTCAACGGATTCTGGGAACGCAATTTCCTAACACTTTTCTCCTTTTCTCAGCAATCGAAACAAAGGATCGCATGTAGTCGTGAGCTTGGAAATGAAACGGCTGATAAATTGGATCCTTCCGAGAAACCCCCTTACTTCTTTTTCATTCCGCGGTGGTGTCATTTCGAGGATTGCCTTGATCTTAGAGGGGTCCACCTCTATTCTTCTTTGTGTGATGAGGAAACCCAGGAGTTTACCGGAGGTCACGCCGAAGGTGCATTTCTTTGGATCCAACCTCATCTTGTATTTGCGCAACCTTTCGAAAAACTTTTCCAATGCTACCAGGTGCCCTTCTTTGTCTTTGGACTTCATGATCATGTCATCTACGTACACTTCTACTTCTTTGTGAATCATGTCGTGCAGCAGGGTGGTGGCGGCTCTTTGGTAGGTTGCCCCAGCATTCTTGAGTCCGAAAGGCATTACTCTATAACAGTAGGTTCCCCAAGGCGTGGTGAATGTCATCTTTTCCCGATCTTCTGGCGCCATTAGAATCTGATTGTATCTTGAGAAGCCATCCATGAATGAAAGTAGCTCATGTCCGGCGGTGTTGTCCACCAAGACATCAATGTGGGGAAGCGGGAAGTCATCTTTGGGACTGGCTTTGTTTAGATCACGGAAGTCGACGCACACACGAACTTTTCCATCCTTTTTCGGGACTGGCACAATATTGGCAACCCATTCTGGATATTCGGTGACAATGATGAACCCTGCCTTGAACTGCTTCTCCACTTCTTCTTTAACCTTGAGTGCCCATTCTGGCCTCATGCGCCTCAGTTTCTGCTTGACAGGTTTAGAATTAGGGAGGAGAGGGATATGATGTTGGACAATGTCGGGATCGACCCCAGGTATGTCTTCGTAAGACTAAGCAAAAACATCTTTGAATTCTTTTAGCAAGAGGGTTAATTTTTCCTTTTCTTCTTTATTAAGAGTTGAGCCAATTTGCACAATTTGGGGATTATCTGTTTTACCTAGGTTAACTGATAAAGTATCCTCAATTATTTCATAAGCAAGTGGTTTTTCAATTAATTGCTTAAGTTCGATTGGAAGATCCTCGGAGGGATTTGTGCATTCATAAGTGTCAGACACAGAGGAGTAAGCAGAATCATTTTTCATTTCATTCATGACAGGTGAAGCGATTACATTGGACAGTGGTGGGCTTACAGCAGCCGACTCTGGTACAGACTCGATAATTGGCAGTACAGACTCTGGGGGAACAGGGGATAGGGAGACACATATAGATGACTCTACAGCCTGGTTGCTCAGACCCTCCTCAGTTGGCTTGATCTGATCATCTTGGCTCTTGGCCCTCTTTTCTTCCTTCTCCTTAGCGGATTCCTCCCACAGTTTCTCGATGGCTTCATTGTCCAGGTATTTCAACCAGTCTTCCTCCGGGGTCTTCTCGACTTCTTCGGGATAGAACGGGTCTTGATATGGGGGCCTTTCGCAATCAGTGAAGATTTCAAGCCCGGGGTGCCTCTTCCCAGTGGTTTGATGGATCCAGGGTTCGGGGAACCCGAAGTAAGGGAAATTATCCCCTTCTTTTATGAACTGTCCATTCAAAGTCTTGCGGTATGGTGGGAGACCCTTCACCCTTTTCTTCCATGGCCTCTGTAGCTTGATGTCTTCTTCAGTGGGCTTGTACCCCAACCCAAAAGTGCCTTGTTGCCCTTTGATCTGCGGGAACTCCCGAATTCCTTGCTGGCGTCGGCCCAATCCCATTTCGGGGAAGTAGTTCATTTTGCGGACAATGTTGACAACTGCAGAGTGGACCTCAGGGAATCGGTCTTCATCATTGATCATGTGGACTTCTTCCCTGAAGAATCCTCCGATTTCTCCTTCTTCTAGCTCAGGTATTTGGACTCCAAAAATGGGAGCATAATTTGGGAAAGCTTCATTACCCCAACTATTACCAAGGATGATCTTTACTTTCTTCTCATGAATGTACTTGATCATTTGATGCACAGTGGACGATACGGCTTTGTTGGCGTGTAACTAGAGCCTTCCGATCAGCAAGTTGAATGAGGCAGGTATGTCCATGACTTGAAAAATCTCAGTACTTGCCAAAGATCCTACCCGGATTTATAGAGAGACAGTCCCCATCACGTTTCTCCTAGTGTTATCATAGGCCCTCACGGATTGCACGGATGGCGTGATGTCAAGGATATTGACCCCCAAAGCGTTGGCAATCCTTAGGGCACAAACATTTAAGGCAGAACCTGTATCAACCAGACAAAACGGCACCTGCTGACCCTTACACCCGACAGTGATGTACAATGCTTTGTTGTGTGCAGATCCTTCTGGTGGCAGGTCCTCATCGGAAAATGTAATGATCTGGTCGGGGGCAAGTGCGCCCAAGAAAGCCACCATGTCCTCCGGTGCGGCGTCGATAGGAACTTCAATCCCAGCCAAGGCATTCAACACGGCTTTCCTATGCTTGTAGGATGTCACCATGATGTCCCACATCGAGAGATGTGCTTGGGTTTTCTTTAGCTGCTTTATCAGCTCATTATCTTCCTCGATGATCTCGTCCATCTTGCCTTTCCCTTTGTCTTTTACCAGGCCTTTCTCGGTTATATCAGTGGCAGGCTGTGGAGGCTGATAATGACGGCCTGACCTGGTTAGATGATCAATCTCGGCAGGAGTGGGTCCTTCTACAGTCCCATCTTTCTTGAACCAATCACAATCCGTCCCCACAAATGGTTTTTCCGGCTCGTCCTAGATAGAAGCGTCACTTTCTTTGTCGGGATCATACCATTTGAGGTCTACCACCCCTAGGTCATACTCTTCCAGAAAGAACAAATCTTGCTCATCGTCTAGCTGTTGCTGCCACTCGTCATTCTTCCCTTCAATCAGATGAATTCCCACAGAGTCCGGAATGTCAATGAGAGGTAAGGGTTGTCCTATAGGGGTGATAAAGGCAGCAGGGTTGAAGGATATAGGGTTGGAATCGATGAGGCTGACATTTTGGTGGTTAGGTAGAGGATTTTGGGTGATATGGGGCTGCTTTGGAGGCGGCTCGATGATATTCTGGTCAATGAGGTCTTAGATATCATGGCGGAGGCGCATGCAATCATCGGTGTTATGGCCGGGGGCTTGGTGGTAAGTACATCGCTTGGACATATCGCAGTTAGGTAGAGGCGGGGTATTTCGAGGCTGGAGTAGTTGGAGATTGCCCTTTTTGAGGAGGCGGTCTAAGGCTGAGGAGAGAGAGATTTCTAACTTGGCGAAGTTGCGAGGGGGCTTTTTCTGGAAAGGGCGATTGGGGGAATTTGCCTGGTTGGAGGGTTGGTATGGCCTAGGAGGGTACGCCATGGGTTGGCTGCTAAGGGCATTGACATCCGGGGGATTCCGGGAATAGTTGGGCCTTCTAGACTGACTTGGAGGCTCTTCCTTTTTGATCTTTCCTTCTCTAATAGCATCTTCAATCCAGGTTCCAACTTCAAACAACTCCTCAAAGGTGGAGATGGACTGGTAGAATAATTTCTCATGATAAAGCGGTTGCAGATTCCGGATGAGCATCCTTACCTGTTCCTTTTCAATCGGCCGGTGGGTCATTTGGGCTACCTTGTTCCTCCATCTGCTCAGGAACACAGCGAAGGATTCATTGTTGCTTTGCCGGGTCGTTTCCAAATCCCTGATAGTGACATCCAGCTCCTGATTGTAGGAGTAATGATCGACGAAAACTCGAACGATATCTTCCCAGGCCCGGGTTTTGGAGGCTTCCAAGGTTAGGAACCATGATAGTGCAGATTTTGCCAGAGTTTGCAGAAACAGCATTGCAATGTGCTCGTGGGTACAGCCCATGGACTGGAAGATACTCATACACAGCTTCACGTGACTTTTTGGGTTCCCAGTTCCATCAAAACGGTCGATGGCAGGCATTTTAAAGTTTTCCGGCAGTTTCAACTTGACGGGCTCAAAAAGGCCTTCCAGGTCTAACATGTAATCATCGACCCCCTTGCTTTTCCTTAGCACGCTCTCCAGTTTGTCGACCTTGTCCATTTTCTCTTGGAGCTTCTTTTCATATGCAAGCGGTGGGACCCCTTGAAACTAGTTTTCCTCCCCATTATTCTCATGTAGAGGAGGTTCAAACCCTGGTGGCGGAAACCCGGGCGGAGGTTGCGGATGCTGCTGCTTCAGTTCTTCCATGAACTTCAGGACTTGGGCTAGACTGTCAGACTGTTGGCTTATAGTTGCTCCCAACTCGGTAACCTTGTTTTCCAATTCTTCTCTATTCATGCTGAAGTGGGCTGTCGGACTGATTCTGACCAAACGATTATCTGAACTCCTGGTCCACGACGAGGATTCCGGCTGCTGACCTTGGGAATCTATACTGACCTGACAGATTTTGAGAGAAAGGGGCGTATCAGATCCTGACAGTGATGACTTTTAGACAGACAAAGACAGTGACATGGACTGACTCGAGACAGTGCGTGCAGAGAGATGGAAATGGTGTATGCATGGGAGACAAGCATGCGGATGTAAGCCCTAATCTATATGATGTTCCTATTTCTAACAAATAGCGGTTAAGCAATTAAGGTCCTAACCATATAGAGTGTGCCAATCTTACTTTCCATTACGATCACCAAGGGATAACAGGGGTTTTCAGACATTTCCGATTGACTGGGACAGAGTTTCTGGGAGAAACTGGGATATCTGGATACAGTTTCTGGTATTTTTGGGAAATTTGAGCAGGGTATCTGGGAAAAACTGGTAAGTATGGTTATATCTGGGGTATCTGGACAGAGTTTCTGGGAGAAACTGGTAAGTACGGTTATATCTGGGATATCTGGACAGAGTTTCTGGGAGAAACAGGTTAGTACGGTTATATCTGGGATATGTGGACAGAGTTTCTGGGAGAAACTGGTAAGTACGGTTATATCTGGGATATCTGGACAGAGTTTCTGGGAGAAACGGGTTAGTACGGTTATATCTGGGATATCTGGACAGAGTTTCTGGGAGAAACGGGTTAGTACGGTTATATCTGGGATATGTGGACAGAGTTTCTGGGAGAAACTGGTAAGTACGGTTATATCTGGGATATCTGGACAGAGCTTCTGGGAGAAACGGGTTAGTACGGTTATATCTGGGATATCTGGACAGAGTTTCTGGGAGAAACGGGTTAGTACGGTTATATCTGGGATATGTGGACAGAGTTTCTGGGAGAAACTGGTAAGTACGGTTATATCTGGGATATCTGGTCAGAGTTTCTGGGAGAAACTGGTAAGTACGGTTATATCTGTGATACCTGGACAGAGTTTCTGGGAGAAACGGGTTAGTACGGTTATGGTGATCGTACTTTCCAGCAGGTTTTCATACTCATATGCCTTAGGACCGACAAACAAAGTTTGTGGTGTATATCTTTGTGAGCATGGAGCAGACATCCTTGTCATGGTGCCTAGGCAGGTCAACTCAATGTGATCACATGTGAGTGATTGCCTTGGGAATCATAAAAACGAGGTTCTATTCTATGCCACATAAGCATCTACATCGCGCAGGTAATCCCCTCAGGGCATACAGCAGTTATATCATATTGTCCTTTCTAAAAAGATAAATGAACAGTCCTATGAAAGGTTCTACAGGAATCTATATGCAAAGGCTGGGTTTAGTCAAAGAGGGTCCGTTGACGAGAGTTCCATTATACCGTCAGAGAGACAGTACGGAGGTTTTTACTCTTTTGGATATACCTTAGAAGGTACAGTATCAACGGTGACTTGTGCCCTGGCACAGCAAGACCTGAGCAATGTCAGCGCCGCGTTTCAGACACAGTCGGAGGGGGGAAATGCAAGAGTGCAATGCGGTGAACCAAACACAGTAAAAAAAGATGATTTTAAGGATGCTTCTTATGAGTCAAACCTCTGTATTATTTTGTTTTAAAAATAAAAATCCCCAGTGGAGTCGCCAGATTGTGGATACCGGGATTCCACCTCTTTGTCGCTTTGAAACTATTTGAGATTGTTCAAAGAAAGAAAATGGTCTGTTGAAAACAGATACGGAGTCGCCACTTGGTCTTTAAGGAACCAAGAAACCTAATTTTGACTCACCCAAATGGATAAAGGGCACCGACCCTTCATAACCAAAGAACTTGGTTCGGGGTTTTGGTACGAGAGAGGAAGGAGCCTTTGTCGCGACTAAAACACCCTCAACTCGCCCCGTCTTTCGACGGGCCTCGATTAGCATCCAAATAATCATCTTATACTATGTATGGTTCGGCAATTAATACTTTGATAGTATATTACATCACATAAGAAACTCGGAATGGAAGATCTAAAGATAAAATATCATTCATAAGATCTAAGTCAAATATCATGCAATGTAAAGTGAAAGATCACACAAATAAACCTAAGAAAGATCGTCTAATCACATATCAAGTAATCAAGCTTTCCTAGTCTAAGGGGACATGAATTGTTATTGAAACAAACAAATAAATAATCAAAATATGCTTAGCAAGCTAGAATGATGCATGTTAATCTTTAAGAAAAGAAGATCTCTCAATCCCCGGGACGGATGAGAAAGGATGATTAGATCGAGGGGAAGCATAGACGTGTGATCGAGTTCATTCCTTATAATCTTCTTAGATTAGGAGTTACAAAAACCCCAAATCTTGCATGGATGCAATGTATGTATCTAGAATGTGCCAAGGTTGTAGTGTGCTTTGTGTTCATGGATTTCTAGAATGACTTAGAAGTCTAGATTGTGTATGAATTAATGAATGAAATTAACATGGGATATGTACAAATGTAGTATGAACTACTTCCTAAGATATGAACTAATTTGGAATGCATATAAGCATTAAATCAAAGAATGAAAGTTAAGGTATACTTGCTGTGAATAGTGGACAGAACAGTAGCATGATCTTTTGGAATTTGAAAAGAGGGGTTAGGTATGTTTTGAATGCATGATATTTTATGGAGATGTTCCTTATTGTGTCTAGAACACAACCAAAAAGGCCAATCTTGAATAGCTATCACAGATTGAGAGAAATTATATAAACAATAGAGGTCACTCAGAAACAGAGTCCGTACTGTCGACTGAAATGTTGAAAAATATTAGAAAATGAAAATGAATGATCTAGAGGCCCATTTTATACAGAAAGTTTCCTAAGACATTGAAGTTTAAGGGAAAAATAAGTTAGGACCACTCCTTTTGGAAAAGCTTTCTGAAAGAGAGGTTGGAAGTGGACCTATCTGCTGTGACAGCAAAAACAGAATGTCTGGAAGGAATGTTGGGATCCAAATGGACCATTTCCAAGTACTTCCAAATCAAACCAAAAATCATGGGTGTTCTCCAATGAGTTAGGAAGACTTTACAAGTGGCCTTGCATCCATATGTTGAGTATTGATTCCTAGAGAAATCTTTGAACTCAACTCACTCACTGTTTTAACTCATTATTTTGAAGATTTTGGGGAAAACAAAGTTTTGTTTCTTGAAACCAAAATGAGAAGGATTGAGAGGGGTTTTGAAATAGATGTTTTGAAAACATATTTTTAATACTCAATAAGGATTATAGCCACTTAAAATGCCAACATCAAACTCATCATCAAGAACCTCCAAGATTGTTGGAGAGATTTATTTTTATTTTGAACATAACTTCAATACATTTCAAGAATACCTTGGAAGCATTGAGGTTATGGTCATCATCTATCAAACATGTTTTTGAGGTCAAGAGCTACTATCCATAAGGATTCACTCACCCCAAACTTCATGTCATCAGTTAGATGATGATGAACTAGTAAGTAAATAAAGAAAATAAAAAAAAAATGAGATAAGAAGAGAAGAACAATAAATAAACAAGCAAGTAGATGATGATCAATAGATGATATTCATGAAGCATGAGACTTGTAGATTGGTGTTTCACTCATATGTAATGACACTAGATATGGAAGAAGCTTCCACTCTCTTAAATGCTCACTAAAATGGTGGTTGGGAGTATTGAATGTTGAAGTAAATGGGAGTAATGAAGTAAAAACAAGGTTTAGAACTCACTTTTGTTTTGAAAAATCAAAGAAGGAAGCTTCTTTCTCTCTATTCTAACCTTATCTCTACAACTTTCTCTCCCAAACTTTTCCTAAATTTTCATTTCACTCTTCCAAAATGAAGAGTAATGGGGTGTTTATATAGGCCAACTTGGGGTGGTTTTGGGATTTAGAAAGTATTCCCATTGGCTCCAAATATCTGAAATCATAAAACTATGTCGTTTTGGCTTTTAATTAATCAAAATGGGACCACAAAACTATTTACAAAAATACACTGCTCTGGAGGGGAGTGCCGCGGCGGCACTGGGCTAGTGCCGCGGCCGCAGTGCTCCTCCTTCGTCCAGATAATGCTGTTTAGGCCCCCTGAAGTTCCGGTATTCGCGAAAAGGCCCTATTTCGTCCAAAATTCACAGAAAAGCATACGAACTCTAAATTGAGGTTGTGATATACCGTTGGAAAGGTAATGGAGTCTACTTTATATAAAAAATAGTTCAGGGATAGGTCACTTTGAAAAGTTTTGCGGTATTCGCGATAAAAGCCGATTTGATCGCCTTTTTCGTCTTTGGAAATTCATAATAAATTCGTTTTAAATCCAGAAATTATGTGCGATATATCGTTGGAAAGCTATTGACCTCTAGTATCCACGAAAAATGTTTGAAAATTGTTTTGGTGCCCCGGTTCCAAAGTCAAATTCTGGTCAAACTGGTCAAACCTGGGATTCCCGGGAATTCCTGGAAACCTCCGGGAGTTCCCGGGAGCTGATGTTTTCGCTTGATTTTCTTTTGGAACTTGTTTTAACACTTTTCTCATGATTTAAAATGATTCTGGTGAATTCGGACGATTTCGGTCAAACTTGGTCAAACTTGGTCAAACCTGGTCAAACTTTGGTCAAACCTAGTCAAACCTTGGTCAAACCGGTCAACGGGGACTTTCTAGGAGCTTTCGGGACTTCCGGGGGTCTCTGGGAGCTGACGATTGCACCCGATTTCTCTTAAAACTCATTTTATTGCTTTTCTTACGACATAGCATGTTTTCAGAACTTTGGGACCAAAAATGGGAGTTTTCGGGCTTTCAGGGGCATTTTGGTCATTCTGAGCATTCTGAGAGATAGAGCTGACTTCCGAGAGTCCTTTTGAGTCTTTTGCGATCATTGTGAAACACCAAGCTATGGGTTTCCTAAATCTGATAGCCGACAAAATGGGGTGTCTACACATATCATCTCTTCATTCATTTCCTAATTGTCATTTTTATCATATTTCTAAGAGTCATAAGTTACCCTTCAAAGCTTCTGTTTCGTCTTCAAAGCTGCCTTTTGAACTTGTTCACAGTGATGTTTGGGGTCCCACTTCTACCCCTTCAATATCAGGTTTTCGTTTCTATGTGATTTTCATTGATGATTTTACCAAATTTACTTAGTTGTACCCTCTTGTTCATAAGTCAGAAGTCTTCTCCAAATTTGTTCAGGTCAAACAAATGGTGGATACTCATTTCAAAATGTCTATCAAAACATTCAGAACTGATAATGGTGGTGAGTATCTTAGCACTGTATTCACTACCTTTCTTTCCCAACATGGTATCACTCATCAAAGAACCTGTCCATACACCCCTGAACAAAATGGTGTAAGTGAACGAAAACACAGGCATTTAGTGGAAATGACTCTTACACTTATGGGTCATTCATCTCTTCCTAAAAAATATTGGCCTGATACAATTCTTAGTACTACAGTTTTTTATAAATCGATTACCATCTGCTAATCTCAATTTGAAAACTCCCTTTGAGTTGTCGTTTCATATCCCACCAGATTATTCTGTCATAAGAGTGTTTGGTTATTGCTGTTTTCCTTGGCTCCAACTATATAGATCTTCCAAACTAGCTCCTAAGGCCAAATACTGTGTGTTTCTGTGATATGCTGTTGATACTAAGGGCTATAAATGTCTAGATCCTCAAGCTGGAAATGTCTTTGTCTCTAGACATGTTAGATTTGTTGAGGATCAATTTCCCTTTTCTATCACCTTTACTCAATATATTTCTCCTCTGTCTTCTGTTTCTAATCCCCCTTCTCATCCATCTTCCTTTTCTTTCTATGATTTTATTTCAGATTCTCCTTCACCTTCATCCTCTCCTTCTATATCTTCTCCTCCTACTAATTCATCTCTTCTTCTTCCCCAATACCCACAGTATCTCTCTCACCTTCTAATGACCACCCTGCCATATCATCACCTTCTATTCACTTAGATACTTCTATTCCCTCCCTTCCTTCTTCATCCATAATATCTCATCCAATGATCACAAGGTCCAAAGCAGGGATTTACAAGCCTAAACATCCTCTCTCATATGTAGCTCAACTATCCACCAAGCACTCTTCTGATCCTTATCTATTTCAAGAACCTTCTGTTTTCTCTCAAGCCAATACCTCATCTGTTTGGAGACTTGCTATGTCAGATGAATACAATGCTCTTCTTTCCCAACATACCTGGGATCTTGTCTCTTTACCTCCTGGAAAGTCTGTGATAGGCTGCAAATGGGTGTTTAAAATCAAACACCATGCTGATGGAACTGTAGCAAGATATAAAGCTAGGCTGGTAGCAAAAGGTTTTCATCAAGTTGAGGGTCTTGAGTACTTCGAAACCTTCAGTCCAGTTGTAAAGCAACCCACAATCAGAGTTGTTCTTTCCCTAGCTCTTCATTTTGGTTGGAATATTCAGCAGCTTGATGTGTCTAATGCTTTTCTTCATGGAGTTCTTGAAGAAGAGGTGTATATGGTACAACCTCCAGGTTTTACAAATTCCAATTTACCTCATCATGTTTGCAAACTCAACAAGGCTCTATATGGTCTCAAACAGGCACCAAGAGCTTGGTTTGCTACTCTTTCTAAGTTTCTAATTCAGTATGGATTTGCTAATAGTGGTGTTGATAACTCCTAATTGTTTGTGTCTCATAATTCTGGGCATATTCTCATTGTTCTATTCTATGTGGATGATATGCTTATAACTGGAAGTCACACTACTGATGTCACCACTCTCATAGCAGCAATAAAAGTTCCCTTTGTAATGAAAGAACTTGGCACTCTTCATTACTTCTTTGGCATTGAAGCCAAATTTACCCCTTAAGGATTACTTCTTTCTCAGTCAAAATATGCTACAGAACTATTCATTAGAGCTGCTATACAGGATTGTAAACCTGGTTCATCTCCTACTGCCTCCAAACAACCCACAAATCTGGACACAACTCCTTACTCTGATCCCTCATTGTACAGAAGCATAGTAGGTTCACTATTGTCACAAGGCCAGATCTTTCTTATGCAGTCAACTGGGTATGTCATTTTATGCAAGCTCCCCTGAATCATCACTTTGTTGCTGTCAAAAGAATTCTAAAGTATATTAAAGGCACCATCAACCAGGGATTAGTTTTCAATCTAGCCCTCTGGACTTAGTTGCTTATGCAGACTCAGACTGGGCTGGTGATCAAACTGATAGGAAGTCCACATCTGGTCATTGTGTCTACCTTGTGACCAATTTACTGTCTTGGTGTACTAAAAAGCAGGCCACTGTAGCTTGCTCTAGTACAGAAGCTGAGTATAAAGCATTAGCAAACTCTACTATTGAGGTTCTTTGGCTTCATCAACTGCTGATAGACCTTCATGTTCCTCTTGTTTCTATACCCACCATCTGGTGTGATAATATAGGAGCACTATCTTTAGCAGCTAACCCAGTTTTCCATGCCAAAACTAAACATGTTGAAGTTGATTTTCACTTCATTCGTGAAAAGGTTGTCTCCAAACAACTCAGGGTTGCTCATATATCCTCTACAGACTAGATTGCTGATATTTCCACCAAAGTACTCTCAGTGTCCAGGTTTTAGTATCTCAAAGACAAGCTGATGCCCTCACAAGCTCTATTCAAAACTGCTAATGTGTTGTCAAGGCCATCAACTTGAGGGGGAATGTTAGATCATCATGATTATAGTGAGGGTCCACTGATGAGAGTCCACTGATCTTGCTATGCACTGTATTACATTAGATAATGTCTCAATTGGTAGTTAAAAAGGAATCGTTTCTGTTAGTCTGTTTAGTGATTTTAATTCTGTTAGTGTAACTCTCTCATCTTCTCATACAAGTCTATTTAGAGAAGATCTGTATTGATTTCAAGATTAATGAGAAAACTTTTCATTCTTTGATTTTCTGTAAGAGAAACAGTGAATGAAGGACCAAACAACCCCTAACTTCAAACCTCATAAACCTACAGTAAAGCAAGAAATAGCATTCTAAGGAACTCAACAACTCAGATATGGGAAACATATAGTATACCTGCGGTGTCCCGTAGACCCAAATAGGCAATGTTCCCAATAATGGCCACATTAGCACTGAAAATTTGCAAGTACTATTCGTATATGGATTTTATTCCTCGCTCTTTTGAAGAAAACCGTTTAGTTTGTTCCAAGCCCTCTTTCTATCACAAAGCCAGAAAAAACTCATCCAAACCAATCCACCCCAAAATAAATAAAAATTAAGCATAACAATTAAAGTTAGTAAAAGAAGCAGAGTAGAATTAGGAAGACCAAAACCAAATACCTTTTAAAAAAAATTGAAGTGCCAATAAAATTTACATAGAGGAGTCATATCATATTCAGAAAAGAGTAGAAACATACAATTCTATAGCCCAGGTCTTGTTTCTCCTTCGACGAGTATTCCTCTGGATTTATATGGACAAACTTGATAGCTCCAGACTGATTAGTCCTCTCTCTAAGCATGTTAACTTGCAGTAAATATAATTACAGAAAAAGCAATCTATGAGAACTATTTCTTACCCAATTTTTAATTTTCCCAAATACACGCACACAAATCAAGCATTGCTTTGTTGAATTTGGGTTCCTTACACTTCGAAACAAATTTTTTTTTTTTTTTTTTGTGGGGAGTGGGCTACCCACTTGCAATTTGCTAATTAAAAATATGTTCACTATCCACTTTAACACATAGCAAATCAAGAATAGAAAATTGTGCGTAAGTAGAAATGAAAACCCTACACAATTTCAAAAGCACACCAATTTATTTGCAAACTCTCAATATCACATTGGCACATAATTCACTACAAAACACCAATTATCACAACCCAAAAAAATACCAAATCATGAATCGTGAATCGAGATCTGATCCTTATCCAAATCATACCAACTCTCTACCCTTGGATCAAACGGTCACTAAAAAATCACCAACACCCTCATATACCATAACTTCTCTCTCTTTCCTCTCCCTGGTACAACTCACGTCCCTAACTTTTCTCTCTCTCTCTTTCCAAATCTATCTTATCTTATTTAAAAGAGACATATAGATATATATGGTATCCTAACTTCCCTCTCACCCTATCATCATTATAGAAATAAAAAATAAATGGAGTCACGTCCCTAACTTCTCTCACCTTACTCACCACACAGTAAGTAAATCCATTTAAATAATATAAACTAAAATTTTGAAACAAAAAAAGCCTCCTTTTATATCTCTCTCGTATATCACTCCAATATATATCATGTAACAACTCTCTATCATTATTGTGATATGTTCTTGAATTAGATAGAATTGTTGCAAGAGACAACAAGAAGAACATGAAGGCATGCTTTGTTGGCTGTGAGGAACAACGAGGAGCTTGGGAAGCTTCTTGGTGGTATAACAACTAAATTAGAAAGGTTGTTAGGTTTTTCCTTTTTGTAAATTTTATTTTTGTTTGTGAATAAGTAAGTTCGAGGCTGGGAAAAATTCCCTTCAAGTCATCTAATGTTATTGAATTATTTACTGCGTATTGTAGATCACAGTCTGTTGTTGCTTCATTAGAGCGGCTAAAAACTTCGTTTTAGGTAGCCTTTCCGTGACCTATGGTTTTAGAAACAGTGACCAAGGATTTTGGTTTTTTTTTTGGGTCTGAAGTAAGGAATTATTATGAGCTCTTAATTTGGAGAAATTTTGGGGCACTTTGAGGTTAACATGTGTCATGCTTTCGTGGCAAGGCACCCATAATTTGTGTTGTTCTTGAACGACATGGGCAAGAACTGTGAATATATCAAATAAAGATAACAACAAAGAGAAAAGAGAGAAGAAAGCTAGAGTTTTTCATAACACACAAAACTGAATGAATGAATACAATACAAAAAGAAGAGAGAATAATAGTATATCTAGGAATATCCTAATATAAAGTAAAAGACTAAACTACCCTAAAGCTAAATATAAATAAAACTAATTATAATAGCTAACTAATATCCCCCCTCAAACTCACGATGCTGCGGCTAGAAGCATAGAGAGTTTGCCAACTAAAAAACGAAAACGCTGAATCGGTTGAGACTTTGTAAACAAATCAGCAATCTGCACGGAAGAAGAAACAAAAGGCAAAGTGATAGCTCCATGCTTAAGATGATGACGAGTAATGTGGCAATCAATCTCTATATGCTTGGTCCTCTCATGGAAAACTGAATTGTGAGCAATCTGAATAGCACTCTTATTATCACAATACATAGGTGAAGGGCGAGGAAGAGAGACACCCATATCTGTAAGTAGTCTGCGTAACCAAATAACCTCACGGGTGGTCGAAGCCATAGCACGATACTCAGCTTCTGTGGAAGACACAGCAACAACATCTTGCTTCTTACTCTTCCAAGAAATGAGAGAATCACCCAAAAATATACAAAATCCAGTAACAGTCTTGCGATCTGTAGGATCACCGGCCCAATCAGCATCAGAGTATGCACGCAGCTCCAATGAAGAAGATGACGAAAGTAAAAGACTTTGAAACCGAGTGCCCCTCAAGTACCTCAAAATACGATGAACAGCTGCCCAATGAACTGTAGTAGGGGAAGTAACAAACTGACTAACAACATGAACAGCATGAGCAATATCTGGACGAGTAACGGTAAGATAAACCAAGCTACCAACAATAGTGCAATATAAGGTAGGATCAGGCAAAGGAACACCATCAGAAGGGGAAAGACGAACATTAAGCTCCAAAGGGGTATCAACAATCTTATTATCAGTGAGGCGAGCACGCTCAAGAATGTCACCTGTATACTTAGACTGAGAAAGAAGATAACCTTTTGGAGAACAGGCTACTTCAATCCCCAAAAAATAACGTAGTGGACCTAAGTCCTTCATTTCAAAACAACGAGCTAATTCAGACTTCAACACTGCAATCCCATCAACATCATCACCAGTAATAATCATATCATCAACATACAAAGAAAGCATAATACGACCAACAGTGGTACACCTAATAAAGAGAGCTGAATCATACTCACTCGGGGAAAACCCAAATGAGGTAATCACTGTGGAAAACTTCTCAAACCAAGCTCGAGGGGCTTGTTTAAGACCATATAAGGCTTTTTTAAGCCTGCAAACTTCACCAGGACCATGAGGAACACCCAGAGGAGGAACCATATAAATATCCTCTTGGAGGTCTCCATTCAAGAAAGCATTTTTAACATCCATCTGAGTTATATGCCACTGACGAATAGAAGCAACTGCAATAAGAGTACGAACAGTAGTCATTTTAGCAACAGGAGCAAAAGTCTCCTCGTAATCCATACCATACTGCTGGGAAAAACCCTTGGCAACCAATCTTGCTTTGTACCGCTCAACAGACCCATCTGACTTGGTTTTGATTTTATAAACCCAACGAGAACCAATAGCGCTCTTACCAGAAGGTAAGGGAACCAAACTCCAAGTGTCTGTCTTATACAATGCTGAGAGTTCCTCTGCCATAGCCTGTTGCCAAAGAGGATCAAGAGCTGCCTCTTTATATGACAGAGGCTCAGAGAGATCATGAACTGAAGCTAAAAATGAAGCAAAAGAATCCGAATAACAAGAATAAACAAAATCAGGTGATTGAGTGGACTTACGAGTGCGAGCAGGATAGCGAGGAGGTTCCACAGTCTCAGTAGGTGCTTGGGTGGCCTCTGGAAGGGAGGTAGCATCTAGCGGCAAGGTACCAGTATCAGCAGAAGTAGAACTATGAGGTGAGACAATATCAGTGGTGCATGGGGCTTGAGAGGGCACACTATCAGTATCATCAGAGAATGGGTCAAGATGGATGAGATCAGATTTAGTCAACTCATGATGATTATCAGGAATAGAAAAGAAGGGTATGTGCTCGAGAAACACAACATGACGAGATACATATAGTTTCTTAGTAACTGGGTCAAAGCAACAATATCCCTTCTGACCCTCACCATAACCTAGAAAAACACAAATAGCAGACTTAGGTGACAATTTGGTACGCTCTACATGAGGTCGAAGGACAAAACAAGTACAGCCAAACACCTTTAAGGAAGAATAATCAGGAGCATGCCCATGCAATTTTTCAAAAGGTGACAAACCTGAGCAGTGAGATGACGGAATTTTATTAATTAGATTGACAGCAGTAAGGACAGCCTCACCCCAAAAATCACTAGGGACATATGCAGATAATAAAAGAGAGCGAGCAGTTTCAATAATATGCCGATGTTTCCTTTCAGCAACACCATTTTGCTCAGGAGTGTCTGTACAAGAGGACTGGTGAATAGTTCCATCTAAAGCAAGCAACTCACAAAATTTATGATAGGTATACTCTCCACCTAAATCACATCTAAAACATTTGATGACAGCAGAATGTTGAGTTTTAACAAAAGCACGAAAGGTATTGTAAATATCAAAGAAGTCTGAACGGCGTTTCATAAGATAAACCCAACAGTAACGAGTGCAATCATCAATAAATGATACATAATATCGAGACCCCCCTCTTGTAGTAACAGGAGAGGGTCCCCACACATCAGAATGAACTAAATCAAATGGTGCAAGAGAATAAGAAATACTTCTATTAAATGGTAAAGCGGAAAATTTTGCCAGTTTACAACCACTACAATCAGAAATGTCATGAGTTTTTAAATCTCCTAATTTTCCTGTAGAAGCTAAATATTTTAAACGAGAGGCTGAAACATGACCAAGGCGAGAATGCCATAAATAAAAACTAGACGAAGATGAACTCAAACGAAAGGATGACAAATCAACACTAGAAGCTGCAACCACTGGTACATTGAGCTTGTCCAAGATGTATAATCCCCCTTGCCTACGGCCTGTCACAATCAGCGTCTGAGACTGCGGATCCTGCACATGACAAAAAGTAGAAGAAAAAGAGACTAAGTAACCTGCATCACAAAGCTGACCAACAGAAACAAGATTCATAGTAAGTTTGGGAATGTGGTAAACACTAGAGAGAGATACATGAGGTGTGACAACAGACCCAACACCTGTTAATGGCATGGGAGTACCATTAGCAGTCATAACAGGCAAAGAGGAAACAGGACATAAGGAAGCAAAAGACGACAAATCAGGTGACATATGATTAGAAGCTCCAGAGTCTAAGACCCAAATACTTGGGGACATACCTGAAGACATACCGGAAGACATACCTAGTGAAGAGGTGGCCATAGCATGTGGCTGTGTGGCAAGGAACTTCTGAAATTGCTCAGCAAGGGAGGTCATAGATGGAGTGGATGGGGAAGGGGAACCGGGTCCAAATGAGTCTGATGGTGGTACAACTGCTGCAGTGTTAGGCTGTGGAGGCCTATACGAACGCTGCTGAGATTGGTTGTCAGATTTCCAATGAGAAGGCTGAGGTTGCTGTTGTTGTGGTGGTCGACTATTGGAAGGCTGGTTGCTGCTATTGGGTTGGTTTGCACGACCCAACCTAGGACACTGAGCCTTCCAATGACCCTTCTCCTTACAGTAGCTGCATACATCACTACCAACTCTCGAGTAAGGCTTATTCTGATTGTTTGACGGTGGTCGAAAAGGGGCTGCTAAAACAGATGGAGTAGAGTCAGGGAGAATTCCCTTTCCAGACTGAGTCTTGAGACGTATTTCCTCGGCTACTAACTCATAGACAACAGAATCAACTGACGGAAGTGGGCTACGATGGAGAATGGACCCACGAAGGCCCTCAAAATCACCACGTAGAGCCATCAAAAACTGAACCAGACGTTGTTCCTCCCTACTAGCGATATATGGTGCAAACGCCCGCAATTCAGGCGACTCCATGAGAGCCAACTGATCCCAAAGATCTGTCATTGTAGAATAGAACTCCTGAATACTCAAATTTTTTTGTTCAAGGGCACGAATATCACTCTTTAATTGGTACCTTTTTGCAAAATTGGACTGTGTAAACAGTTTAGCCAAATGATCCCACACCTCCTTTGCATATTCAAACTTTGCCAATTGTATACCTATCGAGGGAGCAACGGAGTTGTTGATCCAAGTAATGATTTTCGAATTGTTTGTTTCCCAAACATCTAGCAATTCTGCAAATTTATCAGTCTGTTCATTCATAGGTTTACTAAAATCCCCATTGATATAACCCCACATCTTCTTCCCCTTCAGAAAATTCTTCATCACATAATTCCAATATGCAAAATTCTTGCCATCGAGTTTAACACTAATCGCTTGGAGCGAATCATCGCGTTCAGCAGCCATTACAAAAATGAAACAATTAAATAACACAAAGCAAACGAACCAGAATCAGACAACAGATCCAAAAACGAACGCGAATCAGTGCGAGATGGAAAAACGAATCTGAATCAACGAGAAATCCAAAAACGAACCAGAATCATCCGAAAAAAAAACGTGGATGAGATTCGAACTTGCTTTGATACCATGTGAATATATCAAATAAAGATAACAACAAAGAGAAAAGAGAGAAGAAAGCTAGAGTTTTTCATAACACACAAAACTGAATGAATGAATACAATACAAAAAGAAGAGAGAATAATAGTATATCTAGGAATACCCTAATATAAAGTAAAAGACTAAACTACCCTAAAGCTAAATATAAATAAAACTAATTATAATAGCTAACTCTAATAAGAACAACATGGGTAACTAAGTTTTTTTTTTCGAATGACTAGGACAGTATTATGCAAATGATTAAATAGTTTCATTAAATTTTTTTGCCCCGTGCATGTGGGCATGGGTACGTACTAGTATATATGTAATAATGGACATCACAATTGAAGACACTTTAAGGCACCCTTCACTCGAATGACCTTTTATTTAGTAAATACGTAGTAACAACATAAGAACAGATGGATAGTAATAAACAAACCTTCATGAGAGTAGCATCATGTGACTTGGGAGATGATATATCTCAACCCCAAGTAACCTTCACCTGGATCTCACCATAACAGCCATAAATATTCTCCTCCGACGTACCATAGAACTGAGCAGGGAAATCAATGGTGCCCTTGACAATCTCATCATCATCTTGGGAAAGGTCTATGTCACGGAGGCGATCATACAATTCTACTAAAACTTTGAGGGAAGAGCATCCATAGGGGGCTACTAATGATCTCAACAGAGGAATGAGTTGTCCATGACATACACCTATGTACTCGTCATTTTCCTTCTTCTTCCATAACAGCAAAATCCAATAGGTAAAACCTTCACAGTTACTGCCATCTTTAATCAATCCATAAACATGGGCGGCGGCTGTCCCATCTCCTCGTCCTCTGTGCATGTGAAGGAGAGTAACCTCTACATTGGCCATTAAACCTGCCATCAACATAACGTAGTTTATTATGACTGAACCACCAGACCTGCCATTAAAGATGGTGGCTAAAGGTTTTCCAAAAGCACGGTTATGGGGTTTGTATAGTATTTGACTAGTGAAGTCACCCTTTTCATCATCATCATACGTTTTCGACGAAGGCGCTATGAAAATTCTAATACATTTTCCCTTTATAGAAGGCATCATCATTGTCAGTATCCTTCTTATCCATAAGATCAATTTCGATCCACAAAGAATCACAGAAATAGATGGGCCTGGATGGGCCAGTGAGCAACAAGCTAGTATCACCACCCGCGGAGAAGGAGATGGATTCAGAATCCTCTCTTTTCCTATTGTAAATGTACTCAGATAATCCATCATCCATAGAAATTGTACCGCAGAGAGATACACAACCTTGATTATCTTTGTAGTTATTATTGTTGATGACCACCGAAAACACCTATATTACTGGGATTCCTAACCAAGAATTGATTTTTGGTGTTATCCCCTCTAAATGCACCCTCAAGTCAGGAGTAGCTGAATACGAGCAGGATAACCTCCGATGTGCTGAACAACAGGGATTGTAATGGACTTGAGGAATGACCAAGATAATGGGATATAATAGCGTGGCGAACCCATGTAAATGATTGATCAGTGGTGGTGGAATCAGAGCATTTTTCACATATAAAGACATTGTGGTGGTGGTCGTCGTCACAAAATCCACTGTCAGGTTTTTTGCAGATAAGGTCGAGACTCCGATTACTGGAGGTGGGGGTGGAAATGGAAACAGATTCGTGTTCGCTATCTTTCCCACCAAAGCTCCTCTTCCTGCACCTCCTCTGTGCAACATTAAAAAAATGGGTTAATTACACTGGTTTGCCTTAATTACTCGTATTTTAGGAAATTACACAGACCTCCCTTATACTTAGTATTTTATAACACTTAAAGGGGAAGTGCTACAGAATATTAACTTTAAGGTAGGTCCATGTAATTTTTCAAAATATGAGGAAGGTCCGTGTAATTAAAACCACAGGAGAAGTGAGTGTAATTAACCCTAATAATAATAATAATAACATGTTCAAAAACTCACCCTAATACCCAAAAAAAAAAACAAAGGAAGAAAAGTAGACGCAGATACAAAATCTGTAAAGTGAACAAACAAACAGATTATCTAAAATTAATTACAACTCATATCATTCCAAAACCTATTCTTCTAACAGCATCCACAGTGGTGTTAAAAACACCACTGAACTTAGATAAAATTAAGGGTTTTGGTCCATTTTGTTCCAAAGTGGTGTAGATAAAAATAATGTATACAATAGTTAAACTTAAGGAAACCTAACTTTGTGGTATGCTCAAGGTCTAAACGGCACAGTATGTGCCGTCTACCATTTTATGAGAAAACTTTACGGCACAGTCATGGCATACAGTGTGCCGGCCACTATCTCACAGCACACAATGTGCCTTCTACCATTCTCACTGCACACACTATGCCTTCTACCTCTGTATGTACCATTCTAACGGCACACACTGTGCCTTCTACCTCTGTATGAGAAAACTTTACGGCACAGTGTGTGTCGGCCACCAACCATCCTCACGGCACACACTGTCTACCATTCTCACGGCTTTGTGAGTGTCGTCTCCCAATTTACAGTACCACTGCAAGGCGCACTAAACATATACAACAACTTAGCGTAAACTAAGTTTTTGAAACACCACTATAGATGCTCTAATAAAAAAAGAAAAATATAGATCCAAAAGTAACAGAAATTGCACTTTTTTTTCTTACATTTGGGTTTGAAGCGATGGGGGACGAAGCAGAGAGATTTATTGATCAACACTGGATAGATTTGTAAAATAATATAATTATTATTATTCTCTTCAGAGGCACCGTTGTCAGGCAGTGAGAGGGCTACTTGATCACTCCACTTTTGAGAATAAAATACAGAGCCGTCGTCGCCGTAGGAAAGAGTGTAATCGTGGCACTCGTCATCGGGCATCCAGAATTCGAAATAGCCGCCGTTTTCTTCCGCCGTAAACACAATGATCATCGACATGCTCTGTTAACATCGGCTAGGGCTAGGCCTGGGGCTAGGGCTAGGGCTAGGGCTAGGGCAAAAATTGAGACTCTGAGATGGAATGGAATAAGAGGGAGATAGGATTAAGGATTAGGGTTACAAGCTTACACCTATATATATACTTATATTATATATATATATCTATATACACTTATATATATATACAATATAGTACTAGGACAGTAGGATTCAATCGCCCCCTTTCTAGCTTTTCAGGGTTGATGTACGCTCAGTTTGACCGCCGCCTTACTACTGTCCTTTTTCGTTGACCCCTGCTATGTACGGGATTATTAGTTTTTTTTTCTTTTTAAAAAATAATTAGTTAGCCTCTAGAATGCATACCAAAAAGATAGAATTTTGTCAAAATAGGTTGTTATGTCTCTCGCTGTATAGAAAGGACTGCATTTTTTATCATAAAAAATTGTTTTAAATTGTTCAATATTAGGTGGTGCTACATTCATCATTGGCTATTATATGGCCATCCACATGACAACAATTAATATGAATTAAGTAATATTTTGACACATCCATAAATAAAATAAAATAAGGTAAAATAAAAAGAAGTAAAATTTTGACAGAAATCTATACTTCTATACTACTATAGAAGGGAGAAGTAAGGGTACCTAATTTATACTCTCTATCAATCATATTTACAATATAACCAATAAGATTTTACTTCTAAAAATAAATATCAGAGATACTAAAATGTCGTTAACTTTCATAATTTGAATTTCAAAATACAAAAAGAAAAGAAATAAGTGTTGCCAAAACATGTCTCTAAAAAGTCAAAAATCAACCGTTAATCTCCTTCCCAGAAACGGACCACCAGTACCTTCATTTCATCTCCATTGCAGATTCATATTTGCCTTGTATGCTTATCAAAGACCATGTTGTGTGGAATGCAATTAATCTGGCACGGATTTAAACATGTTCATTACTATTACTGCAGTTTAATTGTAATTTAAGGTAAAGATTGTATATATTGATCTCAAAATTTTTGCTATGTGTAGGTTACTATGTAATTTTTGTCTATCTCAATGTTGTGTTTATTACTGTGTGTATTTAAATATGAATAATGCTACGTTTCTGAAATGAGTATCCTAAATGTGTTTTCCAATACATATGTTAGTGGACCTTCTGGATTTTTCTTAGAGAGTATTAAAGTGGTCCCACAATTATTGAAGCAGGTCACTAACACAGGTATTGAAAAACATGTGTTAAGAACCCATTTCGATTACAAAAGTTTAGGAAGTATATCGTTACTCTCTTTGCTTACCTTCATTGAGAAATAAAAAATGTTACATTATGCACGTACATGAATGTTTAGCCAAAAATAAAAAAATGAAAACGTACATGAACACTCTACATGTATGTATTGGTGTATGTATATATTCATATTTACATATTATGAATCAAGGTATCTACATTGTGTGTACATGAATATTTGTTTACCCATATATTGGCTTTTCATCTTCAATGCTACATATCTTTTCGCCTCACAGACCCATTTTCTCTTTGTACCTGTGCTCAACTCATTTTGTGTTCTTTTGCTCATTAGATGTGGACCCAATTTCTGTATCTCTCTTTTTTTCTCTCATTTTATATCAGTGTCTGATTTTTTCTATGAAAGTGGCAGAGGATATATAGTCATGTTCATCCATCCCATTTACCCATTTTCTCTCTCTAAGGTTGTGGAGTTTTCTATAAACTAAAAGTTTTACTTTAAACCATTATGTAGCTGTTGAAAAATGTTTGATATCGGTTACTATAATATTCTTTTCAGAATGAAGATTTAGTATCTGAAAATTGTATTGAAAAACATGTGTTAAGAACTCATTTCAATTACAAAAATTTAGGACACATATCATTACTCTATTTGCTTACGTTCATTGAGAAATAAAAATTGTTACATTATGCACATGATTGTTTAGCCAAAAAAAATACAAACGTCCATGAGCACTCAGCTACGATGCAGAGATCATCAATGGTACCCAAAATGTTGCTCAGTTGATGGTAAAAGTTTTAATCTGCATTTGTTTACAATTGGAGCTTTCAAAGGTGGAAAAAAAAAGTTTAAACAGCATGTATAGATTATAAGGTAAAATAATATCATAATGTGTAAACAAAAGCATACCTTTTTGCAGTAGAGAGAATCGGATGGGAACCGTTCGAACACACTGGTTTTTGAAATGTATGACGAAATGGATTTGTCCATGCAAAGATGTAGACTATTGGGTTAATGGTTATTGAAGAAGATGTGTGTAGGTAGTTTTTCACTTGTTAACAGTGGGTGGGTTACACGTGTTAAAGTATGAAGTGGCATTTTAGAGAGTGGGTAGTTATGGGGATGAGTGTGTGAGAGAGAGAAGAGAAAGGGAGGTTGGGAAACAATGTGCGTGGGGGTAGGTTTTTTTTGTTTTGTTTTTTTTTTTTTTGTATTTTTTTTTTGGGTATTAAATGCTCCTTATGTATACATATAAGTGTATCTATGTATGATATAGAGTGTAAGAGTGCCACGTGGAAGAGGGTGGGGAATGATAGTGCCATGTGGATGGTGGTATACATTCCTATCTATATATGTATAGATATATATATATATATATATTTGGGTTGGGACAATTGCATTTCCATGCTCACAAAGATATACACCGCAAACCTTGTTTGTCAGTCCTAAGACATAGGAGTATGAAAACCTGCTAGACAGTATGATCACTATTACCATATTAACCAGTTTCTTCCAGAAACTCTGTCCAGATATCCCAAATATAACCATATTAACCAGTTTCTTCCAGAAACCCTGTCCTATCTTCCCAGATATACTAGCTTCTCCTAGAAACTCTATCCAAATTTCCCAGAAATACCCAAAGTACCTGTTTTCCCAGAAGCTCTACCCAAATCTCCCAGATTCTCCAAAAATCCCAGCATCTCTGCCCAAATCACCTAGAAATGCCCAGATATATTTGTTTCTCCTAGAAACTCTATCCAAATTTCCTTGAAATACCCATAGTACTTGTTTCTCCCAAAAAACACTGCCCAAATCACCCAGAAATGCCCAGATATACTTGTTTCTCATAGAAACTCTATTCATATTTCTCTGAAATACCCAAAATACTAGTTTATCCTAGAAGCTCAGTCCAAATCAACCAGAAATCCCTATTTCTCCTAGAAACTCAAATGACTTCTAGAAATTTCTTCGAATCTTCCAAATCCCTGTTTCTCCCAGAAACTCTGTCCAAAATTCCCGAAGTATCCTGAAAATCCCTGTTATCCCTTGGTGATCATACTGGAAAGTAAGGTTAGCACACTCTATATGGATAGGACCTTATTTGTTTAACTGCTATCTGTTAGAAGTAGGGGCATCATATAGATTAGGGCTTGCATCCGCATGCTTGTCTCATATGCATACACGATTCGTGTCAGTCTACATGCACGCACATCTTGTCAGTCTAACATATATCAGTCTCCACACATCAAGCGCGTACATGTCATCATCCTCACCAATCTCAATCATTGTATAGAAGTTGTATACATACTGCAACCATCATTAGTTCACATCGATAAATTCTTTGAGACTCTGATCAGCTTTCCCCACTAGGAGTCCATAAGAAGTACTTCGTGCCTCTGTTAATTTGGGCTTTTACTTCTATTTGCAGAAAACATAGCCCCGGATAAGGACACCTCTGTACCTTCCCAAATTCATTGTCTCAATCGTGGGCTAGCCCAGGCTATCATAATGGCCTACCAAGCTCTGGAAGGAAAAGTGGACAAACTACAAACCACTGTTGAACAACTAAGTTTAAGGATAATCCGATTTGAGAAAATGGAGCAGAGCATCAATAATGGGAAGTATGGGTTGCCCAACGCCATCTATCCAAGCCTGTTTCCACATCCGAATCTCTACTTGTATCTAAGCCCACACCCTAGCCTTGGTGATCCTACACCATATCCAAATCCAAGAGCCACTCCAAGGACCCACTTAAACTCAAAGTCTAACAAAACCCGCAACCCAAGAACCTTCACCAACTTGGGTATGCCATTGTCTGTTATCCTTGATAACCTCATCAAAAAGGGGCACCTCCGACTCCTTCAGCCTCGTGCTGACATCCCTCCGCCTAGTTGTGACCTGTCCAAAACTTGTGCCTACCACCAAGGTCCAGGCCACGACACCGAAAGCTGCATGCGCCTTCGCCATGATATCCAGGACCTCATTGATCAAAAAATCATCGAACATTCACCCATCCAACCCTATGTCAACCAAAATGTCAGCTTCATCGAACCTAAAGCCCCCGGCTCATCCGTTCAAATGAACCCTTTTGCTGATACCCATGAATGTTGAACCTGTGCTGGTGAAGCGATGGTGTTTGGGACTTTTGATAGCAAACAAATGAGGATGCTCTTAAAAAAAATAATAATAAAATAAGCGAGTTTGAGATCAAGTCGAGTCTAGTCGAGTCTGTTGTATGTTTGTCTATTTCAAGTTTAGTCTTGTGGTCGAGTCTTTCTGTCACCGAGTTGTTAATGAATCTGTAATCCTTCTCTACTGATGGAATGAAGTCTCATCTGATGTGCCTAGTCATAGATGCATGAATCGCTGAACTGAAGTGTCACTTTTCAAATTACCATGGATATTACTGTGCTAAAAAAAAAAAATTTCAAACAAAAAATCCTGAAAGGCCAAATTCAATTTTGCGCTGACACCGATGAATAGCCGAGAATTGAATAGTCTTACTTTAAGAATTTAAAGATTCTCTTGCCTCAATCTTGAAAAGACATGCTTAGAACTGACTTGAGGCTTGCCCAACACCCTTTTCCCACCATTTCAAAGCCTTGGGCCCAACCCAATTGAGAGCCATATGAACCTGTGTAGACTTAGTCCTTGATGGTAGCCAAACATTTCAGTGAGTTTCATCCCCACTTTCAAAAAAAAAAAAAAAAAAAAAAGAAAAGAAAAAAAAAGAAGAAAAGAAAAAGGAAAGCTAGCTAGGTTGAAAACCCGAAAGGGCACCTAGGCAAAAGTTAGAGCTGAAAAGGTATTGATTTCCAAGATCTGACCTTAGCCAGTCAAAATGATGGAGAAAATGAAAGAAATTTTTGATGAAACAAATGAAAGAATTGTATACTTCAAGGTACACCATAAGAACGTGCCTAGATCACATTTCCAAAGGCACGGAACAACCACAAAATTCCGAGAGCTGACATGCACATTTCGGAATTCTAAGATTGCGATTGAAAGATCTTGCAAGAATCAATTACATGAAAAGCAAAATTGACTGGCTAGGCGAAAGTGAAAAGGATCAATCCTCAAAATAAAAAGAACAAGAAAGAGAAAAAAAAGGGGATTGAAATTGAATCCTTTTATTCAAAGCTACCACAAGTGGCTCAAGTTTGAACTTATTTGATGATTGGTTTAAAAAACCCTCATACCCAATTTCTTTCAAAGCCTTGCCTTGAACTACGCTCGACCTGATTCCCACTCGGGGATACGTAGGCAACCACATCGGTTCGATCAACACCATCATAATCAAACCAATTTCTTTCAAAGCCTTGCTTTGAACTACGCTTGACATGATTCCCGCTCGGGGATACGTAGGCAACCACAACGGTTCGGTCACCCCACCTACCTAAAAATCAACCCCCCCTTCGTTCAAGACTTTGGCCCAAACTACGTTGGACCTGATCCCTACTTGGGGGTATGTAGGCAGACTTTCAAAAAAGAAAAAGAAGGATGGCTCGCTAGGTCAAAAATCTGAAAGGACGCCTAGGCAAAAATTAGAGCTAAATTCAAAGTGAGCAATAACAAAAGAGATAAAAGAGCTCGTTAGGTCACCTCACTGGTGCCTAGGCAAAAGTTATGAGCATTTGAGAGATTAAAGTCACGGTCCTTGCCTCAAGCCATATATCACCTTCCACACTAGGGGCAAACTTTGGCTACTCGCCTCGTTTGCCTAAATTGTACTATCTACCCTTCATACAAGGGGCAAACTTCGGTCACCTACCTCATTTGCCCAAAACCCCAATGAACCTTCCTCCAAACTAGGGGTAAACTTTGGTCATTTACCTCGTTTGCCTACCAATCCCACTTCATGCCCTTCAAACTAGGAGTAAACTTCGTTAGCCACCCGATCCCTATACACCAATGGTAAGCCTTCGAGTCACAAACATTGTCTTGAACAGATGGAAATGGAGCATCTTTTATTCTATAAGCTAAGGCACTAATTCAAAGCACATCTTGGGAGAACCAAAGAAATTGATTAGATCAGTAGGGAGGAATTTTCAAAAATAAGATTCACCATCAAAGTGGTGGCACGTTAAGGTGAGAAGTGAACACAAAAGAGAAATGGTACATCATTTATGATGAAAGCACGTCAAGTTTTAGCAAGTCGAGCTTATTTCATTTTGGTGTCAAATGTGTCGCCCTCACGTGTCGGTGTCTGTCAGTTTTTGAGTCTGTCATAGTCTTTTTTTTTTTTTTTCAGAAAAAGAGTTTGTCGTAGTCTCAAATGTGTAAGTCAACAGTGACGAATAATGGTTTTTTTTAATCAAGTTATAAAGAGCATTCCAATGACAATACAAGCAGGAGTACCAAACATTATTACTTCACCAGTCAAGGCGTCAGCATGAGAAGTTTCCAAGCTTGGGGAAAAATTTGATTTTCATCCCTTTCCCAAACCGCCAAAGGTTAACCATCTTCGTTCATGCAACACAAGTCCATGAGTGGCTGTTGATCTTCCTTCATGCAACATAAGTCCATGAGTGGCTGTTGATCATCTTCCTTCGTTCATGCAACATAAGTCCATGAGTGGCTGTTGATGATCTTCCTTTCTCCTAGCAACATAAGTCCATCAGTGGCTGTTGCTCATCTTCGTTCATGCAACATAAGTCCATGAGTGGTTGTTGATCTTCCTTCCTCCTAGCAACATAAGTCCATGAGTGGTTGTTGGTCATCCTCCTTCATCCATGCAACATAAGTCCACGAATGGCTATTGACGATCTTCCTTCGTCCTAGCAACATAAGTCCATGAGTGGCTGTTGACCATCTTTCTTCGTTCATGCAACATAAGTCCATGAGTGGCTGTTGATGATCTTCTTTCATCTGTGCAACATAAGTCCATAAGTGGCTATTGACCATCTTTCTTCGTTCATGCAACATAAGTCCATGAGTGACTGTTGATGATCTTCTTTCATCTGTGCAACACAAGTCCATTGTTGATCACTCTCCTCTTTCAATATCAAAACCTTAACTGCCGTAGACCATATCCGTATCCCTCATCAAAAATAGAATGATACCTTTACTCCCATTTAATGGACGCATTTCCTTCTTCCGAGCAGAGTACATTATCCTTTAGCTCCCGAAGGCCATAACCAGCTCTTTTGGATTGAGCATTACAGAATCTGACCAACTACGAGAGATTCAGAGATGGATCCTGGTTCTAGGTCAAGAATTGAAGATTCTCAGAGAGTCCATCAGCTCCCGAAGGCCCTAACCGGCTCTTTTGGATTTAGCATTACAAGATCTGATCAACCGCGAGAGATTCAAAGATGGATCCCGGTTTTGGGTCAGCAAGATTTGATCAACTATGAGAGATTCGAATTTGAATCCTCTTCCCCGGTCAAGAGAAGTAGTCGCTTCATCCCCAGCAGATTTAATTTAATCCCCAGCAGGCATATCGATTCATACATCGGCAGTTCAATCCTGACAGTCACAGTAGTTCACTGTCGACTCATCATCTTGATTCGTACATCATCAGCTCAATCCATGACAGTCACAGTAGTTCACTGTCGGCTCGTCATCTCATTCGCACATCGTCAGTTCAATCCATGACTGTCACAGTAGTTTACTGTCGACTCGTCATCTTGATTCGTACATCATCAATTCAATCTAGGACAGTCATAGTAGTTCACTATCGACTCGTCGTCTCGATTCGTACATCGTCAGTTCAATCCATGACAGTCACAATAGTTCACTGTCGACTCGTCATCTCGATTAGTACATCATCAGTTCAATCCATGACAGTCATGGTAGTTCACTGTCGACTCGTCATCTCATTCGTACATCGTCAGTTCAATCCATGACAGTCGCATTAGTTCACTGTCGACACGTCATCTCGATTCATACATCGTCAGTCCTTCTGATCACGGTCACAGTAGTTCACTATCGACTCATCATCACCAGCCCTCTAGATTGAGGCAAATCCTTCATCAACAGCCCTCTAGATTGAGGTAAATCCTTCATCATCAGCCCTCTAGTTTGAGGCAAATCCTTCATTGTTAGCCCTCTAGATTGAGGCAAATCTTCATCATCAGCCCTCTAGATTGGGGCAAATCCTTCATCATCAGTCCTCTAGATTGAGACAAATCCTTCATTGTTAGCCCTCTAGATTGAGGCAAATCCTTCATCACCAGCCCTCTAGATTGAGGCAAATTCTTCATCAACAACCCTCTAGATTGAGGCAAATCCTTCATCAACAGCCCTCTAGATTGAGGCAAATCCTTCATCGTCAGCCCTCTAGATTGAGGCAAATCCTTCATCATCAGCCCTCTAGATTGAGGCAAATTCTTCATCATTAGCCCTCTAGATTGAGGTAAATCCTTCATCATCAGTCCTCTAGATTGAGGCAAATCCTTCATTGTTAGACCTCTAGATTGAGGCAAATCCTTCATCACCAGCCCTCTAGATTGAGGCAAATCCTTCATCAACAGCCCTCTAGATTGAGGCAAATCCTTCATCAACAGCCCTCTAGATTGAGGCAAATCCTTCATCGCTAGCCCTCTAGAGTGAGGCAAATCCTTCATCATCAGCCCTCTAGATTGAGGCAAATCCGTCATCAACAGCCCTCTAGATTGAGGCAAATCCTTCATCAACAGCCCTCTAGATTGAGACAAATCCTTCATTGTTAGCCCTCTAGATTGAGGCAAATCCTTCATCACCAGCCCTCTAGATTGAGGCAAATCCTTCATCGTCAGCCCTCTAGATTGAGGCAAATCCTTCATCATCAGCCCTCTAGATTGAGGCAAATCCTTCATCATCAGCCCTCTAGATTGAGGCAAATCCTTCATTGTTAGCCCTCTAGATTGAGGCAAATTCTTCATCATTAGCCCTCTAGATTGAGGCAAATCCTTCATCATCAGTCCTCTAGATTGAGGCAAATCCTTCATTGTTAGACCTCTAGATTGAGGCAAATCCTTCATCACCAGCCCTCTAGATTGAGGCAAATCCTTCATCAACAGCCCTCTAGATTGAGGCAAATCCTTCATCAACAGCCCTCTAGATTGAGGCAAATCCTTCATCACTAGCCCTCTAGAGTGAGGCAAATCCTTCATCATCAGCCCTCTAGATTGATCCAAATCCGTCATCAACAGCCCTCTAGATTGAGGCAAATCCTTCATCAACAGCCCTCTAGATTGAGACAAATCCTTCATCATCAGCCCTCTAGATTGACGCAAATCCTTCATCATCAGCCCTCTAGATTGAGGCAAATACTTCATCGCCAGCCCTCTACATTGAGGCAAATCCTTCATTGTCAACCCTCTAGATTGAGGCAAATCCTTCATCGTCAGCCCTCTATATTGAGGCAATATCCTTCATTGTTAGCCCTCTAGATTGAGGCAAATCCTTCATCGGTCATTTTGATCAACCGTGAGAGATTCGGAGATGAATCCTGGATCTAGTGCAGAAGTTAAAAGAGAATCCTGAAGAATCCCCCACTATCCCTAGCAGAAGATAATGACAATCAGAACCAACTCTCGGGATAATCCAATAATTGAAAGCACTGCCCGCTGTCAAATTACCCCGATTCCCAGGGCAAGCACTATCAATTCACAATTCAAGGCTCCGTGTCCATTGATTATCATGAGCTTCCTCACCTATTGTGAGCCTCCTCACTCCCTTATCCAATTATTATGAGCTTCCTCACCAACTCAGCTATCGAACTTTCTCACCAAACAATTATCATGAGATTCCTCGCCAACTCAGTTACCGTGAGCTTCCTCACTCCTTTTCCCAAGATCATGAGCTTCTTCACTTATTATGAGCTTTCTCACTTGTCGTACCTGAGCTTCCTCACTCTGGTTTCCTCAAACTGTCAGTTATCGTGAGCTCCCTCACTTGTCGGTTATCTTTAGTTATCATCCTTGAGGACCCCGCGTCCAATCTATTTTGCTTACAAAGCACACTTTCTAAATTCCAGAAGTTTGCCCCTAGACCCAGAGTCTTCTAAACCTTGATGTCCTTATCCGAGTCATCCACCACATCACAGTCGCAAACACTAGCACACACCAGCCCACTCAGAGTGGCACACCCCACAGCACCTGCTCATACTAGGATCATAACACTAGACATGATAGGAATCATGATACAATTCATCCATGCATTGCATATCATTCTCATAATAAAGCATTTGCCTGTCTCGTTGTGCGTTCGTGATTTGTCCCTTGTGCCTGAACTACGCCCTGGTCTGATTCCCCCTGGGATACGTAGGCAGCTCACGCAGAGCACGACCAGCACTAACCACAGCCTCAGCATCAGCATCATCGCATCTTTTGCAACTCTTTTTTATCCTAAATCTATAGCCTCCAAAAGACCTGTCTCTTCAAAGCTTTGGCACTCGCTTGCGACATGCGTTGCCTCGCAAGTTCATGCCAAAGAGGGGCAAACTGTAAATACCCCATTTTGTCGGCTATCAGATTTAGGAGACCCATAGCTTGGTGGTTCACAATGATCGAAAAAGGACTCAAAAGGACTCCTGGAAGTTTGTTCTATTTCTCAAAATGCTCAGAATGACCAAAATGCCCCTGAAAGCCTAAAAGCTCCCAGATTCGGACCAAAAGTTTTGGAAACATGCTACGTCGTAAGAAAAGCGATAAAATGAGTTTTTATGAAAAATCAGATGAAATCATCAGCTCCCAGAGACCCCCGGAAGTCTCGGAAGTTCTCGGAAAGTCCCCGTTGACCGGTTTGACCATGGTTTGACCAGAGTTTGACCAAGTTTGACCAAGTTTGACCGAAATCGTCCAAATTCACCAGAATCATTCTAAATCATGAGAAAAGTAATAAACGAGTTTCAAAAGAAAATCGAACAAAAACGTCAGCTCTTGGGAACTCCCGGAGATTTCCAAAACTTCCTGGGAATCCCAGGTTTGACCAGTTTGACCAAAATTTGACTTTAGAACTGGGGCACCGAAACAATTTTCAAACATACTAGAAGTCAATAGCTTTCCAACGGTATATCGCACATAAATTCTGGATTTAAAACGAATTTATTATGAATTTCCAAAGCCGAAAAAGGCGATCAAATCGGCTTTTATCGCGAATACCGTAAAACTTTTCAAAGTGACTTATCCCCGAACTATTGTTTATGTAAAGTGGACTCCATTACCTTTCCAACGGTATATCACAATCTCAATTTGGAATTCGTATGCATTTTCTGTGAATTTTGGACAAAATAGGGCCTTTTCGTGAATACCGGAACCTCAGGGGGCCTAAACAGCATTATCTGGACGAAGGAGGAGCAGTGCCGCTGCGGCACTGGCCCACTGCTGCTGCGGCACTAGCCCAGTGCCGCCGCGGCACTCCCTTCCAGAACAGTGCATTTTTATAATTTTTCTTGGGGGTTCATTTTGATTAATTGAAAACCAAAACGACGTAGTTTTATGATTTCAGATGTTTGGGACCAATGGGAATACTTCTAAAACCCCAAAACCACCCCAAGTTGGTCTATATAAACCTCCCATTGCTCTTCATTTTGGGGGAGTCAAATGAAAGCTTAGAAAAAGTTTGGGAGAGAAAGTTGTAGAGATAAGGTTAGAATAGAGAGAAAAGAAGCTTCCTTCTTTGATTTTCAAAACAAAAGTGAGTTCTAAACTTTGTTTTTACTTCATTACTCCCATTTACTTCAACATTCAATACACCCAACCGCCATTTTAGTGAGCATTTAAGAGAGTGGAAGCTTCTTCCATGTCCAATGTCATTACACATGAGTGAAACACCAAACTACAAGTTCTATACATCATGAATATCATCCATTGATTGCTATCTATTTGCTTGCTTGTTTATATAATCACTACACCAAATTGGCCAAATTGTCACCCTATTTTTCGTGTCGTTTGTCACCGTTCATAGCCGTGACTAAATATGTCACTGTTTGAAACCATGACAATTGTGTTTGTCACCGCTATGTATAGTGACAAATTTAGTCACGGTTCTCTACGGTGACAATAAATAATATTGTCACCGCTTACAACCGTGACAAAATTTTTCACTATTAATAGCGGTGACAAATGCCCAAAATCATTTCCCCAAAATATGCCGGTCTCTCTCTCCCTCTCCCTCTTAAGAGTTTTCATTTCCCTCCCAAAACCAAAAGGGGGAAAAAATCTTTAGAGTTTTTTTATTTCCCTCTCTCTCTCTCTCAAAACCAAAAGGGGAAAAAATCTTTAGAGTTTTCATTTCATTAGAGTTTTCATTTCTCTCTCTCTCTCTCTCTCTTTCTTTCTCTCTCTCTATATATATATATATTAGCATTTGACTTTACTGGAAATTATGGCCTAGTGGTTTCTCGAGCTTTCACAGTAGGGCTTCTTACGACTGAGTTGTTCGGAGTTCAAACCGCTCAGATTCAAAACCAAATCGGATCTAGAGAATGAAGAAGCCGGAGGTGTTTGTATCGTTTCTTTGTAGAGTGGGGAGTGGTTTGGCAGTGATGAACAACATGGTGATGAAAAACTAGTTTGTATCGATTCTGTTGTGTCGCTCACAAGCACTTGGGGGTTTTTGAATTAGGGTTCTTCTTCAAGTAAGTTGTAGCTTCTAAATTCTCTTAAAGTTTTTACTGTTCCTTTTCTCAAATACTTTTCTATTTAATGCTTTATCCTTTTTTTAATAAGTCTACGAGTTTGATTAGGATGACACATGCTCATGTGTGTGTATGTGTGTGTTCAAATCAGTGAAGTTTGCTATACAGATCTAAAAGACAGTGTTGTTAAAAATGAAGCTTTTTTTGGTAAGTTTCAAATATATGGATGCTTCTACTAGAATATAGTTCAAATATATTGTTGATTTGTAGTTCGAGGTCCTAGTAGGAATATACAGTTGCTCTGAATCTGATATTTTATAATAATCCATTTTTACTGGATAATAATCCAGATAGTCATGTTTTGCTTGTGCAATTTAATTATCATGGTAACAAATATGGGTGTAAAAATATGGTAAATAATATGTAGGTGTTCTAACAATCAGTACATGTGTTGTCTATATCCCTTTTTCAAACCTTTTACTACCAAAAAATGCTAGTAGTTTCCAGCAAGAGGTTCATGTTTTCAACAATTAGAATCATGAATTTCAACAATGATGTGGTTCTAATGCTCAAAATGGAACTTAGTCATCTCTTGTACAATTGACCTCTAGATGGTATAAACACTTTGCTTTTAAGTGAGTGGTTCTTTGCTTCTCTTGCCTTTTTTATTATTATATTGGTTATTAATTTTCTCTTGAAAATATTAAAAAATGATGAAATAGTATCTGAACTTGAGAAAATTATACCTTAGTGCTATGTCTTTGTTGAGTCCTATAGCAAAACACATCGCCTGAAGTGATGTTAGTTTGGGTTAGCTTTTAAGAGAATCACATGACGTTGGAACAAGATATTTTTAATAATCTACAAATTGGGGCTTTTTTTTTTCTTTTTTTTTTCTTCCTTAAGAATCAACCTTTTAGCTTTAAAAATGAATCATGTTGGCAATCTCGTACAAGTAAATGTGGCCCTGAAAAGGTATCCCAATTGGTCTCTAAGTGCCATTGATAAGAAGCTTGTGTTTTTTTAACCATAATGTTGTATTTAACCTCTTATATGGACTCCATGAACGAAAAGCCCTTAGAGGAGATGACCTGGGGCTTATTTTTGCATGTCTATGGTGCTGTGCTATCTTTTAGCTGTTGGCAAGTTTTTGGGTAGTGTATATCACTGATAGTCACAATAAACTAAAAAAATTACCAATGGAAACTTGAAAATTTGAAGAATTTGGTAACTACTAACTGTTTCACCTGTGATACTTTTTATGTTAATTTTTTTTTTCTGTTTTATTTATATTTTAAGTGCTGCTGAAATTTTTGGTTTCTTCTGAACAGCAACTTGGTGTAGTGAGAAAATACAGAGATCTATTCCTCGGTCTTGACTCTAGAACCAGCACTGGTATTTTCTCAATTCCTTTTCCCTCTCTCATATTCCCTTGTTTGGTTCCCCAGAAATTGAACAAAATAGTGAAAGAAAATCTTACATAATCTGACTAAATAGACTTGGGATTAATGTTCTGACTGAATATGTTCATTTTGTTTCATCAAAATCCTATTCTGCTTTCCTCTTGATCCTCTAGAACCCCTCTTGAGCCTAAATATCAGGTTACGTAGGCTATGTCAGTGACTGGCCTTCAAATGATTATGAACCAAGGCATATTTTATTGCGGATGTACCTCGTTAATTTGCTACTCATCTCGTTATTGTAGTTATGTGCTGCAGCTGTACTTTTAGTTCAGCAATTTATGTCGGATTTTGTTCCATGCTACTTCATTTTTGTATGAGTTGGTATTTTAGATCTTGACTTATTTGTACCAAATATGTACTTATTTACACCAAAGCTTAGTTTTTCCCAATATTGCCTCAAGCTAGAAATGAAAGTAAAGTAAATTTCCTTTTTATTATATGAAAATGCAGAAACTATATTGACTCAAGCTAGAAATGCAATATTTCCCTTTTTAATAGTGCCTCAAACTATATTGCCTCAAGCTAGAAATGCAATATTTCCTTTTTAATAGTGTAGATTCATTTTGATTATACCAATATTGCATCAAGCTAGAAATGAAAGTACATGACTTCTACACGTTTCGGATCTTTCCACATAATCCCCTGCTTCTAATTTCCTTTTGATTGCAGATACTGCCTCAAGCTATATGTACTCGCATTATTGCTGTTCTCTTTATTGCTGTTATTGCTGTTCTCAGGTCTATCACAACAGTTGCAATAGAAACTGGTTTGTGTAATCTATATTACAGTATTCTCTAATCTTTTCTGGTTGGTTTATATTACTTATGCTATGATTTCTAGATACAACACAGCACCCCCTCACAGATTTTGATAAAAAAAAATTAGTATAATATATTTGCCCATGTAATTCAACTTACCTTAAGTACTTGTACTCTTGTTTGCTACCATAATTAAGGGTGCACATAATTGAGTCGCCTCATGAGTAGCTCGAGTTCTACTTGTTAAGTGACTTGTTCAAGATCATTTAGTAATGTAATGAACCAAGCTTGAAATGTGTTACAAGCTTGTTTGTGAAATTTCACCGAAGCTTGAATGACACCAAGCTCGATTAGAAAAGGCTTGTGAACATCTCATATAGGAATCATATCGTGATACTAGTGAGGTCTTTCATGAAACATATATAAAGATTGTGCAATAATAGCTATTCTGGACTAACATATACATGCTAATATATTAGGAGATTGAGTTATATATCTGACAAGCTTTGCTAAATAGGACAGCCCTATGTGACTGAGTCAAAGTGCAATTTTTGTGGATTCCTTCCTCTAAGACTTGTCTATTGCTCATTCTATTTTAAGGGACATCATAAGTGCTAACCAGCAACCAAAAAACACAGCCCCTAGCAGCCCAGAAACACAGCCCTTAGCAGCCCAAAAATAGCCCCTAGCATCCCAAAATCAACCCTTCCTCCCTTTTTTTTTTTGGTCTCAGCTCTACCCCCAACCAGCAGCCCAAAATCAGCCCATATTTAACCCCTAAATCAGCCCTTCTTCCTTTTTTTTTTCTCCATTTGATATTTATCTTACTGATTGATTTCCAAGAAATTGTGACTACAGTAAGAAAGATGTTGGATGATCTCAACTTTAGGGTGGACTAGATGTCAATTTGGCTAACATCTTTCAAAATTTTTTGAAAACTAAGATGTTTAAGAGTTGGAGAAAATTTGGAAATAACTATTTTCTTTAGTTTTTTTTTTTGGAAGTTAGATTAATTTTTAGGAAAAGGAGTACAGCCCACTACCTTGCGGCCATTTTGGTAGCCCCCAATCTCTCTCTCTCTCTCTGGGACCAAATTGCTGAATACGTTTTGATTCATGAGGTTAATTGTTATGCACAAATTCTCTGAAAAGTGTAAGTATAATTGAATAGAGTATCCAAAGCTTTTAGTTCAGACTTTTTATTTTAATTATCTGGTTCATGTGCCAACTAGGAATCAATGAGGTTATGGGCGTTCTTTTTCCTCAATCTCCCATGCACATTGTTCCTTATATGATTTGTGTTGTTTGCCCAGAAATTTATAATTTTCTTTGAGATACATGATGAAAAGTTTGGAAAGATGATGTTGCCGATTTGTGAAAATTTGACTTCCAAGCTGTAATTTATAATTTTCTTTGGAATGTGGTAATGCAAATTTCTTAGCAGGCTATAATTTGGGATTTTTCGAATTCTTTTTTCACTTAGCGAAATTAAAAGATCGTCTTCTTCGGTAAAGCTGTACATTGCAGCTCCAACCATTGGCAAAACTGTTTCTTCCTATAGGCATGTGATTAAGTGGCATTGTTGTCTAGTTAGTAACCAATCTGAGAGATAATTGTTGATGTGGGCAAGTGAAGTACCTAAGATGGTAAGAAACCTTTAGGAACAACAAAATGTGGTTTGGAGTTTTTTTTCCTTTTCTTTTAGTTAATGTGAGCAAGTGAAGTAAACTGGGAGCATACATTCTTTTCGGTTGGAAACATATTTTTAATCTTTGAACTGTTTTGTAGGTGCATCATTTACAGAAAGAATAATATATTCGAAGCATCCGGTATAAATTCGAAGCAGCTCGAGAGAAAATCGTTTTATTTTTCTTTTGTTTGAGATTTTGGGAATTGGGAAGTTCCAATATTGTAATAACTCTGGTGTACATTCTGAGTACGCAATTAATTTACTTGTAAATTAAATTTTGTTTCTAAATATCCATTATTAATGTCTTTTATTTTTATTTATTTTTTGTCTCGTGCCCACTGGCACGGGCAATTTGTGTTTATAGGTAAATCGTATTGAATAGCAATTGTATAGCAAGCTTTTTTTCCCAAAAATTTTTTCCAATTTCTTTCAGAATTGTCACCATTTAAAACAGTAACAAAAAGTATTTTTTTCATTTTTTTTCTTCAGAATGTCACCATATTTGTCACGGTTCATGCCGGTGACAAATTTTGTCACGGTTCAGAACGGTGACCAATTTGTCACGGTCCGTAGCGGTGACGAATTTCAAATAATGTCACGGTCCAAACCCCTTTTAGGGGTACGAATTGTCACGGTCTAAACCACAATTGTCACGGTACGAAGCGGTGACAAAATATTTTGTCACCCCCGAAAATGTCACAGTCTAGGGCAGTGACAAAGGCTCGTTGTCACTGCTTAGAGTAGTGACAAATTGGCCAATCTGGTGCAGTGAATGTTCATCTCTTATCATCTCATTTCTTTTTGATTTTCTTTATTTACTTACTAGTCTATCATCATCTAAATGATGACATAAAGTTTGGGGGTGAGTGAATCCTTATGGATAGTAGCTCTTGACCTCAAAAACATGTTTGATAGATGATGATCATAACTTCAATACCTCCAAGGTATTCTTGAAGTTATGTTCAAAAATAAAATAAATCTCTCCAACAATCTTGGAGGTTCTTGATGATGAGTTTGAGGTTGGTATTTCAAGTGGCTATAACCTCCATTGAGTATTGAAAAGATGCTTTCAAAACATCTACTTCAAAACCCTTCTCAATCCCTCTTATTTTGATCTCAAGGAAGAAAACCTTATTTTCCCCCAAATTTTTCAAAACAGTGAGTCAAAACAGTGAGTAATCTGAGTTCAAAGATTTTTCTAGAACTCAATACTCAACATATGGATGCAAGGCCACTTGAAAAGTCTTCCCAACTCATTGGAGAACACCCATGATTTTTGGTTTGACTTGAAAGTACTTGAAAATGGTCCATTTGGACCCAAACATTCCTTCCAGACATTCTGCCTCTGCTGTCACAGCAGCTTAGCTAACTTCCAACTTCTTTTTCAGAAAACATTTCCAAAAGGGGTGGTCCCAACTTATTTTTACCTTGAACCTCAATGTCTTAGAGAATGTTCTGTATAAAATGGGCCCCTAGATCATTTTTTTTCATTTTCTAAGGTTTTTCAACATTTCAGTCGACAGTACGGACTCTGTTTCTGACTGACCTTTATTGTTTATATGATTTCTCTCAATCTGTGATAGTTATTAAAGATTGGCTTTTTGGGTTGTGTTCTGGACACAATAAGGACGATCTCCATAAAAAATCATGCACTGAAAACATTCCTAACCCCTCTTTTCCATTTTTACAAGATCATGTTACTGTTCTGTCCACTATTCATAGCAAGCACATTTTAACTTTCATTCTTTGATTTGATGCTTATATGCATTCCAAATTAGTTCATATCTTAGGAAGTAGTTCATACTACATTTGTACATATCCCATATTAATTTCATTCATTCATTCATACACATTCTAGACTTCTAAGTCATTCTAGGAATCCATGAACACAAAGCACACTACAAACCTTAGCACATTCTAGATACATACATTACAATTCATGCAAGATTTGGGGTTTTTGTAACTCTTAATCTAAGAAGATTATAAGGAATGAACTTGATCACACGTTCATGCTTCCCCCGATCTAATCATCATTTCTCATCCATCCTAGGGATTGAGAGGTCTTCTTTTCTCAAAGATTAACACGCATCATACTAGCTTGCTAAGCATATTTTGATTTCTTTGATTATTTGTCTCAAGAATAATCCATGTCCCCTTTAGATTAGGAAAACTTAATTACTTGATATGTGATTAGACGATTTTTCCTAGGTTTATTTGTGTGATCTTTCACTTTGCATTGTGTGATACTTGGCTTAGATCTTATGAATGATATTTTATCTTTTGATCTTCCAATTTTAAGATTCTTATGCAATGTAATATACTTATCATAAATATTAATTGTCAAACCAAACATAGTAGAAGATGATTATTTGGATGCTAATTGAGGCCCGTCGAAAGACGGGGCGAGTTGAGGGTGTTTTAGTCGTGACAAAGGCTCCTTCCTCTCTCGTACCAAAACCCCGAACCAAGTTCTTTGGTTATGAAGGGTCGGTGCCCTTATCCGCTTGGGTGAGTCAAATTTGGGTTTCTTGGTTCCCTAAAGACCAAATGGCGACTCTGTATCTGTTTTCAACAGACCCTTCATTTTCTTTCTTTGATCCAAATCAATTTCAAACAAGTTTCAAAATAAACAAGAGGTGAAATGCCGCGTGTCCACACTATCCTGCATTACACAAACGAATAAGATGGATAGATTGTGATAATGCCAAAAATTGGTAAGAAAGTAAGAACAAGAAGATAAAGACAAAGAACGTTTGTATGTGGTTTAGCCCCCTGATCTAGGAGAACTATGTCCACGTGTGCATCAGAGCGCGTTCACTAACAAATCACCGGTGGCCTTTGGTGAACCAACAAGAAGGGCGGTACTACCAGAGACCAGCCGGGTATATGCATATGAGTGATGTATATTTTTATTCTCATAAAATAAGAATGTCCTCCTCCTCAATGGGGGTGAGTGGTCGCTGTTATAGATGCAAGAGATCACTCGTACAAGGTAATTGAAATTGATTAGAAAGCCTAATCTAATTACAACTGATTTACACAAATCATGGAGGTTTCCTAAATGGATTAGGAAACAACTTCACTTTCCCTTAGTCCTCCATCTAGGATATGAAAGTGTTTGGAATCTTATGAGGCAAGTCATGAGATCAGCATCTACCAGTTGATGACCTGGGCCACACTCCCAAGCTACGGGCCCTGACCGGCAGTCCGGATTTGAAAGCTCGGGATGGCTAAATAGAAGGCCTCCTTTCCAGACGACGTGGCATCTCCTTGCTGAGGTGGCGATTTAACTTGGACTAGATATTTTTGTACATAACAGCTGCCCACAATTTTTGAAACTGATGTAATGCTCTATCAGATGAGGTTTGAAAATCCGTGCTATTCAGTTGACCGCTCGGGAACCCGCCCAGGATAGTGCTCGGGATCGGGCCTACTGCCTTGGTTAGTCGGGGGTTAGACCGAACGGTTTCCCTTGGACACCGAGGTCATTAGCCACCGCATGTCAAGGAGTGATTGGTCTGGTCAGGATCCATTGAGGTCGGTGTAAATGTAACCGAACAGTTACATGGTAACCGAACCATCACATCATGCATTTAATATACGCGCCTTTTGAGGCGTCCCTTCACGTGCCCGAGGTGACAACAATCGTGCAATTTGGGCGGGAAAATTTCCTGGTCGTTGGATCTGATTTGATCTAAACCTACGTGCTTCATATTTAAAGGGCACTTGGGCATTTCTTCCATTCTTGATGTTCAGACAAAGAGGATATCGAGCGGTTTAAGAGAAAACAAATCTCTCGACCAAGCTTCCCGAGCTCTTTCTGCGCTTAAATCTTGTAAGTCTTCATTTTCCCTGTCTTGTAATTCACTGCACTTTCCTCTCCTTCATCTTCTCATTCCCGAGTAAGGTTGGAGAATAAGAATCCGTTAGGGCTCATGAGGGAGTGGGACTTTTTCTTCCTTAGGTTTATTTTCTTCTTTAGATCAAGGAGCGCTAGGCCGCTGAACCGATCGGGTTACCCAGGGGTAGTGCTAACAGAGTGTTACCTTAATCTGGTAACAATCTGAAGACACAGTATGCCTTACCCTTTAGGCTACTAGTCTTACCTCCTTTATATCTCAGATTCAAAGCCCCTAACCCTTACCTTGACCGCCAGTTACTCCCTCACCCAGTCGCCAGAGCCTTAGAGATGTGTCATTCTGGCTTTGACTCGTCTTCCCGATCGGAGGATGACAATCGCGATCGGGGACTCTGGACACGAGCCTAGACCCCCCTTCTGCGACCCCGTCTGACCAGTGCAGCAAGAGTAAGATCCCCATCCAGGTGTTAGACGATGAGGTTGGTCAGGAGGACCCAGTAGCCTCTATCTCGTAGGGCTCAGGTGATGAAGCACCAGTCCAGGGTAGCCCCGAAGGGGCGTTCGCTTGTGAATTTATCCCTTTTAGCCTGCGTACCAAAGACCTCGGTCGGATCAAGGAAAGGTACGCCATTCCCGACCACTGTTCCTTAGCCGTTCACGCTGGCAGGGCCCACCTCTACCAGCAAGGCTTCATAACTCTCTATGAGGATGCCCTCATGGTTAGCCTCCGTATCCCCCTCCATTCGATTGCCCGCAATGTACTAATCTACTTGGGGACCGCACCTGGGCAGCTAGCCCCGAACGGGTGGAGGTTCTTGATGGGGTCCATTTCTTTGTGGCGCCAAGTCTTTGGGTACAAAATTATCCTCCAAGAGTTCTTGTGGATGCACTAGCCATTCCCTGTGCACGAGAAGGTCGGGTTTTGCTCTCTGGGTGCCCGGCAGGGAAGATAAATCATCATCAACTGCCCGAGCAACAACAAAGGGCAGAAAAACGAGTTCTTTCAAGTGTCCACCCCCAGGTTCTGTGAGAAAGCCCCAAAAATCCAACTGAGGACTTCCTGGGCAGAGAGCTGAGGAGTAAGCCCATCCTATCATTTCTTTTTTGGCTTCCCTTCACTTTTACTGTAATCATGGGACTAACTACTTTCTGCTTTGTTTTACAGTGGGATCAACTAACCCACCGAGCATCCCCGAGGAGTACCTGAACAGGATCCGACACTTGGCTAGCCTGCCTTCAAACGATTAAAATGTGCTAACCCGGTTGGGAGATCGGGTGGTAACTTTGTTGGGGTTTGTGCCCTCAAACCATTACTTTATGTATGAGACATTGACATTTTAATATATGGATATCAGCTTTATATTTCATTGTGTATGTTCTTTTCATGAGATGATTGTTAATCCTTAAGTATTATAGTAAGTAATTTGTGTGTGTATGAGATGCACACAAGTGAGATACGAATTATTATTCTTTGATCCTTAGAATATATCACAGTGGATGATGAGACTGGATACCTCATCAGGTCTACACTGTAGCATAATTAACTACCATTAGATGGAGTGATTAATCTCAATCACTAGAGTGTAGCTCTTAGTTGATATGCTAGTGCTTATAGTGCATTGACGGACCTGAGTTTCCTATTGACGCTTAAGACTGTCAAACAGTCAATAGGAACTCATAACTTGTATAAGGTACGTGTTCTCAATCTTGATACGATTATGAACACAGACTGTGGATATGACTGCTTTGACTTACCAATCAGTGAGGTCTACAGAAGATCAACACCTGGGTATCTTGGGAATGTCATGTTCATAGGGTTGTGAACATATATTGTCAAGATAGAATCTACCCTCTGTTTCAGAGTAAGCATTCCCTTGAGAATGTTACCAAGTCGATTACTGAGTACTGCAGTCTTGTTGATAAGAGTTATCAACATGTTTGGTAATCATGAGGTGTGAATGGGATTCAAGGAATACAAGAAGTAATCATGATTTAGGTTGACAGTAACAGTTATCTGACTACCTGAATATGATTATGAATGCTGAAGGTAGAGGGACATTAGTACAACATACAAGTCTAGTTATCGCTTCAGATATGTTCTTTTGCGTTGGAGTTCAGTTATCGTTTTATAGTGGAGTAAACGTTAACTGACCAGTTAGTTAGTTTGCTGATGAAAGAGTTTGGTCACGGTGATTAACAAACTCGTCTGAGCCAACAATAAAGAGCCTAGGAGGTCCCACTCTTAGCTCCGCCAGGATACTTGGAAAGGCATTTGAGGAAGCTGTCAAGACAGGTTCGATCGATTGAAGTTAGTTCGATCGATCGAAGTCATGGCCGGTTCGATCGATCTCGAACAGGTCGATCGATCGAACGTTTGATCAATCAAAGTCCTTCGATCGATTGAAGGTTAGGTCGGTTCTGGGAATCTATAAATAGGGCAGCTGTGTTCTGGAAAAGGAGTTCGTCATTTTTATTAACTAGAAGCTGCAGAAACTGTTTTAGAGCCCCAAAACCTTCTCCTTCCTCTCTCTTAGAGATCCCACCATCTCTTGTCTCTCTGGGAAGCATCCGCAGGAGTCATAAGGGTGAAGACAATCTAGTGGGAGCTGCTAAAAGTTAGAGATTTCAGAATTGGGTTCAAGACACTAAGGTATAAACTCTTGTTCCCATCTTGTACGCATCTATGGAATTGACGAGTAGTAGATCCTGGGCTACCATTAAGTTTTATAACTTGACTTTTCCGTTGCGCGTTTAAACTTTGATTTTAAACCGGTTTTTCCAACAATTGGTATCAGAGCCACGTTCGTTTGGATCTATAGATGCGTTTATGGAACACTAGTTTTGATTTGCATGTTATTTTGGAACTGTTTTTGAAACTGCATCGTCACAGATCTGTTTCTGCAGTGTTTCGCAGCAGTATACAAATCTGTAATTGCATTGGATGCAAGATGGATTCGATCGATCAAAGTAGTCTCGATCGATCGAACATCTTCTGTTCTCAAGCGATCGAACAGGTTTCGATCGATCGAACTTTGGTTTTTTCGATCGATTGAATAGGGTTCGATCGATCGAGAATGATTCTCTGTCCAGTTGTTCTTTTCACAGTTTTGGATGTTTTAAATATTATTTACTTTAGTTTTCAAATTATTCTGTGAATTTTTTCAATCTTTTCTGTGAAATTGAAAGTTCAATCGATTGAACATTGTTCAATCGATCGAAGGTTCGATCGATCGAACAGTGTTCGAGCGATCAAACTGTGACAGAGAAGTAAGATGATGTTTCAAGTTCTAATTCAGTATGTAAAGATTTTATATACTGTGTGAATCAATTAAGTGTTCCAACAGTTACATATATTTGTTATATATATGTGGATGCATGTACGACTAACCCTTTTGCAGCTAGATTAGTCGCTATCTCCCATGGCACCAAGTCATTTGAATATTTGTATTTAAATTGTTTGAGATTGGTGCATGTTGTAATTTAAGTTTGGTTTGGTTTTAAGGCATATGTAAAGGGCGCTGCGACTTCAATCCTACGAAAAGGAAAGTCGCACCGGTTTCCCTAGCCTTTTATTTTGTTGTTGCTATTTCTATTTCTAGATAAATTGTAAGCTTCAAAAGAAGCATAGGACAAATGTAATAGAATTAGAGAATCCATGAAGATGGAGCAAGGAGCCGTTGTCCATGAAGATGGAGCTGGAGGCGATCAAACCAAAAGGAGGTTCTATGGAGATAGAGCCATGGGAGATAGAGACATCGTTTGGATGTCTTTATTTTCAATTTTAGTTTTTATTTTATGTGCTTGGTTTGTGATTGGCATTTAATTATATTGTTACTACTTGCATGCACGTAAAACAAGTTTTCTAAAATAAAATTCAAAAACCGTTTTAACGCATTAGTAAACATTGGATGTTTATGGGTAATGTGTAAAAACATTTTCTAAAAAGCAAAATTCTTAATTTCTAAATCTAGTGGGAGAGGGTCTTATTAATAAACACCCACGATCTTCCATTGACGGTTCACTGTAAGATGAGTGGTGCATTCTGTGTCACCTCGCCAGGGGTGATCATTCCATACGGAGGGTGCATTACTCATTGGTTACTAGATGTGAACTTCATTTGATAGGATCAATCAGACGTGTTAGAGGGTGACCACCATACGGAGGCACTACTTGAGACGGTTATGATTGGATCTTAGTTAATGGTATACACTAGCTAAACTATGGATAAGGGATCCCACACAGGGCATTATTCAAAAATTTAGAGATCAAAAAGGTTCGGGAGTCATAACTTGTTTTGCAAGAGTTGCATAGCGGACAAGTCATGATTAATCGAAAGATCGAACATTGACCACCACACGGAGGCTTTATTCTTTCGTTCCGATATTCTGGCGACTTTGTTTTAAAATAAGAGTTTTAAAGATTCTTTTATTTCAAACTGTCAAATTCTGATATCCATATTTATTTTGTTTGTTTGATTTTCAGTAATCATAATGTCTGGATCTGCATTTAGTCCACTTGCCACCATACTCACTCAAAACAAGTTAACTGGAAACAACTACACTGAATGGAAACATAACCTTGACATCGTGTTAACTGCGGAGGATCACATATATGTCCTCACCACCCCAAGCCCTGAAGAACCCGCGACAAATGCTTCGGCAGCTGCCAGACGCGAGTTCGACAAATGGAAGAAGTCGAATGGAATGGCTCGTTGCTACATTCTGGCCTCAATGGCTGGTGTGTTGCATCACCAATTCCAATCGAATGATTCTTCTAGTGACATTATCACTTCCCTGAAAAAGATGTTTGGGGAGCATGACAGGCCTGCCAGACAGGTAGCCATGCAAAAGATAATGAGTGTAAAGATGTCAGAAGGGACTCCAGTCAAGGAACATGTTTTAAAAATGATTGGTTATTTAAACGAGCTGGAGACCCTAGGTGCCAACATCGATGCACAGACCGAAGTTGATATGATCCTCAATTCGCTGTCGCCTTCATTCGCTCAATTTAAACTTAACTATAATATGAATCAAATGAATTTTTCAGTGAGCGAATTGATGAGTTCTCTTTTGGCAGCGGAAGGGGTGATCAAACCTGGGGTCAACGTTTTGAACGTTGAGAAAAGCGCTTCCTCTTCCCGATCTACACCGAAAGGAAAGAAAGGGAAGAAGAAGGCTGGTACTGGAGGTTCAAGTGTTGGACCGGTCCCTAAGATTGCAAAATCTAAGGGAAAGGGTAAGGGCAAAGGGAAGGTAGGTGGCCAAGGCAAAGGAAAGTGTTTCCAATGCGGTGAGAAGGGCCACTGGAAGAGGAACTGTCCAGAATTCTTAGCTACAAGAGTTCAAGGTATGATTGAATCACATGTGATTGAAGTAAGTTTTATAACGGATAGTTCAAACACTTGGTGCATTGATTCTGGTGCGACTAACCATATCTGTAATTCATTGCAGGGGTTCAGATCAACTAGGAGGTACAGTGATGGGGAAATCATGCTTACTCTAGGTTCTAGCACAACCGTTTCTGCGGTTGCTATAGGAGTCGTAGTTTTAGAATTTCTAGACAATAAAGTTTTGATTTTATCAGATGTACTGTACGTCCCTTCAATGAGATGTAATTTAATTTCAGTTTCTAATTTATTAAATAATGGTTATTCTTTTCATTTTGGAACTGAAGTTGTGATTAAAAGAAATAGTTCTTTTATATGTTCTGGTGTTAAATCAAATGGTTTGTATGTGATTACTCCCAATATTTCAAAAGATTCTTGCATGGAACTTAATAACTCAATGGTAACTGTACCATCTAAAAGAAAGAGACCTTCCACTAATCCAACAAGGCTTTGGCATATGAGGCTTGGCCATATCAATTTGAATAGGATTGGCAGACTAGTCAAAGAAGGGGTCTTAGGCGATTTGGTTCTCGAACCAATAGAAGTCTGTGAGTCTTGTTTAGAGGGTAAGATAACCAAAAGGCCCTTTCCTGCAAAGGGCAATAGGACCAATGCATTGTTGGAATTAGTTCATACTGATGTGTGTGGACCAATAAATATTAGAGCAAGGGGTGGTTATGAGTATTTCATAACATTTACTGATGACCACTCTAGGTATGGATATGTGTACCTAATGCAGCACAAGTCTGAAGCCTTTGAAAAATTCAAAGAGTTTAGGGCTGAAGTGGAGAAGCAATTGGGCACACATATCAAGGCCATTCAATCTGATCGATGTGGCGAGTACCTCTCTAATGAGTTTATTGATCACCTCATACAGAATGGGATTCTGTCTCAGTTGACTGCACCTGGTACGCCTCAGCAAAACAGTGTAGCGGAGAGAAGGAACCGGACTCTTTTAGACATGACTAGGTCAATGATGAGTTATTCTGAGTTACCTTTATTCCTTTGGGGTTATGCTTTGAAAACCGCTGCTTACATACTGAATCTAGTACCAAGCAAATCTGTTCCCAGGACACCACGAGAGATGTGGATTGGGCGCAAGCCTTCTTTGCAACATCTCCGGATATGGGGGTGTCCGGTACATGTGCTAAAAGGAAAGATGAGCAAGTTGGATTCTAGATCGGAAGTATGTTACTTCGTGGGGTATCCAAAGGGTACTTATGGATGGTATTTTTATGATCTAAGAGAACAGAAGGTGTTCGTCAGTACGAATGCTATTTTCTTGGAGGATGATTATATCATGAACCATAAACCTAAGGGAAGGATAGATCTTAGAGAGATAGAAGGAGAGCCCTCAGTCCAACCCGCAGTTAATAACGATGAAAATCAAGAAAACACCACTTCTTCACCTATTTCCGCACTGGTACCTCGTCGTAGTGGGAGGATTATCAGCCAGCCTGATAGATACATGTTCTTAGGAGAAGTTTTTGAAGCTGTCTCCATAGAATCTGAATCTGATCCTGCCACATACGAAGAAGCAATGGCTGATATTGATTCAGCTCATTGGATTATAGCTATGAAGGCTGAATCGGAATCTATGAATTCTAATCAGGTCTGGGATCTTGTAGAGCTTCCAGACAATGTTAAACCCATTGGCTGTAAGTGGGTCTACAAGAGAAAAAGAGGATCTGATGGAAAGGTTGAGACCTTTAAGGCAAGGCTTGTAGCGAAAGGTTATAATCAGAGGGAGGGCATTGACTATGAGGAAACCTTCTCGCCGGTGGCCATGCTCAAGTCCATTAGGATACTCTTATCCATTGCTGCATGCCTAGATTATGAGATCTGGCAGATGGACGTCAAGACTGCATTCTTGAATGGCAATCTTGAGGAGGACATCTATATGCAACAACCAGAAGGGTTCATAGCTGGTCGGAAAGGTAACTTGGTATGCAAGTTGCAAAAGTCCATTTATGGGCTTAAGCAGACATCTAGGAGTTGGAACATCCGATTTGACCAAGCGGTCAAGTCGTTTGGTTTCATACAGAATCTGGATGAACCTTGTGTATACAAGAAGTGTGAAGGGAAAGCGGTGGTTTTTCTTGTGCTTTACGTTGACGACATTCTACTCATTGGAAATGATGTAGTGGCATTATCAACGGTCAAGGTTTGGCTAGCTAGTACTTTCGATATGAAGGATCTAGGAGAGGCGAGCTATATTCTTGGGATAAAGCTCTTTCGGGATCGCAAGCGAAAGATAATGGGATTATCTCAAGCTGGTTATATCGATAAGGTGCTAACTAGGTTTTCAATGGATAATTCGAAGAAAGGTTTGTTACCTTTCAGGCATGGTTTAGCGTTCTCTAAGGACCAGTGTCCAAAGACACAAGAGGAGAGGAATCGCATGACAGGAGTTCCCTATGCTTCGGCAGTAGGAAGTCTCATGTATGCGATGTTATGCACTAGACCAGATATCTACTTTACCGTTGGCATGGTTAGCAGATATCAATCGAATCCAGGTCCAGAGCACTAGACAGTCGTTAAGCACATTCTTAAGTGCTTGAGAAGGACTAAAGATTACATGCTTATGTACAGTGGTAGTGAGTTAATTCCAGTAGGATACACTAACTCGGACTTTATGTCAGATAAAGATTCGAGTATGTCAACGTCCGGTCATCTCTTTACCTTGGGAGGTGGTGCTGTTAGTTGGAGGAGCATTAAGCAGAAATGCATTGCAGAATCAACTACAGAAGCTGAGTATGTGGCTGCTTGTGAAGCCGCAAAGGAAGCTGTTTGGCTCAAGAAGTTCCTTATGGAACTTGAGGTGATACCAGCATCGCTGTCGCCTATTACGCTTTATTGTGATAATAGTGGGGCAGTGGCTCAGTCCAAGGAGCCAAGGAACCACAGAAAGGGAAAACACGTAGAGCGGAAATATCATCTTATCAGAGATATTGTTCAACGTGGAGATGTGACTGTCACCAAGATTGCCACCGCCGATAATCTTGCTGATCCGTTTACAAAGGCCTTGCCACAGAAGGTCTTTGATCGCCATCTAGATAGTCTAGGTCTTAGATGTAATCCTGTATGGTTGTGAGTGCAAGTGGGAGTTTGTTGGGTTTGTGCCCTCAAACCATTACTTTATGTATGAGACATTGACATTTTAATATATGGATATCAGCTTTACATTTCATTGTGTATGTTCTTTTCATGAGATGATTGTTAATCCTTAAGTATTATAGTAAGTAATTCGTGTGTGTATGAGATGCACACAAGTGAGATACGAATTACTATTCTTTGATACTTAGAATATGTCACAGTGGATGATGAGACTGGATACCTCATCAGGTCTACACTATAGCATAATTAACTACCATTGGATGGAGTGATTAATCTCAATCACTAGAGTGTAGCTCTTAGTTGATATGCTAGTGCTTATAGTGCATTGACGGACCTGAGTTTCCTATTGACACTTAAGACTGTCAAACAGTCAATAGGAACTCATAACTTATATATGGTACGTGTTCTCAATCTTGAGACGATTATGAACACAGACTATGGATATGACTGCTTTGACTTACCAATCAATGAACTCTACAGAAGATCAACACCTGGGTATCTTGGGTATGTCATGTTCATAGGGTTGTGAACATATATTGTCAAGATAGAATCTACCCTCTGTTTCAGAGTAAGCATTCCCTTGGGAATGTCACCAAGTCGATTACTGAGTACTGCAGTCTTGTTGATAAGAGTTATCAACATGTTTGGTAATCATGAGAGGTGAATGGGACTCAAGGAATACAAGAAGTAATCATGATTTAGGTTGACAGTAACAGTTATCCGACTACCTGAATATGATTACGAATGCTGAAGGTAGAGGGACATTAGTACAACATACAAGTCTAGTTATCGCTTCGGATATGTTCTTTTGCGTTGGAGTTCAGTTATCGTTTTATAGTGGAGTAAACGTTAACTGACCAGTTAGTTAGTTTGCTGATGAAAGAGTTTGGTCACGGTGATTAACAAACTGGTCTGAGCCAACAATAAAGAGCCTAGGAGGTCCCACTCTTAGCTCCGCTAGGATACTTGGAAAGGCATTTGAGGAAGCTGTCAAGACAGGTTTGATCGATTGAAGTTAGTTCGATCGATCGAAGTCATGGCCGGTTCGATCGATCTCGAACAGGTCGATCGATTGAACGTTCGATCGATCAAAGTCCTTCGATCGATTGAAGGTTAGGTCGGTTCTGGGAATCTATAAATAGGGCAGCTGCGTTCTGGAAAAGGAGTTCGTCGTTTTTATTTACCTGAACCTGCAGAAACTGTTTTAGAGCCCCAAAACCTTCTCTTTCCTCTCTCTTAGAGATCCCACCATCTCTAGTCTCTCTGGGAAGCATCCGCAGGAGTCATAAGGGTGAAGACCATCTAGTGGGAGCTGCTGAAAGTTAGAGATTTCAAAATTGGGTTCAAGACACTAAGGTATAAACTCTTGTTCCCATCTTGTACGCATCTATGGAATTGACGAGTAGTAGATCCTGGGCTACCATTAAGTTTTATAACTTGACTTTTCCGCTGCGCGTTTAAACTTTGATTTTAAACCGATTTTTCCAACAAACTTATGATCCAGACCAGCCGGTTGAAGCCCCTATTTTTCCTCCGATCATCCCTGGTAAGCCTTGGGCAGATTCCTTAGCCCCGATTATTTTCCATTTCTTTCCCAGTTACTAACCGTATGAACTTTTCCTTCGCAGAAATGGGTCCTTGGAGAGATCCGGATTTACTGAGGGCCAGACAGGCCGCAGCTGCCGCCCGGATGGAAGAGAGAGAGAAGAGACCAGCCATCGAGGTTCCGAGCAGCACCCGCCCTCTCAAGTGGATAAGGCATGGGACAGCAGCTCATCAAGACCCGGGGGAGACGTCAATTCCCCAAGTGGTGGTAGTGCTGGATACCGCTCTTAGAGTAGATCCACCATTCGGGGTACTGCTGGGAGAGTTGGCGGAAACCCAGGAGAGGGTCAGACCGGGCCTTCTCCCGAGCCAGGTAGAGATGTGTACAAACATGTGTGGATACCGGGCTTCCACTTCTTTCTTAGTTTGAGATTGTTTTGAAAAAGGAAAAGAAAAGGTCTGTTGAAAACAGATATAGAGTCGCCACTTGGTTTTTAAGGAACCAAGAAACCTAATTTTGACTCACCCAAACGGATAAGGGCACCGGCCCTTCACAACCAAAGAACGTGGTTCGGGGTTTTGGTACGAGAGAGGAAGGAGCCTTTGTCGCGACTAAAACACCCTCAACTCGCCCCGTCTTTTGACGGGCCTCAATTAGCATCCAAATAATCATCTTATACTATGTATGGTTCGGCAATTAATACTACCGTAGTATATTACATTACATAAGAAACTTAAAAATGGAAGATCTAAAGATAAAATATCATTCATAAGATCTAAATCAAACATCATGCAATGTAAAGTGAAAGATCACACAAATAAACCTAGGAAAAATCGTCTAATCATATATCAAATAATCAAGACTTCCTAATCTAAAAAGGGGGGGACATGAATTTGTTCTTGAAACAAATAAAAAAAAAAAAGAAATCAAAATATGCTTAGTAAACTAGTATGATGCATGTTATTCTTTGAGAAAAGAAGACCTCTCAATCCCCGGGACGGATGAGAAAGGACGATTAGATCAAGGGGAAGCATGAACGTGTGATCGAGTTCATTCCTTATAATCTTCTTAGATTAAGAGTTACAAAAACCCCAAATCTTGCATGAATGCAATGTATGTATCTAAAATGTGCAAAGGTTGTAGTGTGCTTTGTGTTCATGGCTTCCTAGAATGACTTAGAATTCTATAATGTGTATGAATGGATGAATGAAATCAACATAGAACATATACAAATGTAGTATGAACTATCTCCTAAGATATGAACTAATTTGGAATGCACATAAGCATCAAATCAAATAATGAAAGTTAGGATGTGCTTGCTGTGAATAGTGGACAGAACAGTAGCTTGATCTTTTGGAATTTGAAAAGAGGGGATAGGAATGTTTTCATTGCATGATTTTTTATGGCGATGTTCCTCATTGTGTCTAGAATACAACCCAAAAAGCCAATCTTGAATAACTATCACAGAATGTGAGAAATCATATGAACAATAGAGGTCACTCAGAAACAGAGTCCGTACTGTCGACTGAAATGTCAAAAACTCTTAGAAAATGAAAACTAATGATATAGAGGTCCATTTTATACAGAAAGATTCCTAAGACATTGAAGTTTAAGGGGAAAATAAATTAGGACAACCCCTTTTGGAAACGTTTTCTGCAAAGGAGGTTGGAAGTGGACCTAGCTGCTGTGACAGCAAAGACAGAATGTATGGAAGGAATGTTGGGGTCCAAATGGACCATTTCCAAGTACTTCCAAGTCAAACTAAAAAATCGTGGGTGTTCTCCAATGCGTTAGGAAGACTTTCCAAGTGGCCTTGCATCCATATGTTGAGTATTGAGTTCTAGAGAAATCTTTGAACTCAACTCACTCACTGTTTTGACTCATTATTTTGAAGATTTTGGAGAAAACAAAGTTTTATTTCTTGAAACCAAATGAGAGGGATTGAGAGGGGTTTTGAAATAGACGTTTTGAAAACACATTTTTAATACTCAACAAGGATTATAGCCACTTAGAACACCAACATCAAACTCATCATTAAGAACCTCCAAGATTGTTGGAGAGATTTATTTTATTTTTTGAACACAACTTCAATACATTCCAAGAATACCTTGGAAGTATTGAGGTTATGGTCATCATCTATCAAACATGTTTTTGAGGTCAAGAGCTACTATCCATAAGGATTCACTCACCCCAAACTTCATGTCATCACTTAGATGATGATGAACTAGTAAATAAATAAAGAAAAAGAAATGGGATAAGGAGAGATGAACAATAAGTAAACAAGCAAGTAGATGATGATCAATAGATGATATTCATGAAGCATGAGACTTGTACATTGGTGTTTCACTCATATGTAATGACACTAGACATGGAAGAAGCTTCCACTCTCTTAAATGCTCACTAAAATGGTGGTTGGGAGTATTGAATGTTGAAGTGAATGGAAGTAATGAACTAAAAACAAGGTTTAGAACTCACTTTTGTTTTGAAAAATCAAAGAAGGAAGCTTCTTTCTCTCTATTCTAACCTTATCTCTACAATTTCCCTCCCAAACTTTTCCTAAACTTCTATTTCACACCCCTAAAATGAGGAGTAATGGGGTGTTTATATAGGCCAACTTGGGGTGGTTTTGGGATTTAGAAAGTACTCCCATTGGCTCCAAACATCTGAAATCATAAAACTATGTCGTTTTGGCTTTTAATTAATCAAAATTGGACCACAAAACTAATTACAAAAATACACTGTTCTGGAGGGGAGTGCGGCGGTGGCACTGGACCAGTGCCGCGGCGGCACTGCTCCTCCCTTCGTCCAGATAATGCTGTTTAGGCCCCCTGAAGTTCCGGTATTCGCGAAAAGGCCCTATTTCGTCCGAAATTCACAGAAAATGCATACGAACTCCAAATTGCGGTTATGATATACCGTTGGAAAGGTAATGGAGTCTACTTTACATAAAAAATAGTTCAGGGATAGGTCACTTTGAAAAGTTTTGCGGTATTCACGATAAAAGCTGATTTGATCGCCTTTTTCGCCTTCGGAAATTCATAATAAATTCGTTTTAAATCCGGAAATTATGTGCGATATACCGTTGGAAAGCTATTGACCTCTAGTATCCATGAAAAAATATTTGAAAATTGTTTCGGCGCCCCAGTTCCAAAGTCAAATTCTGGTCAAACTGGTCAAACCTGGGATTCCCGGGAAGTTCCGGAAACCTCTGGGAGTTCCCGGGAGCTGATGTTTTCGCTCGATTTGCTTTTGGAACTTGTTTTAACACCTTTTTCAGGATTTAAAATGATTTCGGTGAATTCAGACGATTTCGGTCAGACTTGGTCAAACTTGGTCAAACCTGGTCAAACCTTGGTCAAACCAGTCAACGGGGACTTTTCGGGAACTTCCGGGGGTCTCTGGGAGCTGACGATTTCATCCGATTTTTCTTAAAAACTCATTTTATTGTTTTTCTTACGACATAGCATGTTTTCAGAACTTTAGGACCAAATTTGGGAGTTTTTGGGCTTTCAGGGGCATTTCGGTCATTCTGAGCATTCTGAGAGATAGAGCTGACTTTCGAGAGTCCTTTTGAGTCTTTTTACGATCATTGTGAACCACCAAGCTATGGGTCTCCTAAATCTGATAGCCGACAAAATGGGGTGTCTACAGTTTGCCCCTCTTTGGCATGAACTTGCGAGGCAACGCATGTCGCAAGCGAGTGCCAAAGCTTTGAAGAGACAAGGCTTTTTGGAGGCTATAGATTTAGGATGAAAAGCGTTGCAAAAGATGCAAGGATGATGAGGTTAGTACTGGTCGTGCTCTATGTGAGCTGCCTACGTATCCCAAGGGGAATCAGACCAAGACGTAGTTCGGGGCACAAAGGAATAAATCACACGTGCACAATAAGACAGGCGGATGCTATGCTAAAAGAGTGGCATGCATTGCATGGATGTGATATGAATTGTGTCATGAGTCCTATCATGTCTAGTGTTATAACCCTAGTATGAGCAAGTGTTGTGGGGCGTGCCACTCCAAGTGGGCTGGTGCTGTGCTAGTGTTTGTGACTGTGATGTGGTGGATGACTCGGATAAGGACACCGAGGTTTAGAAGACTCCGGGTCTAGGGGCAAACTTCTGGAATGAGTGAGATAGATCAGAGGCGCTTTGTTCAGAAGACGATAGCCAAAGGTGACCGAGGGATCTTGTGATAAAGCTGTGAGAAAATTCTTGATAATCAGGAGATCTGGATGCGGGCGATGTTCTGGTTGTTCCTGACGGCCGACTTTCGGGAATCGGTTCTGGCTAGCGGTATTATCTCTTGTATTTACCCTTGGGGATGACGTAGTGTTCTCGGAGAATCTTTATTTTCTTGATCGGGAACCAGGACCCATCTCCGAATCTCTCACGGTTGATCAAAATATGTCGGCGCTCGATCCAAGAGAGTCGGTCAGGGCCTCCGGGAGCTGGTATCTGTCTACTTCGGTCCTCGGGGGATGATGTAGGTGTTCTCGGAGAATCTCTTTTCTTGATCGGGAACCAGGACCCATCTCTGAATCTCTCACGGTTGATCAAAATATGTTGGCGCTCAATCTAAGAGAGCCGGTCAGGGCCTTCAGGAGCTGGTATCTGTCTACTACGGTCCTCGGGGGATGATGTAGGTGTTCTCGGAGAATCTCTTTTCTTGATCGGGAACCAGGACCCATCTCTGAATCTCTTCGGTTGATCGAAATATGCTGGCGGTTGTCCTGAAACGGCCGATTCGGGTCTTCGGGAGCTGGTATCTTTCTGCTTTTGTCCTCGGAGGATGATGCAGGGTTCTCAGGGAATCTCTTTTCTTAATTATTTGGTGCATTAGTTAAATCCCAGGATCCGTTACCAGAATCCTCGCGTTTGATCAAAATTTGTGACGATTGTCCCGAAACGGCCGATCGGGTCTTCGGGAGCCGATTTTTTCCAGTTTCTGCCTGCCGGAGGTAGTCTTGACAACCTCTAGCCTGTTTAGGATAAAACCTCATGAATCTTGACTGGGATGGGCCATCGGGGCTAATCGGGGCCAAAAATGGGCCGAAAAAGGCCAAAACGGGCCAAAATGGGGCGAAACGGAGCAAAACGGAGCGAAGCGGGGCCAGCGGGAAGCAGTGCCGCGGCGGCACTGGGCCACTGCCGCGGCGGCAGTTGGCCAGTGCCGCGGCGGCACTGGGTGGCCGGACCTCAACTTTGTATATCTCGGATTTTTGAGCTTTTGAAGCTCATTCTTGGCCATTTTGGGGTGTTTTTGAAGCAAAAATTCATCAAAACGCAGCTTGTGCGCGCTCAGGTGAGTAATCTTTCCCCGTAGTCGGATTTTTGATTGGTGCTTTGGTTTGCCCAAATTTTCAAGAAGAAAGTTTAACTGAGACTTCCATTTTTCTTGTAGATCCATGGCTTCGAGCTCAAGGAGACCGTCTAAGAAGGCCAAGGGACGGATGAAGGCCGAGATGCACACCCCGGACTTGATTTTACGGGACCCCCAACGCCATCTTTCGGCCGCGGCTCTAGCGAGCTTGGTATGTGAAACTTTCGACATTTTAGGACCACTTTCATGTATTGTACTAGTTTTGTGAGCCGTTGTGTGCACCTAGAGATCGTTAGAAGTTCGATTTGTGCTCAAACGTTGATTTTGTGAATTTGGCTCTCGGGTTGTGAATAGTGATTTTGTGCATCTTTTTGTTGTCTTTGGTATGTGCAGGTGCCGAAAGTGACATTAAAAGGCCACGACAGCCTTGCTCATGCGTTCCTCTAGTATACTCAGCTTTCGCCCACCGTTAAGAGGATGGTTGATGATGCCGGGTTCGGAGGCTTCGTCCGTCTTGTTTCGAAAAGCAGCAATGATTTGGCCCATTTCTATGCTCTGGCTGAGAGGTGGTGGGACACCACCAATACTTTCCACCTGCCGTTCAGAGAGATGACCATGACGCCCTTCGACTTCTCCATGATTACGGGCTTGAGGGTCGGCGGGAAGCGCCTGATTCTGGATTATTTTTATGAGATCGACCCGGAGGCGGTGGAGATGTTGATCGGCGCTGTTCCCCCTAACCTGGAGAGGCATTGGTTTCCCTGCGGCTGGCTTTACTGGGCCTATGGCAGAGGTAATCATAATCTGAACAATTCCCAGCTTTTGAGGGTTTATCTTCTGTATGTCCTCGGGTGCTCAATCTTTGCGACGCGGAATGACCGGGTGAGCCTGAGATTCCTTTCTTGCCTGGCGACTATTGATGAGATCCCCACCAACAACTGGGGTGGCGCTGCCTTGGCCCATCTTTATAAGCACATGGGCGAGGTCTCTCGGGGCGACGTTAAATCGATTGGGGGATTCTGGCGAGCTTGGGAGGTACGTATTGTTTCTTCTTTTATTTTCCATCTTTTTGATTTCTATACTTGTTCTGATTTTTCCTTTGTCTGTGCAGCTTTGGAGTTTTGAATACTTGAAGATGTTGGCTCCTTCCTCGGCGGATGAATCAGGCGAGGACGAGGATGGCATGGCTCCTGTGCCTCTATTCCCACGAGGTTTGAGATGGCGGAGGGACGTTGTTGCGGTGAAGAGTGGGACCCACCGGATTGTTTTGCTTAGAAACTTCTTAACTGAGCTGACGGCCTCTAGTGTCGATTGGACGCCTTGGGAGGGTGTCGCCTATGCCGCCCCAGAGGAGATACAAGCGGTCAAATCTCTTACCTCTTGCCGCCTTCTGATGGAGAGTACCGAGTACAGACAGTGGTTCCTTGGTGAACGGGTGTCTCGGCAGGTGGTTGGTGGTTCCCGGTATCGCGTCCCTCATAATCCCCCTGTGATGGATGCTAGTGACCTCTCTGGTGATGCTCTGCTGGCAGCCTTGGCCGGCACTGATGTTTGGGACCATTTTCTCTCCGAGACCGGTTACGAGGCTTACCGCGGCCACTTCCTGATGCCTAACTTCCCGCTCCTGGAGGTAAGTTTTCTTTTTCATTTTTGTTTTTATTCATTGCCTATGTTTTTGATTCATCTTTTCCTAACTTATTCTGTGCCTACAGCTTCGCGAGATGTACAGGAGACAGTCTCCTCAGGCTCCCGACCCTATCCCTCTTTGGGATTGGACCGTCAATGTTTTAGGCGCTGATGGCACTCCCCAAGTGATGGAGGTGCCCCGAGTCACATGCGGGTACCCTACTCAGCCAGCGGGCGTCCTCAATGTTCCTTGGAGTTACGCTGAGGAGGGTCACGCCTTGGCGGCTAGCTTACGGTCCTTGGTCCTCACACGAGACCACCGGGTATGTCTCTAATTTTGCACTTTCTTAAGGTTATGAGGTTCTAACCCTAGGTTTTACCCTTGACAGATGGACGGTATGCGGCAATTTGCCGCCAACCAGATGGCGTCCTTGGTAAGTCTCTGACTCGAATCTATTTTTGTACTTTTTGTTGTTCCCTTACTAACTGCTTTCATTTTATTTGTGTGCGCAGTACCGTGGAGGCGGAGCTGGCTCATCGAGGATTGGTCCGAGGTGCAGAGGTGGTAGGAGGAGGCTGTCGTCGACGTATACTCCGGGTGGTACAACAGAGGATGAAGAAGAGGAGGACTGAGGCCCCGCAAGTGGGAACTTTTTATTTTCTTTTTTTATGTTTTCGATTGGGTTGTATTGGGGATATGATTATTTGGACAGTGTAGGACGATGTGTAGAACAGTTTGTGACCTTTTGACAGAGTATTTATGATGTTTCGCCTTTTAGGCCGGATAGCTCCCGGTTTAGAGGCGCAGTTGTGTGCTTGTTGATATATGTGCACTGTGATTGCTGGATGTTACTGCGATGGGCAGTTTTGTGATAGTGAGTGCTTTTGCCTTGCAGGTGGGATAGTCCGTGAAACGGGGAGGTGCTGCCGAAATTTTGAATTTTTCTAGAGCCGTGACAGAAAATATGGCTTTGTATGATCCCGCTCAACTCACATCTTGGCTGAACATTACGGATGGCGTGGAGCGGATCAACCTCTTTAGCTACGGCTTGACCGAGCTGTTCTCTCTTTGCCAGATGACCCTGAACACTGAGTTCTTGCGTGCCGCCATTGGTCACTGGGACCCGGTGAACCATGTCTTCAACTTCAATGGCCTGGAGATATGCCCCGTGTTTGAGGAGTTCTGCGCTATTCTCGACTATGATTCTGACTCTGATCTGATTCTCCCTTCTGCTAGTACCCTCAGTCCTACGCGAGGCTTGGCTGAATATCTAAATTGCTCCATCATTATTTCCCGCCGGCTGATTCAAGGTGAGGTCCTTAATATTGCTTCTATTATTGCTCAGTATGCCAGTCCTGGGAATCCCAGCGTGTATGATGCTACCCGTGGGGCTGCTTTGATACTGTGCATGACCTCACACTTCTTATTCTTTAGTACTTCCGTTGACTTGGTGCATGTGTGCCTTGGGTTGAAGCTTAGCAAGAATCCCATGGCCATGGTTCTAACTGAAACCTTGAATGGTTTGGATAATGCCTTCAATCAAGGGACTCCTCTTCTTTCTGGGGCGCCTTTTGTGTTACAGGCTTGGCTATACGAGCGCCTTCAGCTATGGACGGGCCGCATACCACCAGTTTACTTTCGTCGAGCTGTGCTTTACTCTCACTATACTTTTGCCGATTGGGTGGGCATGATGGGTGCTTTATCTGAGGCCGACATTTGCTGGATCGTGAGGCGTTGGGGCCTTTATGCTGTCACCACGAGCCTCAGGGGTCACCAGAGAGTGTGGTTGATGGGTCTAAGAGAGACTTCTTTCTATCATCCTCGCCGTTTGGCCAGATAGTATGGACAGGTTCAGGAGGTTCCTCGGGAGTTTACTGAGAGGGTCTTTGCTTCCAGGATCAGGGTTGCCACTATTGCCGCTTTCATTGATGGTTGGACTGACCGAGTAAAAGCCTACCTCTAAAGACCTTTGAAGAAATAAAAGACACAAGGATAAAACTAGACCTGACTGATTCTGCTCATTCCTCCAAGTGTCTTTGAACATGTGTGATTGCTTCTTAAAAGACTTTTATTTCTTTAGTTATTCCTGCTTATGTAATATTCAAAGTTTGTTTATTGGTGAACCTTGGTTACTTTGGGAACCTCATTTTATGCATTTTAGCTTTCTGAAAAACACTTTGGAACCGAGATTTCAATTAGTTGTTGCTTTTGGTACTTGCTTGGGCATGCTAGGGCGATTAGAGGCAAACGAGGCGGGTGGCCGAAGTTTGCCCCTAGTTTGGGATATGTATGGTTGTGAGGCAAATGAGGTAGATGACCGACGTTTGCTCCTAGTGTAGAAAATGTTTAGGCAGACGAGGCGTGTGGCCGAAGTTTGCCCCTAGTGTGGAGGGTGATTTATGGGTTATGGTAAGGACCGCGACTTTATTTTCTCACATGCTCATAATTTTGCCTAGGCACCGAGGAGGTGACCTAGCGAGCTATTTTCTCTCTTTTGTTATTGCTCACCTTGGATTTAGCTCTAATTTTTGCCTAGGCGTCCTTTCGGATTTTCAACCTAGCGAGCCACCCTTCTTTTTTTGAAAGTCTGCCTACGTACCCCCGAGCGGGGATCAGGTCCAACGTAGTTCGGGCCAAAGTTTTGAAAGAAAAGGTTATTTTTGTGAGGTGGAGCGACCGAACCGATGTGGTTGCCTACGTATCCCCAAGTGGGAATCAGGTCGAGCGTAGTTCAAGGCAAGGCTTGAAAGAAATGGGGAGGTCAAGCATAGTACTTTTTGAGACGATCCATGTTGATCGGTTCTTTGAATTCGACACCATCGAGGTCCATGAGGTAAGTTGCTCCTCCAGAAAGAATTATTTTGACGATATAAGGGCCGACCCACTTAGGTTTGAACTTCCCACGGGGATCGAAGATCGGAGCTCGCAATTCCTTAGGGACAAGGTCACCCTTGACAATCTTCCTCGGACGAACCCTTTTGTTGAAAGCAATGGCTACCCTTTTTTGATAGGTTCGGACGTGGTCGACTGCCGCTAGGCGCTTTTCATCTATGAGGGCCAACTCTTCGTATTTTTCCCTCAACCAATCTGATTATGAAATTTCACATTCTGCCATCACGCGCAGAGACGGTAGTTCTATCTCGACCGGAAGTACCGCTTCCATCCCATACACCAGCGAGTAAGGAGTAGCTCCCGTGGACGTCCTTATCGATGTTCTGTATCCCCAAAGTGCGAACGGTAGCTTTTCATGCCAGTCCTTGTAGGTGTCAGCTGATTTCTGCAGTATGGTCTTGACATTCTTATTTGCAGCTTCGACTGCCCCATTGGTTTGCGGCCTATATGGTGACGACTTGTGATAAGTGATTTTGTATTCCTCGAACAGATCCTTGACCTCTGCCTTGAAATGACTTCCGTTGTCAGAAATAATCTCATGGGGGACTCCATAACGGCAGATGAGATTTCTCTTGATGAATTTGGCCACTTCCTTGGCCCCCAACTTGGTGTAAGACGCAGCTTCTACCCATTTTGTGAAGTAGTCGATGGCCACCAAAATGTACCGATTTCCATTCGAGGCTTTCGGAATGATTTCACCGATGTATCGATTCCCCAGGTGGAGAATGGCCAAGGTGAGGTCATGCTGCATAGAAGGGATGGTGGTATATACATCATGTTTGCATGGATCTGGCACTTGTGACACCTTCTTACGTATTCGCAACAATCTTTCTCCAGAGTTGTCCAGTAGTACCCCTGTCTTATAATTTTCATGGCCAGCATGTGACCGTTCATGTGTGGACCGCAGACTCCCTCGTGTATTTTCTCCATCATTCTTCGGGAGCTCTTTCCAAACAAGCAAGTCAGGTTGTGACCGTTGTATCCCTTCTTCAGCAGTTTCCCACTGCAAATGATGAATTGCGATGCGAATCTTCGGATGGCCCTTTTGTCTTTTTCCGTAGACTCTTGGGGGTACGTCTCCTTTTCTATGAAATCCCAGACATCCTGATACCACGGTATTTCAATTTCTTCTTCTTCGATTGTGGCGATCATATTGAACGAAGGCTCGTACCTCTGTTCTATTACCAAAGGCATCATCTTAACTCCCACAGGAATTTTGATCATGGAGGCTAAGGTAGCCAATGAGTCTGCTAGCTGGTTCTCTTCCCTAGGCAAGTAAAGGAACGTGACATTCTTGAATTGCCTCTTGAGTTGGTCGAGACGGTCATGGTAAGGCTTCAACCTTTCTTCTTTTACTTTCCATTCTCCTCTGGCTTGTGATATAATGAGGTTTGAATCCCCGAAGACGTCCAACTTTTGAATTTTCAGTTCTATGGCTGCTTCCATTCCCAGAATGCATGCTTCGTATTCAGCGGTGTTGTTGGTGGAGTTATAATTGAGCTTGACTGCGAACGGAGTATGGTCCCCACTTGGCGATACTAGGATCATTCCTACTCCGTATCCCTTCATGTTGGCTGCTCCATCAAAGTACAACTTCCACTGTTCTTCCTTGATTTCCACGATATTCTCGTCCGGAAATGGAAAGTCCCCACTTTCTTCGGAGTCAACGGCGTGCTCTGCGAGATGCTCTGCTATAGTTCCCCCTTTTACCGATTTGCTTGTAACATACTTGATATCGAATTCGGATAGTAGAAGTAACCAACGGGATATACGACCGGTCAGGGCGGGTTTTTCGAGGAGGTATTTTAGAGGATCCATGCGGGATATGAGCACAACCGGGAAGGCCAGCATGTAGTGCCTGAGTCGGCGAGTGCACCAAACCAAGGCCCAACATGTTTTTTCAAGGGTAGAGTAGTTGAGCTCATACCCAGTCATCCTCTTGCTGAGGTAATATATGGCTTTTTTGGAGTGGCTTTCTTCTCCTTCTTGGGCTAGCATGCAGCCCATGGCATTTTCGGAGACGGATAGGTAAAGGAATAAAGGCTTGATGAGAGCTGATATTAGCTTAATATTAGCTCGATAAGGAGTAAAAACTGACTGGATATAACCTCATTTCTCTAGTTTTACCTGCAATTGTGTTTAATTTGCTTCTTTACACAATGTTACGTTTTTCGAGGTATGTTGTTGTGTTTGGCTTTGTAAGTGCAGGTTCTGAAGCTAAAGGGAATTACAAGTTGAAAGGAATAACTCAAGAAACAAATTGATGAAGTCTTGATACCAATCGATTGACATAGTATCAATCGATTGATATGTTTTCCTTACCAATCGATTGAACTATTTGTCAATCGATTGACATCTTTGTCAATCGATTGACAAAGATGTCAATCGATTGACTTAAACTGGAAACAGCTTGTTTTAATGGCGCAAGATCTCAGCAATCAGGCGACGACCAGCCGTTATGGAATGAACCTGGACGCCTCTAGCTCATTTTTTGGACATTATATATAGAGGAGAGTAGAGAGGGCGAAAGGGTTGGCTCATTTTTGTATTGTTTTGTAGGGATTCACCATCGATTTTGGTTTCGGATAAGAATTCCAGTGGATAAATTCATATTCTGTTTTTCATTCTCGAATTTCAGGTTTCAATTCTTGTTTTTAGTTGCTTAGGAATTGTGATTGTTATGCATGTTATAGTTAGAATTTGATTTAAGCAATTTTTAATTTAACATTTTAATCCATGGCTATGTTTGATCTTGTCTTTCGGTTTATTTATGTTTATGCAGTCTTAATGATGCGTGAGTAGAACTCTGGTTGGGAATAATGTGAAGAAGCATTGTTCCCAGCCCTCTGCTATGATTCTGTGAAAGAGTCAATGCCAATCGATTGGATACAGTATCCAATCGATTGGCATAGACTCCAAGTCAATCGATTGATATACTTGTCAATCGATTGAAAGCCATTCCATGTCAATCGATTGACATTAAGTCAATCGATTGATATGATTATGACTTGGGTTTACTCCTTTCTGTATTTCAGTAACTCATGGATAGAGGGTGAAGGGAAAGGAAAGGGATTCGGGCTTCATTTCATCACCATTATCTTATTCAGCATCATAAATCGACTGGTAATCTTTTTGGGGTCAAACTTTCTGCTGTGATTCCAGTTGAGGTAACCCCCGAACCCAATTCACTTTCTTCCTTTTTTTTCATTGTTCAAATCAATTGAGGGAGTCCCTCATGGTCTTAAGACCATTAATTTAATCGAAGGGGGACGTGAGACCTTGTTGTGGGCAGCCCCCTGTGATCGCTGATGTCAATCGATTGACATCAGGGTTCAATCGATTGGAACCCAACTTCAATCGATTGACAAGTTATGTCAATCGATTGACATAAACAGAGAAGCAGATTCTTTATTTCTTCATTCTAACTCTCTGTTGTGCTTCTCTTGCAGCTCCCATGGCTCCGAAACCCAAAGACAGTGGGCCCCACCCAGAAAAGTCAACCTCTCTCGAGATTCCGGACCCACCTCTTGCTCACGGGTTTAGAAACGCCAAAGAGAATACGTGGTATACCAAATACTTCCGAACACGCGCAATCATGGTTGAAAGACAGTTCGAGAATATTTGGAGCGACGACAAAATTCCTTTCCATTTGGCCCGTCTTCGAGTTTTCCCCGATTGGCTCCCGGTTCTGACAGCGGTTAAGCAAGTTCGGCCTTCATGGATTCGAGCGGCTTGTGCTAGCATGGTTAAGGTGCAAGACGTCCCTTACACATATTTCTCGTGTGTATCGGGACGGGCGGTCGAGTTCAGCCCAGCCACAGTCGCTCAGGCGCTTGGTATCCCCGAGGTGCCCGACCATATGTACCCTATTCACCCTGACCGCTCATTTCCATCTTATGATGTCGTGGCCACGGAGATTTCAGGAGGGAAGGTGAAGAAGTATTCTGGGATCACGGTGTTTGACGACCATGATTTGACGATGGACTACCACCTATTGCACCTGACACTCTGCAGTTGCATTCTTCCCACTACGTATAAGTTGGACTTCGCCGGGTGGTACACTAGAGTTTTGTATGCTATCGGGACAGGATTACCTATCTGCCTCGCCCGACTTTTCATAGAGTTTTTCATTGAGCCTACACGTCATCCTGGTAAATCTCAGCACTTGAAGGGTGCGTGGGCGATTCATCGGGTTTGTGAGGTGGCTGGTTTAGAGGCACCAGCTGGTGAGGTTCTGCAGAAGTCAAAGCTGGGAGTTTTTGGAGAGTCAGTGGCTCGGCGATCGCTGTCACAATTTAAAAAATTGGCGAAAGGGAAGGGAAAAGAAGGTGAGAGTAGTAAGAAGAAGAAGAGAAAGAGAGGAGACGTGTCATCAGAGGAGGAAGACGTAGACCCAGGGACGCCTACTGAGGCGGAGGGTCAGGATACGGAGGTAGCTGAGGAGGAGGAGGATGAGGACTCTGGGACGCCGACTGAGGCTGAGGGTCAGTATGAGTTGAGGATGCGTGAGCCATCTACAGCCTCTCCACCACCTGCAGCTCCTGTGCCACCTACGGCCTCTACATCTACCCCTCCATCTCTTCAGACCATTTATGATTTCTTGTTAGAGGAGCGAGCTGCGAGGGTACAGCTACATGCGATGATTAGAGAGCTCACAGCTGAGCAGTTACTTTTAGCTACCCAGATGTCGCGGCTAGGTGGTCAGATAGAGCAGATTTCGATGTTGCTCGGGATCGAGCAATCTTTGCGCTCATCTATGCCACCTCCACAGTCAGATCCAGCTTCGACTTCAGCTCAGCCAGAGGGCGTCACCTTGGAGACACCTTCACAGCCACCACCTCCAGCTGCTGCTTCACCGCCAGCTGTGAGTGACCCGGCAGTTGTCGTCCAGACTGAGACAGCTGCTGAGGGTGACAGTGAGGTAGTTATCACGCCATCCGTTGATCAGACTGCCGATCTTTAGGAGGGAGATGTGGCGAGCGAGAGAGTGTGTTATTATATCATTTATCTTTCTCTCTCTGTTGTCACTTTATTTTTGTATTTGTTGATATTTTGGTTATTTTTTTTTTGGGTCGGTTGGATACTCTTGGGTAGTTGTTTTCAGTTATATCTGTACATGGACTGTATTGGACTTTTGGATATTACTTTACAGATAGCTCTGTTACTCATGGATTATGTTTTATCATTTAGACTCTCTCTATTGTCCATGATTATTCTTGATCTTGGTTGTCTGCGGAGATTGTTTTGTTAACAACAGGTGAATTCTCAGATTTGTACTGAATCGCGTGAATCAGGTGATATCTTTTATTACTCGAATCTCTTCCATTGAGGACAATGTCGATTTCAGTTGGGGGTAGGGAGTAGATATCCACCTGTATATTTTTGAGTTCATTATGCACACTTGTTATTATTATTATCTCCAGTTTAAAAAAAAAAAAAAAAAAAAAAAAAAAAAAAACTGTTGTTAATATTCTAACTATCAAAACCTCGTTCCTCCTAGCTAAATTATTGGCAATGATGCAGTTATGTTTTCCTTACTATATTATGGATTTCGATTACATGTTACTTAGTCACTAATCTAGTTTTACATCCATAGCACGAATATATCCTGAAACAATTCCGCACGAGTTGACAATCACGAAAGAATCTTTGAATGAGAATGAAATACGATTGTCATGATTAATGGATTAATAGTGAAACTTTTAACCCTAGTGAGTTTTGAGCTATTCGTTTATTCTGAGGGTTAATCACAAAACTCGTGTCAATTTTTGAAACACACTTTTATCTCGTTGAGAGTCTCATTCTTGTTTCATTTGGCTAATGCATCAGGAGAACGTTCAGGATTTACTAATTTTAAAACTCAGGAAATACTCGAGATAAGTTATAATGTCTAGAAGAGGATTTAGGCCATCGTTTCTTCACCTCATTCCTCGAGGAAATTTAAAACCTCACTTACCTATCACAAATCAAGGTCCCTACCTAAATCACCTTTTTATAATCAAGTATGTGACGGTTTCGTGAAAATAGTTAAAGGAGGAAAAGGAGAAGTGATTGCAGATTTATATATAAAAAAAAAAAAAAAAAAAAAAAAAAAAAAAAGAAAAGAAAAGAAAAGTGGAAAGCAATAAATAAAAGAAATTGGAGGATTGTTAAATAAAAGATGTGAAGTGGAGTTGGTTTTACTATGTCACATGCTTGAACTCATTTTTCACAGTCCATTATCTCTTACCTCTCCTCATATTTCTGTCACAAGTCCTAAGGATTCTAGATTAATTTTAACAAATCTCGAGTATGGAATGAGTTTTCCACAGTAGATCGCTCTTGTTGTAATTGGCATTCCATTCATGAGACTCATGCACCTCAAATAAGCGTTTTTCAGTGTCTAGTATGTAAGCAGTTTGATTGCCTCTACATTTACTCATTTGAGCTTCATACTATGAGTGCATAAGCTTTACGCCTGTTTCAGAGTGATTTCTATTTTGAGCGTAAACCGTGTGAGAATTGAGTTGAAACTATGAAGTCTTAAACATGTCAATCTAAAGAATTCTATGATAAAGATTTATATCGTAGTTGTTAACTCCCCACACACACACAAGGTTATATAAAGGCTGTGAATGTAACTTAACTTGAATAAGTTACTTCGTAACATGTTGTTTACTTCCATAGCATGGTAAAGGAATTCATATCCCTGTTAAGCAAAATTTTTTAGCATAAAAGAGAAATTGAAGCTTTGATAAGTTTGGAAATTTGACATCTGAATTTTGTGGATAAATTCTCTGAAAATCCTCACGAGACACAACTCGTCCATTAGGGTAAACCTAAGGGTTCAAAGGCTTGTTGCATACGCTAAATGCAACCGCGATTCCTGCGACAGTGAGTTAGGATTTCCCTTTTGTTTTAGCTCAATAAAACTGTAACGATAATAGTTGGTCGTCTCAATTTGTGTTAATTCCGCTTCATTGCTAGAGACTAGCAAAACGCTAGTTGGGGGTCGTGATGAGAGCTGATATTAGCTTAATATTAGCTCGATAAGGAGTAAAAACTGACTGGATATAACCTCATTTCTCTAGTTTTACCTGCAATTGTGTTTAATTTGCTTCTTTACACAATGTTACGTTTTTCGAGGTATGTTGTTGTGTTTGGCTTTGTAAGTGCAGGTTCTGAAGCTAAAGGGAATTACAAGTTGAAAGGAATAACTCAAGAAACAAATTGATGAAGTCTTGATACCAATCGATTGACATAGTATCAATCGATTGATATGTTTTCGCCTTTACATTCCGTCCTTTGGGATTCGACCCGGTCTTACCGGTTTTTAACGCGACGCGACCGTCTACACTTGGACGTACTCTTCAGAGAACACATTTCAAGTCGTGTCAAGTTTTTGGCGCCGTTGCCGGGGACGGGAACGAAGGCCAGGAATTTAGATTTGATCCAATCTTTTCTTATCCCATTTCTATCTTTCTTTTTGTTCTTCAGAACACAAAGTTGCATTGCTTGTGTCCTTCTATGTCCTTTGATTCCACTGAAGCCTTCATCACAAATCTTTTTGAAGATCCAATCCATAGTGCTGATAATCCCATTTTTACCCCATCTACTTCTAACTCAATGTCTGATACGGAGAGCCAACAAGGAGAGAATAGGCATGACCTCATCGATGACGGTCAGCGACCTTTACGAGAACTCTTGGCCCCTGATCGAACAGCCACACCTTCTTGTATCCGCATCCCCCCACACATAGGTACATTCCATTTCCGTAATGGGATGATTCAACTTTTACCCACATTTCATGGGATGGATAAAGAGAAGGCGTACTTGCACATTCGAGATTTCGAAGATGTTTGTGGCACTTTCACAGATCAGACTTGCCCAAGTGATATAATCCGACTAAAGCTTTTTCCCTTCACCTTGAAGGACAAAGCGAAGTCATGGTTGTTGTCACTTAAACCAAATTCGATTTCGACTTGGCCAGCAATTCATGAAGCATTTCTCAAAAAGTTCTTCCCTAACCGGTTAACAACTGACATCTTGAGACAAATCAAGATGTATAATCAAAAAGAGGAAGAAACTTTTGCTGAGGCATGGGAGCGTTTCAAGGATTTGTTACTGCTCTGCCCGCATCATGGTTTTGAGAAGTGGCGAACGATAAGCTTCTTCTTTGATGGCCTAAGTCCAAAGTCGAAGAAGCTCGTAGAAACTACGAGTGACGGTGAGTTCATGAGTAAAAATGCTGACCAAGCAGAAGCTCATTTTGAATGGCTAGCAGAACATGCACCGGAATGGGAAACTCAAGTGACGAGAACTCAGCCCAGTTCGAGTTCGAGTAAAAAGAGCATTTATCAACTGAAGGCGGAAGATGGCTTACTGGAGAAATACGAGCAACTGGCTCGTAAATTGGAAATTTTGGAAGCAAAGAAGGACCCGGTAGTACAATTTGCATCTGAAGAATCATGTTCGAGTTGTCTACAGATGGGGCATACCTCTCAACATTGCCAAATATACCCTGTTTACCAAGAACAGAGTCCAGTAGAGGTACATGCTATAAATGCCCCTGGTCGTTTCAACCCCAATGATAGGTGGAGTCATCCTGGTTTCGATCAAAGAAACAGTGCTGCTGCAGCAAACCCATCTCAACAGTGGCAGCCAAATAAAGGAAACCAGTACCGACCTCAAAACCAAGGGTACCACCAGAGCTACCAACCTCCTCCTACTTATCAAAATCAAGGGTATCACCAGAACCAATATCAAAATCATTTACCTCAATCCAACTACAATCAGGGAAGCAACAACCAAACCTCATCAAACACTTATGTGCCACCTCATAAGAAGGCACAAGAAGATCCTAATACACTCATGATGCAGCAGATGATGCAGCTAATGAGTAAACTCAATACAAGTGTAGAGAGGTTAGCTGTCCAACAAGGGGATCGAGAACGAACTATGTTCCCTGCACAGACAGAGCAAAATCCTAAAGGCCAACACTCGGGTACAGGACCCTCAGGATCTGGACCACATGAGGAGGCCAAGGCCGTAACTGTGTTGAGAAGTGGGAAAGAAATTGAGAAAGTCTCTTTGCCCTCACAACCTGTAGTTGGTGATGAAGAAGAGGTAGAGAATGAAGAAGAATTGGTGGAAGAAGGAAAAGAGGGCGAAACAGTTGAGCCCAAAATAACAATTCCCGAGGATAATGAAATAAAGAGAAGACCTGGAAAAGAACCTCTCCTTGAGGAGGCACCCAAATGCCCTTTTCCGGCACCATATCCTCAGAGGTTGAAGAAACCTCTACAAGAAACTAAAAGTCAGGAGTTTCTGGAGTTATTCAAACAGGTGAAAATCAATCTCCCACTCCTGGACGCAATTAAACAAGTGCCTTCCTATGCCAAGTTCCTAAAAGACTTGTGCACTGTTAAAAGAAAGCAAAGTGTTAAGAAGAGTGCTTACTTGGCATGCCAGGCAAGTGCAATTTTAAAACACGATTTGCCTCCTAAATACAAGGATCCCGGCACACCAACAGTTTCTTGTATAATCGGTCAGAAGAAAGTAAACAATGCGTTACTCGATTTAGGATCGAGTGTTAATCTCTTACCTTACACTGTTTATCAACAATTAGGGTTAGGAGAACTTAAACCCACTCGCATTACTCTCCAACTGGCAGATCGATCAATCAAATACCCGCGAGGAGTGCTGGAGGATGTCTTAGTCCAGATTGACACTTTTGTCTTTCCTGTTGACTTCGTTGTTCTGGACACTGAACCAGTTTACAATGCTAAATCACAGATTCCGGTGATCTTTGGACGTCCTTTCCTCGCGACAATTGATGCGACGATTAAAGTGAGGAGTGGAGTTATGACCGTTGTTTTTGGGAATATGACATTAAATATCAAGATCTTTTCAAATCCCAAGATTGAAGATTTTGATGAGGAGGAAGAGGAGGTGAATTGGGTAGAAGCAGTAATTCAAGATTGCTTTGATTCAACTGCTCACTCTGATCCTGTGGAGTCCGTTATGACTAACTCATGTTATGAATTGGAAAGATACACTCCACAAGATGAAAGAATGAGTCAGATTTGTTCTATCTTGGAGATTACTGAAGAGGAAGTTGCAAGAACAATGTGGACGGCTCAATATGAGCAGCTACCGCCAAAGACCAAGTTGGCTGTGCCGTCAAACTTGCAATTTCCAGAGTTGGAACTGAAAGAACTCCCAAAAGAATTGAAATATGTATTCCTGGGAGAAGAGAAGACCTTTCCTGTAATAATTTCATCTGTTTTAAATCACGAACAGGAAGGCAAACTGATACAGTTGCTTAAGCAACACAGGAGTGCGTTAGGATGGACCGTTGCTGATTTAAGAGGAATTAGTCCATCCATATGCACCCACAGGATTTACCTTGAGGAAGATGCCAAACCTTGTCGTCAAATGCAAACGCGTCTTAACCCAAACATGCAAGAGGTGGTGAAGAAGGAAGTTTTGAAGTTGCTGGATGTTGGGGTTATTTATCCAATTTCGGATAGTCCTTGGGTAAGTCCAACTCAAGTAGTGCCGAAGAAAGCTGGCATTACAGTGGTAGAAAATAAAGCAGGAGAATTGGTACCCACACGTGTAACCACGAGCTGGCGCATGTGTATTGACTATCGAAGGTTGAATGCGGTAACTCGGAAAGATCATTTTCCATTGCCCTTTATGGATCAAATGCTCGAAAGGGTAGCGGGTCACCAATTCTATTGTTTCCTGGATGGTTATAGTGGTTATAACCAAATAGAAATTGATCCTGCTGATCAAGAGAAAACCACTTTTACCTGCCCATTTGGGACATTTGCATATCGCCGGATGCCGTTCGGATTGTGCAACGCACCTGCTACTTTTCAGCGGTGCATGCTGAGCATCTTCAGCGATATGGTAGAGAAGATTATGGAGGTCTTTATGGACGATTTCTCTGTATTCGGAAGCAGCTTTGATGATTGCTTGGAAAACCTCCAGAAAGTCTTGAAGAGATGTGAGGAAAAGAATTTGGTCCTCAACTGGGAGAAATGTCACTTTATGGTGACAAAAGGGATTGTCTTGGGACATATCGTGTCTGCCGAGGGAATACAAGTAGACAAGGCGAAGATCGATATAATTTCCAATCTTCCTATCCCCACTACAGTGAAAGAAATACGATCGTTTCTAGGTCACGCCGGTTTCTACCGGAGGTTTATTAAGGATTTTAGTGCTGTATCTAGACCACTATGTCAACTCCTTGTTAAAGACCAACCATTTGAGTGGAACAGCAAGTGTCAGGAATCCTTTGATAAACTCAAACATCACCTCACAACAGCTCCGATAATGCAATCTCCGGATTGGAGTCTTCCTTTTGAGCTGATGTGTGATGCGAGTGACACAGCGATTGGAGCTGTTTTAGGGCAAAGGAAAGACAAAAAGCCTACTGTGATCTACTACGCTAGCAGAACCCTTGATGGAGCTCAACGTAACTATTCTACTACTGAAAAGGAGTTGCTAGCAATTGTATTTGCATTGGAGAAATTCAGGCAATATTTAATTGGCTCGCAGATCATTTGCTTCACCGATCATGCTGCATTGAAGTATCTGCTATCCAAAAAGGATACAAAACAGCGATTGATACGCTGGATTCTTCTGCTCCAAGAATTTGATTTGGTTATCAAAGATAAAAAGGGAGTGGAGAATGTTGTAGCCGATCACCTCTCACGATTGACATTTGAAGACAATTCTTCACAATCGATTCCGATCAGTGAATCTTTCCTAGATGAGCAACTTTTTGCAGCAACCAGTTTGCCCTGGTATGCTGACATTGTCAATTACCTGGCAACAGGGGAGACCCCATCCCATTGGTCCACCCCTGACAGAAAAAGGTTTCTATCCATCGCCAAATGGTTTTACTTTGATGATCCATACTTGTTTAAGTACTGTGCGGATCAAGTAATAAGGCGATGCGTCCCTGAGGAAGATATCTCTCATATCTTAGCTTCATGCCACTCAGAAGCTTGTGGTGGCCATTTCTCAGCCCAGAAAACTGCTCACAAAGTATTTAGTAGTGGTTTCTACTGGCCAACAGTTTTCAAAGACTGTTATGCATTTTGTAGAGCATGTGCTAGATGCCAAATGCTAGGAAGTTTGTCAAAGAGAAATGAGATGCCGATGACCCCGATCATTACCATTGAAATCTTCGATTGCTGGGGCATCGACTTCATGGGACCATTCCCGCCATCCTCTCATTATGAATATATCCTCTTGGCAGTCGAATATGTGTCCAAGTGGGTTGAAGCCATTCCGACAAGGAGAAATGATCACAGAACAGTGATCTCATTCTTAAAGGAGAATATTCTGTCAAGATTCGGAACACCAAAGGCCATGATTAGTGATCGTGGAACCCATTTTTGCAATAAACCCTTTGAGGCGCTAATGAAGAAATATGGGGTCAACCATAAGGTTGCTTTATCATATCACCCACAGTCAAATGGTCAGGCAGAGTTAGCCAACAGGGAGATCAAACATATCCTGGAAAAGACTGTTAACACCAATAGAAAGGATTGGTCGTCGCGTTTAACTGATGCTTTGTGGGCGTACAGGACAGCGTATAAGACGAATCTTGGGATGTCTCCTTACAGGCTAATTTATGGAAAAGCTTGCCACTTGCCCGTGGAATTGGAGCATAAGGCATACTGGGCCACTAGATTGCTAAATTTTGACATTCATGAAAGTGGTACACTGAGGAAACTACAACTCAATGAGTTGGAAGAGATCAGGAATGATGCTTATGATCGTGCTCGAACTTATAAGTCAAAATTAAAAGCTAAGCATGATCAATCGATCCTGAGAAAGAAGCTTGAACCAGGACAGAAAGTTTTACTTTACGATTCAAAGCTTCATCTCTTTCCCGGGAAGCTGAGGTCGAGGTGGATAGGACCTTTCATTGTCAAGGAAGTGTTTCCACACGGAGCAGTGGAAATCGTTAATTCCAAGAATGGTAATGCTTTCAAAGTCAATGGGCAACGTTTAAAACCATTTTTGGAGAAATTCGAACCAGAATCAGAGACCATCCAATTGGATGATCCTGATTATTCTTCTTGAAAAATCTTGAGAACCTTGTGTTGTTGTATAATAGCTTTCTTTTCTTGTGTGCTTCTTCATTTTCTGTTTCCTCTTATTCTAATTCTGTCTTTTTGATTGGCTATAGGATGAATCCATTGCACTTCCTGCCACATCTGCTCTACCATGGGGTCCGTTCTCCAGGAACCCCAGAACCGAGGGAGCAAGAAAGGCCAATTTTCACTCCACTATCCGGCTCATGCCCAGATTCCCCTAATGCAGAAATCGCCAAGATGAATACCTGGGATTTGCTATGCGCTGTTCGAGAGATTCTGGATGATCTTCAGTTGAACTCGAAGGGAGAAGTTGTGGAGTACTCTGTGGATTATGCTGTGGGAGAAGACTTTTCTTCCCCTGAACCCGAGCAGAATTGATAATTCCTATGGCAAATGAATAAAGACAGAACTTTGTTTCTTGTTTTCTTTGTGATTGTTTGTTTCCCAACCAAGATCTTGTACTCTTTGGATGATAATAATCCATTTTGAACTGTGAATTGATGATGTTTGGAATAAATTCTTCCTATTTGTTTGATTGATGAGTCCAATGCTTGTTTGAATGATCAAAAGTCTTGTTTCCGTCTTACAAATGCATTCTTAAACTGTTGGGGGTGATCACATGAGGATAATTTGGGTTCCCATGAATTTCTTATTCAATCGATTGATATTAATGTCAATCGATTGGTATAAACAGTTGTCAATCGATTGACAATTTTATCAATCGATTGACTTGATTTGTGTTCAATCGATTGACATATATTGTCAATCGATTGAAACTCCCTCCAGGCGTATTGTATACTCTTCTCCCTCTCCCTCATTTCAATTCAAATCCTGAGAGAGAGAGGGAGGAGGCGATTTCCAGAGAAGTGGGCAATAAACCCCTCCCCATACTTTCATCATCATCCGCATTCATCATCATCCCTCACCATCTTCATCTTCATCTTCATCACCACCGCCGCGGCCGCTGTCCTCGCATGGATAGAGGGTGAAGGGAAAGGAAAGGGATTCGGGCTTCATTTCATCACCATTATCTTATTCAGCATCATAAATCGACTGGTAATCTTTTTGGGGTCAAACTTTCTGCTGTGATTCCAGTTGAGGTAACCCCCGAACCCAATTCACTTTCTTCCTTTTTTTTCATTGTTCAAATCAATTGAGGGAGTCCCTCATGGTCTTAAGACCATTAATTTAATCGAAGGGGGACGTGAGACCTTGTTGTGGGCAGCCCCCTGTGATCGCTGATGTCAATCGATTGACATCAGGGTTCAATCGATTGGAACCCAACTTCAATCGATTGACAAGTTATGTCAATCGATTGACATAAACAGAGAAGCAGATTCTTTATTTCTTCATTCTAACTCTCTGTTGTGCTTCTCTTGCAGCTCCCATGGCTCCGAAACCCAAAGACAGTGGGCCCCACCCAGAAAAGTCAACCTCTCTCGAGATTCCGGACCCACCTCTTGCTCACGGGTTTAGAAACGCCAAAGAGAATACGTGGTATACCAAATACTTCCGAACACGCGCAATCATGGTTGAAAGACAGTTCGAGAATATTTGGAGCGACGACAAAATTCCTTTCCATTTGGCCCGTCTTCGAGTTTTCCCCGATTGGCTCCCGGTTCTGACAGCGGTTAAGCAAGTTCGGCCTTCATGGATTCGAGCGGCTTGTGCTAGCATGGTTAAGGTGCAAGACGTCCCTTACACATATTTCTCGTGTGTATCGGGACGGGCGGTCGAGTTTAGCCCAGCCACAGTCGCTCAGGCGCTTGGTATCCCCGAGGTGCCCGACCATATGTACCCTATTCACCCTGACCGCTCATTTCCATCTTATGATGTCGTGGCCACGGAGATTTCAGGAGGGAAGGTGAAGAAGTATTCTGGGATCACGGTGTTTGACGACCATGATTTGACGATGGACTACCACCTATTGCACCTGACACTCTGCAGTTGCATTCTTCCCACTACGTATAAGTTGGACTTCGCCGGGTGGTACACTAGAGTTTTGTATGCTATCGGGACAGGATTACCTATCTGCCTCGCCCGACTTTTCATAGAGTTTTTCATTGAGCCTACACGTCATCCTGGTAAATCTCAGCACTTGAAGGGTGCGTGGGCGATTCATCGGGTTTGTGAGGTGGCTGGTTTAGAGGCACCAGCTGGTGAGGTTCTGCAGAAGTCAAAGCTGGGAGTTTTTGGAGAGTCAGTGGCTCGGCGATCGCTGTCACAATTTAAAAAATTGGCGAAAGGGAAGGGAAAAGAAGGTGAGAGTAGTAAGAAGAAGAAGAGAAAGAGAGGAGACGTGTCATCAGAGGAGGAAGACGTAGACCCAGGGACGCCTACTGAGGCGGAGGGTCAGGATACGGAGGTAGCTGAGGAGGAGGAGGATGAGGACTCTGGGACGCCGACTGAGGCTGAGGGTCAGTATGAGTTGAGGATGCGTGAGCCATCTACAGCCTCTCCACCACCTGCAGCTCCTGTGCCACCTACGGCCTCTACATCTACCCCTCCATCTCTTCAGACCATTTATGATTTCTTGTTAGAGGAGCGAGCTGCGAGGGTACAGCTACATGCGATGATTAGAGAGCTCACAGCTGAGCAGTTACTTTTAGCTACCCAGATGTCGCGGCTAGGTGGTCAGATAGAGCAGATTTCGATGTTGCTCGGGATCGAGCAATCTTTGCGCTCATCTATGCCACCTCCACAGTCAGATCCAGCTTCGACTTCAGCTCAGCCAGAGGGCGTCACCTTGGAGACACCTTCACAGCCACCACCTCCAGCTGCTGCTTCACCGCCAGCTGTGAGTGACCCGGCAGTTGTCGTCCAGACTGAGACAGCTGCTGAGGGTGACAGTGAGGTAGTTATCACGCCATCCGTTGATCAGACTGCCGATCTTTAGGAGGGAGATGTGGCGAGCGAGAGAGTGTGTTATTATATCATTTATCTTTCTCTCTCTGTTGTCACTTTATTTTTGTATTTGTTGATATTTTGGTTATTTTTTTTTTGGGTCGGTTGGATACTCTTGGGTAGTTGTTTTCAGTTATATCTGTACATGGACTGTATTGGACTTTTGGATATTACTTTACAGATAGCTCTGTTACTCATGGATTATGTTTTATCATTTAGACTCTCTCTATTGTCCATGATTATTCTTGATCTTGGTTGTCTGCGGAGATTGTTTTGTTAACAACAGGTGAATTCTCAGATTTGTACTGAATCGCGTGAATCAGGTGATATCTTTTATTACTCGAATCTCTTCCATTGAGGACAATGTCGATTTCAGTTGGGGGTAGGGAGTAGATATCCACCTGTATATTTTTGAGTTCATTATGCACACTTGTTATTATTATTATCTCCAGTTTAAAAAAAAAAAAAAAAAAAAAAAAAAAAAAAAAAAAACTGTTGTTAATATTCTAACTATCAAAACCTCGTTCCTCCTAGCTAAATTATTGGCAATGATGCAGTTATGTTTTCCTTACTATATTATGGATTTCGATTACATGTTACTTAGTCACTAATCTAGTTTTACATCCATAGCACGAATATATCCTGAAACAATTCCGCACGAGTTAACAATCACGAAAGAATCTTTGAATGAGAATGAAATACGATTGTCATGATTAATGGATTAATAGTGAAACTTTTAACCCTAGTGAGTTTTGAGCTATTCGTTTATTCTGAGGGTTAATCACAAAACTCGTGTCAATTTTTGAAACACACTTTTATCTCGTTGAGAGTCTCATTCTTGTTTCATTTGGCTAATGCATCAGGAGAACGTTCAGGATTTACTAATTTTAAAACTCAGGAAATACTCGAGATAAGTTATAATGTCTAGAAGAGGATTTAGGCCATCGTTTCTTCACCTCATTCCTCGAGGAAATTTAAAACCTCACTTACCTATCACAAATCAAGGTCCCTACCTAAATCACCTTTTTATAATCAAGTATGTGACGGTTTCGTGAAAATAGTTAAAGGAGGAAAAGGAGAAGTGATTGCAGATTTATATAAAAAAAAAAAAAAAAAAAAAAGAAAAGAAAAGAAAAGTGGAAAGCAATAAATAAAAGAAATTGGAGGATTGTTAAATAAAAGATGTGAAGTGGAGTTGGTTTTACTATGTCACATGCTTGAACTCATTTTTCACAGTCCATTATCTCTTACCTCTCCTCATATTTCTGTCACAAGTCCTAAGGATTCTAGATTAATTTTAACAAATCTCGAGTATGGAATGAGTTTTCCACAGTAGATCGCTCTTGTTGTAATTGGCATTCCATTCATGAGACTCATGCACCTCAAATAAGCGTTTTTCAGTGTCTAGTATGTAAGCAGTTTGATTGCCTCTACATTTACTCATTTGAGCTTCATACTATGAGTGCATAAGCTTTACGCCTGTTTCAGAGTGATTTCTATTTTGAGCGTAAACCGTGTGAGAATTGAGTTGAAACTATGAAGTCTTAAACATGTCAATCTAAAGAATTCTATGATAAAGATTTATATCGTAGTTGTTAACTCCCCACACACACACAAGGTTATATAAAGGCTGTGAATGTAACTTAACTTGAATAAGTTACTTCGTAACATGTTGTTTACTTCCATAGCATGGTAAAGGAATTCATATCCCTGTTAAGCAAAATTTTTTAGCATAAAAGAGAAATTGAAGCTTTGATAAGTTTGGAAATTTGACATCTGAATTTTGTGGATAAATTCTCTGAAAATCCTCACGAGACACAACTCGTCCATTAGGGTAAACCTAAGGGTTCAAAGGCTTGTTGCATACGCTAAATGCAACCGCGATTCCTACGACAGTGAGTTAGGATTTCCCTTTTGTTTTAGCTCAATAAAACTGTAACGATAATAGTTGGTCGTCTCAATTTGTGTTAATTCCGCTTCATTGCTAGAGACTAGCAAAACGCTAGTTGGGGGTCGTGATGAGAGCTGATATTAGCTTAATATTAGCTCGATAAGGAGTAAAAACTGACTGGATATAACCTCATTTCTCTAGTTTTACCTGCAATTGTGTTTAATTTGCTTCTTTACACAATGTTACGTTTTTCGAGGTATGTTGTTGTGTTTGGCTTTGTAAGTGCAGGTTCTGAAGCTAAAGGGAATTACAAGTTGAAAGGAATAACTCAAGAAACAAATTGATGAAGTCTTGATACCAATCGATTGACATAGTATCAATCGATTGATATGTTTTCCTTACCAATCGATTGAACTATTTGTCAATCGATTGACATTGACATCTTTGTCAATCGATTGACAAAGATGTCAATCGATTGACTTAAACTGGAAACAGCTTGTTTTAATGGCGCAAGATCTCAGCAATCAGGCGACGACCAGCCGTTATGGAATGAACCTGGACGCCTCTAGCTCATTTTTTGGACATTATATATAGAGGAGAGTAGAGAGGGCGAAAGGGTTGGCTCATTTTTGTATTGTTTTGTAGGGATTCACCATCGATTTTGGTTTCGGATAAGAATTCCAGTGGATAAATTCATATTCTGTTTTTCATTCTCGAATTTCAGGTTTCAATTCTTGTTTTTAGTTGCTTAGGAATTGTGATTGTTATGCATGTTATAGTTAGAATTTGATTTAAGCAATTTTTAATTTAACATTTTAATCCATGGCTATGTTTGATCTTGTCTTTCGGTTTATTTATGTTTATGCAGTCTTAATGATGCGTGAGTAGAACTCTGGTTGGGAATAATGTGAAGAAGCATTGTTCCCAGCCCTCTGCTATGATTCTGTGAAAGAGTCAATGCCAATCGATTGGATACAGTATCCAATCGATTGGCATAGACTCCAAGTCAATCGATTGATATACTTGTCAATCGATTGAAAGCCATTCCATGTCAATCGATTGACATTAAGTCAATCGATTGATATGATTATGACTTGGGTTTACTCCTTTCTGTATTTCAGTAACTTTTGTTTCAGAAACTGAGTCCAAATTGATCTTTCAAGTTCAAATTGCAATCTGATTTTGGAATAAAAGCTCTTTTGAATAATTAATTCAATGAACACTCATAACAAACACTTCGAATATTTCATACTCAATTTGCTAGTTATTGTTCATAGTTTTAATTAACTACTTATTTCAGTTCTTCATAAATAAGTGAGGTAAACGAACCACTAGATATGCAAGATTTACATACCTAGTGTCTAGAATGCTTAACTTAATCATTTCGAAATAAGGAATACTCTAAGGATAAAACCCCAACTGTTCATTCTTGTTAAAATCATGGTAGTGGCTGGTACTTTGTGGATTCACATATTCCCAACTCTTTTTCATATTTGATTGTTATCACAACTTTTAATCTTATCTAATTAAGTCTTTGCTTCACTTTAAATTGTTTCTTCTATTTCTTTTTAGGACTGTTACAACCCCTTTTCTACAAGAAATCATCTTTTACTTTATTTTAGGATTCAATCTAGATTCTTCTGCCTTTACATTCCGTCCTTTGGGATTCGACCCGGTCTTACCGGTTTTTAACGCGACGCGACCGTCTACACTTGGACGTACTCTTCAGAGAACACATTTCAAGTCGTGTCAAGGCTTATGAGGAACGGGTGGGGAGAGGACAAGTGGATTTTGAAGGTAGGCTTTTATTTTGTCGAAGGCGGCTTGGCATTGGTCATCCCATTGGAACTTCTCCCCTTTTCTCAACAATCGGAATAGAGGATCGCAGTGGTTGTGAGCTTGGAAATGAAACGGCTGATGAATTGGATTCTTCCGAGGAACCCCCTTACTTCTTTTTCATTCCGTGGTGGTGTCATTTCTAGGATTGCCTTGATCTTGGAGGGATCCACCTTTATCCCCCTTTGTGTGATGAGAAAACGCAGGAGTTTACCGGAGGTCACACCGAAAGTGCACTTCTTTGGATTCAACCTCATCTTGTATTTGCGCAACCTTTCGAAAAACTTTTCCAATGCTACCAGGTGCCCTTCTTTGTCCTTGGATTTCACAATCATGTCGTCTACGTACACTTCTACCTCCTTGTGAATCATATCATGCAGCAGAGTGGTGGCAGCTCTTTGGTAAGTCGCACCCGTATTCTTGAGTCCGAAGGGCATTACTCTATAATAGTAGGTTCCCCAAGGGGTGGTGAATGTCGTCTTTTCCCGATCTTCTGGCGCCATTAGAGTCTGATTGTACCCTGAGAAACCATCCATGAAAGATAGTAGCTCATGTCCTGCGGTGTTATCTATCAAGACGTCAATATGGGGAAGCGGGAAGTCATCCTTGGGACTGGCTTTGTTCAGATCACGAAAGTCGACGCACACGCGAACTTTCCCATCCTTCTTCGGGACTGGCACGATATTGGCAACCCATTCCGCATACTCGGTGACAATGATGAACCCTGCCTTGAACTGTTTCTCCACTTCCTCTTTAACCTTGAGTGCCCATTCCGGCCTCATGCGTCTCAGTTTCTGCTTGACAGGTTTAGAATTGGGGAGGGGAGGAATATGATGTTGGACAATGTCGGGATCGACCCCAGGCATGTCTTCGTAAGACCAAGAAAAAACATCTTTGAATTCTTTTAGCAAGAGAGTTAATTTTTCTTTTTCTTCTTTATTAAGAGTTGAGCCAATTTGCACAATTTGTGGGTTATTTGTTTCACCTAGGTTAACTGATAAAGTATCTTCGATTATTTCATAAGCAGGTGGTTTTTCAATTAGTTGCTTAAGTTCAATTGGTAGATCCTCGGAGGGATCTGTGCATTCACAAGTGTTGGACACAGAGGAGTAAGCAGAATCGTCTTTCATTTTATTCATGACAGGTGAAGTGACTACATCGGACAGCGGTGGGCTTACAGCAGCCGACTCTGGTACAGACTCGATACTTGGTAATACTGACTCTGGGGGAACAGGGGATAGGGAGACACGGACAGATGACTCTACAGCCTGGTTGCTCAGACCCTCCTCAGTTGGCTTGATCTGATCATCTTGGCTCTTGGCCCTCTTTTCTTCCTTCTTCCCAGCGGATTCCTCCCACATCTTCTCCATGGCTTCATTGTCCAGGTATTTCAACCAGTCTTCCTCCGGGGTCTTCTCAATTTCTTCGGGATAGAACGGATCTTGATATGGGGGCCTTTCGCAGTCAGCGAAGATTTCAAGCCCGGGGTGCCTTTTCCCAGTGGTTGGATGGATCCAGGGTTCGGGGAACCCGAAGTAAGGGAAATCATCCCCTTCTTTTACGAACTGTCCATTCAAAGTTCTGCGGTACGGTGGGAGACCCTTCACCCTTTTCTTCCATGGCCTTTGTAGCTCGATGTCTTCTACAGTGGGCTTGTACCCCAACCCAAAAGTGCCTTGTTGCTCCTTGATTTGCGGGAACTCCCGGATTCCTTGCTGGCGTCGGCCCAATCCCATTCCGGGGAAGTAGTTCATTTTGTGGACAATGTTGACCACTGCGGAGTGGACCTCAGGGAATCGGTCTTCATCTTCGATCATGTGGACTTCTTCCACGAAGAATCCTCCGATTTCTCCTTCTTCTAGCTCAGGTATTTGGACTTCAAAAATGGGAGCGTAATTTGGGAAAGCTTCATTACCCCAACTATTACCGAGGATGATCTTTACTTCCTTCTCGTGAATGTACTTGATCATTTGATGCACAGTGGACGATACAGCTTTGTTGGCATTAAGTTTTATAACTTGACTTTTTCGCTGCGCGTTTAAACTTTGATTTTAAACCGATTTTTCCAACAAACTTATGATCCAGACTAGCCGGTTGAAGCCCCTATTTTTCCTCCGATCATCCCTGGTAAGCCTTGGGCAGATTCCTTAGCCCCGATTATTTTCCATTTCTTTCCCAGTTACTAACCGTATGAACTTTTCCTTCGCAGAAATGGGTCCTTGGAGAGATCCGGATTTGCTGAGGGCCAGACAGGCCGCAGCTACCGCCCGGATGGAAGAGAGAGAGAAGAGACCAGCCGCCGAGGTTCCGAGCAGCGCCCGCCCTCTCAAGTGGATAAGGCATGGGACAGCAGCTCATCAAGACCCGAGGGAGACGTCAATTCCCCAAGTGGTGGTAGTGCTGGATACCGCTCTTAGAGTAGATCCACCATTCGGGGTACTGCTGGGAGAGTTGGCGGAAACCCAGGAGAGGGTCAGACTGGGCCTTCTCCCGAGCCAGGTAGAGATGTGTACAAACATGTGTGGATACCGGGCTTCCACTTCTTTCTTCGTTTGAGATTGTTTTGAAAAAGGAAAAGAAAAGGTCTGTTGAAAACAGATACAGAGTCGCCACTTGGTTTTTAAGGAACCAAGAAACCTAATTTTGACTCACCCAAACGGATAAGGACACCGACCCTTCACAACCAAAGAACTTGGTTCGGGGTTTTGGTACGAGAGAGGAAGGAGCCTTTATCGCGACTAAAACACCCTCAACTCGCCCCGTCTTTTGACGGGCCTCAATTAGCATCCAAATAATCATCTTATACTATGTATGGTTCGGAAATTAATACTACAGTAGTATATTACATTACATAAGAAACTTAAAAATGGAAGATCTAAAGATAAAATATCATTCATAAGATATAAATCAAACATCATGCAATGTAAAGTGAAAGATCACACAAATAAACCTAGGAAAAATCGTCTAATCATATATCAAATAATCAAGACTTCCTAATCTAAAAAGGGGGGGACATGAATTTGTTCTTGAAACAAATAAAAAAAAAGAAATCAAAATATGCTTAGCAAACTAGTATGATGCATGTTATTCTTTGAGAAAAGAAGACCTCTCAATCCCCGGGACGGATGAGAAAGGATGATTAGATCAAGGGGAAGCATGAACGTGTGATCGAGTTCATTCCTTATAATCTTCTTAGATTAAGAGTTACAAAAACCCCAAATCTTGCATGAATGCAATGCATGTATCTAAAATGTGCAAAGATTGTAGTGTGCTTTGTGTTCATGGCTTCCTAGAATGACTTAGAATTCTATAATGTGTATTAATGGATGAATGAAATCAACATAGGACATATACAAATGTAGTATGAACTATCTCCTAAGATATGAACTAATTTGGAATGCACATAAGCATCAAATCAAAGAATGAAAGTTAGGATGTGCTTGCTGTGAATAGTGGACAGAACAGTAGCATGATCTTTTGGAATTTGAAAAGAGAGGTTAGGAATGTTTTCATTGCATGATTTTTTATGGAGATGTTCCTTATTGTGTCTAGAATACAACCAAAAAAGCCAATCTTTAATAACTTTCACAGAATGTGAGAAATCATATGAACAATAGAGGTCACTCAGAAACAGAGTCCGTACTGTCGACTGAAATGTCAAAAAATCTTAGAAAATGAAAACTAATGATATAGAGGTCCATTTTATACAGAAAGATTCCTAAGACATTGAAGTTTAAGGGGAAAATAAGTTAGGACAACCCCTTTTGGAAACGTTTTCTGCAAAGGAGGTTGGAAGTGGACCTAGCTGCTGTGACAGCAAAGACAGAATGTATGGAAGGAATGTTGGGGTCCAAATGGACCATTTCCAAGTACTTCCAAGTCAAACCAAAAAATCGTGGGTGTTCTCCAATGCGTTAGGAAGACTTTCCAAGTGGCCTTGCATCCATATGTTGAGTATTGAGTTCTAGAGAAATCTTTGAACTCAACTCACTCACTGTTTTGACTCATTATTTTGAAGATTTTGGAGAAAACAAAGTTTTATTTCTTGAAACCAAATGAGAGGGATTGAGAGGGGTTTTGAAATAGACGTTTTGAAAACACATTTTTAATACTCAACAAGGATTATAGCCACTTAGAACACCAACATCAAACTCATCATTAAGAACCTCCAAGATTGTTGGAGAGATTTATTTTATTTTTTGAACACAACTTCAATACATTCCAAGAATACCTTGGAAGTATTGAGGTTATGGTCATCATCTATCAAACATGTTTTTGAGGTCAAGAGCTACTATCCATAAGGATTCACTCACCCCAAACTTCATCTCATCACTTAGATGATGATGAACTAGTAAATAAATAAAGAAAAAGAAATGGGATAAGGAGAGATGAACAATAAGTAAACAAGCAAGTAGATGATGATCAATAGATGATATTCATGAAGCATGAGACTTGTACATTGGTGTTTCACTCATATGTAATGACACTAGACATGGAAGAAGCTTCCACTCTCTTAAATGCTCACTAAAATGGTGGTTGGGAGTATTGAATGTTGAAGTGAATGGAAGTAATGAACTAAAAACAAGGTTTAGAACTCACTTTTGTTTTGAAAAATCAAAGAAGGAAGCTTCTTTCTCTCTATTCTAACCTTATCTCTACAACTTTCTCTCCCAAACTTTTCCTAAACTTCTATTTCACACCCCTAAAATGAGGAGTAATGGGGTGTTTATATAGGCCAACTTGGGGTGGTTTTGGGATTTAGAAAGTACTCCCATTGGCTCCAAACATCTGAAATCATAAAACTATGTCGTTTTGGCTTTTAATTAATCAAAATTGGACCACAAAACTAATTACAAAAATACACTGTTCTGGAGGGGAGTGCCGCGGCGGCACTGGACCAGTGCCGCGGCGGCACTGCTCCTCCCTTCGTCCAGATAATGCTGTTTAGGCCCCCTGAAGTTCCGGTATTCGCGAAAAGGCCATATTTCGTCCGAAATTCACAGAAAATGCATATGAACTCCAAATTGCGGTTATGATATACCGTTGGAAAGGTAATGGAGTCTACTTTACATAAAAAATAGTTCAGGGATAGGTCACTTTGAAAAGTTTTGCGGTATTCACGATAAAAGCTGATTTGATCGCCTTTTTCGCCTTCGGAAATTCATAATAAATTCGTTTTAAATCCGGAAATTATGTGCGATATACCGTTGGAAAGCTATTGACCTCTAGTATCCATGAAAAAATATTTGAAAATTGTTTCGGCGCCCCGGTTCCAAAGTCAAATTCTGGTCAAACTGGTCAAACCTGGGATTCCCGGGAAGTTCCGGAAACCTCTGGGAGTTCCCGGGAGCTGATGTTTTCGCTCGATTTGCTTTTGGAACTTGTTTTAACACCTTTTTCAGGATTTAAAATGATTCCGGTAAATTCAGACGATTTCGGTCAAACTTGGTCAAACTTGGTCAAACCTGGTCGAACCTGGTCAAACCTTGGTCAAACCGGTCAAAGGGGACTTTTCGGGAACTTCCGGGACTTCCGGGGGTCTCTGGGAGCTGACGATTTCATCCGATTTTTCTTAAAAACTCATTTTATTGTTTTTCTTACGACATAGCATGTTTTCAGAACTTTAGGACCAAATTTGGGAGTTTTTGGGCTTTCAGGGGCATTTCGGTCATTCTGAGCATTCTGAGAGATAGAGCTGACTTTCGAGAGTCCTTTTGAGTCTTTTTACGATCATTGTGAACCACCAAGCTATGGGTCTCCTAAATCTGATAGCCGACAAAATGGGGTGTCTACAACATGTCTCTCCAGGCTTTCCAGGGGTGGTTGTACAGCCTCTCCCACCTTATAAGTATTTTTGCCACCTTGTTCTTCATTCTTTATTTAATTTGTTCGCTTTAATGACTGACTGACTTATGCTTGTTTCTTGCAGGTCGGCTGCATGATCGTCAGAGCTGAGTCTTTCCTGCCCTCCTTGGCTGGGAGGGCCACTGCTGCTGAAGCTGTCTTGTCACGGGAGCGGTAGCTTGGGAAGCTAAGGAGGCCGCCCTGGCCCTGGAGAAAGACAAGGTCAAAGGCTTGGCTCTGGGCCTGGGTGCAGCCCACGCAGAGTCGGTGACTGCCTTGGTGGAGCTGGAGACGGCCCGGGCAAATCTGGCAGCGACGGAGGCTCTGGAGAAGGCTCTGTTTGAGTCGATGGCTGCGGGGTCAACCGAGGAGGCCTTCAAAGATGGCTTCTTTCGGGGCTATGATGACCTGAAAAGAAGATTGGCCCGAGACCATCCCGAGTGGGACATCTCGTCTTACAAAGGGATGGACTTGGACTACTGGGACATGGGTCTCTTCATTGCTGAAGGTTCTGCTACTAAGGCAGGAGCGTCTGGAGATGGTGCACCGGGTAGGGATGCTGCCCCAGGAGGAGAAGCTGGAGAGACCGATGAGGTGGTAGTCGTGGATGACACTTAGATCTTGAACCTGTATCTGCCCCTTTTTTTGTTTGGGAGGCTACTACAACTGCCCATATTTTTTACTTTAATGAAAAGGTCCTTTGAGGCCACCTTTTGCAAAGAATGTTGTTTGTTTGATTGTACCTATATGCCTGTGTATGACCGGTTGTAAGCCTTACCAAAACCTTACCTTAGTAAGAGTTTTAGGACTGTGACCGGTGGGGAACACTTAGTCTGTTGGGGACCTACTCATTGAAGGTCCCGTCTGGTCTAGTGTAGGATTTTGCTCCTGTTACTGTCCGGATGGTTTCTCTGGGCACTGTAGGTACTCAGGAATGTTTTGGAATTCCGAGAGTCCTATCAGTGCCTGGTGTGATTTCCTTTTTTGGTCCAGTATCCCCTTTCCCCAAGCTTTTGCTAAGACGGGTATTGGTAGAGGGAGTGACCGTAGGGAACCGAACTAGAACGTTGGTAGTTATAGGGTTTTTTTGGGCTTGCTATCATTAGCCACCTAGTGAGGGCCTGCCACCCATTGTAGGTTCAGGGCCTAACGATGCTCTTAAATCGGGTGTGATCCCAAGGTCTCTTGTGCCTCAGGTGTATTCCCGAGGTCTTTTTAGTACCTCGGGTGTAATCCCGAGGTCTTTTTGGTGGAGTACGGGACGAAGAATCGTTTGGCAAAAGAGAATTTTTATTTGATATAAATAAAACTGCTCGGGAGAGCTAAAAAGTTCCTAACCAATACTATTCTATGCTTCATTGAAAATACTTGGGGAGATACTGTATGTTTCAAGGGTGAAACAGGTCATGCCCATCCAGATTCTATAACCAGTACGTCCCCAGCCTGCTAATACGGACTATCCTGTAGGGTCCTTCCTAGTTTGGCCCCAATTTTTTGTGGCTCTAGACTTTGGTAGACTGGTTCACCACCTTGAGAAAGAGGTCCCCTATCTGGAAGCTACAGTTCTTGACTTTGCTATTGAAATACCAAGAGACCCGCTGCTTATAGGCTGCTACCTACAGATATGCCCGATCCCTTTTCTCTGCTATTAGGTCGAGTTCTCCTCTGAGCGCTTCCTCATTGCCTTGTTCGCTAAAATTTGCTACTTGGTAAGTTAGCAATCCAAGCTCTGTGGGGACCACTGCCTCGATGTCGTAGGTGAGGGAGAACGGGGTCTCCCCTATTGCCACTCAGGGAGTAGTGCGATATGCCCACAGAAGTGTTGGTAGTTTATTAGCCCAAAGTCCTTTAATGCTTTCAAGTCTTGTTTTAATGGACCACAAAATTGTTTGGTTCATCACCTCAGCTTAGCCATTAGCTTGAGGATGTTCTGGAGAAGAATAGTGGTTCGATATGCCGTAGCTCGTGCAAAATTTCCTGAATACTGGGGTGTCGATTTGCCTGCCATTATCTCTAACGAGTACCCGTGGTGTCGAACCTACTGACGATGTTTCGCACAATGAAACCTTCCAACTTTTTCTCGGTTATAGTTGCCAAGGGCTCGGCTTCTGCCAATTTAGTGAAATAGTCCATGGTAATGACGGTGAATTTGACCTGGCCTTTAGCCATGGGAAGAGGTCCGACTATATCAATGCCCCACTGGGCGATTAGCCAAGGGCTGAGGATTCGGGTCTGGAGCTCTCTCAGCTGGTTGATCTTGGGTGCATGTCTTTGGCACTTATTGCACTGCTTGACATATTCTTGGGAATCCCGGGCCAGCGTAGGCCAATAATAACCTTGCAACAGGGCCTTCCGGGAGAGTGCCCGGCCTCCAATATGGTTCCCACGCACTCTTTCATGGATTTTGTGCAATATTCCTTAGACCTGAGTAGGGTGAACGCATCGGAGATACGGGATAGAAAACCCCCTTTTGTAGAGGATGCCATCCACAAGGTGGTATCTGGTTGCCCGGTACTTTACCCGTCAGGCTCTATCTTTTCCTTCTGGTAAGCTATCAGTTGTGAGGAACATCATGATCGGATCCATCCAACTGGGCCCTGCATCAACTAGGTACACGTCCATGTCCTCTGAGCTGGACACACTGGGCTTGGGAAGGTATTCTACCCTTATCCCGGGCAAGTTTGACTCGGAAGATGATGCTAGAGGCGCTAGCCAGTCGGCCTTGGTGTTTTCCTCTCTCAGGATCTGCTTGATTAAGAAACCTTTGAACTTTCTACTGACCAACCCAACCAGGGCCAAGTAGGCCACCATGCTATCTTTGTGAGCTTCATACTCCTGGTTGACTTGGTTGACGACTAGCTGGGAGTCACTATATCCTTGGATTTGTTATGCGCCCATCGAGTTGGCTAACTGCAGCCCGACCAACAAGGCTTCGTACTCAGCTTCGTTATTGGAGGCTTGGAACCCGAACCTCAATGCGTATTCCAATTGGATCTCGTTAGGTGTGGTCAGGATAATTCCTGCCCTACTGCCTTGCTTATTGGAAGACCCGTCCACATAAAGTATCCAGGTTGGGGTGTCAGGCTATAGTCCGGGCAGTAGATCGGGTGGGTCGAGCTCTTCAACTGCGTCTTCTGGGTATGTGAACTCCACAAAAAAGTCTACCACTGCCTGCCCCTTGATCGCCGTGCGGGGTATGTAGACTACTTTGAATTCTTCAAACTCGAATGCCCACTTAATGATCCTTCCAAATGTCTTGGGCCTGCTCAAGACTCGGTAGAGAGACTGATCCGTGAGGACCACAATCACATGGGCCTGAAAGTATGGGCGGAGCTTCCGAGCAGAGGTTATCAGGGTAAAGGCAAGTTTCTCAATGTGGGAGTATCGGTTTTTCGCGCCTTGGAGTGTTCGGCTAGTGTAATAAATTGGGAACTGTATCCCGTGCTCCTCTCTGATGAGTGTCGAACTTACCGCGGATGGGTGACACTGCCAAGTACAAGAATAACTCCTCCTTTGGTACGGGTGTTGAGAGCATATGGGGCGACATCAGGTACTTCTTGAGTTCCTGAAACGCCTCCTCGCACTCTTTTGACCACTGAAAGCCTTTACGGAGGATTTTAGAAAATGGCAAACACCGATTGGTAGCTTGGGAAATGAATCTGTTCAATGCAGCTACTCGTCCGGCTAAACTCTGTACTTCTTTGGTCGACCTGAGCGACTGCATGTTGATAATGACCTGTATTTTTTCAGTGTTCGCATCGATTCCCTGTCTGCTCACTAAGTGTGCCAGGAATTTCCCGGGTTAGACTCCAAATGTGCACTTGGCCAGGTTCAACTTCATCCGAAATTTTCTTAAGATGCTGAAGGCCCCGGACAGGTGATCGAGATGGTTGAACTCGTTTCGGCTTTTTACCAAGAGGTCGTCAACGTACACCTCCATTAACTTCTCGATCAAGTCACATATGGTTAGCCAGGCGTTGATAAGTTACCTTGGTGTTCTTGAGACCAAAGGGAATCACCTAGTAGCAAGTACGTCCCGTGGTCGGTAATGAAAGACGTCTTCTCTTCGTTCCTGTGGATATCGCAATTTTTCTTACCCACAGCTTTGTAAAAATCCTTTTTTATTTCAAAACACAGAACACGAGTCACCACTTAATTTTTAAAAGGAAAAATTAAGAAACCATTTTAAATGAAACTGATCTTTTTTTGGAAACCAGAGATTAGCTAGGTCCGGGGATTATGGAATGAGAGGGGAAAGAGCCCGGCGGACTAAAACACCCCCTCTCATCCTATCTCGCGATAGGCCTCTACTTGACATCCTTTTAATCCAATTACTAATCTAAATGTGCCCTCAACAAATACATGGATATAGATATACATTACAAAAACATGTCTAAAGGGTAAAAATTGCTAATGGTAAAAAATAGCATTCAAAACCACATAATTCAATTAGCAAGCGATATGATATGCAATAAGGCACATGAGAACTTACCCGGGATCCAGCTGCGAATATGGAAACATGTACTGCATACAAAAAGTAGAAATCCTAATAAAAGGTCTCTAATCACATATACACATAAGGTAAATCATAATTCTAAGGTGTCGCACGTGAGGTCGAAAAATCAATAAAATTAAGAAATTGAATAAACTAAAGAGTGGCTTTGAGGAATCATACCTTAATAACGCTACAAAACAAAGGGTTAGTCCACATGCTTTAGATAAGAAATAATCTTAAATAACATTTCTAAATTTCTAGCTTAAATCTATCAAGGATGGAAGAAAAGACATAATTATGAATTCCTTCTAATTAGTTGGGAAAGCATCACTTCTATAGATATGCAAGTCTCAACCAGGAGCCACTGCAATGTCCATATAGAGATGATATAATTCCAACATGGTCACAAGGAACCCATAATTAAGCTTTAATTAGATTTAGTCCTAATACAAAAATGAATTCTAATTACAAGTATCAATCTATATGAATGAATGTATATGATATATAAACATGAACAAGGATAAGTCATGAGCTATTCATTGATTTGGATCATTTAACCTCTGGATTTAAGTTTACCTAATCATTACCGAAACATGGTTTAAACCTTAGGTCATGGAAATATCATTTGAGTCATTATTTGCAAGAATGATCAAATCTGTCATAAAAATATGAGAATTACAGAGAGTAAATCAAAACTTAAAAAATTGGAAAAACATGGTTCTCATGGTTTGATGTCAATGAATTTTGGACACAAGATGCCTCTGTAAGTCTAGTTTCCAACCTAAAAAGAAAAATCAACGATCAATGGTTTGATCTTTGGGAATTAGACTAACACTAGACATCACTCAGAAATTTACAACTCTCTGTCCAAAATTTTTGTACGATTTTCTAAAAATAGTAAACAAATCTGAAAGACTCTAATCTTTTCAGGGGGTCCTGTTAACACATTAAACTTCATAGGAAAAATTATTTGGGGTCAAGAATGCTTGATTTGCTTATTTCAAAAAGGTGTTACTGTTCTGAATTTTCGGATAGATTATTGTTGTTTCACAAAACTCGTGACCAAACCACTTAAAACATGAAATCTCATTAAAACAAAAATCACAGTGGTAAAACTTTATGTTATTGACACTTTCCCATTGGTTTCATTCAATTCCTACGTTTTGTTATTAATTAAAAATCCTTGATCAAGAGTGGTTGGTGGAATCACTGCACCCTTTGTCAAATTCACTCTTTATTTATTAACTTTAGACTATCAAATCATCAAATTTGGATTAACTTAAGTTACTTCTCCTACCATTTGATGGTCATTGGAGACTAAGAGCTCTTATGTTTATAAACCTCAATGAAGTATGGAGAAACTTCATTAAATTTTTATGTAATGAACCTAAACCATGTGGGTGGGTTTAGATTTATTGATTAAACATGCTCATATCAACCTTAATCCTCTTATGAATCATGAGTTCACAAGAAGATTAGGGAATTCCAAGTCTAAGGATTCAAGTAAGACATTGAGAGTCTCATGAATCCTAAGAAGTGTTCATAATTCAAAGAAAGGAAAAACAAAATCCAAGTATTATATATAGTTAACTAGATTTAAAGGCATAATTAATCTAGAGTCTACCTCCAAATATCCTCAACTTTGTGATTTTGAAGGACTTCCAAAAGTCAACCAAGCTCTTCAATTCTAACTCATACAACTTCTTCTTTAAGCTTCTCTAAAGTTTACTCCTAAGTGTGTTTAGAAAATTTTAAGAAGTATAAAACAAAGAAAATCAAGGTTGTAGGATTCAAGAATCTCATCCCTTTGCAATGGGATATTCATCCCCTTTATATAGGCAATTTTTAAAAGGGTATTTCAGTATTTTCACAGTAGAAATTCTGATCCTGTATATACTTTTAAAGGTACAAAAACGTGCTATATAACAACTATTTGCTAGAAAATACAGCACTCAATGGAGATAGAAGCGGCACTCACTGAATGCCGATGCGGCATTCAAAGAATGTCGCGGACAACTCTATGGACTACCATTTTTAAATTATTGCGGCGCTTGAAGATATTGGCGGCATTTACCGACTGCCGTTCCAGCAATCAGGGAGTGCCGCAACGGCATCCCATGACTGCCGTAGAGACTTCGAGTGCCGTTTTCTTCTACCTTTCCCCTTTTCCTCTTTTTTTGTTCTCTCTTTCTTTTGTTTGGATTGAAGAGCCTTTTGAAGAGATTGAATCACCTTTTCGGGGGTCAAAACGCATATGGAGGGCAAATTCTAGGGGTTTAATTTCGAATTTCAGGACCCAATTTGAATTTTGGGGGGAAGCAAAGGGTCTTTTAACCGCCTCAAACGCGGCATACACTAACTTTTATGGTAGTCCGTGAATGCCGTAGCATCGCACGACACTCACTAAATGCCACTACGGTGCTCAGTGAGTGCCACACGACACTTCATCCACTGCAGTGCACACAAAATCGAGTGCCGCATTAAGCAGGCAGACTTCTTACAAGGCCGTTTTTGCTTCATTTTCTTCATTCTCTCAAACTCTCTCTAATTTGAAGCTCTTTAGAGATTTTTCTTCTTTTTCCTTGCATTGATCTACAGGACTCACAGGTTAGTATTGCTCGATCTTGACCTCGGTTATATCATTTTCTTGCTTTCTTGTAAAGATTTTGACATACAAATTGATTCCCTTTTGATAGACTATGGCCAGTGGCTCAGGTAACCGGAAGAAGGCCAAATATCGGGCCACCCCTCATCCCTACCCTACATTCTTACTTCGGGACCCAGACTGGCACTTATCTGCCCGAGCGTTCCGCCGGGAGGTATACACATCTCCCCCTAATTATCTCTTTCAATTTCTTTCTTGAAATTCTAATGAATGCGATACGTGACTCCACGCTTTTCCTTCTGATTCATTTAAATGTACATTTTGGATACATGTGCCCTACTTTTCGTGCTCCCAAATGCCTCAATTGCTCTTCTAAGGCTTGTTCATCATTATTTTTTCTTTTTTACTATTGTTTACAAAATTTTATGAACGAATGTATGATGACAAGACGTTTCATGAATATGAATGATGAAGGTGAATGTCATGCTTGTGAAATTTTCTGAGCGTTCTAACTGCTCTTTTCACTTTATTTTATCCATTTATGTCAAATTTCTTTATTTATCCTTTATTGAATCCTTATGAATAAGCACGTGACAATAAATAAACGAGTGTGTGACAACAAAATTTTGTACGAACATAAGTGTTACGCTTGCGAACGAGCATTCCCACCGCTTGTTTTATCTATTTTACGTTCAACTTCTCTTTATTACTATTTTTCTCTTTCTCTTTTTGTTGTTTTTTCTTTTTCTTTTCTTTCTTTCTTTTCTTTCTTTTTCTTTCTTTTTTTTACCTACCTATTCACTGACACTGAATCTTGTGATTTCTTTTTGCAACTTCAGCCCATCGTGCTAAAGGGGCACGGTAGTCTAGCATATGGCTTTGAGTGGTACGGGTCTCTGAACGAGATCGTGAGGGGCTTCATCGATGCAGCGGGCTTTGGAGACTTCGTCAAGCTTTTGACGAAGAGCTCCAACAATCTCAGACAGATGCATGCCCTTTCTGAGAGATGGTGGGACACCACCAACTCATTCTACTTTGAGTTCGGGGAGATGACGATGACCCTGTTGGATTTCTCGATGATTACAGGGATCCCCTTTGGGGGGGAGTGTCTGTAGTACTTAGATGTGGAGAGAGAGTGGGACCGGGTGCTATCGCTACTTGGAGTGGTCCCTGAGGAGCCCTTGGTTACAGCCAAGTGGTTCCTTAATACATTCAGGGGCCAGCAGGGCTTCTCTGACGAGTAGATGGCCCGGGGCTTCATTATGTACATGCTTGGTAGAGAGCAGAGAGCAGAGAGCAGAGAGCAGGAAGCACATCTCTGAACCGGAGGCTTCTGGAGGGCGTAGGAGGTATAACTTCTTTATTTTTCTTCTCTCTCGCTCTTTTTTGATCTTTATTTTATCCTTTCTATTAGCATTTCAACTAATCTCTGAAAATGTGAACTTTACACCTCTCTCTCTTTTATTACAGATCTGGTCTCACGAGTATTTACATATGATGTCGCCTATGACGTGACCAGCAGATGCCCTCATTCTGCCCCAGGGACTGAAATGGAAGAAGGAATAGGTCGGGCAGAAGACCGGGGCCCATGATTTCATCTCATTCAGGAATTTCCTGACAAACCTGAGAGAGCCGCACTTCTGGTGGCAGCCGTGGGTGGATGTGCTTCCTGTAGCCTCTCCACTGATACAGAGATCGGCGGGTTACGATCCGATGAGAGTGCTGTTGGATGGCCCTCATATAAGGAGTAGTACTAGGGGAGAGAGTAACTAGGCAGTTGCTGATGGCTCCTAGAGATTTTGAGCCACGTCCCCCACCCGCGTCTATAAGAGCTGCAAAGACGCTTCAGGGTAGCGCACTCACGGCTGCCCTGGCTGGATTCTCAATTCAGGTCTTCCTGGAGTCCCCGGATGGGTACGCAGCTTTTCGTGCTGTTAAGCTGATGAGGAACTTCCCTCGGATGGAAGTGACTCGAGTGAGTTCCCTTTCAGTTTTTCATTCTTTCCTTTAGTTCTTAACGCACACACATTTTCTCATTGATTTCACTTTTCCTTTTGTAGCCTGTCCCTGCTGCATCTCAGACCCCCGCTCTGTTGTCATGGGATTGGAGTGTCAGGACAGTTTTTTGCATTGGGCAGGGCATGAATGAGGTTCCTCGATATCATGTGGGTGCTCCAACCATCCCGCTGTAGTATGACCATGTCCCGCGGGACTACGCATAGGAGGGCCTGCTCTACGCTCACAGCGTGAGAGAGTGGGTTCACGGCCGAGAGTGGAGGGTAATCTTCTAAAACTTGACTTCCTCGACTTTACACTCTCATTCTAACCTTTTTATTGTTGATTCCTTGATTTAGGCCGATGGAGACCGGGCGGCCGCTGAGGCCTATGCGAGAGTCGTGGTAAGCTTCCATTATCCTCTTAGACCTTTCTTTTTTCATTTTCATTGCAAATTTCTAATCAAGCTTGGTGATTGCATCTATTTCCCTGTCCAAGAGGAAGAGAACCCGAACTTGGTCCAACGGGTGAGAGAGCTAGAGCAGCAGCTCCAACAGTTCAGGGTAGGTCCTAGCAGAGCTCACGGAGGCACTGGATGGGGTAGAGATGGAGGCAGGGGCAGGGGCAGGGGCAGGGGCAGAGGTGGTGGTAGAGGCGGCAGCGGCGAGAGCGAGAGCGGCGCAGAGTCAGAGGATGAGCCCCTCAGACGCGTCACACGCTAGGCATGGGGCCGGGGCCGGGGTTGATCCAGCTCTCTTCTATTTTTCTTTCTGGATTTTCCGAGATGTTCTGGCACTTGGATGACTGTATATAAACATATTTTCATAGCAGTTTTTAGACAGCCGATAGGATAGGCACCTGCATAACCTACCATGATCGCTTTTATTTTTCTTTACATGCTCTTATTTGTGGGTGGGCCATAGCTTGGCCATTGCTTATTTTTTGTCTTTTCTTTTTTGTGATTACAACCATGGCTTGGTCCTTTTATTTTAATTCTTTGACTGGTGAATGCTTTATTACTTTTCCTTACAAGAATGAATGAATGAATGTTACCGTGACTTGCTCTTGTTGTACGTGATGCATAAGGCACACATTTTTATTGTTTTATTCAGTTTTCTTGTTTGTAGGTGGGCTAAGGGCATTACAAACAAATCCTGGCCAAAAAAAAGCTTTGTGCGGTACTCAATTTAGCCTGTAAAACACTCAGTGAGTGCTGCTGCGGCAGTCAACAAGAGCCATGCGGCATTTACGGACTGCCGCGCGGCACTTACCAGAGTGCCGTTTCACTTTTCTGAGTGCCGCGGGTAGGTCTAGACAGATTTACTTCTATTTATACCCTCCTCTCCTCAAAACTCCTCAAAACACTCTTCTCCTTTCTCTACTTTATTCTCAAATAGCCCCCATTAGCTCTCAAATCCTCTTCCCATGGATTGATGCTCTTTCCGGCATCGATAGGCTCAACTTTGAGTGCTTTAGACTGAACGATCTCTTCTCTTTTCGGTAGATGTTCCTAAATGAAGGTTTGCTTGGAGCCGCCATTCAGTGTTGGGATCCCTCATTCTATGTCTTCTGCTTTGGGTTCCAGGAGGTCTGTTCTCTGTTCCAGGAGTTCAGCGCTATCCTTCATACTGACCCCTTTGTGGATCCAATAGTTCCTTTGGTGCAGATCGGGTATGTTCAGGACCTAGCTGCTCTTCTTCATACATCCCAGAACGTGGTAAGCTCTTTTATCCATGATAGGAAAATTGATTTCGAGCGCCTCTCCTTTGTCTATACTCTCTCATGGGGGACTCCTATGACGGCAGGTATCAGATCATTCGGCGCAGTGCACTATCAATAGCCATGCTCTCTTAGTTCCTCTTTCAGCCTTCTTCGGATGTTCTCATATCCATTTCTTACGGTCTGTGGGAGAGGAAGAGTGTCATCATGTTGGTCTTGGGTAAAACCTTGATGGACCTGGATTATGCCCACGCTACTGGGGCCATGTTATTCTCGGGGGCACCTGTCGTCTTACAGGTTTGGCTTATAGAGCGCCTTGATCTTTTCATACATCCTTCACATCTTCGAGGGTCACTTCCCTATGACCACATGGAAAGTCATCATTTATTCCATTCTACCAATGCTTGGCTCGATTGGCTCCGAGGCCTTTCTACTGATGACATCTACTGGATCTGCCCGCAGTGGTCTTGCCATTCCGTTGTTGTGCGACTTCCGGGGCGGCCTGGTATCTGGTTACCTGGCTTGCATGCCACTACGTTCTATGTCCCTGGTCACGTGTTTCATCAGTACGGACTTCTCTAATATACTAAGGAGGACATTGCTGCAAATTTTGCGAGGAATTCGTCATGCGCCCTTCCACCATGGGAACTTTTGTTGGGGCCTGGCATAACAGGGTGGCTACTCCCTTTCAGAGGATTCCGGCTTTAATTCTCCCTACCACTGAGTACCTTTGTACAAATTCAGACTCTGGTTGCGAGACAGACTCTATAGACCTACATAGATGAAAGCAAAACAGGACAGAGCTTTATCTTTACAAAACTTCTAACAAATCCTGTCTACTTTCCTGCGCACTTGAATGTGATTTTCTTCTTTCAAAGAATGTTTTATGTTTTAGAAAATGTTCTATTATGTTCAATCAATGTATTCACTCTTTTGATCTATCCTTAGGTTATGAAAATCCTCCTTTCAATGTCTTTTCTTGGCTCTTCGTTACTTTGCTTTGAATATTGGTTAGAGCTTTATTCATTCTATACTATGAATTCTCGTCTTTTCCTTTATAGTACTTATTTTGATAGCCAGGTGATCCAGAGATGGGCTTAAGGTTTTATCTGGGTTACTCGGTTCAGCAAACGAAGTTTGCCCCTGGTCTTGGGGCTTTGAAGTGGTTTCGGGCAAACGCAAATTTGCCCCTAGTTTAGCACAAGGATTTTCTTTTAGGTTTTTCATGGACCAAAGGCTTTTGAGAGCCCGCCTAGTTATCCCTGAGAGGGTATCAGGTCTGCAGTAGTTCAGTTTAAGGCTTGACGGAAGGAAGTGCCTTTTAGGCAATTATTATTGACCGAACCGAGCTGGTTGCCTACGTATCCCCTAGTGGGAATCAGATCAAGCATAGGAGGTTTTGAAAGAAATGGTTTAAAGCAAAATATTTCTTGAGGCGATCGAGGTTAATCGGCTGCTTAAATTCAACCCTATCCAGGTCCATAAGATAGGTGGCTCCACCGGAAAGGAGAGTCTTGATGATGTATGGCCCAACCCAGTTGGGTTTGAATTTACCTCTGGGGTTATACACAGGTACTTTCAGTTCTTTGAGGACCATGTCGCCCTCAGCAAGCTTCCTCGGGCGGACCTTTTTGTTGAAAGCACGAGCTATCCTCTTCTGATATCCCCAAGTATGGTTTATTGCAGCCAACCTCTTCTCATCTAGCAACATTAACTCATAATACCTTCTCCGAGTCCATTCCAGTTCAGTCACTTCGCACTCTGCTAAAACCTGTAGAGATGGTGTTTCTACCTCAACCGGAAGGACAGCCTCCATCCCATAAACCAAATAATACAGTGTAGCCCCCGTAGAGGTTCTTACTGAGGTCCTGTATCCCCATAATACAAATGGAAACTTCTCGTGCCAATCTTTATACGTGTCCGTCATTTTCCCAAAGATGGCTTTGACATTCTTATTCGCTGCTTCCACTGCCCCATTCGTTTGAGGCCTGTACACAGAGGATTGATGATGTGTTATCTTGTACTTCTCTAGGAGTGGGATAACTTCGCCTTGGAAATGGCAGCCGTGATCTGAAATGAATTCATTCGGGACCCTATATATGCAGATTATGTTCTTTTCTATGAAGCTTACCACATCTTTAGCCTTCAAAGTTGCGTACGAAGCAGCCTCCACCCATTTAGTGAAATAATCAATTGCCACGATTATGTATCGATATCCGTTGGAGGCTTTTGGAATGATCTCACCGATAATATCCATGCCCCACACAGAAAATGGCCAAGGCATGGTCATGCTGTAGAGTTGGAAAGGCGGGATATGCATAAGATTCGCATGGATTTGGCATTTGTGACACCTTCTGACATACTCACAGCAATCTCTATCTAGGGTTGTCTAGTAATACCCTTGCCGAATTATTTTCTTTGCAAGCATATACCCATTCATGTGAGGTCCACAGACTCCTTCGTGTACCTCTTCCATCATTCTCTTGGCTTCCCTTCCATATAAGCACTCCAAAATATATATGGTGTATGATCTCTTCCACAACTTATCCGCAAAATCTTTGAATCGCCTTCCTGTCCTTCTCTGAGGCTCCCTCGGGGTACTCTCTCTCTTTAATGAATTTCCAAACATCTTCGTACCAAGGCACTTCACCCTCAACTTCTAGGGCTGCGATCATCTCGAATGAGGGTTGGTTTCTTATCTCTATGGATAGCAAGATCATGGTAACTCCCGAAGGGATTTGAATCATCGAGGCTAGGGTGGCTAGGGAATCGGCTAATTGGTTTTCTTCACGAGAAAGGTAGTAGAATGATATCTACTTGAATCGTACTTTCAAACTCTCCAGATAGTCATGGTAAGGTCTCAACTTCTCATGCTTCACCCTCCAATCACCTCGCACTTGGGATATGATCAAGTTGGAATCTCCAAAAACATCGATCCTCTAGACTTTTAAGGCCAATGCCGCTTCCATCCCAACTATACATGCCTCATACTTGGCCGTGTTATTGGTTGAATTGTACTTAAGCTTAACGGCTAACGGGGCAGGGGTTCCATCAGGTGCTACAAGGATGATCCCAACCCCATAGCCTAGTTGGTTAGCTGCCCCATCAAAGTACATTTTCCATAAATTCTCCCCTACCCCCATCACTCCTTCATCCAGGAATTGAAACTCACCATTCTCCTTGGATTCTATTACAAGGTCGGCCAGGTATTCGACAACAGCTCTTCCTTTTACGGACTTGGCAGTGACAAACTTGATATCAAATTTAGCCAACATCATGGTCCACCGGGAAATCCTACTGGTCAGGATAGGTTTTTCAAATAGGTATTTGAGTGGGTCCATTCGAGAAATTAGGGTTACAGGAAAAGCTAATATGTAGTGCCTAAGGAGGCGGGTACACCAGACCAGGGCCCAACATGCCTTCTCTAAGGGTGAGTATTTCAGCTCGTATCCGGTCATCCTCTTGCTCAAATAATAAATGGCTTTTTCCACGTGCCCTTCTTCTCCTTCTTGGGCCAATATACACCCCATTGAATCTTCGGACATAGAATGGTACAGCAATAGAGGCCTTCCGGGTGAGGGTGGTGATACGACAGGAGAGTTTTGGAGATAGGTTATGATTTTGTCGAAGGCTTGTTGGCACAGGGCATCCCATTCGAACTTCTCTCATTTTCTAAGTAGCTTAAACAAAGGGTCACAGGTGAGGGTGAGTTTTGAGATGAAACGACTTATGAACTATATTCTACCCAAAAATCCCCTTAACTTTTTCTCTTTTTTTGGCGGCTGCATTTTGACTTTGGCTTTTATTCTGGTCGGGTCCACCTCTATTACCCTCTGAGTGATAAGGAATCCTAACAACTTTCCAGTAGTGACTTTGAAGGTGTACTTCTGCGGGTTTAGCCTCATTCTAAATTCCCTCAATCTCTCGAAGAATTTTTTCAATGCCTCCAAGTGTCCTCTCCTCTCCTTAGATTTCACAATCATATCATCTACATACACCTCTACTTCCTTGTGGATCATATCGTGCAGTAATGTAGTAGCGGCTCACTGATACGTTGCCCCTGCATTTTTGAGCCCAAACGGCATCACCCTATAGCATTATGTTCCCCATGGAGTGATGAAAGTGGTTTTCTGTCTATCCTCGGGTGCCATGAGAATCTGGTTATAACCTGAGAACCCATCCATAAAGGATAAGAGCTCATGCCCCGCAGAGTTGTCGACCACCACGTCGATATAGGGCAAAGGGAAATCATCTTTAGGGCTTGCTTTGTTCAAGTCTCAAAAGTCAACACATACCCTAACATGACCATCCTTCTTTGGAACCGATACAATGTTGGCAATCCACTTCGGATACTTAGTGACCATCAAGAATCCAGCTTTCAATTGCTTTTCAACTTCCTCTTTAACCATAAGTGCCCATTCAAGCCTCATTCGCCTCAATTTTTGTTTTATTGGTTTCGAATTAGGAAAGAGGGGGATATGATGGTGGACTATTTCTGGATCGATACCTGGCATATCGCTATAAAACCATTCAGAAACATTTTTGAATTCATTTAATAGAGTGATTAATTCTTTGCTTTCTTCATTGCTACATGTAGAGCCAATAAAAACATTTTGAGGATTATCTTCATTTCCTAGATTAATCGTTAGAGTGTCCTCGATGATTTTACATGAAGATTCTTTTCTTTTTCAATTAATTTTTGCAATTCAATTGGTATTTCATGATCATCACATTCATTAAGCGCATTCGAGTAGGCAGAATTAGTCATACTTTTATTAATCTTGTTCGGGGTGATTACAACAGACATTGCAACAGTATGACGCCTTATTTGGGCCATTACAGACTCCGAGGAGGGGGGTACTTGTCACTAGACTCGAAAATCTATTCCTTGTTGACGCCTTGTTTCAGCTCCATGGTATTACAGTCCGGCAGCTTTCCCTGTTCACCCCTCTCGGCTTCTTCTCCTGCTACTGCTTCCCCAGATTCTCCCGTGTTATTCCTTTTTCCTTCTTCTTGCACTTCTTCCACCATACCCTCAACATACTTTTCCTTGACTTCAGCTCTCATAACCCTTTCTTAGCTTCCTTCCTCGGCTTTCATGCTTCTTTCGTCCAACAAATTCTGCATGGTTGGTTCTTCTAGTGCATCGACCTAATCCGTGAAAGTAGCAGTCTTTGCGGGGACCTGTAGATACGGGTCTCATACTCGGAGAACTCATGGGAGAAGAAGATCTCAAACCCCGACTTCAAGTGATTATCCTTCTGATCCACCCATGGTTCTGGGAAGCCACAAAAGGGGAAATCCTCTCCCTCCTTCACAAAGTACCCGTTAAGCGTTTTCTGGTATGGGACCAATGGTGCGTCGGCGGCCTTCTTCTTTTCTCTTGATTCTTTCTTCGACGATTGGTAACCTAGACCATGAGTGTGAGTCTGAGTAGGGATTCTTGGGAACCCCGACAGGCCTTGAAAATTCTTTCCTAACCCTATGCCCTGAAAGAAACCCATTTTCTTCATAATCCCCACGACCAACGGGCTTGCATATTGATCAAAATAGAGTGGCAGGAGCTCCCTCAACTTTTCCTCCTCAATCATGTTGATGAACTCAAACCCTCCCAAGTTCGCCTCTTCTTCTTGTAATTGTAGTTCCAGAATCGGCGCGCTTGACAAAGCTTCGGGTAGGCGGACCCAACTGTCCCTAAGGATATCACAGACTTCGAATAGTAGAAGGTATGGCCCCAAGGCTATCCAACCACGGCCTTTCCAATAGCAGATTGAAGGAGGCGGGGATGTCGATGACTTGGAATTCAGCTTCTTTGTCTTTAGGCCCATTGGTGAGATTGAGGAAGATTATCCCCATGACCATCCTCCGAGTGTTATCATACACCCTTACCTTTCGCTCGGATGGTATAAAGGTTGATTCGTCCAGACCCATTCGTTTGGCCGTTCGAAATGGGCATACGTTCAAAGCTGACCTATTGTCGACAAGACAAGCGGGTACAATATTCCCCAAGCATTCGACGGTGACATATAGCATCTTGTTGTGAACGGGTCCTCCAGGGGGGTGTCATTTGAGGAAAAGGTGATAGCCAAAGCTGAATTTTTACCGATCATCCCTCGAAGGTCTTCCGGGGCTGTGTTGATAGAAACATCGGACTGGTTTAAGGCATCCAAGACTGCGTGCCTATGTCGTCTGGAAGCGATCAGCAAACCCCAGATAATGATGTTAGCCTGAGTCTTCTTTAATTGCCTCAACACCCTGTCTTCTTCTGCTTCTTCATCTATTTTTCCCTTCCCTTTATCCAATTCCCTTCCTGGGTGATCTTCTTCTAGTTCATGCGGTTTGAAGTGTTTGCCTGACCGGGTCAAATGACTAACTTATTCCTTTGCCTACAAGTTGTTAACCTTTGAAACAGCTTTCAAACTATCCCTTTCTATTCTTACCTCTTAGTCACTTTCGCACCACAGATCATCTTCTACCTGATCTACATTGTCAGCTTCCTGAACCCACCAATCCATCTGTTTGGACGTTCCCTCTTCATACTTTACCAATTGATTCCCCAAAGTGCAGATTACCAAATCCACTAGTAGCTGATAAAACTTCCTTGGTGTCCCGGCCTTAGTGATTAGCCTAGACGGATCGAAGATCGTCTCTTCTATCCCCAAGAAGTAGAGGCCTTGTGGTGGTGGTACAGCGTGATGATTTGGTAGTGGATTCCTAGTAACATTGAGAGTTTTAACAGGCAGTTCAGATATCACCTTGTTATCAATGAGGTCCTGGATTTCATGCCTCAACCTTGTACACCGATACGTAGAATGACCCTTCTATTGGTAAAATTTGTAATATAAATCCTCCTGGAAGCTTGGCAGAAGCGGATTTGGTAAAGGTCGAGATTCCAATGGGTGAAGATGCCCCTTTTCTATCAGCCTATCAAGAGCGGTTGACATTGACACCCCCAAATCTGAAAACTTCCTTGGTTGTTTGTCCCCTCACCTTCTTGGCGCTATGTCGAACTTTCTCTCTGGTCCTCTTAATGCATTGACATCAGTGGGGCCAGAGTGACCCCCCGAATGTCCCCTGTTTGTCTCGTAGTTCGGCCTCCTATATCGATTCGGTTGTTATTCCCTCTTAATCACCCCTTCTTGGATTGCATCCTCTATCCTCGTTCCTACATCAAAAACTTCAGCGAAAGTGTTGATTGACTAAAACCTCAACTTCTCTTGATACACCGGTTGGAGATTTTTCATCAGCATTCGAATTTGGTCTTTTTCTGACAGTCTCTATACAATCTTACCTGCTTTCCCTCTCCATCTGCTTAAGTGGAGGCGAATGATTCTTTGTTCCCCTGCATGATGGTTTCCAAGTCTCTGACTGTGACATCCAGGTCTTGGTTGTATTCACCTCCTCCCAGACCCTAGTCTTGCTCGGTTCAAGCGTAAGATACCAGGAGAAGGAAGCCCCGGTTAAAGTCTATTGGAACAGGACGGACATCATGGTGGTGCTCAGCCCACTTGGTTGAAAAGCTCCAATACACATTCTCACATGACTACGCGGATTCCCTGTCTCGTCGAACTTATCAAAAACTGGCATTTTGAAACCGACAGGTAGCATCTCGTGGACCCTATCGTACAGACCTTCTAACTCCATCAGATATGTGTCGACCACATGAGCCTTGCGCATTACTCTTTCTAGTTTTCTATCTTTTCGACCATTACCCTCTCTTTATCAGTCTTTTCCCTTTCCACCCTTTCCCTTTCTGCTCTAAGAACTCCGGCCCTTGGCATCTTTGGGTCATCATACCAACCTTATTTCCTTGCAACAGGCAGATTGATATTCGGTGGATTTGCAATTGGTGGTAAGTGTGCTATTGTCTCCATCATAACCATCATACGGTTCATGTTTTCGTCCTGCCTCCTCATTTGTTCTGCTTGTTGCTCTACCAATGCTCTCAATTCTGCTACTTCCCCATTGTTCCGTTCTTCCGCCATCTCGAAGTTATCTTCTCTTCTTACTAGCCTTGATGTGGGACCTCTAAACCAGACCGTGCCCGAAATTGATGCTATTTTTGCCCTACAAAAGAATTTTTAATGATTTTTTTCAAAACTTTTGTCATTTCCTTTTATTTTTTAAAAACATTTGGTAAAAAGTTTATGAATGGTTTAAATGTCACACGGATGCAATGCATGTGTGCCTACTCTATATGCAAAAGAAAAGAAAATTCTAATCCTAGCACGTAGACACATAAGCAGATAAAATCCTTACCCATATTAAATGTGCTGATTTTTCCTCTCATTGTGATCCTTATTACCCTTTTTCGAAACTTGATTATTTTAAAAGACTTTTGAATTTCACAAAAAGATCTTTTGAATGCAATTCTAAACTAGAAACTTTTGAGAATGAAAATATGTAAAATTCTTGCTTCAAAACTTATTTTGAAAAGCACTTCTTTAGAAAACAAAATATCTTGCCAATGACTGGCTTGGAATTTTAATCAAGGGAACCTCAAAGTATGATATTTTTGGGGGTAGAACCTTATGTTGCTTAAAAAAAATTTTAAAATTCTATTGCGTAGAAGGATCTCATGATTGGATTATCACCATATTTTTCATGAATTTGGATACATACAAGGTCAATGATGCTTAGCTAACAAGACACAAGGGATGTAATCTTATAATCAAGAATTAAGCAAGTTCCCAAATATCGTGGGACATGAAGAAGAATTGCTCAAAAGTGATTAAGAGTTTACATGCCCCGTATTTAGTGAACATCGTCATCATCTCAAATAACCCCTTCCGGGCATACAAGACTCCCTAGCATATAATCCTAATCAAGAATTAATTTTCCTATTTTTTTAAAGGTTCTAGAGAAGCTACCATGCAAAGGCCAGGTTTTGATCAAATAAGGGACCCTTGACACACATCCTATAGGATGCTTTATATACCAACACATGGTACCAGATCAAGGGTGATCACATAGTTCCATGATAACTTGGCCGATCGGGATGCCCCGAGCCTCCACGGTCATAATTCTATGTAATCGACTGGCTAGAGATGCAAGTGAAATGCAACATGCACATAAAAATTGATTAATTCGATTAAAAGGATGCTTTCAAGTCTAATCCTCGAGTGAACCCAAAATTAGAAATTCTGGTCTGCGAAACTAGAGATTTTGGGTTCGATCTCCAGCAGCGTCGCCAGATTGTGGATATCGCAATTTTTTTTACCCACAGCTTTTTCAAAATCCTTTGTTATTTCAAAACACGGAATATGAGTCGCTACTTAATTTTTAAAAGGAAAAATTAAGAAACCATTTTAAAGAAAACTAATCTTTTTTGGAAACCAGAGATTAGCTAGGTCCGGGGATTATGGAATGAGAGGGGAAGGAGCCCAGTGGACTAAAACACCCCCTCATATCCTATCTCGCGTTAGGCCTCTACTTGAAATCCTTTTAATCCAATTACTAATCTAAATGTGCCCTCAACTAATACATAGATATAGATATACATTACAAAAACATGTCGAAAGGGTAAAAATTGCTAATGGTAAAAAATAGCATTCAAAACCACATAATTCAATTAGCAAGCGATATGATATGCAATAAGGAACAAGAGAACTTACCCGGGATCTAGCTGCGAATATGAAAACATGTAATGCATGCAAAAAGTAAAAATCCTAATAAAAGGTCTCTAATCACATATACACATAAGGAAAATCTTAATTCTAAGGTGATGTACGTGAGGTCGAAAAATCAATCAAATTAAGAAATTGAATAAGCTAAAGAGGGACTTTAAGGAATCATACCTTAATAGTGCTACAAAACAAAGGGTTAATCCACATGCTTTAGATAAGACATAATCTTAAATAACATATTGAAATTTCTAGCTTAAATCTATCAAGCATGGAAGAAAAGACATAATTATGAATTTCTTCTAATTAGTTGGGAAAGCATCACTTCTATAGATATGCAAGTCTCAACAAGGAACCAATGCAATGTCCATATAAGTATGATATAATTCCAACATGGTCACAAGGAACCCATAATTAAGCTTTAATTAGATTTAGTACTAATACAAAAATGAATTCTAATTACAAGTATCAATCTATATAAATGAATGTATATGATATATAAACATGAACAAGGATGAGTCATGAGCTATTCATTGATTTGGATCATTTAACCTCTGGATTTAAGTTTAACTAATCATTACTGAAACATGGTTTAAACCTTAGGTCATGGAAATATCATTTGAGTCATTATTTGAAAGATTTATCAAATCTGTCATAAAAATCTGAGAATTAAAAATAGTAAATAAACACTTCAAAATTGGAAAAGCATGGTTCCCATGGTTTGATGACAATGCATTTTGGACACAAGATGCCTCTGTAAGTCTAGTTTCCAACCCAAAAAGAAAAATCAAAGACAACGGTTCGATCTCCGGGAATTAGACAAATACTAGACATCACTCTCTGTCCAGAGTTGTTGTACGATTTTCTAAAAATAGTAAACAAATCTAAATGACTCTAATCTTTTCAGAGGAGTCCTATTAACACATTAAACTTCATAGAAAAAATAATTTGGGGTCGAGAATGCTCGATTAAAGCTTTGATTTGCTTATTTCAAAAAGGTGTTACTGTTCTGAATTTTCGGACAGATTATTGTTGTTTCACAAAACTCGTGACCGAACCACTTAAAACATGAAATTTCTTTAAAACAAAAAATCACAGTGGTAAAACTTTGTGTTATTGACACTTTCCTGTTGGTTTCATTCAATTCCAACGGTTCGTTATTAATTAAAAATCTTTGATCAAGAGTGGTTGGTGGAATCACTGCACCCTTTGTCAAATGCACTCTTCATTTATTAACTTTAGACTATCAAACCATCAAATTTGGCTTAACTTAAGTTACTTCTCCTACCATTTGATGGTCATTGGAGACTAAGAGCTCTTATGTTTATAAACCTCAATTAAGTATGGAGAAACTTCATGAAGTTTCTAAGTAATGAACCTAAACCATGGGGTGGGTTTAGATTTATTGATTAAACATGCTCATATCAACCTTAATCCTCTTATGAATCATGAGTTCACAAGAAGATTAGGGGATTCCAAGTCTAAGGATTCAAGTAAGACATTGAGAGTCTTATGAATCCTAAGAAGTGTTCATAATTCAAAGAAAGGAAAAACAAAATCCAAGTATTATATATAGTTAACTAGATTTAAAGGCATAATTAATCTAGAGTCTACCTCCAAATATCCTCAACTTTGTGATTTTGAAGGACTTCCAAAAGTTAACCAAGCTCTTCAATTCTAACTCATACAACTTCTTCTTTAAGCTTCTCTAAAGTTTGCTCCTAAGAGTGTTTAGAAAATTTCAACAAGTATATAACAAAGAGAATCAAGATAAGGTTGTAGGATTCTAGAATCTTATCCCTTTGCAATGGGATATTCATCCCCTTTATATAGGCAATTTTTAAAAGGGTATTACAGTATTTTTATAGTAGAAACTCTGATCCCGTATGTCCTTTTGAAGGTACAAAAACGTGCTATATAACAACTATCTGCTGGAAAATGCGGCACTCAATGGAGATGGAAGTGGCACTCAGTAAATGCAGCAGCGACACTCAATGAATGTCGTGCGACACTCACTGAATGCCGATGCGGCATTCAAAGAATCCCACGGACAACTCTCTGAACTGTCGTTTTTAAAATATTGCGGCACTTGAAGATATTGGCGGCATTCTCTGACTGTCGTTCCGGCAATCAGGGAGTGCCGTAACGGCATCCCGTGACTGCCGCAAAGACTCCGAGTGCTGTTTTCTTCTACCTTTTCCCTTTTCCTCTTTTTTTTGTTCTTTCTTTCTTTTGTTTGGATTGAAGTGCCTCTGAAAGAGCTTGAATCACCTTTGGAAGCCCTAGATTAGTGGGATATTATCATCATTGGATCCTGAGCTAACACTCCCTTTAATTCGATTGTTTGGTCAAAATCGGGGTGTCTACAGTCCCCGAGATACATGCTGATCTGATTGTATCCCGAGTACGCATGCATGAAAGAGAGAAGTGAGTGATCGGCCATGGAGTCTACAAGGAGGTCTATCCTAGGTAGCGGATACCAGTCCTTGGGGCAGGCCTTGTTCAGGTCGGTGAAATCCACGCACATCCTCAACTTTCCATTGCTCTTCTTGACCAGTACTACATTGGCTAGCCAGTCAGGATATTGCACTTCCCAGACTGATCTTGCTTTGAGGAGTTTTTTGATCTCTTCACGCACCGCTCTCTGCCTCTCCGGGGCCATGCCCCTCCTCTTCTGCTTGATTGGGTGGTAATATGGATCCAGTGTTGATTCGATAGGACATGACCCGGGGATCAATTCTGGGCATGTCCTCATGGCTCCAGGAGAAGACGTCTTTGCTCTCTCTCAGGAATCGTATCAACTTTTCCCTGTGGCTTGGCTCCAAGAGAGTGCCAATACTGACCGCCCAGTCGAGGAGTTGGGGGGTCCAGCACTACTTGTTCCTAGGGGTGAACAAAAAAACCAAAAAATTGAAAATCGACCGAAACTGACCCACCAAAAAACCGATTGGTCAGTTTATAAAATACATGTACAAGCTAAAACCGATCAAAACCGCAAAATTGACCGAAACCGAACCTATTGGTCGATTTTAAAATACACAAAAAACTGACCGAAACCGACCGCGTACACCCTTACTTGTTCCAGCTCTTCTACATGGCCTACTCCATCCTTCACGTCCCTCGGATCCATCCCTTGAATACTGAGTGTTTCTATAATGGGCTCTCTGCGTAAGGAGCTAACATAATAGCTCTGGGCGGTTCCTTGATCTCCCCTTAGGCTCCCCGGACCCTGGGGGGTTGGGAACTTGACAACCAGGCTGTATGTTGGCACAACTGCCATTGCTTTATTGAGCGTCGGCCTCCCAAGGATGATGTTGTATGCAGACAGAGCCTCCACAGCTATGAAATTTTCCATCACCGAGACTTGCTGCGGGTAGCTTCCCATCAAGACCAGCAACTCGATCATCCCAAGCGAGTGCATGCTAGAGCCGTTGAACCCAATCAAGGGGGTGGCCACCGGTCGGAGCCTATCCCTCAATATCCTGAACTGATCAAAAGGCTGAGGTAAATAGAATATATGAGGAGTTGCCCGTGTCTACTAACACCCTCTTTACCATGTAATTGGATATGGAGAGCGTCACTACCAGTGGGTCATCATGGGGGCAGTGCAGGTCCTGTACATCATTAGATGAGAACGACAACACATCGATTGGTGGGGGGTTGACTGATTGGACATGCAGGATATCTACTCGGGATGCCCGAGCATGCCTCTTTCTGGCCGACTGTGAGTCCCCTCCGCCCGATGTTCCTCTGGAGATCATGTTAATTTGATCGAGGGTTGTGGTGACTCGAGAGCTCTAGCGTCTGGCCAGGGTCGTCTATCCGCGGTGATGAACTCGACAAGGTGACCCTGCTCGGTAAGCTTTTCGATGGTGATCTTTAGCTTGAAGCAATCATCTATATCATGACCGTGATCTCTGTGGTATCGGTAGAACTTATCCCGATTTCTCTTTTCAGGCGCGCTCTTCAGCTTTGTCGGCTGTTTGAGCAGCCTACGAGCCTCGGCAGCTGCCATGACTTCATGAATGGCTCAGAAAAGAGGTATGAAGGCAAATGGACCTTGATCCCGACCACCTTTCTGTTGATCCTGCTTCGGCTTCTTTCCCGAGCCTTTCTCGGATCCTTTGCATTTCTACTTTGGCTTTGGGGAACCCTCCTCCACTTGGCTCGCACATTTAGATTTCAAGAACTCCTCAAAATTAATGTATTTTCCCACCCTTTCTGAGAGTTCTACCAAAGTGGTTGGTCGATTATGGTGGAACGACGTGGCCACCTTGGTGTTCTGAACTCCCAGTAGAAGGCGGTGATCGCGACTACCTCGTTTAGGTCATGAATCTAGAGCTTGTGTTGGTTGAATCGATCGACATAATCCTTCAGGGACTCCCCTTGTCGCTACTTGACGGTTAGTAACTGGAGGTCTTGCTGTGGCCTGCCAAGCATCCCTATGAACTGACTGACTAAGAGCTTGCTGGGTTCCTTAAAGTCGTCGACTTATCGGGACTTCAGGGAGTGGAACCACAGTGCTGTCGGGCCCCTTAGGGTGCTAGGGAAAGCCAAGCAATGGGACTCGTCGGCTTTAGTGGCTAGTGCCATCTGAGCCTTGTATGTCCGAACATGGTCAACCGGGCAACAAGAACCGTCATACAAGTCAAGATGAAGTTGCTTGGGTGGGATGGCAAACCGTGTGATCTATTCGGTGAATGGTGACTCAGTGTCAGTGTTGGCGTAATTGTGACCTGGCTTCCTTAATCTTTCAATCTACTTTTCTAGGTCATTGATTCGGGCCTCTACGTCCTTCCAACTGCCAGCCTGCCATCGCGCTCAAACTCGGTACGCTTGGCGTCACGTGCAGGCTCGGGGCGGTAGGTCGGGTCGGATGAGGAGGCTTTTTCTTCAAAGTGTGCTGTCTTTAGTAATAGGGCTCGACTCTGGCTACGGTCAATCGTGTGCCTAAGGTTGCTGCAGTTCCTGACCGACTGGTCCTAGACTGATTCCCGAGCCTGTCGCTCTCGTCCTGCCTCTCTAGCAACTCATCTATTGTTGATGATGTCTCGGGCGTCCCCCGGGCGGTTTTTACTGGCCCGGGGATGTTGCCTGGTCCGTATAGGATCCTAGCGATGCTCGTCGTTGTCGTTCAACCTCCTGGGGAGACATCGGCGTGGTATAGGCACGCCGTCTGGTACGCCGGGGTACCTGGCCACGCTCGTCATTCCCGAGCTGAACCTCGGCCTGCGGGGGCTTGGTCTGTCGGGCCAGAAGAGCCTTAATTTGTCGATGGGTCTGGCGCTGGCCCTCCAGAAGTTGCTCCAGAGCTGTAGTGACTCTCTCAAGAGTCATGGAACCCACTGATTGACCGGCCGGCGAATCCGCCTGACCTGACGGCTGAGCAGTCTTCTTGTATTTCCGTGGAGGAATGTGATCAGTCAAGAGATTTGTTGATGGAGAAATTTGTCGCTTACCCATAGACGGCGCCAAACTGGTGATGCCAAAAATTGGTAGGAAAGTAAGAACAATAAATCAAGACAAAGAACGTTTGTATGTGGTTCGGCCCCATTAATTAGGAGACCTACGTCCACGTGTGCGTCAGATCAAGTTCACTAACAAATCACCGATGGCCTTTGGTGAACCAACAAGGAGGGCGGTACTACCAGAGACTGGCCGGGTATATGCATATGAGTGATGTATATTACTATTCTCATCAGATAAGAATGTCCTCCTCCTCAATGGGGGTGAGTGGCCCCTTTTATAGACGCAAGAGACCACTCATACAAGGTAAGTGAAACTGATTAAGAAGCCTAATCTAATTACAACTGATTTACACACATCATGGAGGTTTCCTAAATGGATTAGGAAACAACTTGCACTTTCCCTTAGTCCTCTATCTAGGATAGGAAACTGTTTGGAATCTTATTAGGCAAGCCATGGGATACACCCGGGTGGCATCTGCTGTCGACAACCCGGGATGGCTAAATAGAAGACCCCCTTTTTGGACGACGTGGCATCTCTTTACTGAGGTGGCGGTTAGACTTTGACCTGATATTTGTGTACATATCATATTGTGTGTTGGAAATTTATGTATTTTTTCCTTAATTAATATCAAGATTAAACTGTACTTGGTATGTGTTTTTTCTTTAAATGCTTTCCAAATTAGCATCTCAAGTAACACACATTCCACTTTGATAATCAAAACATTATCCACACAATATAAATAGAAGAATTTCCTGAACTATTCCATTTTATGTGTATTTGAATGTAAATGAAGACAAACTTATTTAGAACCAAGTTAAAGGTTGTGACTACAAAGTTCTATTTTTCAAATTCAAATAAAGGGCGAGGAATATTCCAGTTTGACAAATGGATCCAAGTCTGGTATGGCATTGATTGTGATCCATTGAATAATAAATTCAAACATTTGAACATGAAGCATTAAATTCAACACGCATGTTCTTTTGACTTGGTGTCGTGTGTTCTGAACCCATAATGCAGTCAGGCAATGCTAAACATGGGTGTTGCATTACATCATTACTGCCACATGCAATTTGTCTGTATATATGCCCAATTCTTTTGTTTGCTTCCTCACTTCATGCTCTCCAAAGATCGAACCGTACGTGGACACTAAAACACAAAGAAAGGACGAATGAAATCGAAATTTTTTTTGAGGACGTATAGAACACAAATGCCACATTAATTTAACAGAATTGACGACTTATAAACGTCGATCGATCAATCAAACAAAAATGAAAATTTGGCTTAGAAAAGCTTTCAGTGATGTTTATGAAGCAATGATGATTTGGGGGGGGGGGTGCGATTAAGGAAATGATACTACATGGTCACTTTTTGCGATTAAGGAAATGATATTACATGGAATGATATTACATGGTCACTTTTTTTAGAGAGAAAGTTGCTGGTGTAGGGTGGGATGGGATGCTTTGTTTTTTGAGATAAGTCGAGAGATGGTCTCATAACTCTCATTGTGCCAACCGTCCCTGAAATTAGGAAATTCAGGAGAGAGAGATGGAGAATAGTGGTTGAGGGTAGTTACTCAATTCAAATTGTTTTAAAATGACATTTTAGTACCCTTGTTAAAATATTTTTGAGTAGAATACTTTGCAAATATTAATGTAATTATTGGTATAAGAAAATATTTATTCATTAGTAGCCCTACTTCTCCCTTTATATATTAGTATAGATAGACATATATGAATTCAATATTTATGTCGATTTTTTAGAAAATAGACATAAAAGAGTTGAAACTGACATAAATGAATTCAACATTTATGTCAATTTTTTAGAAAATAGACATACAAGATTTGAAACTGACATAAATGAATTCAACATTCACTACAACAAAATAGGCCTTTAAAGACAGAAAAATGTGTTGCAATTTGTCACAAAATATGTCACTTGTTGTTTTACCAGCATTTACTTAACTGTTATAATAGGTGCTGTCGGTAAGCCTTGTTGAGACACTTACCCAACTGTTGGTAAAACTGTCGGTAAAGGTTACTTTGTAACGACAGAGAAAAAGTGTCATTAAAAGTCACTAAATGTTACTTTTGAAGTGGCATATATTTGTGAGTAATGACAAAACAAAAGTGTCATTAGAACTGTCACTAAAAGCTACTTTTACTAACACACACACACATATATATATATATATATATATTTGTGTCGCTATGAGTGTCACTAGAAATTGCACCAATATTTTTTCTAACAGTCTACCAAGGTTTGACCTTAAGACCTCCTTGAATGTGTGGCCGTCTTGAATCTGATTGACCAAATAGTTAACTTTCAACTACAAGTACGAAAACTATTTATTTGTATATAATAAAATCATGTACTATTAATATATATTTAAAGTATTAAATACCATTAGTAATACATTTTATATTACTAATATATTTACTTCTTTTTATATTATATATTACTATAATTATTATTATCGAATACATTTATTTTATTTTTTATTTAAATAATTATTTTTTATTAAATTTAATACAAAATAACTACGTATCCAATACTAATAGAATATCAGTACAATCCAGGAGCATAATTATTTTTTGAACATATAAAATCACACCAAACACCTATATAATATATTCTTTCAACATAATCACTTTTACAATTCATTAATTACCCAAATACCACAACTACTATAATCTATTCTGACAAAAGTAATTTCAAAGCTATCGCAATCACAAAGCGGAAGCTACCCTAAAATGAGCTGTATATTGTTTCTTGTGTTTTCCTTCATGCTTAAATAACATTAAATATTAAAAAAAATTAGACAGAATTACCGACGTCGTTTTATTAAAGTAGTGTGGACACGCGGAATCGTTCATCCACTTGTTTGTTTTGAAATCGTTTTGAAAAGGAAAATAAAAGGCCGGGTCTGTTGTAAACAGATACAGAGTCTCCACTTGGTCTTTTAAGGAACCAAGAAACCTAATTTTGACTCACCCAAACGGATAAAGGTCACCGGTCATACATAACCAAAGAACTTGGCTCGGGATTTTGGTACGAGAGAGGAAAGAGCCTTTGTCGCGACTAAAACATCCTCAACTCGCCCCATCTTTCGACGGGCCTCAATTAGTATCCAAATAATCATCTTATACAATGTATGGTTCGACAATTAATACTATGATAGTATATTACATCACATAAGAAAATTTGAAATGGAAGATCTAAAGATAAGATATCATTCATAAGATCTAAGCCAAATATCACACAATGCAAAGTGAAAGATCACACAAATAAACCTAGAAAAAATCGTCTAATCATGTATCAAGTAATTAAGTTTTCCTAATCTAAAGGGACATGAATTGTTCTTGAAATAAATAATCAAAGAAATCAAAATATGTTTAGCAAGCTAGTATGATGCATGTTAATCTTTGAGAAAAGAAGACCTCTCAATCCCCGGGACGGATGAGAAATGATGATTAGATCGAGGGGAAGCATGGACGTGTGATCAAGATCATTCCTCATAATCTCCTTAGATTAGGAGTTACAAAAGCCCCAAATCTTTGCATAGATGCAATGTATGTACCTAGAATGTGCCAAGGTTGTAGTGTGCTTTGTGTTCATGGATTCCTAGAATGACTTAGAAGTCTAAAATATGCATGAATGGATGAATGAAATCATCATGGGATATGTACAAATGTAGTATGAACTACTTCCTAAGATATGAACTAATTTGGAGTGCATATAAGCATCAAATCAAAGAATGAAAGTTAAAATGTGCTTGCTGTGAATAGTGGACAGAGCAGTAACTAGATCTTTCAAAAGTTGAAAAGAGAGGTTAGGAATGTTTTCAATGCATGGTTTTTATGGAGATCTTCATTATTATGTCTAGAACACAACCCAAAAAGCCAATCTTTAATAACTATTACAGATTGAGATAAATCATATGAACAATAGAGGTCACCAGAAACAGAGTCCGTACTGTCGACTGAAATATTGAAAACTCTTAGAAAATGAAAACAAATGATCTACAGGCCCATTTTATACCGAACGTTCCCTAAGACATTTAAGTTTAAGGGAAAAATAAGTTGGGATCACCCCTTTTGGAAAATTGTTATAAAAAAGAAGTTGGAATTAGACCAAGATGCTGTGACAGCAAAAACAGAATATCTGGAGAGAATGTTTGGGTACAAATGGACCATTTTCAAGTATTTTCAAGTCAAGCCAAAAATCATGGGTGTTCTCTAATTAGTTAGGAAGACTTTCTAAGTGGTCTTGTATCCATACATTGAGTATTGAGTTCTAGATAAATCTTTGAACTCAGATCATTCACTGTTTTGACTCACTGTTTTGAAGATTTTGGAAAAACTAGAGTTTTCTTTCTTGAGATCAAAATGAGGGGTTTTAAGGGGGTTTTGAAATAGATGTTTTGAAAGTATATTTTTAACATCAAATAGAGATTATAACCACTTAAAATGTCAACATCAAACTCATCATCAAGAACCTCCAAGATTGTTGGAAAGATTCATTTTTATTTGAGCATAACCCCAAGAATACTTTGGAAGTATTGAGGTTTTAATCATCATCTATCAAACATGTTTTTGAGGTTAAGAGCTACTATCCATAAGGATTCACTCACCTCAAACATCATGTCATCACTTAGATGATGATGAACTAGTAAGTATTCAAAGAAAAACCAAGAAAAAATAGGGGAAGAAGATATGAACACATATATAGACAAGAAAGTAAATAGCAATCAATAGATGATAGTCAATGTGATTTTGGACTTGTAGCTTAGTGTTTCTCTCATAAATTTTGACATTTGGACATGGAAGTAGCTTCCTATCTCATGAATGCTTAAGAATGAAGGTTGGGGTGGACTTTGAATGTGAAGTATATAGAAGAATAATGGAAGAAAACAAGATTAAAACTCACTTTCTTATGAAAAATCAATGGGAGAAGCTCCCTTTCTCTCTTCTAAACCTATCTCTATCGCTCTTCTTCTCTACAACTTTTCAAGCTTTGCACTTGGCCCCCCCAAAATGAAGAGCAATGGAGGGTTTAAATAGGCCAATTTGGGGTGGTTTTGGGGTTTTAGAAGTACTCCTATTGGTCCCAAACAACTGTGAACACAAAACTATGTCGTTTTGGCTTTCAATTGATCAAATTGGACCCCCCAAAAAATTACAAAAATAGACTATGCGAGGGTTGAGTGCCGCGGCGACACTGGGCCAGTGTCGCGGCGGCACTGCTCCTCAGAGGCCCAAAAATTTACGTTTAGGCCCCTAGAGGTTCCGGTATTCGCGAAAAGGCCCTATTTCGTCTGAAATTCACAGAAAACGCATACGAACTCCAAATTGAGGTTGTGATATACCGTTGGAAAGGTAATGGAGTCTAATTTACATAAACAAATAGTACGGAGATAGCTCACTTTGAAAAGTTTTGCGGTATTCGCGATAAAAGTCGATTTGATCGCCTTTTCCACCTTCGGAAATTCATAATAGATTCATTTGAAATCCAAAAATTATGTGCGATATACCATCGGAAAGCTATTGACCTCTAGTATTCATGAAAAATGTTTGAAATTTGTTACGGTGCTCCGGTTTCAAAGTCAAATTTTGGTCAAACTGGTCAAACCTGGGATTCCCGGGAAGTTTTGGGAACCTCTGGGAGCTCCCAGGAGTTGACGTTTTCATGCGATCTTCTTTTAAAAACTCATTTTAACACTTTCCACATGATCTAGAATGATCCCGGCGAATTTGGACGATTTCGGTCAAACTTGATCAAACTTGGTCAAACCTGGTCAAACCTTGGTCAAACCGGTCAACGGGGACTTTCTGGGAACTTCCGGGACTTCTGGGGGTCTCTGGGAGCTGATGATTTCATCTGACTTTACTTAAAAATTCATTTTCTTACTTTTTTATGACATAGCATGTTTCTAAAACTTTTTGGTCCAAATCTGGGAGTTTTCGGGCTTTCAGGGGCATTTTGGTCATTCTGAGCATCTTGAGAAATAGAACCAACTTCCAAGAGTCCTTTTGAGTCTTTTACGATCATTGTGAACCACCAAGCTATGGGTCTCCTAAATCTGATAGCCGACAAAATGGGGTGTCTACAGTTTGCCCCTCTTTGGCATGAACTTGCGAGGCAACACATATCGCAAGCGAGTGCCAAAGCTTTGAAGAGACTGGTCTTTTTGGAGGCTATAGATTTAGGATAAAAGCGTTGCAAAGATGCAATGATGAAAAATATGATGCTGAGGTCAATGCTGGTCGCGCTCTGCGTGAGCTGCCTACGTATCCCAAAGGGAATCAGACCAGGACGTGGTTCGGGGCATAAAGGAACAAATCACACATGCATAACAAGACATGCGGATGCTATGCTATAAGGATGATATGCAATGCATGGATGTGATATGAATTGTGTCATGAGTCCTATCATGTCTAGTGTTATGATCCTAGTATGAGCAGGTGCTGTGGGGTGTGCCACTCCGAGTGGGCTGGTGTTGTGCTAGTGTTTGCGACTGTGATGTACTGGATGACTCGGATAAGGACATCAAGGTTTAGAAGACTCTAGGTCTAGGGGCAAACTTCTGGAATTTGGGAAGTGTGCTTTGTAAGCAAAACGGATCGAACACGGGGTCCTCGAGGATGATAACTAAAGATAACTGACAAGTGAGGGAGCTCACGATAACTGACAGTTTGAGGAAACCAGAGTGAGGAAGCTCAGGAGCGACAAGTGAGAAAGCTCATAATAAGTGAAGAAGCTCATGATCTTGGACAAAGGAGTGAGGAAGCTCACAATACGTGAGAAAGCTCACGATAAGCGACAGGCAAAGAAGCTGACAATAATCAATATGTAGGTGAGGGGGACTCATGATTTGGACAAATGAGTGATGAAGCTCACGATAAGTGAGAAAGCTAACGGTTTCAGAGGAAGGAGTGAGGAAGCTCACGATAAATGAGTGGTGAGGAAGCTCATGATTTTGGACAGAGGAGTGAGGAAGCTCACGATAAGTGGGAAAGCTTATAATTTTAGACGAAGGAGTGAGGAAGCTCACAATAAGTGAGAAAGCTCATGATTTCAGACGAAGGAGTGAGGAAGCTCACGATAACCGAGTGGTGAGGAAGCTCATGATTTTGGACAAAGGAGTGAGGAAGCTCACGACAGCTGAGTTGGCGAGGAATCTCATGATAATTGTTCGGCAAAAAAGTTCGATAGCTAAGTTGGTGAGGAAGCTCATGATAATTATTTGGTGAGGAAGCTCATGATTTTGGACAGAGGAGTGAGGAAGCTTATGATAGTTGAGTTGGTGAGGAAGCTCATGATATTTGTTTGGTGAGGAAGCTCATGATTTTGGACAGAAGAGTGAGGAAGCTCATGATAGTTGAGTTGGTGAGGAAGCTCGTGATAATTATTTGGTGAGGAAACTCATGATTTTGGACAGAGGAGTGAAGAAGCTTACGATAGTTGAGTTGGTGAGGAAGCTCATGATATTTGTTTGGTGAGGAAGCTCATGATTTTGGACAGAGGAGTGGAAGCTCATGATAGTTGAGTTGGTGAGGAAGCTCATGATATTTTTTTGGTAAGGAAGCTCATGATTTTGGACAGAGGAGTGAGGAAGCTTACGATAGTTGAGTTGGTGAGGAAGCTCATGATATTTGTTTGGTGAGAAGGCTCATGATTTTGGACAGAGGAGTGAGGAAGCTCACGATAGTTGAGTTGGTGAGGAAGCTCATGATATTTGTTTGGTGAGGAAGCTCATGATAATCAATGGACACGGAGCCTTGAATTGTGAATTGATAGTGCTTGCCCTGGGAATCGGGGTAATTTGATGGCGGGCGGTGCTTTCAATTGTTGGCTGATCCCGAGAGTTGGTTCTGATTGTCATTATCTTTTGCTAGGGATAGTGGGGGATTCTTCAGGAATCTCTTTTAACTTCTGCACTAGATCCAGGATTCGTCTCCGAATCTCTCACGGTTGATCGAAATGACCGATGAAGGATTTGCCTCAATCTGGAGGGCTAACAATGAAGGATTTGCCTCAATCTAGAGGGCTCACAATGAAGGATTTGCCTCAATCTAGAGGGCTGACGATGAAGGATTTGCCTCAATCTAGAGGGCTGGCGATGAAGGATTTGCCTCAATCTAGAGGGCTGATGATGAAGGATTTGCCTCAATCTAGAGGGCTAGTGATGAAGGATTTGCCTCAATCTAGAGGGCTAATAATGAAGGATTTGCCTCAATCTAGAGGGCTGATGATGAAGGATTTGCCTCAATCTAGAGGGCTGTTGATGAAGGATTTGCCTCAATCTAGAGGGCTGGTGATGAAGGATTTTCCTCAATCTAGAGGGTGGCGATGAAAGATTTGCCTCAATCTAGAGGGCTGACAATGAAGGATTTGCCTCAATCTAGAGGGCTGATGATGAAGGATTTGCCTCAATCTAGAGAGCCGGCAATGAAGGAATTGCCTCAATCTAGAGGGCTGGTGATGAAGGATTTGCCTCAATCAAGAGGGCTGGCGAAAAATGAATGTGCCTCAATCTAGAGGGCTGACAATGAAGGATTTGCCTCAATCTAAAGGGCTGATAAAAAGTGACTTGCCTCAATCTAGAGGGCTAGTGATGTACAAATCGAGATGATGAGTCGACAGTGAACTACTGTGACTATCATGGATTGGACCAACGGTTGGACTAACTGTGATCAAAAGAAATGATGATGTATGAATCGAGATGACGAGTCGACAGTGAACTACTGTGACTGTCATGGATTGAACTGACGATGTACGAATGAGATGACGAGTCGACAGTGAACTACCGTGACTGTCATGGATTGAACTGATGATGTACTAATCAAGATGACGAGTCGACAGTGAACTACTATGACTGTCAGGATTGAACTGCCGATGTATGAATCGATATGCCTGTTGGGGATTAAACTGAATCTGCTGGGGATAAAGCGACTACTTCTCTTGACAGGGGACCAGGATTCAAATTCGAATCTCTCATAATTGATCAAATCTTGCTGACCCAAAACCGGGATCCATCTCTGAATCTCTCGCGGTTGATCAAATCTTGTAATGCTCAATCCAAAAGAGCCGGTTAAGGCCTTCGGGAGCTGATGGACTCTCTGAGAATCTCTGTTCAATTCTTGACCTAGAACCAGGATCCAGCTCTGAATCTCTCGTGGTTGATCAAATCTTGTAATGCTCAATCAAAAGAGCCGATTAGGGCCTTCAGGAGCTGATGGACTCTCTGAGAATCTCCAATTCTTGATCTAGAACTAGGATCCATCTCTGAATCTCTCGTGGTTGGTCAGATTTTGTAATGCTCAATCCAAAAGAGCCGGTTAGGGCCTTCGGGAGCTGAAGGATCATGTACTCTGCTAGGAAGAAGGAAATACATCCATTAAATGGGAGTAAAGGTATCATTCTATTTGCGACATAGATGATTTACGGTGGTTAAGGTTTTGATATTGAAAGAGGAGAGTGATCAACAATGGACTTATGTTGCATGAAGAAAGATGATCAACAACCACTTATGGACTTGTGTTGCACAGATGAAAGAAGATCATCAACAGCCACTCATGGACTTATGTTGCATGAACGAAGACGGGCAACAGCCACTTATAGACTTATGTTGCTAGGAGAAAGGAAGACCATCAATAGCCACTTATGGACTTATGTTGCTAGGAGAAAGGAAGATCATCAATAGCCACTCATGGACTTATGTTGCATGAACGAAGATGAGCAAGAGCCACTTATGGACATATGTTGCATGAACGAAGATGAGCAACAACCACTTATGGAATTATGTTGCTAGGAGAAAGGAAGATCATCAACAGCCACTCATGGACTTATGTTGCATGAACGAAGATGAGCAATAGCCACTTATGGACTTATGTTGATAGGATAAAGGAAGATCATCAACAGCCACTCATAGACTTATGTTGCATGAACGAAGATGAGCAACAGCTACTTATGGACTTATGTTGCTAGGAGAAAGGAAGATCAACAACAGCCACTCATGGACTTATGTTGAATGAACGAAGATGAGCAACAACCACTTATGGACTTATGTTGCTAGGAGAAAGGAAGATCATCAACAACCACTCATGGACTTATGTTGCATGAACGAAGATGGTTAACTTTCGACGATTTGGAAAGGGATGAAATTTTCCCCAAGTTTGGACGCTTCTCATGCTGACGCCTTGACTGGTGCAGTAATAGTGTTAGGTACTCCTGCTTGCATTGTCCTTGGAACACTCTTAAAAAAAAATTTATAACTTTATTTGGAAAATTCATTATTAGTGACTATCAACTCACTTATTTGAGACTACGACATACTTGACGACTAACAGACATCGACACACGAGGACGACACATTCGACACTAAAATGAAACAAGCTCGACTTGCCAAAACTTAATGTGCTCTTGTCATAAATGATGTACCATTTCACTTTTGTGTTTACTTCTCACCTTAACGTGACATCACTTTGATGGTGAATCTTATTTTTGAAAATTCCTCCCTACTGATCTAATCAATTTCTTTGCTTCTCCCAAGATGTGCTTTGAATTAGTGCCTTAGCTTATAGAATAAAAGATGCTCAATTTCCATCTGTTTAAGACAATGTTTGTGACTTGAAGGCTTACCATTGGTGTATAGGGATCGGGTGGCAAGCAAAGGTTGCCCCTAGTTTGAAGGGCATGAAGTGGGATCGGTAGGCAAACGAGGTTAATGACCGAAGTTTGCCCCTAGTTTGGAGGAAGGTTCATTGGAGATTTTGGGCAAACGAGGTAGGTGACTGAAGTTTGCCCCTTGTATGAAGGGTAGATAGTAAAATTTAGGCAAACGAGGCGAGTAGCCAAAGTTTGCCCCTAGTGTGGAAGGTGATTTCTGGCTTGAGGCAAGGACCGTGACTTTAATCTCTCAAATGCTCATAACGTTTTCCTAGGCACCAGTGAGGTGACCTAACGAGCTCTTTTCTCTCTTTTGTTATTGCTCACTTTGGATTTAGATCTAATTTTTGCCTAGGCGTCCTTTCAGATTTTCGACCTAGCGAGCCATCCTTCTTTTTCTTTTTTAAAAATCTGCCTACGTACCCCCAAATGGGGATCAGGTCCAACGTAGTTCGGGCCATGGTCGGAAAGAAGCGGGTATATTTTTAGGTAGGTGGGGTGACCCAACAGTTGTGGTTGCCTACGTATCCCCGAGCGGGAATCAGGTCGAGCATAGTTCAAGTCTAGGCTTTGAAAGAAATTCGTTGAGGGTTTTTCAAACCAATCGTCAAAGAAGTTCAAACTTGGGTCACTTGTGGTAGCCTTGAATAAAAGGATTCAGTTTCAGTCTCCCTTTCTTTTCTTTTCTTTTCTTTTCTTTTCTTTTTGAGGATTGATCCTTTTCACTTTCGTCTAGCCAGTCAATTTTACTTTTCAAGTAGTTGATTCTTGTGAGATCTTTTGATCACAATTTCAAAATTCCAGAATGTGCATATCAGTTCTCGGAATTTATTTGTGGTCGTTCCGAACCTTTTGAAATGTGATCTAGGCATGTTCTCATGGTGTACCTTGAAGTGTACAATTCTATGCATCACCAAAGTTTTCTTTCTTTCATTTTCTCTATCATTTTGACTGGCTAGGGTCAGGTCTTGGAAATCAATGCCTTTCTAGCTCTAACTTTTTCCTAGGAGCCCTTTCGGGTTTTCAAGCTAACGAGCTTTTCTTTTCTTTCTTTTTCCTATTTTTTGTTTTGTTTTTGTTTTGCTTTTTTTTTTTTTTTTTTGTTTTTTTTTGTTTTTTTTTTTGAAGGGAGAAGAAACTCATTGAAATGTTTGGTTATCAACAAGGACCAAATCTGCATTGGATAGACTTGTGTGGTTCTCAATCGGATTTGGCTCAGGGCTTTGAAATGGTGGAAAAGGGTGTTGGCAAAGCCCCAAGTCAGTTCCAAGCATGTCCTTTCAAGATTGAGGCAAGAGAATCTTTAAATTCTTAAAGTAAGACTATTCAATTCTCAGCTCTTCATCGGTGTCGGCGCAAAATTGACTTTGACCTTTCAGGATTTTTTTGTTTGAGTAAAAAAAAAAATTATTATTTTTTTAGCACAGTAATATCCATGGTAATTTGAAAAGTGACACTTCTGTTCAGCGATTCATGCATCTATGACTAGGCACATCAGATTAGGCAAAATGAGACTTCATTCCATCAGTAGAGAAGGATTACAGACTCATTAACAACTCGATGACAGACAGACTCGACCACAAGACTAAACTTGAAATAAACAAAACATACAACAGGCTCGACTAGACTCGACTTGATCTCAAATAGAGTGTCACGATGACTCGCTTTTTTTTTGTTTTTGAAAGAGCATCCTCATTTGCTTTGTTACCAAAAGTCTCAAACACCATCGCTTCACCGGCACAGGTTCAACATTCATGGGTATCAGCAAAAGGGATCATTTGAACAGATGAGCCAGGGGCTTTAGGTTCGATGAAGCTGACATTTTGGTTGACATAGGGTTGGATGGGTGATGGCTCGATGATTTTCTGATCGATGAGGTCTTGGATATCATGGCGAAGGCGCATGCAGCTGTCGGTGTCGTGGCCTGGGCCTTGGTGGTAGGCACAACATTTGGACATGTTACAGTTAGGTGGTGGGGGATCGACGCGAGGTTGAAGGAGTTGGAGGTGCCCCTTTTTGATGAGGTTATCAAGGATAACGGACAACGGCATACCCAGGTTGGTAAAGGTTCTTGGGTTGCGGGCTTTGTTAAACTTTGAGTTCAAGTGGATCCTTGGAGTGGCTCTTGGATTTGGATATGGTCTAGGATTACCAAGGCTAGGGTGTGGGCTTGGATACAAGTAGAGATTCGGATGTGGAAATAGGCTTGGATAGACGGCGTCGGTCAACCCATACTTTCCTTTATTGATGCTCTGCACCATTTTCTCAAATCGGCTTATCCTTAAACTTAGTTGTTCAACAGTGGTTTGTAGTTTGTCCACTTTTCCTTCGAGAGCTTGGTAGGCCATTAGTGGGTTTATGATAGTCTGGGCTAGCTCGCGATCACGAAAATGAATTCGGGGGGTACAATAGTGTCCTTACCCAGGGCTACATTTTTTGCAAATAGAAGTAAAAGCCCAAAATTAACATAGGCACGCAATACTTCTTATGGACTCCTAGTGGGGAGAGCTGATCAGTGTCTCAAAGAATTTATCGATGTGAACTGATGATGGTCGCTGTATGTATATGACTTCTTGAGTGAGGATGATGACATGTATGCATTTGATGTGTAGGACTGACACATGTGAGGCTGACGGGATGTGCGTTCATGCGAACTGACATGAATTGTGTATGCATATGAGACAAGCATGCGGATGCAAGCCCTATTCTATATGATGCCCCTACTTCTAACATATCGCAGCTAAACAAGTAAGGTCCTAACCATACAGAGTGTGCTAACTTTTCTTTCTAGGATGATCACCATCATGGGGAGGGTGAGGAAGACATGTTCGGTCTTTAAGGAATGAGAATCTGAGAAATTTTATAAGTAGAGATTTTTGGGAAATCTGGGTGAATTTTGGCAGTGTTTCTAGGAAACAGGGATTTCTGGGAAATTTAGGTGATTTGGACAAAGTTTCTAAAAGAAACAGGGATTTGGAAGATTCGGAGAAATTTCTAGAAGTCATTTGAGTTTTTAGGAGAAATAGGGATTTCTGGTTGATTTGGACTGAGCTTCTTGGAGAAATTGGGGAATCAGAATTTCTGGGAGAAATTGGTACATCTAAGCATTTTTGAAAAGTTTGGATGGAGTTGCTGGAATTTTTGGGAAATCTTGGAGATTTGGATAGAGCTTCTGGGAAAACAGGTATAACAGGGTAAGTCGGACAGAGTTTCTGAGAGAAACAAGTATATCGGAGTTTCTAAGAAAAATTGAGGTTTCTGGGTATTCTGGGGGAAGCAAGAATATCTGGGGGGACATAAGTATATCGGAGTTTCTGGAAGAAATTGAGATTTCTGGGTAATAGGGATTTCTAGGAAATCTGGGCGATTCGGACAGAGTTTCTAGGAGAAACAGGGATATCCAGATGAGTTGGGTAGAGTTTCTGAAAGAAATAGGGATATACGACGAGAATAGGTGATGATGGTGATCATACTGTTTAGCAAGTTTTCATACTCCTATGTCTCAGGACCAACAAACAAGGTTTGCGGTGTATATCTTTGTGAGCATAGAGCAGACATCCTTATCATGGTGCCTAGGCAAGTCAACTCAATGTGATCACATGTGAGTGATTGCCTTGGGAACCATAAGAAAGAGGTTCTGTTCTATGCCACATAAGCGTCTACACCGCGCAGGTAATCCCGTTAGGGCATACATCAGTTATATCACATTGTCCTATCTGAAAAGATAAATGAACAGTCCTATGAAAGGTTCTACAGGAATCTATATGCAAAAGCTGGGTTTAGTCAAAGAGGGTCCGTTGACGAGAGTTCCAATATACCGTCGGAGAGACAGTACGGAGGTTTTTACTCTTTTTTATATACCTTGGAAGGTACAGTATCAACGGTGACTTGTGCCCTGGCACAGCAAGACCTGAACAATGTCAGCGCCGCGTTTCAGACACAGTCGGAGGGGAAATGCAGAAGTGCAATGCGGTGAACCAAACACAGTAAAAAGATGATTCTAAGGATACTTCTTATGAGTCAAACCTCTGTATTATTTTGTTTTGAAAATAAAAAATATCCCCAGCAGAGTCGCCAGATTGTGGACATGCGGAATCGCTCATCCACTTGTTTGTTTTGAAATCGTTTTGAAAAGGCAAATAAAAGGTCGGGTCTGTTGAAAACAATACAGAGTCGCCACTTGGTCTTTAAGGAACCAAGAAACCTAATTTTGACTCACCCAAACGGATAAAGGCACCGGCCCTTCATAACCAAAGAACTTGGCTCGGGGTTTTGGTACGAGAGAGGAAAGAGCCTTTGTTGCGACTAAAACACCCTCAACTCGCCCCGTCTTTCGACGGGCCTCAACTAGCATCCAAATAATCATCTTATACTATGTATGGTTCGACAATTAATACTATGATAGTATATTACATCACATAAGAAAATTTGAAATGGAAGATCTAAAGATAAGATATCATTCATAAGATCTAAGCCAAATATCACACAATGCAAAGTGAAAGATCACACAAATAAACCTAGGAAAAATCGTCTAATCACGTATCAAGTAATTAAGTTTTCCTAATCTAAGGGGACATGAATTGTTCTTGAAATAAATAATCAAAGAAATCAAAATATGCTTAATTAGCAAGCTAGTATGATGCATGTTAATCTTTGAGAAAAGTAGACCTCTCAATCCCCGGGATGGATGAGAAAGGAAGATTAGATCGAGGGGAAGCGTGGACGTGTGATCAAGATCATTCCTCATAATCTCCTTAGATTAGGAGTTACAAAAGCCCCAAATCTTTGCATGGATGCAATGTATGTATCTAGAATGTGCCAAGGTTGTAGTGTGCTTTGTGTTCATGGATTCCTAGAATGACTTAGAAGTCTAAAATATGCATGAATGGATGAATGAAATCATCATGGGATATGTTCAAATGTAGTATGAACTACTTCCTAAGATATGAACTAATTTGGAGTGCATATAAGCATCAAATCAAAGAATGAAAGTTAAAATGTGCTTGCTGTGAATAGTGGACAGAGCAGTAACTAGATCTTTTGAAAATTGAAAAGAGAGGTTAGGAATGTTTTCAATGCATGATTTTTGATGGAGATCTTCCTTATTGTGTCTAGAACACAACCCAAAAAGCCAATCGTTAATAACTATTACAGATTGAGAGAAATCATATGAACAATGGAGGTCACTAAGAAACAGAGTCTGTACTGTCGACTGAAATGTTGAAAAATCTTAGAAAATAAAAACAAATGATCTAGAGCTCCTTTTTATACAAAAAGTTCCCTAAGACATTGAAGTTTAAGGGAAAAATAAGTTGGGACCACCCCTTTTGGAAGAGGTTTTTGAAAAAGAAGTTGGAATTAGACCAAGCTGCTGTGACAGCAAAAACAGAATATCTGGAGAGAATGTTTGGGTCCAAATGGACCATTTTCAAGTATTTTCAAGTCAAGCCAAAAATCATGGGTGTTCTCTAATTAGTTAGGAAGACTTTCCAAGTGGTCTTGCATCCATACATTGAGTATTGAGTTCTAGATAAATTTTTGAACTCAGATCATTCACTGTTTTGACTCACTGTTTTGAAGATTTTGGAAAAACTAGAGTTTTCTTTCTTGAGATCAAAATGAGGGGTTTTAAGGGGGTTTTGAAATAAATGTTTTGAAAGTATATTTTTAACATCAAATAGAGATTATAACCACTTAAAATGTCAACATCAAACTCATCAGCAAGAACCTCCAAGATTGTTGGAAAGATTCATTTTTATTTGAGCATAACCCCAAGAATACTTTGGAAGTATTGAGGTTTTAATCATCATCTATCAAACATGTTTTTGAGGTTAAGAGCTACTATCCATAAGGATTCACTCACCTCAAACATCATGTCATCACTTAGATGATGATGAACTAGTAAGTAATCAAAGAAAAATAAAAAAGAAATAGGGGAAGAAGAGATGAACACATATATATAAACAAGCAAGTAAATAGAAGGCGTTGAGAGTAGGGGAGGCGATGTTAGGTATTTCTTGAGATCCTGAAATGCCTTCTCACACTCTTCCGACCATTGAAACGCTTTACGGAGGATTTTAAAGAATGGCAAGCACCGGTCGGTAGCTCAGGAGACTAACATGTTCAGTGCGGCTACCCATCCAGCCAAACTATGAACTTCTTTGGTTGACTCGGGCGATCGTATGTTGAGAATAGCATGATTTTTTTGGCGTTCGCGTCAATTCCCTGCCTGCTCACCATATGTCCCAAGAACTTTCCCGGACGAGACTCCAAATGTGCACTTGACCGGGTTCAACCTCATCCTGAATTTTTTTAAGATGCTGAAGGTCCGGGCCAGGTGCTCGAGATGGTCGGACTCGTCTCGGTTTTTGACCAAGAGGTCGTCGACGTACACCTCCATCGATTTCCTGATCAAATCTTTGAACATATGGTTGACCAGACGTTGGTAAGTTACCCTAGTGTATTTGAGGTCGAAGGGCATTACTTTGTAGCAGTACATCCCCTGGTCTATGATGAAGGAAGTCTTCTCTTCGTCCCCGGGATACATACTGATCTGGTTGTACCCCAAGTAGGCGTCCATGAATGAAAGAAGTGAGTGACCGGCTGTGGAGTCCACAAAGAGGTCTATCTCAGGCAGCAGATAGCAATCCTTGGGGTAGGCCTTGTTTAGATCGGTAAAATCTACATACATTCTCCACTTCCCGTTGCTTTTTTTACTAGTACCACGTTTGCCAACCAATCGGGATAGTGGACCTCTCGGACAGACTTTGCCTTCAGGACCTTCTCAATTTCTTCACGTTTTGCTGTTTGTCTTTTAGGGGCCATGCCCCTCCTCTTCTGGATGACCGGTCGGGAGTTCGAGCCAATGTTGAGACGATGGGACATGACCCGGGGATCAGTCCCATGCATGTCTTCATGGCACCAGACGAAGACATCCTGACTCTGTGGCAAGAACTGGATCAATTTTCCTCTGAGACCCGGCTCCAGAAGAGTGCCAATATTGACGGACCAGTCGGGGAGTTGGGGGTCCAGCACCACTTGTTCCAGCTCTTCTACCGGTTCTACTCCATTCCTTATGTCTCTCGGGTCCATCTCCTGAATGTTCAACGTTTCTGTAACTGTTTCTCTATGCAAGGGGCTGACATAACAGCTCCGGGCGGTTGTTTGGTCTCCACGCAAGCTCCCGGGACCCTGGGGGCCTAGAAACTTGATCACTAGGCCGTATGTTGACATAATTGCCTTGGCCTTGTTGAGCGTCGGCCTTCCTAGGATGACATTGTAGGCTGACGGCACTTCTACCGCCACAAAGTTGGCAAGTATGGAGACTTACTGAGTGTAGGTCCCCATGAGAACTGGGAGCTCGATTGTACTGAGCGGTTGTGTGCTAGATCCATTAAACCCTACTAGGGGAGTGGCTACTGGTCTTGCTGAAACCTTGAAAGACCTCCCAAAACCATTGGGTGATAGGGGATGTAGCACTATACCCAGAATATTCTGTGTTCGCCCTCATGTCATCCACTGATAAATATTTATAAACGCCTAATTATTTTTAGTTTATACAACCTCCCAATTTCCATGGGGTATGAGAGACTAAAAAAAGAAAAAAAAATCAGCTTAACAAAGAGAACTCACAATCAATATCTAGAAGCCCACTAATTAACAATTCAAGTTCCTTGTCATTGAAAATCTATATCAAATCTCGAGATATCAATTCATTGAATCCTTCCAAAAATGCATTTATTTGAGGACGAATAGCAGTAGTTAACCGATGTTCAGCGACTAAATCAACATATTGATGCTAATTTTCCTCGGTAACTCGAATGTTTCTTCCTTCGGGGATCAGTTCATAGTCGACTACCTGAATTATGAAAATCAGGTTAAAATAAGACAAAACACAAGATGCATCAATAAGAAAATTTAGTGGGATGCCTTACCTCAGTCCTCTCATACAAAATCAGCTTCTCTTCATTAGCATCAATTCTAAAAGTGAGTTCTAGAATGTCACTGATATTATTCTACAAAATTAGACAAGCTCAAGTTATGTCACGCATGGAGAGAGAGAGAGAGAGAGAGAGAGAGAGAGAGAGAAAGAGAGAGAGAGGGAGAGGAGAAGAAGAAGAAGAAGAAGAAACGAACATGAACCTGAGGAAGATTCAATTAAATTCCTTGACAAATTGCTAGATTAGAAGAAAGTTGTGTGAATTAAGAAAGAAACTGTTATGAAACTTGCATATCATATCTTGACTTGGAAATACATTGTTATGAGGAGTAGAGAGATATAAAGCGAGCTATTTCACAGCCTATAGGGGAGTTGCTGCGGGCGTATTGATCTCATTGATCACGAGCTGAAAATATTACCAAACTATTGCATCACATTTTGATTCATAACAAAGATCAGTAACAAATACTCATTAATTTTTTCTCCTTTTTGGCAAATAAAACCCTGATTTAGCCAAGAGGTTCCAAACAACAGTAAAAAAATAATTCGCTTCTACCCCAATCATTCACAACAATTTTTTTATTTTTTTTATTTTTATTTTTTCTGTTTGTAACTAATTATAGAACTTTTTTTAGGCATGTAACTTGAAGAGAAACATTTTCCCTTAGCATCTAAGCTACAAGAAGTTATCAGAGAAAACACATTTAACCCAAATCCAAAATTTAAAAATCTCATTTGCATTCCACAGTAATGAAGCAAATGTTTGTAAATTGAGTAAAACGAATGATCAAGATTCAAAACTCTAGTATTTATCTAACATACAGAATATATACAAATATATGTATATAATGATTATACATAATAAATGTTTGTGTATGTAGGATAAAAAGAATGTTGAACCCTAACAATGTTGAAATACTTCATTTTACTGAGAGAAGACCCGATTGGTGAACGGGGTCAAAATTAGCCTCAAAACAATGGAGAATACAAATGACAAGGTTATGGTTTTCCCCTCTTTTTTAGGTAAGGGTCTATTTGGAGCTCAAGCAAGCCCGTCAAAATCCCACCATCGACGAGAGAGAAGATGAAACCCTAACCATTATGTATATATAGTTTGAGAGAGAGAGAGAGATAGAGTGTGTGTGTGTGTATGTGTGTATGTGTGTGTGTGTGTGTGTGTGTGTGTGTGTGTGAGAGAGAGAGAGAGAGAGAGAGAGAGAGATTGAGTGTGTGAGTGTTCTTACCAGATCAACGGCATCGGCAACCGGCGGCGGCGGGCGACAGCGGACGGCGGGCGGCGGCTCTTCTGGATCTCTCGTCTCTTCTCTTCTCTCTCTTTCTCTCTCTCTCTCTCTTCTCCTTTTTTATTCTCTCTCTCTCTCTCTTCTATAATCTATTCTCCTGATACTTATTTTATTTCCTTCTATTTTCTTTCTTCTTTTTTCATTTCTTTATTAATTTTAATCACTTTTGGCGACGAAATATATTTCGTCGCTATAGACATCACTTTAGGCGACAAAATATTTGTCGCCATAGACATTACTTTAGAACTCACTTTAGGCAACGAAATATTTTTTTGTCGCCATAGATATCACTCCAAACAAAAGCTTTTTTGTCCAAGTAGTTGGTGAAAGATATTAGAATATTTATTTAGAGTAATGCTATGCTTCCCAAATTTTCATCCCAATATGATGTTGAAATGAGACCACTGTGGAACCACTTTAACATAACAAATAATCAAAATCAACCGAGTCCACTGCCACATGTGTTGGGTCCACACATGTTTATGAATTTAAATTTATTCCACGCATACCCATTAATTAAATTTACACATACATGCCTAAAAATTAAATTTATACACATTTTTTATGAATTTAATTTTATTGGTCATAATTAATTTTTATTATAGTTATTCCTCCTAATCATTTTTTCATAGACTTTCAGCCACACCATTGTAACTATTGGTCCAATTTTTTTCATATTAGATTCATTACATCACTTTAGGCAACAAATTAATATTTCGTCACCATAGACATCACTTTAGAACTCACTTTAGGCGACGAATTAATATTTCGTCGCCATAGGCATCACTTTAGGCGATGAATCAACATTTTATAGCCATAAACATCATTTTAGGCGACGACATTATATTTCGTCGCCAAAATTGACACTTTAGGCGACAAAATAGAATTTCGTCGCCAAATTTATGTTTTTTTCAACCTCTTAGGTGACAAAATCTAAAACTATACTTTTGGCGACGAAATTTAAATTTCGTCTCCATGTTTCATCGCTAAAGTCCATTTTTGTTGTAGTGACATCACTTAAATAATGTAACAAGTTATGTTTTATTGGACAAGTATTAGTCCACCCGCTTTTAATAGAATGATAGCTTAACTCTGATTTTTCGCTACTTGTCTTGAAACCTTGTGTTTCAAGAAATGATTTTTTTTAATGAAAACCCAATTTCTGCTTTTATAAATGTTTTCCAAATGATAAACATAGATTTTAGGTAACCCTTGGAGTCTATGACTCGGTGAGTTACCGATTGGTGTCAAAGCCTACTATTACTGTTTATTGTTGTACTTTCGCTAGTTAACACCCTGTCACCGGGACTCGAGGCGGGGTAGGGCGTTATAGAATGGTATTAGAGCAAAACCGGGTCGAATACTTTGGGACGCCGGCCGGGTTATAGTTTTATTGACATGTTAGACATGTTAGTTGATAAATGACATATGATTTGATATGTGTCAACACGTTATTTGATAAACTTGAGGTGTTAACTGTTTATTTGTTATGTTTGACATATACATGTACTATTGAAACACTTTGTGATTACATCATGTTGTGTGATTCGTTTACTCGATTTGATCTTGTTATAGCTATGCCACTGCTTCATGGAAGTCACTATTTGGAGCTTGAGGCTAATGAGCAGATACCGGTTGCTTTGGTCCCAATTAGATGTCGAGGTCGAGGTCGTGCTCGAGGACGTGGTCCAGGTAGAGGCCATGGTCAGGACAAGGCCGTGGCCGAAATAGTCAAGTTCGTGGTCGTGGTTGTGGTCGTGATCGTTGTCGTGGTTGTGGTCGAGGTCACGTACCTGATGTTGTATTTGAATCTGAAGCCTCCACAGGACTGATTGATATTTCTGGTGGACCGCAAGGATTACAGAATGTAGCTGATGTAATTACAAAGGCAGTCAGAGATACTATGCCGCCTCCTCCCCCTCGTGCTCCAAGAGGTGAGACGGATCCCGCTAAAGCTCAGAAACAGTTGGTTACCAAGGATTTCGATGCTAGGAAGCCACCACAGTTCTCTTGTAGCTCTGACCCAATGGTTGCATAGGATTGGCTTAAGCATATCACGAAGATAATCGAATTCATTGATCTTCATGAGAATGCTCTCCGCATCAAGTTGGCTACATACTTATTTTCTGAAGAAGTTACCCATTGGTGGGCTTGCGCTGTGAGTGCTCATCCACTTGCTGGCATGAACTGGGAATCATTTAAGTGTCTTATCTACTACAGCATATGGACAAACTTCTAATGGGTATATCCATTAGGAAAAATAGATAGAAGTAGGGCATGTGGAATATTTCTAATGAATTTCCTAGCGGTTATTCCCATTAGTAAAATTATATTTTCTAATGGATATATCCGTCAGTAATTTAGTTACTAAAGGTTTGTTTTCCAACCGTTTTTTTATGTAATATATACTAACGTTTTATAAGAGGTTGCTAATATACTTATATCCGTTTGTAATTCCAAAAAATCAAATTAATTACTAACAGATTTGGTAATGAGTATATCCATTAGAAGTATTAATAAAATATTAAAAAATTTTAATTTTATTCTTCTCCAATTTTAATTTGCATGTAATTTACAAGCATATGTAATTAATCTCTAAGAAACACAAAACAAGCTCAATCGATAATACAATAATATTCAAAAGTTAATACACGATCAAGTTTACACTTTGTCTCCAAAATATTTTACCACTAATTAAAATCTAACAAAAAAATTCACAAACCTAATCAATATATCTATCACGAAAGGGCAGAGGCATGTGCCCAAGTAGAATGGACGACAACACCGTCTCCATTTGACTCTGTCTAACTTTGGAGATTCAAGCAGCTCAACCAACACATCTTGCCTCTCAGTCATCTCTAGCTTCCCTTTGGACATGCTTCTGAATTGCTACGACGTCTCGATGTGGCTGACACTGTGAGTATCTCATCCACTCTCATCGCTTGCCCTCCAATTTAGATGGCCTTGAATTTGAAACATATTTTTTGACAAAAACAAAGTAATGCAAAATAAATTTACTAAAAAATAGATACTAGAACGAGAAAAAGAATTTCTTAGTTTGGTACTCTTAACAAAATATTGCAGCAATGAAGACTCAACACATGATGCATCTACTTAAAAAAAGGGGAAGTACTTTGTATCAAATAATTTTGCTATCATCTTTACATTATACCCATGCCAACCAAGATCAAAGACAAAAAAACAACTCTTTGTAAGACCGTTGGAGAACCATCGTTGCATTATCTTAACGATTCCATTTACCAAAAAATTGACAGAAAATACTATCACCTAATTACCAAGCAAAGAATAGGGAGAGAAATCTGGCTTAAGATATGAACTTCTATAATGTGAGTAGAGTTATGATTTATACAATGTTCCAAGCAAAAAGTCACTCTCGCACTCCTCGGAGAACGACTCAGTAGTTCTATATTAACTTCTAGTTCTCTATAAGACAAGCAGCAAAACCTAAATACCAGAAGTTTAAATAATAGGTGTGTCCATGACTCCATACCAAACATGCCTACATGCCTAGTCTTTCCAAGAAAAAAATTCTCTGCCCAACTATCATAAAAAACAGGATCTAGAATATGCTGAGATACAGATGCTAACCTTTAATAGCCTTAATAGTTATACAATTTGGGAATCTGATTTGGTATTTAAATTTGAGAAGCATAACATTATACTTAGCATCGACAAAACTCGAATCAATGAAGCTACAATAAATAAATAGTCAATTTTAATTTTTACAAAACTCGTATTCAACCAGACAGTAAATAAATGGATTAGTGAAGCTATAGTAAATAAAGCATTAATTACTAAACCTACAGTTTGACACCTACTTCTCTCTATAAGTTAACATCCTTGGACTGATTGCATTTGTCCAACCACCCCGAACTAATTCAAGGCATACTTCCAACTGCCCTGGACTTATAATGGCATTTTCTTAATTATTTGTAGTCAGATATAGTGGCCGGATACAGCAATAGTCATATTGGCTGTGAATTTATGACACCTTATCACAAATTTCATAGACAGATTCACTAAGGCTTAGTTTGGCCCCCATGTGGCTTTTTAAAAGGAGCTTATGAAATTTACTACTAATTTGTTTGATAATTTTGTACAAGTGACATACTACTCTTCAAAAATATATCATGAAACCAAAAAGCCACCTTGAGCTTTTAAAAGCTCCATTCTAGAGCTTTTAAAAGCTCCCCCAAAAAAGCCCTAAGTTCAATTTTTACAAAGCGCATAAACTACATGAAATTGTACTTTAAAAAAAGAGAAGCACCAAAAGGGGGCCAAACTAAGCCTTAGAAAGTGACCATTTACCTTAGTGTTATCTCTACTTTGATGTGTATGTTTCCCAAGAATCCCTTTCAAATCCCCTCCAAATTGTAATAAGTTCCCATTTTTTGCTACAAAATCCTAATTGTACCATATTATGCAATCCAATCCCATACCACACAATACCCTGACAAAAAAAAGATGTAAAAATTAGAATACGTGCTTCTAATAGGCTGCCAATTCTCCAAAATGTGCAAAATAAAAAGGATTTGGATAACCACAATTTTGCAGAAGCACTTGGATGAATGTACATGGTCAAGCTAACAGAATTTTAGAAGTGTATAATATTACATATAAGCAGGCTACAAAAGATAAATATATGGCAGACATTTCTTTGATCAAAAATGAAAATATTATATCTACCGGTCAAACAAAAAGGCAAATATTATGTTTTTTTTATGAGCAATGATAGATGCACAACAAAAACCCACAACCAATTGCACAATCTGTTTAAAATTATTGGACTTCGTGCTGAAAAAACAGTACACACAAAAAGACAAAAAAAGGGGTGTACAGCTTTTTCAGCACAAAGTCCAACATTTTTAAGCAGGTTGTGCAATTAGTTGTGGGTTTTTGTTGTGCATCTATCATTTCTCTTTTTTTTTCTAACAAACCTTAAGTGACACATTTTTTCGAAAATAAAAAGTAAGCCAATTAATATTTAATTCAAAGAAATAATCGTACTCAAGTACCAGGATTTGGACTCACAAAAAGTCGTGCTAAAAACTTGGTTCCTGTGCATTAGAGCTCTATGCCCAGGAGGCAATTGGACGTCAAATATACTAAATATGCCCATGTGTGTCCATATTAAATCTACCAATAAGCTTTCAATAAACTGCTAACAGGACATAATTTTATACCATTATATAAAACATATTTTGCAATAACACCCACCAAATACCAATCGATCACTAGGGCAAAGTTGCCTTCTTTGTAGACTTGGCGATTTTCTAATACTATTGCTTTATTGTAATTGTCTGATGGACCTCTAAATTCTATATACTCTAGCTGCATTAGGCTTCATCTTTCTTCAGACATCGTAATTTTTTTTACTACCTGATCAGGGTCTTAAGGAAATAAAACATGCCAAGCAGTTTTGAGAATGGAAAGCCATTAGCGTGCTAATATTTTATCTGAGCATATGTTTATCATTAGAAAGATGCTAGCTAATGTGGGACCATAGGCATCAACCATGGAAAATTGATCCACCTGAAGCTTCCCAACCACCACCAACCATAATATAGGCAACGGGGAAAAAGAGGAAATCAAAATTGAAGTCGATCACCTCGGCAGATTTTCCTTCTTTGTAAAAAATTTGCAAAATTTTATTACTGTCATGCTTTCTAAGAAATGTCTTAGGGTCCTATAATTAAACATACTCACTTTGCGTTAGGATCCATTTTTCCTCAATCCTCATAAATTTGTGGACAAGATTGCACAGGCAACTAAAAATGTAATACCCCGTAAATTTTTTTAAATAAATAGCAGTTTTGGATTTAAACCGTATAATTTTTATCTGTGTGTGTGCATCATTGCGTGAGCTCACCACACACTAGAATTGTTGAGCTTGGAGCCCAAGCAAATTTTAGTGCACAGTGTGTGCAAGTGTATTGTATGTTTTATATGCTTGGTGCCCAAGCATATGAAATCTATATAAACACACCTAGAGCTCACTCAATCTCTCATATCACTCTCAGTTTCTCCCAACTATCTCACTGTCTCTCTCTCTCTCGGGTACACTATCACACAAACACCCACATAAATTGTTTATTACACACACATGCAACTACTTATATACATACATGATCCTTACTCATTCCAGTGAGTAATTGAACAAGCAAGCTTGGATCATTTGTCTTGATTTCTCTGTCTCTCTCTGCGTATAAAAAAAAATTGGAAAGCTTATGTACCTCTACTAATGTTAATTTCAGTTTAGTTAATCTGCTAAGAGTAGATATATATAGATATTTATATAGATAGTAAGATTCATGTATACAATTTCTTGGAGATTGAAATTCAGGTTTTAAATTCAAGCTTTAGATTTTGTTAAGCTTTTGTTAAGCTTTTGTCTTGATTCAGTTCACTATAAACTGTGTATATAGATATATATATATATATGTATCATATATATATCGTTAAGGGTCTAAAAATACTGAACAGAAAAACAGTCACAGAATCTTGATTTCTTTATATCAAATAAAAGGTCTCGATCCCACGAGGCTCCATTTCGAATTTCAAAAGCTAATTCGCAACGGTTGCGACGAACGGTCGACTTAAAGTTTTGTCATCGTTCGGTTTTTCAATAAAATCAAGAGTTGTGTTTTGATTCTTGAAAAACTGATTTCGTAATTGAAATCTACGCGGAAAAAGGGAGAATTCCATATATTGAAAGTGCTGTTTGGATTAAATTTTCAAAATGGGTAAAAACCAACCTTTGATTTCAAAACAGGGGAAAAAGGAAGAAGAAGACGACACTGTGACAACTCGCGCGCGCGACCCGCGCGAGCGAGGGGTCGCGCGAGCGGCCCGCGCACGCGACCAGGCTTTTTTTGAAAACTATTTTTTTAATAAACATGTGACCCTTCTGAACACACTCCGCGCGAGCGAACCGCGCGAGCGAGGCCTCGCGCGAGCGGCGCGCAGGCGGCCCGCGCGAGCGAGGTTTCGCGCGAGCGGCCCGCGCGCGCGACCTTGGGCAGTTTAGTAAAAACTTCTGTTTTGTTGTACTTAAGTCTATTATGAGCTAAGGGACCTTGTACCCTATGCTTTAAGAGTTGTACTTTACTTTAATAGTAGTTGTACTCATGCTTTGAGGTGTTGTACCTCACTAATATACGCGCATTATTGTATATTGAGATTTGTAACAGATTGAGCAGTTCTGGTTTCTATTCTGATTAATTATTCAGTCTATCTTCGGTGAACGGTAGTTCCGTATGACCCTCAATAAAGTTGTATAACATGTTAATAGTGTACTTACATGTTTACTTGAGCTGCTATGCCTTAAGTGATTACTTGAGTTGCTATGCCTTATGTGTTTACCTGGATAATTCAGCATGTCTATTGTGTTGATTTGAATTGATAGCATGCCTTGATAATCTGTCTTATGAAATATTGAATATGTCTGGATGCTTAGAGCTCGCATATGTCATATCATTTCATAAGCATGAGCATGAACACGAAAATCACGAAAATGATTTTGGGATGAAAGACCTTAGAGTCTTTCAATTTTTGAAAAGGGAAGACCTTAGAGGCTTCCAGGTTTTAAAAAGGGAAGACCTTAGAGGCTTCCATGCATAAAACCCTCTAGGAGGGATTTTGTTTTGAAAAGTTAGAAATCCCGGATTTGTGGGTAGGCATGTGAGATGGGTACCACTAGGAACTCGAATTGCGGGATGTGCTGCAAGAAACCCCCGTAACGGTAAAGGCTAGGCCTCCGTGTAATTCGTAAGGCCCAAAGTCCCGCACGTTTGAGGCTAGGCCTACGTGGACGGGAAGCCCATGGTCCGGGTAATGATAATGACGATTGAGGGTGAGTGTTTGAAAAGGCATGAAAATGGTTTTCATGCATTGACATTGGCATTCATTACACTCATGCATGTTATATAACATATGTTATTGTGCGGTTATATGACTATACGAGCCTTTTGGCTATGAACTATTAAACTTCTCTTTCAGGTGATATAGATAAGGGCAAGGCCCCGAGACTTGACAATGCTTCCGCTATAGTTTGAAGACCCCGTGTGTGGGGATTAGCATTTATTAATGTAATGAAATTTGGTTTCAAAGAACCTATTATGTTTAAATTGGACAAATGTTAGTCCACCCGCTTTTAAATAAAGAGATAGCTTAACTCTGATTTTTTCCGCTACTTATATTGAACGGTTTGTTTCAAGAAAGAATATTTCAAATGAAAACCAGATTTCTGATTTATAAATATTTTCAAATGATGAACGTTTAATATAAGTAACCCTCGGAGTCTTGGACTCGGGGAGTTACCGATTGGTGTCAAAGCCTACTGTTATGGGTTATTGTTGTACTTCCGCCGGATTGACACCCCGTCGCCGGGAACCGTGGCGGGGCGGGGCGTCACAGAATGGTATCAGAGCGTAACCGGGTCGAATACTTTGGACGCCGGGTTATGTGCTCGCATGTTTAGTTTTGTTGACATGTTAGACATGATTAGTTGATAAACGACATATGATTGATATCTGTTAACTTGTTACTTGGTAACTTGAGATGTTAACTGCTTACTTGACATATACGTGTATTGTCGATTGCACTTCGTGATTAGATCATGTTGTGTGATTCGTTTACTCGATGCGAACTTGTTATAGCTATGCCGCCGCGTCGTGAGAATCCCAGTATTGAACTAGAGGCTGACGAGCAGATATCGGCTGCGTCGGTACCAGTTAGAGGCCGAGTTCGAGGTCGAGGTCGTGCTCCAGGACGTGGTCCAGGTAGAGGCCGTGGTCGAGGTCGTGGTCGTGGTCGAGGTCACGCGCATGATGTTGCATTTGAGTCTGAAGCTTCCACAGGACCGGTTGATATTCTTGATGGACCGCAAGGGCTACAGAATGTTGCCGATGTAATTGCAAGGGCAGTCAGAGATGCTATGCCGCCTCCTCCCCCTCGTGCTCCGAGAGGTGAGACAAATCCCGCTAGAGCTCGGGAGCGGCTGATTACCAAAGATTTCGATGCTAGGAAGCCGCCACAGTTCTCTAGTAGCTCTGACCCGATGGCTGCAGAGGATTGGCTTCAACATATCACGAAGATATTCGAATTCATTGATCTTTATGAGGATGCTCTCCGCATCAAGTTGGCTACGTACTTATTTTTCTGGAGAAGCTACCCATTGGTGGAATTGCACTGTGAGTGTTCATCCACTTGCTGACATGACTTGGAAGTCATTTAAGAATCTTTTCCTCGATAACTACTTCCCAGAAGTACAGAGGGACGCAAAAAGGGCTGAGTTCTTTACCCTTCAGCAGGGGGATATGTCAGTGACAGAATATGCTACTATCTTTTCCACCTTGGCTCGTTTTGCTCAAGAGCAGTTGGTCAGTGATCATTTCAAGGCTACACGTTTTGCCTCTGGTCTTCGACCCTACATTCGGAAAAGTCTGGCTAGCACGCCTATCACCACTTATGCTGATACTTTGACAAGGGCGTTGGGTGTTGAAAGTGTAGATTTGGATCTGAAAAGGGCCAGGGAGATCATTACTCCAGCCAAGAGCACTGGTCTGTCTAAGAAAGCTAAGACAGAGACTAGGTCTCAATTTCAGTCCCAACCTCCTCAACAGCAACAACAACGATCATATTCACAACAGAGATCTTCTTATCGAAGTTCTCAACAATCGGGGTTACAGCGAGGTGTGAATGCCGCTGGGGAGAAAGTTTGTCTCCGATGTGGTGATCCGAATCATTTCATCAAGTTTTGTCCTCAACCACCACCCAAGAAATCTCAGTCGATCGGTTCAACACCGTATTATCCACCATCACAGGCAGTATCCGCTCAGAGCGTGAAACCCTACCAGAACAGAGGTAATTAAGGTAATTATCAGAGGACAGAAAACCGTGGTAGTTTTCAGCCACAACAACACCAAGAACCCAAAGGAAGGAATTTTGATTTGCCTATGTCATCTGCTTATCATGTTTCTGGAAATGCCGGACCGTCTGTGATCCGAGGTATCGTCCCATTGTTTAACTCTTGGGCATCTATATTGTTTGACACTGGTGCATCACACTCATTCATCTCATCAGCATTCGCATCAGTATTAGGGTTAGAGATAGAATGCTTGGAGCATGTCTTATCTATTGATACTCCAGTTGGAGGTGTTATTCATTTGAATCAGGTATGCCGTGGTTGTATGCTTTTGATAGCAGACCGACAATTGAGTGTTGATTTGATTGTTATGCCAAATCTAGGATTCGATGTCATCCTTGGGATGGACTGGTTGGTCGAGTATCGAGCTTTCATAGATTGTTTTAAGCGTCGGGTTACTCTTTTCACTCCTGAGGGAGACAGTTGTAGATTCGAGGGCGATCAGTTGGATTTGCCGCTAGCCTCGTTGTTTTCACGGAGTAGTTTATACTCTTCTCTTGGAACTCTGGCTAGTTTATTGGCCATGGAGAGGGGCACTCCTCTTGTGGAATTGCCGCCCATTGTTTGTGAATTTCCCGACGTCTTTCCAGAAGACTTATCAGAATTGCCACCTGTTCGTGCTATCGATTTTGCAATCGATCTTGTTCCAGGCACTTCGCCTATTTCTATTCCGCCATATCGTATGGCACCAGCAGAATTGAAGGAGTTGAAAATTCAGTTGGAAGATCTCCATAGTAAAGGTTTTATTCGCCCGAGTGTATCCCCATGGGGAGCTCCTGTTCTCTTTGTTAAGAAGAAGGATGGAACGTTGAGATTGTGTATCGATTATCGAAAACTCAATCATGTGACAATCAAGAATAAGTATCCACTTCCTAGAATCGATGATTTGTTTGATCAACTCAAAGGTTCCACTTGTTTCTCCAAGATTGATCTGAGATCGGGTTATCATCAACTCCGTATTCGAGAGTCAGACATCTCGAAGACAGCTTTCAGGTCCCGATATAGACATTTTGAGTTTATGGTTATGCCATTCGGATTGACCAATGTCCCAGCATCATTTATGGATCTTATGCAACGAGTATTTCACAATTATATGGACAAGTTCGTGATTGTATTTATTGATGATATTCTCATCTACTCTTCCTCTAAGGAACTTCACGAGGAACACTTGAGAATTGTCCTACAAGTATTGCGTACTCACCGATTGTTCGGTAAATTATCTAAGTGTGATTTTTGGTTGACAGAAGTAAAATTTTTGGGACACATTGTCTCGAGAGATGGAGTGTCAGTTGATTCATCAAAGATTGAAGCTGTTATGGATTGGCAGCCACCTAAGAACGTATTTGAGGTACGTAGTTTCTTGGGTTTAGCAGGCTATTACCGTCGCTTTGTAAAGGACTTTTCTCGTATTGCTTCACCTTTGACTAAGCTTACGCGTAAAGGGGTAAAATTCATTTGGACTGAGGAGTGTGAGAAAGCTTTTCAGCTTTTAAAGACTCGATTGACTTCTGCACCGGTTTTGATTATTCCAGAACGTGGTGTTGACTACGCAGTTTATTGTGATGCTTCACTTCTTGGTTTGGGGTGTGTGCTTATGCAAGAAGGCAAAGTTGTTGCCTATGGTTCTCGCCAGTTGAAGCCTCATGAGCAAAATTATCCAACTCATGATTTAGAGCTTGCTGCCGTTGTGTTTGCCTTAAAGTCATGGCGTCATTACTTGTATGGGGAACGATTTGATGTCTTTTCAGACCACAAGAGCTTGAAGTATATCTTTACTCAACGCGGTTTGAATCTTCGACAACGTCGATGGATGGAGTACTTAGAAGATTATGACTTCGAACTATAGTATCATCCAGGGAAGGCGAATGTAGTGGCCGATGCGCTGAGTCGCAAGTCACGAGGTTCATTGGCTTGTCTGGCCATTCAGGAATGGAACATGCTCGATCAGATTGGGGAGTTTGAGGTAGAGCTTGACGACTCTGATGATCGTACTTCATTATATTCTGTTATGGCTCAACCGTCGATCATTCAACAAGTGAAAGATGAGCAACAATCTGATCCGGTAGCATCTACTTTTCGTATGCGAATTCTTCGAGGTGATGTTATAGAAGGTTGGACTTTTGACTCCGAGCGTGGGTTGAAGTTCAAAGACCGTTTGTTTGTGCCATTGGCAGTTCGTGAACAAGTGATGAAGGAATTCCATCATTCACGATTAGCGGTGCATCCGGGAGGTAACAAGATGTACCATAATCTGCGACGTCAGTTTTGGTGGAAGGGCATGAAGCGCGATGTCGCTAAGTTTGTATCTCGTTGTTTGACTTGTCAACAAGTGAAAGCCGAACATCAGAGACCTGCAGAGTTATTGCAACCATTACCAGTTTCAGAGTGGAGATGGGAGCACGTGGCAATGGATTTTGTGACAGCACTTCCTAGGTCACCACGTGGTCATGATGCCGTTTGGGTCATTGTGGATCGTTTGACAAAGTCTGCACATTTTCTGGGAATGCGTTTGACCGATTCGGTTGATGTCCTTAGTCGCTTGTATATTCGAGAGATCATTCGGTTACATGGAGTCCCTGTTTCGATTGTGTCGGATCGAGATCCGCGATTTACTTCCTTGTTTTGGGAAGGTCTCCAGAAAGCTTTGGGGACAGAATTCAGATTGAGTACGGCTTTTCATCCTCAGACGGATGGTCAGTCAGAACATACTATACAGACCTTGGAAGATATGTTACGAGCTTGTGTTATGGACTTCAAAGGTAGTTGGGAAGACCACCTACCATTGATCGAGTTTGCGTATAACAATAGTTATCAAACAAGTATTCAGATGGCACCGTTTGAGGCCCTATATGGACGACCGTGTCGTTCTCCCGTATGTTGGGCAGAAGTTGGAGAAGCGTCTCTGTTGGGACCAGATCTAGTAAGGGAAACTACTGAAAAGATAAAATTGATTCGTGCGAGGATACTTACGGCTCAGAGCCGACAGAAAAGTTATGCTGATAAGAAGAGGAGACCGTTGTCCTTTGAAGTTGGAGATCATGTGTTTCTCAAGGTTTCACCTCGTCGTGGTGTGCTTCGTTTTGGACAGGATAAGAAGCTTTCACCTCGTTTCATTGGACCTTTCCAAATTTTAGAGCGTGTAGGTGAAGTTGCCTATCGGTTGGCTCTGCCTCCGCAGTTGGCAAAAGTTCATAATGCATTTCATATCTCAATGCTTCGGAAGTATGAACCTGATCCGTCTCATGTTTTAGATTGGACTAATTTACCGTTGGAGCAAGATGCGTCTTACGAGGAACAACCCGTACAGATTCTGGAAGCTAAGGAGCATGTGCTTCGTGGTAGAACTATTCGTTTGGTTCGAGTACTGTGGCGTCACCATGGTACTGAGGAGACTACTTGGGAGAATGAGAAGGAGATGCGCGATCGATATCCGCAACTATTTGCTTCTTGAGTTATTTGTTTTCGGTGCTAATGATTATCTTTGTGCGAATTTCGTGGACGAAATTTCTTTTAAGATGGGTAGGATGTAATACCCCGTAAATTTTTTTAAATAAATAGCAGTTTTGGATTTAGACAGTATAATTTTTATCTGTGTGTGTGCATCATTGCGTGAGCTCACCACACACTAGAATTGTTGAGCTTGGAGCCCAAGAAAATTTTAGTGCACAGTGTGTGCAAGTGTATTGTATGTTTTATATGCTTGGTGCCCAAGCATATGAAATCTATATAAACACACCTAGAGCTCACTCAATCTCTCATTTCACTCTCAGTTTCTCCCAACTATCTCACTGTCTCTCTCTCTCTCGGGTACACTATCACACAAACACCCACATAAATTGTTTATTACACACACATGCAACTACTTATATACATACATGATCCTTACTCATTCCAGTGAGTAATTGAACAAGCAAGCTTGGATCATTTGTCTTGATTTCTCTGTCTCTCTCTGCGTATAAAAAAAAAAATTGGTAAGCTTATGTACCTCTACTAATGTTAATTTCAGTTTAGTTAATCTGCTAAGAGTAGATATATATAGATATTTATATAGATAGTAAGATTCATGTATACAATTTCTTGGAGATTGAAATTCAGGTTTTAAATTCAAGCTTTAGATTTTGTTAAGCTTTTGTCTTGATTCAGTTCACTATAAACTGTGTATATAGATATATATATATGTATCATATATATATCGTTAAGGGTCCAAAAATAGCGAACAGAAAAACAGTCACAGAATCTTGATTTCTTTATATCAAATGAAAGGTCTCGATCCCACGAGGCTCCATTTCGAATTTCAAAAGCTAATTCGCAACGGTTGCGACGAACGGTCGACTTAAAGTTTTGTCATCGTTCGGTTTTTCAATAAAATCAAGAGTTGTGTTTTGATTCTTGAAAAACTGATTTCGTATTTGAAATCTACGCGGAAAAAGGGAGAATTCCATATATTGGAAGTGCTGTTTGGATTAAATTTTCAAAATGGGTAAAAACCAACCTTTGATTTCAAAACAGGGGAAAAAGGAAGAAGAAGACGACACTGTGACAACTCGCGCGCGCGACTCGCGCGAGCGAGGGGTCGAGCGAGCGGCCCGCGCGCGCGACCAGGCTTTTTTTGAAAACTATTTTTTTAATAAACACGTGACCCTTCTGAACACACTCCGCGCGAGAGAGGCCTCGCGCGAGTAAGGTCCCGCGCGAGCGGCCCGCGTGCGCGACCTTGGGCAGTTTAGTAAAAACTTCTGTTTTGTTGTACTTAAGTCTATTATGAGCTAAGGGACCTTGTACCCTATGCTTTAAGAGTTGTACTTTACTTTAATAGTAGTTGTACTCATACTTTGAGGTGTTGTACCTCACTAATATACGCGCATTATTGTATATTGAGATTTGTAACAGATTGAGCAGTTCCGGTTTCTATTCTGATTAATTATTCAGTCTATCTTCGGTGAACGGTAGTTCCGTATGACCCTCAATAAAGTTGTATAACATGTTAATAGTGTACTTACATGTTTACTTGAGCTGCTATGCCTTAAGTGATTACTTGAGTTGCTATGCCTTATGTGTTTACCTGGATAATTTCAGCATGTCTATTGTGTTGATTTGAATTGATAGCATGCCTTGATAATCTGTCTTATGAAATATTGAATATGTCTGGATGCTTAGAGCTCGCATATGTCATATCATTTCATAAGCATGAGCATGAACACGAAAATCACGAAAATGATTTTGGGATGAAAGACCTTAGAGGCTTTCAATTTTTGAAAAGGGAAGACCTTAGAGGCTTCCAGGTTTTAAAAAGGGAAGACCTTAGAGGCTTCCATGCATAAAACCCTCTAGGAGGGATTTTGTTTTGAAAAGTTAGAAATCCCGGATTTGTGGGTAGGCATGTGAGATGGGTACCACTAGGAACTCGAATTGCGGGATGTGCTGCAAGAAACCCCCGTAACGGTAAAGGCTAGGCCTCCGTGTAATTCGTAAGGCCCAAAGTCCCGCACGTTTGAGGCTAGGCCTACGTGGACGGGAAGCCCATGGTCCGGGTAATGATAATGACGATTGAGGGTGAGTGTTTGAAAAGGCATGAAAATGGTTTTCATGCATTGACATTGGCATTCATTACACTCATGCATGTTATATAACAGATGTTATTGTGCGGTTATATGACTATACGAGCCTTTTGGCTTATGAACTATTAAACCTCTCTTTCAGGTGATATAGATAAGGGCAAGGCCCCGAGACTTGACAATGCTTCCGCTATAGTTTGAAGACCCCGTGTGTGGGGATTAGCATTTATTAATGTAATGAAATTTGGTTTTCAAAGAACCTATTATGTTTAAATTGGACAAATGTTAGTCCACCCACTTTTAAATAAAGAGATATCTTAACTCTGATTTTTCTGCTGCTTATATTGAACGGTTTGTTTCAAGAAAGAATATTTCAAATGAAAACCAGATTTCTGATTTATAAATATTTTCAAATGATGAACGTTTAATATAGGTAACCCTCGGAGTCTTGGACTCGGGGAGTTACCGATTGGTGTCAAAGCCTACTGTTATGGGTTATTGTTGTACTTCCGCCGGTTGACACCCTGTCGCCGGGAACCGTGGCGGGGCGGGGCGTCACAAAAAAAGCTAAATGTGGAGAAGAAAGCGATGTTGTGAGAGATGTTTGAATTGGGCAAAATTTCTCAAAGGTTGGAATGTCGCCCACACAGTGAACTGCACGAGCAGGCCGCCCAAGCGGGAATGGAAAGTCTGTGTGGCGGCAGCTTTCCTAAATTGATTAGGAGAGCACTTTTGGGTAAGTTTCCATAGATGGTAAGTCTCCTAATTATATGGGATTACTTGTGGAATAAGTTTTTTGGTGAAAAAGAGTTTACATGTAGGCAAACCTTCTCCCACTTGGATTCGGCAATGTTATCTATATTTATAGGATGATATTATGAGATAGAAAGTAGTAGAGAACTTGAATTAGAGAGAGAATTCAAGAGAGAGAGAGAGAGAGAGAGAGAGAGAGAGAGAGAGAAAACTCAAAAAAGAGTTAGTAAGTGTGTGTGGTGAGGCATCTACTGTGAGGGAGGGTTTGTATTCTTCAATTAATAAAGTCATTCTTTGTGGTGGTGAATTAGCCCGTGGAGTGAACCACATAGAAATCTTGTGTGTTTGATTTTCTTTGATTTCTTTTAATTTTCTCCTTCGTGTGCGTGTTCACTATTTGATTGATTCATGGGCTTTGGGCGCAACAAGTGGTATATCAAAGCTAACCAGGTTTAGATCCATTGCTTCAGATAGTGACGTGGAACATGAATGGTGATTGGGAAGTTTGATGGAAAGAAGAGTTTCAGCATGTGGCAAGTACGGATGAGGGATGTTTTGGTGCAACAAAACATTGAAGAATTGTTGAACGGAAAGCATGACAAATCGGCAGGGATGACCAATAAAATTAAATTGGGATAGGATGAAGAAGAACGTGATGGTTCTAAGAAGGATGGGGTAGCTGCAACGACAAGGGATGAAGATTGGGTCACGAAAGATCTTCTATCAATCACAAGCTATGAAAAGAAAAGGATGGAATGGGTCCTTGATTTGGCTTGTTCCTCACACATATGTCGTAGTGATTGATTCTCGACCTACCAACCAACAGAGGGAGAAGACTTTATGGGAAACGGTTCATTAAATGAAGTGAAAGGAGTAGGAACGGTTCGAATCAAGACAACGAATGGATTAACAAGGACCTTAACCGGTGTTCGTCATGTTCCTAGTTTGAAGAGGAATGTGATCTCTTTGAGTATGTTGAGCTCAAAGGGTTGTTCGTTTATATTACATCATGGACTTTTGAAGGTGAAGAGATGACAACGGGTTATGTTGATGGGAAAAGAGGTTGGGAATTTGTATGTCCTTTTAGGGAAAGCAGATGATGTTGGTGTAGTCGCGTAGACTACAAGAATGTGAAAGCCGGTGAAGTGGTCTATGCAAGAGGTAGATAAAACGGCCCTTGTAACTTCGACGACATCAACCTCCTCTACAAAAGGTGTAACTTCAAGTAGTAAGGCCGAGCTCGTATCTTTCCGATTTGGTGATGATGGTGCGAATGTTGATGATGGTGATGGCGTTCCCAAGTTCATAGACGTTCCCAAGTTCATGAGGGATGTGAACTCGGGAATATTGTGTGAATAGATGGTGGTGAAACGAAGAACGACAATGTGAGAAATTGAAGACCCTACAGCCCGTAGATGTTGAAGATGTGAATTACGGCTTGAGATGGTGAAGATTTGAGAAATTGAGCCCAAGGTGATGTTTGTTGAAATTGGGCAAAATTTCTCAAAGGCTGGAATGTCACCTGCACAGTGAATTGCCCCAGCTGGGCCAGCGCGAGCGGGAATGGGAAGGTTGGGCAGGGGTTGCTTTCCTAAATGGATTAGGAGAGCACTTTTGGGCAAGGGCAGACTTGGTATTGGGCTCAGCTGGGTTGTAGCCCAATGCAAGTTCTTAGATTAAAAATTTTAGTTAGCCTAGTCTAGTCCATCTAAAACTATCACCTAGCCTAGCCCAGCCCATCCCAATCTAGCCCAGCCCCTTGAAATCATGCAGCAATATATAATAACTACTAAAATGATTTGAACTCAATACCTTTGGAATGATGATTGTCGAGTATCAAACCACTGGACTAACTACTCATCTATTAACAGACCTTACAAACAATTCTATTTGTTATGTTTTTTTTATCAATAAATTATAGTAGTAACAACCAATCTATTAGTAAATGATATATTTATATATATATATACATATTTAGCCTAACGTAGTGTCTTCTCTTTTTTTAGTTTAGCCCAACTCAAATTTAAAAAAAAAAAAAAAACAAAATTTTTATGTAATAGATTGGCCTAATTGTGATACAGCTCATTTTAAATATTTGACCCAGCATCTTTTTCTCTCACTCCATGCTTGTTTACTTTATATGTTAAAGACCCAAAAAAAAAAATAACAGAGTATTTGTGGATCAAATAAAACCCCCAAAAAAAAAAAAAAATTCAAGGGCAGACGTGAAAGTACAACACTGTATACACATCTATTCAATCCCAGTCCACCCTAGGTGATGATCCTAGGCCTGCCCTTGCTTTTGGGTAAGTTTTCATATAGATAATATTTCTCCTAATTATATGAATGAGATTGCTTGTGTTGTGGGTTAAGTTTCTTGGTGAAGTAGAGTTTCCATGTAGGTAAACCTTCTCCCATTAGAATTAAGCAATGTAATCCATATATATATATATAAATATAGGATGATATGATGAAATAGAAAGTAGTAGCGAACTTGAATTAGCTAGAGAGAGAATTCAAGAGAGAGAGAGAGAGAGATAGAGAGAGTGAGAACTCAAAAAAGTGTTAGAAAGTGTATGTGGTAAGGCATCTATTGTGAGGAAGAGTTTGTATTCTTTAATCAATAAAGTCGTTCTTCGCGGTGGTGAATTAGCCCGTGGGGTAAACCACACAGAGATATTATGTGTGTTGATTTTCTTTGATTGCTTTTTCTCCTTCGTGTGTGTGTTCACTATTTAATTGATTCCGTGGGCTTTGGCCACAACAAGAGACACATAAACTTTTAACTATTTGTTTCAAGAAGATAGAGGCAAAAGCAAGAATCTTACAAGGAAAGCAGTGAGAAGCTCACCGGTCTCCAGAACTTTGCTTGTGTTGTCTCCAGCAAGGTCAATAAACTCCTCCATCAACCGTGCTGACTGTGAAATCACGCAAATTAGCTTCCAATGAGACACATAAACTTTTAACTCTTCCAGTCCCTAGAAATCAAATCATGGAAAGAAAAAGCTCGAGCAAAGGAGATACTTGCATATATATATATAGATATATATAAATATATGTATATATATATAAGCAGGAAAGCATAGGATTACCACGGGTATTCACTTGTATTTCAAATAGTAATTTCATATTCTCGTCTCACAATATTTGGTGAAAAGTGAGGGGTTAATTTCAACTCTAGGACAATGTGCTTGTGCAAACTAAATAAGTCAGAAATCTGCAACGGTAATATCGTGAGAAATCTTAAAATGCCTTAATGTTAGAAATTGGGCCTTTTGGTACAGATATAATTTTTTTCTCCAACCAACATAAACTTAATTCTAGTAAAAATCAGATAAAACGTGAGATTGAAGTATAAAAAAAAAGAAAAAAAAAATGACAAAACGTGAGATTGAAATTGAATTCGATCCATTTTTTAGCATTCTCAATCAACCCCCTAAGGTGAGGTAATTATGTTTCTGTGCATGGTGAACACAAAGGTGGGAAAAAAGAATAAGGGTAAATTACAGAAACACCCCTTAAACTTAAACTATGACTCTTTTTCAAATATCTCTCTAAACTATAATACTTGACAAATTGATTAACCAACTCAACTCTGCCACTTTTTAACCAACACACATCTTCTGTTAAAATTTCATCCAAAAAACCTAAATATTTTTGTATCATCTATCCCGCCTTTGAGCCGTTGGAAATTTTAAGACAATTTTATCATTTATTGCAAACATAATTAATTTACCTTGGTTGTACACAAATTTTAGGCAATTTAGTTCTACTATTTTTCAGCGACTCAAAGAGATACAAAAATGTCACATTATTAGCACTTTTATATCATGTGTTGGTAGCATGATACAAAAGTATTCATTTTTTTTTTCGACAACAAACTAACCAAGTGGGTGTAAATGAAAAAATTATAATAGTCGAGGGGTCAATTTGTGAGTTTTATAGTTGAGGATTGGGTAATTGGAAAAAAAATGCCATAATTGAGGGGATGTTAGTGTAATTTAACAAAAAAAAAAATGGCAATTTCGTTATTTAGTAACATAACATTGGTAGTTCTACAACATGAATCGAACATGATTCTTCGTCGTACAATTATACCCTTCTAGTCATCTTTAAAATCACTCCTGCTGCACTCACCTCACACTCTCACACCCACAAAATTCCATGGCATCACCTTTTCTCCTCTCTCTCCTCTTTCTCATCACCTTATCTCTTTCATCAACAGACTCCAAAAACACCATTACAATCCCTCTCTCACCTTCATCCAAATCCAAACACACAAACCCATTTCAAAGGTTAAATCATCTAACCACTTCATCTATAAACAGAGCCCACCACCTCAAACATCCCCACAAGAACAGTACTACCACTTCTCTCACCAAAAGCCCTCTCTTTCCTCAAAGCTATGGTGGCTACTCAATCTCTCTCGGGTTCGGGTCACCCCCACAGATCCTAAACTTTGTTATGGACACTGGTAGTAGTCTTGTTTGGTTTCCATGTACACAACGTTATCAATGTACCAAATGTGATTTCCCAAACATAAACTCATCAAATATACCAACTTTTGTGCCCAAACTATCATCTTCCTTAAAGATTGTGGGTTGTAAGAACCCAAAATGCGGGTTGATATTTGACCCGGATCAACAACCCAAGTGTCAAGACTGCGACAAAAGCTCCGGCAACTGTACCCAGATTTGCCCACCCTATTTTATCCAATACGGGTCCGGGTCAACAACCGGTTTATTACTATCCGACACCCTGAATTTCCCTGATAAAGCAGTGGATAACTTCCTCGCAGGGTGCTCCATTTTCTCAACCCGACAACCCTCTGGCATTGCCGGGTTCGGGCGTGGCCCGCTATCGTTGCCGGAGCAGATGGGTCTCAAGAAATTCTCGTACTGTCTCGTGTCTCACAGGTTCGACGACGCTCCTGTGAGCAGCAACCTTATTTTGACCGGCAGGTCGGAGTCGGGTGACCCAAAGACCCACAGTCTGAGCTACACGCCATTCGTTAAAAACATGCTGACGTTAAATTCAGCATTTCAGGAATATTATTACGTCAGCCTCCGGAAAATAACGGTCGGCGGCCAGCGCGTGAAGATTCCGTTCAAGTTTTTGCTGCCAGGTCCCACCGGCGACGGTGGGACCATCGTTGACTCCGGCACGACTTTCACTTTCATGGAGAAAGAGGCCTTTGAGTTGGTTGCAAAAGAGTTTGAAAATCAAACAGCGCATTATAGCAGAGCTGCTGACGTGGAGGCCAAGTCGGGTCTGCGGCCGTGTTTCAATATCTCCGGGGAGAAAACGGTAACTTTGCCGCAGTTGGTGTTTCATTTCAAGGGTGGTGCTAAAATGGAGCTGCCCTTAGCGGATTATTTCTCTATATTTGATGACGTCAACGTTGTTTGTATGACGATCGTGACGGACGGTGTGCTCGGACCGGCTAGCTCGGGTGGACCGGCGATTATATTGGGGAATTATCAGCAGCAGAACTTTTTGTTGGAGTTTGACTTGGAAAATGAGAGATTAGGTTTTAAAAAACAAGTTTGTAATTGAGAAAAAATTACTAGTAATAATGCTATGTTAAAGAATAGTTCATTGCTTTGGTAAAACACTTGTTACAAATAAAAGACTATGAGATATTTTTTAATGGAAGACATTTGCTATAACTGGCAATTTTTATAGAATTGTTATTTTAAAATTCTTTCGATCTTTCGTAGTTAAAGGCTGATTCGTAAGACAAGTAATTAGCATTTGTGACTTATAAGTGAACCGATTTTATAAATTCAATTGTTTGTGAACATTATTCTTGCATAGAAATTTGAGCTCATTTTAATGTTTCTTTTAAAATTGGCTCTTTGTTATACTAATATAAATAAAATTGAATGTCACAAAAATTAGCGAAAAAGGTTAAGCCGAGACTGAATCGAATCTATTTTAAACATTACCAAACATGTTGTTTGAGTAACACAAGGACCAATTCCTTATTTAGAGGAGAATCGGTTAATTTTGTGTGCACCTGGTCTTAAATTACATATATGAGCCTGTGTCTGGGTTAAAAATGACGAAAAAAATTAGTTCTTAATTAATCAAACTAACATAACACTAATTGATATATATATATATATATATATAAATATATACTAGTAAATATATATATCCTTAGCAGTCTGTAATAATCTAGTATAATGTTGACTAGTATGTCGTAGATATAATTACCTTTGAGAAACTTCTTAAAGTTGTCTAATTAGTCACCAGAGAAATGATTTGTTGAGAAAACTAATAACTTATTGCACTGAAAAATTTACTAGTAATAATGCCATGTTAAAGTATAGTTCCAGCTTTGGTAAAACACTTGTAACAAATAAAAGAATATGAGATATTTTTTAATGGAAGTCATTTGCTATAAGTGGTAATTTTTATAGAATTATTATTTTAAATTTCTTTCCATCTTTCGTAGTTAAAAGGCTCTTTCGGAAGACAAATAATTAGTATTTGTGGCTCATAAGTGAACCGATTTTGTAAATTCAATTGTTTGTGAACATGATTCTTGCATAGGAATTTGAGCTCATTTAATGTTTTTTTTGTTAAAATTGGTTCTTTGTTACACTAATATAAATAAAATTGAATCTCACGAAAATTAGCAAAAGAGTTTAAACCTAGATTGAACCAAATCCTATTTTAAGCATTTCCAAGCATGTTTTGAGTACCATAAGAACAAATTCCTTATTTATTAGTTAGTTTTGCCTGCTTTTTAATTACATATGAGTTTGTTTTGGGGGTTAAAATGACCGAAAAACTAGTTCTTAATTAATCAAACCAATATAACACTTGTTGTTATATATATCCTTAACGGTCTGTAATAATCTAGTATAATGTTGGAGTGCTACTTGGGGCACAACCAAACACACAACTTTTGGGACACAACCTAATTAATGTGTCTTTCTCTCTCCTGTGTCATTGTGGAGTCCAGTGATAGACATATTAATTGAATTGTGTCCCAAAAGTTGTGTATTTGGTTGTGTCCGAAGTTTTACTCATAATGTTGACTATGTTTTAGATATAATTATATTGAGAAACTTCTTAAAGTTGTTTAATTAGTCACCAGATAAATGATTTGTTGAGAAAACCATTAACTTGTTGCACTGAAAAAAATAAAGTGTTTGGCTTCATATGCAATTAATAGTGAATATTTTATTGCCTGCCAATATTACTACTAATGATTGACAACATTTTTGTAAGCAACATCTACCGACTACCATATTCTAAGAGCACTAGCTGTATGCAATCATGGGAAGCTTACAAGTCTTTTCCAATGTTCAACAACTAGGTATATAATATATATATATATATATTTATGTGTGTGTGTGTGTGCTAATTTGGGCGTATTGCCTTCTATATGAACAATCTAAGTAAAAATATCATATATTTCCTCTCCATAGATACATATTATATTAATATCTTCCATTTAATTCCAAAATATATTTCCAAGTTAGTTCATCTTAGTTGTCACTCTGTTATTTATCAAAAAAAAAAAAAAAAAAAAGGTGTCGCTCTGTTACGTGTTAAGATAACATGCATGTTTTTTTGTTTCTAACTGTAGTTATATATTAAAAAATGTAAGAATTAAATCACACTTTAATTTAACTATTTTTCATAACTTCATAAGTATGAACTATAAAGTGCAGAAAATAAATAGAGTTTTGAGCCGTAAATTATTCTCCCATCAAGTACAATGCTTTTACGGTAACGTGCAAGAATATTATTTATCTGAAATATAATAATGATTTTATCAAACTGACTAGTAATAAATTACAAGTAGTCCATTCGAAGATATACACGTATCAGCTATTTTATTAAAAAAAAAAATTTTTGAATGCTCACAGTCTTACATAATATTGTGCAGCTAAGTATAATGGTTTGTTTGGATGTGAGTCACACACGAGATTCACAAAGTAGTGGCGATTGAATAGGTCCCACCATTTCAAAAACTTACTGTGATTAACTTTTTGTTTTGAGTAATGCTAGATGCACAAAAAAATGCACAATAAAATGCACAACCTACTTTAATTTGTTGGACCTCGTGTTATAAGAGCTATACACTTCTTTTTTTATCTTTTGGTGTGTACAGACTTTTCAACACGAAGTCCAATAATTTTAAACTAGTTGTGCATTTCATTGTGCACATTTTTTGTGCATCTAACATTTCCGTTTTGTTTTTGGGTTGAATACTTGGATACTGTAATTAGCTGTAGTATTACCCACCAAAGCATCTAAAATAAAATTTCTCCAATTTGTGCACTATCTCAAAACATAGGCCCCCACCACTATTGGTCTCCTTTCATTTCCAAAGGCATTGATAGGGAACATATACATTTATGTTTGTGGGAATATTTTAATGTAAAAAGGTTCTTAGGCATTTGAGTGCGGGGGACCTTCGTCGAGGAAGATTGCCCTTAAACGAATAAGGAACACGATGTGAGGAAATGTAGGGATTGTATGGATGATAGACCAATAAGGTTTTGACCCCCAAAAAAAAAAACCAATAAGGTTGTAATGAGTGATGGTGAAGATTAGAATACATGTGATGAATGCAAACAAAAAAGTACGATTGAGTCACCCACATGGGTTTGGCAACATGGGTGTTTTGATTGTATATGGAATCCCTATTCATCACCCATAACATTAAGGACAATAGGGTTATACGACTTAAGAAAGACATGTGAGCGCCAAATGGGACATGGACTTAACCACAATGGTTTTTTTGTATTTTGGTGGGCCCAGGTGGGGTGGTTACATCTGATTCCTTGATTGGCGCCCTATTTTATATGTGAAATGTGCAATCACAGCTAGGCAAAATCATGGTACGTACTTAGAGATTTCGTTGGTTTGGTTGTTAGTTGTTACACTTGAGTGACCACTTGAGTAGAAATTGTTTTAGTCTTTTTAAGTGTTGCTAAATTTGTTAAGAATTAGATTTATAAATTTGGGAATATAGTAGCATTACTTTATCTTTTCATAGGCCATGCATGAGTTTCATAATAAAAATAATTAAATTAAATGCAGCTTTATTTTTTGGGAGCCTAAAGCGAACTTTGAAGATGGAAACCCTTTATGTGTTTTTGTCGGAAAAAAAATGACATGTACTAACACTATTTATGTACAAAAGAAAATTACAAAAATTAAGAAGGCTATATACATATACATACAATACATTATATGATTGGGGGCCCAAAGTGAATGTTTGATCACTTGCTTTGAATCAGGGCCAGCCCTGACCAAACCGAGCTTAAACTACACAAATCAAAATTAAATAATGCGTTATAAATAATTAATGTTAAATAAGACATGGTGCCCCTTTTTTTTTATCACCTGAAGAGTTAGGCTCATGAATTTCCTTTTTCAATCGACAAACATTGCACCCTTTTCCAAAATACTAGTTGACTTGTGCAACTGTAGGTTGTCCGATTGGGGTCTATAATTGGACCTCTTGTATAATAGAATCAGTAAAAATATCAGTATAAATTGAATAAAGCGAGTAAATTTTGACTGAATAGCCAAGAACTCATTGGTTGAACCAGTTAACTTATAGTACTTGTCTAAAAGTTCATGTAAAATGTTTATCTTGAAATTATGTAATGACTGTGAAATGTGTATATTATTACCACTAAACCACCATGAATTTTCTGAATTTTATTACTACAATATAGATTCATAAATACAATTTCCGTACAATCATATTCTAAATAAAATTATTCATAAATATAATATGGTATGAAAATCATTAAACGGTTCAATCAGTGTGACTAACGGTTGAGCCGTAAACCGGTCGCATTGCGGATCAGTGTTCGATCCGGTTCTGATAACTATGCTTGGATGAAAATATCTGTAGTGTGGATAACTATCCGTGACGATATATGATCAAGAGCATCCACACGCCAAAAAGGCCATTCCAACATCCGAAGAAAGGGCCATGTATTTTTGTTTTTTCTTTTTTGGGCAGCTTTGATTTTAGAAGATGGACAAATTCATGTGAAAGTGTAGGATCAATCTCCAGCAGTGTCTTGTGGAAATATTTTGAAAACCAGTTATTCCATATTCCAATTTTGGAGACGTGAAGTATATAGCTGTAGTTGGGTGATTGGTTTCCACGGAAAAAGAAAGAAAACATCCTTCAATCAAGGGGTTATAAATGATGTAAGTGATGGCATGATGGGTTTAAGATATTTTCGGACCCATTTGGTACAACTTTTGTTTCTACGATTCAATTGCAAAAATAAGAATTTAAAAAAAAAAAAACGCTTTTGACCATAAAGTATCCAATGTAGCTTTTGGCCGATCACAAAATTTTGCAATTCAAGATGCCAAAAAAAGAAAAACAAAATTCTTTTGATCAAAATTCATCCAAGGTATATATATATATATATATATATTTAGGTTGTACCCTGTGGCCAATCGCACAATTCTGTGATTGACTAACATTTTTTGCGATTCAATTACGGAATTTGGTTTGTTAAACAATTTAAATTCAGCTTTGGAATTTCATACTAATTTATAAACTCCAAAAGTTGTGGCCAAACACTCTCTTGATTGTGATTCCATGAAAAGCTTCTAGTGATATTTATTAGAAAGTTGCATATATTTTATTGTTTTATAACTTTTCTCGAGTCTTTATTATTTTTCCTTTTCATTTTTATATTTGAAGTAGAATTCCTTGTCAAACAATGAGTTGGGTTGAAAACTCTTAAAAGGGGTTTAGTTGCTGAGATATGGTGGTGTCCAATGTTTTGCTCAAGATGGAGAAAGGTCTTTCCTCATGCATGTGGACCATATTTGCATGTGCGAGAGGTTGTAATGTGATTCCGTGTTTGTGAGGTTGGAATTGAAAGAGACTCTACGCATCACTTGTTCAAGTCTTGTTGATACCGTATTGAAAGAGTTAACAATTTTAGTTTTTTTTTTTTGTATTAATTACAAATTAAATTCCTGAAATTATGTCCGGTCTTATTTTAGTTCCTAAACTTTCAACTGCACTAAATTGGTCTCTTTAGTTTTAAATTAGAAGTAATATGGTCTATATGTGTCATTGTGTGAGAAAACAAATAACGAAAGTCCCCAATTTTAAAGATCTGAGCGACACTCTGCTCTAAACCTGAAAATGGAACTTTGTCGGAAGAGTGGTGGTGGTATTCCGCTTTTTGCCCTTGAATTTCTGGTTGATTAATTTTATGGATTTTTTTTCTTTAAAATTTATGTTTTTGTAGTCTCTATTATTTGTTATATCTTTATGCCACTCTTGGACTAAGCGCGAGCTCAATCTCGAACCTGCTCCACACAGGTTATTATGTTGTAGATATATATTGAAAGTTTTTTTTTTTTTTTTTGACTACCACTAGTATCAAAATATACTGTGTATAAGTCTCAGTTTGCCACAAAACCAGTTTGCTTAGATAAAAGCCAGTATAACTTTGGTATCAGCCTTTATTTTTAATTACAAGGGAGAGGGGATTTGAGCTTGTGCCTAAAGCGTGTGAGAAGTTAGTGCCGATAAAATGGATATTCAAGTCAAGTTTCACAGTTACAGTTGTGATCAGGTTGGAATTGAAGTTTGTTTAAGTCTTGTGGATGCCGTGTTGAAAGAGTTTACAATTTGAGTTTTCTTTACATTTTTTTTTTGAATTTTTAGTTGTTTAATTTGATGGAATTTTTTTTTTCAAAAACATATGTTTTTCTAATCTCTACTCTTTGTTAGATATTTATGCTACTCTTGGGCTAAAGTCTACGAGGTCAATTCCGAATCCGCTCTACTCTAATCTATTTTTATCAATTACATTTGCACAATCATCCCCATTAACAATATACTTTAAAGACATGTTTTAATGTAATTTTTTTTTTTTTTTTTTTTCAGAAAAGCAAGTTTTAGTAATTTCCGCTTTAAGTTAGAGATGGTGTTTTGTTGTGAGGACATGAGTCAGGCGTTTACGGAACTCTAAGCTCCTCAACTTCTATAACAGATTAATCTCACTCTGTAATGTTTCTATATCCATCTATATTCCCCTTTCGGCTTTTCCTTTTTTTTTCCTCTATATACTTAAAAAAATTTTAATATTGGTACATATAATTTGGAAAAAAAAAATGTAAATTTACTTTTCGTACCATACGGTGCAGATGTAGGTTTATTATTTCTTCTTTAAAGTTAAACACAAGGGCGAGAGGAATTGAAAAAGCTGTGAGAGAAGTTGGTGTCGATGTTCAAGCCAAGTTTCACTCAGGCCCGGCCTTGGGCAAAGGCCACGAAGGCCAATGACTAAGGCCTCTATTTTCATTAATAATTCTAGGACCCCCAAATATTTGCAAATATATAACTAGTAGTAATAAAGCCCAATATCTGAGTCCAATTGGAAAAATACCTACACCAAAATACACTCTTTTTCCTTTCCCTAAACAGATCCTAGCCCAAGCCCAATACAATCTAACTAAACTCTCCCCATGAGTCCAAAACGTAGCCCTTAGAATTTAAAAGAAAAAAAAAAGTCGGGGATGTTCTATCTTAGCTAAGTTTGTGTTGTTCTAGCTAAGACTGATATGTGCAAGATTTCTATCCTGCCATGCATACATTTAGGAATTAGTCAATTTCCATTTATTATGTAATAAACAAAATTCCAAGTCAATGGGCATGATTGCACGTTTCCATATTTTCCCTTTTAATGCATCAGTTTCCATAAGGCTACATATACAAGCAGAATAAGTTGAGTTAGGATATGAAAAGAATAATACAACCTTCCTTCTCTTATCATTCTTTCTCTCCCTCTCTCTATACAGTTTTGTTCATATCAAAGATCAAAATCAAATCCACGTAAATTATATTGTCACAAATAATTATATTAAATCAATTCATGGTGACTTTATAAGAAAATTGATGAATGTTATTAGTGTTTTATTGGTATACGATTGGTTTTTGGTTATTGACATGCTTCTAGAAAAGATTGAATGGATTAGCCATGTTATCAACTGAAAAGACTATGATAGAAAATCTTAATTACACTTGGCTTAATTCATAATTTTGCGGCTAAAAATGCGAGAAGGGTAATACTTCAGTGGTAGATTAGAACGTTTTTGGCTTGTTGTAACTAGATTGTTCGATCTAAACGCATTCTATATGCAAGGTTTATTTTTTGAGTTGCATGTAAGTTAATTGCTTGATGGCGTCTGATTCATGGTTATTTTTGGGGTATATAATAGTTGGATAACTTATAATAGCTAGTTAATAATAATTTCTAGAGAGCCCCATTTTAGAAGCTCGCCTAGCCTTGGTTTCACTCGACATTAAGTATTGTAACCGTGGCGGAATATGCAAATTATTCCACGCCCGCATTTGGCAAAAGATTTTGGAGCTCATAATGAATTTTGGAAATTCAAAAACTAAAATGCAATTGTTTGGCAAAACCAAACTTCAATTTTTTAACCGTAGAAAAATGGAATCAATCGATCGCAGACATATGGAATTGGATAAAAGCTACAATGAGGAACTTCTAACCAAAAGTAGTTTTATGTTATTGAATCGAAGAAGCAAAAATTATAGCCAAACAGGCCCTAAAGTCCACGCGAGTAGTGAATGGTTCAACTCTCTGGTTTTTTTTTTTATAGTTTCTATTAATATTGTATTATAGTTCTTTACTAACTCGGTCAGCCTCATAGTACAACTAATTTGGCTGGTCTTCTGTTTCTTCTTTTTTTTTTTTTGAATGGCAAATTTCATTGAAAATTCAATTACAAAGCGATAAGCATCGCAATTACATCTTCATCAAAAAAATGAAAACCAATTAAAGAAACCCCAAAAATCAAACAGCGGTTCCAATATGAAACAAACTCCCTTTAAGAGTTTCAGGACGGAACCACCAACAAAAAGAAAGAAGAGGTAGCAAACAAAAAATTACCCCATGCCCAACACAAAAACAGAATGTAAGCAAAAGCATAAGCAAAATTCTGCATGGTATGTACCAATAAGCTCCCCAAAACAGCAGCAACCCCAGGAAGCCAAAATTCTCTCCACCTAACAAGCTACCAACAACTTTGAACAACAGAGCAAGCAACACAAAAACTACTCCAGGTTGCACTTGCAAATCTTTCTCAATTGGTTTTGCAAGTGTTTTTCCAACTATGGGCAATCAATAAAAAGGCCCCAATCCAAGTTTGTATGATCCAAACCGAAGCATCCCAATAAATTCCTCAGCACAAAGTCATAACATAAGGCAATCCAAGGCAAAAAGATCAACCTTGGCTAGACCAACCATGTCAAAAAACTGCAGCAGACATCGAAATTGCAGCACCCCCGAAACACAAAAATCTGTAGTAAACTCTACAATAACATGCCAACAGTGTACCTCACAGCCAAGCAAAAACCAGAGGACAAGGATCTGAATTGAACACTTCAGAAATAGCCCAAACAGTGTAAATCACAGCCAAGCACAAAACCATATACCAAAATAATTAAACCATTCTATTCTTAAAAGGAAGCAGAGATAGAGACACAAACTTCATTCCACAAATTGAGCAGCAAACCCCAACCCAACAGCAGGCAAACTATACAAATCTGTGACCAAGAAGCTCAGCTGGAAACCTTGACCGCAAATCCGGCTACCCAAACAAGGCTTTCACAATACACCTCTACTGTCATATCCATGCCAGAAGGGATTCCGATCGATCGACCGCTGATTTTGCTAGTCCATCTGCCAAATAGTTCCTTTCTTTTCTACATGATTGAAGGTTATGACATGTGCTAGCCAAGCTCCTTCATAACGCAGAAATCATGTCAGAAAACAACTGCACTCAAAGTCGCTACGGGGAATCGGAAGCACGAAATTTGATGATGTAGACTACCTACTGGTGCATAATTAAGCTGGCACCAAGACTCTAGTAAACCCCCAAATCAGAATACCACTCCACCAATAGACAACTCTCCAACTTTAAGAACTCCACACCACCAGAATTCCCCATCCCCAGAATTCCACAACCCAACCTAACTTGTGCTCCTTAAGTTGAAAAAGTTGGACCTTAGAGGCTAGCAGAAATGCACTGCAAAGCAGCAGATTGCCATTCAACTGGCCACAATTTTTGCAAGACCACTATTTAAACCTCTTGATCCCCAGGCACCTCTGTTTTAAGTTCAGCTTCACTTGAGCAGTCCGCAGGCGCCCCAAATCAGCAACCACTAGCAGAGCATCTTGCAATAGCAGAAACCAACCAATCCCGCAGCCCAAGCCGAGCAAAGATTGATCCAAAGGGCTACCACAGTTGACCTTTTAAACTTCATGCCACTCGTTGTAGCAGACCAAAATAGAAGCACGATTTAATATAAAATTCTCTCCAGATGGACCCGAGTACTAACACATCACATAAGCAAACAATGAGGTACAGAAAATAAAAAAGACGGTACACCCTGGAAAAGCAAAGGCCGACAATTCAAGCAGGGGGCAAAAATTTAAACTAGAAACACACGCAACGCAAAAAGAGCAAGACCACCCAACATGAAAGAAACACACACCAAAAAACTCACACACGCCAAAAGGAGAATAGAAGCTCTCCAAACTAAGAAGAAAAGACTCCATTCCCAACGAAACACACACCGAACACCTACCCCAAACCAAACCCAATCAAAGAATTTCAATTAGCGGCAAGATTTTATTGTAAACCACCCCCCCACCCCCCATTTTTCTATTCTGAATGGCAAATCAATGTGAAAAAACCTTGCGACAAAGCACCAAGAAACAAGCCAGTGACCCAAAAAACATGATCAACCCTGCACGTCTTAAAAAACAGCCTCAAAAGGAATTGCTCTCGAGATCCCAGACTTCGCAAGGTAATCAGCAAAGCTATTTGCATTCCGAGGCACGTGGCTCAGTTTCACAAACTTGGCCTGTGATATCCGGCTCCACATTCCATCAATATCCAGAAATGCCTCTCTATGTTTCCATGGCCTTTTTTGCAAGTTAAGTATCCACGAGACCACTACCTGAGAATCACTTTCTATTATCAAATTCACCACATCTAGCTTTCCTGATCTGAGGAAAAGACGAAGGCCCTCCTATAGAGCTGAAAGCTCTGCACAGTTGGATTCATTAATCCTAAAATTCTTTGAGAAAAAGGCCAGAATTACCCCTTGAGAGTCTCTCAATACCCCTCCAATGCCAGTCGGCCCTGGTTTCCCTTTTGCTGCTGCATCTACATTTAGTTTCAACCGCCCCTCTTCCGGATTGACCTATATAGCTGGTGTTGGGGCTTTAGAAGCTTTATAAATACAAGTTGAAGGCTGGAGCTGTCGTACCATGTCAGTAATTGTGTACAAACACTCTGGCCTCAATGCTTTGAACCACCATATGGCCCGCATGGCGATCAACTCGGATGTGCTTTCCATATCCACTTGCTTTTTCGCGAAAGCAACTTCATTTCTATGCAACCACAGTGACCAGACTGTTGAGAGAAAAATAAGTCTCCAAATCAGGATGTAACCCGAATTTGGACACAGAGAGGGCCATTGCTCCCACCAATTGGATATTGAGTTTGGGGTACCACACTGCACCTCCCATTTATACAAGCAGTTAGTCCAAACCTTCCACGCCCACTTGCACTCCAGAAAAAGATGGTCCACAGTTTCTGGCACTTCATTACACCAGCTACATGAGGTAAGTGGGATTTCGTGAACGTCACTTCAGAAAATATTTGCCTTAACAAGTGGTCTTTTTAGGAGTAATTGCCAACAGAAAAGCTCCACCTTGGGGGGGCCCACCCTTTCCAAATAGAAAGGAGTAAAGGATTAGCTACATTGTTGTTGTTGTCAATGATTCTACAAAAAGACTTTACCGAGAAATTCCCATGGAGATCAAACTTCCAGATTAAGTGATCAAGCACTTGTTGCCTCATAGTTGTGCGTTCAAGTAGATGTAAAAGGCCACCCCATTGCTCTAATTCCCAGTCAAAACATCGTCTTCGTAACGGAGTCTTCTGTTTCTTCTTGTTGTATGTCCCTGTTGTAATATTGTTTAAACACATATATGTTAACGTCCGACAAAATGAAATATAAGGAAAGATAAAAGAAAATTAGTTTTGGAAAGGGTAAATTACATTTTATACCCTTATAATTTTTACCGAGTTTCAAATGGTCCGTTTCCTTTCAATTTCTTCAATTTCTTCCTCCTACTTTGAATACCGACTCAATGTGACCCAACCGTTAATGGCACTCACAGAATGGGGCAAAAAATATACATGTGCACATCACGTGATGACAAAGCAAGGGCACATATGGTATAACACCATATTCCCGCCCAAAACATATACAGACTATGTTATATAGCTCACCTTTGGCGCCAAAATAAAGTGCACTCTCTCTCTCTCTTCTTCTTCTTCTTCTTCTTCTGCTTCTTCTTCTTCTCTCTCTCTCCCTATCCATCAGTTTTGGGCTAGACGTGGGGCAAACATAGGGTAAAAAAAACCATAAGTGGACATAAAATCACTCATTCAGTATGTTCAACATGTTCTAACAAACAAAACCCATCATTCATTCATTCATTCAACATGTTCAAGAAGAATACATCAAAAACCATCAGTTTGGATCCCACAAAATAACATAGATCAACATCCAAATCTGAAGCAACACCACAAAAGCATCAGTATCAATATACATCAGCAGTAACCACCAATAAAATCCATCAGCTTCCAAAACACAAAAACAGTTCCCAAATTTATAGCTACAACCCCACTGCCCATGATAACTCCTCATTGCGTTGCATAAGTGTTGCAATTTGTCCCCACATTAGTTGAAACTTGCCTTCTAACCTGCAATTAACAACTATTAGAATCTTATTTTTCAAAACCAATGCAAAAATTAAATCAAAACAGTGTACACTTATAGGTAATTTAGATATCCTCCCAGCTTGTGATGGTGGCTTTAGTCTAGCATTGGAGGTCTGCCCTCCTCCCTCCTTACTGCATGTCCTCTTGTTATGGCCTAACTTCCCACATATACGACATGTGAGAGTAGTAGTCATCCTCTTGAGCTTGTTTGGCTTTGGATTTTGGACCTCATCTTGTCCTCTTTTCCTCACCAACTTAGGTCGTCCTGGCTGCATGTGATTCATTGGTGGAAGGACCCCTTGCAGACTAATTTTGGGCCACGATTTTGGGCCATTGACAAGGTTAATGATTGGGTCATAGCTCTTCAAGTATGTCTCCTTCCTATACCACATGTGGACATGATCCTCCGGAAAATACAGTATGGAAGAAACAACATGAGGACAAGGTATTCCTGAAAGATCCCATCTTCGACAACTACATGTGTGTTGATCTAAGTTTACAGAATATTGATCCCCATATGGGCATAAAATCTAGAATTTACCATCACTTGACCATATAGGAATGCAAGTAGCCGAATCTACCTTGATTTTCTCCAACCTCTTTTGGATCTTTAGGCAAATAGGACCTTGAATTTTCTTCATTGCATCTCTCTTTACTTGCATTCTCCTCATCAACAAGCACATAGTCCTTTCCAAAAGTGTAAGTATTGGTTCATCCCTTGCTTCCAAAATATATGCATTGAATGACCCACATAGATTGTTCAACAAAATATCACATTTAGAGAAATCATTTAAATGTGATCTAGACCAATAGTTTGGTGACTTGTCGGAAAGCCAATTATATGCTTTAGGGTCAAGCTTCTTACTTTCTCCCATTTTAACTCAAATTGAGGGGCAGTAGTTGCCCTAGCAACATTCCATAGCCTATCCTTCAGGGCCTTTCCTTTGAATTTCATCTTAAAGTTATTATAGAAGTGTCTCACACAAAACCTATGCTCACTATTTGGTAGGACATCTTGGAAAGCTGGAATTAACCCCTTCTGCTTATCGGAGATAAAGGTCCAAGCAAATTAGTTGTTAATACCAATGTCATCCTACAATAGCTCAAGAAACCACATCCATGAGCTCTTGGTTTCACCCTCAACCACAGCATATGCCACTCGAAACATGCAGTTGTTCCCATCTATCCCTATGGCTGTAAGTAATTGACCACCATAAGGGCACTTCAGATGGCATCCATTAACCCCTATCACCTTTCTTCATCTAGCCATAAACCTTTCCTTGCAAGCACCGTGGCATACATATATCTCTCAAATCTAGGATACACTCCATCTCCATCAATATGTAAGACCTGTAACTTCATTGTAGTCCCAGGGTTTGTCCTTTTAATTTCCTCACAATAATCCTAAAGCTTGCTAAATTGTTCAGCATGTGAACCCTATATCATGACCAGTGCTTTGTTCTTAGCTCTATAAACCTGGCTCCTAGAAACACCAACAACAAAATCCTTTCTCACAGTTTCCATGAATGCCTCAAGTGGCCATTCGGTGTTGGATCTAAACTGGTCAACATCTGTTTTGCAAGCCAATCAGATTTCACATTCCTGTTATAAAAATTTCTACTACAGGTATGTTCATCTTCAAATGTTTTTACTTGCATAGTTGTTTCACCCTGCCTCTTTGATGCAAAAATGTTCCACTTGCATCCTTCTATACAAACAGCTTTAACCATTTTCTCATTTTAACAATCTTAATTCGGACCTTTCCTTATAGCATACTCTCTTACAGCCTATTTAAACTCTTTGCCTGAGCTAAATAGCATCCCCGGCTTAAATTCTACATCATTCATATCCATCTCAGCTCTAAACTCTGGGTATTTTTTTTGTTTACTATTACCTACATCATCATCTGATTCATCACCACTAACTAGCCCATCTGATGGAGCATAATCACTAAGCACTTCTGAGTCATCCACATCATGAAATATTAATTGCTCTACCCCAGTATATAGTCTACTTTCAGTGGTATTTCTCACACCTGGCCATTCAACACCGGGTCAATATAGGTATCAAATAGCTCATCATCCTCACTCACATCAAATTCACTATCTTCAAATGACTGATTATCTTTTTTATCATCAAAACCATCATCTAAGTACTCTTGAGCTTCATCTGCACAAATAATATTAGGCAAGGGACATGTGATAATAGTATGGATATGTCTATGTATAGGGACGGCAAAAGGGTCCACACACAAATATTGTATTCAGACTTGGGAACACCATTCGGACCACATATATAATACACAAACACATATGAGTTGGTACTAAGCCATTGAAAAAAAGGAAAAAAAAAAACACCATGAAAGTATCGAACTTGAAGAAATTCACCAAACATGCGAATGGGACCATCTTTTTGTTATATACCATCAATTGTTTGCAAACAAATTCTTAGAAGAAACTCAAACCAAACATATGTCTGGGACCACAATGAAAACATAAAAAATGACTAACTTCATAAAGAAACAACAAAAGGCACAAAATAAAAACATAATCGAGGATATACGTCCAAATCGGAAGCTCAAACAGGTAAAATTTGTACAGAAATTGCAGAGGGGAACCAATTTCTTACCATCACGGTATGTGTCTCCCCAATCAACATGCATCCTCATTGTTATCTTCACCGAGAATTCCACTCGAACAGTCACCGCCGCTTTTGTTCCAATAGTCACTGCCTCTTTGACAAGGGAGCTGAGGGGACCCAGAGGGACCCAAAAAGCAAGTGGTGGCTGCTACCTGCCACTGACCTCCATATTGCCTCCGCCACTTGATTTTTGTATCACACATTATATATACACATGTGATGTGAATGGAAATAGCCCAGAAACTTCATTTGGTCCCTAAATTAACCATTTTACCATTTTTCTATGCATTAAAAGACACCCAACTCCTACACATTTTGCCTATAAATTGGACCCCAAGGTCCTCTCTTTTGCTCACTTGGGAAAGAGATCGAGAGATCATAGGAAGAATTCTAACAACTACTTAGAATCTACTTAGAATTCATGTGAGAATGTCTTGAAGTTAGTAAGAGTTGTGCTTGTCTTTTCTTGAATAGAAAATGAAAGAGTAAGAAAAACATTCTTTTTGTTTTCTTGAAAAGCTATAAAGAAGTAGTACTTTAGAATATCTAATCAAGAATATAAGTTGACACCTTTGCATCCTTTGCATTGGAGCTTGAAGAACACTTGAAGGAGAAAGAACTTCCTTCCAACTCTTTGCATTTTTGAGAGATCCTCAAGAGATAAACTCTAAGAACTACCTCTTTAATCTACTAGTTTTTTATATATTTTTTCTAGAGTTTGGATCTTTTTCTTCTTCATTTTCTTTTCTATGCACCTTTGCTTTGATTCATCACACAACATGCACAAAGATCCAAGTTCTAATTGATGTTATTGATAATATATGGATTAGAGGTGCTCTTTTCATCTTTTTTCTTTACTTCAAAGATGATTGGTGTTCTTGAGTTTTTTTTCCTCTTTTGGTAAAAATTACATGTGGATATACTTGAATTTGCATCACTCTTTGCCTTTTTCTTTGAGTCTATGATGATGATGTATATTTCCTTTTATGACTATATAAGTACATGTACTTCTATTTCCTCTTTTGGGTATACAAAGATGATATTTGTAAGTCCTTTAACCAAGAAAGGCAAATTTGATTGGAAGTCATCTTAAACTTCTAAATTCTTGATTTTGATCTTTCTAAAGGACTTCTCACTACACTAAAAGAGTTTTTGCCACAAGATAAAATAAATGAACTAAGAATTGTTCATTAAAGAAAATTTGATTTTATTCTTGGGTTTAGAACTCATTATTATCCTTGAGGCTTGACTTCAAAGTTCGTGGATGAGCAAGGATGAAACCACCTTCATCCAGTTTGCCTTGATGAACCTCACTTATTTCCAAAAGATTATCGGAAAGACGGTAGATATACTTGGACATGGCTTATTTATGGTTGAAATTTGGAAAATGGCTAGATGATGCGATCTACATTCTTTTAGAAGTAATCCTTTTTTCTTGATAAGATTACACTGCCATAAAGTCAAGATGATCATGGTAAGATTGTCTTCAAGAGAATAAAGAAAGTAAGACTATCCCAGAATCTTCCAAATCTCTATTACAAATGAATCATGTGTACAAGATGATCTTACTTTGTTTTCCCAGTAATGAATCTAAACCATGGCTTAGGAACCATTTTAGGATAATAAGAAGAAAGATCAAAAGCTTGAAAGAATATGTTTGAGTGATTTTGCTTACCCACATTGCATATTTTTTATTTCTCACATGATATAAAAATTTCAGAATAACAAAGTCTAATTCAACTCAGTTTTTAGAGACCTTAAGTTCAATCTGGGTTTATGAAAGTATTTTTCCTATAAACTTTAATGAAATAGCTTTCTTAATTTTGACATAAGATAGACATTCATAGGTGTTTTTTTGAATTAAGTTATGATTTTTGCAATACAAGTAAAAAAGTCTGGGTAGAAATCATTTATATTAAACTTCCAGAACAGTGAAGTCTGCTTCAACTCAGTTTTCAGAAAAATTAAGATCAACAAGGGTTTATAAAGTATTTTTCCATAAACTACAATGAAATACATTTCTTTTGACATAATATAGGCCTTCATATCTGTTCTGTGAATTTAGTTGTTATTTTTGCAAGATCCGTCAACGAGTCTGGACAAAGACTTTTAAAATGAATAGAACTCACAAACCATATATGTAAATGAGGTCCCACTATTTGGAAAACCTTCCTATCTCACTGAACTTATGATCTGGAAAAGGAATTGTATTGATTCATTGTTTAGATCTAATTTTGGAGTGATTTTATTAAGGTCTTCAAATCTAGAATTTTGATTGATGACTACTTCTATCATTTGTTATGCATTTTACTTATGTGTTTGGATTTCTTTTGTTCTTTTGCAATGCTTGATTTGTTTTATGGAATTTCTATGCAGAGATTCGAATGACATGGATTCACTCCTTGGATAGATTTTGCCTCTTCCGCATGTGACTTTGTGTCCATGTGTCATGTACAGTCTTCTATCCTTCTCTTTAGAGATTTTGATAGGTTAACAACATTTTGCATCAACTACACAAATCCTTTAGGATAATCTCCGTTATATGCTTAATCGTTAGAGACAAATTATCTAGGATTGTTGCATGTTGCATAACACGTTTCTCTTTGATTGTCATTACAACTCAGCTTGAGTCACCCCAATGTAAGTTCTCTTATTTTCTTCGCATTCCATGCATGTTTCCTTTCTTTGCATTTGATCTCGAGCGAGATCGGCCCACTGTGAGTATTTCCATCCCTCCCTGGCATCGCATGTACTTCCACTTGCTACTTGAACTTAATATATTGATTGATTTTGCTTAAATGCTCTTTATGCCATGTATATATTATGTAGTATGATTAAGAAAAGAATAGTAGTTACGAATTAAGAACAACGATATTGGCAAGGCCTACCACAAGGTAGGGCGAAGAGGGAGTGCTTTAGCCCAAGCATATGGCTCCTTCCCCTTTCGTACCAAGACACCCGAGCCCATTTTCTGGCAATGAAGGGTGAGTACAAGGTCAGATGAAAAAGTCAAAGAAGTAGAAGAATTGCTATTGAGACTCAAGAAGAGAGATCAACTAGATCTTCCTCTAGATCTGTCTATGACAGCTAATGATGTAGAGCAATTTTGTTTGCAGCAGTTTAGCCAGGACCCAGATGATGAAAGCACCCACAACTTTGATTATGAAGCATACCAAAACCTGGTAAATGTAATGGAAGCATAGTGGGACCCAGCCAAGGGTGAATTATTGTAGAAAACTCCAGAATGACTCCAATTTATCCAGGACATGTGGAGAATTCTGTAAGAAGAAGAAACAGTAATCCAGACGGGGTCACTTTTCAAACACGGGGAAGGGGACACGTGGTAAACACTATTTAGTCAGTGTAAATATTGTAATAGTTACATAGGTGTCATACGGTTATAAATGTAATCCAACTACTTTGATAAGTAGTTGAACTCCCTAAAGTCTATATATAGAGGAATTATTTACGTATGAAGATCATCTTATAACAAAACAACTTCTCCTTTATAATATACTTTCCTACTTCTTCGTCTTCATTGTGTGTAACTGGACTTTGGAAGCATGTGGTCATCATTAGCCTTGTACCGTATGCGGTATATAGAGCCCATGTGTGAATGGCACGCCCTCGGGGAGACGGTCACCCACACCTCTGGACTTGCTAATGGACCCTTTTTGAGACTAAAACATGGCCTTTGCATATAGTTTCTATAGAACCTTTCAATTAGGATCTTTGATTTTTATCTTTGATTAGGAATGTGATGAATTACTTGCAATTGCTCGTAAGGGATTATGTGGATGATGAGGATGCTTAGGCAAATTTATCATCAAACCTTGTATTGATAGATTCCTCTAGAGTAGAATGACGCTCACCCGAAAATTTGATCATTGTCCAAGGACCATTTTGAAAACCTTTGAAAACTTTTGAAAGAATTGAAAACTTTATTTTTGAAAAGCCCTTTTGAAATTTTTGAAAAGTTTATCTTGAAAACACCCCTTTGGAAGTTTGAAAACCTCCTTTTGAGAACCCCGAGCTTTGAAAACTTTGAAATCATCACATTTGAAAAATCCATTTTGCTAAAAATAAGCAAGGTTTTGGTCAAGATTTTGAAAATTTATCTTCACCATTGGAAAGATTCAAATTTGCTCACCTCATCTTTGAAAATCGTAAATTTGCATTCTGAATTATTGATAGCTCAAAGGATCTTTTTGAAAATTTGCCAAGTCATCCTCCATATTTAAAATTGTGGCCAGAATACCCTTCTTTGAAAAACTGAGCTATCATATGATGATTTCAAAACCCCAACTCCTTGGATAAATTATTAAGTTAGAACTTAGTAGGATGAGTAGCATACTCATGGGATCTTACTTGCTTATGTGCTGATATGCTAAGCTAGATTTGGGTTGCATTTCATTCTTGATTAGGATGCATTCACATGCGTTTGCATAAACGAGCATAGCATGCGTCTCACGAGTGCGACGTTTGTATTATGTCCTAATGAACTCCTAAGAAGAAGGAAATTATCATGAAAATTCTTTAAAAAGAATATTTTTACTCTTTGCTTTGAAAAAAGAAAAAGTTTTTGAAAGCCAAAAGCGAAAATCTTTGAATATTTGAAATTGATTTTTGAACAAAAGTCATTGCAATGCCTGAGGAATCAGCCAAGGAGTTTGAGCCTTTCTTAAGAAATAGAGAACCTGAGAGCTTAAGGAGGGATGATAAAATAATGGTGTTTGGAACTGCTACTTCTTGAAACCAATGCAGATGCTCTTTAAAAGAAAGAAAAGATAGAGAACAAGTGAGTCACAGAGACACTCCATTTGAGATCGAGTTGAGTTAACTCCATTTTATGTTTTGATTATTTTCAGTTTAGTCTCGTGGTCAAGTTTATCTGTCGTCAAGCTGTTTTTGGTTTGTGTCAAGTATTGTAATCCTTCTCTTGCTGTTGACGGAATGAAATCTTGATTTGCTTAATCTAATGCGCTTAGTCATGAATGAAAGAATCGCTGAGCTGAAAATGTCGCTTCTCAGATTATTGTAGATATCACTCTGTTAATAAATCTTTGCATCAAAAAAAATTCTCGAACGGATCGAAGTAGATTTTGTGCTAACACGAAAGAAAGCTAAGAATTGATTAGTCTTACTTTAAGTATTTAAAGAAGCTTTTGCTAAAATTTGGAAAAGATATGCTCGATAGTTGTTTAGGACTTGTCTAAGCCCTTTTCTCCCCATTTCCAAAACCTTGTGCCTAAGAGAATGAGACAATCCAATTGAGAACCACATGGATTTGTCCAACTGAAAGTCGGTCCTTGATGGTAGTCAAGCATTTGAAATGAACTATTTTCTTAAAAAAAAAAAGAAAAAAAAAAGAAAAAGAAAAGGAAAAAGAAAAAGATATAAAGCTCGCTAGGATGAAGACCCAAAAGGGCGCCTAGGCAAAAGTTAGAGCATAAAAAAAATGAAAAAAGAAAAAAACAAAAGAGATTTTGCGTGCTGATTTTGAGAACCATATCCTAGGCAGTCCAGATCACAAAAAAATAAGAGATGATTGAGAACTCGGGAAAGCGAATTATCCCAAAATTCTGAGTTGTAATTACAAATGAAAATGAAAATGAAAATGAAAATAGAATTAAAGAAATGAGGTATCCTTGAATAGGCCCAAAGTAACAAATTTGAAGGGCTAATATTGCTTTGTATGTGAGAACATGATTGAAAGATGATGTATTAAGAGAAATGTACAGATACCTGGCTAGGGAAAAGGTGAAATGAATCAGTCGTGAAACAACAAAAAAATTGAAAAAGAAAAATAAGAAGAAAAGAAAAGAACAGAAAAGAAAAGAAGAGAAGACAGTTCATCATCCTGTTCAAATGCTACCACAAGCTCTATGAAATTTGCCTACGGAGAAGAATGTCTTGGATACAAATGGCAACGTGGCTCGAAAAACCCACCAGTTTTTGAAGCCTTGTTCTTTCAATACCTCCAAAGTACTTGAACTACGTTCGACCTGATTCCCACTTGGGGATACGTAGGCAACCTACCCGGTTCAGTCACTGCTCTTACTGTAACCACCATTTTTTATGCCTTTCATTCCCTTCTTTCAAACTAGGCACAAGCATACATTTACCTGGAGCCACATATGTGTTGATAAACTAGGGGAAAACTTTGATTGCCCAACAGCATTGGCACATCCCGGCACATTCCGCACTATTCATGATTATTTGAGGCAAATGCACTAATGGTATCTCTATACCACCATCTTTTCAAGAACTTATTGAAATAAGCCTATCTGATCCCTTTCTCATCTACGAACTAGGGGCAAACTTCCTTTGCCCAAAGCCTCCTTTATCCTAGAAGCAAGCCTCCAAATTAAGGGCAAACTTCATTTTCCAAGAACCCTTTCGCTCTAGGGGCAAGTCCTGAACTATCGAGTTTATTTTAGAAACTGTTTGAAATGAATAATCTTTTAATCTATAAGCTAAGGTACTAATTTGAAGCACACATTGGAAAAAGCAACAAATTGATGAGATTAATAGGGAGAAATCTTCAAAGCACTTCTTTATTAGCAGAGTATTACTATGCTAAAATGAGAATTAAACATAAGATGTGAAAAGATACATCAAACATGGAAAAAGCGCATTCAGTTATGGCAAATTGTGTTCTTTATGCAAAACTCCTATTTTAGGGTCAAGAGTATTGTCCTCCTGTGTCGATGTCTGTCGGTTGTCAAGTCTGTCAGGATCTTGAATGTGTGGGTTCAGAGTGATTAATGATGAATTTTGAAAATTATTGCAAAATATTTGAGAGCATCCAAAGAGGTATATGAGCAAAAGTTTCGAACACTGTTACTGCATTAGTCAAAGTTTCAAAGTAAAGCATCAAGGGAACTAGCAGAAATATTTTAGAGTGATTTTAAGCCTTGCTAAGTTGAGTTAGGTCAGCAGAAGAATAGATCGAATCAACAGAATTGTTCAAGAAATAGGTTGTGAAACCCCGATAGCAAAGCATGAACTAGGAATGAACTTCCATAATAAATTGTTGAAGAAATTAAGTATGAGTCGACTGGGCTAGCAGAAGCCTCGCTATTAATCAATAAAGTCACATAAGGAATTGATTTGAATTATGATGAGTCGAGAACTAGTCAGTTGAATTAGCAAAATCTTGAAAAGATAAATTTGCCCTTTTATAGTAGCCCATCTGCGTTAGTCCTCAATGGTTGCATCCTTCATCACGTTAGTCCTCAATGGCAGCATCTTTGCATTTGCGTTAGTCCTCAATGGCAGCATATTTGCATTCGCATTAGTTCTCAACGGCATTCTCTTCCCATCTACGTTAGTCTTCAATGGCACCATCATTGCATTCACATTAGTCCTCAAAGGTTGCATCCTTGCATATGTTTTAATCATAAATGGCATCGTTTCATTGCATTAGCCCTCAATGGCAGCATCTTTGCATCTTCTTTACTCCTCAACGGAAACCTTTCATTTCTTTAGTCCGCAATGACAGCATCTTTGCATTTGCATTAGTCCTCAGTGGCAACAACTTTACATCTGTGTTAGCCTATAAAGGAAGACTGACGACATCCTATTGATGCGTTTTCTTATCACACCCAAGTATAGGTGATCGTACAAGTAATAAAGTTCTGGAAGTCCAGGTCGAACCCACAGGGAACGGAATAAAATTTTATAAAGTTAGGCAGATAACTATTTTGTCACTAAAAAGAAAATAAAAGATGATGGATTTTTGTGGGGTTTTACTAAACTACTAATTTTTATATTTTTTTGCAATAAAAGTAATTAAAACTATTTTTTTCTTAACAGTTTATGGTAAAGATTTTAACAGTGCAAAATAAATTAACTAAGATACTAGTAAGAAAAGGAAGAAAAATAAATAAAAGGTAAATTTTTGTGAGATAAACTTTTTAGATTTAATAATAGCGAAAGATGGAAATAATACAGATATTTAAGCAAAACTATTATAAAACAGGAAATATTAATTAACTAGGGGGAAATGATTTAAAGGAATTGGGAATATGCAAACCAACACTCGATCCCACAACTTTTGTGCATTTGAAAAGCGTTTGACATTTAAGACCGCAGAGTCATTCTTTATTTAAAAATAAACTTTCACTAGTCAGGGTCATATCAAGTATGTCAGGTTTGATATGAAACGACGTCATTTGGTTTAAAGAAAAATTAAAAAGCAATTGGGCAGTAGCCAGGTTTGAACCGTGCCCGCCGCGGACGTGGGTTATTCGGCGTCCAATCCCCACCACTCTGCCACTACACAATTGTCTATCCATTATTGGATAGAAATATATATAAACACATATTTGGAATATTAACTTTGTCATATGAGTTGTTTGAGTATGCTAGGTATTTTTTATGACAAAAGGCATAGTTTGACAATCCACATAATTAGGCTTTTTATTTCAAATATGTACTCTTTTGAGCCCAATATATCCATAGTATATAAACATGTTAAATAGTCATAAACTATAGATACATAGATATTTTTGGCCATAAATGGAAAAACAACCCATCCAGATAAATTTGCCCATTTAAGATTAGTGCACAGAAGCTGTGGTTTCTAAGTTTTTATTACATATCCCCAATTAAAGTTTTAGCCTACCATTTTGTAATTGAAACTGCCTTCAAAATAAAAATAAAAGATAAATTAAATAGATGCACGCAATCACCGTCCAATTAAAATTAAAGTTGTAAAACCAAGGTAAGGGTGAAAACTAATATTATATATTATTTTCTTTACTTAACATGAGCTGGGATTGAATTTGTGGAATCTGCAAAATAACAAAGTTTAGTACAACTAGGCTAATAAAATATACATAAATGGAAATACTGAATTAATAATAAAATACTAAACCTTTGACTTTGGATTCTTGTGGGGTCACAGTGATTGAACTCCAAGAACACAAATAAGGTCAAACCAAATCCAAATCTAATTTGGAGTGAGATATGAATATGGTGTGCTTGGGGCTTTGGTAGGTGATTACAATAACTACGTGGCTAAGAAATATGATATTTACTTGTAAAATCTGTATTCTAGTGAATGAAAATATTGCTATAAAAACTGAAACTTTGGGGTTTCAAACTATTTTAGGGGACAACTATAAGTACTACTAGACTAGAAATATTAAATCTAATTTTAAATAGGAATATTTTACTACTACAAATTGACAAAGGTCATACAAGAACACAAATATTTTAAATTTAAGAAATACAGTACACAAAGTTTTGCTACATATTTTTGAACATGAAATCATCAATTACATAGAAGTAATATTTTACAACTACTAGAACTAGAAAAGGCAAAGAAAAACTAAAGTTTCCTATTTCTAGGGACAATATAAAGTGCTCACATAATAACCTCCCCCAAAACTATTCTCTCCCTAACAGTGATTGTTGCTTGTGGAGCTGCCCTTTGTGATGCTTGGTGTAGGCTCTTTTATAGATGAAATTTGAGAGACGAATCATCATCGCGTTCGTCAGCGTTGGCATTTTTTTCTCCGTGTTCGCCTGTTTGTCCCATTTTCTTCATTGTTCTGACATCTTCATTGACAAAACTGCAAAGAAGGAAATTGTTATATGCAAAGTGTCAACATCCAAGCACTGCATGGATGTTGATTTCGTTACACCAGCTTTTTTTTTTTTTTTTTAAATAGTAAAATTACTATTTATTACAGTTCATTACTATTCACTGTTGACTAACTATGGGAGATACTACAGTGTGATTGCTACTTCTTTCCTTCCCTTTATTTCACTTCATTTTTATCTAAACATATAAAATATGTAAAAATAAATAATTACATGCATTTGAGTGACATCACTGTTAAATTATATGAATTCAAATATGCATGTAAAACTAGGGATTTGGGGGATTAAATGAGCATTATGTCTATTATATTGGCACATGAATGTGCAATATTCAATGTTTGTCAAAGCCTCTTTGCATCTACATTAGTCCTCAATGGCATTCTCTTCTCATTTGAGTTAGTCATCAATCTGCATCGTCCTTTAATTGTGTTAGACCTCAAATGGCGACCTATTTGCATCTGCATTGGACCTTAAAGTCAACCTTTCATTGCGTAAATCCTCAACGGCATCTTCTTCCTATATATGATATGTTTTAGTCCTCGAGGCATCATATTTCATCTACTGTGCACCTATGTTAGCCTTCAATGCAATCTCTTTGCATCAATGTTTTGGCCTAAGCAATCAATTGCATCCCGTATAAGTCATCTATTGAGCACCCAATCCTTTGATATAAATCTTCTACCGCAACCTGTATAATTCATCTACCACAGAATCTTCTCAGGCATTAGTCCTCAATGGCGGCTTTTCATCATAGCAAATCACTACATAGTCACCTCATCTTGAAGCAACCTACATATATCCAACTTTGTGGTATAACCCGTTTGTGAGAGAGAGACGCATCATTTGCATTTTGTGTACTCCATCTTTCACTTTGTATTGTAACCTCCACATTTAGCAACAACACTAATTAACATAAACTCATTACATCTGTATGTTTGATTGCATGTACCTCTGTGTTTGAACTATGTCCTGGTCTGATTCCTGAAAAGGATACTTAGGCAGTTCCCGTGTGAACACGACCAGCACTGGCCTTAGCTTTGCCTTCTTTGAGACCTACAGTTTTCTCGATTTTTCTTTAATCTTCTTTGATTTTTGTGGCATTCTTGATTTTTTTTATTTTCTCTGCTTTTTGTGGCATTTTTTTCCCTAAAACCTTCAAGCATGGTCATAGGGTGCCTTCGAGCTTTGGCACTCACTTGCAGTACGCTTCGCTCTACAAGCCCTACCAAAGAGGGGTAAACTCTAGACACCTAGTTTTGACCATACTCTTAGGATTTGGGGAGAACAATCTCTTGAAGATATCAATAATGAAAAATACCTCAAAGAAGGTATTTCGATTATGCACAACGAAAGTTCAGACTCCGGAAAGTGTTCTGAGAGCCCAAAGTAAGCCGTTTCAGCCTAGATTGGTGTTTTCTCAAAATTGATTTCAAAATAAGCATATGACTTAGGGAAAAATGGTCATTAAGGTCTCAGTTGTGAATTTCAAGAGTCTGGTAGCTCAATTTTAGAGAATCTTACAAAACCAGTGTGCATAGGAAGCTAATTGTAAAATACGAGCACAAAAGAGCACAAGCATTCCGAGAGACTTTCGAATCAAAATTGATGATGAATTCTTATGAAAATTACTTCTGGGATATTTTTAGAATGAAATTCAATCTTATAGCTTTCCAACAGCGCGAAAACATGCAATTTCGGAGGACAAAAATTCACTTTTAAGACAATCCGGAAGGGCTATGAACTTGAAATTTGACAGGGGAGCTAAGGGGACCCAGAGGGACCCAGAAAGCAAGTGGCAGCCACCACCTGCCACTGGAAGGCACCACTAGGTCCACCACCTCCATATTGTCTCTGCCACTTGATTTTTGTATCACACTATATATATAAATGTGCTGTGAAAGGAAACAGTCCAGAAACTTTGTTTGGTCCCTGAATTGATCATTTTACCCTCTTTCTATGCATTAAAAAACACCCAAATCCTACATATTTGCCTATAAATTGGACCCCATGGTCCCCTCTTTTACACACTTGGGAAAGAGATCAAGAGATCATAGGAAGAGTCCCAACAACTACTTAGAATCTACTTAGAATTCATGCGAGGATGTCTTGAAGTTAGTAAAAGTTGTGCTTGTGTTATCTTGAATAGAAAATGAAAAAGTAAGAAAAACATTCTTTTTGTTTTCTTGAAAAGTTAAAAAGAAGTAGTACTTTAGAAGATCTAAGCTAGAATATAAGTTGACTCATTTGCATCCTTTGCTTTGGAGCTTGAGGAACACTTGAAGGAGAACGAACTTCCTTCCAATTCAGGCAATTTTGAGAGATCATCAAGAGGTAAACTCTAAGAACTACCTCTTTAATCTACTAGTTTTTTATACATGTATTTCTAGAGCTTGGATCTTTTTCTTCTTCTTTTGTTTTATTTACACCTTTGCTTTGATTCATCATACAACTTGCACAAAGATCCAAGTTCTAGTTGATTTTATTGATAAAGTATGGATTAGAGGTGTTGTTTTTCATATTTTTCATTGACTTTGATGATGATTGGTGTTTTTGAGTTTTTTTTTCCTCTTTTGGTAAAAAAAAGGCCTGTGCAGACACTTGAATTTGCAACATTCTTTGCCTTTTGCTTTGAGTCCATGATGAAGATGTATATTTCCTTCTATGACTCTATTTAAGTACATGTACTTCTATTTCCTCTTTTGGGTATACCAAAATGATAATTGTAAGTCCTTCAACCAACTAGTTTGGTATTCTTTACCAAGAAAGGCATATTTTATTATTCTTGATTTTGATCTTTCTAAAGGACTTCTCACTACACTAAAAGTGTTTTTGCCACAAGATAAAATCAATGAACTAAGAATTGTTCATTAAAGCAAATTTGATTTTATCCATGGGTTTAGAACTCATTATTAGCCTTGAGGCTTGACTTCAAAGTGCGTGGATGAGTAAGGATGAAACCACCTTCATTCGGTTGGCCTTTATGAACCTCACTTATTTCCAAAAGATTATCGGAAAGACGGTAGCTAGATATACTTGGACATGATTTATTTATGGCTGAAATTTAGAAAATGTCTAGATGATGCGATCTACATTCTTTTGGAAGTAAACCTTAGCTTGATAATATTACACTGGCAAAAAGTCAAGATGATCAAGCTAAGATTATCTTTCAAGAGAATAAATAAAGTAAGACTATCCTAGATTCTTCCAAATCTCTATTGTGAATGAATCATGTGTACAAGATGATCATGCTTTGTTTTTCCTGTAATAAATCTAAAACATGGCTTAGGAACCATTTTAGGATAATAAGAAGAAAGATCAAAAGCTTGAAAGAATATGTTTGAGTGATTGTGCTTATCCACTTTGCATATTTTTTCTTTATCACATGACATTAAAATTTTAGAATAACATAGTCTGATTTAACTCAATTTTTAGAGATCTTAAGTTCAATATGGGTTTATGAAAGTACTTTTCCTATAAACTTCAATGAAATAGCTTTCTTTTGACATAAGATAGACCTTCATAGGTGTTTTTTGAATTAAGTTATGATTTTTGCAATATCAGTTGAAAAGTCTAGGTAGAAATCATTTATATTAAACATCCAGAACAGTGAAGTCTACTTCAACTCAGTTTTTAGAAAACGTAAGTTCAATCTGGTTTTATGAAAGTATTTTTCATATAAACGTCAATGAAATACCTTTCTTTTGACATAAGATAGGCCTTCATATGTGTTTTGTGCATTTAGTTATATTTTTGTAAGATCAGTCGACGAGTCTAGTCAGAGACTTTTAAAATGAATAGAACTCACGAACCATATATGTAAATGAGGTTCGACTTTTTGGAAAAGCTTCCTAACTCATTGAACTTATGATCTGGAAAAGGAATTGAATTGATTCATTGTTTAGATTTAATTTTGGAGTGATTTTAGTAAGGTATTCAAATCTGGAATTTTGATTGATGACTATTTCTCTCATTTGTTATGCATTTTACTTTTGTGCTTGGATTTCTTTTGTTCTTTTGCAATGCTTGGTTTGTTTTGTGGCATTCCTATGCAGAGATTCGAATGACTCGGATTCAACTCCTTGGATCGATTTTGCCTCTTCCACATTCTTCTATCCTCCTCTTTAGAGATTTTGCTAGATTTACAATTTTTTGAATCAACAACACAAATCCTTTAGGATAATCTCCATTATATGCTTATTTGTTAGAGACAAATTATCTAGGATTGTTGCATGATGTATAGAACATTTATCTTTGATTGCCATTGCGACTTAGCTTGAGTCACCCCAATGTAAGTTCTTTTGTTCTCTTTGTATTCCATGCACATTTACTTTCTTTGCATTTGATCTCGAGCGAGAACGGCCCACTGTGAGTATTTCCATCCCTCTCTAGCATCACATGTACTTCTGCTTGCTACTTGAACTTAATATCTTGATCGATTTTGATTAAATGCTCTTTTTATGCCATATATATTATGTGGTATGATTGAGAAAAGAATACCAGTTATGAATTAAGAACAATGATATTGGCAAGGCCTACCGTAAGGTAGGGCGAAGAAGGGATGCTTTAGCCCATGCATATAGCTCATTCCCCTTTCGTACCAAGAACCCCGAGCCCATTTTCTGGCAATGAAGGATGAGTATCATTCCATTTTGAGAAAGTCAGCTCACGATTTCCTGATTCCATAAAAATCTGGTGGCCACTTTAGTCAAGTGGATTAAAAGTAGTAAGGCCTAGGTCTCTGAATGTAGCCTTGGATCCGTCCCGGGACATAATTGAGACCGACAAGACCTTGCGACCCTTGCATCGTCCACACACTGCTTTTAAGAACATATGCACAATCCACCGCTTTTTAAGTACATATGATGACCAACGCTCATTCTTGTAATAATCCCAGAACTTAACTAACTTACCTGTCGTTGTACTAATACTGATACATGACATTCTCTTGTGGCCTAACTACTCTGATTAAAATGAACGGATAAAAAACTTATCCATGATTGACATATTATCTAACATCATGATAGTAATCCTTATTCTTAACCATACTATTCTCTGATGTCACATTATCTCTTAGTTATAACATAATCGCATATAGGAAGTATGAAAAGATATCAGAACACTTAAACAATTCATACAGGGCTCGTTTGTTTGTCGAATTATTGGGGGGATGGGACTAATTTAGTCCAATCGCGATATAATACTGTATTTGGTTGAGCTTTTCAAGTATTGTCTAACTCAAGTATTGTTCTAGTGTAGTTAAGTTTTTGTTTGCACCTAAAAAATACATTTTTTAAAATCAAAGTTGGTAGAGGCCGATTGGAACATTTTAATCGGACTCATGAGACCGATGGCAAAATTAATGGCTAAGTGGTTACTTCAAAAGTTGATCGGGCTTATTACAGTCGGGCTAGCACCTTTGCTCACTCGGACTCACCATGAGATCGGACTAACCACTAGTTGATCGGGCTAGCACAATTACTTAATCGGGCTGATCATCATTATATCGGGCATCACTGAAATCGGACTTACCAAATTCAGTCCGGCCTAGGCCTTGTTTGGCAGTTCATATCGGGCTTCCATTGTATTTGCTCCATCAAGCTGGCCATCAAGTTGTCTCAATCGGGCTGCAGGAATGTACTTTCTGTCCGATTTGGAGTTATAAGGGGTTGGCAACCATGACAAGGTGCCATGGAATTTTGGTTAATCATGCCCGATTAGGTTAATGCATTGTCATCATGGTGTTCGAGCTCTCACTTCATGGCCCAGTCCAGTTGCACAAACCCGATGTCAAGCAATAAGAGGTTGGTGTAGCAGAATGGTTAAATCAGCAAGTTTTCCACTTAAAACTGCCACCTCATCATCAACACAGCCTAAGCTATGGTTTCATCGGATTGCTTGATTGGCAAGCCATTCTGCTAGTTGAGAAGTTGATACAGATTTGGCTACTTTATGGGAAGTTGTCATCCCTACAAATTCTCAATGTGATAATATTTATATTATCATATTATGGAATTATTATAATAACAAGGAAGATAATATTTCAAGATATTATCTGAATTGGGAAGAGATTATCACATATGGAAAGATAGATTTGGAGATAATATCAATTTATTATGGAAGTTATCTTTTACTTGGAAGCCAAGTCAGCCGAATGAAGCCACAAAAGGGGACCAGATTCAAGATATATATATATATGTATATATGCATATATATTATATCAGATAATTATGGGAGTCAAGATCAGTTTATGGAAACAAATATGGTATTTTTTACCAGATAATGATTCATCAGATTTCCTACCTTATCTAGAAGACCTCCATGGTCACTATAAATACAACAGGCCGGCCTAGCTATCAAATCACTCCGCGTGTCTCTCGAATACCGCATTCAAAATGCATCCTTTAGCATTCTTAGTTTAGGCAAATAAAGCAGTCTTTAATTTTCCTAGCTTTTCAATTACACTTCTTGTAATTTTCTTTTCTACAATTAAATAAAAGTCTATTTTATTTAATTTCTCTTTCATCACTTGTATGGCTTGTATGCTTCAGTACTGCCATAGGACTTTTGGTGAGGGTACTTTCCTACTCACCTCACACAGTCGTTTTGTTAGAAGTCAGATTCATTAAGCCTTGTGTATCACTCACACAAGCACTTAGGAAATTAGTTTGCACACACTCGAACCACTATTGGTTCTGGCACGACCGCGCAAATTACAAGCAAACAATTTGGCACGCCCGGTGGGACAGCCAAGTGATGAGCCATGCATACACCGAAGCATGGCTACACTTCTACAACAACCAGATTGGTTGGCGGAATGAGTCAATACGCTAACTTCGCGAAGAAATCTATCGTCTCTACAACGATGGATATTGGAATGAAACTGGTCATCTTTATAATGAGATAGACCGTTTTGAGGCCGACATGCGATTTTTTAATCAGAAAATCGGCCTCCTCAAAGCTTCGAGTGGAGCTGATGAACCGCCGCCCGAGGGAAATTAGTTCATATATCTAGACGATTTTCTATACGGTGACTGGCGAAAGAAGCAACTTTGTGACAACATTCATCGTGCTCTTGAAGATATGAGGGTGCACTCGAGAGAACAGCAGGCAAAGCTTAGCCGGTTTGAAGAAGACACGAAAGCAAGCCTGGCAATACTAGAGGCTCAAGGGCAAAAGATTGAACAATTCTTAAAGTCACGATAACGGACCGAGAAGGCCGATGTTACCACTCCAAATCAAGAGACCGATGTCTCTGGTCATCTTGATTCCACGCTGTCCAAACCGCTCGGGGGGCAAGACGGCGAAAAAATAAATAAAGAGCCGAATAGTTTTATATCGGCCATAGAGCTCCTCGCCAACGTTGAAGAAGACGATGAACCGCTCGGGGGCAAATTCAAGATGAGCCTCAAAATTCTGTTGAGGCCGAGGAGGAAGAGTGTGATAGGCCAAGTCATCTCGTATCGGCCATAGAGCCTCCTAGTGATGAGGAGGACGATGATGAAGACCCCATTATTGACGTAGAAATTGGTGATGAACCGCTCGGGGGGCAAGCTTCGCAGTGAACGATTGACTATAAATCGGTCCATGAAGCTTTTGAAAATATTTCTTTGAGGAAACTCAGCCTTAAGGAATTGTTCAATTTTTTCGGTCTCCTTGTAGTGACCGATTGTTATTTTCATTTTAAGGCAATTAATTATTTGGCTTAGGTTGATCTACGTCCACGGTGGCTGAGTGGATGTCACCAAAAACTTACAGTTATTTGGTGGCTATTTCTGCAACAATGGTACTATCAAAAGACTGAAAAGTTATTAAGACCGAAGGTGAAAATATTAATTCGGTCTAACTAATAGTGCTATTCGGACTCACAAGACCAAAAGCAAGAATAATAATAATAAATAAAGTAATGCTAGAAGGATGCTTGGGATGCTGAATCGGACATAGAGGCCGATGGTGTAGTGTCAGAAGTGCTGGTGACAGTCAAGTGGTGAGGTCCGATTGCAGGGAGTTGCTACTAGTATTGATGGGCTTGTCTCAATGTATACTACAAAGTAAAGGGTTAAAAGTTCAATATGGTGGGACCGATGATCAGCTGCAATGGTAAGGCATTTTCATGGCTTGTTTCAATAGACAAATGCTAGAATAGGACCCACGTGATAATTTCATGTCAATTCATCGGTCTAAGCACGGAGGCCGATGGAAATAGTAATGGTCCGATGTCATCGGGTTACCATAAATGGGTGGATAAGGAGACTGATTATTTGAGCTTCACAGTGGCAAACAGTCATCGGTCATTAGAGGGACAAAATTTGGACTAAATGATAAGGCCGAATGAGAAAAACATGGCTATTCAAAATTTCACTTTCTTTTATTTTAAACAGCCAGGGGGGCAATTGTTTGCACCTAAAAAATACATTTTTTAAATCAAAGTTGGTAGAGGCTGATTGGAATATTTTAATCGGACTCATGAGATCGATGGCAAAATTAATGGCTAAGTGGTTACTTCAAAAGTTGATCGGGCTAGCACCTTTGCTCACTCGGACTCACCATGGGATCGGACTAACCACTAGTTGATCGGGCTAGCACAATTACTTAATCGGGCTGATCATCATTATATCGGGCATCATTGAAATCGGACTTACCAAATTCAGTCCGGCCTAGGCCTTGTTTGGCAGTTCATATCGGGCTTCCATTGTATTTGCTCCATCAAGCTGGCCATCAAGTTGTCTCAATCGGGCTGCAGGAATGTACTTTTTGTCCGATTTGGAGTTTTAAGGGGTTGGCGACCATGACAAGGTGCCATGGAATTTTGGTTAATCATGCCCGATTAGGTTAATGCGTAGTCATCATGGTGTTCGAGCTCTCACTTCATGGCCCAGTCCAGTTGCACAAGCCCGATGTCAAGCAATAAGAGGTTGGTGTAGCAGAATGGTTAAATCAGCAAGTTTTCCACTTAAAACCGCCACCTCATCATCAACACAGCCTAAGCTATGGTTTCATCGGACTGCTTGATTGGCAAGCCATTCTGAATTGGGAAGATATTATCACATATGGAAAGATAGATTTGGAGATAATATCAATTTATTATGGAAGTTATCTTTTACTTGGAAGCCAAGTCAGCCGAATGAAGCCACAAAAGGGGACCAGATTCAAGAGATATATATATGTATATATGCATATATATTATATCAGATAATTATGGGAGTCAAGATCAGTTTATGGAAACAAATATGGTATTTTTTACCAGATAATGATTCATCAGATTTCCAACCTTATCTTGAAGACCTCCATGGCCGCTATAAATACAACAGGCTGGCCTAGCTATCAAATCACTCCGCGTCTCTCTCGAATACCGCATCCAAAATGCATCCTTTAGCATTCTTAGTTTAGGCAAATAAAGCAGTCTTTAATTTTCCTAGCTTTTCAATTACACTTCTTGTAATTTTCTTTTCTACAATTAAATAAAAGTCTATTTTATTTAATTTCTCTTTCATCACTTGTATGGCTTGTATGCTTCAGTACTGCCATAGGACTTTTGGTGAGGGTACTTTCCTACTCACCTCACACAGTCGTTTTGTTAGAAGTCAGATTCATTAAGCCTTGTGTATCACTCACACAAGCACTTAGGAAATTAGTTTGCACACACTCGAACCACTATTGGTTCTGGCACGCCCGCACAAATTACAAGCAAACAGTTTTATACTCTTTAGGCAGGATATCACTGCACCAGAATGGCCGATTTGTCACTGCTCGGGGAGGTGACAAAGGGCCTTTGTCACTGCTCCAGACCGTGACCTTTCAGGGGGTGACAAAAACCATTTGTCACTGCTCTGGGAGGTGACAAATAGCCTTTGTCACTGCCCATTTGAGGACCCCTTGATAGGGTAATTCCCTCCCCTTTGTCACTGCTACAAGCAGTGACCATAATTTATATATTTGTCACTGCTAAGAGCAGTGACAATAATTTTAGCTTTGTCACTGCTTGTTGCAGTGACAATACTAGTGACAATAAGTTTATATTCGTCACTGCCAAAGCAGTGACAATGTTAGTGACAATAATTTTAATTTTGTCACTGCTTGAAGTGGTGACAAATTTGGTGACAATATATATAGCAGTGATAATAAGTTAAATTTTGTCACTGCTCTCAACAGTGACAAATTTTTGGTGACAAAGTTTGGAGAAAACTTTTTTATAAAATCCTATTTCTGTTGGTACCTGTACATTTGCAATACAAGACAATTTAATTAACTCTAAATAACACAATTTGCCTAAACACCATTTTTTCAAATTCGAAGGAAAAAGAAGAAGTTAACACACAAAACTACTATAAATTCGATGAAAGATTAGTTAACACAAACTACTATAAATACAATAAAAAGATTACTACAAAATACAGTGAAACCAACAAAGTAGCACTTAATTAACCACATAAGTTCAGCGAAGCAACCATTTAGGCCAAAAGACCCACCCACCCTCAGTATCCTTAATAGTTGTGGCGCACCCTTGGCTTTCTAGATACAAAATCTGCCCCTCCTCGCCCGGAACAACGTCAATAACTTCAACTTTATGTTCATAGTCCATTAGTACATGACCATGCACCACTGTTCCAGGAGTTGCCGTTGAAATAATCTTTCCAGTTGCAATCTTCTTTGTGTTTGTCACTGCATATATATCACATCTTGATGACGAAGCGGGTGTAGGGAGTTGAGTATCACTTCTTGATGATGACGCCGGTGTAGGGAGTTGAGTTGCTTGGAGTGAAGGACTTGAAAAAGAGGTTAAAGGTTGAGATGGAAATTGTTGGGGAGGAATTTTTTGGCCTTCAGAATAAGCTCTTAATAAAAGATTGAGGGAATTTTTGATATCATCCATATCTTGCTCCATCTTCATGTTACCCTGTTTCACTGCTTTCTCAATCTCTGAGCGTATAGGACGTATGGACTTCAATTTAGTTTTGGACACTGCACCCACGCCACGAGTCCTCCCTCTACTGTCTTTCCCGTAAAGTGTGGTCAATGCATCACCATCCAAAGTAGTTGGACTTGAAGAATCTTGACTACTTCTCAACTCAATCAGTTTTTGCTGCCAATATATAATGATGAGAAATATTAATATTTTTAATGATTAAGATTGAATGATGTTTAGCAATATAACTTTGGAAGTGAACTAACCATGTCCTCAGCAGTTTGAGGATGAAATTCTCCTATTTTCTTCTGCCTCCGGGATTCGACGAAAACCTCTGATCGCTCAGGTGGTTGATGAAGTGGATCCTTGAGCATCTACAAATTAATAACCAATATGAGAGCTATATACTCCAAATAAGTAGTATGAACACCAAGGACAAAGTCATGTCAACATAAATATACAAACAAGAATCAAGAAAATGCAGTTAAATTATTGTTATATGCATACCATTTTCTCGGCCTTTTCATGATATGAATGTCGACCGAGACAATGGACATCAGTCTTTTTAGCTCTATTGGCTTTGCCTTTGTCTCTTTGATTCATTTTGGACTCGGTTGCTTCACGTTTGATGAACTCGTTCCAATGATTAAGAGGGATTTGCTCTTTTTCCGGCACCTTATCCTTCAACGCCTTTATCCCATTAATATCTAGGTCTCCAAAATATTTTAAACGCAAGTTCTTTCTCCACGCCTTTAACTGCAAGCCCATCTCTTTAAGAACATCCTCTTTTCGGTCAACCGATATCTTAAATTCTTGCAAGAGGGTTGCCCATAAGTCATCTTTTTTGGTTTGTTCAACATTACTCCAACCATCGTAAGCAAGACCAACTTGGGTTTTCAATAGAGACAAGCACCGACTTTTTAAATCATTTTTTCCACCTATAATCCCACCGGTCAAATTAAAGGTAACCTCTTTCCGTAGATCGGTGCCAGATTCATTGGTTTGAGGAGTACTACACGAAGAAGTATAAGTTTGACCCTCATGTTGACTCGAATTTGCCATTTGCTACACTGAGATATAAAAAAATAATTTGGGATCATAGATTAACAATGGTATTAATGAAAAAAATTGAAAGAAAAAGAGAGCTTACATCACAAGGTTATAGCTTCTCCACAAATTTGAGAACACTAGTAATTCCAACAGTGTTAAAATATGCTAGAGGATGGTGCAATGATCAATTTGAGTTACATGTACGGATGATTAGTTTTTATACACTTTTAGTGTGTGTGCGTGTGTGTATGTAACTCTAATACCATGTACGGGTGATTAATTTTGACCAACCAAGTAGTAATGTTATCCTACTATTATTATTATTTTTTTTTAACTAACATTTTTTTTTACTATATATATTAGGGCAAGCATTATTTACAATTTCAACTGAATATTTAAAATCCAATGTCACCTCATTCAAATTACTTTAGTGAACACGTGGGGTAGAGGGGGTGGGGGTGGTGTCCATGAGATCGATGACATTATTGAATTGAACACTTTGTTTTTTTGGGTGCTATTGACATCATACCTCATGTCTTTTATGCATGTCATCATTATGCATGTCATCATATTTCTATGCGTCGTGTCTTGAAAAGAGTAGCATTAGAGTGTGTAGTATGTGGATTTGAGAGAGTTTGTGTATGTGAGTGTGTGTGCAGATCTGTGCAGAGAGAGAGAGAGAGAGAGAGAGAGAGAGAGAGAGAGAGAGAGAGAGAGAGACTTGAAAAGAGTAGCATTAAAGTGTGTAGTATGTGGATTTGAGAGAGTTTGTGTGTTTGAGTGTGTGTGTAGACCTGTGCAAGAGAGAGAGAGAGAGATAGAGAAAGACAGAGAGAGACTTGAAAAGAGTAGCATTAGAGTGTGTAGTATGTGGATTTGAGAGAGTTTGTGTGTTTGAGTGTGTGTGTAGACCTGTGCAGAGAGAGAGAGAGAGAGAGAGAGAGAGAAAGACAGAGAGAGACTTGAAAAGAGTAGCATTAGAGTGTGTAGTATGTGGATTTGAGAGAGTTTGTGTGTTTGAGTGTGTGTGTAGACCTGTGCAAAGAGAGAGAGAGAGAGAGAGAGAGAGAGAGAGAGAGAGAGAGACAGAGAGAGACTTGAAAAAGAGTAGCATTAGAGTGTAGTATGTGGATTCGAGAGAGTTTGTGTGTATGAGTGTGTGTGTGTGCTGTCTGTGCAGAGAGAGAGAGAGAGAGAGAGAGAGAGAGAGAGAGAGAGAGAGAGAGAGAGAGAGACTTGAAAAGAGTAGCATTAGAGTGTGTAGTATGTGGATTCGAGAGAGTTTGTGTGTGTGAGTGTATGTGCATATCTGTGCAAAGAGAGAGAGAGAGAGAGAGAGAGTGTGTGTGTGTGTGTGTGACCAAATTTCTGAGTTGTGTATGGATTCGACTGTGTATGAACAAAGGTAGTTACCAAAAGAACTAAGCTCTAAAATGTACGGCTACAATTGAATCTGGAAACCAAACATCGCTCAAGAAAAACTGGAAGGAAAAAAGAAAGATCAAACATGAAGAATAAGGAGATTCGAATAGTTAGAAGCCCTAAATCGAAAACACAAATACTCACCCCCAATTAGAAAATCAAACACTTAGAAGTACTAAATCAAAAACCCTGCACATATTTGAGGAAAAACTGATCAACAATCTCCAAAATCTGCACCGATACAACCCTCCATGTTTACACTACATTTTATAACCATACAAACATGTTCGAATAGTCATGAGCACGTAGAGTTACTGCACAGTTACTACACAGTTACTGCACAGTTACTGCACGAGACTCAGACATAAAAAGAAATTAAATAAAAGTCCATCACAAAATTTCATAGCTACATTTCAAAAATTTCCTCGCAGAAAAATCTCAATTTTTCACCTACCTTGGTTTCGAGCTACCTTGTTTTCTTTTCTTTTGCTTCTTATACCACTCGTATAATTTTAAGGACAACGTTGTTTGATCTAACTCACCCCTTAATCTCTCATTCTCTTTTATGTCACAGAGAAGCAGACAGTTTCTTCCTCACTACATCTTCAGACAATGTTATGTCAGTAAAACTAGTAGTAGGTATCGAAGACCTATCTCCTCTTTTCCTCTTATAACTCAGTTTGAATGATAGATCTTATTAGCAAAATTATGAATAGGCAAAAGCTAATTTTAAGAAAAAAACAGTTTAGTTTTTTTGTGTTTGAATTCCATAAGCAGAATATGTGCCAAACGACCTGTCAACAAAATTCCTAAACCTAGTAAAAGAAATAAGAAACCTAGAGAACATATATGTAAGTATGTACAAATGAATGTCATTCTTTATAGAAACGAAAACATTAAGGAAAATGTTAGGAAAATAAAATATAATGAGTAATGAACTAAAATTTAGTAACCATCTCTTCTTGTTTTTTTTAAAACAAATCTGCAATCAGTTGATAAGTTTGAACTATGCTTCGGGATATAGAGGAACGGGAACTTGAAGAAGCTCAAGCTCTATTTCAAGAGGCTGAAAAGCGTGGTGGTAAAAAGAAGGGAAAGAAGCCTATAATAGAGGGAGGGAGCAAAAAAACTGGTTTTCACTTTATCCTTCACCAGAGTTGATGAATGGGACTTCAAAAATTGACAATTGCTTGCTTGTTTATCTAGGGATAAGTGACAAAGCAATCTTTGATGGAGTTAGCTCTGAGTGAGCAACTGTGGGAAAGGCAAGAAATGGAGAAGAAACTACAAAAATTAGTTTAAAACGATGGATTACTTGGAAAGAGCACAAAGAAAAGAGGCTGCAAACACAAATCTGCAGAAGATATAAAGAATACATATTTGCCTCTAAAGTCAAAAAAGTTACAAGGAAAAACATCCCAACATGCTTGTTCATGAGATGAGAAGATGTAAAGAAAGAAAAAAGTTCCAAAAGTGGCAAAACATTGCTGCAACATAATATGAGTTGATCAAACAGTTCATGATTTGATTTTGTAATGGCCTTTTGTCGTGTTGTCACCCATCTCTCTCTCCTTTTTTTTGACCACCTCTCTCGGACGTGTACCTCTTCATTAAACATCATCGTATAACGGCTATATTTCATGTGCGTTGATGAAAAAATCTAGTGAACTGCCACCTTAAACGGTCCCATCCATGGACTTTTTTTACACTGCGTGTATTTCTTTGGAAGATCTAAAATAAAAGGAAAGATATTAACTAAGGCTTTAGAGGTGGCGGGGTCTTATTCATTCATGGGTTTCTTAAGGCTCCTAATTAATGGGTCTTCCTCTGAGTATTTTTTACAAATAGATTTATTTTTATCCAATTGTTAAAAGTTAAACATAGAATGAGGTTAATGGAGAATCAAATATCTGTCACCTTTCATCACATACAATAATATAGACCTTGACAAATAGAGGAAGAAGAAAAACAACAAAAAACCTTAATGTTTATGCATGGGTTATATGTATACTACCTGGTTTATTTCTTTGACTTCACTCGTGATGTTAAATTTTCTATGTTTAACGTGGATACTGGATATGCATGGTTTAATAAGTATATGAATAAGGACATGCCAAAAGAAAGAGTAACAACTGGGTGTTTAAAAATAGTTAGTTGTATGCATATACACTTCTTCATCTCCACAGGCCTAAAAACCAAAACTAAAATTTCTAAGAATTTATGTTGTTAGTTTGACATTATCTTTTATTGTTTATACACTGGCTTTCTGAAATTTGAAAGGTCATTGGTCTGCCAAAATGTCTATATATTACCCCTAAAATGTCTATATATTACCCCTAAGGATGGGAAGAGAAAGATGTGCTTCTAAGGAGTTGGATTTCTGGTACACTTACAGAGGAGTGTATATGTACCTGGTAATTGGTGTCAAGACAATTACACAGGGTACACACACACCTCTCTCTCTCTCTCTTTCTCTCTCTCATACACACACACACACATACACAGGGTACACACACACACACCTACACACATAATATGTAGAGTACCATAACTAAAAATTCAAAATCAACAGTAGACATTGTACCCCATAACTTTTAAGGCCTCCCTCTCTCTCTTTCTCTTTCACACACATACACACATACACACACACATACACAGGGTACACATACACCTACACATATACATACACACACACGTACATGTAGGGCGTGGTTCTATGAATCTTATCCAAGTTTGTCAGGATTAGAGACGTTAAGATTAGATTAGCATATTAATTAAGGATGGGTCAAGAGGCTAAAATGTTAATATGTAATAGAGTAGCATACATAAAAAATTCAAAGCAATAGCAGTAAGTGGACACCAACCACAGTGCAAGACAATAAAACTCAAAAATTAACATGGTTCTTTTAAGTTGTGGATACCAACCAAAATACTATAACCAAATTCACTATTCTACAATGTTTAGAAATTTCTTCAATTCCGGATTATCATCCAGGATAGACTGAAACTCGGTAGGTGCCTCTCTGTTGTCTACAGATGTAGTCAAACGCTTGGGAGAATATAGAACAACAGACCACGGATCATTGTTAGGGCTCTTTGCGTAGTACACTTGCTTCAACTTTTGGAATGCACAAACAAATGGCTCATCGTTCATTTGATCTTTGCTCTTTAACTTGGTCAAATCTACCTTCACCATATGAGTGTCAGGGTCGACCATACAAGCGGTCTTATCTTCCACTCTCACCCAATCACAGTAAAATACGGTTTCGCTGAAACTTACATAGTCTAATACCAAAATTTGCGTTATAACCCCATAATATGTAATCTCGGCTTCTTTCAAATTTTTGTCTTTTGCACTAGACCTGAAATACGTAAGGGCTTTATATGAAATACCGCTATTTTGCTTTCCAACAAGCTTTAGCTCGTAAGTGCTCGTGGAGAATACAAAACCATTCAGACGATATTTGTTGAACGCCTTGGCCACAAAACTAGGTCCGTTGGCTAGACGTGCAAGCCTCGATGTGACATCACCGATTTTCAACAACTGAAATAATGAAATGATTTGCATTTTTGGTTAGGTTGCTAAGGACTTATAACTAAAACTGAGAACTGAGGTAATATAATTAGTACCTCGCTCGCTACCCAGTTCCTAAATTCGTTGTCTACACGCATGACTCCTTTTCTTTTTTTTCCAGGTCCAGATGCATTATATTGCCTACATAAAATACACGACATGAATTATAAAGAGGCTTATGATGTACAATAAATAATAGTATCACACATCGCAATTAAAGGCACTTACGCTTTCCATTCATCTATATCAATGTGAGTCTCAAAAACATATCGAGCCACTTGTTCATATTGTGTACTCGTCAGCGTAACTTTCTTGCCCTTCCCCAAAGCCTCCTCATCGGCAAACTCATTTGATTCATCAACGAAACGTTCACGACCTCCAATGCCTGGGTTCGGAATGTATTCCTTTACATACAAGGAAGCCTCTTCTGTAATGTACTCCTCTGCAATAGACCCCTCAATGTACCGTGGATTCTTAACGTATTCTTTAAATGTTTTCATCAACCGTTCAAAAGGATACATCCAACGATATCTAGCCGGGCCACATATCAGTGCTTCATCGCACAGATGCACCAGTAAGTGGATGCTTATGTCAAAGAATGAGGGAGGAAAGTACTTTTCCAATACACAAGTTGCCTCAGCTAGAGTTGCTTTTGCCGCCATGATGTGCGCCCTATTTACAACCTTTGCACACAATAGAGTGAAGCAAAGGCTTATCTGCATAATAGCCCTCCGAAGATCCTTATGTTTGGAAAAACAATGTCCAAACAACAAAGGGACCAATTGCATAATGACATGCCAATCATGAGACTTGCACTGTTTCAAATCATGTGTTGCGTAGCTCACTATCCTACGCAAATTAGATGAGAAATTGGAAGGAACCTTCAACTCGTACAATGTATCTAGCAATACCTTTCTTTCGTCGTTGCTCAAAGTAAAAGCTGCGACCGGCATCATCTTTTTTCCAGTTTTGGGATCTTTTTTCAACCATAATGATCTTCTAATCTTCATGTTACAAAGATCCTCACGTGCCTTTACTCCATCCTTCGAATGAGTCCCATCTAGGCATGTGCTCACAAGATGCTCAATGATATTCTTCTCTGCATGCATCAAATCTATCACATGACGTACTGAATGTTCCTTCCAGTAGGGCAAATCAAACAAAATTGACCTCCTAGACAAAGCGCTCTTTATTCGATCAGCATTTCTTTTACGTTTCAGAGCCAAAATAATGGGGTGCTTTCCCCTAAGTTTCTGATCGATCTGTGATGCCCTCTCTTCAATTTCCCAACTCGAAAGTCTTAATGGAGCTGGCCTGGTTTCATTACCTTCTGGGAGAAAATTGCTTCCTATCGACCTAAACTTGTGACCAGCTGGCAAAAATCTCCTGTGGGTATGAAAAAATATCTTCTTACTACTGTCAAGCCATGATGATTCAGTTCCCTCTCCGCAAATAGGACAACCCAAGTAACCATGCACATTGCACCCAGACAATGTCCCATAGGCCGGAAAATCGTGGATTGCCCACAATAACATAGCTTTCAAAGTGAACTCCTCTCGTTTGTATGCATCGAACGCTTTCACGCCTTCAGACCACAACTCATTCAACTCATCTATAAGTGGTGTTAAGAAGACATCGATGTCGTCACTCGGTGCCCTTGGCCCTGGAATCAATAACGATAGCATTGAGAACTCCTTTCTCATGCACAAAGAAGGAGGCAGATTATAAGGCACTAGGAAGACCGGCCAAATACTTTGGTTTGTACTCAAATTACCAAATGGGTTAAACCCGTCAGTTGATAATCCAAGGCGCACATTGCGACTTTCCTGAGCAAAGTTCACGTATCGCAAATTTGCAGACTTCCATATAGATGAATCAATCGGATGCCGCATGAGATTCTCGCCCACTTCTGCTTGAGCGTGCCAAGTCATTGCCTCTGCTATCCATGGTACAGTGAAAAGTCTCCTCAACCTAGGGGCTAGAGGGAAATACTTCAACACCTTTTTAGGTACTTTCGTATCTACTTTGTTCCTATTAGTTAAACATGTCTTCTGGACAAATCTCGGTTCCTTACAAACCGGACATTTCCGTTTATCCTTATGTTCTTTGTGGTAAAGAATGCAGTCAAACTTGCAAGCATGAATGGATTTGTACTTCATCCCCAAACCTTTCAAACTACGCTTCATGTTTGGATAGTTATCAGGTAGTGTATTCTCTTTGGGGAGCAAATCCTTTGCCCAAAGAAGGACTTCTGTCACACTATTGCCTGACAAACCAAAACGACTCTTTAAGTTGTGCAAACCAACCATGGCATACAACATTGTGTGATCTGGGTTACAATCAGGGTACAAAGGTCTTGTCGCCGCTGCTTTTAACAATATATAATCATTGTCAAGGTGGATTCCAATATCAACATGAGCCGCAACACCTTCTCCGTGATCTCGATCATTTTCTTCTTCATGAAGAACCTCAACTTGTGGAGTATGGTTCTCTTGCAATGCATGGACTCCGTAAGCGTCATTAATGAGATCATTCATTCTAGGATGTGCTAAATGATCATCCTTTACCTGTATCGGTTCCTTTCCCGGTAGTTGTTCTGGAATATACATGAATTCCCTTTCCCCGTGAAAGTTCCAAAATATATAATCTTGTTGCATACCCCACTTAATCAAATGTAACTCAACCTCTGTCCAATTCCAACATTTACCGTTTCTACAACGTGCACATGGACATGAGATCTCTTCACTTTTTAGATTCCTCTTTGCATATTTCACAAAGTCCTTAACCCCTTTAACATGCACATCCCCCACCCTATTAACTTCACCCATCCACTCTTTGTAAAGTGGAAACTCCATCGATTCTACAAAAGTGTAAAAAATAAAAAGTAGCTATGTATTAGATTACAAAGTTTTTTTAGAAGTTAGTTAATTTCATAACTGAAGTAAATTTCTCACTCTCTCTACGTTTACCATTTGAACTCCATTAAATTTTAAAGTTCTCTCTATCTATTATTATGATTTCCCTTTTTAGATTCCTGTTTGCATTTTTCATAATCTTATATAAGTAAGTTTAAAAGTTCATACAACAACATATTTTCATGCACAAACTTTAAAATCTCTAGCATCCTATTCCTATAAGCCAACAGCTCCACCCCCCATCATTTTCATGCACAACATATTTTCATACCAACATATTTTCATGCACAAAATATTTTCATTAATATCATCTCATGGACCATCATTCTTCAAAAACAAAAATCAAGAGAATTGGGCCTTGCTTGTGTGTGAGTGTGAACAACAAGAGACTAAAAATCCATGTGAAGACCCAAATAGCATCTCTACTCCAATTTTCATCAACGACAAAATCAAGAGAGTTGGGCCTTGCTTGTGTGTGAATGTGAAGAACAAGAGGCTAAAAATCCATGTGAAGACCCAACTCATCCAACTGAAAGATGAAACAAAACTAAAGAGGTACAATTGACTATACCTCAGCAAAGTTCCTTTGATCAGAAGTAAGACGTTTAGTAGACAACTTCTTCAAGGTTCAGAAGAGAATCTGTATTAACCAAAAAAATCAAAGCTCGTGCATTAGCAAAATGGTTCAACTCCTAATTGAATGTTCTATACTTTAGGAGCATGCTAAGAAGAACATTCTTATATCAAAGGCGGTGACAAACTTAACATTCAAAGACCTACATTTTTCATTTGTTCTTAGAGTATCTCCAACCACATTTTTCATAGCATTGCATATTGATACTGAGTATGTTTTTTGTCTTTTTTACAATAGAGATTCTGGCAGATGACAGTCTCTATAGCATCTCTAACACTAGTATATATATACACTTTAGCTACAAGTTAAGGTTATGATGTTACGAGAATGGGTTAACAATGTATATCTAACAGAATCCATTCCTATATTTTAGCTACCCACTTTTCATACTTCAAACACTTCACAATGCTATCCATAATAGCTAGCTATTTTATTCTTTTTCCAAACACATTCTTAGTTTTCCTTTTCGAGATACTAAAAACTAAATCTATACCAAGCGAGCCCTAACCGAGATAGAAACGTAGGCACGGTACGCATATTCTCATTTAACATACATAATGATCTATTCAACAAAACAAACTACTCAGAATACTTATGATTTGTAGGTCCAAGTATATTGTTGGGACCCAAATATCACTTTCATAAAGTGGGCAGATTCATGAACCCCCCGGTTGTTTTACCAACTAGGGGCATCAAATATGGGCGGTTGCTAGCCAATCACCATGTGAATATTGTCTAGTGGATTCGCCTATCTGTCAATCTTATTGTCTGTCGCTATTGCTGATGATCTAAAATAAATATAAAAAAAAATGGGGCTCCATGATGTTGAAAGCCACAGACCAACTTTCTGGGGTTGAGAATCATTTTGATGTTTTACATGGAGATACGATTTGCTACAACTATGTTCACACGAGGAAATGGGGATCAAAGGTCGGTTTTAATTTTTGGAAGGTCAACTCAACAAGAGACCGCATAGAGAAATTTCAAGAGATACATTAATGCTTAAAACATGATCAGATTCAGACCCAGTCCCACTATCATGCTTAAAACATAGAGAGTTACTCCACGCAAGGCTGATCATATGAATACAACTTTTGGAATATAGAAAAACAAAGTTGGTAGACAAACTACTCATCTTTAGAGATAGGATTCACAAACAAAGACAAGAGTGATGAGCTATCAACTTTGGGAATAGATTAAAAAATAGTGCACACTTCTGAATTTAAGAGAACACAATATGGTGTTCATTCATTTAACCCCTCTACACAGAAGCTCAATAATATCCAGAAGCTAAATAAAAGTAAATGAATATATCAATCACACTCCAAATGAAGGAAAAATCAACTAAGGAGTGCATCAAAATTATGCACTATCACAGAGATAAGAAAAAGTCATGGAAACTGGAAATTGTAGGAGTTGAATCAAACACAGTTGAGTCCACAGAAGGCAATACTACATTATCTCAGCCCAAGAAATAAAATAAAAATCACAGAATTCGAAATAATTAAGAATCTGGAATATATAGTTTAGGACATCTCCTCTTTATTACTGAAGACTCGTATCAATATCATACTAAATTGGGAGTAGAATGATTTTTTTTAAAGTGGTGAAGCAGTCATATCATATGGTAAAAGTTCATCCACTTGCCCAACTGCCTACATATTTAGAAGACAAAGTGAAGGGAAAACATACTAAATCAAGAAAGTAGTTCACTTTAGTAGATAACCCAATATCCAAACAAGCAGCAAAATTAAGCTTTAATATCATAGTCAATGCTCTTAAACTTTGTATCCCAGCTTGATACACCTCTATCTAAGCATTTCGATTTTATACATTTATAATTGACCATAGAAAATTCAAATTATAGAAATTTAGCCGATGTGGGTAATCATATATGCAAAAGTACATAGAAATTCAAATGTGTGTATTTATTTTAGTGCCTTGTGCCTACAAACAAACAACAAATTGCTAGCATTCAATGTGGTATCATTTTGACCAAAAGTTTAATAAGCATAGTTCTCAACACACACACACAAGAATTTTATTGGAACTCTTTATTGAACATCACAATAGTTGGGACAATGTGAGCAGTAACTTATCAATAATTGGAAAAGACAAGAGCAAAATCCAGGGAAAAACACATTCAGTCGGTTAATTGAAAAAAAAAACCCTAAGAAAAGAGAGGCATTAAACCCTCTTGAATGTCGCATAAAAGCTTGCCAGCATACTTGGGAGATATTAATAAAAAGCAAGTGCGAAGATTAAACAATTAGATAAAGGAGTACGAGCTCATGAACAAATTAGAAGAATCATCTTATGAAATCTATTGCTGTTAAAAATAAGATTATCAATTTTATATTACTCTATTTATTCTATATAAATGGTTTTATGAATTCCCTTGTATGGTAGCTATGGTTATGAAAATTTGTAACTGAAACAAAAGAAGAACAGAAATACCTATATTCATTTGCGTGATAAATACGACACAAGTGATAGAGATACGCCCGAGTGGAGAAGATCAATCGTTGAAACCTGAAATAAGAATAGGGAAAAAGCCGAGTAGGTAAAATAGGAACTGTCTAATTCTTATTTAAACCCAAATGAAAAGCTGAGTATATGAATAATGCTATGTCATTTGTTAGGTGTGGCTTATATTGTAATAGGTCCGTTACACTAGGTCCAAGAGTCAAGGGGAGGGCCCTGTGGCCCATGGCGGAGCGAAGCCCCCCGCGGTACGGTATGGGTAAAATAATTGGAGATATACAGAGAACAGCCTGAGACTAAGAACAGTAGCAGTATCTCATTTTGTATGATGTTTTACTTGGCTATTGACGAATTCATTTGATTCTTATTTCACCAATTAAGTCAATATCTTAGGCATTTAGAACAAACAACGAAAGACCCATAATTTTCAAAATCGCTTCCACATCTGAAGAAACTCTCCAACCGATTTTGTTTAATGGGCTAAAGAAAATCTGAATTTAGAAACATTGTTGCAAAAATTATCATGTATCAAAAATTCAAATAAATTGAATTAAGTAGACAACTACAGAGGCGCCATTGTTCTCTTCCCTACTCTAAAATGTACACAAATAGTAATTTTTTTCCTTGATGTGAACAAAAACAGTGCTCTTTGAACACATTTTTATTACATTCTGTCCAACAAAAAGAAAACCCATTAAATAGTGGTTAACACCATCCACATAGTATATCTAAAATGATATTATAACCACAAAATATACAATTAACCTTAAGGAGCCTTTTTTGAGAAAATCCCCAAACTTGAAGAACCACCAAATTCAGAAAACCTAATTTCGAAATTCAAAGCTTGAAAGCATGTACAAAAGCTGATAGAGTAGTATTTGTAAGAAGTGGGGAAGAAAAGAGGGGGAAGATGACCTAAAACAAAAGATCAAAAAACTACCTGAAATCGCAGATCTGACTGAATTTGTCGGTCAATATTCCTTCAGTCAAGAACAACATGCAAGCCTCCAGACCAGAGAGCTTCGTAAGAGAGAGAAGGGATCCGTAAATCTGTCCAAAAGTTTCGAGTTGCTTGCCAAAGTGAGGTGCTGTGGTGGGTTCGTGGTGGAGGAGGAGGTGGAAGAGAGGAACCAAGGTATAGGAGGAAGAGGAGGAAGAGAGGTGGAGAAGGAGGCTGATGTGGAGGAGGAGGAGGAGGAAGAGGGGTGGAGGAGGAGGTTGAGTGTAGGAGGAGGCAGGATGCTTGGGGGGGGGGGGGGGGAGAGAACATTTAGGGTTCTCTCATCTGTCTCATGTTTTGGTCGGGGGAAACATATTTAGGGGGAACCAAATATTTGAGGGGGGAAAGGGGGGTGGTTTTTGGGAGTGTTATTTAGGCAATATTTTTCACTGTCTCCAACAGTGAAAAATTTATAATAACCTTTGTCACTGCTCACAGCAGTGACAAAACGTTACTTTTGTCACCAATTTCATTTGTCACCCATTCGTCACTGCTTTAAACAGTGACAATTTTGTCACCGCCGAAGACAGTGACAAAGTTAGCGAAACTAAGAGTGACAAATCTGTTGTTTTGGTGTAGTGATAAAATATTAGGGGGGTACGTATTAAAAAAAGCTGGGATAACAATAAGTGGGATTGTTTGGCCAAAACACCAAAGTACCGCGGCCCCTACCATATATATCTCTCTCATACCACTCTATCATTGTAAAATCTCATAACTCTGCGAAGTAAGAGAGAGACACTCGCGACTGCTTCTGCAAAGAAAGAGAGAGAAAGAGAGACTCGTTTCGATCAGTTCCTGCTAAGACGACACCGGCTGCGAAGGGAGAAAGACGATTCGACGGCGGCAGCAAAAGGCAGGCGACGAGGTGACCGTAGCGACAAGAGGTGTGACTCTCTCTCTCTCTCTCTTGTTTTTTTTTTTCGAAGTTTGGATGGATGAAATCCTGGATCTAGAAAGATTGTGTGGTCTCCTACTTAGATCTACACCTAAATGAAATTTTTAACTAGGTTTTCATGATTATAGATCTAAATTTTAACTACACTAGTTGCTGTAGATCTGTTTTTTTTTTTCTTTTCTTAACTACATTTTTTTCATTTGTTTCTGCCAATCTGTTTTTTTTTCTTTTCCTAACTACAAATTTTTTTTCATTTGTTCATTTTTTTCCCTAGTTGTTGTAGATATGTTTTTTTTTTCTTCTCTTAACTACATTTGTTTTTTCATTTGGTCATTTTTTTCCTAGTTATTGTAGATCTGGTTTTTTTCTTTTCTTAACTACATTTTATGTTCATTTGTTGTTGTAGATCTATTGTTTTTACTTTTGTTGACTACAAATTTTTTTTTCATTTGGTCATTTTTTTTCCTAGTTGTTGTAGATCTGTTTTTTTTCTTTTCTTAACTACATTTGGTGGTGGGTAGATATTGTTAGAGGAAATAGTTACATATATATATATATATATTATAAACATACATATAGAGCATCTGCTATCTGTCCGGCATTCTCAATTGAAGTGGTAAGAGATTATTGCAATGTGGTAGATTGAAGGACATGTGCCATGAGCTATCACATGTTTTGCTTCCCTTTTCATGTTGTAATATTTTCTTGTGATTTTTCATGGACTAACAAGTAGTTGAGGCCTACTGAAAATTTAATACATATGTCTTGCCATCTTATCATACCACCAATCTATTAGAATTAGTTTTATTAGCTTTAGGTTATTTTAGTCTTTTCCTTTATATTAGGGTAATACTGTATACCTAGATATTTCTATTATTATTGTCTCTTCTTTTCTATTGTATTGATTCATTCAGTTTTTGTGTTATGAGAAACTCTAGCTTTCTTTTCTCTTTTCCTTTGTTGTTTTCTTGATTATTGAATATATTCACATGGTATCAGAGCAGGTTTGAATCTCATCCACGATTTTCGTAGATCCAACTGGTTCGTTGTTGGATTTCTTGCTGATTCGGATTCATATTTAGATCTCGCACTGCTTTGCGCTCATTTTTGGATCTGTCACTGATTCTGGTTCGTTTGTTTTGTGTTTTTGGATCTGTCTTTGATTTTGGATTCACTTGTTTTGTGTTATTTAATTGTTTCGTTTTCGTAATGGCTACTGAACATGATGATTCGCTTCAAGCGATTAGTGTTAAACTCGATGGCAAGAATTTTGCATATTGGAATTATGTGATGAAAAATTTTCTGAAGGGGAAGAAGATGTGGAGTTATATCTATGGGGATTTTAGTAAACCTACGAATGAAAATGCTGATAAATTTACAGAATTGCTAGATGTTTGGGACACAAATAATTCGAAAATCATTACTTGGATCAGCAACTCCGTTGCTCCCTCAATAGGTATGCAGTTGGCAAAGTTTGAATATGCAAAGGAGGTGTGGGATCATTTGGCTAAATTATTTACACAGTCCAATTTTGCGAAAAGGTACCAATTAGAGTGTGATATTCGTGCCCTTGAACAAAAAAATTTGAGTATTCAGGAGTTCTATTCTACAATGACAGATCTTTGGGATCAGTTAGCTCTCATGGAGTCGCCCGAATTACGGGCCTTTGCACCATATATCGCTAGTAGAGAGGAACAACGTCTGGTTCAGTTTTTGATGGCTCTACGTGATGATTTTGAGGGCCTTCGTTGGTCCATTCTCCATCGTAGCCCACTTCCGTCAGTTGATTCTGTTGTCCGTGAGTTAGTAGCCGAGGAAATACGTCTCAAGACACAGTCTGGAAAGGGAATTCTCCCCGACTCTACTCCGTTTGTTTTAGCAGCCCCTTTTTGACCACAGTCCAACATTCAGAATAAGCCTTACTCGAGAGTTGGTAGTGATGTATGCAGCTACTGTAAGGAGAAGGGTCATTGGAAGGCTCAGTGTCCTAGGTTGGGTCGTGCAAACCAGCCCAATAGCAGCAACCAGCCCTCATATGGTCGACCACCACAACAACAATCTCAGCAGCGTTCATATAGGCCTCCACATTCTAACACTGCAGCAGTTGTACCACCATCAGACTCATTTGGACCCGGTTCCCCTTCCCCATCCACTCCGTCCATGACCTCCCTTGCTGAGCAATTTCAGAAGTTCCTTGCCACACAGCCATATGCTATGGCCACCTCTTCACTAGGTATGTCTTTGGGTATGTCTTCAGGTATGTCCTCAGGTATTTGGGTTTTAGACTCTGGAGCTTTTAATCATATGTCACCTGACTTGTCGTCTTTTGCTTCCTTATGTCATGCTTCCTCTTTGCCTGTTATGACTGCTGATGGTACTCCCATGCCATTAGCAGGTGTTGGGTCTGTTGTCACACCTCATGTATCTCTCCCTAGTGTTTACCACATTCCCAAACTTACTATGAATCTTGTTTATGTTGGTTAGCTTGCTGATGCAGGCTACTTAATCTCTTTTTCTTCTACTTTTTGTCATGTGCAGGATCCGCAGTCTCAGATGCTGATTGGGACAGGCCGTAGGCAAGGGGGATTATACATCTTGGACAAGCTCAATGTACCAGTGGTTGCGGCTTCTAGTGTTGACTTGTCATCCTTTCATTTGAGTTCATCTTTGTCTAATTTTTATTTATGGCATTCTCACCTTGGTCATGTTTCAGCCTCTCGTTTAAAATATTTAGCTTCTATAGGAAAATTAGGAGATTTACAAACTCATGACATTTGTGATTGTAGTGGTTGTAAACTGGCAAAATTTTCCGCTTTACCATTTAATAGAAGTATTTCTTACTCTCTTGCACCATTTGATTTAGTTCATTCTGATGTGTGGGGACCCTCTCCTGTTACTACAAGAGGGGGGTCTCGATATTATGTATCATTTATTGATGGTTGCACTCGTTACTGTTGGGTTTATCTTATGAAACGCCGTTCAGACTTCTTTGATATTTACAATACCTTTCGTGCTTTTGTTAAAACTCAACATTCTGCTGTCATCAAATGTTTTAGATGTGATTTAGGTGGAGAGTATACCTATCATAAATTTCGTGAGTTTCTTGCTTTAGATGGAACTATTCATCAGTCCTCTTGTATAGACACTCCTGAGCAAAATGGTGTTGCTGAAAGGAAACATCGGCATATTGTTGAAATTGCTCGCTCTCTTTTATTATCTGCATATGTCCCTAGTGATTTTGGGGGAGAGGATGTCCTTACTGCTGTCAATCTAATTAATAAAATTCCGTCCTCTAACTGCGTAGGTCTGTCACCTTTTGAAAAATTGTATGGACATGCTCTTGATTATTCTTCCTTAAAGGTGTTTGGTTGTACTTGTTTTGTCCTCTGACCTCGTGTAGAGCGTACCAAATTGTCACCTAAGTATGCTATTTGTGTTTTTCTAGGTTATGGTGAGGGTCAGAAGGGATATCGTTGCTTTGACCTAGTTACTAAGAAACTATATGTCTCTCACCATGTTGTGTTTCTCGAGCACATACCCTTCTTTTCTATTCCTGATAATCATCATGAGTTGACTAAATCTGATCTCATTCATCTTGACCCATTCTCTAATGATACCGATAGTGTGCCCTCTCAAGCCCCATGCACCACTAATATTGTCTCACCTTATGGTTCTACTTCAGCTGATACTGGTATCTTGCCGCTTGATGCTACCTCCCTTCCAGAGGCCACCCAAGCACCTACTAAGACTGTGGAACCTCCTCGCTATCCTTCTCGCACTCGTAAGTCCACTCAATCACCTGATTTTGTTTATTCTTGTTATTCGGATTCTTTTGCTTCATTTTTAGCTTCAGCTCATGATCTCTCTGAGCCTCTGTCCTATAAAGAGGCAGCTCTTGATCCTCTTTGGCAACAGGCTATGGCAGAGGAACTCTCAGCATTGTTTAAGACATACACTTGGAGTTTGGTTCCCTTACCTTCTGGTAAGAGCGCTATTGGTTCTCGTGGGGTTTATAAAATCAAAACCAAGTCAGATGGGTCTCTTGAGCGGTACAAAGCAAGATTGGTTGCCAAGGGTTTTTCCCAGCAGTATGGTATGGATTACGAGGAGACTTTTGCTCATGTTGCTAAAATGACTACTGTTCGTACTCTTATTGCAGTTGCTTCTATTCATCAATGGAATATAACTCAGATGGATGTTAAAAATGCTTTCTTGAATGGAGACCTCCAAGAAGAGGTGTATATGGTTCCTCCTCCAGGTGTTCCTCATGGTCCTGGTGAAGTTTGCAGGCTTAAAAAAGCCTTATATGGTCTTAAACAAGCCCCTCGAGCTTGGTTTGAGAAGTTTTCCACAGTGATTACCTCATTTGGGTTTTCCCCGAGTGAGTATGATTCAGCTCTCTTTATTAGGTGTACCACTGCTGGTCGTATTATGCTTTCTTTGTATGTTGATGATATGATTCTTACTGGTGATGATGTTGATGGGATTGAAGTGTTGAAGTCTGAACTAGCTCATTATTTTGAAATGAAAGACTTAGGTCCACTACGTTATTTTTTGGGGATTGAAGTAGCCTATTCTCCAAAAGGTTATCTTCTTTCTCAGTCTAAGTATACAGGTGACATTCTTGAGCGTGCTCGCCTCACTGATAATAAGATTGTTGATACCCCTTTTGGAGCTTAATGTTCGTCTTTCCCCTTCTGATGGCGTTCCTTTGCTTGATCCTACCTTATATCGCACTATTGTTGGTAGCTTGGTTTATCTTACTAATACTCGTCCGGATATTGCTCATGTTGTTCATGTTGTTAGTCAGTTTGTTACTTCCCCTACTACAGTTCATTGGGATGCTGGTCATCGTATTTTGAGGTACTTGAGGGGCACTAGGTTTCAAAGTCTTTTACTTTCGTCATCATCTTCCTTGCAGCTGCGTGCATACTCTGATGCTGATTGGGCCGGTGATCCTACAGATCGCAAGTCTGTTACTGGGTTTTGTATATTTTTAGGTGATTATCTCATTTCTTGGAAGAGCAAGAAGCAAGATGTTGTTGCTGTGTCTTCCACAGAAGCTGAGTATCGTGCTATGGCTTCGACTACCCGTGAGGTTATTTGGTTAGGCCGACTACTTACAGATATGGGTGTCTCCCTTCCTCGCCCTTCACCTATGTATTGTGATAATAAGAGTGCTATTAAGATTGCTCACAATTCCATTTTCCATGAGAGGACCAAGCATATAGAGATTGATTGTCACATTACTCGTCATCACCTTAAGCATGGAGCTATCACTTTGCCTTTTGTTTCTTCTTCGGCACAGATTGCTGATTTGTTTACAAAGTCACATCTGATTCAGCGTTCTCGTTTTTTAGTTGGCAAACTCTCTATGCTTTTAGCTGCAGCATCATGAGTTTGAGGAGGGGTATTAGAATTAGTTTTATTAGCTTTAGGGTAGTTTAGTCTTTTCCTTTATATTAGGGTAATACTGTATACCTAGATATTTCTATTATTATTGTCTCTTCTTTTCTATTGTATTCATTCATTCAGTTTTTGTGTTATGAGAAACTCTAGCTCTCTTTTCTCTTTCCCTTTGTTGTTTTCTTGATTATTAAATATATTCACACAATCGACCATTTAGACTTGAAGACTATATAATAAGGTCCACTATGCCATATAGACATCACATATGAAATTGAGAAAATCATGTCCTGAAGAAATGCTCATTTGGTAAGGTACATCATACATGATCAAAAGTTTGATGCTAGATTCTAGATATTTAATCAGTATAGGTTTTTCACGTGGTCATTTTTTTCATAGTTGTTGTAGATCTATTTTTTCTTTCATTCTACATTGTCAATACTTTTTTCCTCCTTATTTTTCTTGGCAGTGACTAAATCAAGAAAATGTTTTCTCAAGTGTTTTCTTTTCTTTCCACTACTTATTAGCCAAAGCTCTGCTGCCTAGTTGGTACATTTATGAGTCGTCTTTTGTTATCCTTTTGAATTGAAATAAAAAATTAGCAATAAGGTTGAATGAGACAGAGATGAGAAAATTACAAATTGGTTCTAATATAGGTTAGGGCACTCTGGAATAAGCAAGTCCTATAGGCCCTTATTGATTAATGAGTAATGATACACACACATACACATTTTCTGATCATTTTTATTTTCTCTTAGAACCTCAAAAATCCAAATAGGCCCTTATTGATTTATATGATGTTTGTGATTCTGATACAAAGTTTGGATTTTGTCAAATTTTATGGGTTTTAATGGGAAATCAAGTCTAAGTTAAGTTACTTATATAAATTCCATAATTAACAAACCACAATTTGATAATATGTTGTTTTTTCATATATGTGTAAGGCTTTCTTCATGAACATATCAACGGAAAATGGCAGAGGGGATAGGATGGAATGACAGTACTAAAACACTCGACTGCACTGATGACACCACATGGGACTTGTTAGTAAAGGTATATTTTATAGCTTTAGATTAAATGACACTAGTTATGATATACAATCTTTATATTAATGCCATTTTTTTGTTAGAGATTGTTGTGAATATGACCTATAACACACAATGCAAACACACACAGAAATAAGAAATAGAGAAACCATGATACAAGATATACCCTGTGGTTCGGCCAAATTTGCCTATGTCCACAGCCTCTCACACCAGTTCACTATAATCAAAGATCAGAAAGGATTACAAGTTTTCTCTCCAAAAAGCAGCACTCAACCAACTGCGGCTGCACATAGAAGGGATAATATATCCCACTAGGGTTATACTAAAATTACTATAATACCCTTGGCCGGAAATAAAATTTGGCACAATTCGGTCCCTAGCGGCCCGTCCCCCGAACCCCTGGTATCAGAGTGGATCAGTTCACAAACCCAACAGAGATATCCTAATTTAAAGGGAGCAAGACATAAGCCATGTCCTAATTATCTAGCATGGTGCACCATATTTGCAAAAGATCGCCCAACTCGGGGGGCCTGCCCCCCGAACCCCCGGTATTGGAGTGGATCAAACTTCACAAACCCAACAATCTCCCACTTGAAGACTGATCTGAGAGAGAAAGAAACAGCTATCACCTCCATCGAAAAAAATAGTCCAAGTGTGAAAAATAATTGTCATCTAGTCTTGAAAACAAATAGAAGCTGAACATTTCTTCAACTTCTCCACAATGACCACCTTGGTAAACATATCTGCAGGATTATTGTTTGTATGATTTTTCTCCAAAGTTAACTGTCCATCCTCCAAAAGTTAGCGAATGAAATGGTACTTGATGTCAATGTGTTTGGTTCTCGAGTGAAAAGCTGAATTCTTTGCAAGATGAATTGTACTTTAACTATCACTGAACAACTAAGAACCCCCCTCTTGTCCCTTACAAATTTCTTTCATGAAATTCCTCAACCATACAATTTTTTTGCAAGCCTTAGTGGCTGCCACATACTTTACCTCTATCGTGGAGATGGTTATAATTTTCTGTAGCCTAGAGACCCAATTGACTGTTGCACTGCCCAAAGTAAACACATACCCTATAGTGCTCTTTTTGTTGTCAATATCCCCTGCTAAATCTGAATCCACATAGCCCTGAATACGAATATCTGAACCATCATAACATAATGCCACATCTTTAGTGCCTCTAAGGTACCTCAGAATCCACTCAACACCTTCCCAATGCTCCTTGCCTGGATTTGCCATAAATCAGCTCACTACTCCCACTACATGAGCAATGTCTGGCCTTGTACAGACCATATCATACATCAAGCTGCCTACTGCTGATGCATAAGGTACTTTAGCCATGTACTTACGGTCTTGATCTGTGACTGCAGATTGATCTTTGGAAAGTCTGAAGTGACTTGCCAAAGGAGTGCTAACTGGTTTAGCATTTTCCATGTTATACCTTTTCAGAACCTTATCCACATATTCTGCCTGTGATATTTCCAACTTCTTGTTTACCCTATCCCTGCTGATTGTCATCCCAAGAATTTTCTTTGCATTTCCCAAATCCTTCATAGCAAATTCCTTGGACAACTGTGCCTTGAGATTTAAAATCTCTTCCATGCTTGATCCTGCAATAAGCATGTCATCTACGTACAAAAGCAATATGAGATAAGATGTAGCAAGCTTCTTAAAATAACAACAATGGTCTGAATGACATCTAGTAAAACCAACTTTTTCCATAAAAGTGTCAAACTTTCTATACCACTGCCTTGGGGCCTGTTTCAACCCATATCAATTTTTCTTAAGCTTATACACCAGATTCTCTTTCCCTTTCACCACATAGCCTTGTGGTTGGTGCATATAAATGTCCTGCTCTAAATCACCGTGGAGGAAGGCGTTTTGACATCCAATTGTTCCAAGTGCAAGTTCTCAGCTGCTACAATACTTAGCATAGATCTGATAGTATAAATTTTAAAAATGGGAGAAAAAATTTCTGTGTAGTCAATACCTGGTTTTTGCTGAAACCCTTTTACTACCAACCTTGCCTTATACCGATTGCTCCCATCAAATTCTTCATTTATTCTATAAACCCATTTATTGTGCAAAGTTGACTTCCCCTTTGGCAACTGGACAAGATCTCACGTCTGGTTTGATGAAAGAGAATACATCTCATCATCCATGGCATGCTCCCACTTCTCCCCGGTCTCAACCTGTAAAGCTTCCTCAAAACATTCTGCTTCACCACAATCAGTTAATAACAAAAAATTTATTGAAGGTGAATAGCGCATTACAGGCTTACTAACTCTAGTAGACTTCCTCGGAAGGGGAGTTTGTAGTTCTTCCTGCGGTGTAGGTTGTATGTTCACATCTTGGGTCTTCAAAACATTCTTATATAAAATCTCCTCAAACTTTACAAAATCTGAATTTTGATTATTCTCTTTTTGATGACAAGTCTATCGTTGTACAAAATAAACTTATTGAACACATCCATACTCCTCACTGTTTTTTGTTTTTCAAAGTCCCATAGTCTATACCCATAACTATCAGCGCCATAGCCAATGAAGTAACACTTCCTAGACTTAGGATCATGCTTACCCCTGTTCTTAGGTTCAATATGTACATAAGAAGTGCAACCAAAAATACGAAGATGAGAGAGATTTACCTCTTTTCCAGTCCAAGACTCTTCTGGCAAACCACAATTCAAAGCAACTGAAGGTCCCTTGTTGATAAAATACACAGTAGTGTTTACTGCATCAGCCCAGAATTGCTTGGGTAGCCCAGCATTTATTCTCATGCTTCTTGCACGCTCTAGGATTGTCCTATTCATACACTTAGCCACTCTATTCTGCCTTGGCTTCCTTGGGATTGTTTTCAGTCTTCTAATCCCATTTATAAGACAATATAACTCAAAGTCATCATCACAGTACTCACCACCATTATCGGACTTGAGACACTTTAGCTTTAACCCTGTCTCATTTTCAACCAAAGCTTTCCATTCTTGAAAGTACCAAACACATCAGATTTACGCTTAATGAAATATACCCACAATTTTCTAGTAACATCATCTATGAAAGTGACAAAATAGCGAGAGCCACCAAGAGAAGGTACCTTAGATGATCCCCATACATAACTATGGACCAATTCCAGTCGTTCTGATTTTGGAGTCCTTGCCACCTTAGTAAAACTGACTTTTTTCTGTTTTCCCAAAATGCAATCTTCACAAAAGACCAGATCATGATCCTTTGACCCAGGTAGTTTCCCTTCCTTCATCATTACCTTCATTCCTTTCTCACTCATGTGACCAAGTCTTCTATGCCATGTACTGGCATCAATTCTAGACGACGCCACTGTTATGCTACTGTAGGTACCCGAGGAGACATATAGGGTGCCTTCTTTCTTACCATAAGCCAAAACCATGGCCCCTTTGCTCATCTTCCAAGAATCTGCCATGAATGACGTTACCACTCCATTTCCTAACAACTGCCCAATTGAAATCAAGTTCCTTGTCAAACGAGGCACATGTCTGACATCCTTCAAATTTAACATCGTCCCATTGGTTTGAGTAATCTGTACATCACCCTTCCCAACAATGTTGCAGGCCTTATCATCACCTAAATAGACTTTTTTAAAATTTTTGTACATATATGCGTAGGGTGGCATGGAATGAAGCTCTAGAGTCTACAATCCATCACTCACTGCGAGAGTCTGATGCACAAATCAAGGCATCACTATCCTCATCTTCAACAATGTTTGCGGTGTTCCTACCCCCTTGATTGTTGCCATTCTACTACTTTCTCGGATTTTTGCAATCTCTCTTGTAGTGCTCTTTTTCACCACAATCCCAGCATTCAGCTAATTTCTTATCACGTCTGCGAGATTTTGATCTCCCTTTTCTCGATTTTGATCTGTTGTTCCCACGAGAGCCATTGTTCCAATTTTTATTGTTGCCCCTATTCAATTTTCTGCCTCTTTCTTCTACATTAAATGCTAAACCAGAAGTTGAGTCTTTCCCTGAAGAACTCCTACGAGCTTCTTCTCCTAAGACAAATCCAGCCACATCTTCGAATTTTAGCATCGAGGACCCGAATGAATTGCTTACTGCCACGACCAGTCCATTCCAACTGTCCGGCAAACATGACAGAAGTAACAAGGCTTTTACATCATCATCAAATTAAATTTTCACAGACTCTAATTTTATTGTTATTATATTGAACTCGTTCAGATGTTCGGCAATGATAGCATCATCTTCCATCTTTAGATTGAATAGCTTCTTCATCAAATAAACTTTATTGGATGTAGAGGGCTTTTTGTACATCTTCTCTAGGGCTGCGAACAACCCTACTACAGTCTTCTCCTTAGCGATGTTCAAAGCAATCGATGGTGACAGACTCAACCGTACGGTTTCTAGGGCTTTATGATCTAGTACAGCCCAATCTTCATCTGTCATATTTTGCTGGTTTCGTGCCTTCGATGGGTAGGTATAGATCCTTCTGGTATAGCACATCTTCAATCTGCATCTTCCAGAAAGCAAAATTTGAACCATTGAACTTCTCAATCTTAACCTTCCCTTCCTCTGCCATTGGAAGTCACTGGTCTACCACCTCGCTCTGATACCAATTGTTGTGAATATGACCTATAACACACAATGCAAACACACACAAAAACAAGAAACAGAGAAACCACGACACATGATATACCCTGTGGTTCGGCCAAATTTGCCTACGTCCACAGCCTCTCACACCAGTTCACTATAATCAAAGATCAAAAAGGATTACAAGTTTTCTCTCTAAAAAATAGCACTTAACCAACTGCGGTTGCACATAGAAGGGATAATATATCCCACTAGGGTTATACTAAAAATTACTATAATATTCTTGGCCCGAAATAAAATTCGGCGCAATTCAGTCCCTAACAGCCCGCCCCCCGAACCCCTGGTATTAGAGTGGATCAAACTTCACAAACCCAACAGAGATATCCTAATGTAAAGGGAGCAAGACACAAACCATGTCCTTATTATCTAGCATGGTGCACCATATTTGCAAAGATCGTGCTACTAGGGAAATGGTATCATACAAACACCAAATGATAATATTGCTACTAAACAAGGTGGAAGAAAGAGAATTTGAAGGAATGATATCATGGCTACTGAACATGGGAACATGTCAAAAGCAAGTAGCAAATTTTGTGAAGACTCCAAGGATAAAATGCAAGTGCTCTGCACAAGGCTTGGTTATCAATATGATGTGAGTGTAGCTAGAAAGAAGATTTATGGAGAGATAGAAAAGTTGGACAACCTGGGGATGAGCGACAAACTTAATGTAGTCACTACGATTGCAAATGATACTGGAAAAATGGATGTGTTCTTTTAGTCTTCCAAATGAATTTAAGGCAAAATGGGTTGCATTACTCCTTAGGGGAGAGATGTAGGTCATTTAGACATGGTTTTATGTGGTTGTGTTAGATTATATATATATTTTTTGTGAAGACTAGAATTATGTTTTGGTTGATGTTAGAAGTATGTGTTGATGTTGGAACTTGGAAGTATGTTTATGTTTATGTTTATGTTAAAACTATGTTTTAATTCATGTTAGACTATGTTAATTTGTAATGATGATTATACACTACAAGAAAAATTGCTATTTATGTCACTTTTAAAATTTTATTTATGTCACTTTTATTTCGAGTGACATAATTATTGCTTGTTTGTGCTTTTTATGTCACTTTTTAAGTATTTATGTCAATTTTTAAGAAAGTGACATAAATACTATACTTATTTATGTCAGTTTTTGTAAGAGTGACATAAGTACTATACTTATTTATGTCGCTTTTTGTAAAAATGACATAAATAATGGCAGTTTTTATGCCTGTTTTAAAATAACCGACATAAGTATGTTATGTTAAAAACCCGCGCCATACATGAAAACGCGCGGTGACAATTTTGAAAATATATGATTTAAAAAAAACCGACATAAAAGCCCATTATATAAAACAAAACTTTTAGGGCTTTTTATTCATAGCCTTTCATTCCTCTTCTATCACTAACTGAGAGCAATAAAAACCACAGCCGCTGTTGAAATCTCCAGTGAGGCGGAGCTCGTGAATGGAGATTCTCATGATAGGAAAAAGAAGAAAAATAAGAGAGAGAAAGAGAAGGAGGTGGAAACCCAAGTGGAGGAATCAGAGACACCCACAATCAGCATCGTCGTGCCGGGTTCAATCATAGAGACGAATCAGAAGTGGAAGCACAGATCCATAATGCAGAGAACGAAAAAGTAGAAATCTCCTGTGAGGCGGAGTTCGTGAACGGAGATTCTTATGAATTCTCATGATAGGAAAAAGAAGAGAGAGAAAGAGAAGGATATCCCTCGGCCCTCACAGTCGCGAACCATCGATCACCAGGTATTCTATCTCCTTCTTTCTAAATCTATATATACTCATACACCATTGATTTGATAAATTAAGGTTTTTTTTAGGTTTATCTGGAGAAAATTAGGCCTTCAAATTGCATGAATCGAATCTGTCTCCAGCCTAATAGATGACATCTTTCGATTGAATTAGGGCTTCCTACAAGTTCTTTGTGGGAAATAAATTACACACGGTCACGATCTCGATCATACACATATACAATGATCAATGACCTGTGTTTTCAATTCCATTTGTTCGATTACTTCGACTGATTTCGTTCAAAAGTGTTCAGCGTGCAGGCGATCTTTGAATTTTTATGGTCCTGGTGGTGCTTCAGATCGATTTTTTAGATTGGAGTGAGTTCATGGCTGATGTTCGGCGATATGGTCTTGGAACTCAATTAGGTCAGCTCTTTAATGTTGAAATCATTTTCATATTATCTTTTTATTTTTTGGGTGTTTTGTTTAATTCAATAGGGGTATATGATTAATTGCAAAAATCTCGAGCTATCCTCAACAAAATAAAAAATCTAGGAAATTAAAATGACCATACCTAACTAAACTATACATACATGCATATACTTGGTGATTGTCATTTTATAGAACTAGAATTCTCTTCGACCAATTTTCCAGTTAATAATTGGTGCTTTAATGGGTCAGATTGCATTCAGTTTCATGTGAGGCTTAGGAGTTAGGACCTTATGTTTAAGCTTATTGATTATGACTAGAATGCTTGTATAAGCTTTGTTTCATGTAAAATTTTCAATTCTATTCTAACCATGTCTGGTGTATGGTGCTAAGTGCTAACTATATTAGCAACAGAGTTGAATGAGTGCTGAACTGGTAAGGTACCCACATGCGCAAAGAATTTTTTTATAATTATTTGTCATTTGGTCTAGATTTCCAGGTTAGAACCCTGATTGATTTCACTCCAATTGGTTCTACTTAGAAAATGATACTTAAATATTCTAAAGCATAACAGGTATATTTTTTTTACAAATTCGAAGGCTTAAGGCCATAAATCTAAATAGGGATTTTGAATTTAGAAATATTTAGGTATCGTAGCTTCACTATAATAAAATGATTTGTTTACTCAAGACCGGCCCTGAGATGCCAAAATTTTGCCGAGGCCTCAAGCGAACTTTCAAAGGGGCCTAAAAAATGAGGCTTCTATACTAAGTTTCATAGAAATTAGGAAGAAATTAGAAGAAAATAGGCCTAAAAATGATAAGTTTCATAGAAATTAGGAAGAAATTAGAAGAAAATAGGCCTAAAAATGATAAGTTTCATAATTTAGGAAGAAATTAGAAGAAAATAAGCCTAAAAACGATAAGTTTCATAGAAATTAGGAAGAAATTAGAAGAAAATAGGCCTAAAAATGATAAGTTTCATAGAAATTAGGAAGAAATTAGAAGAAAATAGGCCTAAACACGATAAGTTTCATAGAAATTAGGAAGAAATTAGGAAAAAACAGGCCCAAAAATGGTAAGTTTCATACAAATTAGGAAGACATTAGAAGAAAATAGGCTTAAAAATGATATGTTTCATAGAAATTAGGAAGAAATAAGGAGAAAATAGGCATAAAAATGAGGCCTCATGCGGCGGCTTCGCCGCTTTGCCTCAGGGCCGGCCCAGTTTACTACATGTCACCATAAATAGATTGTTTTGTATCCGCGTCTCTTTAATGGTGTTTCTAATGTTTCCAACAAATTCTGTCAAATATGAGGTTTGTTAACCCTTCCCAACTCCCAAGTGTCCTTTTGCCATGTTATTTTTGCATCTCTAATGCTGAAATTGTGTTTGTCAGTGATTATTGTTATCATGTTTATTTTTTGGGGTTACTCTTCATGAATGATGCTTTCTTCTTCAGTTATTTTTTGTAATTATATGAGAGTACACCACCTTATCTGGCAGTTTAAGTGTCCTGTTTGTCACATCAAAATTTCCTTCAATTATGGTGCTGCGGTATAACTATAACTGAAGGTAATTTGAACTAATGGCTTTCTGCTTACCTATCTTTTGATGTAGGATACATCCTTTTTGGATAATTGGATGAATTCCTATGGTTTTTTCCTTTCATTTTTTTCACTGAAGTTTTCCTACCTTGAATGACAGTACAAGGACTAAGTCGATGAGAAGCTCAATTTGACATGCAATCATCATTCTACAGTCTAGGCAAATTGTGACAGCATCTGCAGAAAGAGTTGGCTGCCCTTATAACAAAAAAAAAGAAAGTATACTCCATAGGTAAAATGTTCTCTCCCTCCCTCCCTCTCTATGCAGGCGTGTAGAAGTGCACCCTAGAAATCAATGTGCTTGACAAATTTCAATTTTTCATTGCCAATCCAAAATTTAACTATTTTTATCAGTCTATCGTTACACTTTGGTAAACGTAGTGAATGAAATTATCGATGACCTTGTGCTCTTAGATTATCTTAGCCAAAGTTTGCTCTATTTTCCCCTAATATTCGTAATAGTAAATTTTGATTAAAGGTAGCATTTATTTTAAATATCTGCTCATACGTGAAAATAAAGTCGATAAACTTGTGTTAGTAGTTCTCTGACTTAAGTCAGCTGCTACTGTGTGCAGATACTTGAAAAGAAAAGCACTATTGGTAGGATGTCCACACGAAAAAGGAGGCGACTTGTGAGTAGATTTGAAGAATGTAGTACTTCAATGAATCATGAAGATTCATCTTGCTTTGATGCTAGAGATTTAATTAGTAGAGGTGAATCTTACTTGTATGACAGTTAAAAAAAAAAGGGAGTAGTTCACAATTGTTGAGTGTATATTTGATAACTTACCGATGTGCACTTAAAGTTTACATTACGAATGTAAATTAAACTTAATTAGCTTTGTACAATTAAGGTTTACATTAGGAGTGCAAATACACACCTAACCCAAGTTATTCACTAATTCTTCTAACCAATAACCCATTTCTTAATTCTGGGTAATCAACTGAGAAGCTCAGTTTATTTTTGTTAGTAAGAGCATCCACAATGGTGGAGGTTGGTATCACATGTAAATTCCACTTCATAATTTTTGTTGCAATTAGGGACTTTTTTTGATAACTTGGATTTTCTACCATATGCTAGAGTATAAACTTCTAAATCATTGAGGAAAATGTATTGAAAACAGTTAGATTCCAATAAATGGAATTTTGGACAACGAAGCATGAGTAGAAGACATCTCCTAAACCTACAAGTCGAGGTACACCAACATAAAAGTCAGCCCTAAATCATCCCCTAGCAGCCCAAAATCAACCCTTCTTCCTTTTTTCTTTTTCTTTTTTTGTCTCAGCTCTACCTCTAATCAGCAGCCCAAAATCAGCCGCTAAATTAGCCCATAATGGAGCTGCATGTCTTCAAGTCTAATCAAAATCAATACGAGTATGTACTATAAATTTGCATGTAAACAAGTTATCCCTTTCATTGACCTGTAAGTGCTCTTCTTTCTCAGTTCATTTAACTAAATTCATGGGGAGGTTGGGCAATACCATTCTCTAATTCTCAATCGCCTTTTCTTTTTCTTTTTTGTTTTTTTAGAAATAGGTCTGATTGCTGAATTATTATGAGACAGAGGTGGTGAGTGACAATAGCAAGGTAGGAAAAGACATTGTTTCTTTTGCTATGTTCCATTAGAAGAAAATTTAAAAAGTCTTTTTAAGTTGCTAGCTTCGACAGCCTGGTATGCAGATCAGGATTTGTGCTACAAACTCTCAGAAGTTGGAATATTGAGTTTCTTTAATGTTTTTCCTGGAGGTGTTGACATATTATACATGAAGTTAAGGTGGAATAATGGTGTAGTTATAGTGTCTTAAAAAGGATTGGTACGGGTATTTTACTTGACTGAAGAGTCCTGCGCAATCTCCATCTTTTCTAAGGATGACGCTTTGGTTCATGGATGTATGGAGGGAAAAGGAAAAGGAAAATATTGGGAGAACACTTTTCTTTGTTTGGTCAATAAGAAAAATTGGGAGGGAAAGAGAGAGGACGAGTAAATAGGGTAGAATTTAATTAAAAACTTTTGACTTTTGTTAGTCACCTCTCATTCTCTTTTCTTTTAACCAGCTTAGGCTCAATTTTGTAGATTCAAGAGGCAATGCAGCGGCCGACCCTTGACAGCAGCTCCCAAGTTAGTTGAGCAATAAAAATTAAGAAATATAAGGTAGAAAAATTAAAAAAGAAAAAGAAAAGAAGAAATATTTTCTTGCTTTTTTTGTGGAAAAATTAGAAAAAAAGAACAAAATGTTAATTCCTCCCTTTGTTTTCCAAGTTCAGCTGCAAAATCCCAACCGTCTAAGAAAAATGGAGTTTTTCATAGTATTGAGATAATTATTTCACTCAATTTTATGCTCTTCTTATCAGGAAAGAAGAAGCAAGATTACGTAGAGGGAAGATGCTGCAGAAATTGGGAAATGGGTACATGAATTTCTTGAGCTTATTTGATTCTTTTGGTGAGATTTCTTTATTTTTTTAATCTGCATACTTAGTATTAACACTTTGGTTTCAGTTTGCTTTTTCTTTCCCTTTTTCTTTCATTTTTTCAGAATCTATTTAGTACTTTTGTTTCCATTTCCTCTTTTCTTTTATTTTCTTTCTAGATCAGCACTTGCTTTTCATTCTGGGAAAAAAATAGTAGTAATATCTATGTTTGACAATAAAAAGTAGCTAGAAAAGATTGTTTATTGAGTTTAAATATCGGTGGGTGGAGCAAGTAGATACATTTTGCTTATATACACTTTGATCCCCCCTTTTGTGTCCTCTCTTGTCTCTGTGGGATTGTCAATTTCAATGTTTTGGCCTTAAGTCTATTATGCATTTAACTTAGCCCAGGAATAGCAACCAAACACCCAAAAATAGCCCAGGAACACAGCATAACAATCCAGCATCGCAGCAACAAAACCACATTCTCCACATTGACCTTACAAATCAAACCATTGCAGACCAATTTATAGGCCAACCAGCAGCAACCTTAGAGCTTATTTGAACCAGCAACTCAATGCAAATAACCCTGTTCTCTCTCCCTCCCTCTCTCTCTCCCTTCTAAACCACCCTTTCTCACATCTAACTCACCCAATCTCCCTAACACCCTCTCCCTCACCCGCTCCCTCTCACTCTCTCTCACCTCTCTCTCTTTTTCTCTCTCTCTCTCTCACTCGCACAACTTTCGCATCATGAAAGAATCTCTCTCACTCTTTCACTCTCTCCCACTCACTCCCCCTCCCCCTCCCCCTCCACAACAGCGAATATCACCCAATTCGATCCAATCAGATAAAAAACAAGCCCTCAGCAATAGAACAAAAAGTCAAACTCATATCCCTTACGTCATTAGAATATCCCCATGCCCATGTTTGTTGAAACAAGCAGCTCAAGGTAAAATAAAAGATCGCCACTCCTAGTTAAGTATCCCTTGACAAAGTTTATGAGGTCAGCAAGACACATCCTGTGCCCCTCACACAGTAACCAATGAAACCAACACCTACTTCTATGTATTTCCATCTGTAAACAGATAAATCATAAAATCACACACGACACAATGAAACCAACGCCCACTTCTATGTATTTTGACAACTTTTCATGCATTTATGTGGTAGTGCCCAAAGTAGAGCGAAGATCAAAGAATTGCTCCAGGAAGACCATAGTGCAAAGCAAAGGAGGGAACATTATCAGATACAATCCTCTCTTCTTTCAAAAGCTCACTAGGCAACTTAACATTCATGATAACCGAGAAGTTACTGCCTCCAGCTACTTAAATGGTGGCGCGTGCATGATAGCTTAAGAATATTGCTATTTGTTTTCCTTTACTGTTTCTATTAATTTAATTGTCTTTTACCCCGGCAGTGATAAAGGTATGTTTTGGATTTTTAAATGTAATAGTAATTCATTCAATGCTAGAACTTATGCCCTTTGACGTACATTCAATTGTCTTTTTATTCAGCATTGTTTTGACTTTGGCAATTTGGGAAGATAGACTCAAGTACAACTCAACTAAGCCTATGTCCCAAATTAATTTGGGGTTGGCAGCGTGATCCGTCTTCTCCATTCCACACGGTCTGCAAAAAAGGTAAAAGAAGGAAAACTTGCTTCTTTCGTTTTGCAAAGGATGAAATCCTTTTAGATTGGGGCTTGTATTGCTTGAATCAATTTTAGAAAGTTGTTATTACTCTTCTTATTGTTAGGATCTATTGTTCATGTGGTTTTATATAAGTTAAGTTTATCACATTAAATTCCCTGTGTTGGTGGATGTAATTTTAGAAAGTTGTTTCCATTCTTACATGTATAATTCCATAGATGTTGGGGGACATGTTGACATTTCTTGAAAGAGGTTTTAATCTATTTCATTTACTACTATCACAAAATGTTTTGTCTCTCTACTTGTGAACATATTTGACTGCATTCTCATCCTGGCCATTCATCAACTTTAGAGTGAATTCTTTTTTGGGCTTGTATTTGTCTTTTTCCCCTCAATGACAATTAATAAGAGTAATGAACATGACATTTTTTTTTTATTCTTTTTGCTCTTCAGTGCCTATGTGACATATATACCTGTGAATAATGCTGGTATTCAAAAGCTCCAGCTGAACAGTACTGGCTTGGGGGATGATGTTAGCTTTCCTATTAGCATACAACTTGTAACCTGCTGAGTGCTGTCTTATACAGCCAGTGTTTTTATGCATAATCAAATACTCCTTGGTTATGATTTGTATTAACTTCAACCATCTGCTTGTTTACTCTGCAGTGAGCTAAAGCTATTGCTGATATGTTGAAGAATAATTCAAGCTTGCACATTCATGAACTCAACAACAATATGATTGACTTTTCTGTATGCAGTTGAGATTTGATTAATATTTGAATCTAACAAGCGAAACCATTTTTTTTGTTGCTTTAATTCATAGTTTTGCTAGTACTTTTTTATGAATATATATAACATGTATATGTTATTAGTTTAGCACTTGACTCAAATTGATTGTATTTTTTTTTTGTTCATTCCAATTAATTGGTTGATATTGAGATGAATATATCGATGAAATTTAATAGTTGAAATAGATCTTTGAGTTGGATTTAATTTCGTATAGGGTGGTGTTGTATATATGTACAGGGTGATATATATTATTTTTATAGGGTGGTATTGAATCAGTAATATTGAAAATATTTATGTTGTTTTTAAAAAAAGTGACATAATTAATTACACATTTATGTCACTTTTATAAAGTATTTATGTCACTTTTATAGTTTTTATGTCACTTTTAAGACTTTGATGTAATAATTTTGTTTGGTATTTATGTCATTTTTTTCACTTTTATGACACTTTAGGTTAAAAGTGACATAAATAAAATGGTATTTATGTCACTTTTAAGTGTTTATATCACTTTTTATTAACATATGTGTTGGTATTATGAAACATTTATGTCACTTTTCTACTTTTATGTCACTTTAGGTTAAAAGTGACATAAATAAAATGGTATTTATGTCACTTTTAAGTATTTATGTCACTTTTTATTAACATATGTGTTGGTATTATGAAACATTTATGTCACTTTTATAAAACATTTATGTCACTTTTAAAACATTTATGTCGCCTCCATTTATGTCACTTTTCACTGGAAAAAAAAGTGACATAAATACCCATTTATGTGTTCTTTTAGTCTTCCAAATGAATTTAAGGCAAAATGGGTTGCATTACTCCTTAGGGGAGAGATGTAGGTCATTTAGACATGGTTTTATGTGGTTGTGTTAGATTATATATATATTTTTTGTGAAGACTAGAATTATGTTTTGGTTGATGTTAGAAGTATGTGTTGATGTTGGAACTTGGAAGTATGTTTATGTTTATGTTTATGTTAAAACTATGTTTTAATTCATGTTAGACTATGTTAATTTGTAATGATGATTATAGTTGTGTTATTATCGTTCTTATGGTGCGGCGTTGATCATTCTTGACATTGTTATTATGTATTTTTGTAGTTTTTCTTTTAATTTTAATTTTTTATTTTTCATTTTTCATTTTTCATTTTTTGCTCAAAAAATGTGGGACATATGTCTTGTTGTAGATTATATTGAGAAAAAAATGCTTTTTTATTGTGAAGGTGTATTGGTATATTCATGGCAATTTGATAATTTTTTAGCAAAAGGGGTATTTATGGAAAGTTATAGATTAATCCAGGCTTATACGATGGTCATCCAAACACGGTATTGGACTAATTGCATTTTATCCCCAGTATAATCTAGCATGAACCAAACACAGTATAAAAATAATGTTGCACTATTCTATCCCGTGGTTAGTTATCCCAGAATAAGTTAACTACACTTTATACTATACCCCTTTATCCTATCCGACAAACAAATGAGCCCAGAATAACTAATAGTAAACATCCATATTCTGTAACTTCCAATCGATTGGGATAGAGGTCCAATCGATTGGGATAAAAGCAGTAACAATCGATTGAAAAAAAGTCTAATCGATTGAATCAAAATCAATGCCAATCGATTTTAAATTTCACAATTGATTGAAAGTCATACCATGTCAATCGATTGGATAAAACTCCAACCGATTAGGTCTAGGTCATTGGCAATTGATTGGGAAAAAGCACAATTGATTGGGACTTCATCTTCTCCACTGAGAATGACTTGCTACGTCTTTCCTTCTTTGAAACGTGTAAAACATCATAATTAAGGGACCAAGTGAGTTTGGAACTCACCTAGTGAATGTGTTTGTGTGTGTGAGGCTATGGAGCTCAAAGCTTCAAGCTTCTTCCCTCTCTCTCTTCTTCTCTCCTCTGTTTCTGCCTCTCTGTTTCTTATCTGTCTTCTATCCTTCTTCTTCTTCTCTGCTTCTCTTCTTCTCCTTCTATGGGGTGTGTGTGTGTAAATATTTATATATATACATATATTTGTGGTTGTATAAATGTGTATATATATGGTATCACTCTATCTCTCCCAAAACTGTGAAAACAACCCCTAGCCACGAAATGAACTTATATAGAGAGAGAAAAGGAGATTCACACGTCAAAAGATCAAGCAAACTTGGATACCAAGTTTAGCTCCTGACTAATCGACTAGGCTCAGATATTTATGAAGGCAATCGATTAGGAAAAGAGCAATTGACTGGTTATGTTGGCAAGACGTCAATCGATTGGGAAAGGGGCAATCGATTGGGACTTCAAAGTTGGCAATCGATTGAAAAATGTATTCAAGGAATAATATCAAGTCTCATATATTCATATATATATATATACGAAAATACATGGAAAATACATGCTATTACATTGTTAGGTGTTTTTGTGTTGACCTTGAAGATCTATATTACCTGTGTACATGGGGATGGACCCCCTTTTGGTGTCTTTTCAATACAATACAATTACGTATAAAAAAAAAGGCTCAGACTGCAACTAAGTTCTTTCCCTTTCTGGATTTCTCTGATCAATTGAGTTTAAGAGACTAACAAAAACACACATTGGGAGCATATAAGATAACAACAATGCTTTGGGCACAAATAAAATCGACAAACACAATCCACAAATACTAAAATGTGTCTATCTCTCTCCTCTGTGGATCTTATAGTGTCAGTGGACCCCATTAAGAGAGAGATAGACACATTTAATATTTATGTGTTTGTGAATTTTGTTTGTGTCCCAATCTTTATTCATAAGATAATGTGCAAGTAGTGCACTCGAAGATGAAAATAACATAATACGGAATCAAATGAATTGCAAAATGATAACAAGTAGTTCACATTGTTCTTCTCAATGGAAGCATAGATCCCACCATATCAATTCATCAAAACACTATAGACATTTTTTACCAAATTATTATCATTTATAAAAAAAAATCTTCAAAAAGTGGAAGAAAGAAAATAGACGTACTTAAAAAAATAAAAAAAAAAGGTACTGGACCTCTACTTAAACAACAAAATCCTAACTGTAAAAGTATAAATTTAGATGGAAAAACTTACTATTACATTTTAATCCAAATCACAGATGTGTTAGTGCCAAAGACCTGTGCTTTTCTCTCTCTATATGATGTCCTTTTCTAGGTATGTAGGATATGGGGTTAGACCAAGGTCTTGTGCTTGCAACAGGCGCAAGAAAAATAAGACAAATCCAAGTCTGTATGGACATGGACTTGCATTGTGCTTGTAAATTTTGCTTTTAATTCTATTTTTTTCTTCTATCTTTTCTCTTGTGTCCATTAGGACCACAATATTGTGCTTTTAATTTTCCCGTTCAATTTTTTATTTTTTTTTTCCTTCTATCCTTTCTCTTGTTCTTGTTGGGACCACACCCATGTAGGGGTGGTTGATAAAAATGGAAAAGAAAAGAAGAAAAAGGAAAGGTCTATGTCATGCAGAAATTAGTGGCTTTTTCTTTTTTTTCTCCTATGTCACGGATCCCTCATTTTAATAAAGTGATGACTTTTGTTCTTGTCACACCCGTTCCAGAATTTGCCTGCTTTTAAAACATGACATTGTGGTAACATGTGGAAATATTAATGTTTATTAATATTGAGTTGAGGTTGACTGTGAGTCAACAGTAAGGTGTCAGTGAGGACACGGGAACATGGAATTTCACAGTTGCATGGGCATGACTAAATGACATTTATATGATTTAAATGTTATCTGACCTATCTGGTATTTTATGAATAGTAATTTTATATGTGTTGTGGAAATTCTGGTAATCTTTGATATTGTTATATCATTTTGAAAACTGTGGTGAGAACGTGAGTGCCACGTTAAATAAAAGGTAGGTTGTGTAGAGATTTCACATAACTTAGTTTTCGGACGTAATTTTTGGACCCAAACGAGACTTAGTCGGAAACTTTTGGAATTTATGATTTTCACTCGTAAAGGCATAAAATGAACGTGTGCAAAGTTTTGAGAGCTAATTAGAAGTTTGAGAAACTCACGGGGAAGTAAACGTAATTCCCGAGAAGTTTTTCTATAAATAGTGGTGGATGAAATTTCATTTCTCAAAACATTTCATAAATATCATGAGAGAGGAGAGAGAAAGGGGATTTGTTGCCACGGGCTTTGCGACGACGATCGGCGACCTTTCGTCCGTGTGATTTTCACCAAATTCAAGATTTGAACTCGTGGAGGTAAGATCTACGTTTTGATACTACTTAGGCCGTGTTTGGCCAATTTTTGTAAAAGTCTTAATTCTAGACTTTTGGAGAAAACCCAGTAAAACTCGTAGGAATCGCGTATAATTTGGAATCCGACGTTTATTTAGCTCCCTAGACGATCCTTCAAAGTTTGAAGAGAATCGCACGAGGTATGAATTCTAGATCTATGAAATATATGGATTTTCATGTTTTGAACATCAGTTTTGATATCTTTGGATCCGGGCGAAATTCATGTATTAGTTAGGCCCGTTAATTATGCATGTGAAATTATGTGAAAAGCACATATAACTGTTTATGTGAGCATGTTATGTGTCTACTTGGGTCAAAGGGGAGTTTGGTGCAAATTCATCGAACCTTGAGGATTGTGATTTTGATTGTGATGGAATTGGAATTGTGGTTTTGTCTGGTATGGAGGTGGGCCCAACCAGTACACGGTACCTGGTATGGAGGAAGGCCCAACCAGTGTACGAGATGCGTGGGAGAGGTGGGCCTCCTACGACATCGACCGGATGAATGCGTACCACTCACCCTAGAGACTATTTTCTATGTATTTTAGATGCTTAAACCATGAACTGTCATATAAGCATACATTTAGAATTGTGCACTCAGCATATAGCTGAGCAGTGGAGATGTACTCCATTGCAGGTAATAAGAAAGACAAGAAGAAGTGTGAGGAGTGAGGCCGTTGAGGAACGCCGGGGACCACATTTGTATATGTGTTTTTGTTTTAAATCCTAAACTTGTGTAAGGATTGGTAATTTGTAAAATGTTGTAATAGGATTATGGATTAGTTCCGTAATATGGAAATCTTGTAATTGAACTCCTGTAGTTGTGTTTTAAAATGTTGCAAGTTAGTGGTGGTTGTGATTGTTGTTGATATGGAGAAGCATGAGTTGTGATTTTTCATACAGGGCTGCCCAGCAGGGGAGCAGTCGACTGGACCCTGGATCAGTCGACTGAATCCCGTGGAGTTTAGACACTAAAAGTGAATAGTATTAGAAGCAGTCGACTGGACCATCCCTCAGTCGACTGGACCACTGTAGATTTATCTACTGATCCAAATAGTAACCAGATCAGTCGACTGGGTTCCTTGATCAGTCGACTGAACATCTGATGAGAAAGGTGGGTTTTGGTTTCTACCAGGCTTAGTCGACTGGACCCTATTACAGTCGACCGAACCTCTATTTTCAAAACTGTGTTCCTTTGGACAGATTTTAATTGAACAACTTTTAAAACTCTGATTTTAATGGATTTTATTAATGTTTTCCGCTGCTATTTGACTTTGATGGAACTGGATAAGCCTTGATAACGTGCCACGTGTCCTATTTTCGCATGTAGTGGGATGGGTCATGACATTTATTGGTATCAAAGCAATAGGTAACAAAACTTTGGGAACGTTCAACGACGAGTAGAATGTTGAGTGAATTGCCATATGTTCTAGATTGCATCCATACATTGTAGAGATGTTTGATGCATATGGTATGTTGTTATACATACATGATTATGTTATTGTCATACATGCATGGTATTTATGCATTTGTGAATTGGTTGAATCATACAGATGTGGAGCTGTATGATGAGATGACGTTATCATGAGTTATAATAGACCGCGTGTTGTGGCAAGAGGGAAAGATGATATTTTGGTAGTGATGAACAGTGGAATTTCTAAGCGAAAAGAAAATGGTTTTTATCGAATCGGTGGATGTTTTCAACTATAGTGACGAGTGTCCTTTGAGGGATCTAACCGAGAGCAGAGTTTGAATAGTGAACATCAGAGGAGATTTCTGCATAGTCCACATAGGAAATGAAGGAAATTGTTCGTAGTGAAGTTTTGGGATTTAGATTGATTGATAAGAGTTATGTTTCAGACATTGGTTAATCATTGTGACGTAAGAGAATAAGGATGAACAGTTGGGGTTTGTGATAGAAAGATAGTCCAGCAATATGTATTGCTAGTGTATGGGGTCGGTGAGGAATCTCTCACCTTATCTTACGGTGTTAACCTACGGTACAATCGTACGAGGTTATCTTATGATGTATCTTACGGTATATACGGTGTATGTCAGGTAGTTGAAGAATTTGTCAACTTATTGTATATGGCATTGATACGATTGGATGGTTGAGGAATCTCTCAACCTATCTTACGGTATGTGTTGGACGGTTGAGGATTCTCTAAACCTATCTTGTGGTATGTATTGGGAATTGAGAAATATCTCAACGAGTTACTCTCAACTGAGCTTGGTTTCAAATGTTTGTGGTACCATGGTGGATTCAGATATAGTATAAAGGTTAGTAAGGAAAGCTACCAGATTGATTGTATAAGTGGGAAGCGGTATTTAAGGATTAACCTAGGATGAGGTATTAAGAATGGGAATGATAGAGTATGCTTTGACAGTTTGAAACTACGGTTAGTAGAAGTAACGGGTTTCAGTCAAGTATTGACAATGGCACAATATGAAGTATTGTATGGGCATAAGTGTCAATCGCTGATTTGTGGGATCGAGGTTGGGGAAAGAAAGTTGTTAAGACCTAAGATGATACAACTGACTACGGTAAGGGTAAAGCTAATCCAGGAGTGACTTTTAGAGGAGGCTCACCGTACTAAATATTCAATTCATTCGGGGAGTGACAAGATGTACCAGAATTGCAAGAAAACCTTTGGTGGAGAGGTATGAAGCGAGAAGTTGCCAAGTTTGTGTCTGAGTGTTCAGCATGTTAGCAAGTGAAGGCAGAGAGACAAGTACATGCGGGGCTATTACAACCATTACCAGTGTCAAAGTGAAGTGGGATGGGATCATGATGGATTTTATTTCGGGATTTCCACGATCGTTTAATCAGAATGATAAGATTTGGGTTATGGTTGATAGATTGACAACATCAGCGCATTATCTACCGATCAATACGACTAAACCTTCAAGGTTGGCGGAATTGTATGTAAAAGGGGTTGTACGAATACACGAAGTTCCAATAGTGATTATATCGGATCGTGATAGTAGTTTTACATCGAGGTTTTGGGAAGTCTAAAGGAAGCCACGGGTACTAAACTGAGTTTTAGTACTGCATTTCATCCTCAGACCGACGGACAGTCAGAACGGATGATTCAGACATTGGAAGACATGCTTAGACTTTGTGTACTAGACTTTGGGTAAGTTAATATAGATTGAGAAGAGGAAATATAAATTGGAAAGACGAAGCTTTAAGGAGTAAGTGAACAAAAACGGTAAGAATGGGAGGAAGACATGGCAGTACGTTGAGTACATTATCGGATATGATAGTAGAAATGTAAAATGGTGAGGACAATGGTGGATACAGTGAAATACGATCTCAGTGTCCTGGATTCCAACAAGGTTGGAGAGTTTTGAGAATGTCGAATTTCACCCTAAGAAAATTTTAATGTGTTTAAAATGTTTAAAATAAAACTTTCGTTGAGCAAGAAAATTTGTTTTAAATACTTGTGATTAGGTATCAAATAGACCTTGGAAGACGGGTATCGTGGAAGGATATGGTATGCTTAGTGCTTGAGACATAATGGTGGTTGTCAAATGAATGAGTTTTATGTGGGCAGATTATGAACTTCAGAATTCTAAAGGAGCTGGTGAAATGTCGTGTACCTGAATTTGGCTGGTTCCAAAGGCAAGTATTGAAGTAACCTGAGGTAATGAATGATTTGAGGCTTTGATCAATCAAGAACTTGATGAGATCCACAAAGTGTGAAGAACTTGAAAGATGACAGTTAGGAATCAGTTGGCATTGGTGACCGGAGTGAGAATTTTTCCTTCGGGTATTGTCGTGAAAGGTATGTAAATTGGAAGTCGATATGGAATTTATTGAACACAGTAAGGCTATAATACTTTGTGGGAAGATTTAATTACCGGCTTATCCTCAGATTGTATGTGGGGATTGTATTAATGCTCTGAGCAATAGGTTATTCAGGAATAATGGATTGGAGACCCGGATAGCATAAATAATAAAGGACTAGAAAGTTAAATGGGAAATTGAGTCAAATTCAACTACGGTTATGAAACATTAAATGTCGGAATGAGGTATGGTGCCTTGAGATGTTATACGAAGAATATACGCTTGGTGTGAACGGTTGTCAGGAACTCAGTGAGAGTTGAGATACAAAAGTGTGAGCGATATGAACTTGTGCAAAGGTGAAAGTGAAACATCAGCGACATATAGAGTTGTAAACTACATAAATGGTAGTGGATCTACCGGGACTGATATGAGAATGGACTATATTACAATTGAGATCTTCGAAAGAAAAATAATTAACTCAAGATGTGTGTATGTTATATCAATAAAATGGATCATGAATGGTTTGAGACAGGAACAAGATATGTTCTGAGCATGGGAATACGTGTTGATGAACTCTGTGGTAGGTGTATGACTGAGTAAGCCAATTTTGATTTACAATGTTAATCGTTACGATGGATGTTGGGAGTAATTGTGTTGAGAATGAGATGAAGTATTATGCGTAATTTTAAATCAATTTGTTTTAAAAGAACAACATGGAATAAATGTGTTTGACTTTGAACTCTGTGGTAGGTGTATGACTGAGTAAGCCAATTTTGATTTACAATGTTATTCGTTACGATGGATGTTGGGAGTAATTGTGTTGAGAAGGAGATGAAGTATTATGCGTAATTTTAAATCAATTTGTTTTAAAAGAACAACATGGAATAAATGTGTTTGACTTTTATGAAAGTTCTAAATCAAAGCTGTTAGGTGTGATCTTCTATTTCAATCGGCAGTAGTTCGGGTGCAGACTTTGGAGAGCTAAATGATGAATATATTTGACCTCATTGTGGGTGATTTGGGACGTTATGTAAGCTCGAAATCTGAATGGTATCTGATGAGGCACGTGTGATTGAAAGTATAGTATAGGATTGGTTAAATTGAAACGAAATGATAAGTATTATGAAAAATAGAGGGGATATTGGTGCGACGCACTACCGACTAAGTGCTATTCATTGAACTGATGTTATTGTGATATGGCGTTCTGGGGAAGAAAGAGTGTAATTCGACAAGAAATGGGAAGTCGTTAGAAAACACATTATCGTTCTACAAGTATCTTGTGGTTAACAGAATGAGGGATCGAATCTATAGTGCGAAACAACCGATTGAAGCGTTGGCTTATCGACTTGGTATACGTATATGTTAGTGCTTGATTTTGGTTCACTTCGAGATGAAGAATCGTGTATGATTGTGCACCAGCTAAGACGTGTTGTCAACGACTTTTAGTCGAAAAGCAAGATAGGTGAATGAGAGATGAATGGTTGTATTGGGTTTGAGTAATATGATGAAACTTTTGAGTTTCGGATATGAAATGTGACAAGTAAAATGAAGATATATGGAAGTTGACGTTGTGACATCGCGATGGGATTGAATGTTAGGTTTGACTATGGTGTATGTTCTACTCAGGTATCGATGTTCTCATTTATCGAGATGCTTCGGGGTATTGCTAGGATTCTGTTTGAATCTTCTATCAGATTGAGGCGGGGACTCTGAGGATTTATCATCCTTAATAGCCTGAGGATTTATTTTCCTCATGAGACTGTGACTTCTCAGTGAAGTGATTGGATTGTGTATGAGGCAAATGTTTCAAGTACTTGTGTGCAGTCTTGATGACTTGAGAACATGGTTTAAGTTTGGGGACAAACTTCCTTTTTGGAGGGGAGAGTTGTCACACCCGTTCCAGAATTTGCCTGCTTTTAAAATATGACATTGTGGTAACACGTGAAAATATTAATGTTTATTAATATTGAGTTGAGGTTGACTGTGAGTCAACAGTAAGGTGTCAGTGAAGACACAGGAACATGGAATTTCACAGTTGCATGGGCATGACTAAATGACATTTATATGATTTAAATGTTATCTGACCTATCTGGTATTTTATGAATAGTAATTTTATCTGTGTTGTGGAAATTCTAGTAATCTTTGATATTGTTATATCATTTTGAAAACTGTGGTGAGAACGTAAGTGCCACGTTAAATAAAAGGTAGGTTGTGTAGAGATTTCACATAACTTAGTTTTCGGACGTAATTTTTGGACCCAAACGAGACTTAGTCGGAAAATTTTAGAATTTATGATTTTCACTCGTAAAGGCATAAAATGAACGTGTGCAAAGTTTCGAGAGCTAATTAGAAGTTTGAGAAACTCACGGGGAAGTAAACGTAATTCCCGAGAAGTTTTTCTATAAATAGTGGTGGATGAAATTTCATTTCTCAAAAACATTTCATAAATATCTTGAGAGAGGAGAGAGAAAGGGGATTTGTTGCCACGGGCTTTGCAACGACGATCGGCGACCTTTCGTCCGTGTGATTTTCACCAAATTCAAGATTTGAACTCGTGGAGGTAAGATCTACGTTTTGATACTGCTTAGGCCGTGTTTGGCCAATTTTTGTAAAAGTCTTAATTCTAGACTTTTGGGGAAAACTCAGTAAAACTCGTAGGAATCGCGTATAATTTGGAATCCGACGTTTATTTAGCTCCCTAGACGATCCTTCAAAGTTTGAAGAGAATCGCACGAGGTATGAATTCTAGATCTATGAAATATATGGATTTTCATGTTTTGAACATCAGTTTTGATATCTTTGGATCTGGGCGAAATTCATGTATTAGTTAGGCCCGTTAATTATGCATGTGAAATTATGTGAAAAGCACATATAACTGTTTATGTGAGCATGTTATGTGTCTACTTGGGTCAAAGGGGAGTTTGGTGCAAATTCATCGAACCTTAAGGATTGTGATTGTGATTGTGATTGTGATGGAATTGGAATTGTGGTTTTGTCTGGTATGGAGGTGGGCCCAACCAGGATACGGTACCTGGTATGGAGGAAGGCCCAACCAGTGTACGAGATGCGTGGGAGAGGTGGGCCTCCTACGGCATCGACCGGATGAATGCGTACCACTCACCCTAGAGACTATTTTCTATGTGTTTTAGATGCTTAAACCATGAACTGTCATATAAGCATACATTTAGAATTGTGCACTCAGCATATAGCTGAGTAGTGGAGATGTACTCCATTGCAGGTAATAAGAAAGACAAGAAGAAGCGTGAGGAGTGAGGCCGTTGAGGAACGCCGGGGAACCACATTTGTATATGTGTTTTTGTTTTAAATCCTAAACTTGTGTAAGGATTGGTAATTTGTAAAATGTTGTAATAGGATTATGGATTAGTTCCGTAATATGGAAATCTTGTAATTGAACTCCTGTAGTTGTGTTTTAAAACGTTGCAAGTTAGTGGTGGTTGTGATTATTGTTGATATGGAGAAGCATGAGTTGTGATTTTTCATACAGGGCTGCCCAGCAGGGGAGCAGTCGACTGAACCCTGGATCAGTCGACTGAATCCCGTGGGGTTTAGACACTAAAAGTGAATAGTATTAGAAGCAGTCGACTGGACTATCCCTCAGTCGACTGGACCACTGTAGATTTTAGCTATTGATCCAAATAGTAACCAAATCAGTCGACTGGGTTCCTTGATCAGTCGACTGAACATCTGATGAGAAAGGTGGGTTTTGGTTTCTGCCAGGCACAGTCGACCGAACCTCTGTTTTCAAAACTGTGTTCCTTTGGACAGATTTTAATTGAACAACTTTTAAAACTCTGATTTTAATGGATTTTAATAATGTTTTCCGCTGCTATTTGAATTTAATGGAACTGGATAAGCCTTGATGGCGTGCCACGTGTCCTATTTCCACGCGTAGTGGGATGGGTCGTGACAGTTCTCGATTGTTGGATTGTGTTTTCATTAAGAGTAATGCTATGCTTTTCAAATTTTTATTACAAAAGTGCTTCCCAAATTATGTGATAGTGGGTCGAAGTCTAAACCAGTGAGACTAGTTGAATTTTAATTGGAAGTTGTTTACCTGGCCCCACTGCCACATTATTTGGGAAGCACTTTTGAGATGGAAATTTGGAAAGCATAGAATTACTCTTTCATTAAAGGTACTTCTGCCATTTTAATGGCTTGACCTGAATTAAATGACGATCTAACGGCCACAATCGAAGTTTTCATTTTATTAAAATAAGGGACCTCTCATTACATGGATTCTATATTTATATGTGTGTGTGTTTTTATTCATATCTCTAAATAAAATAACAGAGTGTGTTTGAGTCTACTGTGTTTGAATTTGATTTTTTTTGACTTGGGTTGTTTTTCTTTTTGGTTGTGTTTTTGGATTGATTTGTGGTAGATGATGTCGGTGATGGTGGAGGGCAAGGGTGTGAGGAATGGATGGAATTGGTGATGGCGGTAGTAGAGGATCAGGAGGACAAGGGATGGTGTGTGGGTAGACTAGTTAGAGGGAGAAGCCTATATTTTGAACAAAATTATTGTACTTTTACTCAAATGAGGGTAAAACAGTTATTTTGAAAAAAAAGTAACACCAGGATAAACTTTTTTTTTTTTTAGATCAACTAGTGTTTGTTCAACGGAGGGGAGGTGAGTGTTATCTAATCCCAAATTTGAAGGGAGGTTAATGTAATTTTTAATTATACGAGAGAGGTCCGTGAGATGAGTGTAATTTACCGAATTTAAAATTTCAATTGATTTTTTACATTTTTATTATGATAATTACTGATTTGTAATATCAGATAAGTAATCTTAGGAACACTTTTCTAATATCTTTTTGAAAGGAATCTAAAGTTGACCATGGGCCGGGCGGAACGGAATGGCGGGCCAGTGAGCTAGGCTTCGGTTCGTTATATTATGTTTACCTGATCATCTGTACAGTATTTTATCAAATCCTTCTTTGAAAATTGTAATGCAAGAGCAATTTTTTTAATATCAAAGCAGATTCTAATTTTTTTTTTTTAATTTGTAACAGAAAAAAAAAATTAGTAAATAATGTTAAAAATCCGTTAAATTATTTGTGGGCTGCGTTGCAATATGAGCAGCTGTCCTTCGTTACTATTACTACTAAAGTCAATATTGATAAATACATAATCTGTCAGTTTTGTAGTTGACTCCAAATCCATCTGTTTCTTACACTGTGTTACCCATTTTTTGGCTTCAACGTTGATTTCCATCAATTGACCAACTTAACTCGATATATATGATGTCCTTTTCTAGGCGTGGAATATGGCCGGGTTTGTCATGACCCTACTGTATGAAAGAAATGATATTACCGTTGGGGACGATCAATCTCAGCCGTGCGATGTGTTGTTTGAATTGTAGTCGTAGGATTGTTAGACGGTGTCGTTTAGGAGTCTAGTTCCTTGATTGTAAAAATAGTTGCATTCGGGACAAGTGTCTTGATGTGAGTGGTCAATTTGGTAGGTAGTTAATTGTAAGAACCCACTTGTTGGATTCTCACTTCATCAATCAATTACAAAAACAGAGAGTTGATAGATTGAAGAAGAAGATGAACTAGAGAGAGAGAAGAGAAAACAGAGGAGAGAGAAAAGAATTGAGATTCTCATTAACAAATTCCACACATGAATTACAGAATCTCCCCCGCTAGAATATACCCAATTGCTGGGGTTGTTACAATTAACTACCTACCAAATTGACCACTCACATCAAGACACTTGTCCCGAATGCAACTGTTTTTACAATCAAGGAACTAGACTCCTAAACGACACCGTCTAACAATCCTACGACTACAATTCAAACAACACATCGCACGGCTGAGATTGATCGTCCCCAACGGTAATATCATTTCTTCATACAGTAGGGTCATGACAGGGTTAGACGAAGGACTTGTGCTTCTAGGCGTAGGATATGGGGTTAGACGAAAGACTCGTGCTTCTAGGCGTGGGATATGGGTTAGATGAAGGACTTGTGCTTCTAGGCGTGGAATGTGACTGTGCTTCTAGGCGTGGGATATGGGTTAGACGAAGGATTTGTGCTTGCAAAAGAAAAATAAGGCAAATCCAAAGTCAATACGGACTTTCAAAAAGTTGTGCTTAATTGTAAATTGTGTTTTTAATTCTAGATTTTTTTTTTTCGTTCTATCTTTTGTCTTGTGTCCATAACGTTGTGCGTGTTAATCTTGCCTTTTAATTTTAATTTTAATTTTAATTTTGTTTTAATTATACCTTTTCTCTTGTTCTTTTCCTCAAAGAACATGCTAGAAACTTCACAACATCCAACAAATATAAATAGAGTGAAATTTAAACTGAAAAAAATACCCATCTGGGTAAAACAATAATTAGCCAACTACTTTTATTGAAACAAATGTTAAAAGTGTACCTTTGGTTTCAAGAATTGTCTACTTACTTATAATTCACTTAACTAAAATTTTATTCAGTTGATTAGAAACCTTACCTTATAGGTCATATATACGCAATTACCAAGAAAGGGAGAGAGACTCACCATGAATCAATACACATAAAAACTAAAAAAAATAATGAATGTCTATAGGCTTGGCGACAAGTGCTGTCAAGACATACTGTGTCTAACCATATATCTTGAATTAGGGCATTTAAAGGAGGTTTTGGAGAAACCTCCATCAACCCAATCCAAAAAAAAAAGGATAAATTAACTTATTTCAGCTTTTCTATGATGAAGTGAATTTTACTGATTTTGACAACCAAATATCACTAAATAAGCTATACACACAATAAGCTAATTTTAAATATAGGGTTTTGTTAACATGTGCCCTTAGGGCAGATGTTAAAGTTCTAAAAGTATAAATAAATAAGAGGTACAGTGTAGGTTTCAGTGTCCGGTGTGGTGTTCAATGTTTGTCTCCCTTGTTTCTTTCCACTTTTAGAACCTTAACATATGCCGTAAGGACACATGTTAACAAAACCCTTAAATATAACCAATTTCACAATTTTGTGGACACGCAAACAAACGCACCCTACTACTCTCAGGGAAGATGGATTGATATGTCAAATCATATAATATAATACTTGTTAAAATGATAGCCACAAATGCAATTTTCTTTCGGGGATAATGCAATGAAAGGAAATTTTGGAAAAAGGAAAATTAATGAAATTAAGTTTCTATTTATACGTTGGGGTAGAGACTAATTTTCTTCCAACCAAAAATAGAAATTCCTCTTTTAACTGAGTAAAGACCAATGAGCCCCAAAACACTAATAAATGTTTTGGTTCCTTGTTTCATTTTACTCAGTGTTTTAATTGCGTTTGAAGCAGAAAAAGCCATTGCTAGTGCTCCAATCAATGAAACAGATAGAGCTTCTTTGATTTCCTTCAAACTTGGAATTACCCAAGATCCTCTTGGAATCATGAAATCCTGGAATGACTCACTCAATTTCTGCCAATGGTGGGGGGTCACGTGTAGTCTCCGCCACCACCAAAGGGTGACCACACTGGTTTTAAACTCCTCCCAACTGTCAGGAACTCTGTCTCCCCACATGGGAAACTTGAGCTTCCTTCGTGAGATCAATCTTAGCAACAACTCCTTCCATGGAGAAATTCCCCAAGAATTTGGGAACTTATTCAGATTAAGGATTCTCAACATTATGAATAATAGTTTACAAGGTGAAATTCCTGTGAATCTTTCCCAATGCTCCAATCTTATTAGAATTAGTGTAGGAAGTAACAAACTGAGAGGGAATATTCCAGTGGAGCTCGGCTCGTTGTTCAATCTTAAGATACTCAGTCTTCATCACAACAATCTAACAGGAACAATCCCCTCTTCAATTGGAAACCTTTCTTCTCTCACTACTCTTTCTCTAAGTGTGAACAGTTTGGCTGGGACAATTCCTGAAACTTTTGGTGGCTTATCAAACATTCAGCAAGTCTCCATGTGTTTAAATAAAATTTCTGGAATTGTCCCCTTATCTCTCTACAATCTCTCATCAATGACTTGGCTTTGCTTTGGTAGTAACCAACTTCGGGGAAGTCTTCCTCCCAACATGGGACTGACTCTTTCTAATTTGCAGTTTTTTGGAATTGGTGTTAACCAAATTTCTGGGAAAATTCCTATTTCATTAGCAAATGCTTCAGGGATTTCAAGACTTGATCTATCTCTAAATAAATTCTCGGGTTCAGTTCCTCATAATATTGGGAATTTACAAAATCTCGGGTGGCTTAATCTGGGAGATAATATCTTGGGAAGCATAGCAAATACTGCTGCTGCTAATAACGATGATGATTTGAGTTTCATTTCGTCTCTTACCAATTGTACCAAGCTTCAGAAACTAGGACTAGATAGTAACCTATTTAAAGGTTCTTTACCAGCTTCCCTCACTAATCTCTCAACCCAGCTAACAGCTTTGGCAATGGGATCAAATTTCATTTCAGGAGAAATTCCAAAAGGAATTGAAGTCTTCACAAACTTAAATGTACTTGGACTGGAAAGAAATTTCATTACAGGTATGATCCCCAATTCTCTTGGAATGCTTTCAAAGTTGCAAAGACTTTACTTGAGCGAAAACAAACTTTCGGGTCCAATTCCATCCTCAATAGGAAATCTTACCCTTTTGTTTGATCTAATGTTGGCAAACAACAATTTGGGAGGAAAAATTCCTCCCAGTCTCGGAAAGTGTCAACTGCTCCAAATCTTAAATTTGTTTAATAATAAGTTAAATGGTTCGATTCCTGGTCAAGCCATCAGTCTTATGCCTCGTTTGATTCGCCTCAATTTATCGGATAATTCTTTGACTGGTTCTTTACCTACAGAAATTGGGAGCTTACAATATCTTGAAACACTATCTATATCTAATAATGACTTGTTTGGAGAAATTCCGAGCAGCCTTGGAAATTGTCTTTCCATGGACACCATTGATTTGCAAGGTAATAATCTTCAAGGAACCATTCCATCATCTTTGAGTACTTTGAGAGGCATTAGGTACTTGGATATTTCTCGTAATAATTTATCCGATCGAATTCCTGAATATTTAGAGAACTTGTCACTCTCATTTTTGAATCTTTCATTTAACAACTTCGAGGGTGAGGTTCCAATTAGTGGAATTTTCAGAAACCACAGTAAATTTTCCATAATTGGAAACCGAAATCTTTGTGGTGGAATCCAAGAACTTCAACTCCCGTCGTGCCCCATGAATCTGTCAAGGAAACAAAAAATGTCTCCGACTATCAAAATCCTTATAATTGTAGGTGGAACATTTTTCATTATAACAGTTCTCGTTTGTGCATTTCTATGGAGAAGAAAATCAAAGAGAAGAAAAAGTTCTGAATCTTTTCTAAAAGACGGGTTCTTGAGAATTTCTTACAAGGAACTTCATAAAGCAACAAATGGATTCAATAGTGAGAACTTGATCGGTGTGGGAAGCTTTGGCTCTGTCTTCAGAGGAGTTCTTGAGGGAAATGAAAAGCCTATTGCAGTGAAAGTACTTAACTTGCAACAGAAAGGAGCCGTAAAAACTTTCTTTGTCGAATGCAAAACTATGAAAGAAGTTCGACATAGAAATCTCATGAAGATCTTGTCAACATGCTCGAGTATGGACTTCAAAGGCAACGATTTTAAAGCTCTAGTTTTCGAGCTCATGCCTAATGGAAGTTTGGATGGTTGGTTACATCCGACTGTAGATCAAGAAAGAGTTCTAAGCTTTTGCCAAAGATTGGATATAGCAATTGGCGTTGCTACTGCACTGGATTATCTTCATCACTACAGTCACATTCCTATTGTTCACTCGGATTTGAAACCGAGTAATGTTCTGCTAGGTGAGGACATGACTGCCCATGTCACGGATTTTGGCTTGGCCAAGTTTCTTAATAGATCCAATGATGATCCAAGTCACAATGAGATGAGTTCTGTGGCTATCAAAGGATCTTTTGGATATATTCCACCAGGTATGACTTCCTCGAGTCTCTTAGAAGCTTATGTTTGGTATGTGAATCTACGCAAAGGAATAAGAAAGGAAAAGAAAAACAAGATGTAAAATTGTTTCCCCAGCATTTTACACCACTCGAGGTTAGACATCTTTTTCTCAAAATCTTATATAAATTCAAGAAAAGAGAAAAAAATTTTGCTTACAAGATACAAAATTTCAAGTTCATTTTCGCTCTTTCTATTTTCCTTCCTGTGTTCTTTACTCCTCAATGGTTTCTTTACTTTTCCCTCAATATGTTCTTTACTCCTCAATGGTTTCTTTTCTTTTCCCTCACCATCTATGAATCAAACAAAGCCTTAGTTTTCTTGAATTCTCTTAACACTATCATCAATCCATTGTTCTAATGATTTCCTAATCTGTCTCTATCTCTCTAAATTGTTGTAGCATCAGGTTTTGTTACAAACCATATTGTAATGCTTTGACTTTATCAGCCATACTTGAAATGTTTTTTCTTATTACATTGCTTTTGTTTGGTTCATGAAGTTTTGCAAAATTAAAAAAAATAGTAATAATAATAACAAATAAGTAAATAAATAAAAAAACTAGTAATTAAACATACTTTTCTTGATTCAATTACTGAATAATATAGAAAGGAAAAGAAAGTATATATGATGACATCAAACTAAGGTTTTCAAGTTTTATGCAATTTCTTCTTCCTTTTTCTTCATTATCTGCTATCCTATGAAATTTTTTTAAGTCCATGGCTCGTCGAATTTTGTATTTTGCTTTGAATTCTTTTAATATCTCTTTAGTCTAATAGATTTTTTTTTCTTTAATAGTATAGTTTGATTGGACATGGCTTCCATAATGAAAAGCACATAGCTAACATTTCACATGTTAAGTAGAATTGCTTCAATATTAGTGAACAAGGAAAAAAAATTAATCTTACAACTCCTAAACAACCCTTAGTTTTCTTTGAACTCTCTGATACTATCATAACCACTTCTTTTAATAACCTTCCCAACAATTTCCTAGTCTGTCTCTCTCTATCTATATACATGTATATATGTGCATATATTGTAGAGTATGGAATGGGACTAGAGGCGTCAATGGAAGGGGATGTGTACAGCTATGGGATTCTACTACTAGAGATAATAACGGGAAAGAGACCAACTGATGAAATGTTCAAAGATGGCCTCAATCTTCGTGCTTTTGCTGAGAATGCTTTGCCTGACCACGTGTTTCTAATTGCTGATCCTCAACTATTTCCTGACAGTATAAGCCAAGAAGACCCCAACAACCAAAATGAGATAACAGTGAGACTTCAAGAATGCCTGAACTCGCTTGTTAGAATTGGACTCACTTGTTCTACGAATTCACCAGATGATCGTATGGACATCAAAGAAGTTGTCACCAAAATCACTGCGGTCAAACAATTGTTTCTTGGGGGTTCGCACTCATCAAAGGACCTGAAATTTGCAGCATATGACGTTTAGAGTCGTGCTGAAAATACAACCAGAATTTGCTAATTTTATTTGTCAAAGAAATTAGCATGTAGTTTATTATAGTTATAATTTAATACAACATTCATCTTGCATGACCTTGTGTTACTTCCTTTGCTCGCCATAAATTGGACATGGGTTATCAAATGTGGTAGGTTTTTTGTGTCATCACTCATCAGGGGCGATGCTACATTTTAATGAGTGACAAATTTGGTAAATTCATATCTATATAGTTAGTGATATGCTTTGACTATTATTTTTTTCCTAAACTGACCCCACTAAAATAAAGGGGAAAAAAAAGTAAAAGAGGGGTGTCAAAATTTTAATTTAACGAGGTTCACACAGGCCAAAGTGGGTAATCATCGATTCATGTGTTCAAACATATGGGTAATCAATGAATGAATGATTGCTTGGTTCCACACATTGAAAAATATGTAGTAGAAGTCATAAGCAAAGAGCCTATAATGCAATATTTTCAATATATTAAAAGTTGTCCAAGATGATTATGAAAGGTGTCCTTTAGTCATCTAAACTATTCTTGAAGGAACTCAAGGAATTTGTTACTTTAACTTCTCGTGCTACTGAGAATGAATTGGATCTCACAAAACAAGTGGATCTAAGACGATCCACAAAACCTCAGAGACCACCTAAAGATCCATATGCTAATGAGTTTGTTGGAGACCATTGGACACTGATGCGATGTTCAAAAGCCTGTTATCTTGATGATACTAAGGTTGTTGCAATTAGTGGGTACGTTGTATAAAGCTTCTCAAGCAAATGGGACCATTGGACACATCTTCTTAGTGGGTCCGTTGGATGAAGCTTCTCAAGTTCTGAAGGCTACTAATGCAGGTAATGAATATATATCAGTCTGGTTCATACTTAGACTAGTGAGGAGGAAGATAGCTGAGTGCTGCACATGGGCTTGCTGACTCTGGTAGCCTCTCTCTTGAGGCTGGTCAACCTATGACTGATGCTTCTACTGGTGCCAGGTTCGGATTGGCTACCCAGGACAATTTTTTATTGGCTGATGGGTGACGTGGAGACTCTTTTCCTTCCCATACGCAAGGTCGGCATCTTTTTAGTTTAAACCATGCCTTTTTGGGCTCCACAGATGATATAGAATTACCCAAATATGAGAATTTACGAATTTTTTATCCGAAGCTTCAAAATGGAAGGAATATATCCCTGACTCATCACTGTTTCAACTTATTTTTCAAACCCATTACTTTTTTAAAAGTCGCAACTTCATCTAACGATTTTAGACAAAAACTTTCCACCTTGAAATCGTTACTTCAAGTAACGACTTTAGTCAGTATAGAAATCGCTATTTAAAGTAACGACTTCAATAGATATCGCTACTTGAAGTAACGACTTCATCAGCAGCTAAAATTCCCAGTACTCTCCATTTTAGCAGCAACTCCCTACAATACACAACCAACCAACATATTTTTATTTTCAGAATTCAATCACCAAGCATAATAATCCAACATTATCAACATAATCAATCCACTAAGATGTGTATTTGTAAAAAGCGAGAGAGAGAGAGAGAGAGAGAGAGAGAGAGAGAGAGAGAGAGAGTGAGAGAGAGAGATAGAGAGAGTGGGATAGAGAGATAGTGGAAGAGAGTGGAGATAGGGAGTGGGAGAGAGATAGAGAGAGAGTGAGAGAGATAGAGAGAGTGGGAGAGAGATAGAGAGATAGGTGCGAGAGAGATGGAGAGTGGGATAGAGAGAGATAGAGAGAGTGGGGATAGAGAGAGTGGGAGATAGAGATAGAGAGATATAGAGAGAATGGGAGAGAGATAGAGAGAGTGGCAGAGAGATAGAGAGATAGGTGCGAGAGAGATATAGATTTACACAATTAAAGAAATTATATATATATATATACAAATGTGCAATTATTTGTTCATAATACATCAAAAAAACAAAATATTGTTGTAGATCCTATGGACTATCTTTGTCTATAATGTGTCCCATACCACAAAACCTTCTTCATTCTCTTAGGCCTACCCTCTTCCTATAGTGGATCCTCCACTAGTGGAACCTCCTCATGCAGGTGGATGTCCTGCGATACCCCTCTCCTGCCATGACGACCTCTACCCCTAGCATAAACGTGACGTACCAGAGGTCGTCGCTGAGACTCGGCCTGTGTCAAACCCCCATCCTGAGACTCGGCCTGTGTCAAACCCTCATCCTGTGTCTCTGCCATGGGGGTATCATGTCTAGTCGTCACTCTCGCCTCCACATGCATCTCATCCGCCTCTACCTGCGTGAAACTCTCCACCATTGCCTAGAACTGTGAAGCTCGAGGTGGTGATATAGGATCATGTGGAGGCGGGATCGACGATGACGACGGTGCATCTGTATATGTGCACTGTGGGATGGAGAAGTCACAGATCGGAGATATACAGAACACAGAGTCCCCCTGGAGTGAAAGGCCTATAAATGTCGGCCGTATCATCATATGCATACACAGTAGGACCCTGATCAAGTGGTGTATGTGGCTCAGACTCAGAGTGTGTAGATAGGTCTGTCTGCTCCTGAGAATAAGGATGCGTTTGAGGCTGAGGCTGTAGCTGTGGCTGAGGCTGAGGCTCTAAGACGCGGGGCATGAATACTATGGAAGATGGAACAGCCCCATCGAAACGTCGATCCTCATGAATAGCCTGTAATGAATGCTCACTAATAGTACGAATCTCCTCTAATGCCTTCATCACCTTTGGAGGGACAGAATGAGGGCCGCCTACTGCTAATCCAGCCAACACCGATCGTGCAACCTCATACACACGAGTCACACCATCCTCTTGAAAAAAATTGGAAGTTTAATGAAGTGAAGTTATTTTATGGCATGTGCAGGATGGAAATTTTATATTTTGTACAATAAGGAAAACATCTCACCAGAACGCCGTGAATTGTACCGACTAGCTGAAAGCCAACTATCGGTGGATCTCTAACTGGTCCAATCAGTCTACGGGTAATGCGGCTATACCATCTCATATATGGGTTTGAGGCAAGCATATGAGCTGCATCTAGAATGCCTACATTAACATGCTACAGCCGATGGTCCCAGAGCTCAACATACTCCCTATGAAAGTGACTCCAGTTGGTAGTCGCATGATCACGTCGATTAATGTGATATAATGTCGTCATAGTGTTACATGGCTCTGGGACTACTTGCCTCATTCCGAACTGTCTCATCACTCTGTCGGGATGATGCCACTCAACCATGGCATACATGATTAAAGGACATCTGGCCATCCATGTGCCTTGCCCAGCCCGACAGTACTGAGGTAACGAAGTGACTAGCTCAGCAATGTACGGATGCCAATTCATCTATGAAAACAATATATAAAAAATTAGCAATTTCAATAATAATGCAAATCACGGTTTAACTCTGTCATTATTTGCTTGCTCGGGCCTTATCTGGTCCTACTGGTCCCGAAAGTGACGCTGGACATGAGTAGGCACATCCCGAACTGAGAATCGGGTCATCCACCTAAAGTAATAACAAATTTGTTAGCACTTAAATGAATGTGCGAGTAATGAATAAAAAAATAATGTATAAAACAATGTAAGTATACCTACAACCCAATGGACCATCTTCTGGTACAGTTGCTGGTAAGGGGACTGGTCGGATATGGGTCAATCTCTTCCATGCCCAAAACTGTGATTATTAATAATTAAGTTAAGTTATTTATGATAGACTGAACAATCATAAAATATGTATAATTCACAGAATTGACATAACATATAACCTGTAAAAGTATAAGCGGCCCGGATATCTCAACTACGGTACGATGAGAGGCAATACACAACTCACAGTATAGATATGCCAATGCTGCACTACCCCAGCTGTAGCCACCATCAAAGTGTCGTAGATGTGGTAGATATATGAGGCTAACCTTGTTCCCAGACTTGTCTGGGAACAAAGACCCTCCTATCAACATCATACAACAACATCGAGCCATCTGCTGAATAGTGGCGTCGTCGGCATGCTGGGCGATCTGGGGTGTGAGATGGTCCTGTATCGTAGTCAGTCGTAGTGTCGATCCAGAGATAGTGGCTAGAGGTGGCGTGAAATCGAGCAACTCCTAACATAGCTCCTGCTACTGCTCCTTGGAGCGTAACGAATCAATACCAGTAACTGCACGGCCATCGACTGGTAGGCCCAATAGAATGCCGATGTCCTGCAGCGTGATTGTAGTCTCGCCGACAGGTAGGTGAAACATGTGTGTCTCAACACGCCACCTCTCTACTAGGGCAGTGATCAAACCCCAATCGTACTGTATAAAGCCCAGTCTATATGTACCGTAGGACCTGATCTGTCTGATATAATCTAGTATGTGCTGATCTGGATTAGGACCTCGCCGTAAAATAGCCTCAGAGCGCCGGCAGTGAAGCTCACTCAAGATCTCACCATCCTAGATGGCGGATGACCGATGTGCGTCCTGTGATGACAGTATTGAGGGATCCTCAGGGCCAGGATGTACATCTATGGTAAATAGGCTATTCAAACATGATGGTTAGTCAACAAAATGATAAGTAAATTTAATGAAGTGCCAACATGATATTAAACAATGGTTCATTTAAATATGTTAAACTAAGTGGTGAAAAAAAGTTAAAGCAGTGACTTGTCGCATCAACTGCTGGGCATCAGACCCAGTGACTTGTCGCATCAGCTGCTGTGCGTCAGACCCAGTGACTTTTCGCATCAACAGTTGGGCATCAAACCTAGTAACAAACCTGGCTATGTATCTTATAAAAATTGTTTTTATGTATTATATGTGTAGAAAAGCTATGACAGTACTGCTACATCGTTAAGGTACTCTGCACATTAGCGCTATATTAGATGTTGTTATATCTTTAAACCGCTACCGATCACTGGCTCGACAAATGAAAGTGGTGTTGGCCCGTCAAATGTTGCCAACTCATCTGGAAATGAAGCGAGGAACAGCACTGAGGAAATTCTACGGAGGTTGAAGCGTTGAATGCACAATTGTTATTTACTAGGATGTTTGTATTAGTTATCTAAGGACTTTGTTTTTTATCTGTTTGACATTTACTAAGTTTGTAGTAGTTAACTACGAAGTTTGTAGTGGTTATATAAGGAGTTTGTACTAAATAAGATTTTCATTTCCAATTGTACATTACATTGTCACAACAAACAGGTACATATTAGAAAGCAATCCATTGCTTAAACACAACACTGAATATTATACTGCATTAGATGGCCTAACTTGACTTCGTTGTTGGGGGCATCGTCTCCTGTCATGGCCTTGTTGATGGCATATTCCACATTGATAAGTAGCCCTACCCCCCAGTATCTTCGATAACATCATCTTCCTCACCCCTCAGTATACTCGTCTGCATGCACATCTTCTTCATCCGAGTTTTCTAGAGTCAAGTTGGTGTCCATCCCTCTGTGTGCCCAATCATGACCATATCTGCAATCCTCTGAATCGAACTACATGAATTGGCCATTCTGAAACAATGTCTTGCATCGGACTCCTGTATTCAGTCTGACTGTTTTGCAATGGATTTGAGCAATCCACATGTTTTGTAGACTTGGAAGGCAATAACCCCTGTACAAATGGGTTTGAACTTTTGCCTTCTTGTGTCAACAGAGAAGTGTACTGCCCAATCCAGTTATCTAATGTTTGATGGGTCTCGGGAAGATTCTCTGTCTCGACATATAGATCCATAGAGTTTATAGCTGTATTAGTAGATGCTGTTTCTAGTATTACTTGCAGACTTTCATCATCATTTACTTCAAACGGTATAAACTTGGAAACTTGATATCCAAGAACGGACAGAAACCTACAAGTGAACTTCAAACGAACACTTTTCTGATGAACCCCATTTTATTGCAGACGTTTCTAACAAGTTCAGTGTATTGAGCATCCGTTCTCAGGTGAATGAAACTTTGACAATTACTATCGTAGAATAGACCATCCGCTTCAATGCACATGTTCCCCCCACCCCACCCACCAATACAGCATTATAGTCACAACACTAACCATTTTAATACCTTCACATTTGTAAATTCAAGTGTAAGTAATCAATAGTCCATCGTGTCGTTATGTGTGTGAGCATTACAGTCAAGTTTTGGGTGGCGATAAAGGCACCTTCATTTTTTAATTAGAGTGGAGAGAGTTTTTCCCTCATTTTTTTTACTTCATTAATTTTGAGAAAGAATTGTACTTTTCTATTGAAGTGTACACAGATAAAAAGTCAGAGACGGGTAAAAATTATATGATTATTAAAGAAGTCATTATTTCTACTGGGCATTGCTCTTTTCCTTATCTTTTCTAAGTTTAATGTATATAAATTCTGATCGAATATCTCAACCACCCTAACGATGTTTCTGAGATGTAGCATAAGGACCATTTCCCTTTTCTCAACCACCCTAACAATTTTAATGGATATTTATTAGGGCAAGTAAAATTATTCATCAATGTGTGTATATGTATCTGTGTGTGTATAAGTGAGGTGCCTTTACTCAAATTGGGGGAGCAATGTGTCACTGCGTCTGTATGTGTATCTGTGTGTGTATAAGTGAGGTGCCTTTTCTCAAATTGGGGGAGCAATGTGCATCTGTGTGTGTATGCGTATCTGTGTGTGTGTGTGTGTGTGTGTGTGTGTATAAGTGAGGTGCCTTTACTCAAAATTGGGGAGTAATGTGTATCTGTGTGTGTATGTGTATCTGTGTGTGTATACATTATGTTGTGTGTGTATATATATACATTATATGTGTGTGTGTACGTGTGTGTGTGTGTGTCACAGAGAGAGAGGCACCTGAGAGAGAGAGATCACAGAGAGAGAGAGAGAGATCGCAGAGATTGCAGAGAGAGAGAGAGATCATAGAGAGAAAGAGTTAGGAGAGATAGAGAGAGAGAGAGAGAGCAGATCTGGTGAAAGGAAGAAGAAGAAGAAGATGCGGGTTCAAGTAGCAAGTTTAATGAAATCGCTACTCCAAGTAGCGAGTTTTACTTTAATGAAATCGCTATTTGAAGTAGCGACTTCTAGCCAAACTAAAGTCGTTATTTGAAACGAGTTCAAGGTGGAAAGTTTTGGTCTAAAATAGCTAATTGGAGTCGCAACTTCTAGAAAAGTGATGGGTTTGGAAAATAAGTTGAAACAGTGATGGGTCAGGGATATATTCCCCCCATTTTGAAGCTTCTGGTAAAAAAATTTGAGAATTTACCCTTAACTGTACATGATGTACATTAAACTAAAAAAAAATATATGTGAATCAATATGTGGGTTAAGCGGTGCTTCCTACACACAGTCCTTACCAAAAGTTGTGGGCCCAACGACTTCCTTAGCAGATGTGTCAACCAATTTAAACCAATCAAAAGAAAGATAAGTGGACTGAATTGCCTGAGCCCCTTGTGCATGATTTCAAACTAAGCCATGTTGATCTGAGCACATGTAGGCAAGACAGGAAACTAAAAGTGCCCACTACTATCACTGAATCAGGGTGTCAAAACACTCTTGTAGGATTTTTATCTGATCGTAAATTACCTTTTCCCTTGTTCATAGAATAATCACTAAGTTTTGGGAAAATGTTGGCCTCATTGATACTCTTGCTATAGAGCAAGGCACGCACTTCTTTAAATTCACTTCTAGATTTGCATTGGAAGTGGTGTTGGTAGGTGGCCCTTTAATTGTTACTGGGAATCCTGTAATCCTCAGAAAATTGGAACCTCACCTGTCCATTGCAAAAGACAAAGTTTCCAAGATTCCTGTGTGGGTACATTTCTTTAATAATCCGCTTCAATACTGGAATTCATAGGGGCTTAGCTACATAGCTAGTATGGTCGGTAAACCTTTCCATGTTGATAAGATGACTGATACACATAGACAGATCACCTATACCAGAGTTTGTATTAAAATTGATGCCCAAGATGATTGGATTGCAAGCATTGATTTGGAAGCTGAGGGTATTGATTTTATTACCATTCAAATCGAGTACCAATGGACTCCAACTAGATGCACCATTTGCATGTTTTTGGGACATGATTGTAATAGGAAGACTCAGGCTCAGTTTGCCAATTCTAGGCCTGTGAAACATAATTCTTACCAACAATGGATTTCGGTAAAGAAATTGCCGAACAATATGAATGAAAATGATTGGCATATTGATGCTAGTTCATCAAGGCTCCATGGTTTATCTTCGTCTGGAGCTCAATAGACTAAAATCATTAACTCCTTTAGTGAGTTAATTCCATATATGTATGATACTAATGAGCCGTGTCTCTTGTGGCGGTGTATTACCATGATAGCATGGATACCCATGTCGAGGAGGATTCCATTGAGGTTGAAGATGATACTAAGATATTGGATAATAAGTATGATACATATTTTGTTAGCCCCATTTCTTCCAGGCAGAGGAAACGGGAAGCTAAAATGAAATTCAGTGACAGTCGTCCCAAGGGGCCGCCATAGATCTTAATAATGTCTTTGGGCCATGTTATGTCGTTTGTTGCCCATCATCCATGCTGTATCTTGATTCTATCTTTGGATGTGTTTTTGACTTGTGTTTCCTCTTTGTATGGTAGGGATGGGGTTCTCTCTTTGCTTTTGGTGTATATAGTATCCCATCCCATGTCTGATTTTTTAATCTAAGGTGACATGTGCTTGTTGTATATCCTGGGGTATGCCCTTGTATTCTTTGTAGATGTCGTTTGGCTGTTTCTTTTTATTCATCCTGTTACAAAAGTTTTGGCATCTCTACTGAAATTTAAGGCTGTTTAGTGCAATAATTAGAGCATGGGTAGCCAAACTTGACAAATGTTTTTTTTGGTAATCCAAACTTGAAAAATGTCGGTTCGAGAATCTTCGAGTCATTGGAAAAATAACGCTGGAAGGTCTCTAGCCGGACAAAGAGACCTTCCAAAACATTAATAATGTTTTTTTGTACCCGACTTCTGAAGAGAATGAAGCCATTTTGACATTGTTTAGTTCCATCAATTAGCTAGAATAAGGTGTTGTGTTGAGGTCTTTTGCTTCAATTGTGTTGAGATTCAACAGAGATGAGAAAGGAGAACAAGAGTGTGTGTATACCCATGAATTTTCATTTTCTTGGATATTTTACTAGTGTTTGGAAAGTATACGAATTTTAAGGTTATCAAAGCAATTATGCCATGTTCAACACAACCTCAGTATATCCTCTGATATTTAAAGTGGTAGTTGTAGATGCAAGTGATGCAATTCAATTTGCTGGTTGGGTTACTCAGTATGCATTTTACATTTTGACTGTCAGGATTTGTAAGGGATAAATACACAATACTGCTTGATACACGAGAGAGCATGCTGGAAACAAAGGTCACTGCACCGTGGATGCGATTTTTATGCCTACAGTGCTGAAAGAGTAGGTATTATGGTGATATCACCAACTAAATATTACACCTTGAGAAAGTGTCGTACACCCTGCTGATTTCATCCTTTTTTTCTTTTTCTTTTTCTTCTTCTTCTTTTTTATTTTATTTATTTTAAGGCTTTGATAGTTTGCGGATTTAGAAAAGAAAAACAAAAAGGTAAGCAGAACAAGAAGGAAAACTAGTTTTCTCGTGTTTTCCTATATCCTTAAAAAATCATTAAGAATTAAAAAAAATTCAAAAAATTATTGTAACTCGAGGAAAAAGGGAGGGAAGTGGCTCACAAAATTTAAAATTTTTTATTAATCTAACAAAGAAAAGTGTTGTCCTTTTCCATTCTCCCTGAACCAAACAGAGCCTAAAAGAATAGAAACTTCTATTCGCATGTCAACATATACTTTCCTCAGAGTCTGACAGGTTGAAAGGCATGTTGTAAGATTGATACATACTGATACAGGTACTCAGTTGAGGCTCTATCACGCATTCCGGTGAAAACACTTTACTTCACTGAGAGTGAGAAGTACCTGGATGCAAAAAAAGTTTTACTTGACACTTTGTTTGGTCCCCCAAAGGAGGGAGTATATAGCCCATCCGTTCAAAGCACACTTAATCATATGGTGTTGGGGATATAATTGGTGATCAAGCAATATGCCTGGCCAAGACCCCTCCTTTTGTGTTTCACGACAATCACAAAACAATCACACGAACAAGACAATAGAAAAGCAAGCAAAAGGATTAAGCCAAAACCAACTCCTCACTATTGATAATAAACCCTACAAGACAACCAATCCCTCACCTTTCTCTCCTCTATTGTTTTTCCTCACTCTTTTTCTAGAGTCTCTCTCTTCTTTTAGGAAATACAATTGTGTGAGATTCTATTTTTTCTCTCTAAGATTGGGATCACTATCCTCTATGGATTTGATCCGATACTTATAGTACTACAAATCCTAGTCCTATTGTTAATAGGAAACTCTTTTTCTACAAGAAACCTAATAGGAATAAGAAACACTCTCATAAGAAAACCTAAACCTAATAGGAAACAAGTGTTTATACTACTGTTCCCCGTTCCCACTCAGGCGGCTCATGCGGGCGGCTCCCGCTCAGGTGGCTTCTCTAGTGGGTGACATTCCAGAATGTCCAGGATAGTTCTCTCGTTCCCCGGCTCGCTCGGGTGGTAACCGCTCGGGCGGTCATCACCTCCTCTAGTTTCTTGCTTTCGTCTTCGTCTTCATCTTAGTCTTCGTCTTCTTATGAGGTTTTTGTCACAAAATCCAACAATCTTCACCTTGACAAAAATCTTATCACCATCATCACTTTCATTGTCCTTCGCATTATTTATCAATCTTCATTTCCTCGTTGTCTTTGCCACCTCTCCATCATCATCTATGTAAACTTGTTATTTCTCAAATCCTCATCATCTGTGGATTTAAGAAACTTTGAAGCTACATCAAGGCCATCGCCAATATCATCATCTTTATCATGTTAGTCATCACCACCTTGGGCTTGGACTTTAGCCCAACATCTCATCTCACCATCGCTATAGGAGCAACATACAAATGCCCAACATCTCTTTTCGTCATCTTCTTGGAAACATTGCACGATTGCCTAACTCTTCTTCTCACCATCTCCATAGGAATGACTGTCATAGCCTGGTGCTACAATAGCGAAAGTGGAGTCTATGGCATGCTACCAAGGCTCTTCCTACTCATTAAAAGTTGTAGCACCGGAAAAAGAACTTTAAAGATAGCAATGAGTAGTCGCTCTTTTTGAAACAATACACCCGAAGTTAGTAAAATCCGTATAAATTTGAAAACGTAATTATATTTTGAAACGAATGAATTTATATTCAAAGGGGTCCCAAAGGTGTCCTAAGAACCAATCAAAACATTTAAATAAGTTGCGGAAGGGGTATATAAAGTTTTCATGCATGGGTCATTTCGATCGGTCGAGATATCCCGTTCGACCGGTCGGATGACCCCACGGCAATAATCCTTTACACCAGAGGGCACTTTGACCGGTTGAACTGTCCCCTTCGATCGGTAGAATGACCCTCTAACAGCAATCCTTCTTGCACTAGGATATTGCCTAAGGTCAAGCCACCCTTGCGATCGTTAACTACCTCAACATTAAATCAAGACATGAAATCGACAAGTAAAACATTTCAAAACTTGAACTCTATGTTCAAATTCATAATAACTGAACCAACCCATTCCATGTTTTCAAAGTCAATACAAAATGTAGTTTTAGTTTACTCGAAAGTGATTCCTTACAAAGTTTGGAAACAGAATAAAACATACACAAGACTATTATCCATTTCTATTACAAGTTACAAAACAAATGAAATAGACGATTTAATTACAAAACTTTGGGATAAACATGATGTAGACCCCAATTTTGACCAAACGTCGAATTAAGGAGAGTGTTACCTCTATGTCCGATGATGAAAACGTTCGAACAAACCTAGGACTTCCAAAGATGATTCAAGCTCTTCGAAAGACTCTCTAACCTAAAGAAAAAGCAAAAAGGGAAAAGAAAAGTAAGATGGAGGCAGAACGCACTCGAACCCTTTTGCGGCAGTCACGGGCTGCCATTGCGGCAGTCTATGGACTGCCGCACGGCATTCTGTGACTGCCGCGAATTTCATCAAGTGCTGCAAAAAATGAATTTTTACTAAAAAAAAACAGCAATCCCTGGAGTTGTCTGTGGCATTCAATGAATGCCGTTCCGGTATTCAGTGAATGTAGCGTCGGCATTCAATGAATACCGTTCCGGCATTCAGTGAATGCCTCAACGGCATTTACTGAGTGTCGCTTCCATCTCCAGTGAGTGCCACATTTTTGCAAAAGACAGCTGGTATACAGCACGTCTTGTACTATCAAAAGGACGCCTGGATTAGGGTTTTTGCCCCTGAAATGACTAAAATACCCCCTTTAAACTTGCCTATAAATAGAGGATGAATATCCTCTTGCATGTGGTTGAAAAAAATCTAGCTTAATCCTAAAGGATATACTCCCACTTAGTCTTGAAAAAGCTTTCTAAACACAGTTAGAAGTAGGCTTTGAGAAGATTAAGGGGAGCATTTAAGTAGAATTAGAGTGGAAGAGCTTGATTAGTCTTTGGAAGTTCTCCAAAAATCACCAAGTTGAGGAAACTTTGGAGGTAAAGCTTTAAATCAATTAGTCTTGATTACATTCTAATCACTAAAATGCTTAGAGTCTTTGAATTTTCTTCTTCTTTTCTTTCTAATCTTTGAGATTCATAAGACCCTCAATGTCTTACTTGAATCCTTAGACCTAAAAATCCTTTGATTCTTTTGTAAGTTCATGGTTTACAAGAAGATTGAGGTTGATATTAGTACACTTGATTAATAAATCTAAACCCATTTCCATGGTTTAGGTTTGTTATGTGTAAGTCTCATGGGGTCTATCCATATTTCTTTGAGACTTACAAGACATGAACATCTTTAGTCTCCAATGGCCATCAAATGGTAGGAGAGCTAGCTTTATACAAGCCCAACTCCATGGCTTATTTGTCTAAGTTGACAAGAATAAGATGAACTCACCAAATGTGCAGTGAGTTTACAATCTGTTTTTGATCGTAGATTTTTAGTTGAACATCGAACCGTTGGAATGGAGTGAAACCAATGGGAAAGTGTTTATAACTCAAAGTTCTACCACTGTAATTTTTTTTTAAGGTAGTTTCATGTTTTGAGTGGTTTGATCAAGGGTTTTATGGAACAACCATAATCTGTCCAGAGTTTCAGAACAGTAACACTCTTTTGGAATAAGCAAATCAGAACCTTAATCAAGTACTTTTGACCCAAAATAAATTTTTCTAAGTAGGTTAATGTATTATGAAGCTACCCTAAAAAGAACAAAGCATTTCTGATTTTTTTACTATTTTTAGAAAATCGTGCAAGAACTTTGGATAGAGGGTTGTAGAATCCTGAGTGACATCTGGTTTTTGTCCAATTCCTGGAGATCTAACCGTTGCAACTTTGATTTTCTTTTTGGGTTAAATACTAGACACACAGAGGCATCTTGTGTCCAAAATTCATCAAGATCAAATGACGGGAACCATGCTTTTTATTTCTTTGAAGTTCTGATCTGCTCTCAGCAATTTTCAGAATTCTGTAACAATTTTGATCAATCTTATAAATAATGGCTTAGATGATATTTTCATGAGTTAAGGTTCAAACAATGTTTCAATAGTGATTATTTAAGCTTGAATCTAAAGTTTAAGTGATCTAAATCAATAAGTACTTCACGATTTCTTCTTGTTTATATTTACATTCATCCATGTGACTTGACGTTCATAATTAGGATTCGTTTGCTTTAGGTTAATTACATTTGATAGTTTTAGGTTAGAGGCCTAGGATCATTATTCAATTTCACATGCTGTATATCATGTGGACTAACCCTTGTTTTGTAGCGCTAATGAGGTATGACTTTTTGACTCTCCCTTAGCTTAACTTTACTTTGATTTTATCGATTTTATGAGCTCATGCGCGACACATTAGAATTAGGATCTTGCCTTATGTGAATACATGTGATTAGAGACCCTTTTCTAGGATTTTCTTGAATTTGTATGCATTGCATATTTAATATCGCGGCTGGATCCCGGGTGAGTTCTCTTTGTTCCCTATTGCATATCATACTACTTACTACTTGAATTATGTGGTTTTTTTGAATAATATTTTATCACTTGCAATCTTACACCCTTTAGACATGCTTTTGTAATGTATATTTATACATATGTATTAATTGAGAGCACATTTAAATTAATACTTCGATTAAAAGGATGTTAAGTAGAGGCCTATCGCGAGATTGGACGAGAAGGGGTGTTGTAGTCCGATGGCCTCCTTCCCTTCTCGTTCCATAATCCATGGACCTAGTTTAATCTTTGGTTTTCCAAAAAGATCAGTTGCTTTTAAAATAGGTTTCTTAATTTTCCTTTTAAAAAATTAAGTGGTGACTCATTTGTTTTGAATTTGAAATTTAAAAGGATTTTAAAAGAAAAGCTGTGGGTGAGGATAAAAATTGTGATATCCACAATCTTGTGACACTGCTGGGGATCGAACCCAGAATCTCTGGTTTCGCAGACCAGAATTCTGATTTTGGGTTCATTTGAGGATTAGACTCGAAAAACATCCTTTTAATCAAATTAATTAATCTTTGTGTGCCTGTTGCATTTCACTTGCATGTCCAACCAGTCGATTGCACGGAACTATGACCTTGGAGGCTCGGGACAACCCGGTCGGTCAAGCCATCATGGGACTATGTGATCACCCTTGATCTCGTACCATGTGTTGGTATATAAAGTATCCTATCGGATGTGTGTCAAGGGTCCCTTATTTGACCAAAACCCAGCCTCTGCATGATAGCTTCTATAGAACCTTTCAAATCTTAGGAAATCAATTCTTGATTAGGGTTATGTGCTAGGAAGTCTTGTATGCCCGGAAGGGATTATTTGAGATGATGATGATACTTACTTGATACGAGACATGTAAACTCTTAATCGCTTTTGAGCAATTCCTCTTCATGTCCCATGACATTTGGGAATATGTTAGATTTTGATTATAAGATTACGTCTCTTATATCATGTTTAGCTAAGCATCATTGACCTTGTATGTATCCGAATTCATGAAAAGTACGGTGATAATCCGATCATGTGATCCTTCTACCCAAATAATTTTAAATCTGTCTTTGAAAGTAAACAGATTTTTACCATCTTTATTCAAAAGTTTTCAATCGTTCTTTCAAAAAATCTTTGAAGTTCACTTTTTTGATTCCAAGTTAACCCTTGTTGAAGGAAGAACCCAAAATTTTTGGGTGTTTGTTTTTGAAAAGTTTCACCAACTAAAGAAATGTTTTTCAAATGAATTTCAAAAAATTTGAATACCCGACCTTCGAAAAGGGTAGTGAGGATCACAATGAGAGGTGAAATTGGTGTATTTGACATGGGTAAGGATCTTATGTGCTTATGTGTTAGGATTAGGATTTACTTTTTTGGCATATAGAATAGGCACACACACACACACACATGCATTGCATCAGTGTGACATATAAAAGAAAGTTTTTACCAAATATCATTGTGTGGCAAAAGGAACCAGATAAAAGTTTTTAAAAGAAAATTTTTAAAATTTGTTGTAGGGGCGAAAATAGCATCAAGTTCAAATCAAGCCTGGTTTAGGGATCCCACGGCGAGGCTGGTAAGAAGAGAAGACGCTGAAATGGCAGAAGAAAGGAACAACGAGGAAGTAGTCGGGTTGAGAACACTGGTAGAATAACAAGCAGAACAAATGAGGCGGTAAGCCGAAAACATGAACCGTATGATGGGAATGATATAAGCACTGAATCGCCAACCACCGCCTGTAGTTCTGCCGGTTGTGGACCCACCTCTAGGGGGAGAAGGAGATTGGTTTGATGATCAGGAGGCACAGTGGACTGATGTGCTGCAGGCCAACAGGGAAAGGGAGAAAACTGAGAAAGAGAGGCTACTAACCGAGAAGATCGAGAATCTGGAAAGGGTGATGCGTAAGGCTCAAGGGGTCGACACTTATCTAATGAAGTTGGAAGGACTGTATGATATAGTCCATGAGACACTGCCAGTTTTTGATAAGTTCAACGGAACGGGGAACCCTCGCAGTCATGTACGGATGTGTATCGGAGCTTTCCAACCAAGCGAATTAAGCACCACCATGATGGCCGTCTTGTTCCAATAAACTTTAATCGGAGCTGCCTTATCCTGGTACCTTACTCTCGAACCAAGCAAGACCCGGGTTTGGGAAGAGGTGATCAAAGCATTTGTGGCACAGTATGAGTATAATCAGGACCTGGACGTTACCGTCAGAGATTTGGTGACTACCAGGCAAGGAAATAGAGAGTCTTTCGCTGAATATATACTTGAGCCGTTAGAGGGAAAAGCCAGCTAAAATGGTACAGAGGCCGTCCGAGAAAGACCAGATCCGAATGCTGATGAAAAACGTTCAACCTATCTATCAAGAGAAAATGAGATTCCAGTCGATCAACATTTTTGCTGAGGTATTTGATGTAGGGACTCGGATCGAAGACGTAATCCAAGAGAGAGTAATAAAAAAGGAGGAATAGCCAAATCGGTATAGAAGGCCGAACTTTGGGTCCAATGGAGGACAGTCGGGGGGTCACTCTGGCCCCACCAATGTCAACGCACTGAACGGGCCGGAGAGGAAATTTGACATAACACCAAGGAGAGGGGGGGACAAAGCACCGAGAAAATTCTCAGATCTGGGAGTATCACTGTCAACCGCTCTCGATAGGCTGTTAGGGAAAGGGCATCTCCGTCAGTTAGAACCTCGACCTCTACCGAGTCCGCTTCTACCAAGCTTTCAAGGGGATCTCTTTTGCAAATTTTACCAACAGAAGGGCCACTCAACGGATCGGTGCATGAGGTTAAGGCACAAAATCCAAGATCTAATTGATAATAAGGTGATATCAGAACCGCCCGTCAGAGCTCCAAATGTCACAAGAAATCCGCTACCAAATCACCATGTTGTACCACCACCGCAAGGCGTCTATTTCTTGGGGGTAGAAGAAACCTAATCACTAGGGTTGGGACACCAAGGAGGCCTTATCAGCTGATGGAGAATCCGACAATTTGTACCTTGGAGGATGTTCCGAAGGGGAGTAAAGAGGAAAAAGTAGAATAAATGGATTGGTGGGTTCAGGAAACGGGCAATATAGATCAGATAGAGGATGATTTGTGGTACAAGAGTGATGAAGAGGTGGGAATCAAAAACGAGAATTCAGGAAGGGTTTCGGAGGCCGACAATCTATGGATGAGGGTAGAAGTCAATCATCTGACCCGAACAGGCAAACATTTCAAGCAGCACGAACTGGAGGAAGATCACCCGGGGAGGGATCTAGACAAGGGAAAGGGAAAAATAGATGAAGAAGCAGCGGAAGATAGGGTCCTGAAGCAAATGAAGAAAACTCAAGCTAACATCACCGTTTGGGCTTACTGATCGCTTCAAAACGTCACAGGCAGGCAGTCTTGGATGCTTTGAATCAATCCGACGTATCCATCGATGCAACACCAGAAGACCTCATGGGAATGATCAGTAGGATTCCGACTCTGGCTATTACCTTCTCATCAGACGACCTACCTCCGGGAGGGCCCGCTAACAATAAGACATTGTATGTCACTGTTGAATGCCTGGGGAATACTGTACCTGCTTGTCTTGTTGATAATGGATTTGCTCTAAACGTGTGTCCGTTCTGAACAGCCAAGCGCATGGGTTTGGATGAAACAACGTTCGTGCCATCTGAGCAAAAGGTAAGGGCATACGACAACACTCAGAGAACGGTCATAGGAATAATTCTCCTCCATTTAGCTGTCGGGCCTGTGGAAAAGGAAGCCGAATTTCAAGTCATCGACATTCTTACTTCTTTCAATTTACTACTGGGAAGGCCGTGGCTAGACAGTTTGGGCACCATACCATCTACGGTTCATCAGAAAGTCAAGTGTGTTTGGAAGAGCAAGATCTGTGATATTCTCGGGGATAGTTAGGTTCGTCCATCTAAAGCTTCGTCAAGCATGCCAATTTTGGAAGTGCAATTCCAAGAAGAAGAGACAGGCCTGGGAGGGTTCAAATTCATTAATATGTTGGAAGGTGAGAAGCCAAAAGAGTTCCTGCCATTTTACTTCGATCAGTATGCAAGCCCGTTGGTCGCAGGGATCATGAAGAAGATGGGCTTCTTTCCAGGCATGGGATTAGGTAAGAATCATCAAGGTTTGCCGGATTTTTTGAATGTCGCCACTCAGACTCATACTCATGGTCTGGGGTATCAACCGTCAAAGAAAGAGCTAAGAGAGAAGAAGAAAGCAACTGATGCACCGTTGGACCCTTATCTGAAAACGCTCAATGGATACTTTGTGAAGGAAGGAGAAGATTTTCGCTTTTGCGGCTTCCCAGAACCATGGATGGATCAGAAAGATAAGTGTTTGAAGCCGGAGTTTGAGATCTTCTTTCCCCATGAGTTCTCTACGTATGAAGATCCATACTTGCAGATGCCTGTTAAGTCAGTTACTGCCAAAGATTGGATTTGCGCACTAGATGGCTCGGTCATGAAGGACCTGCTGGGGGAAGGAAGCAAAGAAATTATAGAAGTAGGTCATGAAAAGGCCAAAGAAGAATATGTTGAGGGTCTGGTTGAGGAGACAACTAAAAGTGAGAAAAATTGGGAAGATCAAGAGAAGACCGACAAAGGAGGTCCTGGGAAAGAAGAGATGGAGGAAATTACCAAGACAGGGGATCTGGAAGAATGCTTTATCACCGATCGGGGAGGAGAAAGCAAGAAAGAGTGGGTTTTTGAGTCTAGTGATAGGTATCCCCCACACCCAGAGTCTGTATGGCCCAAATGAGGCATCGTTCAATTTCCACGTCTGTTGTAATCACTCCAAAGAAAATCATTGAAAGCATGACTAATTCTGCCTACTCGAATACGCTTAATGAATGTGATGAATGTGATGATCATGAAATACCCATTGAATTGCAAAAATTAATTGAAAAAGAGAAAGAATCTGCATGTAAAATCATTGAGGACACTCTAATAATTAATCTAGGAAATGAAAATCCTCAAAATGTCTTTATCGGCTCTACGCTTGGCAAGGAGGAAAGCGAAGAATTAATCAAACTATTAAGTGAATTCAAAGATGTTTTTGCATGGTCTTATAATGATATACCAGGCATTGATCCAGAAATAGTCCAACACCACATCCCCGTCTTCCCCAATTCCAAACTTGTAAAGTAAATATTGAGGCGAATGAGGCCTGAATGGGCACTCAAAGTCAAAGAGGAAGTTGAAAAGCAGTTAAGAGATGGATTCTTAATGGTCACTGAGTATCCAGAATGGATAGCCAATATAGTGCCTGTCCTGAAAAAGGACAATCGTGTTAGGGTCTGTGTCGACTTCCGGGATCTAAACAAAGCCATCCCTAAAGACGATTTCCCTTTACCGCATATCGATGTCCTCGTTGATAACACTGCCGGGCATGAACTTGTGTCCTTCATGGATGGGTTCTCAGGGTACAACCAGATTCTAATGGCACCCGAGGATAGGGAAAAAACCACTTTCATCACACCATGGGGGACTTATTGCTATAGGGTGATGTCATTCGGGCTTAAGAATGCAGGTGCGACATATCAGCGGGCCGCTACTACGTTGTTGCACGACATGATCCATAAAGAGGTAGAGGTGTATGTGGACGATATGATTGTAAAATCTAAGGAGGGAGAAGGACATTTAGAGGTATTGAGGAAATTCTTCAGAAGGTTGAGGGAATATAGAATGAGGCTAAACTCGCAGAAATGCACCTTCGGGGTCACCACCGGAAAGCTGTTAGGATTCCTCATCACTCAGAGAGGGATAGAGGTGGACCCGACCAAGATAAGGGCCATAGTCAAAATGCAGCCGCCCAAGAACGAAAAAGAGCTAAGGGGATTTCTGGGTAGAATATAGTTCATAAGCCGCTTCATCTCGAAACTCACCTTAACCTACGACCCGTAGTTCAGGTTACTCAGAAAAGGAGAAAAGTTTGAATGGGATACCCTGTGTCAACAAGCCTTTGATAATATCAAGACCTACCTCCAAAACCCACCTGTCCTATCACCACCCTCATCCGGGAGGCCTTTATTGCTATACCGTTCTGTGTCCAAAGATTTAATGGGGTGTATGGTGGCCCAAGAAGGGGAAGAGGGGCATGCGAAAAAATCCATTTATTATTGAGCAAGAGGATGACCGAATACGAACTGAAATACTCACCCTTAGAAAAAAGCATGTTGTGCCCTAGTCTGGTGCACCCGTCGTCTCAGGCACTACATGTTAGCCTTTCCCGTTGTCCTAATCTCCCGAATGGACCCACTCAAATACCTGTTCGAAAAGCCTGTCTTGACCAGTAGAATTTTCTGTTGGACCATGATGCTGGCGGAATTCGATATCAGATATGTTAAAGGAAGAGCCATTGCAGAGTACTTAGCCGACCTTGCCATAGAATCTGAGGAAAAAGGGGAGTTCAAGTTTCCCGACGAAGGGGTAATGGAGTTGGAGGAGGATCTGTGGAAGATGTATTTCGATGGAGCCGCCAACCAATTAGGTTATGGGGTTGGAATCATCCACATGGCACCCGATAGAACACCTACCCCGTTAGCCGTCAAGCTTAAGTATAATTCAACCAGCAACACGACCGAATACGAGGCTTGCATAATTGGGATGGAAGTAGCCTTAGCTCTAAAAGTAGGAAGGATCGATGTCTTCGAAGACTCTAACCTGATCATCTCCCAAGTGCAAGGTGATTGGAGAGTAAAGCATGAGAAGTTGAGGCCTTACCATGACTACCTAGAAAGCCTAAAAGTACAGTTCAAAGAAATATCATTCCACTACCTTCCCCGTGAAGAGAACCAGTTAGCCGATTCCCTAGCTACCTTGGCCTTAATGATACAAATCCCTTTGGGAGTCACCATGATACCATTATCCATAGAAATCAGGAACCAACCTTCATTCGAGATGATCTCAACGGTGGAGGAAGGAGGTGAGTTGCCTTGGTACACGGATGTTTGGAATTTCATTGAGAAAGGGGAATACCTTGAGGGAGCCTCAGAGAAGGACAGAAAGGCGATCCGAAGGTTCTCCGCCGAATTTGTGATCTATGTGGATAAGTTGTGGAAGAAATCGTATACCGGGTTCAATCTAGAGTGTCTATATGGAAGAGAGGGTAGGAGGATGATGGAAGAGATACACGAAGGAGTCTGTGGGCCCCACATGAATGGACATATGTTGGCCAAGAAGATAATTCGACAGGGGTATTACTGGACCACTTTGGACAAAGACTGCTGTGAGTACGTCAGAAGGTGCCATAAGTGTCAGATCCATGCAAATCTAATGCATACTCCACCTTCCCAACTCTATAGCATGACCACGCCGTGGCCTTTCTCTGTTTGGGGCATTGATATTATCGGTGCGATAGTTCCAAAGACATCCAACGGACATCGAAACATAATCGTGGCAATAGATTATTTCACCAGATGGGTAGATGCAGCGTCATGCACCACTTTGAAGGCCAAGGATGTGGTGAGCTTCATAGAAAAGAACATAATTTGTAGATATGGAGTCCCGAATGAGTTCATTTCAGACTATGGTATCCATTTCCAAGGAGAAGTTATCCCACTCCTAGAAAAGTACAAGATCACCCGCCACCAGCCTTCCCTCTACAGGCCCCAAACGAACGGAGCAGTAGAAGCGGCAAATAAGAAGGTTAAAGCAATCTTAGGGAAAACGACCGATGCATACAAAGATTGGCACGAGAAGTTACCATTTGCATTATGGGGATACCGCACCTCCGGGAGAACTTCCTCGGGAGCTACACCGTACTCATTGGTTATGGGATGGAAGTCGTTCTGTCATGCCCCGACGTAGCATAAATAAGGAAAGCGTTTAATTTCCTTTATGGACCCGTAGGTCGCAACAGTTTGAAGGATCGATTCCGTCCCAAACGTCGAACAACATAAAACCATGATCAGAGTAGAGCAATCAAGGCTTACAAATATTTTTCTAACTTATTACATATTACCACTCTAGGTCAGCTAAGGCACAAGCCGCCTTAAAACAAAACAATATCTATTGTCTATTACAATCATCCTTATTACAAAACAGTTAATAAACTTAAAACACCAAAGTAAACTCTCTTTCCAGCAGTGTTTCTCAATTTACGTAGTCGTACGGTCCAATAATATCATAATCCGCCTCATACTTTGGTCCGGGGTACCAGGGAGTGTCCAATGCCTCACACTTTAGTACCTAATCCGCCTCGCAAATACCGGAGGTAACCTCACGCAGTATCCAGACTCGGGTACCAGGGAGTGTCCGTAGGCCACACTTTAGCACTACCATGGGTGCCAGGGAAGTTCGGCGTCACACACTTTAACGCTATCATGGGAGTCACGGAGTGTCCAGTTTTGCCACCATCGTGTTACAAAGATACTCTCACCGCAATCTCAATACGTCACACTTTGGTACTCACTTACCAGGGAGTGTCCACAATACAATCTCAACCACACACTTTATACCACACTGACCATTACTCTTTTCCACACTGACTACTACCCCCATACATGCACAATAAACTCCATATGAATGTCATGAAACTTTAAACATAAAGTAAATTACTGAAATATAGAAACAGCGTGCGTATGGGGATTGATAAGTCGTAATACATCGTTTTAATCGTCCAAACATAACCAAATAAGATTCTATTTTAGTAAATTTCCCAAACAGATCTTTAAAAGTTCATAAAACATCACCCAAACAGGTCCTTAACGTAAAATAAGCAAAAACCATAAACTGTCTGAAGTCGCGTGCGCATGCTGCTCACGCGAGGGGTCGCTCGCGCGATATTCCCAATTTTCCTTTTCTTTTTAAAACTTTTCTTTCTGTCTGAAACTAGCCACCTCGCTCGCGTGATCTGCCTAATTTTCATTTTTCTTATTAAGATCTTTTCTATCTGCCTGAAACCACACAGCTCACGCGTGCGGGTCGCTCGCGCGGGTTGCTCGTGCGATTGCGCACGCGAGTTCATGCAGAAGCTTCGTCTTCTTCCCCAGAATTCCCCTGTTTCAGTTTAAAGGGGTCTTTTAACCCATTTTGTAATCCGGATTAAAACATGGCATGTAATATATGGATTTCTTCGTTTTTCGACTAAGATTATGAATCTTCGATCAATTTAACATGAATCCAAACGTAGATCACTAATTTTACGAAAAACTAAAAGAGGACAAAACTTCAGTCTTAATATACTTTCTCAATTGAGTAAATTAAGCCCTAATACTTTAAACATATCATCTATGATGTATAATCTTTCATAATCATCTCTAAAAATGGATTTTGGTCAAGTTTGAAAAATCTTGATTTCAAAGCTATGGAGGTCTAAACGAAAAATCAACAATGGAGATTTTCAAACAAAGCTATATAAACAGTAAACAAGGTATGAATTACATTAGAAGTTAGTTAATAATACTCACAGATTTGATAAGGAGTAGAGAATTGTGAGAAAGAATCCAATTTAGAAATTCCAAATGCAAGCTTAGCTATGGTGGAAGAAGCTCTCTCTCTCTCTCTCTCTCTCTCTCTCTCTCTCTCTCTCTCTGTGTGTTTCCTATGTTGTAAACCCAGAATGTGTATGTAATGAAGAATGAGATGATAGTTAAATAGACTTCAACTTCTACAACTTGGGGACCAAGTATAGTGAACTTCACTCAACAATTGAATTACTTCTCAATTACTAATATTTAGAAATACACAGCATATACATGAATCCTAGAATCTATTCATACGTATATACACCTTCAAGACATTCTTAAGAGGCAAAGTAGACTAGTAGGGGTCAAGTTCACAAGTGTTTGGCAAAATAGCTTATGGCATAAAGATATAACACTCACACAATGCATAGCCAAATAAAGCCCTAACCAATCATTAGCTGCCATTAATAGAAATAAAGCATAAGTCATTTCATGCTTTATGTCAATTCCAAAATCTATGTAATCCCAACGTAGCATGGACAGTTTTGAACGTAAACTGGTATTTTCGTGGCGCGGTGATCACCACAAAAATACAAAAATTCATTTTAACGTAAGAAATTATTTTCTGGTTTTATAAAAATATAGTTTGAATTAAAAGAAAACATTTCCACCGTGTTGAAATGCAGTTTTAAAATCCAACATAGGTATTGCTAAATTTTATAAAATCGCAGTTTGACCCCAAAAGAATTTAAGACATGAAATGAAATTAATAATTAGGTTCAACTTCTGAGGGTTGTAATTAGAATAACAGCAAACAATACATATTGATTTTAAATATGACAATGCAAATACAGATTAATTATGGAAATGTCAATTTAAGATTTAATGAAAATGCTGGTTGTTACACCCTTCCTCCCTTATACAGGATTTCGTCCCCGAAATCAAGGCTAACTAGTCCTGAAACAACTCCGGTTACTTCTCTCTCATATCGGCTTCGACTTCCCATGAGGCTTCATTCATGTCATGGTGATTCCACCGAACCTTCACCAACGGAATGTCTTTATTCCGCAGTTTCTTGATACTCTGGTCTAGAATTTTCACGGGCCTTTCCTTGTAAGAAATGTTATGACTTGTCTCAATATCATCATAACTTACCACATGCGATGGGTCTCGTATGTACTCTCTCAGCGTACTCACATGAAATACATTGTGAACCCCAGACATCTTCGGTGGTAGCGCCAGTCGATATGCCACTTTCCCGACACGTTCCAGAATCTCGAACGGTCCGATGAAAAGCGGAGCCAATTTTCCTCTCTTGAGACCGAAGCGTACTACTCCTCGGGTCGGTGAATCCTTCAGAAGTACGTGATCTCCGACGCTAAACTCCAAATCTTTCTGGCGTCGATCGGCATAACTCTTATACCAGTTTTGAGCGGTTCTCATCCTTTCCTTGACCAAGAAAATTTTCTCGTTGGTTTCTCTAACCAAATCTGGTCCCAACAATTCTGTGTCTCCCACCTCTGTCCAACACAACGGAGAATGATATGGTCGTCCGTAAAATGCCTCAAATGGAGCCATCCCAATACTCGTATGATAATATTGTTGTAGGCGAATTCTACCAAAGCCAAGTGTGTCTCCCAAGATTCTTCAAAATCGATCACACAGGCCCTAAGCATATACTCCATGATCTGATTCACACGCTCAGTTTGCCCATCTATCTGAGGGTGAAAGGCAGTACTCATCTTGAGCGAGGTTCCCATAGCTTCTTGCAAACTTTCCCAAAAGTCAGAGGTGAAATGTGCGTCACGGTCTGACACAATTGACACAAGTGCACCGTGAAGTAGTACAACTTGTTGTATGTACATCCGGCTCATCTTTTCTACCGGGTATGTCATACTGTAAGTGATGAAACGTGCCGACTTAGTCAGTCGATCCACGATTACCCAAATGGCCTCATGATTCTGTTGTGATCGAGGCAATACTACTACAAAATCCATCGTGATGTGCTCCCACTTCCAACTAGGAATAGGTAGTGGTTGCAACAATCCTGACGGTCTCTGATGTTCGGCTTTGACTTGTTGACACGTAAAACACTTGGATACAAATTCGGCCACGTCTTTCTTCATACCTTCCCACCAGAAATTTTTTTTCAAATCTTTGAACATTTTCGTTCCTCCCGGGTGAACTGTATATTTTGACTTATGTGCTTCTGCCAGAATATCATTTCTCAAATTCCCACAGTCTGGTACACATAATCTGTCTCTACATCGATATCCTCCATCGATTCCCACCTTCCATTCTGTCGGATCTTTCTCTGACATCTTCACAAACCATGCTTGAAACTTCTCATCTTCTTTCTGAGCTCCAATAATGCGGTCGATAAGAACAGGTTGTAGGATAAGACATCCAAAAATTTATCCTTCTCCTTCTTCAGCACTCTGCACATCGAACTCCGCCAACGTCTCCAATGCTCGCCATTCTCTAACCATTAAGGAGACGATCGTCTCACGAGTCTGCCGACTCAAAGTATCAGCGACCACATTAGCTTTACCAGGGTGGTACTCTAACGTGAAGTCGTAATCTTTGATCAGCTCCATCCATCTGCGTTGTCTCATGTTCAACTCTTTCTGTGTGAACAAACATTTCAGACTCTTATGATCGGAGAATAAATCAAACTTCTCACCGTAGAGATAGTGTCTCCAAATCTTGAGTGCGAATACTACTGTCGCCAACTCCAAATCATGAATGGGATAGTTCAACTCGTTTGGTTTCAGCTGTCTAGATCCATAAGTGATAACTCTACCGTCTTGCATAAGCACACACCCTAATCCTTGATATGATGCGTCACTAAAGATAGTAAACTTCTCATCCGGCTTGGGTATAGCTAGTACCGGTGCAGTAGTGAGTCTCTCTTTCAACTCTAGAAAGGTGCGCTCATGCTTCTCTGTCCAGTCGAACTTCACATTCTTCTTCGTCAATCCGGTTAATGGTGCAGCTATTTTTGAAAACCCTTCAACAAATCTTCTATAATAGCCTGCGAGTCCCAAAAAACTCCTAACCTCTATAGGGTTGCTCGGTCTGACCCAGTTCGATACAACATATGTCTTGCATGAATCCACGAAAATTCCCTGAGATGACACCTTGTGTCCCAAAAATTTCACTTCTTGCAACCAGAACTCACATTTACTGAACTTGGCATACAAGTGGTGGTCCTTGAGTGCCTGCATCGCAATCCGTAGGTGTTGCTCGTGTTCTCCTGAGGACTTAGAATAGATCAAAATATCATCAATGAAGACGATGATAAACTGATCCAACTAAGGCTTGAACACTCTGTTCATCAGATCCATGAACACTGTCGGGGAATTCGTCATTCCAAACGGCATCACCAAGAATTCATAATGACCATATCGGGCTCTGAAAGCAGTCTTTGGTATATCTTCTTTCCGTACCCTCAACTGATGGTATCCCGACCGTAAGTCTATCTTGGAGAATATTATAGCTCCTTGTAGTTGATCAAACAAGTCGTCGATCCGAGGCAAGGGATACTTATTCTAGATAGTCACTCGGTTCAATTCTCTATAGTCGATACACAGCCTGAGTGTCCCATCCTTCTCCTTCATGAATAACACCGGTTAAGGCGATGTACTAGGACGTACAAAACTTAGGTTCTCGAGCTCTTGAACTTGTTCCTTCAATTCTAGCAGTTCGGTGGGGGCCATTCTGCAGGGGACCTTGGTGATCGGAACAGTACCTGGTATAAGCTCAATACAGAACTCTATACTTCTCTCGGGCGGTAAACCAGAAACGTCTTGAAATACTTCTTCAAAGTCCTTGACTATATGTATAGACAACACTATCACTTCTGTACTAACGACTTCGATGTTAGCCAGACACCTTGTGAGGAACATATCTCCCGAAGGGTTACATTAAAAATCAAAGGATTGATTCTCATTGTCGGGGAATGTAATTCTCTTTCTTGCACAATCCAGCTTTGCTTGATTTTGAGAGAGCCAATCCATTCCTAGGATTACGTCAAACTCCTTCATCGATAGGAAAATCAGCCTTGTAGGGATTTCACGATTTCCTAGCCGTAAGGAACAATCCTTGTATACATGTATTAACTTGACTGCGGCTCCTAATGGTGAGGTAGCCCTCAAAGTTTTCTCTAAACGATGAGGTAAGATACCCAGTCTCCGAATCGTATTAACAGATATGAATGAAAGAGCAGCACCTGTATCAAATAACACTTTAACATGGGAGTTAAACAGAGTCAAGGTACCTTCTACCGCTTGCTAATCAGGTTGAGCTTCTTCATAACCCCCTTCTTCGTACACAGTCCCATCATATCCAGCAGCATCAGGAATAATAGCATTCATGCGAGTCTGACCTTGCTGACCATAAGTCACTTGCTTAGGGGCAGTACAGAACTTACTGATGTGACCTGGTTCACCACAGTTGTAACAGACTATGCCTTGCTGAGCAGCACGCCTTGGTGCCTTGCAATCTCGAGCCAGATGACCGGGGTTGCCACAGTTGAAACATTTCCCAACGCTACTTCCTTCACCAACTCGAGGTTGAGTCGGATAGGTGATAGCTTGGGTCTTTTTGCTTCTGTCGAAATTCCTCTTCTGTCCTTGGGTACGATTCATTGGCGGTCTATTCCCAAAGTTACCCCTTTGAGGCGGTCGGAATTAAAAATGCTTTCGGTTCACTCGAGCGTCCTCTTCTAGATCAGTAGCCAAGCCAACCAATCCCTCAAACGACTTATCTAGGTGACCGAGAGTCAGGCAGCGAATTTATGGTGTCAGCCCTTGGTTATACTTACGGATCCCCTTTTCCTCAGTATCAACCATATGAGGGGCAAACCGGGACAGTCTCTTCAAACTGAGTGGTGTACTCTTGCACCGACTTGGTTCCTTGTGTTAGATCCATGAACTCCTTCTCTCTTATGTGCCTCTCCGTAGCCGGGAAATACTTCTCCAGAAATCTCCCCTTGAACGCAGTCCACATCATTCCTATCACAGCTCCATTCCCGATAGTAGCTATGACCGAATCCCACCAATCTGCGGCGACATCGGTCAATTGGAAAGTAGCTAACCTCCTTTTGTCCATCTCATAGCACTGGACAGCCTCGAACATGCGGTCCATCTGTCTTAACCACTGTTTCGCTTTCCATGGTTTCGCGGTACCCGCAAACTACTCGGGCCTTAGCGCACGGAATCTCTCCAGTAGCTTATCTCTAGTTTGTCGGTCTCGTCGATTTTCATTCTAATTACTAACACTTTCGAGACGTCTGACAAAAGCTTCAAACATTCCGGTGGGATCGACAGCCTCAGGTGCTCCCTCAATCAAATTCCTGTTCCTCCTTAGTCCTCCAGCCATTCTATGCATGATAGTGATAGTAGAATGAGGAAAATGCATGAAGAAAAAATGTAAAGCAGTTTAAGCAGCGACAATATCAAAAAGGGTATTTCTATATATAACTTCTTGTCAAGTTGATACAAAAAGCATGTATGATCAGACAATGCCTACCCTAGCTATATGGGTTAGGACGCATATGTCCATGCAAGAGTTAATGTTACAAAAAATGGGGTCATTGCCTTATACTCGAATGCATATAGATATAGTTGCAAAAAGTGAATAGAGCTACTAGTAAAAAATAGTCAATATATACAAGGTGATATCTAAACGGTCAGTCATCTCCGTAGGTAGCCATCAAAAGGTCAAGCGAGTCGGCCTGATGAAGTCGCTGAACATGAGAGGGGCCTGCCCCAAAATTACAGCTATGTGAGGTCAACAACGAAACAGGTCTAGGTCTGGCAAAGCTAGCTCAAGTGCTAGTGCCTCCTCAAGGTCAACTGCGAAATCGTCCCAACCTATGCCATCCTCCTCATCAACACCCTCCCCACCTATAGGAGACAAATGAACCACTTCAGCGTCGTCCTTATCAGCGGGGACAACTGGTGGAGGCATATCCAGCTGTGCAAGGTGAGCCTGCAAAACCTGAACCTCAAGGGGTAAATAGAAAGCATCATTGTTAACCAAGCGAACCATCTCTACAAGCACTAAGCGCTGAATCTTGATAAAGTACATGATCTCGATGCGAGCACGGAATAAATCAACTAGCCCTAACATGTGGATCTAGTGCCAGAGATCTAACTCGACGGTAGCAGCTGCACACTGCCCAATAGCGGTGAAATAAAGTATCGTCGAAGCTGGCACTATCGCTCCCACAGTAACCCAATGCCCTCCAAAAGCATCAGGTACAAAAAGGGGCTGAGCTGGATCCACACCTGAAAAAGGTAATAACTTAAATCAGGACAGAGATAATCTTAGGCGTTTGGGTTCTGAGTCTATCCTCCCTGTCGTATCATCGGGTGTGTGAAGCTTAAGCTAACAGATCGTGGAATCGGGTCTAAACTGGTAAACCCTAACCTGGCTAAACTGTCTTGAGATATAACCTGGCTCTGATACCACTAAATCCTGTCACGCCCCGACGTAGCATAAATAAGGAAAACGTTTAATTTCCTTTATGGATCCGTTGGTCGCGACAGTTTGAAGGATCGATTCCATCCCAAACGTCGAACAACATAAAACCATGATCCAGAGTAGAGCAATCAAGGCTTACAAATATTTTTCTAACTTATTACATATTACCACTCTGGGTCAGCTAAGGCACAAGCCGCCTTAAAACAAAACAATATCTATTGTCTATTACAATCATCCTTATTACAAAAGAGTTAATAAACTTAAAACACCAAAGTAAACTCTCTTTCCAGCAGTGTTTCTCAATCTGCGTAGTCGTACGGTCCAACAATATCATAACCTGAAAAACCTAGACATGAATGTCCAGGACGCATCAACGTCGTCAGCTTCAAGAAGCTGGTGAGTATTAAAAACATAACTTTGAATGTAACACATACTCATTTACCATTTTCCAATTCCCATTTAATTCAACAAGTTAATATTAAAGTAAATAGTTCATTTTAGAAAACAACCACAATATCATTTGAAAGATATAATTCATATATGTGACCATGTATGAAAACAATGCACCATCTCGTCTTAACGACTCTTTTCTCTCGACAAACACAACAACCCACTATCTCACACCAGTATCCTTGTAATACTCCGATAGCCACACTTTAGCACAGGGGTGCCAGGGAATGTCCAGTTTCCCTCACACTTTGGTCCGGGGTACCAGGGAGTGTCCAATGCCTCACACTTTAGTACCTAATCCGCCTCGCAAATAACGAAGGTAACATCATGCAGTATCCAGACTCGGGTACCAGGGAGTGTCCGTAGTCCACACTTTAGCACTACCATGGGTGCCAGGGAATGTCCAAGTTCGGCGTCACACACTTTAACGCTACCATGGGCGTCAGGGAGTGTCCAGTTTTGCCACCGTCGCATTACAAAGATACTCTCAGCACAATCTCAACACGTCACACTTTGGTACTCACTTACCAGGGAGTGTCCACAACACAATCTCAACCACACACTCTATACCACACTGACCATTACTCTTTTCCACACTGACTACTAACCCCATACATGCACAACAGACTCCATATGAATGACATGAAACTTTAAACATAAAGTAAATTACTGAAATATAGAAACAGCGTGCGTACGGGGATTGATAAGTCGTAATACATCATTTTAATCATCCAAACATAACAAAATAGGATTCTGTTTTAGTAAATTTCCAAAACAGAGCTTTAAAAGTTCATAAAACATCACCCAAACAGTTCCTTAACGTAAAACAAGCAAAAACCAGAAACTGTCCAAAGTCGTGCGTGCGGGCCGCTCGCACGAGGGGTCGCTCGCGCGGGCTGCTCGCGCGATATGCCCAATTTTCTTTTCTTTTTAAAACTTTTCTTTCTGTCTGAAACTAGCCACCTCGCTCGCGCGGGCTGCTCGCGCGATCTGCCTAGTTTTCATTTTTCTTATAAAGATCTTTTCTATCTGCGCGGGTCGCTCGCATGAAGGGTCACTCATGCGACCCTCACTCGCGCGAGTTTAAGCAGAAGCGTCATCTTCTTCTCCAGAATTCCCCTGTTTCAGTTTTAAGGAGTCTTTTGACCCATTTTGTAATCCGGATTAAAACATGGCATGTAATATATGGATTTCTTCATTTTTCGACGAGGATTATGAATCTTCGATCAATTTAACATGAATCCAAACGTAGATCACTAATTTCATGAAAAGCTAAAAGAGGACAAAACTTTAGTCTTAATATACTTTCTCAATTGAGTAGATTAAGCCCTAATACTTTAAACAAATCATCTATGATGTGTAATCTTTCATAATCATCTCTAAAAATGGATTTTGGTCAAGTTTGAAAAATCTTGATTTCAAAGCTATGAAGGTCCAAACGAAAAATCAACAATGGAGATTTTCAAACCAAGCTATATAAACAGTAAAATAAGGTATGAATTACATTAGAAGTGAGTTAATAATACTCGCAGATTTGATAAGGAGTAGAGAATTGTTTAGAAAGAATCCAATTTAGAAATTCCAAATGCAAGCTTAGCTATGGTGGAAGAAGCTCTTTCTCTCTCTCTCTCTTTCTCTCTCTCTCTCACTCTCTATCTCTCACTCTCTCTGTGTTTCCTATGTTGTAAACCCAGAATGTGTGTGTAATGAAGAATGAGATGATAGTTAAATAGACTTCAACTTCTACAACTTGGGGACCAAGTATAGTGAACTTCACTCAACAATTGAATTACTTCTCAATTACTAATATGTAGAAATACATAGCATATACATGAATCCTAGAATCTATTCATACATATATACACCTTCAAGACATTCTGAAGAGGCAAAGTAGACTAGCAGGGGTCAAGTTCATAAGTGTTTGGCAAAATAGCTTATTGCATAAAGATATAACACTCACACAATGCATAGCCAAACAAAGCCCTAACCAATCATTGTTGCCATTAATCGAAATAAAGCATAAGTCATTTCATACTTTATGTCAATTCCAAAATCTGTGTAATCCCAACGTAGCACGGACAGTTTTGAAGGTAAACTGGTATTTTCGTGGCGCGGTGATCACCACAAAAATACAAAAAATCATTTTAACGTAAGAAATGGTTTTCTGGTTTTATAAAAATACAGTTTGAATTAAAAGAAAACATTTCCACCGTGTTGAAATACAATTTTAAAATCCAACACAGGTATTGCTAAATTTTATCAAATCGGTTTGACCCCAAAAGAATTTAAGACATGAAATGAAATTAATAATTAGGTTCAACTTGTGAGGGTTGTAATTAGAATAACAGCAAACAATACATATTGATTTTAAATATGACAATGCAAATATAGATTGATTATGGAAATGTCAATTTAAGATTAAATGAAAATGCTAGTTGTTACACGTTCTCCCAATTGAAGTAGAAATACCTTCTTTGAGAATCTTGGCAGAGTGTGAAGTGACTGAGTTGGAATGGATGCGAGGGAGGTATGAGGAACTAATGTTGCTTGATGAGAAAAGATTGGCTGCAATAAACCACACTCGGGGGTACCAAAAGAGGATAACTCGTGCTTTCAACAAGAAGGTCTGCCCAAGGAAGCTTGCTGAGGGTGACCTGGTCCTCAAAGAACTGAAAGTGCCCGTTTATGACCCCAGAGGAAAATTCAAACCCAATTGGGTCGGGCCGTACATCATTAAGACTCTCCTCTTTGGAGGAGCGGCCTATCTTATGGACCTAGACGGGGTTGAGTTCAAACAACCGATCAACCTCGATCGCCTCAAGAAATACTTTGCTTGAAACCACCTCTTTCAAAACCTCCTACTTAGATGAACGACGCTCGACCTGATTCCTGCTAGGGGATACGTAGGCAACCTACTCGGTTTGGTCATTAATTATTGCCTAAAAGGCGCTTTTCGTCGAGCCTTTAAAAGTCGAACTACTGCGAACCTGATATCCGTTCGGAGATAAGTAGGCGGGCTCCCCAAAAGGCTTCGATCCTCCAAAGCCCAAAAAGAAGAACCCTGTACTAAACTAGGGGCAAACTAGCGTTTGCCTGAACCACCTCGAAGCCCTAAAACCAGGGGCAAACTTCGTTTGCTCTCCAAAGAACCCAGATATTTATCTTGAACCCATCTCTGAATCTCCTGACTATTATAATGAGTACTATAAAGAAGCAAATGTGAATTCATGGCCTAGAATGAGTAAAGCATCAAGCAAGATACAAAGCAAGATAAAGAGCCAAGAAAAGACATTAGAAAAAAAAAAGGAAGAGGAAAAATTTTCATAAAGGATTAATCGGAAGAGTGAACACTTTGATTGAACATGTTAAAACTGTTCCTAAAAGCGTGAAAGCACTTTTTGAAAAGGGAAATAAGAAAATCACATTCAATAGCGTAAAAAGATGGGCAGGACTTGTCTAAAATTTTGCAAAATAAATCTCTGTCCTGTTGTTTTATTTTCATCCACGAATGTCTACAAAGTTCGTCCCTGAACCAGGGTTTGGATTTGAAGAAGGTACTCATTAGTAGGCATAGTTGAAGCAGGGATCTCTGGAAAGGGGCTGACACTCTGTCATGCCAAGCTTCAATGAAAGCCTTCACAGTGGAAGGACGCATGACCGAACCTCTAGTAAAATCGACAACAAGAACCTTAGTAATATCCTGCAAGAGTCCAAACTGATGGACCACCCGGCCAGGAATGTAGAAAGTAGTGGCATGCAAACCAGGCAACCAGATACCAGGCTTCCCGGGAAGCTGCACTGCAACAGAGCGATAAGACCAATCTGGGCAAAACCAGCGAATATCATCAGGAGAGGGGTTTTTGAGCCAATTAAGCCATGCGTCATCCGAGCGGAACAAATGGTGAACCTCAATGCGATCGTAGGAAAGCGACCCACGAATGTGTGAAGGATGCACAAAGAGATCCAAGCGCTCCATGAGCCAAAGTTGTAGGACGAAGGGGGCTCCCACAGATAACATGGCCCCTGGCATGGGCCCGATCCAAACCTATCAAGGTTTCGCTGAGAACTAGCATGATGGCACTCTTCATCTCTCGCAGACCATAGGCAATGGGTATGAGAATGTCGAAAGATGATTGGAAGAGGAAGTAAGAAAGCATGGCAATCGATAATGCACAACGTCGGATAATCTGATATCCGCCGTCATAAGGATCCCCCATGGGGACTTACACGGAAGAAAGTCGCTCAAAGTCAATCTGTCAGTCACATATGAAAGAGCTCGCAGCATTACGAGATGTGTGGAGTAGAATGGCTAAATCTTGAACATACCCAGCCTGCACCGCGGGAACTATTAGATCCGCAAATTGGTCTGTGTGGAGGATAGCGCTGAACTCCTCAAATAGAGGGCAAACTTCATGGGAACCAAAGCGAAAGACATGAAAAGAGGGATCCCAACACTGAATCGCAGCTCGAAGCAAGCCTTCATTCGAAATCATTCGACGGAAAGAAAAGAGATCATTTAGTCTGAAACACTCGAAGTTGAGCCTGTCGATGCCAAAGAGGGTATCCATCCATGGGAAGAGTATTTGGGAACCAATATGGGCCATTGGAGAAGAAGTGAAGAGGAGAGAAGAATGTTTTCGTGGAATATTGGGGGAAAAAGGGGTATAAATAAGAGAATAAAGCTGCCTACCTACCCGTGACACTCGATAAAGCAAAACGGCACTCAACTAAGTGCCGCGCGGCAGTCGGTGAATGCCGTTGCGGCATTCAATGACTGTCGCAGCGGCAATCATTGAGTGCCGCTGAGACCTAGCTGAGTGCCGTTCTAAATTTAATTTTGGCTAGGGTCTGTTTGAAACATTTTCAGCCCACCTGCAAACAAGAAAACTAAATACAAAATAATGAAACGTGCACATCATACAGCACGTACTAGCAAGACCAGGCCATGGTCACATACATTCATCCAATCATCCATTCATTCATTCATTTCAAAGTAAATAAATAAGAATAGAAGCATTCAAATAAAGGGGGAACCAAGCTATGGTCCCACATACGTCAAGAGTTCAGTAAAAATAAATGGACCAAGCTATGGTCACACATACGGTGAGCAGCAATAAAGCGATAAAGTACAGGGCCAAGCTATGGCTGCATGCAGGAAATAACATAATGCAGATGCCCATCCTAGCTCGGGTATCCAGAAGCCGTCATCAGAAATAAAAAACAAAAATATAAAAATATATGTGTATAGTTATCGAAGGTATGTATGTCCTCCCCCAAAACACTCAAAAATAAAAAGAAAAGCGATCAGCCCCGGCCCCGGCCTCGAGTCTGGCGAGTGACACGTCTAAGGGGCTCCTCCTCTGACTCTGTGTCGCTCCCGCCATGACCGCCTCCTCCTCTGCCTCTGCCTCTGCCTCTACCGCTGCTAGTGCCCACACCATTGCCTCCACCACATCCAGCGCCGCTACCTCCAGGGGCATCGCTGAGAGGGATGCCAAACTGCTGAAGCAGCTACTGGAGCACTCCCACCTGCCGGGACAGAGCCCCAACCTGTTCCTCCTAAACAGAGGGAACAAATCAAATTACCAGGTTGTAATAGAATTGATTGGAAAGCTAAAAGCAAAATCAAGGAGTATTTGTTTTACCAGAGCTCTCGTGTGAACCTCAGCAGCTGCCCTCGCCCCATCAGCCTGAGTCAAAGGGAGAAAGGTTAGAATATCTGGATAAAAATACAGTTTTAAAACCAAAAAAAGCAAAAGTTAGAAATTACCCTCCACTCCCTGCCATAAATCCACTCTCTCACACTGTGAGAATAGAGCAAGCCCTCCTCCTCGTAGTCCCGTGGGACATGATCATACTGGAGTGGAACGGTAGGAGCACCTGCCTGATATCTGGGGACCATAGTAGTGGTCTGCTCACCATAAGAGACCGTCCTGAGGCTCCAATCCCAAGGCAGTAAAGTCGGAGCCCGAGTTGTAGCAGGAACGGGCTGCAAAGGATAATGAATCCAATAAAGAGATAAACACGTATGTTTTAAAAAAATTAAGATAAAGTTTGAGTAGACTGAAAGAAGCTCACCCGCGTCACCTACATCAGAGGGAAGTTACCCATCAGCTTCGCAGCACGGAAAGCTATGTATCCCACTGGAGGCTCCACGAAACCCTGAAGAGACAAACCGGCTAGGGCAACCGTGAGCGTGGAGCCCTGGAGGGTATCCGTAGCTCTCATGGACTTCGACGGAGGGTATGGCACGAAGAAGGACTCAGCCGCCAATGACTGTCTGGTCACCCTCTCTCCCAGGTACCACGCTCGAGCCTCTGGTCCGTCCAATAAGATCCTCTGTGGGTCATACCCAGCCGACTCCCATATCCCCTGGGAGACCTCAGGAAGCACGTCGATCTAGGGCTGCCACCGGACGAGCTGCTCTCGTAGGTTCGTTAGGAAGTTCCTGAACGAGATGAAATCGTGAGCCCCGGTCTTCCGTCCGACCCGATCCTTCGCCCACTTCAGCCCCTGGGGCATGATGAGGGCGTCTGCTGGCCGCGTATCCGGTGACATCATATGCAATTACTCATGGGACCAAATCTGCAAGAAAGAGAGATGAGCATAAGTTTTGAGGAGCATGAATAAAGAAATTTGAAATAAGAATGCAAAGTTTAATTCAGGGTCAGGAAATTAATAAAAGAAGAGGAGAATACCTCCCAAACCCTCCAAAAGCCACCAGTAGAGGCTGGGCGATCCCGGGATATCTCTCCCATGTGCTGATACAGGATGGCTAGTTCTGCCCCGGCCCAGTCGTACTGATATATCTGATCCATACGCTCCAAGGACCCCAGCAGCGTCATGGAGATCCGGTCTCCCTTGGTGCTCAGCAGAGAGCACCCCAGCATATACATAATAAAGCCTCGAGCCATCTGCTTGTCTGTAAAGCCCTGCTGGCCTTTGAAGGTGTCCATGAACCACTTGGCTGTGACCAAGGGCTCCTCTGGGACGACTCGTAGCAGCGGCTTGACCCGGTCCTACTCCTTCACCGCGTCCAGGTAGCGTAGGAGCTCTCTGCCAAATGGGATCCCCGTAATCATGCTAAAGTCGAGGGGAGTCATCGTCATCTCCCCAAAAGCAAAGTGGAAGGTATTGGTGGTATCCCACCACTGATCTGCCAATCTGTGAATCTGCCTCAAGCCGTTGGAGCTTTTCATCAAAAGTTTAACGAAGTCCCCGAAACCGATAACCCTAACGAATCCCTGCACAGCCTTGCTCAACTCCCCATACCAAGCAAACCCGTGAGCCAAGCTGTCGTGCCCTTTCAGCATGTCCTTTGGCAGCTGCAAAAGTTGAAAGATTCAAGATTAGTAAATGAACCAAGAAAGAAAAGGCAGAAAAGAATAATAATAATGAAAGACAATGGTAAAAATGAATAATAAAAGAGAGAGAAAGGGAGAATCTGGAAGACTCATGAGAATTCCACAAGTATGGCACTCGTATAAAGATTGGCGGCCGTTTATAGAGTAATAAAAAGGGAAACGAGTGATGAGGGCATTCAAATACTAGAGAGATTCCAAAAGGAAAAGGGACAGAAAAGAGTATTCACATTTTTGAAAAATAATAATAAAAAGTGAAGGGTCAAAAGCGATTTAGGTTCAAAAGTATTCGAATCAAATTTGAATGAATAAAAAAAAGGGGGAGAGTTTGGAACGCTCGGAAAAGTTCATAAGCATAGTGGTTGTATTCACGAGGAAATATGAAAAACTTCAGTTAAAATGGTTTGCGTTCATGAGTTTTGAAAAGATATATAAAAATAATAAAAAAGGGTTAAGGGACGATCTAATTAAATAAATGGGTAAGCACAGATGCGATTGAAACACCCGAAAACTCTACAAGCACAAAGAGTCACAAAAATTGTATTGATTGTGCATAGCATTCATGAAGTTCAAAAAAGGAGAGAAGAAAAGAATTGAAAGAGAGAAAAGAAAAAGGCGTTTACCTCGCGCTTGAACGTGTGGGCGGATAGATGCTCGTCTGGGTCCCGAAGCAGGAATGTAGTGTCAGGATGAGGAGTGGCCCGATACTTGGCCTTCTTCCGACTGCTAGAGCCGCTCGCCATGATCTGTCAAATAAAGGGAATTCGCGCGTTAGATTCGTGAAAAATTCAGAAAAACAACAAAATAATGAAAAAAATTCGAGTTTTGATCGAGTTGAACTAACCTGATAAGTCCTGGCTAGATCAATACAAGCAAAAGAGGAAGAGGGAAAAATTTCTCCAGAGAGATTTCAGGTTAGAGAGAGATGAGAGAATGAAATGAAATGAAATGAAGTTCTCGGTATAAGCTTCTGCCACTCAAATGCGGTACTAGGTATTCGTGCACGACAGTCTGCGAACTGCCGTGCGGCACTCGCTGAATGCCGCAGCGACACTCTGTGAGTGTCGTACGGTAGTCACGGACTGCCACAAAAATCCGTGTGTGCCGCGATTAAGGCGGTTCAAAGACCCTTCACTTTCCCCCAAAATTCAAAATTGGGTCCTGAAAATTGAATTTGAACCCCCAAATTTTACCCTCATTTGTGCTTTTAACCCCCGGGGTTGGTTTTCAGGATTAAATTAGTCCTCAATTTTGTGAAGTTGAAATAAATTTGAGTACGTGGACTCCAAATTTTGAAGATTGGAATAAATTTGGGTCCGTGGGGCTCCAAATTTCGTAATTTGAAATAAGATTGAGTCTGTTGACTCCAAAATTTTGAAAATTAAAATGATTTTGAGTCCGTGGGCTCCAAAATTTTGAAAATTGAAATGATTTTGAGTCCGTGGGCTCCAAAATTTTGAAAATTGAAATGATTTTGAGTCTGTGGGCTCCAAAATTTTGAAGATTGAAATGATTTTGAGTCCGTAGGATCCAAAATTTTGAAAATTGAAATGATTTTGAGTCTGTGGGCTCCAAAATTTTGAAAATTGAAATGATTTTGAGTCCGTGGGCTCCAAAATTTTGAAAATTAAAATGATTTTGAGCTCGTGGGCTGAATTACGCAACCGATTTGCATTAACCCTCGTTCTGGGAATATAACGGATTTACATTCTCGATCCTCGTAACAGATTTACATCGATCCTTTGGTTGAGAGTGTAACGGATTTGCATTCTCGGTTCTCGCAACAGATTTGCGTTAACCCTCGTTCTGGGAATATAACGGATTTATATTCTCGATCCTCGTAACAAGATTACGTTGATCCTTTGTTTGAGAGTGTAACGGATTTGCATTGTTGGTTCTCGCAACAGATTTACGTTAACCCTCATTCTGGGAATGTAACAGATTTATATTCTCGATCCTTGTAACAGATTTACATTGATCCTTTGGTTAAGAGTCTAACGGATTTGCATTCTCGGTTCTCGTAATAGATTTGCGTTAACCCTCGTTCTGGGAATATAACGGATTTATATCCTCGATCCTCGTAACAAGATTACGTTGATCCTTGATTTGAGAGTGTAACGGATTTGCATTCTCGGTTCTCGCAACAATTTACATTAATCCTCGTTCTAAGAATATAACAGATTTATGTTCTCGATCCTCATAACAGATTTACGTTGATCCTTTTGTTGGGAAGTGTAACGGATTTGTATTCTCGATTCTCGCTACAGATTTGCATTAACCATCAATTCTCAAAATTTGGAATGCGTTCCCTTGACCCGTACGACGAATCTTTGCATCGGTCAACATTTGGTAATCTTCTTTGGCTAACGCATCGCGAAATGTGCGTCACATATAGGGAAGACATGATATCGAGAAAGCATGACAGTTGCTTGGTCGAGTTTATTTAAAGAATGCCATTGTATAAGCAAGTGCATCACAACAGGATAGATGCATCCATCCTTATGACTACTTGCGCTTGTATGTGTTTGACCCGTACCCGAACTACGCTTCGGTCTGATTCCTGATGGGATACGTAGGCAGCTCATCATGGAGCATGACCAATTAGAATTTTGCTGCGCGCTTGCTTCCTTTTGCAACGCATTTTGTTTTTTTCTAAATCCGACAGTTTGGTCAAAGGCTTGTCTACACATAGGCTTCGACGTTTGCTTGTGGTTCGCGTTGCTCCACGAGCTCCGTCGAAGACGGGCAAACTGTAGACACCCCGATTTTGACCAAACGTCGAATTAAGGAGAGTGTTACCTCTAAGTCCGATGATGACAACGTTCGAACAAACCTAGGACTTCCATAGATGATTCAAGCTCTTCGAAAGACTCTCTAACCAAAACAAAAAGCAAAAACGGAAAAGAAAAGTAAGATGGAGGCAGAACGGCACTCGAGCCCTTTTGCGGCAGTCACGGGCTACCGTTGCGGCAGTCTCTGGACTGCCGGACGGCATTCTGTGACTGCCTCGAATTTCATCAAGTGCCGCAAAAAATGAATTTTTACTAAAAAACGGCAGTCCCTGGAGTTGTCTGCGGCATTCAATGAATGCAGTTCCGGCATTCAGTGAATGTCGCGCCGGCATTCACTGAATGCCGCAACGCCATTTACTGAGTGCCGCTTCCATCTCCAGTTAGTGTTGCGTTTTTGCAACAGACAGCTGGTATACATCACGTTTTGTACTATCAAAAGGACGCCTAAATTAGGATTTTTGCCCCTGAAATGACTGAAATACCCCCTTTAAACTTGCCTATAAATAGAGGATGAATATCCTCTTGCATGTGGTTGAAAAAAATCTAGCTTAATCCTAGAGGATATACTCCCACTTAGTCTTGAAAAAGCTTTCTTCAACACAATTAGAAGTAGGTTTTGAGAAGGTTAAGGGGAGCATTTAAGTACAATTAGAGTGGAAGAGCTTGATTAGTCTTTGGAAGTTCTCCAAAAATCACCAAGTTGAGGAAACTTTGGAGGCAAAGCTTTAAATCAATTAGTCTTGATTACATTCTAATCACTAAAATGCTTAGAGTCTTTGAATTTTCTTCTTCTTTTCTTTCTAATCTTTGAGATTCATAAGACCCTCAATGTCTTACTTGAATCCTTAGACCTAAAAATCCTTTGATTCTTTTGTAAGTTCATGGTTTACAAGAAGATTGAGGTTGATATTAGTACACTTGATTAATAAATCTAAACCTATTTCCATGGTTTAGGTTTGTTATGTGTAAGTCTCATGGGGTCTATCCATATTTCTTTGAGACTTACAAGACATGAACATCTTTAGTCTCCAATGACCATCAAATGGTAGGAGAGCTAGCTTTAGACAAGCCCAACTCTATGGCTTATTTGTCTAAGTTGACAAGAAAAAGATGAACTCACCAAATGTGCAGTGAGTTTACAATCTATTTTTGATCGTAGATTTTTAGTTGAACATCGAACCGTTGGAATGGAGTGAAACCACGGGAAAGTGTTTATAACTCGAAGTTCCACCACTGTAATTTTTGCTTTAAGGTAATTTCATGTTTTGAGTGGTTTGATCAAGGGTGTTATGGAACAACCATAATCTGTCCAGAGTTTCAGAACAGTAACACTCTTTTGAAATAAGCAAATCAGAACCTTAATCAAGTACTTTTGACCCAAAATAAATTTTTCTAAGTAGGTTAATGTATTAGGAAGCTACCCTAAAAAGAACAAAGGATTCTGATTTTTTTACTATTTTTAGAAAATCGTGCAAGAACTCTGGACAGAGGGTTGTAGAATCTTTAGTGACGTCTGGGTTTTGTCCAATTCCCGGAGATCTAACCGTTGAAACTTTGATTTTCTTTTTGGGTTAAAAACCAGACACACAGCGGCATCTTGTGTCCAAAATTCATCAAGATCAAACCACGGGAACCATGATTTTTATTTCTTTGAAGTTCTAATCTGCTCTCAGCAATTTTCAGAATTCTGTAACAATTTTGATCAATCTTATAAATAATGGCTTAGATGATATTTTCATGATTAAGGTTCAAACCATGTTTCAATAGTGATTAGTTAAGCTTGAATCTAAAGTTTAAGTGACCTAAATCAATCAGTACTTCACGATTTCTTCTTGTTTATGTTTACATTCATCCATGTGACTTGACGTTCATAATTAGGATTCGTTTGCTTTTAGGTTAATTACATTTGATAGATTTAGGTTAGAGGCCTAGGATCATTATTCAATTTTACATGCTGTATATCATATGGATTAACCCTTGTTTTGTAGCGCTGATGATGTATGACTTTTCGACTCTCCCTTAGCTTAACTTTACTTTGATTTTATTGATTTTATGACCTCGTGTGCGACACATTAGAATTAGGATCTTGCCTTATGTGAATACATGTGATTAGAGACTCTTTTCTAGGATTTTCTTTCATTTGTATGCATTGCACGTTTTGTGACGCCCCGCAAAAATAAGCGTATTTCCATTGAAAAATTAAATAAATCACACTTGATTCTTTAAAATAAAAATACAAAATTTCTTTAAAACTCCCAGCAGGTCCATATTCTCCACGGATCTCCTATATCATCCTTAACCTTATCTCCCTTCTAGGCTTCGGTTACCGGCACTGCCTGCATCTAAAAACCATACCGGGAAGTATACAATATGACATGAATAATAAAGGCTCAAAAGGATAATGACAATCAAATACATAGAATGACATCAAATCAATTGACCAGTCTCACAACCCAACTGCTCACACTACCCAAACGCTCATACCAATAGCATCATACCAGGTTCCTCTTGATCACATAGCAAGAGACACCTCACCTCACCTCACCCGTCTCCAGTACGTCGGTCCCTGAGGCCTGTTGGACTGTTGGTAGGTGCTCCTTGCTCATGACCCTTTAGTCCCATAGCACTTAGCAATAAACACATACTCATTGATTCCAAATGAAAACACAACATAACTGCAAAAAGAGTACAAGTAGAGATAACAAAAAAATACTCCGGAGAATTTAGAAAGCATATTGTACACAACCCGGTACCTATAAATGATGTTGAGCAACTCCCAAACACTTCTCTTCTTCTTCTTCTTCTTCTAACTCGAGGTGTATGTATATCTATAATTGTGTATATATATATATAAATCTCTCTATGTGTGACTCTTTCAAGCTCTCTATGCTAGAAGTGTAGAATGTGTGTGTTTGAGAGAGTATGTGAGTGTATAAATAGCCAAGCTTCCACTTGGAGACAATGGCCTAACAATCCACTTATTAACCACTAACTTCTAATTAATGGGTAGTTTATAAGGAATATTCAAGATGATGTAAACATACACTAATGCACATATAACTCCACTAATATTAGTGTATAAATAACCAAACATAATGGCCTAACAATCCACTAACTTCTAATTAATTGGTAGTTTATAAGGAATATGCAAGATGATGTAAACATACACTAATGCACATATAACTCCACTAATATTAGTGTATAAATAACCAAACCTAATGGCCTAACAATCCACTAACTTCTAATTAATTGGTAGTTTATAATGAATATGCAAGATGATGTAAACATACACTAATGCACATATAACTCCACTAATATTAGTGTATAAATAACCAAACATAATGGCCTAACAATCCACTAACTTCTAATTAATTGGTAGTTTATAAGGAATATGCAAGATGATGTAAACATACACTAATGCACATATAACTCCATTAATATTAGTGGAGCTATATGTGCATTAGTGTATGTTTACATCATCTTGCATAAACTACCAATTAATTAGAAGTTAGTGGATTGTTAGGCCATTATGTTTGGTTATTTATACACTAATATTAGTGGAGTTATATGTGCATTAGTGTATGTTTACATCATCTTGCATATTCCTTATAAACTACCAATTAATTAGAAGTTAGTGGATTGTTAGGCCATTATGTTTCCTGTCACGCCCCGACGTAGCATAAATATGGAAAGCATTTAATTTCCTTTATGGACCCGTAGGTCGCGACAGTTTGAAGGATCGATTCCGTCCCAAACGTCGAACAACATAAAACCATTAATCAGAGTAGAGCAATCAGGGCTTATAAAATTTTTCTAACTTATTACATCTTATGGTACGGGGTTAACTAAGGCACAGACCGCCTTGAAATAAGACAATAACTTAAAGTCTATTACAGTCATCCTTATTACAAAACTAATCATAACTTAGAGCACATAAACTTAAAGCATATAAAAGTAACATCTCTTCTCAGCAACTGATCTCAATTAGCATAATCATACGGTTCATCCTGATTATTACCTGCAAAGCCTGGACACGAATGTCCAGGACGCATCAACGCCGTCAGCTTCAAGAAGCTGGTGAGTATTAAAAACAATACTTTGAATGTAAAAACATACTCATTTACCTTTTTCCCATTTCCATTTAAATACCACAAGTTTATATTTATGATAAAGAGCTCGTTTTAGAAAACAACCACAACATTATTTAAAAAATAATTTCACACATATGTGACCGTGTATGAGAACAATGCACCATCTCATCTATCCGACTCTTTTCTCTCGACAACACCCAACAACCCTCTATCCTACTCCTGGTATCTTTGAAATACTAAGATAGCCACACTTTAGCAACGGGGCGCCAGGGAGTGTCCAGTTTGCCTCACACTTTGGTCCGGGGTACCAGGGAGTGTCCAATGCCTCACACTTTGAATACCCTAACCGCCATGCAAATACCGGGGCAACCCCCTCACAAGTATCCAGACTCGAGTTATCAGGGAGTGTCCATAGGCCACACTTTAGCACTTCCATGGGTGCCAGTGAGTGTCCAAATTCGGCTTCACACACTTTAACGCTTCCATGGGCGTCAGGGAGTGTCCATATTTGCCACCTTCGCATTTCAAAGACACCCTCTTCCGCATTTTCAACTACAACCACAACCACAACCACAACCACAACTCAAACTCATACTCTTTCCACACAATCATTACTCTTTTCCACACCATCATTACTCTTTTACACACTACCAACACTCACCATGCATGTACAACTGACTCCACATGAATGTCATCAAACTTTAAACATAAAGGAATTCACAGAATTAAAGAAATAATACGCGTACGGGGATTGAAAATTCGTAATTCATTGCCTTAATCATTTTAAACATAACTAATAGCATTCTAAAAACTGCTACTGAAATTCTCATTTTCTGTCCAAACGGTGCAGAATTTGAGAAAATTGCATTAGACGAAAAGTGTGCAGAATCGAGTTTTGCTTGGGACAACGCGGGCAGAACCTTAAATTTCATTCGTTTTCCTAACAAAAATCTGAAAACAAAATTCTGCTACTGTTAAAATTAAAAGAGAAAATATTAGATTGAATTTCTAATATACTTTTTTTGCTACTGTAATCCTCATTTTCTGCCCAAACGGTGCAAAATCTGAGAAAATTGCATTAGACGAAAAGTGTGCAGAATCGAGTTTTGCTTGGGACAACGCGGGCAGAACTTTAAATTTCATTCGTTTTCCTAACAAAAATCTGAAAACAAAATTCTGCTACTGTTAAAATTAACTACCTAAATCAGTAAATAAGGAATGAGTTACATTTGGAGTGAGTTAGTAATACTCATCGTGATGTAGATTGAAGAAGTTGTTGAGAAAGAAATACAAGAATTAAGAATCTCCAATTTCAAGCTTGGCTATGGAGGATTGAGCTCTTCAAATTCTGAAATTATTATCTCTCTATGTGACTCTCTCAAGCTCTCTATGTTAGGAGTGTAGAATGTGTAGTGTGGTTGGGTGTATAAATACTCAAACTCCCACTTAGAAAACATTTGCCTAACATCCCACTCATTCTCCATTAATCTCCACTAATTACAAAGAAAGTGCAACAATGATGTGTAAATATACACTTGCAATTCATAATGCTCCATTGATAATTGAAAGGGTAGGTGGAGTTGGTGTGGGTCAAGGTGTGTTTGGGAATCAAGCTTATGGCATTAGGACAACACACATACTACAAGCATTTGCCAAACAAGGCCTAAGGGAAAACTTTAGCAATAATAATTGGGTATAAAGAAATTTGTCCAATCAGTTACTCCCAAAATTCTGTGGAAGTTTAACACTGCGCGGACAGTTTTAAACCTAAACTAGTATTTTCGTGACACGGTGTTTATCACAAAAATACAGAAAATTCATTTTAATGTTAGAAATAGTTTTCTGATTTTATAAAAATACAGTTTGAGTTTTAAAAGAAATAATTCCACCGTTTTGAAATACAGATTTGAAATTTAACACAGGTATTGCCAGTTTTTATGAAAATTGCATTTTGACCCCAAAAGTAATTTCAATAATGAGATTAGTCAAGAAATAAATTTTTCACATAAGAATTTAAATAAAGGCATACAATGTATATTTAATTTTAAATATGGCAATGCAAGAAAATGGGGGTTATTACACGTTTAATATCGCGGCTGGATCCCGGGTAAGTTCTCTTTGTTCCCTATTGCATACCATATTGCTTGCTACTTGAATTATGTGGTTTTTTTGAATGATATTTTATCACTTGCAATCTTACACCCTTTAGACATGCTTTTGTAATGTATATTTATACATATGTATTAATTGAGGACACATTTAAATTAATACTTTGATTAAAAGGATGTTAAGTAAAGGCCTATCGCGAGATAGGACGAGAATGGGTGTTTTAGTCCTATGGGCTCCTTCCCTTCTCGTTCCATAATTCCCGGACCTAGCTTAATCTTTGGTTTCGCAAAAAGATCAGTTGCTTTAAAATAGGTTTCTTAATTTTCCTTTTAAAAAATTAAGTGGCGACTCATTTGTTTTGAATTTGAAATTTAAAAGGATTTTAAAAGAAAAGCTGTGGGTAAAGATAAAAATTGCGATATCCACACATGACAAGTCGTCTTCTAAGTGAACTGCCAAGCCCAAGTGCTTACATCCCCGATTCTTCGTCGACATTAGCACGTGAAATGGTTATTTGAACAACCACACATATTCAATTTGTTTAAGCTGGCGCTTAGTGAATAAAACAACAAATGTACATGAATGATAAACATGCTCGCATTCACATCTCTACAATTCATACTAGTATCCGGAGTCTCACGTGTAGGTTCCATACTTCCTAATCTGCGACTCCTTGCCAATAAATCAACGCGAAAAGGTAAGACCCACGTTTCTTCTCTTCAAACGTACGATCTTATGCCAATAACGGCTTCACAACGATGGCTTGATACACGCACTCCTTTGACCCAAATAACAACTCAACATGCTCAAATCACATATCACCATGATTTCAATAATCAAAACATTTCACCGTACAATTGGGCCTACTTATCAATATTATTGCCCAATATGAACTACACATTATGTATCTATGAATTTACACATGCTATTCATACCAAACATGAATACATGACAAGAAATCATTCAAAAAACATAGTTGAATCACTCACCTCCGATTAACGCTCCTAAAATTTGATTCAAGGAAAACCCAAGTACAAAGAACTTGCAGAAGTCCTTCTAGTACAATTTCTATGGATCAAAATTCCAATTATAAACTTTTATGAAAAATTCTAGAAAAATACTTTTCAGAAAACTTGGCCAAACAAGCCCTAATAGGTATCAAAACGACGGCCTTACCTAGAGGAGTTCGAATACGAAATTCGGTGAAAAATCAGCGGATGAATGGGCGTCGTTTGACGTCGAGAAACTCTAAACAACTAAATCCCCCTTTTGGCCTCCTTTTGAGTTTTAGGTTAGGAAGTTATAAAAAAAATCTCAATGTCATCTCTATCTATATATAGACAACACTTCCGGAAATTGTGTTTACCTCCCCGTGAGTTTTCAAAACTCTTAATTAGTCTCCGAAACTTTCTACACAGCTAATTCATAGCTTTACAAGTGAAGCCACAAAATTATAAAAGTTTCCGACTAAGCTCCGTTTGGTTACTAAAATGCAAATTTGTATATGACTTTTTCGAAGTTGCTAATTACCCTACCACATTAATAGCGTGTTAATTCGCCCTCACCAGGATACTAAATCTAACAATAGAAATATATTCTAAGTCAGAAAATAATACAGATAGTGAAATACACATTTATTTTCAGATAAACATTTAAGGTATTCCACAGTGAACGTCTCATGCTCGGAGAGACTTCACAACATCACAACACTCAATCAATGTCGTCTCAATGGGTTCTCTTATACAGATACCCAAATTGACTCGTGAGTCAAAACTCACTCAAACATGTGCCAAAATGCACAACACATCACATTATCATGCATGATAATGTAATGATATGCAATAAAACAAATACTGGTGTTATAATGATGCACGAACTTGGCCTTCACCTCTTCTAAACGATTGGTGTCACAAAGGTTGTGGTTGGAACCTTCTTCATTGGCTCCCATGTCTTCTTTACCTCCTTTGTGACCTCACTGCTCGCCATTGTATTTCCCAAAGGATATTAAAATTCCCAACCTTTTTACCAATCAAAATGACCCTTGAATCCCTCTTCACCATCATCAGGCCTTTACCTACTGCAATGGAGCATCTCTTTGAGTCCAACATACCCAAAGAGATTACGTTCCTATTCAAGCCCGGAACATGGCAAACATCGTTTAGCAACCTTGTCAAGCCATTGGTAGTCTTGATCACGACAGTGCCAATTCTCTTCACCTGCTCACTTGTGCTATTCCTCATAAAGACTTTCCCCTCCACCGGTTGATAGGACGGGAATAGTTCTCTATGTGAACAAATATGGGAAAAACATGCCGAATCAAGCAACCATTCGTTCTCCCTATTCTCTTCACTTGCAATTGATATGGCATCATCATAAACGACATCAATTCTCCCCTCATCCTTTCCATTCGCAGCAGCATAGTAGTAACAATCTCTCTCCTTACACGCTCGAGTATCTCGTGCTATTTCACCACCACCTCCTCTGCCGGTTTCTTTCCTCGCCAATTCTTCTTCTTCTCGAGCAACAAGGGCCTGTGCTTCCTCCTTTGTCTCTTCTTTCTTATTCATCTTCTCGCATGAAACAAGGCCGTCTTCACTTGCTCTAAGGTATAGTACCTCTCCCATAGAGAATTGTGCTAAACAACTACGGGGTGAGAAGACTTTATCGAGATTAATAAAATAATCACCTTGTCATCATCATTAAGTTTTACACCTACATTAGATAAGTCGCACAACAACTTGTTGAAAGCAGCAATGTAACCTTTAAGGTCATCCTCATCCTTCTTCTTGAACGAGTACAGTTCGGCTTCAATCCTAGTTGGTTGGTGAAGTTCTTTCCTATGTAGAGATTCTCTAGCTTCTTCCACATAGCTTCCGCCAAGGTCTCTTCAATGACATCATACACCACATCATCATCCAAATTCAAGCGTATGGTGCTTACGGTCTTTGAGATTCTCCGATCCCAATCTACATCAGTCATCCCTTTAGGTTTATTACCTTTTCCATATAAAGCCTCTGCAATGCCTTGTTGAACCAAGGCATCCTTCATCCGTACCTTCTAGTGGTTGAAATTCTTTTTTCCATCAAACTTCTCTATCGCGATCCATGCATCACCCATTGAATTGCTTGTAGTTTCCATGGAATCCTGAACCTCAGCTCTAATACCACTTATTGGGGATATAATTGGTGATTAAACAATACACCGGCCCAAGACCTCTCCTTTTATGTTTCACAACAATCATACGAACAAGACAATAGAAAAGCACGCAAAAGAATTAAGGCAAAGACGACTCCTCTTTATTGATAATAAACCCTACAAGACAACCAATCCCTCACCTCTCTCTCCTCTATTGTTTTTCCTCACTCTTTTTCTAGAGTCAATCTCTTCTCTTAGGAAAATACAATTATATAGGATTCTCTCTTCTCTCTCTAAGATTGGGATCAACATCCCTATGGATTTGATCCTATATTTATAGTAATTTCTGTCACATCCCACACCAAAATTTCTTCGGATTTGTGCGTGTCTATACAAGCAAGTACTTCTATACAAAAATACATATTAATAAAGTTAGCCCTTCTAATGAGGGATCCTCATTTTAATTAAGTGAGGACTTTCGTTCTCGTCCGTTGGATCGTGTTTTCATTAAGAGTAATGCTATGCTTTCCAAAATTTTATCCTAAAAATGCTTTCCAAATTATGTGGCAGTGGGTCCAGGTCTAATATAGCGGCACCAGTTGAATTTTAATTGAAAGTTGTTTATCTGGCCCCACTGTCACATTATTTGAAAAGCACTTATGGGATAGAAGTTTGAGAAGCATAAGCATTACTCTTTCATTAAAGGTACTTCTGTCATTTCACTGACGTGATCTGAATTAAATGACGATCTAACGGCCAAAAAAGAAGTCCACATTTTATTCAAATAAGGGATCTCTCATTATAAGGATTCTGTATATATATATATATATATGTGTGTGTGTGTATTTTTATCTCTAAATAAAATAACAAAGGGTGTTTGAGTCAACTGTGTTTGAATTATTTTTTTTTGGCTTGGGTTGTTTTTCTTTTTGGTTGTTTATTTGGCTTGATTTGTGGTAGATGATGTCGGTGATGGTGGAGGGCAAGGCTCTGTGAAATGGATGGAATTGGTGATGGAAGTAGTAGAGGATCGGGAGGACTAAGGGATGGGGTGTGGGTAGACTATTTAGAGGGATAAGCCTATATTTTGAACAAACTTATTGTACTTTTATTCCAATGAGGATAAAACTGTTATTTTTTTTAAAAAAAAGTAACACCTAAATTAGTTTTTTCTTGAGATCAACTAACGTTTGTCTGACGGATGGGAGGTGACTGTTATCAACTCTAAACCTGAAGGGAGGTTAATGTAATTTTGAATTATACAAGGGAGGTCTGTATAAGTAGATAATATCTCAGGAGAGGTGAGTGTAATTTACCCAATTTAAAATTTTAATTGATTTTTATTTTCATTTTTATTAAGGTAATTACTAATTTGTAATATAAGATAAGAGTAATACTTCACACAACTTTTTGTTCACAAATTAAAAAATATGTCTATCTCTCCTGTGATATCAATGGACCCTACGTGACCTAGGAGAGATAGACACATTTTTTTTAAATTATAAACAAAAAATTATATAAAAATTGTATCCCAAATATTACTCCTAACATAAGTAACCTTAGGAACACATTTCTAATATCTTTTTGAAAGAAATCTAAAAATCAGCATGGTGACCATGGGCCGGGCGGAACGGAATGGCGGGCCAGTTGGCTAGGCTTCAGTTCGTTATATTATGTTTACCTGATTATCAAATCCACTTTGGCAAATTATAGAGTGGTGCTAGAGACACACCACAAAGCACACCCCAAAGCACACCTCATGTTTTGTGTGCATGTACCTTGGGCTTCCCTAGCGGTTCCCAAAAAAATGTGGGCCCTGTGTAAAAAAGTTCCACAGCCCAAGGTATATGCATTTAAAGCATGATGTGCTTTGGGGTGTGCTTTGTGGAGTGTCCCTAGCATTATTGCAAATTATAATGCAAGAGCAGTTTCTTTAACGTTATAACAGATTCTAACATTTTTTTTATTTGTAACAAAAAACCTTTGTTAGTATTGTCAAAAATCCGTTACAAAAAATATGAGCTGCCCTGTCAAGTCATCTGTTTCATACACTGTCAAGTCATCTGTTTCACACACTGTCAGTGTTGTAGTTGACGCTAAGTCTTCTGTTTCATACACTGTGTCTGTGTTACCCATTTTCTGGTTTCAGCGTTGATTCCAATCTCATTGACCAAATTGACCAACGTAACTCTATATACATAAGATGTCATTTTCTAACGTTGTGTTTGTAAAAGAAAAATAAGGAAAATCAAAGCCAATCTGGACTTTCAAAAAGTTAGTGTTTGTAAATTGCGTTTTTAAATCAGTGTTGTTGTTGACGTTAGGTCATCTGTTTCACACACTGTCAGTGTTGTAGTTGACGCTAAGTCTTCTGTTTCATACACTGTGTCTGTGTTACCCATTTTCTGGTTTCAGCGTTGATTCCAATATCATTGACCAAATTGACCAACTTAACTCTATATACATAAGATGTCATTTTCTAACGTTGTGTTTGTAAAAGAAAAATAAGGAAAATCAAAGCCAATCTGGACTTTCAAAAAGTTGTGTTTGTAAATTGTGTTTTTAAAATTTTTTTTTTTCTTTGTTCTATCTTTTGTCTCGTGTCCATATATAACGTTGTGCTCGTTAATCTTGCCTTTTAATTTTAATTTTAATTTGTTTTAATTATATCTTTTCTCTTATTCTTTACCTCAAAGAACATGCTAGAAACTTCACATCATCCAACAAAAATAAATAGAGTGAAATTTAAACTGAAAAAAATACCCATCTGGGTAAAGCATTAATTAGCCAACTATTTTTATTGAAACAAATGTTAAAAGGGTACCTTTGGTTTCAAGAATTGTCTAATTATTTATAATTCACTTAATTGAAATTTATGCATTATTTAGTTGATTAGAAACCTTACCCTATAGGTCATATATATATATATATATATACACACGCAATTAACAAGAAAGTGAGAGAGAGACTCAGTCACCATGAATCAACACACAAAAAAACTAATAAAAATAATGAATGTCGAGAGGCTTGGCGACAAGTGCTGTCAAGACGTAATGTCTCTAGCTATCTTGAATTGGGGCATTTAAAGGAGGCTTTGGAGAAACCACGATCAACCCAAAAAACAAAAAAAAAAAAAAAAAAAAGGAAAAAAAGGAAGAAGGATAAATTAACTTATTTCAGCTTTTTCTATGATAAGGTGAATTTTACTGATTTTGACAACCAAATATCACTACTTCAGCAAAAAAGACAACCAAATATCACTAAATAAGCTATAGACACAATAAGCTAATTATAAATATAACCAATTTCACAATGAGTGCATTTGCTCACCCAAAAAATGGTTGAGTGAACATAACCCAAGCATCCCTATGGCCAATACTGTGGGATCCAAGATTAAACAACATTCTGAATCCCACAACATTGACCAATGGGATGATTGGATTATGCTCACCCATGATGAGCAAATGTGAACTCTTTCACAATTTTGTGGCCACGGAAACAAACGCACCACCCTAGTACTCTCTGGGAAGATGCATTCATATGGCAATCATATAATATAATAGATTTCCAATCAAAAAAGTATTGCTGGACTTCCACTTTGACTATATGTTAAAATGATAATTTTCCAAGAAATTAAGCCGTACGTGTAGAAATAGGAGTGACCACAAATGCAATTTTCCAGGAAAAATGCAAGGAAAAGAAAATTAATGAAACTAAGTTTCTATTTATACGTTGGGGTAGAGACTAATTTTCTTCCAACCATTTGAAATTCATCTTTAACTGAGTAAAGACCAATGAGCCCCAAAACACTAATAAATGTTTTGGTTCCTTGTTTCATTTTACTCGGTGTTTTAATTGCGTTTGAAGCAGAAAAAGCCATTGCTAGTGCTCCAATCAATGAAATAGATAGAGCTTCTTTGATTTCCTTCAAACTTGGAATTACCCAAGATCCTCTAGGAATCATGAAATCCTGGAATGACTCACTCAATTTCTGCCAATGGTGGGGGGTCACGTGTAGTCTCCGCCACCACCAAAGGGTGACTACACTGGTTTTAAACTCCTCCCAACTGTCAGGAACTCTGTCTCCCCACATGGGAAACTTGAGCTTCCTTCGTGAGATCAATCTTAGCAACAACTCCTTCCATGGAGAAATTCCCCAAGAATTTGGGAACTTATTCAGATTAAGGGCTCTCGACATTAGGAATAATAGTTTACAAGGTGAAATTCCTGTGAATCTTTCCCAATGCTCCAATCTTATTGGACTTGGTCTAGGAAATAACAAACTGAGAGGGAATATTCCAGTGGAGCTCGGCTTGTTGTTCAATCTTAAGATACTCAGTCTTCATAGCAACAATCTAACAGGAACAATCCCCTCTTCGATTGGAAACCTTTCTTCTCTCACTACTCTTTCTCTAAGAATGAACAGTTTGGCTGGGACAATTCCTGAAACTTTGGGTGGGCTATCAAACATTCAGCTAGTCTCCATTTGTTTAAATAAACTTTCTGGAATTGTCCCCTTATCTCTCTACAATCTCTCATCCATGACTTCGCTTTGCATTGGTAGTAACCAACTTCGGGGAAGTCTTCCTCCAAACATGGGACTGACTCTTCCTAATTTGCTGTTTTTTGGAATTGGTGTTAACCAAATTTCTGGGAAAATTCCTATTTCGTTAGCAAATGCTTCAGGGATTTCAAGACTTGATCTATCTCAAAATAAATTCTCGGGTTCAGTTCCTCATAATATTGGGAATTTACAAAATCTCTGGTGGCTTAATCTGGGAGATAATTTCTTGGGAAGCAGAGAAAATACTGCTGCTAATAACGATGATGATTTGAGTTTCATTTCGTCTCTTACCAATTGTACCAAGCTTCAGGCACTAGGACTAGATAGTAACCTATTTAAAGGTTCTTTACCAGCTTCCCTCACTAATCTCTCAACCCAGCTAACAGCTTTGGCAATGGGATCAAATTTCATTTCAGGAGAAATTCCAAAAGGAATTGAAGTCTTCACAAACTTAAATGTACTTGGACTGGAAAGAAATTTCATTACAGGTATGATCCCCAATTCTCTTGGAATGCTTTCAAAGTTGCAAAGACTTTACTTGAGCGAAAACAAACTTTCGGGTCCAATTCCATCCTCAATAGGAAATCTTACCCTTTTGTTTGATCTAATGTTGGCAAACAACAATTTGGGAGGAAAAATTCCTTCCAGTCTCGGAAAGTGTCAACTGCTCCAAATCTTAAATTTGTTTAATAATAAGTTAAATGGTTCGATTCCTGGTCAAGCCATCAGTCTTATGCCTCGTTTGATTCGCCTCAATTTATCGGATAATTCTTTGACTGGTTCTTTACCTACAGAAATTGGGAGCTTACAATATCTTGAAACACTATCTATATCTAATAATGACTTGTTTGGAGAAATTCCGAGCAGCCTTGGAAATTGTCTTTCCATGGAGACCATTGAATTGCAATGTAATAATCTTCAAGGAACCATTCCATCATCTTTGAGTACTTTGAGAGGCATTAGGTACTTGGATATTTCTCGTAATAATTTATCCGATCGAATTCCTGAATATTTAGAGAACTTGTCACTCTCATTTTTGAATCTTTCATTTAACAACTTCGAGGGTGAGGTTCCAATTAGTGGAATTTTCAGAAACCACAGTAAATTTTCCATAATTGGAAACCGAAATCTTTGTGGTGGAATCCAAGAACTTCAACTCCCGTCGTGCCCCATGAATCTGTCAAGGAAACAAAAAATGTCTCCGACTATCAAAATCCTTATAATTGTAGGTGGAACATTTTTCATTATAACAGTTCTCGTTTGTGCATTTCTGTGGAGAAGAAAATCAAAGAGAAGAAAAAGTTCTGAATCTTTTCTAAAAGGCGGGTTCTTGAGAATTTCTTACAAGGAACTTCATAAAGCAACAAATGGATTCAATAGTGAGAACTTGATCGGTGTGGGAAGCTTTGGCTCTGTCTTCAAAGGAGTTCTTGAGGGAAATGAAAAGCCTATTGCAGTGAAAGTACTTAACTTGCAACAGAAAGGAGCCGCAAAAACTTTCCTTGTCGAATGCAAAACTATGAAAGAAGTTCGACATAGAAATCTCATGAAGATCTTGTCAACATGCTCGAGTATGGACTTCAAAGGCAACGATTTTAAAGCTCTAGTTTTCGAGCTCATGCCTAATGGAAGTTTGGATGGTTGGTTACATCCGACTGTAGATCAGGAAAGAGTTCTAAGCTTTTGCCAAAGATTGGATATAGCAATTGGCGTTGCTACTGCACTGGATTATCTTCATCACTACAGTCACACTCCTATTGTTCACTCGGATTTGAAACCGAGTAATGTTCTGCTAGGTGAGGACATGACTGCCCATGTCACGGATTTTGGCTTGGCCAAGTTTCTTAATAGATCCAATGATGATCCAAGTCACAATGAGATGAGTTCTGTGGCTATCAAAGGATCTTTTGGATATATTCCACCAGGTATGACTTCCTCGAGTCTCTTAAAAGCTTATGTTTGGTATGTGAATCTACGCAAAGGAATAAGAAAGGAAAAGAAAAACGAGAAGTAAAATTGTTTCCCCAGCATTTTACACCACTCGACGTTAGACATCTTTTTCTCAAAATCTTATATAAAAATTCAAGAAAAGAGAAAAAATTTGCTTACAAGATACAAATTTTTAAGTTCATTTTCGCTCTTTCTATTTTCCTTCCTATGTTCTTTACTCCTCAATGGTTTCTTTACTTTTCCCTCTATATGTTCTTTACTCCCCAATGGTTTATTTTCTTTTCCCTCACTATCTATGAATCAAACAAAGCCTTAGTTTTCTTGAATTCTCTTAACACTATCATCAATCCATTGTTCTAATGATTTCCTAATCTGTCTCTATCTCTCTAAATTGTTGTAGCATCAGGTTTTGTTACAAACCATATTGTAATGCCTTGACTTTATCAGCCATACTTGAAGTGTTTTTTCTTATTACATTGCTTTTGTTTGGTTCATGAAGTTTTACAAAATTATAAAAAAATAATAATAATAATAACAATAAATAAATAAATAAATAAATAAAAACACTAGTAATTAAACATATTTTTCTTGATTCAATTACTGAATAATATAGAAAGGAAAAGAAAGTATATGTGATGACATCAAACTAAGGTTTTCAAGTTTTATGCAATTTATTCCTTTTTCTTCATTATCTGCTATCCTATGAAATTTTTTTAAGTCCATGGCTCATCAAATTTTGTATTTTGCTTTGAATTCTTTTAATATCTCTTTAGTCTACTAAGATTTTTTTTTCTTCAATAGTATAGTTTGATTGGACATGGCTTCCATAATCAAAAGCACATAGCTAACATTTCACATGTTAAGTAGAATTGCTTCAATATTAGTGACCATGAAAAAAAAATAATCTTACAACTAGTAAACAACCCTTAGTTTTCTTTGAACTCTCTGATACTATCATAACCATTTCTTTTAATAACCTTCCCAACAATTTCCTAGTATGTCTCTCTCTATCTATATACATGTATTTATGTGCATATATTGTAGAGTATGGGATGGGACTAGAGGCGTCAATGGAAGGGGATGTGTACAGCTATGGGATTATGCTACTAGAGATAATAACGGGAAAGAGACCGACTGATGAAATGTTCAAAGATGGCCGCAATCTTCGTGCTTTTGCTGAGAATGCTTTGCCTTACCACGTGTTTCTGATTGCTGATCCTCAACTATTTCCTGATGGTATAAGCCAAGAAGACCCCAACAACCAAAATGAGATAACAGTGAGACTTCAAGAATGCCTGAACTCGCTTGTTAGAATTGGACTCACTTGTTCTTCAAATTCACCGGATGATCGTATGGACATCAAAGAAGTTGTCACCAAAATCACTGCGGTCAAACAATTGTTTCTTGGGGTTGATGCTTACTCACCAAAGGACCTGAAATTTGCAGCACGACGTTTAGAGCCGAGAATTTTCTAATTTTATCTGTCAAAGTAATAAGGTTGTAGTCTATTATAGTTTTAATTTAATACAACAGTCATCTTCCATATGTCCTTGTGTTGCTTCCATTGTTTGCCATGAGTTGGACATGGGTTATCAAATGTGGTAGGTTTTTTGTGTCATCACTCATTAGGGGCGATGCTACATTTTAATGAGTGACAAATTTGGTAAATTCATATCTATATAGTTAGTGATATGCTTTGACAATTATTTTTTTCCTAAGCTGACCCCACTAAAATAAAGGGGAAAAAAAAGTAAAAGAGGGGTGTCAAATTTTTAATCTAACGAGGTTCACACAGGCCAAAGTGGGTAATCATCGATTCATGTGTTCAAACATATGGGTAATCAATGAATGAATGATTGCTTGGTTCCACACATTGAAAAATATGTAGTAGAAGTCATAAGCAAAGAGCCTATAATGCAATATTTTCAATATATTAAAAGTTGTCCAAGATGATTATGAAAGGTGTCCTTTAGTCATCTAAACTATTCTTGAAGGAACTCAAGGAATTTGTTACTTTAACTTCTCGTGCTACTGAGAATGAATTGGATCTCACAAATCAAGTGGATCTAAGACGATCCACAAAACCTCAGAGACCACCTAAAGATTCATATGCTAATGAGTTTGTGGGAGACCATTGGACACTGATGCGATGTTCAAAAGCCTGTTATCTTGATGATACTAAGGTTGTTGCAATTAGTGGGTACGTTGTATAAAGCTTCTCAAGCAAATGGGACCATTGGACACATCTTCTTAGTGGGTCCATTGGATGAAGCTTCCCAAGTGCTGAAGGCTACTAATGCAGGTAATGAATATATATCAGTCTGGTTCATACTTAGACTAGTGAGGAGGAAGATAGCTGAGTGCTGCACATGGGCTTGCTGACTCTGGTAGCCTCTCTCCTGAGGCTGGTCAACTTATGACTGATGCTTCTACTGGTGCCAGGTTCGGATTGGCTACCCAGGACAATTTTTTATTGGCTGATGGGTGACGTGGAGACTCTTCTCCTTCCCATACGCAAGGTCGACATCTTTTTAGTTTAAACCATGCCTTTTTGGGCCCCACAGATGATATAGAATTACCCAAATATGAAAATTTACGAATTTTTTATCCGAAGCTTCAAAATGGAAGGAATATATCCTGACCCATCACTGTTTCAACTTATTTCCCAAACCCATTACCTTTTTAAAAGTCGCAACTTCAGCTAACGATTTTAGACAAAAACTTTCCACCTTGAAATCGTTACTTCAAGTAACGACTTTAGTCAATATAGAAATCGCTATTTAAAGTAACGACTTCAATAGATATCACTACTTGAAGTAACGACTTCATTAGCAGCTAAAATTCCCAGTAGTCTCCATTTTAGCAGCAGCTCCCTGCAATACACAACCAACCAACATATTTTTATTTTCAGAATTCAGTCACCAAGCATAATAATCCAACATTATCAACATACTCAATCCACTAAGATGTGTATTTGTAAAAAGCAAGAGAGAGAGAGAGAGTGGGATAGAGAGATAGTGGAAGAGAGTGGGAGATAGGGAGTGGGAGAGAGATAGAGAGAGAGTGAGAGAGAGAGATAGAGAGTAGGAGAGAGATAGAGAGATAGGTGCGAGAGAGATAGAGAGTGGGATAGAGAGAGATAGAGAGAGTGGGGATAGAGAGATATAGAGAGAATGGGAGAGAGATAGAGAGAGTGGCAGAGGAGATAGAGAGATAGGTGCGAGAGAGATATAGATTTACACAATAAAAGAAATTATATATATACAAATGTGCAATTATTTGTTTATAATACATCAAAAAAACAAATTATTGTTGTAGAACCTATGGACTATCTTTGTTTATAATGTGTCCCACACCACAGAACCTTCACTACAAGAAATATGACTTTTAGTGGCGTAAAATATTTCCACTAAATCCTAAATTTTTGTCACTAAAAGTTATAGTGGCAATAAAAATGGTTGCCACTGTGATGCCACTAATTGTAATGTGACTAAAACTTTTTGTGGCAATATTTACTTTATCGCCACTAATGTCTAGATGTTTAGTCACAATTTAAAACTTATAACAAAATCAAAATCTTTTTGTGGCAACCATATTATCATCACTAATAATCAAACTTTTTGTGGCAACAAAATGTAGACACTAAAACATTATTTTAGTGACAATAACTAGTATCACTAAATATTATACCTTTTGTGACTCAAAACATGTTGCCACTAAATGGACCTTCAGTCACAATATGAGTTGTGAGTATTCTATGTAAGTATCCATTTAGTTCACTTACAATCACAATCCTCCACAGTTTAGTGTCAATTTTTAGTTGTCAGACTTGTCACTAAATAACAAACTGGTGATGATTTCATATTGCCACTAATTGTAGGTCTTTTCCCAAATATATATACTGATATACAACAATGTCCTCCAAAATTTGTCACAAAAAAAATTAATTGCAATTGATACCCAAGTGACTACATAATATGGTTGGTGCCCAACATTCAGAAAGGTCAAACAACTCAACCTCACTAAATCCAATGCATAGTGTCATTACAAAATAGCTTAAATTCATAAACAACCCAACAGGTTTTTGTACAAAATTTTCTAATCAAAAGGCCTATAAATATAAAAATTCAAGTACCAAAAATTCATAATTACAAGGCATCCAAAAATACATACAAAAATCTCCTGATTAGTAGGCCTTAGAACATTCAAAAAAAAGAAGTCACAGTCATCATCACAAGGCATCTAAATAGACAAAAGGAGTAGTCAGAATATAGCCTTAGAGTTTTACAAAAAGGATCCTGTTACATAGTTTCCAGATATGTAAACTTCAAGCCTCTCCAACCTACAAATAAAACAAATGGACTTTATGTTAGTACTGCATTCAAAATGCAATATGTGAAATCAAACTAATGTTAAACTTGCTACGAATTAGTATAAAGTAAGTAAACCAAAAATTTCTAAGTTGCATCATGGCATAATCTAGAAATTTCAACTCAATAAAATAACTAAGGACTTGCTACCTAAAAGGAGGCAGAATGTATCTGGCTTGATTGCTTAAACTGATCAAGCATAGTAGCAAATTGGGAGTGGATTGCAGCTTGTACAGCTAACTGGGAAGAAAGGCACTCTAATCTTTTCACCATATCACTATTCTCCTTTTCCAACAATTCCAAACGCCCCCGGTCTGCCTCGGCTTGCCTCCTAAACTCTCCATTCTCCTTTTCAAGTTGTGCATGGTGGTTTTGTTGACTTCCTCCAGATGGTGTAATCATAGGACCAGCTCCGCGACCGCGTATCTGTCCAGATCGCTCCGGTCCAAGAACTTGCACAAATCTCTCATCCTCAGTCATTGTAGTAACACCCTCCTCTACAGGGTGAGATTCTAAGCTTTTAAGTTTTTCCTACATTAAAAATATTCGTAAGAACCTTTGCCCAAATGAATCCATAGGTTTTGTTGTTAAAAACAAAATGGTTCAAGTGTTGTCAAGTCCGCTTTCACAAAGCAATGCAATTAGTTACATTCAAAATATATTGAGATCTACTCAATAGGAAACAAATTTAAGAGAAGCTAAAGTATGTGCAACTAGTAGCAAAATAGTCCTACATGTAGAGAAAAGTAGTTACTCACCATTGATATCTACTCAAGTTGCATCCTAAAGCTTAATTACCAAAAGTTTGACAAATAAGTAACTTACATAGACTTCTTGCGAAGCTTCATCCACTCATTTCTTCTTATTTTTGCTAAATCGTGTCAAGTACCACAACAAAGTTCTTGTTGGTTCCTCTCCTGTTCCTCGATCACGCTGTTGTTACATGAACTAGTGCATATGTCATTTTCATTAGATACATTTATCATACTATTCACCGGAAACTAAAAATACATTGAGCTTACATGAGCATAGCTAGTCCTGGCAAATCCCTTCGTCCCAGCAATGTCACCAATCTTTTGCTTTTCCCTACTCTTTTTGTTTCTCTCGCTAACCTTCTATGGCATTTGAAAAGGAAAAAAAGACAGTTGTAAATATTTAAGTAGAAATATGCATTGAAATTGCAAATTACCTTAAACTCATCAGATCCAAAATGCTTGACAAGATGCTCCCAGTCATTTTGAGTAATCCCTGATGGGCGATTTAACAATCCCATCTCGCTAGTATCATGTACAAGATAGTGTTGTTTGTGCAGCCTATAACAGTACGACCTGTATTGAGTGTTCAATTGCCTATGAATAGCAATTTGGATGTGAGGTTCCTCATGGAGATCAAATTTTTGCAGCAATGACAAATTAAATAGACAAATTCAGCAAAGAAAAGTTATCAATTCTGGGTCTATGTAACAGTTTCGTTTCAATCCAAGCAAATCCTGAGTTATGTTTCCAATTCTTATTCCAATCCCAACAATGAAAATCTATGAATTCTTGTTTTCATTCAAGTAGTTTATAACAAATCCATGCCATATTGTGTACAAACTCGTTTCCAAATGTTTCAAATATACACAATAAGTTATTAATGTAGTATACATGATACTACCCATGTGCGCAATCAAAGCAAGGAATAAATCAACCAAAACAATATGCAAAAAACAAACAGAAGATGTTAACAATGCATAAAATAACAAGATCTAGAATGATGAAAATATTTATGTATATAAACGTAAGACACTGACCACGATTCAAACAAAAAATAAGTAAAATAGAACCAGCAACAAATTCCAAAGCCCTAACACCAACAACGAACAAGAATACCTAGCTGAAAAAAAAAACAAGCACATAGCCCGGCCATTATAAGAAGATTCTAACAAACTGAATTAGTTTGAAGGCATGGCAACGCTGTCAACACAAGATTAAGGTCCGAATCCCCAAGTTTTAAAAGAACAACATCAAGTGTACCCAAAAAACGACTAGAGTTACAAACTAAACCACTTATAAGGTCAACATCGTAAGCATAAAGCATTGCAGTCCGATAAACACCACAAAAAAGTGATTCTAAATTAACAGAATTGAGGATAAAGGACGTACTCTCAATGATTGCCACATTTTCTTCTTATCATCTTCAGGAATGGCCTTCCATTTGTCATAACGGAGTGGAGCCATTTGTCTCACAATAATACCTGATTCAGTTATTAGCGCTTGAGAATTTTTGCCAACGGCTCGCAAAAGATAAAGTGGGATGTTCACGGCAAGCTTTTCTTCCGCACGCCTCTTCTTTCCAAGTGCAATACCTCTGGTCTTGCCACGTCCTCTCTTCATAGATGTTTCAGTCCCTGTTCAATTCATGACATTTTTGTAAACACAAGTTTTTGTATGTTTTGAAATAAGCCACACAACAAGAACCTTGGTTAACAAACCAATTTTGGCGATGCAAACATTCTCTATAGTCGGTGGTGACTCAACCCTGGTGGAATTTGAAAGCCCATTACTTAAAGTATGCTGCCCTGTCTCTAAGGATTGTTGCAGTCCAGCTCTGCCTTGGTTGCTTCCGGGTCGAACTCTACCTGCCATAAGACTAACATACAATACTTGCATTAAGTAAATTACCCATTTGTGCTTACATTGAATATTCACTTATGCAAAGCAAATATACACACACACACACACACACACACATGTATATATGCATATGCGCAAAACTAAAAAAAAGTAGGTTTGATAAAATATAGTTCGATTTGAAGTGAGGGCTGTAATCAAATGCTAGAAAAATGATAACAAACATTAACAATATGATACAAAAATAAGTACTATATAAAATAACTAAATAGAAGAACACAATTTTTTTTTTGGAACAACACAAAATGTTATTAAAATGCCAAAAGTCCATAACAGTACATCAATCAAATAAGACCTTCAAATGGAGAATATGATAAAGAGATTACAAACAAAACCAACTCAGAATTTTACTCATTCTAAAATCTTAATTAGTTGTATTTGAACTTTTGAAGTGAGCAATGTAGCTAAAAGCTAGTAAACTAATAACTAGGAAACTGTACAATAGACCAAGTAATAAGATTCTGCTGATCTGGTCTGTCCGAAGCTTTGATTCTCATAGAGAGGAAGCCTTGGCAGATTCTGCAGCAAAGGCAAATGTAGTCAGATCAATGCCTTCTTTGGCTTTTATTGTAACAGTGGTACATAGAATTCAATGATCTCCAGCTCCTATGATGAACTCTTTGGTCTCATGGCAGTTGTTTATATGGGTAATATTGAAAGGCTAATCATGGTTGGTGGAGATTCTGTTTAATTCTTTTTTCCTGGTTGGGTTTTTGGGGCTGTTTTTTGTAGGGTTTTTGGGGGTGTCTGATGGCTTGGCTTGGGCCTGTACACTTTACTTGGCTATGGGCTTAAGTTGTAATTACAATTTCATGAATACAATGGCTGTTCAAAAAAAAAAAATAGACCAAGTAATAACTTCTTATAATAATTGAAAATACACCAAATAGACCGACTGTAATATAATATGGTGTTACTACTAGCAAGATTTTGTGTTTTACTATAATCTTTAAATCACTCTAGTAAAACAACTACTAAGGATAGAATCCTTGAGCAAAACACCTTGTCATGGAATACAAAATGTTTAAAAGAGTTATTTCCACTTGCTTGTACCACACCAATACAGTACAATCAATATCATTAAAAATCCATGCCATCCACCCTTGCCCAAATTAGTGAAAAAAATTCAAAACGCGCTCGGCAAATAGTCTTCCTAAAACAAATACAGTTAATTGCAAGGGGAGAAGCAAATTAGGGAAAGAGGCTTGGTTGATGTTTTAGAAAAGAAAAAAAAAAGAAAAAAAAAAAAAGAAGCCGGCATAAATTGTTTTGATGAGGTGCTGCCGAGGGGGCTGGAGCTGCTTTCAATTTTGGTGGATAAATAGTTGGCTGGCTGAATATTCTAGGACTCATTGGCATGGTACAAGGCTTGTTTGGGATTGGACCTTATGTCAAACTACTATAAAGTCTTATGGGAATATTTATAGTGCAGTGTTAGGATGAGTACAAAGTGTGCTGGAAAAAGGGTATATAGTGTCAACATTGGTATTTGTATGTTGTCCTCTCTGAGGTTACAAGTTCACAAAGTATAATGTTATTGATGGGGTTGATGTAGTAATCATTATCTAGGGGCTTTGATCCATATTGTGAATTTTATTGTTTGATTGCGTTAAGGTGTTGTACCTAGTGTATTGGGTTATTTGAATTCTGGGGGTGTCTAGTTAGTGTCTTCTTGCTTCTGTACTAAGAGATTGATTTTGGGGGGTTTCATTAAGGTTTTGTTGGAGTGCCTTGGTTTTTGTATCTTCTTTGACCTTTTTGGTTATCTAATAAAAATTTGTTGCTGTTCAAAAAAAAAAAAAAAGGGCAAAGCAATTAAGAAAAGAAGGTCATTATTTAATACTATCTTTGATATCATTTTTTTTTTTTGACAGACTTTGATATTACTTTCACTTCCCTAAAAATGAAAAGAAAAACAAGTCATTCAAATTCAAGCCTCTAACAATATTGTGTCACAGAAAGTCTAAGCAACTAATTTTTGAATTCTCAAAGCAATTACCACATGCACTTGTATAAAAAGAAGTAGAGAAATAAAAAAAATTAAAAATAATAAAGAAGTATATGGGATTTCTTAATTTCTTATATTTTTTCAGCCAACAAAAAAAAAATTTATTTCACTGACCCAACAAACAACAAGAACACCATTCAAAAGTCTACACCAAAACTGCTAAAAATCTACAGAAATAATACTTAGACGCTTGTAAAAAAATCACAACAAATGTAATATACCCACAAGGTATCTTGTACAGAAGTAAATGGATTTTTACGAATTTTACAACCTTTCAAAGGAATTTATACAAAGAATATTTGAATCGTTGAAACATAGTTGAAAAATAAAAGTATACACATCAGTCAAAGAATATAAAAAGGAGGAGGCAAGAGCAACTTACATTCCAAAAGCCACCTATTGTATTCTCTTCAATGTGATAGTGAAACACCTACAATCAAACATAAAGAGTAGTTTAAAAAAAAAAAAAGATAGAGAGACCCAGGTGAGTTCATAATGCAAGTTAGCTATGTATAGGTAATGGGATCTTCTATGATACATCCAAGTGATTTAGGATGTATTAAAAAAATCCCAATTTAGGTCCCAAAATATTGTAGTTGGGTATCAAAATGTTGTAACTTTGATAGACACTTTGGGTTTTAAAAGCAAAATAGGTTTTAAAGTAACAACATTTTGGGACCTAACTACAACATCTTGGGAGCTAAAGCATTAATATGCATGAAATATCCTACACCATTTAACGTATCATAGAATTTCCCATAAGTAATAGTATACATATATCTATCTATCTATATGTGTCTATGTATAATTATAGACTTGCGTTTGTAGATTGGCTTATCTACATGAGATGATAATTGACCTAGAGTTAATTTTTTTTTTTTTTGGGAAAAGTAGATATTTTATTAATGTTACACCCAAATACCAAGCCAAGGATCCCCAAGGTTACAATCATAAACCCTACAAAAATGTCCCAAACCTTCACTTAGGACTTTTATCAAACACATGGCTTGCCAAATACATACACACATCTGTATTGCAAGCCCCAACTTATAGACATGGCTCCCAAATCCACTCAATAGTACAGTAATCTAACAATGCCCACCCTATCCTTCACTAACCAAGATATCACAATCCAAAAGCCCACATTTTACATCAAAGGGTAATTGAACGGAAGCAACTATCCTATAAGAACACAAAGATAAATATATGGTATTCACAAAAGTAATTGATTTTCCCATCTAACCCCAAAATCAATTATGTCAAATTATGGGCAGATTTTAATCCAAAAAAAAAGGGGAGGGGAGAAAGAAGATGGACCCAATATAAAAGAAGCCAACCCAATAAGCCTTCAAAAAGTTTTGACTACCGAAATGTGGTTCGATGAAGAGAGGTTATTGGTCTGTGAGGCGAGAAATTGAAGTTAATTGAGGGAAAGAGAGAACAATTGAGACTGTGCACAGTGGTGGGTCTGTGAAGACAAAAATTGAGGGGAAGAAAGCTAAGGTTTCAGCACTTACCCAAGAATCCGTCCGAAGTATTTCCCTCCCGACGGGAATCCACCGTCGAAGGAGAGACAGAGAGTGCGCCGGATCAAGGGAAGTAGATGATGCCCACCCAATTTGCAAGGTGAGAGAAGATCGTGATTAGAAAATGGGTTTAGAATAATGTAGAAATCATATATATATGTACTAGTAAAGTGAATAGTTTTGCTCAATACTACGTCGTTTCATTGTTTATCTTGACTTTTACTCTCAACATGCTTTTTTAGTTATCACAAAAAGAGTCCTAAATCAGGCGCCAAAATGAATTTTGTTCCAGCCAGCACCCGCCAATAAAATTACTCACGCCAACTTCAAATTGTCACTGAAAAAAAATTATTAAATATATTATTGTGACAACTTCTTTCTACACCACTAAAAGATGCTTTTAGTGACAAAACAATAGCTGCAAAGGAAAACTTTGCCACTAAATATCATTTTTCTTGTAGTGCTTCTTCATTCTCTTAGGGCTACCCTCTTCCTGTAGTGGATCCTCCACTAGTGGAACCTCCTTATGCGGGTGGATGTCCTGCGATACCCCTCTCCTGCCACGACGACCTCTACCCCTAGCATAAATGTGACGTACAAGAGGTCGTCGCTGAGACTCGGCCTGTGTCAAACCCCCATCCTAAGACTCGGCCTGTGTCAAACCCTCATCCTGTGTCTCTGCCATGGGGGTATCATGTCTAGTCGTCACTCTCGCCTCCACATGCATTTCCTCCGCCTCTACCTGCGTCAAACTCTCCAGCATTGCCTAGAACTGTGAAGTTCGAGGTGGTGATATAGGATCATGTGGAGGCAGGATCGACGATGACGACGGTGCATCTGTATATGTGCACTGTGGGATGGAGAAGTCACAGATCGGAGATATACGGAACACAGAGTCCCCTTGGAGTGAAAGGCCTATAAATGTCGGTCATATCATCATATGCATACACAGTAGGACCCTAATCATGTGGTGTATGTGGCTCAGACTCAGAGTGTGTAGATGGGTCTGTCTGCTCCTGAGAATAAAGATGTGTTTGAGGCTGAGGCTGTGGCCGTAGCTGTGGCTGAGGGTGAGGCTGAGGCTCTGAGACGCGGGGCACGAATACTGTGGAAGATGGAATAGCCCCGTTGAAACGTCGATCCTCATGAATAGCCTATAATGAATGCTCACTAATAGTACGAATCTCCTCTAATGCCGCCATCACCTCTAGAGGGACAGAATGAGGGTCGTCTACTGATAATCTAGCCAACACCGATCGTGCAACCTCATACACACGAGTCACACCATCCTCTTGAAAAAAAATTGGAAGTTTAATGAAGTGAAGTTATTTTATGGCATGTGCAGGATGGAAATTTAATATTTTGTACAATAAGGAAAACCTCTCACCAGAACGCCGTGAATTGTACCGACTAGTTGGAAGCCAACTGTCGGTGGATCTCTGACTGGTCCAATCAGTCTACAGGTAATGCAACTATACCATCTCATATATGGGATTGAGGCAAGCATATGAGCTGCATCTGGAATACCTACATTAACATGCTACAGACGATTGTCCCAGAGCTCAACATACTCCCTATGAAAGTGACTCCAGTCGGTAGTCGCATGATCACGTCGATCAATGCGATGTAATGTCGTCATAGTGTTACATGGCTCTAGGACTACTTGCCTCATTCCGAACTGTCTCATCACTCTGTCGGGATGATGCCACTCAACCACGGCGTACATGATCAAAGGACATCTGGCCATCAATGTGCCTTGCCCAGCCCGACAATACTGAGGTAACGAAGTGACTAGCTCAGCACTGTACGGATGCCGAATCATCTATGAAAACAATATATAAAAAATTAGCAATTTCAACAATAATGCAAATCACGGTTTAACTCTGTCATTATTTGCCTGCTCGGGCCTTATCTGGTCCTACTGGTCCCGAAAGTGACGTTGGACATGAGTAGGCACATCCCGAACTGAGAATCGGGTCATCCACCTAAAGTAATGACAAATTTGTTAGAACTTAAATGAATGTGCGAGTAATGAATAAAAAATAATGTATAAAACAATGTAAGTATACCTACAACCCAATGGACCATCTTCTGGTACAGTTGCTGGTAAGGAGACTGGTCGGATATGGGTCAATCTCTTCTATGCCCAAAACTGCGATTATTAATAATTAAGTTAAGTTATTTATGATAGACTGAACAATCATAAAATATGCGTAATTCACAGAATTGACATAACATATAACCTGTAAAAGTATAAGCGGGCCGGATATCTCAACTGCGGTACGATGAGAGGCAGCACACAACTTACAGTATAGATATGCTAATGCTGCACTACCCCAGCTGTAGCCAGCATCAAAGTGTCGTAGATGTGGTAGATATATGAGGCTAACCTTGTTCCCAGACTTGTCTGGGAACAACGACCCTCCTATCAACATCATACAACAACATCGAGCCATCTGCTGAATAGTGCCGTCGTCGGCATGCTGGGTGATCTGGGCTGTGAAATGGTCCTGTATCGTAGTCAGTCGCAGTGTCGATCCAGAGATAGTGGCTAGAGGTAACATGAAATCGAGCAACTCCTAACATAGCTCCTGCCACTGCTCCTTGGAGCGTGACGAATCAGTACTAGTAACTGCACGGCCATCGACTGGTAGGCCCAATAGAATGCCGACGTCTTGCAGCGTGATCGTAGTCTCATCGATAGGTAGGTGAAACATGTGTGTCTCAACACGCCACCTCTCTACTAGGGCAGTGATCAAACCCCAATCGTACTGTACAAAGCCCAGTCTATATGTACCGTAGAACCCGATCTGTCTGATATAATCTAGTATGCGCTGATCTGGATTAGGACCTCGCCGTAAAACAGCCTCAGAGTGCCGGCAGTGAAGCTCACTCAAGATCTCACCATCCTAGATGGCGGATGACCGATGTGCATCCTGTGATGACAGTACTGAGGGATCCTCAGGGCCAGGATGTACATCTATGGTAAATAGGCTATTCAAACATGATGGTTAGTCAACAAAATGATGAGTAAATTTAATGAAGTGCCAACATGATATTAAACAATGGTTCATTTAAATATGTTAAACTAAGTGGTGAAAAAAAAGTTAAAGCAGTGACTTGTCGCATCAACTGCTGGGCATCAGACCCAGTGACTTGTCACATCAACTACTGTGCGTCAGACCCAGTGACTTGTCGCATCAACAGCTGGGCATCAAACCCAGTGACTTGTCACATCAACTGTTGGGCGTCATGGCATGTGATATCCCATGGTCTACATATACTGTGGTTTTAAGATTTAATGTGATATCCCAAGCATTCCTTCTTCTCCTTCTTCTTCTTCTTTACTGCATCATTTTTTAGTATGGCAAACATGTATACACCTACGTACCACCACAATTTTTTTTAAAAAAGGATACTGAGTATTGAAGAGAAGGTTGTTCTACTAGAAGCACTCATGGATTTTGCTACTCCGGAATGAAAACATGAAGATGGTTCATTTAAATATGTTGCTTTCGAAGCTTTGGAGACCGTCTTTGCTAAGAAAATCCTTGGATGTGATCTTCCAGCTTATGCCATTGCGATTGAGGTTTGGAGCTGGCAGAAGGAACATGAACTCCTTCAGGAGTTGTTAACGATGAGAGGTGTTCATTTTACTGAACAAACCTGGCTAGAAGTTCCTGACCAGACTTGGTATGAATGGTGTGCTAAGGTTAGAACCAAAAACTCTCACGCTTCCATTTCAATTGTTATGATCATATGTATCTTATGAAAATTGTTTTCATGAATTATACGTGTAGAAAAGCTATGATAGTACTGCAACATCGTTGAGGTACTCTGCACATTATCGCTATATTAGATGTTGTTATATCTTTAAACTGCTACTGGTCACTGGCTCGACAAATGAAAGTGGTGTGGGCCCGTCAAATGTTGCCAACTCATCTGGAAATGAAGCGAGTAACAACACTGAGGAAATTCTACGGAGGTTGAAGCGTTGAATGCACAATTGTTATTTACTAGGATGTTTGTATTAGTTATCTAAGGACTTTGTTTTTTATCTGTCTGATGTTTACTAAGTTTGTAATAGTTAACTACGAAGTTTGTAGTGGTTATATAAGGAGTTTGTACTAAATAAGATTTTCATTTCCAATTGTACATTACATAGTCACAACAAGCAGGTACATATTACAAAGCAATCCATTGCTTAAACACAACACTGAATATTATACTGCATTAGATGACCTAACTTGACTTCGTTGTTGGGGGTATCGTCTCCTGTCATGGCCTTGTTGATTGCATATTCCATATTGATAAGTAGCCCTACCCCCCAGTATCTTCGATAACATTGTCTTCCTCACCCCCACTATACTCGTCTGCATGCACATCTTCTTCATCCGAGTTTTCTAGAGTCAAGTTGGTGTCCATCCCTCTGTGTGCCTAATCATGACCATATCTGCAATCCTTTGAATCGAACTGCATATGAATTGGCCATTCTGAAATAATGTCTTGCATCGGACTCCTGTATTCAGTCTGACTATTTTGCAATGGATTTGAGCAATCCACATGTTTTGTAGACGTGGAAGGCAATAACCCCTGTACAATTGGGTTTGAGCTTTCGCCTTCTTGTGTCAACAGAGAAGTGTACGGCCCAATCCAGTCATCTAATGTTTGATGGGCCTCGGGAAGATTCTCTGTCTCGACATATAGATCCATAGAGTTTATAGCTGTATTAGTAGATGCTGTTTCTAGTATTACTTGCAGACTTTCGTCATCATTTACTTCAAACGGTATAAACTTGGAAACTTGATATCCAAGAACGGACGGAAACCTACAAGTGAACTTCAAACAAACACTTTTTTGATGAACCCCATTTTCTTGCAGACGTTTCTAACAAGTTCAGTGTATTGAGTGTCCATTCTCAGGTGAATGAAACTTTGACAATTGCTATCGTAGAATAGACCATCCGCTTCAATGCACATGTTCCCCCCACCCCACCGACCAATACAGCATTATAGTCACAACACTAACCATTTTAATACCTTCACATTTGTAAATTCAAGTGTAAGTAATCAATAGTCCATCGTGTCGTTATGTGTGTGAGCATTACAATCAAGTTTTGGGTGGCGATAAAGGCACCTTCATTTTTTAATTAGAGTGGAGAGAGTTTTTTCCTCATTTTTTTGACTTCATTAATTTTGAGAAAGAATTGTACTTTTCTATTGAAGTGTACACAGATAAAAAGTCAGAGAAGAGTAAAAATAATATGATTATTAAAGAAGTCATTATTTCTACTGGGCATTGCTCTTTTCCTTATCTTTTCTAAGTTTAATGTATATAAATTCTGATCGAATGGAATCTCAACCACCCTAACAATGTTTCTGAGATGTAGCATAAGGACCATTTCCCTTTTCTCAACTACCCTAACAATTTTAATGGGTATTTATTAGGGCAAGTAAAATTATTCATCAATGTGTGTGTATATGTATCTGTGTGTGTATAAGTGAGGTGCCTTTACTCAAATTGGGGGAGCAATGTGTCACTGCGTCTGTATGTGTATCTGTGTGTGTATAAGTGAGGTGCCTTTACTCAAATTGGGGGAGCAATGTGCATCTGTGTGTGTATGTGTATCTCTGTGTGTATAAGTGAGGTGCCTTTACTCAAAATTAGGGAGCAACGTGTATCTGTGTGTGTATGTGTATCTATGTGTATACATTATGTTGCCTGTGTATATATATACATTATGTGTGTGTGTATGTGTGCATGTCTGTGTGTGTGTCACAAAGAGAGAGACACCTGAGAGAGAGAGATCACAGAGAGAGAGAGAGAGAGAGAGAGAGATCGTAGAGATTGCAGAGAGAGAGTTCGTAGAGAGAAAGAGTGATGAGAGATAGAGAGAGAGCAGATCTGGTGAAAGGAAGAAGAAGAAGAAGATGCGGGTTCAAGTAGCGAGTTTAATGAAATCGCTACTCCAAGTAGCGAGTTTTACTTTAATGAAATCGCTATTTGAAGTAGCGAGTTCTAGCCAAATTAAAGTCGTTATTTGAAACGAGTTCAAGGTGGAAAGTTTTGGTCTGAAATAGCTAATTGGAGTCGCGACTTCTAGAAAAGTGATGGGTTTGGGAAATAAGTTGAAACAGTGATGGGTCAGGGATATATTCCCCCCATTTTGAAGCTTCTGGTAAAAAAATTTGAGAATTTACCCTTAATTGTACATGATGTACATTAAACTGAAAAAAAAAATATGTGCATCAATATGTGGGTTAAGCGGTGCTTCCCACACACAGTCCTTACCAAAGTTGTGGGCCCAACGACTTCCTTAGCAGATGTGTCAACCAATTCAAACCAATTAAAAGAAGGATAAGTGGACTGAATTGCCTGAGCCCCTTGTGCATGATTTAAACTAAGCCATGTTGATCTAAGCACATGTAGGCAAGGCAGGAAACTAAAAGTGCCCACTACTATCACAGAATCAGGGTGTCAAAACACTCTTGTAGGATTTTTATCTGATCGTAAATTACCTTTTCCCTTGTTCATAGAACAATCACTAAGTTTTGGGAAAATGTTGGCCTCATTGATACTCTTGCTATAGAGCAAGGCACGCACTTCTTTAAATTCACTTCTAGATTTGCATTAGAAGTGGTGGTTGTAGGTGGCCCTTTAATTGTTACTGGGAAGCCTGTAATCCTCAGAAAATTGGAACCTCACCTGTCCATTGCAAAAGACAAAGTTTCCAAGATTCCTGTGTGGGTGCATTTCTTTAATAATCCGCTTCAATACTGGAATTCATAGGGGCTTAGCTACATAGCTAGTATGGTCGGTAAACCTTTCCATGTTGATAAGATGACTGATACACGTAGACAGATCACCTATACCAGAGTTTGTACTAAAATTGATGCCCAAGATGATTGGATTGCAAGCATTGATTTGGAAGCTGGGGGTATTGATTTGATTACCATTCAAATCGAGTACCAATGGACTCCAACTAGATGCACCATTTGCATGTTTTTGGGACATGATTGTAATAGGAAGACTCAGGCTCAGTTTGCCAATTCTAGGTCTGTGAAACATAATTCTTCCCAACAATGGATTTCGGTAAAGAAATTGCCGAACAATGTGAATGAAAATGATTGGCATATTGATGCTAGTTCATCAAGGCTCCATGGTTTATCATCGTCTGGAGCTCAATAGACTAAAATCATTAACTCCTTTAGTGAGTTAATTCCATATATGTATGATACTAATGAGCCGTGTCTCTTGTGGCGTTGTATTACCATGATAGCTTGGATACCCATGTCGAGGAGGATTCCATTCAGGTTGAAGATGATACTGAGATATTGGATAATAAGTATGATACATATTTTGTTAGCCCCATTTCTTCCAGGCAGAGGAAACGAGAAGCTAAAATGAAATTCAGTGACAGTCGTCCCAAGGGGCCGCCATAGATCTTAATAGTGTCTTTGGGCCATGTTATGTCGTTTGTTGCCCATCATCCATGATGTATCTTGATTCTATCTTTGAATGTGTTTTTGACTTGTATTTCCTCTTTGTATGGTAGGGATGGGGTTCTCTCTTTGCTTTTGGTGTATATAGTATCCCATCCCATGTCTGATTTTTTAATCTAAGGTGACCTGTGCTTGTTGTATATCCTGGGGTATGCCCTTGTATTCTTTGTAGATGTCGTTTGGCTTTTTCTTTTTATTCACCCTGTTACAAAAGTTTTGGCATCTCTACTGAAATTTAAGGTTGTTTAGTGCAATAATTAGAGCATGGGTAGCCAAACTTGACAAATGTTTTTTTTGGTAATCCAAACTTGAAAAATGTCGGTTCGAGAATCTGCGAGTAATTGGAAAAATAACGCTGGAAGATCTCTAGCCGGAAAAGAGACCTTCCAAAACATTAATAATGTTTTTTTGTACCCGACTTCTGAAGAGCATGAAGCCATTTTGACATTGTTTAGTTCCATCAATTAGCTAGAATAAGGTGTTGTGTTGAGGTCTTTTGCTTCAATTGTGTTGAGATTCAATAGAGATGAGAAAGGAGAACAAGAGTGAGTGTATACCCATGAATTTTCATTTTCTTTCATATTTTACTAGTGTTTGGAAAGTATACGAATTTTACGGTTACCAAAGCAATTATGCCATGTTCAACACAACCTCAGTATGTCCTCTTATATTTAAAGTGGTAGTTGTAGATGCAAGTGATGCAATTCAATTTGCTGGTTGGGTTACTCAGTATGCATTTTACATTTTGACTGTCAGGATTCGTAAGGGATAAATACACAATACTGCTTGATACACGAGAGAACATGCTGGAAACAAAGGTCACTGCACCGTGGATGCGATTTTTATGCCTACAGTGCTGAAAGAGGAGGTATTATGGTGATATCACCAACTAAATATTACACCTTGAGAAAGTGTGGTACACCCTGCTGATTTCATCCTTTTTTCTTTTTCTTTTTCTTCTTCTTCTTCTTTTTTATTTTATTTATTTTAAGGCTTTGTTAGTTTGCGGATTAAGAGAAGAAAAACAAAAAGGTAAGCAGAACAAGAAGGAAAACTAGTTTTCTCGTGTTTTCCTATATCCTTAAAATACATTAAGAAGTAAAAAAAATTCAAAAAATTATTGTAACTCGAGGAAAAAGGGAGGGAAGTGGCTCACAAAATTTAAATTTTTTTATTAATCAAACAAAGAAAAGTGTCGTCCTTTTCCATTCTCCCTGAACCAAACAGAGCCTAAAAGAATAGAAACTTCTATTCGCATGTCAACATACACTTTCCTCAGAGTCTGATAGGTTGAAAGGCATGTTGTAAGATTGATACATACTGATACAGGTACTCAGTTGAGGCTCTATCAAGCATTCCGGTGAAAACACTTTACTTCACTGAGAGTGAGAAGTACCTGGATGCAAAAAAAGTTTTACTTGACACTTTGTTTGGTCCCCCAAAGGAGGGAGTATATAGCCCATCCGTTCAAAGAACACTTAATCATATGGTGTTGGGGATATAATTGGTGATCAAACAATAAGCCTGGCCAAGACCTCTCCTTTTGTGTTTCACGACAATCACAAAACAATCACACGAACAAGACAATAGAAAAGCAAGCAAAAGGATTAAGCCAAAACTAACTCCTCACTATTGATAATAAACCCTACAAGACAACCAATCCCTCACCTTTCTCTCCTCTATTGTTTTTCCTCACTCTTTTTCTAGAGTCTCTCTCTTCTCTTAGGAAAATACAATTGTGTGAGATTCTATCTTTTCTCTCTAAGATTGGGATCACTATCCCCTATGGATTTGATCTGATAATTATAGTACTACAAATCCTAGTCCTATTGTTAATAGGAAACTATTTTTCTACAAGAAACCTAATAGGAATAAGAAACACTCTCATAAGGAAACCTAAACCTAATAGGAAACAAGTGTTTATACTACTGCTCCCCGTGCCCGCTCAGGCGGCTCGTGCGGGCGGCTCCCGCTCAGGCGGCTTCTCTAGTGGGTGACATTCCAGAATGTCCAGGATAGTTCTCTCGTTCCCCGGCCCGCTCGGGTGGTAACCGCTCGGGCGGTCATCACCTCCTCTAGTTTCTTGCTTTTCGTCTTCGTCTTCATCTTAGTCTTCGTCTTCTTATGAGGTTTTTGTCACAAAATCCAACAATCTTCACCTTGACAAAAATCTTATCACCATCATCACTTTCATTGTCCTTCGCGTTATTTATCAATCTTCATTTCCTCGTTGTCTTTGCCACCTCTCCATCATCATCTATGTAAACTTGTTATTTCTCAAATCCTCATCATCTGTGGATTTAAGAAACTTTGAAGCTACATCAAGGCCGTCGCCAACATCATCATCTTTATCATGGTAGTCGTCACCACCTTGGGCTTGGACTTTAGCCCAACATCTCGTCTCACCATCGCTATAGGAGCAACATACAAATGCCCAACATCTCTTTTCGTCATCTTCTTGGGAACATTGCACGATTGCCTAACTCTTCTTCTCGCCATCTCCATAGGAATGACTGTTACAACCCAGTGCTACAATAGCGAAAGTGGAGTCTGTGGCACGCTACCGAGGCTCTTCCTACTCAATAAAAGTTATAGCAGCGAAAAAAGAACTTTAAAGATAGTAACGAGTAGTCGCTCTTTTTGAAACAATACACCTGAAGTTAGTAAAATCCGTATAAATTTAAGAAATTAATTATATTTTGAAATGAATGAATTTATATTCAAAGGGGTGTCAAAGGTGTTCTAGGAACCAATCAAAACATTTAAATAAGTTGCGGATGGGGTATAAAAAGTTTTCATGCAGGGGTCATTTCGATCGGTCGAGATATCCCGTTCTACCGGTCGGATGACCCCTCGGCAATAATCCTTTACACCAGAGGGCACTTTGACCGGTTGAACTGTCCCCTTCGATCGGTAGAATGACCCTCTAACAGCAATACTTCTTGCACTAGGATATTGCCTAAGGTCAAGCGACCCTTGCGATTGTTAACTGCCTCAACATTAAATCAAGACATGAAGTCGACAAGTAAAACATTTCAAAACTTGAACTCTAGGTTCAGATTCATAATAACTGAACCAACCTATTCCATGTTTTCAATGTCAATACAAAATGTAGTTTTAGTTTACTCGAAAGTGATTCCTTACAAAGTTTGGAAACGGAATAAAACATACACAAGACTATTATCCATTTCTATTACAAGTTACAAAACAAATGAAATAGACGATTTGATTACAAAACTACGGGATAAACATGATGTAGACACCCCGATTTTGACCAAACGTCGAATTAAGGAGAGTGTTACCTCTAAGTCCGATGATGACAACGTTCGAACAAACCTAGGACTTCCAAAGATGATTCAAGCTCTTCGAAAGACTCTCTAACCTAAACAAAAAGCAAAAAGGGAAAAGAAAAGGAAGATGGAGGCAGAACGGCACTCGAGCCCTTTTGCGGCAGTCCATCAAGTGCCGCAAAAAATGAGTTTTTACTAAAAAAATGAACCGGGAACCGTACGGGCTAACGGATCGACACCCCGTTGGATACGAGTGAAATGTTCGAGCCGGGGGATACCCCTTTAGAGACTTCACAGGACATGGTCCGTTTCATCTTCATTAAAAAATTGCTCTTAACGAGAAAAGGGGTTCAAAACCTCGATTCCCTTACCTTGCCTTAATAATCTCTTTCGAGATAAAACTTAACAAGCAGTCCCTGGAGTTGTCTGCGGCATTCAATGAATGCCGTTCCGGCATTCAGTGAATGCCGCGTCGGCATTCAATGAATACTGTTCTGTCATTCAGTGAATGCTGCAACGGCATTTGCTGAGTGTCGCTTCCATATCCAGTGAATGCCGCATTTTTACAACAGACAGCTGGTATACAGCACGTCTTGTACTATCAAAAGGACGACTGAATTAGGGTTTTTGCCCCTAAAATGACTGAAATACCCCCTTTAAACTTGCCTATAAATAGAGGATGAATATCCTCTTGCACGTGGTTGAAAAAAATCTAGCTTAATCCTAGAGGATATACTCCAACTTAGTCTTGAAAAAGCTTTCTTAAACACAAATAGAAGTAGGCTTTGAGAAGGTTAAGGGGAGCATTTAAGTAGAATTAGAGTGGAAGAGCTTGATTAGTCTTTGGAAGTTCTCCAAAAATCACCAAGTTGAGGAAACTTTGGAGGTAAAGCTTTAAATCAATTAGTCTTGATTACATTCTAATCACTAAAATGCTTAGAGTCTTTGAATTTTCTTCTTCTTTTCTTTCTAATCTTTGAGATTCATAAGACCCTCAATGTCTTACTTGAATCCTTAGACCTAAAAATCCTTTGATTCTTTTGTAAGTTCATGGTTTACAAGAAGATTGAGGTTGATATTAGTACACTTGATTAATAAATCTAAACCTATTTCCATGGTTTAGGTTTGTTATGTGTAAGTCTCATGGGGTCTATCCATATTTCTTTGAGACTTACAAGACATGAACATCTTTAGTCTCCAATGACCATCAAATGGTACGAGAGCTAGCTTTAGACAAGCCCAACTCCATGGCTTATTTGTCTAAGTTGACAAGAATAAGATGAACTCACCAAATGTGCAGTGAGTTTACAATCTGTTTTTGATCGTAGGTTTTTAGTTGAACATCGAACTGTTGGAATGGAGTGAAACCAACGGGAGAGTGTTTATAACTCAAAGTTCTACCACTGTAATTGTTTTTAAAGGTAGTTTCATGTTTTGAGTGGTTTGATCAAGGGTTTTATGGAACAACCATAATCTGTCCAGAGTTTTAGAACAGTAACACTCTTTTGAAATAAGCAAATCAGAACCTTATTCAAGTACTTTTGACCCAAAATAAATTTTTCTAAGTAGGTTAATGTATTATGAAGCTACCCTAAAAAGAACAAATCATTTCTAATTTTTTTACTATTTTTAGAAAATCGTGAAAGAACTCTGGACAGAGGGTTGTAGAATCCTGAGTGACATCTTATTTTTGTCTAATTCCCGGAGATCTAACCGTTGAACTTTGATTTTCTTTTTGGGTTAAAAACTAGACACACAGAGGCATCTTGTGTCCAAAATTCATCAAGATCAAACGACGGGAACCATGCTTTTTATTTCTTTGAAGTTCTGATCTGCTCTCAGCAATTTTCAAAATTCTGTAACAATTTTGATCAATCTTATAAATAATGTCTTAGATGATATTTTCATGAGTTAAGGTTCAAACCATGTTTCAATAGTGATTATTTAAGCTTGAATCTAAGGTTTAAGTGACCTAAATCAATAAGTACTTCACGATTTCTTCTTGTTTATGTTTACATTCATCCATGTGACTTGACGTTCATAATTAGGATTCGTTTGCTTTAGGTTAATTACATTTGATAGTTTTAGGTTAGAGGCCTAGGATCATTATTCAATTTTACATGCTGTATATCATGTGGACTAACCCTTGTTTTGTAGCCCTGATGAGGTATGACTTTTTGACTCTCCCTTAGCCTAACTTTATTTTGATTTTATCGATTTTATGAGCTCATGCGCGACACATTAGAATTAGGATCTTGCCTTATGTGAATACATGTGATTAGAGACTATTTTCTAGTATTTTCTTTAATTTGTATGCATTGTACGTTTAATATCGCAACTGGATCCCCGGTAAGTTCTCTTTGTTCCCTTGCATATCATACTGCTTGCTACTTGAATTATGTGATTTTTTTTAATGATATTTTATCACTTGCAATCTTACACCCTTTAGACATGCTTTTGTAATGTATATTTATACATATGTATTAATTGAGGGCACATTTAAATTAATACTTTGATTAAAAGGATGTTAAGTTGAGGCCTATCGCGAGATTGGACGAGAAGGGGTGTTTTAGTCCGATGGGCTCCTTCCTTTCTCGTTCCATAATCCCCGGACCTAGTTTAATCTTTGGTTTTGCAAAAAGATCAGTTGCTTTAAAATAGGTTTCTTAATTTTCCTTTTAAAAAATTAAGTGGCGACTCATTTGTTTTGAATTTGAAATTTAAAAGGATTTTAAAAGAAAAGATGTGGGTAAGGATAAAAATTGCGATATCCACAATCTGGTGACTCTGCTGGGGATCGAACCCAGAATCTCTGGTTTCGTAGACCAGAATTCTGATTTTGGTTTCATTTGAGGATTAAACTCGAAAAACATCCTTTTAATCAAATTAATTAATCTTTGTGTGCCTGTTGCATTTTACTTGCATGTCCAGCCAGTCGATTGCACGGAACTATGACCTTGGAGGCTCGGGGCAATCCGGTCGGTCAAGCCTTGATCACCCTTGATCTCGTACCTTGTGTTGGTATATGAAGCATCCTATCGGACGTATGTCAAGGGTCCCTTATTTGACCAAAACCCAACCTCTACATGATAGCTTCTATAGAACCTTTCAAATCTTAGGAAATCAATTCTTGATTAGGGTTATGTGCTAGGAAGTCTTGTATGCCCGGAAGGGATTATTTGAGATGATGATGATACTTACTTGATACGAGACATGTAAACTCTTAATCGCTTTTGAGCAATTCCTCTTCATGTCCCATTACATTTGGGAATATGTTAGATTTTGATTATAAGATTACATCTCTTATATCATGTTTAGCTAAGCATCATTGACCTTGTATGTATCAGAATTCATGAAAAGTACGGTGATAATCCGATCATGTGATCCTTCTACCCAAAGAATTTTAATTCCGTCTTTGAAAGCAAACAGATTTTTACCATCTTTATTCAAAAGTTTTCAATCGTTCTTTCAAAAAATCTTTGAAGTTCACTTTTTTGATTCCAAGTTAACCCTTGTTGAAGGAAGAACCCAAAATTTTTGGGTGTTTGTTTTTGAAAAGTTTCACCAACTAAAGAAATGCTTTTCAAATGAATTTCAAAAATTTTGAATACCCGACCTTCGAAAAGGGTAGTGAGGATCACAATGAGAGATGAAATTAGCGCATTTGACATGGGTAAGGATCTTATGTGCTTATGTGTTAGGATTAGGATTTACTTTTCTTTGGCATATAGAATAGGCACACACACACACACACACACACACACACACATGCATTGCATCAGTGTGACATATAAAAGAAAGTTTTTACCAAATATCATTGTGTGACAAAAGGAAGCAGATAAAAGTTTTTAAAAGAAAAAATTTAAAATTTGTTGTAGGGGCGAAAATAGCATCAAGTTCAAATCAAGCCTGGTTTAGGGATCCCACGGCGATGCTGGTAAGAAGAGAAGACGCTGAAATGGTAGAAGAAAGGAACAACGAGGAAGTAGCCGGGTTGAGAACACTGGTAGAATAACAAGCAGAACAAATGAGGTGGCAAGCCGAAAACATGAACCGTATGATGGGAATGATATAAGCACTGAATCGTCGACCACCGCCTGTAGTTCTGCCGGTTGTGGACCCACCTCTAGGGGGAGAAGGAGATTGGTTTGATGATCAGGAGGCACAGTGGACTGATGTGCTACAGGCCAACAGGGAAAGGGAGAAAACTGAGAAAGAGAGGCTACTGACTGAGAAGATCGAGAAGCTGGAAAGGGTGATGCGTAAGGCTCAAGGGGTCGACACTTATCTAATGGAGTTGGAAGGACTGTACGATGGAGTCCATGAGACACTGCCAGCTAGCTTTAAGATGCCAGTTTTTGATAAGTTCGAAGGAACGGGGAACCCTCGCAGTCATGTACGGATGTGTATCGGAGCTTTCCAACCAAGCGAATTAAGCACCACCATGATGGCCGTCTTGTTCCAACAAACTTTAATCGGAGCTGCCTTATCCTGGTACCTTACTCTCGAACCAAGCAAGACCCGGGTTTGGGAAGAGGTGATCAAAGCATTTGTGGCGCAGTATGAGTACAATCAGGACCTGAACGCTACCGTCAGAGATTTGGAGACTACCAGGCAAGGAAATAGAGAGTCTTTCGCTGAATACTTGAGCCGTTGGAGGGGGAAGGCGGCTAAAATGGTACAGAGGCTGTCCGAGAAAGACCAGATCCGAATGCTGATGAAAAACGTTCAACCTATCTATCAAGAGAAAATGAGATTCCAGTCGATCAACACTTTTGCTGAGGTATTTGATGTAGGGACTCGGATCGAAGACGCAATCCAAGAGGGAGTAATAAAAAAGGAGGAATAGCCAAATCGGTATAGAAGGCTGAACTATGGGTCCAATGGAGGATAGTCGGGGGGTCACTCTGGCCCCACCGATGTCAATGCACTGAACGGGCCGGAGAGGAAATTTGACATAACACCAAGGAGAGGGGGGAACAAAGCACCGAGAAAATTCTCAGATCTGGGAGTATCACTATCAACCGCTCTCGATAGGCTACTAGCGAAAGGGCATCTCCGTCAGTTGGAACCTCCACCTCTACCGAGTCCGCTTCCGCCAAGCTTTCAAGGGGATCTCTTTTGCAAATTTTACCAACAGAAGGGCAACTCAACGGATCGGTGCATGAGGTTAAGGCACAAAATCCAAGATCTAATTGATAACAAGGTGATATCAGAACCACCCATCAGAGCTCCAAATGTCACAAGAAATCCGCTACCAAATCACCATGCTGTACCACCACCGCAAGGCCTCTATTTCTTGGGGATAGAAGAAACCATCTTCGATCCATCTAGGCTAATCACTAGGCACCAAATTGGCCGAATTGTCACACTTATTTTCGGACAATTTGTCATGGTTTTAGACAGTGACAAATTTTGTCAAAGTTTTAGACATTGACAACATAGAAATGGTGACAAAAATACAAAATTGTCACGGTAAAGGACAGTGACAAATTTTGAGGTAGTTTGTCACTGTTTAGAACAGTGACAAATTATGTCACACTTATTTTTAGACAATTTGTCACGGTCCTGGACAGTGACACATTTTGTATTTTACTAACGAAAATACTTTTGCTCACCCAAATAATTGTTCACCAATGCTCACCCAAGCATCCTTGGGTCCCACTGCATTGGCCAATGGGATGCTTGGGGTGAGCATTGATGAACCATTATTTGGGTGAGCAAAAATGCTCTCTTTTCTAATTCTTCTTTTTTTTAAGTCACTTTTACTATTCATTCCCTACTTAGGCTTAGTTTGGCACCCACGTGGCTTATTAAAAATAGCTTATGAAATTTATTACTCCCTCCGTCCCATATTAAGAGTCTTTTTTGGGAATTCCAACTTATTAAGGGGACAACCTTAATTTTGGTGAAATTTGTAACTTTCCAACATTGCCCTTTTGAAATTCAAAATTATAGTGTCACATCACAAAAAAGAGAGGGAAGAGTTGGATGTAATAAAGGACAAATTTGGAAAGTGCATATTAAAGTACTTTGACTTTTCAAAGAGACTCTTAAAATGGGACATCAAAAAATGTCATCAAGGACTCTTAATATGGGACAGAGGGAGTATCAAGTTTTTTAATAATTTTGTACAAGTGATACATTACTCTTTAAAAAAATATCATGAAACTAAAAACCAACCTTGAGCTTTTAAAAGCTCCATTCTAGAGCTTTTAAAAGCTCCTCCAAAAAAGCCCTAAATTCAATTTTTGCAAAGCCCATAAACTAGTTATCAAATAAATTAACATGAAATTGTGCTTTAAAAAATGAGAAGCACCAAATGGGGGCCAAACTAAGCCTTAGTGCTTGACTCGGAAAAAAAAACCACATCCTTTTTTTCCCCCAAATTATCGGTTCCCTCCAAACATTTTCCATGTTGCCTCCTAATATTTCCCCTAACTAGCCCTAAAATCTAAACTGTGGAAAGGAGATTGAAGCCCCCCTACCAGTCCACTCCACGTTGTCGACCCTGCCACTCCACTCCACGCCGTCGCCTGCCTCTCTACCCCACGCCGTCGCCTACCACTCCAGGCCGCCGCAGCTCTGTCTCTCTCAGTGAAGTCAACAAGGTCCCGCAGCTCTGTCTCACTCCGTTATCTCTTGGTTAGCTTCTCTCTCTCTCTCTCTCTAAGTTAATGTCGTAACATGCCGTGAGTTTTGTTTTGTTTGGTTAATGAGAAATTGAGGGAAAGAAAATAGAGGTTTGTTTTGTTTGGTAGCTGAGAAATTGCCGTGAGTTTTGTTTTGTTTGTTTTGTTTGGTTGCTGAGAAATTGAGGGAAAAAGAAATTTCTTTAGCTATTACAAGTAGTTTTTGTGCTTCTTTTGATTTAAAGCCTCAATTAAGTTATTGTGCTTAGTTGAATGGAGGTTTTGTTTTTGTGCTTCTAGTTCAACCTCTTCTAAAATGGCACACCAGATATGTGATAGGTGTCGTAGAAATTAGATTCTCGGTTTCAGTAGTGTCTTAATCCGGTTGTTCAAACTTTGGCTTATCACTTTTTGAAATCAAAGCTTAATATCAATAAATAAAAAACATGGAATCAATTTTTTCAAAGCAAAATTTATATCATTACATGGACTGATTTAAAACCACAAATTTAAAACATGGCATAGTACTGATAGATTTCCTTACATGTTCATCCCATCCCCCCCCCCCCCCCCCCCCCCCCCCCCCCCCCCCCAACTTCTAATTTAGCCTAGCATATGCTTCCGAGTGATTTTGAAAATGAAGGCTAGAAAATGCTTACAAAGCCTTACTGAAAAGGCGGTTACAGTGAGATGAAAATGATTTGAAAATGAAGGTTCTATATTAGAAAATTTGATGATACAGTGCTTGAACTTGCTTTTAATCTTGGATCTAAAATTCTATATATAACTATTTTTTTAATGATAATAGCTAAAGAAATTAAGAAGATGGAATATAGGGAGTTATTGTCAAGAACTCAATTGTATTCCAAAATAAGAAAGAAGAAAATATTTTTGGGGTTTTTTAAAACAGATCTAATACAACTATGCTTGTAGAAATTAAACTATGAAAGCAAGAAAAGAAGTGAAGAAAGAAATGGAAAAAAGATGTAGAAGACTTAATTTTCTAATTTAAAATCTTAACAATTCCTAAGACAGATTTAAAGAAAAGAAACTGTGTTGCAGCTGGGAAAAACAAATTGTCCAAGTGAATGGTGTATTTAGATAATGTATTTTCTGCATAAATATGTAAAGACTAATATTTTCTTTGGGTTGTTTAAGTGTACTTCATTTAATTATCCAAGTTGATCTCGTTTGAGATCAAAGTTAAGCTTCGTAAAAGGTAGTGGGAGGCACCAATTGATTCACTGTGTGAAAATGGGATATCTCATCAGTATTATTGCATAGAATGTTAATGTTACCTTAAAATTATCTGGAAGAAATTGGTAATTTGGTATGTATTGTTTGGTTCCTATTTCTCTTAATTTGATTGCGAACCACATTATGTTATTGCTGAAAAATATCATGTGAAATACAAAGGAAAATGAATTGTAACGACAAACTTAAACCATCATTGACTTGGTTTGAAATCAATAAATATGTAGAAAATTTATAAGTAATACAATTCAGATATATCTATATATTTTTATTTTTGTATGACAAGGTTAAAACTTGGCCTATACAGTCTATGAAGCACGGACGCGGATGCGGGGATTCGGGTGTGGGGACGTGGGTGCGGAGAGTTCGGTAATTTTCCCAAAATCAAGAGTGCTGGTGCGGTGGGATACTTATGTAAAATATTAAAAATACACTTCTATATATTACTATATATGAACCATTCTAGCACTATACACACTTGTTTTTTTTTTCCCTTCTGATTATGTCTTAATAACAACAAACAAGTAATAAAATTAAAAAATATATTAGTTATGTATATCTAGTATATTTTAGATATATGACCTTTCAAGAAAAGGGCAAAAAAATAAAGAGTTATATATATAAATATGTAGTCACACACACAACAGCACCTCCCACACACAGAGCGACACAAACACCTCACATACAAACATACCCACACATCGACACACAGTTACACACACACCCTGATAGACATCGCCGTACACAAATACACACACATTGACACACACACACAAATCGACACAAATCGGGACCCTTACCTGAGCCTAAGCTTGAAGGTTGTGACAGATCTTCTTTTTCAATGTTGCGGTTCCTCAGATCTACAAAGGTTGAAAATAAGCATCGAAAATCTCATCATCTACTAAATCTGAGTATGGCGATGGCCTACCCACGGTTTCTTTTTTTCTACTATTTATTTTTTGGACCCCCAGTTTTGATCAAACTTTGTTTTTAAACTTATTTTTTTCTACAAAAAGTGCCCCGCCGCACCCCCAAAGTGTCATTCCCGCACCCAGCCGCACCCAAAACCCACAAAGAACTCAGGAAGCACTTCGAAGAACTACCAGCCGCACTCGTGTCGCACCCAAACTGGGTGCACACTAAGTGCCCCTGCGGCTTCATTTTTGAAGTGTTCGTGCATCATAGCCTATACTTGTTTTAAACAATAAGGAAGAAGTAGTTAAATCTCCAGGTGATGTGGCTACACATTATTTTGACACTGCTAATGGCTCGTTTTATCCCAAAACAGCCACAGGAAATTAAAGAAAACATTATGAGAATATTCTCATAGAATCTGGCTCAGTTCAAATTGAGCATTTCAAAACTGGTGGAAATCAGCATGCTCTCTCGAAGATGTTCATTTCAAAGGTCCTTTCTTCGTTTGATTGGGGAGTTGATCCAACAAAAGAAAGAAAGTTAATTGTGATATAATTGTGATTTCAGATACAATACTTTGCATCTTCTATAATTTTTTAGGGTATAATACATATCATTTTAGTGTTAGATAATATTCTCACTAACTTTGTTTAGATATTGATTGTTCGTGTTAAATTTTGAATGCATGTTGCTGAAGCTGAGGTTTGTTTTTTTTTTTTTTTTAATATCAATGAGGCTAAGGTGAAAACTGCTAGAGGGTAAGCAAGCAAGGAGAAACAGTCCATTGGCACTGTAAGAAGTAAGAACTGTTTAATAACACTAATATTGAGCATTTTCTTTTAATTCATACTTTATCATGAATGGAATAAAGATTTTCCTTCTTTTCCCTCCAGCCTGCTGAGTGGCAAACCCAAATGCCCAAGCCTTAAAAGGTGGTTATGCTTTAATTAACTTAAATTGTGTTCCATTTGGAAGATACATGGTTGTTGTAGGTCATGATCTTCTTGATGAGGAAGGTAACAGTAAACCACTTTCATTTTCTCCATGGCACCCAGTTTTGTACTCAAAGTATGAAGGGTTGACTTAAAAGGCAGTGATGGTGCAGACTACTTAACTCTGAAGGTATCTGATTAATGGTTGTTCTAACTTAGATGTCAATGTATGCGTTCTTTAAAAGTTCCTTATCATGTAGATTTGTGCTTGGATGGTCTCCCATATGCTTGAACACCATATTAGTGCAGAGTAATAATTGAGATGAACCAACTTATTCCTTTGCATCAATTATTATTATAATTTTCTTTTGAGAAAGCATTCCGAAACATTGATAACTTGGAGTAGTTGGGATTATCATGTCTAGGCTTCTCAAGAATTTTGAAGAAAATGTGTTGTGCTTACAGTCTTTTATAGTCCCCTTGCTAAAGGCTAATCATTTACTTGCTGTTACATTATCAGTTTTTTTACTTCCTCACACAACACTAAATAGCTATTTCTCTGATGAACAATCTTTCTTCTAAAATTTTTAGAAGTTAGGCTTCTACTCGTGAGTTTGTGGAAGCTGTTCGCGCATTTCGAGCTATATATCCTGATTCAGAACAGCAACCATCAAAACTTGTGCAAGACCTAGTTACCAAGTATGGGTGTATTGTTCCTAAGTTTTCTCAATCTGTCTACAAGACATGCCTTTATGTTTGCCTGCATGTATAATCTTTGGAAGCTACGTTTATCCTTTAAATTAATCACTCCTAGGTTCAGTTCTGGTTCAAAACCTAGGTTTATCCTTTAAATTAATCACTCCTCTTGGGCATAGATTTAAGCCACATCAGGTTTGTAATCTGCTTCATGTTTTGCTCCTTAGTGATATTCTTCCATTCAGTTGATTGATAACTATGTTTTCCTCATGCATTCCTTAAGTTGGCATATGACACGTGAACAGAAGCCCACGTGCACAATACACACACACACATACATACACACACACACACACGCGCGCGCGCGCGCACACACATGCACGTGCACAGCAGCACAACAGAGCTCACGTATAGCTCATTTCACAGCAACCCACGTGCAGCACGTGCACATCACATGTGCAATGCACTCATGCACGGAATGATGATATCATTTTGGAGGTTAAAAATATAACAAAAAATGATGATATCTTTGTTTTGTAAATTATTCGCTCCCCTTACTTCAAAAATGTCTCAAGTTTTGCAGTTTACTAAATGTGTATTAGGGAATGATGATATCATTTTGGAGGTTTAAAATATAACCAGATGTTAGAAAGTATCATTTTGTGCAGGATTTATGGTAATTTTAAGTACATATTTGTCTTTCATCTTGTATTTTAGACCACAATGCATGGCATTATTATGTACTCCACCTGTCCTATGAGTGCATTGGCATTATTATGTACTCCACCTGTCCCAAATAAGAGTCTCTTTTGGAATGGCGCTTTAAGCTGTCTTTTGACATTATTATGTACTCCATCGGTGCATTGCCATTTAAAACATCTAGCTTCAACTCATTTATTGGAATTGAAAGTGGCTCATTTTCCATCAGAGCAAACCGACACTTTGTGACATTTTTATGTAGATTTATAATGTTGGTTTGCAATTTTTATGCAGATTCATAATGTTGCGAGGCTGTCCAAGTTTTTGTTCGTATGTAATACTTGAACGATTAAGGGATGACTCGACATAAATATGTACCAAAGGAGTCAAGATTTAGGAGAACTTGTAATACTCTCAATTTGACTCCAAGACTATGATTGTATTATGAAAATTTGTGACTCTTTTTCTATGTTATTTATTAGGAAATCATTGGGATAAACGATGATAAATTTAATGATTGTTACTATCTAAATTTATGCATTGGATTGTACAGTTGTGTTTTGTGGTGATCTTACAATTTGTGTTTATAATAAGTCATTGTGTTGGATTGCAATTTTGTTATTGGTGTTTATATTGTGTTAGGTACCAAAAAATAATAGGGTGGATTCTTTCAAAAATAATATTTAAAAAAAAAAAAACAAATTTCTGATTTGTTACTGTTCTAAACCGTGACAATTAGAGAAAATCGTGACATTATTTTTACATACTAGTCACTGCTCTTAATAATTGTCACAGTCCAAAACCATGACAAATAATGTGACTAATTCCATAAATTGTCATGGTCTAAAACTGTGACAAATAATGTGACAAATACCACAATTGTTACGGTTTGTGACCGTGACAAATATCTAAATTGTCACTGTTCTAAACAATGACAAATCCGTGACAATTGAAAGTGATATGTCACTTTTGAAGTGTAACAAATGAACCGTGACAAATCGGCTATTCTGGTGTAGTGAGGGCTGGGACACCAAGGAGGCCTTATCAGCTGATGGAGAATCCGACAATTTGTACCTTGGAGGATGTTCCGAAGGGATGTGAAGAGGAAAAAGAAGAACAAATGGATTGATGGGTTCAGGAAACGGGCAATATAGATCAGATAGAGGATGATTTGTGGTACAAGAGTGATGAAGAGGTGGGAATCAAAAATGAGAATTCGGGAAGGGTTTTGGAGGTCGACAATCTATGGATGAGGGAAGAAGTCAGTCATCTGACCCGAACAGGCAAACACTTCAAGCCGCACGAACTGGAGGAAGATCACCCGAGGAGGGATCTAGACAAGGGAAAGGGAAAAATAGATGAAAAAGCAGCGGAAGACAGGGTGCTGAAGCAATTGAAGAAAACTCAGGCTAACATCACTGTTTGGGCTTACTGATCACTTCAAAACATCACAGGCAGGCAGTCTTGGATGCTTTGAATCAATCCGACGTTTCCATCGATGCAACACTAGAAGACCTCATGGGAATGATCAGTAGGATTCTGACTCTGGCTATTACCTTCTCATCAGACGACCTACCTCCGGGAGGGCCCACTAACAATAAGCCATTGTATGTCACTGTTGAATGCCTGGGGAATACTGTACCTGCTAGTCTTGTTGATAATGGATCTGCTCTAAATGTGTGTCCGTTTCGAACAGCCAAGCGCATGGGTTTGGATGAAACAACGTTCGTGCCATCCGAGGAAAAGGTAAGGGTGTACGACAACACTCAGAGAACGGTTATAGGAATAATTCTCCTCCATTTAGCTGTCGGGCCTGTAGAAAAGGAAGCTGAATTTCAAGTCATCGACATACCTACTTCTTTTAATTTACTACTGGGAAGGCCGTGGCTAGACAGTTTGGGCGCCATACCATCTACGGTTCATTAGAAAGTCCAGTGTGTTTGGAAGAACAAGATCTGTGATATTCTCGGGGATAGTTAGGTTCGTCCATCTAAAGCTTCGTCAAGCGTGCCAGTTTTGGAAGTGCAATTCCAAGAAGAAGAGACAGGCCTGGGAGGGTTCGAATTCATTAATATGTTGGAAGGTGAGAAGCTAAGAGAGTTTCTGCCACTTTACTTCGATCAGTATGCAAGCCCGTTGGTCGCAGGGATCATGAAGAAGATGGCTTCTTTCCAGGCATGGGATTGGGTAAGAATAATCAAGGTCTGCCGGAATTTTTGAATGTCGCCACTCAGACTCATACTCATGGTCTGGGGTATCAACCGTCAAAGAAAGAGCTAAGAGAGAAGAAGAAAGCGACTGATGCACCATTGGACCCTTATCTGAAAACGCTTAACGGATACTTTGTGAAGGAAGGAGAAGATTTCCCCTTTTGCGGCTTCCCAGAACCATGGATGGATCAGAAAGATAAGTGTTTGAAGCCGGGGTTTGAGATCTTCTTCCCCCATGAGTTCTCTGCATATGAAGATCCATACTTGCAGATGCCTGTTAAGTCAGTTACTGCCAAAGATTGGATTTGCGCGCTAGATGGCTCGGTCATGAAGGACCTGCTAGGCGAAGGAAGCAAAGAAATTATAGAAGTAGGTCATGAAAAGGCCAAAGAAGAATACGTTGAGGGTCTGGTTGAGGAGACAGCTGAAAGTGAGAAATTTGGGAAGATCAAGAGAAGACCGAAAAAGGAGGACCTGGGAAAGAAGAGATGGAGGAAATTACCAAGACAGTGGATCTGGAAGAATGCTTCATCACCGATCTGGGAGGAGAAAGCAAGAAAGAGTGGGTTTTTGAGTCTAGTGATAGGTATCCCCCACACCTAGAATCTGTAATGGCCCAAATGAGGCGTCTTTCAATTTCCATGTCTGTTGTAATCACTCCAAAGAAAATCGATGAAAGCATGACTAATTCTGCCTACTCGAATACGCTTAATGAATGTGCTGAATGTGATGATCATGAAATACCCATTGAATTGTAAAAATTAATTGAAAAAGAGAAAGAATCTGCATGTAAATTCATTGAGGACACACTAACAATTAATCTAGGAAATGAAAATAATCCTCAAAATGTCTTTATCGGCTCTACGCTTGGCAAGGAGGAAAGTGACGAATTAATCAAACTATTAACTGAATTCAAAGATGTTTTTGCATGGTCTTATAATGATATTCTAGGCATTGATCCAGAAATAGTCCAACACCACATCCCCGTCTTCCCCAATTCCAAACCTGTAAAGCAAATATTGAGGCGAATGAGGCCTGAATGGGCACTCAAAGTCAAAGAGGAAGTTGAAAAGTAGTTAAGAGCCGGATTCTTAATGGTCACTGAGTATCCAGAATGGATCGCCAATATAGTGCCTGTCCCGAAAAAGGACGGTCGTGTTAGGGTCTGTGTCGACTTTCGGGATCTAAACAAAGCCAGCCCTAAAGACGATTTCCCTTTACCATATATCGACGTCCTCGTTGATAACACTGCCGGGCATGAACTTCTGTCCTTCATGGATGGGTTCTTAGGGTACAACCAGATTCTAATGGCACCCGAGGATAGGGAAAAAACCATTTTCATCACACCATGGAGGACTTATTGCTATAGGGTGATGCCATTCAGGCTTAAGAATGCAGGGGCGACATATCAGCGGGCCGCTACTACGTTGTTGCACGACATGATCCATATAGAGGTAGAGGTGTACGTGGACGATATGATTGTAAAATCTAAGGAGAGAGAAGGACATTTAGAAGCATTGAGGAAATTCTTCAGAAGGTTGAGGGAATATAGAATGAGGCTAAACTCGCAGAAATGCACCTTCGGGGTCACCACCGGAAAGCTGTTAGAATTCCTCATCACTCAGAGAGGGATAGAGGTTGACCCGACCAAGATAAGGGCCATAGTCGAAATGCAGCCGCCCAAGAACGAAAAAGAGCTAAGGGGATTTCTGGGTAGAATATAGTTCATAAGCCGCTTCATCTAGAAACTCACCTTAACCTGCGACCCGTAGTTCAGGTTACTCAGAAAAGGAGAAAAGTTTGAATGGGATACCCTGTGTCAACAAGCCTTTGATAAGATCAAGACCTACCTCCAAAACCCACCTGTCCTATCACCACCCTCACCCGGGAGGCCTTTATTGCTATACCTTTCTGTATGGGGTGTATGGTGGCCCAAGAAGGGGAAGAGGGCCATGCGAAAAAAGCCATTTATTATTTGAGCAAGAGGATGACCGAATACGAACTAAAATACTCACCCTTAGAAAAAGCCTGTTGGGCCCTAGTCTGGTGCACCCGTCGTCTTAGGCACTACATGTTAGCCTTTCCCATTGTCCTAATCTCCCGAATGGACCCACTCAAATACCTGTTCGAAAATCCTATCTTGACCAGTAGAATTTTCCGTTGGACCATGATGCTAGCGAAATTCGATATCAGATATGTCACTTCTAAATCTGTTAAAGGAAGAGCCATTGCAGAGTACTTAGCCTACCTTGCCATAGAATCTGAGGAGAAAGGGGAGTTCAAGTTTCCCGATGAAGGGGTAATGGAGTTGAAGGAGGATCTGTGGAAGTTGTATTTCGATGGAGCCGCCAACCAATTAGGTTATGGGGTTGGAATCATCCACATGGCACCCAATGGAACACCTACCCCGTTAGCCGTCAAGCTTAAGTATAATTCAACCAGCAACACGACCGAATACGAGGCTTGCATAATTGGGATGGAAGCAACCTTAGCTCTAAAAGTAGGAAGGATCGATGTCTTCGGAGACTCTAACCTGATCATCTCCCAAGTGCAAGGTGATTGGAGGGTAAAGCATAAGAAGTTGAGGCCTTACCATGACTACCTAGAAAGCCTAAAAGTACAGTTCAAAGAAATATCATTCCACTACCTTCCCCGTGAAAAGAACCAGTTAGCTAAATCCCTAGCTACCTTGGCCTCAATGATACAAATCCCTTCGGGAGTCACCATGATACCGTTATCCATAGAAATTAAGAACCAACCTTAATTCGAGATGATCGCAACGGTGGAGGAAGGAGGTGAGGTGCCTTGGTACACGGATGTTTGGAATTTCATTGAAAAAGGGGAATACCCCGAGGGAGCCTCAGAGAAGGACAGAAAGGCGATCCGAAGGTTCTATGCCGAATTTGTGATCTATGCGGACAAGTTGTGGAAGAAATTGTATACCGGGTTCAATCTGGAGTGTCTATATGGAAGAAAGGCTAGGAGGATGATGGAAGAGATACACGAAGGAGTCTGTGGGCCCCACATGAACGGACATATGCTGGCCAAGAAGATAATTCGACAGGGGTATTACTGGACCACTTTGGACAAAGACTGCTGTGAGTACGTCAGAAGGTGCCATAAGTGTCAGATCCATGCAAATCTAATGCATACTCTACCTTCCCAACTCTATAGCATGACCACGCCGTGGCCTTTCTCTGTTTGGGGCATTGATATTATCGGTGAGATAGTTCCAAAGGCATCCAACGGACATCGATACATAATCGTGGCAATAGATTATTTCATCAGATGGGTAGAGGCAGCGTCATACACCACTTTGAAGGCCAAGGATGTGGTAAGCTTCATAGAAAAGAACATAATTTGCAGATATGGAGTCCCGAATGAGTTCATTTCAGACCATGGTAGCCATTTCCAAGGAGAAGTTATCCCACTCCTAGAAAAGTACAAGATCACCCACCACCAGTCTTCCCCCTACAGGCCCCAAACGAACGGAGCAGTAGAAGCGGCAAATAAGAAGGTTAAAGCAATCTTAGGGAAAACGACCGATACATACAAAGATTGGCACGAGAAGTTACCATTTGCATTATGGGGATAACGCACCTCCGGGAGAACTTCCACGGGAGCTACACCGTACTCATTGGTTTATGGGATGGAAGTCGTTCTGTCACGCCACGACGTAGCATAAATAAGGAAAGCGTTTAATTTCCTTTATGGACCCGTAGGTCGCGACAGTTTGAAGGATCGATTTCGTCCTAAACGTCGAACAACATAAAACCATGATCAGAGTAGAGCAATCAAGGCTTACAAATATTTTTCTAACTTATTACATATTACCACTCTAGGTCAGCTAAGGCACAACCCGCCTTAAAACAAAACAATATCTATTGTCTATTACAATCATCCTTATTACAAAACAGTTAATAAACTTAAAACACCAAAGTAAACTCTATTTCCAGTAGTGTTTCTCAATTTGCGTAGTCGTACGGTCCAACAATATCATAATCCGCCTCACACTTTGGTCCGGGGTACCAGGGAGTGTCCAATGCCTCACACTTTAGTACCTAATCCACCTCGCAAATACCGGAGGTAACCTCACGCAGTATCCAGACTCGGGTACCAGGGAGTGTCCGTAGGCCACACTTTAGTACTACCATGGGTGCCAGGGAATGTCCAAGTTCGGCGTCACACACTTTAATGCTACCATGGGAGTCAGGGACTGTCCAGTTTTGCCACCATCGCGTTACAAAGATACTCTCACCGCAATCTCAACACGTCACACTTTGGTACTCACTTACCAGGGAGTGTCCACAATACAATCTCAACCACACACTCTATACCACACTGACCATTACTCTTTTCCACACTGACTACTACCCCCATACATGCACAACAGACTCCATATGAATGTCATGAAACTTTAAACATAAAGTAAATTACTGAAATAAAGAAACAGCGTGCGTACAGGGATCGATAAGTTGTAATACATCGTTTTAATCGTCCAAACATAACCAAATAGGATTCTATTTTAGTAAATTTCCCAAACAGATCTTTAAAAGTTCACAAAACATCACCCAAATAGGTCCTTAACGTAAAACAAGCAAAAACTAGAAACTGCCTAAAGTTGCGCGCGAGAGGTCACTCGCGCGATATTCCCAATTTTCCTTTTCTTTTTAAAACTTTTCTTTCTGTCTGAAACTAGCCACCTCACTCGCGCGATCTGCCTAATTTTCATTTTTCTTATTAAGATCTTTTTATCTGTTTGAAACCACACGGCTCGCGCGTGCAAGTCGCTCGCGCGGGTTGCTCGCGCGATCGCGCACGCGAGTTCATGCAGAAGCTTCATCTTCTTCCCCAGAATTCCCCTGTTTCAGTTTTAAGGGGTCTTTTGAGCCATTTTGTAATCCGGATTAAAACATGGCATGTAATATATGGATTTCTTCGTTTTTCGACGAGGATTATGAATCTTCAATCAATTTAACATGAATCCAAACGTAGATCACTAATTTTACGAAAAACTAAAAGAGGATAAAACTTCAATCTTAATATACTTTCTCAATTGAGTAAATTAAGCCCTAATACTTTAAATATATCATCTATGATGTATAATCTTTCATAATCATCTCTAAAAATGGATTTTGGTCAAGTTTGAAAAATCTTGATTTCAAAGCTATGGAGGTCCAAACGAAAAATCAACAATGGAGATTTTCAAACCAAACTATGTAAACAGTAAACAAGGTATGAATTACATTAGAAGTGAGTTAATAATACTCACAGATTTGATAAAGAGTAGAGAATTGTGAGAAAGAATCCAATTTAGAAATTCCAAAAGCAAGCTTAGCTATGGTGGAAGAAGCTCTCTCTCTCTGTGTGTGTGTGTGTGTGTGTGTGTGTGTGTTTCCTATGTTGTAAACCCAAAATGTATGTGTAATGAAGAATGAGATGATAGCTAAATAGACTTCAACTTTTACAACTTGGGGACCAAGTATAGTGAACTTCACTCAACAATTGAATTACTTCTCAATTACTAATATGTAGAAATACACAGCATATACATGAATCCTAGAATCTATTCATACGTATATACACCTTCAAGACATTTTGAAGAGGCAAAGTAGACTAGTAGGGGTCAAGTTCACAAGTGTTTGGCAAAATAGCTTATGGCATAAAGATATAACACTCACACAATGCATAGCCAAACAAAGCCCTAACCAATCATTAGTTTCCATTAATAGAAATAAAGCATAAGTCATTTCATGCTTTACGTCAATTCTAAAATCTGTGTAATCCCAACGTAGCACAGACAGTTTTGAACGTAAACTGGTATTTTCGTGGCGCGGTGATCACCACAAAAATACAGAAATTCATTTTAACGTAAGAAATGGTTTTCTGGTTTTATAAAAATACAGTTTGAATTAAAAGAAAACATTTCCACCGTGTTGAAATGCAGTTTTAAAATCCAACACAGGTATTGCTAAATTTTATAAAATCGTGGTTTGACCCCAAAAGAATTTAAGACATGAAATGAAATTAATAATTAGGTTCAACTTGTGAGGGTTGTAATTAGAATAACAGCAAACAATACATATTGATTTTAAATATGACAATGCAAATACAGATTAATTATGAAAATGTCAATTTAAGATTAAATGAAAATGCTGGTTGTTACACCCTTCCTCCCTTAAATAGGATTTCGTCCCCGAAATCAAGACTAACTAGTCCTAAAACAACTCCGAGTACTTCTCTCTCATATCGGCTTCGACTTCCCATGAGGCTTCATTCTTGTCATGGTGATTCCACTGAACCTTCACCAACGGAATGTCTTTATTCTGCAGTTTCTTGATACTCTGGTCTAGAATTTTCACGGGCCTTTCCTTGTAAGAAATGTTATGACTTGTCTCAATATCATCATAACTGACCACATGCGATGGGTCTCGTATGTACTTTCTCAGCATACTCACATGAAATACATTGTGAACCCCAGACATCTTCAGTGGTAGCGCCAGTCGATATGCCACTTTTTCGACACGTTCTAGAATCTCGAACGGTCCGATGAAACGCGGAGCCAATTTTCCTCTCTTGAGACCGAAGCGTACTACTCCTCGGGTGAGTGAAACCTTCAAAAGTACGTGATCTCAGACGCTAATCTCCAAATCTTTCCGGCGTTGATCGGCAGAACTCTTATACCGGCTTTGAGCGGTTCTCATCCTTTCCTTGACCAAGGAAATTTTCTCGTTGGTTTCTCTAACCAAATCTGGTCCCAACAATTCTGTGTCTCCCACCTCTGCCCAACACAATGGAGAACGACATGGTCTTCCGTACAATGCTTCAAATGGAGCCATCCCAATACTCGTATGATAATATTGTTGTAGGCGAATTCTACCAAAGGTAAGTGTGTCTCCCAAGATTCTTCAAAATCGATCACACAGGCCCTAAGCATATACTCCATGATCTGATTCACACGCTCAGTTTGCCCATCTGTCTGAGGGTGAAAGGCAGTACTCATCTTGAGCGAGGTTCCCATAGCTTCTTGCAAACTTTCCCAAAAGCCAGAGGTGAAACATGTGTCACAGTCTGACACAATTGACACAGGTGTACCGTGAAGTCGTACAACTTGTTGTATGTACATCCGGCTCATCTTTTCTACCGGGTATGTCACATTGTAAGCGATGAAACGTGCTGACTTAGTCAGTCGATCCACGATTACCCAAATGGCCTCATGATTCGGTTACGATCGAGGCAATCCTACTACAAAATACATTGTGATGTGCTCCCACTTCCAACCAGGAATAGGTAGTGGTTGCAACAATCCTAACGGTCTCTGATGTTCGGCTTTGACTTGTTGACACGTAAAACACTTGGATACAAATTCGGCCACGTCTTTCTTCATACCTTCCCACTAGAATGTTTTTTTCAAATCTTTGTACATTTTCGTTCCTCCCGGGTAAACTGTATATTTTGACTTATGTGCTTCTGCAAGAATATCATTTCTCAAATTCCCACAGTCTAGTACACATAATCTGTCTCTATATCGATATCCTCCATCGATTCCCACCTTCCATTCTGTCGGATCTTTCTCTGACATCTTCGCAAACCATGCTTGAAACTTCTCATCTTCTTTCTGAGCTCCAATAATGCGGTTGATAAGAACAGGCTGTAGGATAAGACATTCGAAAAATTGTCCTTCTCCTTCTTCAGCACTCTGTACATCAAACTCTGCCAACGTCTCCAATGCTCGCCATTCTCTAACCATTAAGGAGGCCATCGTCTCACGAGTCTGCCGACTCAAAGCATCAGCGACCACATTAGCTTTACCGGTGGTACTCTAACGTGAAGTCATAATCTTTTATCAGCTCCATCCATCTGCGTTGTCTCATGTTCAACTCTTTCTGTGTGAACAAATATTTCAGACTCTTGTGATCGGAGAATAAATCAAACTTCTCACCGTAGAGATAGTGTCTCCAAATCTTGAGTGCGAATACTACTGTCACCAACTCCAAATCATGAATGGGATAGTTCAACTGGTTTGGTTTCAGCTATCTAGATCCATAAGCGATAACTCTACCATCTTGCATAAGCACACACCCTAGTCCTTGATAGACGCGTCACTAAAGATAGTAAACTTCTCATCCGGCTTGGGTATAGCTAGTACCGGTGTGGTAGTGAGTCTCTCTTTCAACTCTAGAAAGGCGCGCTCATGCTTCTCTGTCCAGTCGAACTTCACATTATTCTTCGTCAATCCGGTTAATGGTGCAGCTATTTTTGAAAACCCTTCAACAAATCTTCTGTAATAGCCTGTGAGTCCCAGAAAACTCCTAACCTCTATAGGGTTGATCAGTCTCATGACCCAGTTTGATACATCTGTCTTGGACGAATCCACGAAAATTCCCTGAGATGACACCTTGTGTCCCAAAAATTTCACTTCTTGCAACCAGAACTCACATTTAATGAACTTGGCATACAAGTGGTGGTCCTTGAGTGTCTGCATTGCAATCCGTAGGTGTTGCTCGTGTTCTCTTGTGGACTTAGAATAGATCAAAATAGCATCAATGAAGACGATGACAAACTGATCAAACTAAGGCTTGAACACTCTGTTCATCAGATCCATGAACACTGCCAGGGCATTCGTCATTCCAAACGGCATCACCAAGAATTCATAATGACCATATCGGGCTCTGAAAGCAGTATTTGGTATATCTTCTTTCCGTACCCTCAACTGATGGTATCCCAACCGTAAGTCTATCAAGGAGAATATTGTAGCTCCTTGTAGTTGATCAAACAAGTCGTCGATCCGAGGTAAGGGATACTTATTCTTGATAGTCACTCGGTTTGATTCTCTGTAGTCAATACACAGCCTGAGTGTCCCATCCTTCTTCTTCATGAATAACACCGGTGCTCCCTAAGGCGATGTACTAGGACATAAAAAACCTAGGTTCTCGAGCTCTTGAACTTGTTCCTTTAATTCTAGCAGTTCGGTGGGGGCCATTCTGTAGGGGACCTTGGTGATCGGAACAGTACCTGGTATAAGCTCAATACAGAACTCTATACTTCTCTCGGGCGGTAAACCAGAAACGTCTTGAAATACTTCTTCAAAGTCCTTGACTACATGTATAGACAACACTGTCACTTCTGTACTAACGACTTCGATGTTAGCCAGACACCTTGTGAGGAACATATCTCCCGAAGGGTTACATTGAAAATCAAAGGGTTGATTCTCATTGTCAGGGAATCTAATTCTCTTTCTTGCACAATCCAGCTTCGCTTGATTCTGAGAGAGCCAATCCATTCCTAGGATTACGTCAAACTCCTTCATCGATAGGACAATCAGCCTTGCAGGGATTTCACGATTTCCTAGCCGTAAGGGACAATCCTTGCATACATGTCCTAACTTGACTGCGGCTCCTAATGGTAAGGTAGCCCTCAAAGTTTTCTCTAAACGATGAGGTAAGATACCCAATCTCCGAATCGTATTAACAGATATGAATGAAAGAGCAGCACACGTATCAAATAATACTTTAACATGGGAGTTAAATAGAGTCAAGGTGCCTTCTACTGCTTGCTAATCAGGTTGAGCTTCTTCATAACCTCCTTCTTCGTACACAGTCCCATCATATCCAGCGGCATCAGGAATAATAGCATTCACGCGAGTCTGACCTTGCTGACCATAAGTCACTTGCTTAGGGGCAGTACAGAACTTACTGATGTGACCTGGTTCACCACAGTTGTAGTAGACTATGCCTTGCTGAGCAGCACGCCTTGGTGCCTTCAATCTCGAGCCAAATGACCGGGGTTGCCACAGTTGAAACATTTCCTAGCGCTACTTCCTTCACCAACTCGAGGTTGAGTCGGATAGGTGATAGCTTGGGTCTTTTTGCTTCCGTCAAAATTCCTCTTCTGCCCTTGGGTACGATTCTTTGGTGGTCTATTCCCAAAGTTACCCCTTTAAGACGACGGTCGAAATTAGAAATGCTTTCGGTTCACTCGAGCGTCCTCTTCTAGATCAGTAGCCAAGCCAACCAATCCTTCAAACGACTTATCTAGGTGACCGAGAGTCAGGCAGCGAATTTGCGGTGTCAGCCCTTGGTTATACTTAAGGATCCCCTTTTCCTCAGTATCAACCATATGAGGGGTAAACCGGGACAGTCTCTCGAACTGAGTGGTGTACTCTTGCACCGACTTGGTTCCTTGTGTTAGATCCATGAACTTCTTCTCTCTTATGTGCCTCTCCGTAGCTGGGAAATACTTCTCCAAAAATCTCCCCTTGAACACAGTTGTGGATACCGGGATTCCACCTCTTTCTATTTTGTTTTGAAATTGATTTGGAAAGAGAGAGAAAAGAATGGTCTGTTGAAAACAGATACAGAGTCGCCACTTGGTTTTTAAGGAACCAAGAAACCTAATTTGACTCACCCAAATGGATAAAGGGCACCGGTCCTTCATAACCAAAGAACTTGGCTCGGGGTTTTGGTACGAGAGAGGAAGGAGCCTTTGTCGCGACTAAAACACCCTCAACTCGCCCGTCTTTCGACGGGCCTCAATTAGCATCCAAACAATCATCTCATACTATGTATGGTTCGGCAATTAATACTATGATAGTATATTTCATCACATAAGAAAATTTGAAATGGAAGATCTAAAGATAAGATATCATTCATAAGATCTAAGCCAAGTATCACACAATGCAAAGTGAAAGATCACACAAATGAACCTAGGAAAAATCGTCTAATCATGTATCAAGTAATTAAGTTTCCCTAATCTAAAGGGGACATGAATTGTTTTTGAAACAAACAATCAAATAAATCAAAATATGCTTAGCGAGCTAGTATGATGCATGTTATTCTTTGAGAAAAGAAGACCTCTCAATCCCCGGGATGGATAAGAAAGGATGATTAGATCGGGGGAAGCATGAACGTGTGATCATGATCATTCCTTATAATCTTCTTAGATTAGGGGGCACAAAAGCCCCAAATCTTTGCATGGATGCAATGTATGTATCTAAAATGTGCCAAGGTTGTAGTGTGCTTTGTGTTCATGGATTCCTAGAATGACTTAGAAGTCTAAAATGTGTATGAATGGATGAATGAAATTAACATGGGATATGTACAAATGTATTATGAACTACTTCCTAAGATATGAACTAATTTGGAATGCATATAAGCATCAAATTAAAGAATGAAAGTTAAAATGTGCTTGTTGTGAATAGTGGACAGAACAGTAACATGATCTTGTAAAAATGGAAAAGAGGGGTTAGGAATGTTTTCAATGCATGATTTGTTATGGCGATCCTCCTTATTGTGTCTAGAACACAACCCAAAAAGCCAATCTTTAACAACTATCACATATTGAGAGAAATAACATAAACAATGAAGGTCACTCAGAAACTGAGTCCGTACTGTCGACTGAAATGTTGAAAAATCTTAGAAAATGAAAAAAAATGATCTAGGGACCCATTTTATAGAGAAAGTTCCCTAAGACATTGAAGTTTAAGGGAAAAAATAAGTTGGGACCACCCCTTTTGGAAAAGTTTTCTGAAAAAGAAGTTGGAAGTTAGCCAAGCTGCTGTGACAACAGAGGCAGAATGTCTGGAAAGAATGTTTGGGTCCAAATGGACCATTTTCATACATTTCCAAGTCAAACCAAAAATCATGGGTGTTCTCCAATGGGTTAGGAAGACTTTCCAAGTGGCCTTGCATCCATATGTTGAATATTGAGTTCCAGAGAAATCTTTGAACTCAGATCATTCACTGTTTTGAAGATTTTGGAAAAGCTAGAGTTTTCTTTCTTGAGATCAAAATGAGGGGTTTTAAGAGAGGTTTTGAAATAGATGTTTTGGAAGTATATTTTCAACATCAAATAGAGATTATAACCACTTAGAATGTCAACATCAAACTCATCATCAAGAACCTCCAAGATTGTTGGAAAGATTCATTTTTATTTGAGCATAACCCCAAGAATACTTTGGAAGTATTGGGGTTTTAATCATCATCTATCAAACATGTTTTTGAGGTTAAGAGCTACTATCCATAAGGATTCAGTCACCTCAAACTTCATGTCATCATCTAGATGATGATGAACTAGTAAGTAAATAAAGAAAATCAAAAAGAAATGAGATAAGAAGATATGAACATAATATGAACAAGCAAGTAAATAACAATCAATAGATGATAATCAATGTGATTTTGGACTTGTAGCTTGGTGTTTCACTCATAGATTTTGACATTTTGACATGGAAGTAGCTTCCTAACTCAAGAATGCTCAAGAATGGTGATTGGGGGGTGTTTGGAATGTGAAGTATAAGAGAGGTAATGGAAGAACACAAGATTAAAACTCACTTTCTATAGCAAAATAGTAGGAGGAAGCTCTTTTTCTCTCTTCTAAACCTATCTCTATCTCTCTTCTTCTCTACAACTTTTTCAAGCTTTTGCACTTGGTCCCCCTAAAATGAAGAGCAATGGGGGGTTTAAATAGGCCAATTTGGGGTGGTTTTGGGGTTTTAGAAGTACTCCCATTGGTCCCAAACAACCGTGAACACAAAACTATGTCGTTTTGGCTTTCAATTAATCAAATTGGACCCCCAAAAAAATTACAAAAATGGACTCTGCGAGGATTGAGTGCCGCGGCGGCACTGGGCCAGTGCCGCAACGGCCGTGGGCCAGTGTCGCGGCGGCACTACTCCTCAGACGCCCAGGAATTTACGTTTAGGCCCCCTGATGTTCCGGTATTCGCGAAAAGGCCCTATTTCGTCCGAAATTCACAGAAAATGCATACGAACTCCAAATTGAGGTTGTGATATACCGTTGGAAAGGTAATGGAGTCTACTTTACATAAAAATAGTTCGGGGATAGGTCACTTTGAAAAGTTTTGCGGTATTTGCGATAAAAGCCAATTTGATCGCCTTTTTTGCCTTTGGGAATTCATAATAAATTCATTTTAAATCCAGAAATTATGTGCGATATACCGTTGGAAAGCTATTGACCTCTAGTATCCATGAAAAATATTTGAAAAATGTTATGGTGCTCCGGTTCTAAAGTCAAATTTTGGTCAAACTGGTCAACCTGGGATTCCCGGGAAGTTCTGGAAACTTCTGGGAGCTCCTAGGAGTTGACGTTTTCGCTCGATTTTCTTTTGAAACTCGTTTTAATACTTTTCTCATGATTTCGAATGATTTCGGTGAATTCAGACGATTTCGGTCAAACTTGGTCAAACTTGGTCAAACCTTGGTCAAACCGGTCAACGGGGACTTTCCGGGAACTTTCGGGACTTCCGGGGGTCTTTGGGAGCTGACGATTTCATCCGATTTTTCTTAAAAACTCATTTTATCATTTTTCGTATGACGTAGCATGTTTCCAGAACTTTGGGACCAAATCTGGGAGTTTTCGGGCTTTCAGGGGCATTTTGGTCATTCTGAACATTCTGAGAGATAGAGCTGACTTCCAAGAGTCCTTTTGAGTCTTTTACGATCATTGTGAACCACCAAGCTATGGGTCTCCTAAATCTGATAGCCGACAAAATGGGGTGTCTACAGTTTGCCCCTCTTTGGCATGAACTTGCGAGACAACGCATGTCGCAAGCGAGTGCCAAAGCTTTGAAGAGACAGGTCTTTTGGAGGCTATAGATTTAGGATAAAAAAACGTTGCAAAAGATGCAATGATGCTGAGGTCTAGTGCTGGTCGTGCTCTGCGTAAGCTGCCTACGTATCCCAAGGGGAATCAGACCAGGACGTAGTTCAGGGCACAAAGGAGCAAATCACACATGCACAACGAGACAAGCAGATGCTATGCTATGAGGATGATATGCAATGCATGGATGTGATATGAATTATGTCATGAGTCCTATCATACCTAGTGTTCTAATCCTAGTATGAACTGGTGCTGTGGGGTGTACCACTCCGAGTGGACTTGTGTCATGGCTGTATTGTGTTCTAAAGCGCTTGTGGTCCTAGTACATGTGTTCTGTGTATTTGCCACTCTCAGTAGGCTTGGTGATCTACGCTTTGCTATGACTAATAGACTTGGGAGGGATCTCGACCTGGAGGTCTTACCCAAGGAAGAGCGTGGTGCTCAAAGTGATACTGTGGTGCCCAAAAGAACGCTTATGGTGTGTTTGCCACTCCTAGTGGGCTTTGTGATTTGTGTGTGCCGTGATCGATGGGCTATGTGTCATGTTGTGGCCAATTTGTTGTGTTGGGTGAAGTGACTCTCTAGACTTGACTCGTGCTCCCCTTAATCGTGATACTATGGACTTAGTGACTCTTAAAGTCTCAACGGTGATTCTCAAATTTTAATGATGATCCTCAATTCTCAACGGCGCTTATCTTGTTCCTCAAATATTTGATGGTGCTTCTCAATGCTTCTTAATTCTCAACGGTATTCTTCAAATCTTAACGATGCTCCTCGACTTTTGAATGATGCCGTTCAACTCTTCTAACGCTCCTCAACAAATCTGATGCTTTTCAACACATCCGATGTTCCTCAATTCTTCAACGATGCATCTCAACACATCCGATGTTCCTCAACTCTTCCGATGTTCCTCAACTCTTCAACGATGCTTCTCAACACATCTGATGTTCCTCAACTCTTCAACGATGCTTCTCAACACATCCGATGTTCCTCAACTCTTCCGATGTTCCTCAACTCTTCAACGATGCTTCTCAACACATCCGATGTTCCTCAACTCTTCTGATGTTCCTCAACTCTTCAACGATGCTTGGACTTTAAACCTTAAAAAACTTCTCATCAACACATCTGGACTTTGGGCCCTAAAACACATCTTATCAAAACTTCTCATCAACACATCAGCAATAGTTTCTTAGTGTTGGCGATATTTCCTCCGATCAGCCACCTTGAGAAACAACAGTGGGTTTGTAGTTTGCAACCACTTACGAGTTTATGCCACTCGTACCTGGGACACTTCTCATGTTGCGACCTTGACTGGTGTAGTAATAATGTTTGGTACTTCTGCTTATATCCAAAGTTTTTTATAATTGGGAATAACTTTTAACCCACACATTTGAGACCATCAGGACAAATGGACTTACCAAGAACGACAAGGAAAGTTGGGTTAGTTTGTATGAAACCTCGATCTCTGACACACTTGTGATCAGATTACTTCTGACTCAAATAAAGAGGGATTGACTTGGACATGAAATTCTCAAATTGCCACGATCCAATGTGCCTTCATCATGAATGATGTACCGCTCATCTTCTATGTTCACATCTCATCTTAATATGTCAGCACTTTGCTGATAAATCTGGTTTTTGAAAATTCCTCCCTATTGATCTAATCAATTTTCTACTTCTCCCCGGAAGTGCTTTGAATTAGTGCCTTAGCTTTTAGAATAAAAATGCTCCATTTCAAAAAATTTCAAAACAACTTGGTGACTTGAGAACTCGCCCTTGGTGTGAAGGGATCGTGTTAGGCAAACGGAGTTTGCCCCTAGTTTGAGGTGTACGAAGTGGAATTCTTAGGCAAACGAGGTGGGTGACCAAAGTTTGCCCCTAGTTTGGAATGATGGTTTATTGGAGGTTTTGGGCAAATGAGGTAGGTGACCGAAGTTTGCCCCTTGTATGAAGGGTAGATAGTAGAATTCAGGCAAACGAGGCGAGTAGCCAAAGTTTTCCACTAGTGTGGAAGGTGATTTTCTGGCTTGAGGCAAGGACCGTGACTTAACTCTCTCAAATGCTCATAACTTTTGCCTAGGCACTAGTGAGGTGACCTAGCGGGCTCTTTTCTCTCTTTTGTTATTGCTCACCTTGGATTTAGCTCTAATTTTTGCCTAAGCATCCTTTCAAATTTTTGTCTTAGCGAGCCATCCTTCTTTTTCTTTTTTGAAAGTCTACCTACGTACCCCTAAGTGGGGATCAGGTCCAACGTAGTTCGGGTCATGGTCTGAAAGAAGCGGGTTGATTTTTAGGTAGGTGGGGTGACTGAACCATTGTGGTTTCCTACGTATCCCCGAGTGGGAATCAGGTCAAGCGTAGTTCAAGGCAAGGCTTGAAGGAAATTACTTTGATTATGATGGTGTTGACCGAACCGATGTGGTTGCCTACGTATCCCCGAGTGGGAATCAGGTCAAGCGTAGTTCAAGGCAAGGCTTGAAGGAAATTGGGTATGAGGGTTTTTCAAACCAATCGTCAAATAAGTTCAAACTTGAGCCACTTGTGGTAGCTTTGAATAAAAGGATTCAGTTTCCATCTCCCTTTCTTTTCTTTTCATTTTTTTTTTCTTTTTCTTTTTCTTTTTCTTTTGTTTTGAGGATTGATCCTTTTCACTTTCGCCTAGCCAGCCAATTTTCCTTTTCACATAGTTGATTCATGTGAGATCTTCCGATCATAATCTCGAAATTCTAGAATGTGCACGTTAGCTCTCGGGATTTATGTGTGGTCGTTCTGAGCCTTTTGAAATGTGATCTAGGCATGTTCTCATGACATGCCTTGAAGTGTACAATTCTCTGTATCACCAAAATTTTCTTCCTTTCATTTTCCCCGTCATTTTGACTGGCTAAGGTCAGATCTTGGAAATCAACACCTTTTTCAGGTCTAACTTTTGCCTAGGTGCCCTTTCGGGTTTTCAATCTAGCGAGCTTTTATTTATTTTTTTTTTTTTGTTTTTTTTTTTTTTGAAAGTGGAGATGAAACTCACTGAAATGTTTGGCTACCATCAAGGACCAAGTCCGCACAGGTTCGCATGGCTATCAATTGGGTTGGGCCCAAGGCTTTAAAATGGTATAAATGGTGGAAAGGGTGTTGGGCAAGCCCCAAATCAGTCTCAAGTATGTCTTTTCTAGATTTGAGCAAAAGCATCTTTAATTTCTTAAAGTAAGACTATTCAATTCTCAGCTCTTCTTTGGGGTCAGCGCAAAATCGACTTTGGCCTTTTTGGGATTCTCTCTTTTTTTTGTTTGATGCAAAAATTTATTAGCAGAGTAATGTCCATGGTAATTTGAAAAGTGACATTTTCAGTTCAGCGATTCATGCACTTATGAATATACACATCAGATTAAGCAAAATGAGACTTCATTCCATCAGAAGAGAAGGATTACATCACTCGATACAAACTCACAACAACTCGATGACAGACAGACTCGACCACAAGATCAAACTTGAAATAGACTCAAAATATAGAGCAGACTCGACTTGGTCTCAAATGGAGTGTCTTTGTGACCCATTTATTATTATTCTTGTTTTTTTTTTTTAGCAGAAGTTCCAAACACTATCGCTCCACTGCACGGATTCAACATTCATGGGTGTCAATAAAAGGGATCATTTAACAGGACCGGCCATGGGCTTAGGTGACATGGGGTTGAATGGGTGGTGGCTCAATGATTCTTCGGTCAATGAGGTCTTGGACATCATGGCGGAGACGTATGCACCGGTCGGTGTCATGGCCTGGGCCTTGGTGGTAGGCACATCGTTTGGATAGGTCACAGTTAGGTGGTGGAGGATCGGCACGAGGCTGAAGGAGTTGGAGGTGTCCCTTTTTTAGCAGACGGCCTAAGGCTACGGAGGGAGAGATATCCAGTTTGGAAAATTCACGGGGTACCCTATTTTGGTAAGGGCGGCTAGGCGAGCTGGTTTGGTTTGTGAGCTGGTATGATTGGGGAGAATAGGCCATGGGTTGGTTACTAAGGGCGTTGACATCCGAAGGGTTTCGGGAGTAGTCTGGCTTGTGATTCTTCATTCTTGATTTTCCCTTCCCTGATTGCATCCTCAATTCTAGTCCCAATCTCAAACAGTTCTTCAAATGTTGAGATGGACTGGTAGAAGAGTTTCTCATGGTACAGCTGTAGACACCCCAATTTTGACCGACCGTCGAATTTAGGAGAGCGTCACCTCCGCGTCCAATGATGACAATGACCGAAAAACTTGAAGTATTCCAAGCTCTTCAGAAAATCTCCAAAACGCGATAAAATTCCGCAGAAAGAGGAAAAATACCAGGTATTTAGGGGAATTCAGGAAAAAGACATGATTTTTGGAAAGGATCTTCAAAAATAATTTGTTTCAAAAAGAGAAAAGACCTAAAAAGGGGAATCTCACCAAACACGGCACACGGCGGATTTCCGTGGCACTCCATGAGTGCCGCGCGGCAGTCAGAGAGTGCCGCTGCGGCATTCTCCGAGTGCCGCCGCAGATTTCTGACTGCCGTTCACTTTTTAAGTCTGTATTTTGCAGTGCAATACGTATGCGTATGCAGATAAGAACAAAAAACTGATAAAGTAAGACTGACAAAAATGCGGCAATCAATTAAATGCCGCAGCAGTTGATGAGAGCCGCGCGGCACTCACGAAGTGCCGCAACGGCAGTTGTTGAGTGCCGCCACGGCATTCACGGACTGCCGCGGCAGGTTTCTGACTGCCGCGCTGGGCAGCAGTCTGCTCAATTTCAGAAAGTACGCTTTGTACCACCAAATGGGAGAATTACACCTGTTTTTTGCTCCGAAATTCACCAAAAATACCTAGTAATTTTGCCTATAAAAGAGAAGGGATCTTCCTTGGAAGAGAGGACCAAGAGAGAAAGGCATTGGGGAGGGAGACATACAAAGAAACACTTCCATTACACCTACATTTTAGAGAGAAAAGAGAGTTTTGGAAAGTTTGAAGGAGAGTTTGGAAAATCTTCAAAGAAAAGAAAACCTTGAGGATAATTTGGAGGTGATCCTCTAAACCTAGATTATTAGTTTACTCTTTCTTCTCTTGCAATCTCTAAATCTTAGAACATTTCATCATTCTTCTTTGTTTTAAACTTAGTAGTCCTTTTTACTTCTTTCTTTTTTTTGTCTATTTTCTTCTCTTGAAGGTCTTGGAGATCTTCAATATCTCTATTGATCTCTTGAGCATGATCCCTTGAATCTCATGTAAGCTCATGCTCTACATGAAAGTCAAAACTTGATCATCACTTTATTTCACATAGGTAGGATCCAAGTCCATGCTCATGACTTGGATCCTCTAAACTTGGTGTCTCATGGAATCCTTTAATATTCCTTTGAAAATTATCAAGTATTAGTTGCACCTTCATCTCCAATGATCATCAAATGATAGGAGACTTGCGATTTTGAGTCTAAGCCCCTTTCTTATGGTTTAGAATCCTCATCTTGAGATTTCATGAAGTTCATCCATACTTCACTTGAAATCTATATAAAAAATAAAAGTTGTAGTCTCCAATGACCATCAAATGGTAGGAGAAGTGATTTGGTGTAACCCAACTTCATGATTTAATAGTTGGGGTTACCAAACGAAAGTTGAACTTGACAAATAAAAACAGTGAGCTCACCAACTGTTCTTGATCAAAGATTTTTAGTTCGAAATCTAACCGTTGAAATCAAGTGAAACCAACGGAAAAGTGTCAATAACACATTGTTCTACCACTGTAATTTTTGTTTTAAGGTGGTTTCATGTTTAAAATGGTTTGATCATGGGTTTTGTGAAGCAACAATAATCTGTCCAGAGTTTCAGAATAGTTTCAGAACAGCAGCACTCTTTTGAAATAATTAAATCAGAGTTCTAACAAAGTTTTTGTGACCCAAAATAATTTTTTCTAAGTAGATTAATGTGTTAGGAAGTCACCCTAAAAAGAACAAAGCAATTCTGATTTTTTGGCTATTTTTAATAAATCGTGCAAGAATTCTGGACAGGAGATTGTAAGATGCTGAGTGATGTCTAGTGTTTTCTATATTCCCGGAGATCTAGCCGTTGAAACCTCGATTTTCTTTTTGATTTGGAAACTAGACTCACAGAGGTATTTTGTGTCCAAAATTAATCAACATCAAACCACAAGAGACGTGCTTTTTATTTTCTTAAAGGTCTGGTCTGCTCTCTGCAATTTTCGAAGTTTTATGACACACTTGACCAATTTTGCTAATAATGGGTCAAAAGGTTTTCCTATAATTTAGGGCTTAAACCATGCTTCAATAATGATTATTTGAGCTTGAATTCAAAATTTAAGAGTATTTCATGGTTTGTTCTTGCCTATGTACATATTCATCCATATGGTTTGACACTTGTAATTAGGATTTATTTGCTTTGGATTTAATTACATTAGATAGATTTAAGCTAGAAATTTAGGATTGTTATTTCTAACTTTGTATCTTGCATATCATGTGAACTAACCCCTTGTTTTGTAGCGCTATTAAGGTACGATTCCTCAATCTCTTTCTAGTTTATTAAATTCCTTGATTTTATTCGATTTCCGACCTTATGCGCGACACCTGAGAGTCAAGATTTGCCTTACATGTATATATGGATTAGAGACTCTTTTCCTAGGTTTTATTTAATCGCATGCATTGCACGTTTAATATTCACCGCTGGATCCCGGGTAAGTTCCCTTGTTCCCTATTTGCATATCATACTGCCTGCTATTTGACATATGTGGCTTATGAATGATATTTTTGTCATTAGCAATTTTACACCCTTTGGACATGCTTTTGTGATGTATATGTATATATGTATTAGTTGAGGGCATGCTTAGATTAATAATTCGATTAAAAGGATGTTGAGTAGAGGCCTATCACAAGATAGGATGAGAGAGGGTGTTTTAGTCCGACGGGCTCCTTCCTCTCTCATTCCATAATCCCCGGACCTGGTTAATCTTTGGTTTCGCAAAAGATCAGTTTCCTTTTAAATGGTTTCTTAATTTTCCTTTTTAAAAATTAAGTGGCGACTCATTTGTTTTGAAATTGAAATTTAGAAAAGATTTAAATAAAAATGCTGTGGGTAAGTCAACCTGCGATATCCACAATCTGGCGACTCTGCTGGGGATCGAACCCAGAATCTCTGGTTTCGCAGACCAGAATTTTTGATTTTGGGTTCACTTGAGGATTAGACTCGAAAAACACCCTTTTAAATCAAATTAATTAATCTTTGTGTGCCCGTTGCATTTCACTTGCATGTCCAGCCAGTCGATTGCACGGAACTATGACCTTGAAGGCTCGGGGCAACCCGGTCGGTCAAGTCATCATGGGACTGTGTGATCACCCTTGATCTCGTACCATGATTTGGTATATGAAGCATCCTATCGGGTGTGTGTCAAGGGTCCCTTATTTGACCAAAACCCAACCTTTGCATGATAGTTTCCATAGAACCTTTCAAAAATTAGGGAATCAATTCTTGATTAGGGTTATGTGCTAGGGAGTTTTGTATGCCCAAAAGGGATTATTTGAGATGATGACGATGCTTGCTTGATAAAAGATGTGTAGCCCTTTAATCACCTTCTAACAGTTCCTTCTCATGTCCCACGACATTTGGGAACATGCTAGATCTTGATTATGTGATTACATCTCTTACATCTTGCTAAGCTAAACATCATTGACCTTGTATGCATCCGAATTCATGAAGAGTATGACAACAATCCGATCATGTGATCCCCCTACCCAAAGAGTTTTAAATACGTTTTTCGAAGCAAATAGATTTTTGGCATCTTTATTCAAGGCATTCAATCACTCTTTCAAAATTTTCGGAGTTCACTTTTAGATTAAAATCAACCATATTTGAAGGAAGAACCTAAAATTCTTGAAGGAGTTTGAAAATTTTTACCAACTAAAGGAATGCCCCTTTTGGACCTAATCACTTTTTTTTGTTAAGAAAAGTAATCCAAGAAATCTCCGCGATTAAAGAAATCATTTTCAAAAGCAAAGTTTCAACCCAATCATCTTTTTAGAAATATTGTTGTCTCCAAAAGGAATTTTGAAAAAGTCCCATCATCTAAGGGAAATACTGGTCAAATGAATTTCAAAAATTCTAAATTTGAAAACCTTGAAAGGGTAAAGAGGATCACAATGAAAGGAGAAATTAGCACACTCAAACATGGATGAGGGTTTTATGTGTTTATGTGCTTATGTGTTAGGATTAGGATTTTCTTTCATTTAGCATATAGAATAGGCACATACACACACATGCATTGCATCCGCATAATGCATAAAATAAAAGTCTTCCTCGAACAAAATAAAGGTAAAAAGGTTTTTTCTAAAAAGAAGTTTTCAAAATTTATTGTAGGAGCAAAAATAGCAAAACAAGGGTGGTTTAGAGATCCTACGGCAAGGTTAGTGAGAAGAGGATACGCTGACATGGCCGAGGAGAGAAACAATGAAGAGATGACCAGATTGAGGGTACTAGTTGAGCAACAAGCGGAACAGATGAGAAGACAGGCCGAGAACATGAATCGCATGATGGGAATGATAGAGGAACTGAATCGCCGACCGCCGCCGCATGTAATTTCACCCATTATAGACCCGCCTTTGGGAGGAGGAGACGGGGATTGGTTCGACGATCAAGAAGCACATTGGAATGATGCACTGAGAGCCAACATGGACAGGGAGAAAGATGAGAAGGAGAAGCTGCTGACCGAGAAGATAGAAAAGTTGGAAAGGGTAATGCGCAAGGCTCAAGGGGTGGATACCTATCTGATGGAACTGGAAGGGTTGTACGACGGAGTCCATGAGACGCTGTCGGCCGGTTTCAAAATGCCCGTCTTTGATAAATTTGATGGCACAGGCAATCCCCGCAGTCATGTCCGAATGTGCATAGGAGCTTTTCAGCCTAGTGGACTGAACACTACCATGATGGCTGTCCTTTTTCAACAAACCTTAACAGGAGCTGCTTTGTCATGGTACCTTACACCTGAGCCAAGCAAGACCAGAGTATGGGAAGAAGTAATTAAAGCATTCGTGGCCCAGTATGAATACAATCAGGACTTGGACGTCACTGTCCGGGATCTAGAAACCACCAGGCAAGGGAACAAAGAATCATTTGCTGAGTACCTGAGCCGATGGAGAGGGAAAGCTGCAAAAATGGTGCAAAGACCATCCGAGAAAGATCAAATCCGAATGTTAATGAAAAACTTGCAACCAGTTTATCAAGAGAAGATGAGATTTCAGTCAATCAATACCTTTGCTGAGGTGTTCGATGTGGGGACGAGAATCGAAGATGCAATTCAAGAGGGAACAATCAAGAAGGAAGAACCACAGAACCGATATCGGAGGCCCAGTTATGGATCAAATGGAGGGCATTCGGGAGGTCACTCTGGCCCCACCGATGTCAATGCACTTAGCGAACCGGAGAGAAAATTCGATATCACCAAAAGTCATCCAAGAGGAGGGGAGGATAAGCCAATGAGGAAGTTTTCAGATTTGGGAGTATCATTATCAACCGCCCTCGATAGGCTGTTAGCAAAAGGGCATCTCCGTCAGCTGGAACCTCGACCCCCGCCGAGTCCACTCCCGCCGTACTTCAAAGGAGACCTCTACTGCAAATATCATCAACAAAAGGGCCACTCGACTGATCGGTGCATGAGGTTAAGGCATGACATACAAGACCTCATTGACAACAAAGTGATATCCGAGCCGCCTGTCAAGGCCCCCAATGTCACCAAAAATCCACTGCCAAATCATCGTGCTGTACCACCGCCACGAGGCCTATACTTCTTAGGAGTGGGAGAAACAACATTTGATCCATCCAAGCTAATCACGAAGGTCGGGGAACCAAAGAAGTTTTATCAGTTACCAGAAAGTCCGGAAATCTGTATGATTGGAAGCCAGCCAGGGATATGGGAGAATGAAGCAACGGGGCAGTCAGATTGGTGGGTTCAAGAAAGTAATAATCGAAACATAGATCAGGTAGAAGAGGATGATCTGTGGTATCAAAGCGACGAAGAGGCAAAGGAGGGCTCAAAGACCATTTCAGAAGCCGACAACATTTGGGCAAAAGAGGAGATCGATCATTTAACTCGGTCTGGCAGGCACTTCAAACCAAACGAACTAGAGGAAGATCACCCGGGGAGAGATCAAGATAAAGGAAAAGGGAAGATGAATGAAGAAGAAGAAGAGGATAGAGTCCTCAAGCAAATGAAGAAGACTCAGGCTAACATCACTGTTTGGGGGTTGCTGATTGCCTCCAAACGTCATAGACAGGCGGTCCTAGATGCTCTGAATCAAGCTGACGTGTCCATCGACACCACTCCGGAGGACCTCGTAGGGCTGATCAGCAAAATTCCGACTTCGGCTATTACTTTCTCATCAAACGACTTGCCTCCGGGAGGACCCATGCTCAATAAGCCATTATATGTCACTGTGGAATGTTTGGGAAATACCGTGCCTGCTTGTCTCGTTGACAACGGGTCTGCTCTAAATGTGTGTCCTTTCCGCACAGCCAAGCGAATGGGCTTGGATGAATCCTCTTTTGTGCCGTCTCAACAAAAGGTCCGGGCATATGATAACACCCAAAGGGCAGTCATGGGCATCATCTTTCTTAACCTCGCTATCGGGCCAATGGATAAAGAAGCCGAGTTCCAAATCATCGATATCCCCGCTTCCTTCAACCTGCTGTTAGGGAGACCTTGGTTGGACAGTCTGGGTGCTATACCGTCAACAATCCATCAAAAGGTCAAGTATGTCTGGGAAAACAAAGTCTGTGATATCCTCGGGGACAGTTGGGTTCGTACGCCCGAAGCATCGTCAAGTGCACCGGTCCTAGAATTACAGCTGCAAGAAGAAGAAGCGAAGATGGGGGGATTCGAATTCATCAGCGTGATAGAAGAGGGACAGTCGAGAGAGTTTCTACCGCCGCAGTCCGATCAGTATGCTAGCCCAGTGGTCGCGGGAATCATGAAGAAGATGGGTTTCCTTCCAGGATTGGGGTTGGGGAAGAGCCTTCAAGGCCTGCCTGAGGCTCCAAGGATCCCTACTCAGACCCACACTCACGGTCTGGGGTACCAGCCAACGAAAGGGGAACTAAGAGCAAAGAAAAAGGCCGTCAATGCACCACTGGACCCCTACTTGAAGACCCTCAACGGGTATTTTGTGAAGGAAGGAGAAGATTTCCCTTTCTGTGGCTTCCCAGAGCCATGGATGGACCAAAAGGACAAATGCATGAAGCCAGGGTTCGAGATCTTTTTCTCCCATGAAATTTCTGAGTACAAGGACCCATTTCTGCAAATGCCTGAAAAGTCTGTTGCTGCCAAGGATTGGATCGGGGCGCTAGACGGTTCCGCCATGAAAAATCTGTTGGGCGAAGGGAACACGGAGGTCATAAAGGAAGATCCTGGGAAAACCAAGGGCAAATACGTCGAGGGCATAGTGGAGGAAGCAGCTGAAAGCGGAGAAGATGGGGAAGATCAGGAAAAGGCTGGCGAGGGGAAAGCTGAGGAAGAAGAGATGGAAGAAGTCACCAAGACAGGAGAACTGGAAGAATGCTTCATTACTGACCTAGGAGGAGAGAACAAGAAAGAGTGGGTTTTTGAGTCTAGTGATAGGTTCCCCCCACACCCAGAGTCTGTAATGGCCCAAATGAGGCGTCTTTCAATTTCCATGTCTGTTGTAATCACTCCAAAGAAAATCAATGAAAGTATGACTGATTCTGCCTACTCGAACGCGCTTAATGAATGTGATGAATGCGATGATCGTGAAATACCTATTGAACTGCAAAAACTAATTGAAAAAGAAAAAGAATCTGCATGTAAAATCATTGAGAACACCCTAACAATTAATCTAGGAAATGAGAATAATCCTCAAAATGTCTTCATCGGCTCTACACTTAGCAATAAAGAAAGCAAAGAACTAATCAGTCTATTAAATGAATTCAAAGATGTTTTTGCATGGTCTTACAATGATATGCCAGGTATCGATCCAAAAATAGTCCAACACCACATCCCCCTCTTTCCCAATTCCAAACCCGTAAAACAAAAATTGAGGCGAATGAGGCCAGAATGGGCACTTAAAGTAAAAGAGGAAGTTGAAAAGCAATTAAAAGCTGGATTCTTGATGGTCACCGAGTATCCGGAATGGATTGCCAATATTGTACCTGTACCAAAGAAGGATGGTCGTGTTAGGGTTTGCGTTGATTTCCGAGATTTAAACAAGGCAAGCCCTAAAGACGATTTCCCGCTACCCCACATCGATGTATTGGTTGATAACACTGCGGGGCATGAGCTTCTATCTTTCATGGATGGATTCTCTGGATATAACCAAGTCCTCATGGTGCCCGAGGATAGGGAGAAAACCACGTTTATCACTCCATTAGGGACATATTGTTATAGGGTCATGCCATTCGGACTCAAGAACGCAGGAGCAACATATCAAAGGGCTTCCACCACTTTGCTGCACGATATGATCCACAAGGAGGTGGAGGTGGAGGTGTATGTGGATGACATGATCGTAAAATCCAAGGAGAGGGGAGGGCACCTAGAGGCTTTGAGAAAATTCTTTGAGAGATTGAGAGAGTTCAAAATGAGGTTAAACCCGCAAAAGTGTACATTCGGGGTCACTACCGGGAAATTATTGGGTTTTCTCATTACTCAGAGAGGAATAGAGGTGGATCCCACCAAGATAAAAGCCATAACCGAGATGCAGCCACCGAAAAATGAGAAAGAACTGAGGGGATTTTTGGGGAGAATACAGTTCATCAGCCGCTTCATTTCCAAACTCACCTTGACCTGCGACCCACTTTTTAAACTACTTAGAAAGGGAGAGAGATTCAAATGGGACACCCCATGCCAACAAGCCTTCGACAAAATCAAAACCTACCTCCAGAACCCACCTGTCTTGTCACCACCTTCACCTGGGAAACCCCTGTTACTCTATCTCTCTGTATCCGAAGATTCAATGGGGTGTATGCTGGCCCAAGAAGGAGAAGAGGGGCACGTGGAGAAGGCCATTTACTACTTAAGCAAGAGAATGGTCGGATATGAGTTAAAGTATTCGCCCTTGGAGAAGGCCTGTTGGGCCTTGGTTTGGTGTACCCGTCGCCTCCGCCACTACATGCTAGCCTTCCCTGTAATCCTGATATCCCGAATGGACCCATTAAAATACCTGTTCGAAAAACCTGTCTTGACCAGTAGGATCTCCCGTTGGACCATGATGTTGGCTGAGTTCGATATCCGGTATGTCACCGCCAAGTCCGTAAAAGGAAGGGTTGTCGCCGAGTTTTTAGCCGACCTCGCTGTGGAATCTGAGGACAAGGGAGATTTCAAGTTCCCAGATGAAGGAATAATGGAAGTTAAGGAGGATTTGTGGAAGATGTACTTCGATGGAGCGACCAACCAATTAGGATATGGAGTTGGAGTCATTCTCATAGCACCCGATGGGGTCCCTACCCCATTAGCCGTTAAACTCGAGTATAACTCAACCAACAACACCGCGGAGTACGAAGCATGCATAATTGGAATGGAGGCAGCCTTGGCTTTGAAGGTTGGAAAGATTGATGTATTCGGAGATTCCAACTTGATCATATCCCAGGTCCGGGGAGATTGGAGGGTAAAACATGAGAAATTGAGACCTTATCATGACTATTTGGAAAGCCTGAAGGCACAATTCCAAAAGATTTCTTTCTACTATCTCCCCCGTGAAGAAAACCAACTAGCCGACTCTTTGGCTACGTTAGCCTCAATGATCCAAATCCCTTCCAAAATTGCCATGACCCCGCTGTCCATAGAAGTGAGGAACCAACCGTCATTTGAAAGGATCGCAGCCATAGAAGGAGAAGACGAGGTGCCTTGGTATTAAGATGTATGGAAGTTCATCAAAGAAGGAGAGTACCCCGAAGGAGCCTCAGAAAAGGACAAAAAGGCAGTCCGACGACTCGCTGCTCAATTTGTGATTTATGCGGATAAGTTGTGGAAGAAATCCTACACCGGGTATAATCTGGAGTGCCTATATGGGAAAGAAGCTAAGAGAATGATGGAGGAAATACATGAGGGGGTGTGCGGGCCCCATATGAATGGGCACATGCTGGCAAAGAAGATCATCCGGCAAGGATACTATTGGACGACCTTGGACAAAGACTGTTGCGAATACGTTAGAAGGTGTCACAAGTGTCAGGTTCATGCAAATCTGATGCATACCCCGCCGTCACAACTCTATAGCATGACCACCCCGTGGCCATTTTCTGTGTGGGGAATCGATATCATTGGTGAGATAGTCCCGAAGGCTTCCAATGGACACCGATACATCATCGTGGCAATCGATTATTTTACCAAATGGGTAGAGGCAGCCTCATACGCAACCTTAAAAGCCAAAGATGTGGTGAATTTTATCGAGAAGAACATAATCTGCAGGTATGGGGTCCCTAATGAGTTTATCTCCGATCATGGCAGTCATTTCCAGGGAGAGGTCATTCCGCTCTTAGAAAAATATAAGATCACCCGCCATCAGTCATCCCCATATAGGCCTCAGACAAATGGAGCGGTAGAGGCAGCGAATAAGAATGTTAAAGCAATCTTGGGAAAAACGACGGACACGTACAAAGATTGGCATGAGAAGCTGCCGTTCGCTTTGTGGGGATACCGGACCTCAGTAAGAACTTCAACGGGTGCTACACCATATTCGTTGGTATACGGGATGGAAGCAGTCCTTCCAGTCGAGGTAGAAATACCCTCTCTCAGGGTTTTGGCGGAGTGCGAGATCACTGAATTAGAATGGATGAGGGGAAGGTATGAGGAATTGATGCTGCTCGATGAAAAGAGGCTGGCTGCGATGAACCATACTCGGGGGTACCAAAAGAGAATAGCTCGTGCTTTCAACAAAAAGGTTCGCCCAAGGAAGCTTGCTGAGGGTGACCTGGTCCTCAAAGAACTTAAGGTGCCCGTTTATGACCCTAGAGGAAAGTTTAAACCCAACTGGGTCGGGCCGTACATCATTAAGACCCTCCTTTCCGGAGGAGCGGCTTATCTCATGGACCTGGACGGGGTTGAATTTAAACAGCCGATTAACCTCGATCGCCTCAAGAAATACTTTGCTTGAAACCGTTTCTTTCAAAGCCTCCTACCTCGATGAACTACGCTTGACCTGATTCCCGCTAGGGGATACGTAGGCAACCCACTCGGTTCGGTCATTAATAATTGCCCAAAGAGGCGCTCTTCGTCAAAACCTCAAACCAAACTACTGCAGGCCTGATACCCATCTTAGGATAAGTAGGCGGGCCCCCAAAAAAGCCTTCGGCCCATGAAAAACAGCAACAACTGTGCCAAACTAGGGGCAAACTGGCGTTTGCCCAGAATCACTTCGAAGCCCTAAAACCAGGGGCAAACTTCGTTTGCTAGCCAAAAGACCCAGATACAAAACCATCCCTCAGGTCACCTGGCTGTCAAAATAAGTACTATAAAGGAACAAATGAAAATTCATGAAATAGAATGAGTAGAAAGCAAAACAGCAAAGTAAGGAGCCAAGTAAAGACATTGAAAGGAGAATTCTTCATAAAAGATTAATCGAAAGGTTGAACACTTTGATTAAGCATGCTAGAAATTTTCCTAGAGATAACAACATTTCTTGAAGTAAAAAGAAAAATCGCATTCGGAAAGCGTGAAAAGAGTAGGCAGGGTCTGTCAGAAAGTTTCGTAAAATGGCAAGCTTTTCCCTGTTTTTGTCTACTTTATTATGCATGTGTCTGTCAAGCTCGCCTCGCAACCAAGGCCTGGATCTCTAGAAGATACTGGGTAGTAGGCACAGTCGGAGCAGGAACCCTCGGGAACGGAGCAGCAATCCTGCTATGCCAAGCCTCAAGAAAAGCCTTCACAATAGGTGGACGCAGAGTAGAACCCCTGATGAAGTCAGCAGTCACAGATTCAGTAACATCCTGCAAAAGTCCGAACTGGCGGACCACTCGATCGGGAATGTAGAAGGTAGTGGCACTCAAGCCCGGCAGCCAGATGCCAGGTCGCCCAGGAAGACGTACAGCAACAGAACGAGGAGTCCACTGAGGGCAAATCCAACAAATATCACTGGAAGAAAGGCCCTGGAGCCAAACGAGCCACGCGTCGGCAGAATGAAATAAGCAATGGACCTCCATACGGTCATAAGAGAGTGGCCCGCGAAGATGCGAAGGGTGAATAAAGAGGTCGAGGCGTTCCATGAGCCAAACCTGCAAGACGAAGGGTGCCCCGGTAGATAACATGGCCCCGATAACATGGGCACGGCTCAATCCAATCAAAGTTTCACCAAGAACCAGCATAACAGCACTTTTCATCTCCCTCAAACCGCGGGCAATGGGTATGAGAACGTCAGAAGATGACTGGAATAGGAAGTAAGAGAGCATGGCAATCGACAAGGCACTACGTCGGATGATCTGGTACTCACCATCATAAGGGTCCCCTATGGGAGCATAAACAGAAGAAAGATGCTCAAAGTCGACCTGCCCATCATGAACAAAAGAACCTGCCGCATTTCGAGATATGTGGAGAAGAGTGGTTAAGTCCCGGACATACCCGGCCTGAATTGGAGGAACCACCAATTCAGCAGAGGGATCAGTGTGCAAAATGGCGCTGAATTCCTCGAACAGAGGACAAATCTCCTGAAAGCCAAAACGGAAGACGTTGAGAGCAGGGTCCCAACAATGAATAGCAGCTCGAAGTAAGCCCTCGTTCAAATTCATGCGTAGAAAAGAAAAGAGATCGTTCAACCGGAAACACTCGAAGTTGAGCTTGTCAATACCCGAGAGAGTATCCATCCATGGGAAGAGGATTTGAGAATTAATGGGGGCCATTGGAAGGGGAAAGAAGGAGAAAGGAGATGTTTTGCGGAGTGTTGGAAGAAGAGGGGTATAAGTAGGGGGATAAAGCTGCCCACTAGATCGCGGCACTCGATAAAGTGCCGCGGCACTTCATGAAGTGCCGCGCGGCAGTCCGTGAGTGCCGCACGGCATTTACTGACTGCCGTTGCGGCATTCTCTGAGTGCCGTGGAAGCCTAACCGAGTGCCGTTCCGAGCTTTTCACTGGCCAGGGTTTGTTTGTAACACGATCTGCCCACCTGCAAACAGAAAACTAAATAGAGAGGCAATAAAACGTGCGCATCATGCAGCACGTGCAAATACATTCATTCATTCATTTCATTCATTTTGCATATATCAAATAAATAAAAGAAAACAGAAGCATTCAAATGATAAAATAAAGTCGGGACCAAGCCATGGTCCTACATACGGCAGGAGTTGGACCATGCTATGGTCGCACATACGGTGAATAAGCAGAAAGCATGATGAAATGTTTTAAGCATCTATCCCACAAAATAAAGCACATGTATGTAATATACAGTCATCCATCAAAATGTAAATCCTCCCATAAACTCTCAAAAATAAAAAATAATAATAATAATAACGGCAAAAGCAGGGTCAACCCCGACCCCGACCCCGGCCGCGAGAAAGACGAGTCGTGCGCCTGAGAGGCTCCTCCTCTGACTCAGTCCCGCTGCCTCCATCGCTCCCTCCACGACCACCGCTATTGCCGCCTCTGCCTCTACTAGTGCCCTCGCCGCCACCTCCGCCACGTCCGACACCGCTACCTCCGGGGGCATCGCTGAGAGGGATGCCAAACTGCTGGAGTCGCTGCTGGAGCTGCCCCACCTGCTGGGACAGGACTCTAATCTCCTCCGCCTGAAATAAAAAGGGAATGAGTCCAGACAGCATCGAAATGAAAGATAGAATGTTGAGAATAGAAGGGATAAAAGGTCGTACCTGGGCCCTCAGCTGGGTCGCGGTAGTCGCCCGAGCTCCCTCAGCCTGTAAACAAGAAACAGGGATGAAAGATCAACAAGAAAGAGACACAATCCCAGTCAAAAGTAGGAGTGGGGATGAATTTCTTACCATCCACTCGCGCCCCAGAACCCACTGCCGCACGCTATGAGCATACGTCAGGCCCTCCTCCGCGTAAGCACGCGGGACAAGATCATAGTGAATAGGAATGGTGGGGGCGCCCTGTGGGAGTCGGGGAATCGTCGTCACGTGGGGCTCGCCGAACGAGACGGTCGACATAGTCCAGTCCCACTCAGGTAGGCCAGGGGGGCGGACCGCGGCAGGGACATGCTGCAAACAAAAGTAATAAAACATGGGTGAAGAGTAAAAGGAAGGACTCACAAAAACAATATAGGAGTCATTTACTCACCCGAGTCACTTCCATCAGCGGGAAGTTCGGCATCAGCTTGGCGGCACGGAAGGTCGCATATCCGTCAGGGTCGTCCAAGAAGCCGTGGATACCAAAGCCGGCTCGAGCAGCCGAGTAGTCGTCGCCCTGAAGTGTGTCTGTAGCCCTCATAGAGTCAGGAGGAGGGAACGGCACAAAGAATCTGGGAGCCGCTATAGACTGCCTGGTCACCCTCTCTCCCAAGTACCACGCCATACCCTCCGACCCACCATCGAGAAGCCGTCTCATCGGGTCATACCCGGTCGACTCCTGGATCCCCGCGCTAGCCTCGGGTAGCGCCCTGAGCCACGGCTGCCACTGTACATGCTCCTCCCGTAGGTTCGTCAGAAAGTTCCTGAACGAAACAAAGTTATGAGCCCCGGTCTTCCGCCCGACCCTGTCCTTCGCCCACTTCAGCCCCTGGGGCATGATGAGGGCGTCAGCAGCACGTGTCTCAGGAGACATCATGCGGAGATACTCATGGGACCAAATCTGTAATAAAAAAAGGGGGAGATTAGTATCGCAATGTAAATAAATTTCCGAAAGTAAAATAAGTGATAGAATATAAAGAATATATAAAAAGGATAAGGGATGTACCTCCCACGCCCTCCAATACCCGCTAGTAGCAACCGACTTATCCCGGGAGATGTCGCTCATATGCCTGTACAGGATAGCTAATCCTGTACCGGCCCAATCAAACTCCGCGACTCGATCCAAGCGCTCTAGCGACGCAACCAAAGGCACAGAAATGCGGTCGCCTTGGTGCTCAATAGAGAGCACCCCAGCACGTACATCAGAAAACCTCGAGCCATCTGCTCGTCGGTGAAGCCGGGTTTCCCCCGGAATGTGTCCATGAACCACCGAGCTGTAACCAGGGCCTCCTCTGGGACTACTCCTAGCAGCGGCTCCACCTGATCCCACTCCTGGTCTGTAAGGTGTCGCAGAGGCTTTCCGCCAAAGGGAATCCCCGTGATCATGCTGAAGTCCAGCGGGGTCAACGTCATCTCACCAAAGGAAAAGTGGAAGGTACTCGTGGTATCCCACCACCGCTCGGCCAACGCGTGCATCTGCTGCAAGTCGTTGGAGCTCTTCGTCAAGAGTTTGACGAAGTCTCCAAAACCTGCTGCGTCCACCAAAGCCCTCACAGTCGGGCTCAGCTCGATGTACCACTCGTGGCCATGAGCAAGGCTGTCGTGGCCCTTCAGCACTTTGGGCTGCAGCTGCAAGAAAGAATCACAAGATTTGTTGTTAGAGAATGAATAAGAAAAGAAAGCAATAAAGAAGGAGACAAGTAATAAGTAAAGGAAAAGAAAGTCTAGGAGTGTTCCTATAGGATTTCACAAGTAAGACATTCGTTTGCATTCAAGAGAGAATGAATAAAACACTCAATGTTCTAGCAAAGTTTCAAAATACATTTGAAATACATGCATATATAAAAGTTCAAAAGAAATTTGGAACCAAAAGAAGTACAGCTTCAGAAGAAAAGTGCGCGATCACAAGCATCCAAGAATCAATTTTGAATAATAAAGGGTAGGTGAAAACATTCGGAAAATTCAGAGCACATCATTCATTTTTATGAGAAGTTTTGTTTTTAAAAAAAATAAATAAAATAAATACGGAATTTCTTTAAAAAAAGGGGGTACAGAATAAAGTGTTCGAGACGCTCGAGGGCGCCACAAGCATGACATTTGGAATAGGGTATCTAAAAGTTGTGACAATTCCACGTTACATTCACAAGGAAGAACAAATACGAGAAAGGAATACGAGAAATAAAAAAAAAAAAAAAAAAAAGAAGTGTTTACCTCGCGCTTAAACGCGCGGGCCGATAAATGCTCATCAGGATCCCTCAATAACAGCGTAGCATCTGGGTGATGGGTGGCCGTATACTTGGCCTTCTTCTTCCTCGAACCACTCGCCATAGCCTGTCAAAGGGAAAAGAGAAATTCACACGTTAGATTTCCTGAAAATTCAAAAAACAATGAAATAAAAGAGTTTGATTGGGTCTTGATCAAAAAGAACTTACCCCTGAATGTCGTAAGTCAGTATAGAAGTGAAGAAAGAAAAAGGGAAAATTTTCTCCAGAGTGATCACGAGATAAAGTGAATGAAAGAATGAGAGAAAAGAAGAGAACCCCGGCGGTTTAAGCCACTGCCGCTCAAACGCGGCACTCAAATTTCCGTGCGCGGCAGTCAGTCAACTGCCGTGCGGCACTCACCGAGTGCCGCGACGGCACTCCGTGAGTGCCGCGCGGCAGTCACGGACTGCCGCGAAAATCTGCGTGTGCCGCGTTTATGGCGGTTCAAAGATATTTACTTTCCCCCCAAAAATTCAAATCAAGTCCCGAAAATTGAACTTAAGCCCCCCAAAATGTGCCCTCATTGCACTTTTTGACCCTGGTTTTGTTACCAGGTTTAAATCGACTACAAATTTCAAAACGTAGGTATGATTTCTAGCCTGTGGGCTCTCAACTCCCATAAATTGGAGTAAAATTCGAGCCTGTGGCCCCCCCCAAATTTCAAAAGATGAAATCCTAGCCTGCGGGCCCAGGTTTTCGAAAATATAAAGTATATCTTGAGCCCGTGGGCTCCCGAACTTTGAAAATTTGGAAAATATAACAGATTTATATTCTCGGTTTTCTCAACAGATTTGCGTATTCTCGGTTTTCGCAACGGATTTGCGTTAACCCTCGCTTTTCGAATATAACGGATTTATATTCTCAGTTTTCGCAACGGATTTGCGTTTTCCCGGTTCCCGCAACGGATTTGCGTTGACCCTCACTTTTCGAATATAATGGATTTATATTCTCGATTTTCGCAACAGATTTGCATTTTCCCGGTTTTTGCAACGGATTTGCGTTAACCCTCACTTTTCGAATATAAAGGATTTATATTCTCAGTTTTCGCAACAGATTTGCGTTTTCCCGGTTCCCGCAACGGATTTGCGTTGACCCTCGCTTTTTGAATATAACGGATTTATATTCTCGATTTTCGCAACAGATTTGCGTTTTCTCGGTTTTTGCAACGGATTTGGTTCACCATCGCTTTCGAATATAACGGATTTATATTCTCGGTTTTCGCAACGGATTTGCGTTTTCCCGGTTCCCGCAACGGATTTGCGTTGACCCTCGCTTTTCAAATATAACGGATTTATATTCTCGGTTTCCGCAACAGATTTGCGTCTTCTCGGTTTTCGCAATAGATTTGCGTTAACCCTCGATTTCGAATATAACGGATTTATATTCTCGGTTTCCGCAACAGATTTGCGTTAACCCTCGCTTTTTGAATGTAACGGATTTATATTCCCGGTTGCCGCAACAGATCTGCGTTTTCTCGGTTTCCGCAACAGATTTGCGTTAACCCTCGCAATCAAATCAAAAGCGCTTTTGGCAACCCCTGTAAACAAATTTTCAAAAAGAACCAGGCGGTTTTCCCTGGCTAACACGTCACGGAATGTGTGTCGTACGTGGGAAAACATGATAAGCATAACATCTATGCAACTAGGTCAATACAGAAATCACCATTGCATGGCATTTACATCACGACAGGATAGGTGCATCCATCCGTGTGACTACTTGCGTTTGTGAATGTTCGACCCATGTCCGAACTACGTCTTGGTCTGATTCCTGAGAGGATACGTAGGCAGCTCACCTTTGAGCACGACCAACTTGAACCATTTATGAAGCCGTTTCTGCAACGCATTTTTATCTTACCTAAATTCGACAGTCTGGTCAAAGGTTTGTCTTCACACAAGCTTTGACATTCACTTATGGGACGCGTTGCCCCACAAGCTCTGTCAAAGAGGGGCAAACTGTAGACACCCCAATTTTGACCGACCGTCGAATTTAGGAGAGCGTCACCTCCGCGTCCAATGATGACAATGACCGAAAAACTTGAAGTATTCCAAGCTCTTCAGAAAATCTCCAAAACACGATAAAATTCCGCAGAAAGAGGAAAAATACCAGGTATTTAGGGGAATTCAGGAAAAAGACATGATTTTTGGAAAGGATCTTCAAAAATAATTTGTTTCAAAAAGAGAAAAGACCTAAAAAGGGGAATCTCACCAAACACAGCACACGACGGATTTCCGCGGCACTCCATGAGTGCCGTGCGGCAGTCAGAGAGTGCCGCTGCGGCATTCTCTGAGTGCTGCCGCAGATTTCTGACTGCCGTTCACTTTTTAAGTCTGTTTTTTGCAGTGCAATACGTATGCGTATGCAGATAAGAACAAAAAACTGATAAAGTAAGACTGACAAAAACGCGGCAATCAATTAAATGCCGCGGCAGTTGATGAGAGCCGCGCGGCACTCACGAAGTGCCGCAACGGCAGTTGTTGAGTGCCGCCACGGCATTCACGGACTGCCGCGGCAGGTTTCTGACTGCCGCGCTGGGCAGCAGTCTGCTCAATTTCAGAAAGTACGCTTTGTACCACCAAATGGGAGAATTACACCTGTTTTTTGCTCCGAAATTCACCAAAAATACCTGGTAATTTTGCCTATAAAAGAGAAGGGATCTTCCTTGGAAGAGAGGACCAAGAGAGAAAGGCATTGGGGAGGGAGACATACAAAGAAACACTTCCATTACACCTACATTTTAGAGAGAAAAGAGAGTTTTGGAAAGTTTGAAGGAGAGTTTGGAAAATCTTCAAAGAAAAGAAAACCTTGAGGATAATTTGGAGATGATCCTCTAAACCTAGATTATTAGTTTACTCTTTCTTCTCTTGCAATCTCTAAATCTTAGAACATTTCATCATTCTTCTTTGTTTTAAACTTAGTAGTCCTTTTTACTTCTTTCTTTTTTTTGTCTATTTTCTTCTCTTGAAGGTCTTGGAGATCTTCAATATCTCTATTGATCTCTTGAGCATGATCCCTTGAATCTCATGTAAGCTCATGCTCTACATGAAAGTCAAAACTTGATCATCACTTTATTTCACATAGGTAGGATCCAAGTCCATGCTCATGACTTGGATCCTCTAAACTTGGTGTCTCATGGAATCCTTTAATATTCCTTTGAAAATTATCAAGTATTAGTTGCACCTTCATCTCCAATGATCATCAAATGATAGGAGACTTGTGATTTTGAGTCTAAGCCCCTTTCTTATGGTTTAGAATCCTCATCTTGAGATTTCATGAAGTTCATCCATACTTCACTTGAAATCTATATAAAAAATAAAAGTTGTAGTCTCCAATGACCATCAAATGGTAGGAGAAGTGATTTGGTGTAACCCAACTTCATGATTTAATAGTTGGGGTTACCAAACAAAAGTTGAACTTGACAAATAAAAACAGTGAGCTCACCAACTGTTCTTGATCAAAGATTTTTAGTTCGAAATCTAACCGTTGAAATCAAGTGAAACCAACGGAAAAGTGTCAATAACACATTGTTCTACCACTGTAATTTTTGTTTTAAGGTGGTTTCATGTTTAGAATGGTTTGATCATGGGTTTTGTGAAGCAACAATAATCTGTCCAGAGTTTCAGAATAGTTTCAGAACAACAGCACTCATTTGAAATAATTAAATCAGAGTTCTAACAAAGTTTTTGTGACCCAAAATAATTTTTTCTAAGTAGATTAATGTGTTAGGAAGTCACCCTAAAAATAACAAAGCAATTCTGATTTTTTTGCAATTTTTAATAAATCGTGCAAGAATTCTGGACAGGAGATTGTAAGATGCTGAGTGATGTCTAGTGTTTTCCATATTCCCGGAGATCTAGCCGTTGAAACCTCGATTTTCTTTTTGATTTGGAAACTAGACTCACAGAGGTATTTTGTGTCCAAAATTCATCAACATCAAACCACAAGAGACGTGCTTTTTATTTTCTTAAAGGTCTGGTCTGCTCTCTGCAATTTTCGGAGTTTTATGACACACTTGACCAATTTTGCTAATAATGGGTCAAAAGGTTTTCCTATAACTTAGGGCTTAAACCATGCTTCAATAATGATTATTTGAGCTTGAATTCAAAATTTAAGAGTATTTCATGGTTTGTTCTTGCCTATGTACATATTCATCCATATGGTTTGACACTTGTAATTAGGATTTATTTGCTTTGGATTTAATTACATTAGATAGATTTAAGCTAGAAATTTAGGATTGTTATTTCTAACTTTGTATCTTGCATATCATGTGAACTAACCCCTTGTTTTGTAGCGCTATTAAGGTACGATTCCTCAATCTCTTTCTAGTTTATTAAATTCCTTGATTTTATTCGATTTCCGACCTTATGCGCGACACCTGAGAGTCAAGATTTGCCTTACATGTATATATGGATTAGAGACTCTTTTCCTAGGTTTTATTTAATCGCATGCATTGCACGTTTAATATTCACCGCTGGATCCCGGGTAAGTTCCCTTGTTCCCTATTTGCATATCATACTGCCTGCTATTTGACATATGTGGCTTATGAATGATATTTTTGTCATTAGCAATTTTACACCCTTTGGACATGCTTTTGTGATGTATATGTATATATGTATTAGTTGAGGGCATGCTTAGATTAATAATTCGATTAAAAGGATGTTGAGTAGAGGCCTATCACAAGATAGGATGAGAGAGGGTGTTTTAGTCCGACGGGCTCCTTCCTCTCTCATTCCATAATCCCCGGACCTGGTTAATCTTTGGTTTCGCAAAAGATCAGTTTCCTTTTAAATGGTTTCTTAATTTTCCTTTTTAAAATTAAGTGGCGACTCATTTGTTTTGAAATTGAAATTTAGAAAAGATTTAAATAAAAAAGCTGTGGGTAAGTCAACCTGCGATATCCACAACAGCGGCAGTAGATTCTTGATCAACATCCGGACTTGTTCCTTTTCGATCGGTCGGTGGGTCATTTGGGCCACTTTGTTCCTCCATCTGCTCAAGAATGCAGCGAAGGACTCATTGAAGTTCTGCCGAGTAGTCTCCAGATCTCGAATGGTGACATCGAGCTCTTGATTGTAGGAGTAATGATCAACGAAGATCTGGACTATATCTTCCCAAGTCCGAGTCTTAGAAACCTCCAAGGTCAGAAACCAGGATAGAGCAGCCTTGGCGAGGGTTTGAGGGAACAACATTGCAATGTGCTCATGGGTGCAACCCATTGATTGGAAAACACTCATGCAGAACTTTATGTGGTTCTTCAGATTCCCAGTTCCATCAAAACAATCAATTTCAGGCATCTTGAAGTTCTCTGGCAATTTCAGCTTAACAGGCTCAAAGAGGCCTTCCAGGTCTAGCATGCAATCATCGACCCCCTTACTTTTCCTCAGTACACTTTCCAGCTTGTTAACCTTATCCATTTTCTCTTGGAGCTTCTTCGCAAACGGTGGGACCCCTTGAAACCAGTCTTCCTCCCCGTTATTCTCATGTGGGGGCGGTTCAAACCCCGGTGGTGGAAACCCAGGTGGAGGTTGCGGCCGCTGCTGCTTCAGTTCTTCCATGAAGGCTAAAACTTGGGCCAACCGGTCAGACTGTTGGTTGATCATTTCTGTCACTCTGGCTTCCAAACCTTCTGGATCCATAAAGCTGACTTCTGGCTGAGTGATTTTGACAAGGCGACTCCCTAATCCTCTGACTCACAAATGCAGATCCTGGGTGCTCAAAACTTGTACTGACATACAGGTGTGAAAAGACTGTGTCAGACTTTTAACAGTGATGATTGAGATGACAACTATAGTGATCTTAACAGACGTGGGCTGACTCATGTACAACCTGACTGAAACAGTGCGTGCAGGTCGATAGGAATGATGTATGCAAATGAGACAAGCATGCGGATGTAAGCCCTAATCTATATGATGCTCCTATTTCTAACAGATAGCAGCTAAACAAATAAGGTCCTAGCCATACAGAGTGTGCTAACCTTACTTTCCAGTGTGATCACCAAGGGATCCGGGATACTTCGGGAATTTTGGACAGAGTTTCTGGGAGAAACAGGGATTTGGAAGATTTGGAGAAATTTCTAGAAGTCATTTGAGTTTCTAGGAGAAATAGGGATTTCTTGTTGATTTGGACTGAGCTTCTAGGAGAAATTGGGAAATCATAACTTCTGGGAGAAATCGGTACATCTAGGAATTTTTGGGAAGTTTGGATGGAGTTTCTGGAATTTTGGAAAATCTTGAAGATTTGGATAGAGCTTATGGGAAAACAGGAAAATTTGGGTAAGTTGGACAGAGTTTCTAGGAGAAACAAGTATACCGGAGTTTCTAAGAAAAATTGAGGTTTCTGGGTATTCTGGGGAAGCAAGAATATCTGGGGGGGACATAAGTATATCGGAGTTTCTGGAAGAAATTGAGATTTCTGGGTAATCTGGGGAGAAATAAGGATTTCTCTGGGTGATTCGGACAGAGTTTCTAGGAGAAACAGGGATATCCTGATGAGTTGGGTAGAGTTTCTAGAAGAAATAGGGATATACGACGAGAATAGATGATGATGGTGATCATACTGTCTAGCAAGTTTTCATACTTCTATGTCTCAGGACCAACAAACAAGGTTTGCGGTGTATATCTTTGTGAGCATGGAGCAGACATCCTTATCATGGTGCCTATGCAAGTCAACTCAATGTGATCACATGCGAGTGATTGCCTTGGGAATCATAAGAAAGAGGTTCTGTTCTATGCCACATAAGCGTCTACACCGCGCAGGTAATCCCGTCAGGGCATACAGCAGTTAATATCACATTGTCCTATCTGAAAAGATAAATGAATAGTCCTATGAAAGGTTCTACAGGAATCTATATGCAAATAGTGGGTTTAGTCAAAGAGGGTCCGTTGACGAGAGTTCCAATATACCGTCAGAGAGACAGTACGGAAGTGTTTACTCTTTTTGATATACCTTGGAAGGTACAGTATCAACGGTGACTTGTGCCCTGGCACAGCAAGACCTGAACAATGTCAGCGCTGCGTTTCAGACACACTCGGAGGGGAAATGCAAAAGTGCAATGCGGTGAACCAAACACAGTAAAAAGATGATTTTAAGGATGCTTCTTATGAGTCAAACCTCTGTATTATTTTGTTTAGGAAATAAATATCCCCAGCAGAGTCGCCAGATTGTCGATACCGGGATTCCACCTCTTTCTGTTTTGTTTTGAAATTGATTTGGAAAGAGAGAGAAAAGAATGGTCTGTTGAAAACAGATACAGAGTCGCCACTTGGTTTTTAAGGAACCAAGAAACCTAATTTGACTCACCCAAATGGATAAAGGGCACCGGTCCTTCATAACCAAAGAACTTGGCTCGGGGTTTTGGTACGAGAGAGGAAGGAGCCTTTGTCGCGACTAAAACACCCTCAACTCGCCCGTCTTTCGACGGGCCTCAATTAGAATCCAAACAATCATCTTATACTATGTATGGTTCGGCAATTAATACTATGATAGTATATTTCATCACATAAGAAAATTTGAAATGGAAGATCTAAAGATAAGATATCATTCATAAGATCTAAGCCAAGTATCACACAATGCAAAGTGAAAGATCACACAAATGAACCTAGGAAAAATCGTCTAATCATGTATCAAGTAATTAAGTTTCCCTAATCTAAAGGGGACATGAATTGTTTTTGAAACAAACAATCAAATAAATCAAAATATGCTTAGCGAGCTAGTATGATGCATGTTATTCTTTGAGAAAAGAAGACCTCTCAATCCCCGGGATGGATGAGAAAGGATGATTAGATTGGGGGAAGCATGAACGTGTGATCATGATCATTCCTTATAATCTTCTTAGATTAGGAGTCACAAAAGCCCCAAATCTTTGCATGGATGCAATGTATGTATCTAAAATATGCCAAGGTTGTAGTGTGCTTTGTGTTCATGGATTCCTAGAATGACTTAGAAGTCTAAAATGTGTATGAATGGATGAATGAAATTAACATGGGATATGTACAAATATATTATGAACTACTTCCTAAGATATGAACTAATTTGGAATGCATATAAGCATCAAATTAAAGAATGAAAGTTAAAATGTGCTTGCTGTGAATAGTGGACAGAACAGTAACATGATCTTGTAAAAATGGAAAAGAGGGGTTAGGAATGTTTTCAATGCATGATTTTTTTATGGAGATCCTCCTTATTGTGTCTAGAACACAACCCAAAAAGCCAATCTTTAATAACTATCACATATTGAGAGAAATCACATAAACAATGAAGGTCACTCAGAAACTGAGTCCGTACTGTCGACTGAAATGTTGAAAACTCTTAGAAACTGAAAACAAATGATCTAGGGACCCATTTTATACAGAAAGTTCCCTACGACATTGAAGTTTAAGGGAAAAATAAGTTGGGACCACCACTTTTGGAAAGGTTTTCTGAAAAAGAAGTTGGAAGTCAGCCAAGCTGCTGTGACAACAGAGGCAGAATGTCTAGAAAGAATGTTTGGGTCCAAATGGACCATTTTTATATATTTCCAAGTCAAACCAAAAATCATGGGTGTTCTCCAATGGGTTAGGAAGACTTTCCAAGTGGCCTTGCATCCATATGTTGAATATTGAGTTCTAGAGAAATCTTTGAACTCAGATCATTCACTGTTTTGACTCACTGTTTTGAAGATTTTGGAAAAACTAGAGTTTTCTTTCTTGAGATCAAAATGAGGGGTTTTAAGAGGGGTTTTGAAATAGATGTTTTGGAAGTATATTTTCAACATCAAATAGAGATTATAACCACTTAGAATGTCAACATCAAACTCATCATCAAGAACCTCCAAGATTGTTGGAAAGATTCATTTTTATTTGAGCATAACCCCAAGAATACTTTGGAAGTATTGGGGTTTTAATCATCATCTATCAAACATGTTTTTGAGGTTAAGAGCTACTATCCATAAGGATTCAGTCACCTCAAACTTCATGTCATCATCTAGATGATGATGAACTAATAAGTAAATAAAGAAAATCAAAAAGAAATGAGATAAGAAGATATGAACATAATATGAACAATCAAGTAAATAACAATCAATAGATGATAATCAATGTGATTTTGGACTTGTAGCTTGGTGTTTCACTCATAGATTTTGACATTTTGACATGGAAGTAGCTTCCTAACTCAAGAATGCTCAAGAATGGTGATTGGGGGGTGTTTGGAATGTGAAGTATAAGAGAGGTAATGGAAGAACACAAGATTAAAACTCACTTTCTATAGCAAAATAGTAGGAGGAAGCTCTTTTTCTCTCTTCTAAACCTATCTCTATCTCTCTTCTTCTCTATAACTTTTTCAAGCTTTTGCACTTGGTCCCCCTAAAATGAAGAGCAATAGGGGGGTTTAAATAGGCCAATTTGGGGTGGTTTGGGGGTTTTAGAAGTACTCCCATTGGTCCCAAACAACTGTGAACACAAAACTATGTCGTTTTGGCTTTCAATTAATCAAATTGGACCCCCAAAAAAATTACAAAAATAGACTCTGCGAGGGTTGAGTTCCGCGACGGCACTGGGCCAGTGCCGCGGTGGCAGCGGGCCAGGGCCGCGGCGGCACTGCTCCTCAGACGTCCAGAAATTTATGTTTAGGCCCCCTGATGTTCCGGTATTCGCAAAAAGGCCCTATTTTGTCCGAAATTCACAGAAAATGCATACGAACTCCAAATTGATGAGGGCGTCTGCTGGCCGCGTATCCGGTGACATCATATGCAAGTACTCATGGGACCAAATCTGCAAGAAAGAGAGAGGACCATAAGTTTTGAGGATCATGAATAAAGAAATTTGAAATAAGAATGCAAAGAAGAGAAGTATACCTCCCAAACCCTCCAGAAGCCACCAGTAGAGACTGGGCGATCTCGGGATATCTCTCCCATATGCTGATACAGGATGGCTAGTCCTGCCCCAGCCCAGTCGTACTGATATATCTGATCCATACTCTCCAAGGACCCCAGTAACGTCACGGAGATCCGGTCTCCCTTGGTGCTCAGCAGAGAGCACCCCAGCATATACATAATAAAGCCTCGAGCCATCTGCTCGTCTGTAAAGCCCTGCTGGCCTCTGAAGGTGTCCATGAACCACTTGGCCGTGACCAAGGGCTCCTCTGGGACGACTCCTAGCAGCGGCTTGACCCGGTCCCACTCCTTCACCGCGTCCAGGTAGCGTAGGAGCTCTCCGCCAAATGGGATCCCTGTAATCATGCTGAAGTCGAGGGGAGTCATCGTCATCTCCCCAAAAGCAAAGTGGAAGGTGTTGGTGGTATCCCACTACTGCTCTGCCAATGCGTTAATCTGCCTCAAGTCGTTGGAGCTCTTCATCAAAAGTTTGACGAAGTCCCCAAAACCGACAACCCTAACGAATCCCGGCATAGCCTCGCTCAACTCCCCATACCAAGCAAACCCCTGAACCAAGTTGCCGTGCCCCTTCAGCACGTCCTTCGGTATCTACAAAAGTTGAAAGATTCAAGATTAGTAAATGAACCAAGAAAGAAAAGGCAGAAAAGAATAATAATAATGAAAGACAATGGCAAAAATGAATGATAAAAGAGAGAGAAAGGGAGAATCTGGAAGACTCATGAGAATTCCACAAGTATGGCACTCGTATAAAGATTGGCGGCCGTTCATAGAGTAATAAAAAGGGAAACGAGTGATGAGGGCATTCAAATACTAGAGAGATTCCAAAAAGAAAAGAAAAGGGAGAGAAAAGAGTATTCACATTTTTGAAAAATAATAATAAAAAGTGAAGGGTCAAAAGGGATTTAGGTTCAAAAGTATTCGAATCAAATTTGAGTGAATAAAAAAAAAGTGGGAGAGTTTGGAACGCTCGGAAAAGTTCACAAGCATAGTGGTTGCATTCACGAGGAAATATGAAAAACTTCAGTTAAAATGGTTTGCGTTCATGAGTTTTGAAAAAATATATAAAAATAATAAAAAAGGGTCAAGGGACGATCTAATTAAACAAATGGGTAAGCACAGATGGGTTTGAAACACCCGGAAACTCTACAAGCACAAGGAGGCACAAAAATTGTATTGATTGTGCATAGCATTCATGAAGTCAAAAAAGGAGAGAAGAAAAGAATTGAAAGAGAGAAAAGAAAAAGGGCGTTTACCTCGCACTTGAACGCGCCGGCGGATAGATGCTCGTCTGGGTCCCGAAGCAGGAACGTAGAGTCAGGATGAGGAGTGGCCCAATACTTGGCCTTCTTCCGACTGCTAGAGCCGCTCGCCATGATCTGTCAAATAAAAGGGAATTCGCGCGTTAGATTCGTGAAAAATTCAGAAAAATAACAAAATAATGAGAAAAATTTGAGTTTTGATCGAGTAGAACTAACCTGATAAGTCTTGGCTAGATCAATACAAGCAAAAGAGGAAGAGGGGAAAATTTCTCAAGAGAGATTTCGGGTTAGAGAGAGATGAGAGAATGAAATGAAATGAAGTTCTCGGTATAAGCTTCTGCCACTCAAATGCGGTACTCGGTATTCGTGCACGACAGTCTGCGAACTGCCGTGCGCCACTCGCTGAATGCCGCAGCGGCACTCCATGAGTGCCGTACGGCGGTCACGGACTGCCACAAAAATCCGTGTGTGCCGCGATTAAGGCGGTTCAAAGACCCTTCATTTTCCCCCAAAATTCAACATTGGGTCCCGAAAATTGAATTTGAACCCCCAAATTTTACCCTCACTTGTGCTTTTAACCCCTGCGGTTGGTTTTCAGGATCAAATTAGTCCTCAATTTTGTGAAGTTGAAATAAATTTGAGTATGTGGACTCCAAATTTTGAAGATTGGAATAAATTTGGGTCTGTGGGGCTCCGAATTTTGTAATTTGAAATAAGATTGAGTCTGTTGACTCCAAAATTTTGAAAATTGAAATGATTTTGAGTCCGTGGATTCCAAAATTTTGAAAATTGAAATGATTTTGAGTCCGTGGGCTCCAAAATTTTGAAAATTGAAATGATTTTGAGTCTGTGGGCTCCAAAATTTTGAAGATTGAAATGATTTTGAGTCCGTGGGCTCCAAAATTTTGAAATTTGAAATGATTTTGAGTCTGTGGGCTCCAAAATTTTGAAAATTAAAAGGATTTTGAGCTCGTGGGCTGAATTACGCAACAGATTTGCATTAACCCTCGTTCTGGGAATATAACGGATTTATATTCTCGATCCTCATAACAGATTTACGTCGATCCTTTGGTTGAGATTGTAACGAATTTGCATTCTCGGTTCTCGCAACAGATTTGCGTTAACCCTCGTTCTGGGAATATAACGAATTAATATTCTCGATCCTCGTAACAAGATTACGGTGATCCTTTGTTTGAGAGTGTAATGGATTTACATTCTCGGTTCTCACAACAGATTTGCGTTAACCCTCGTTCTGGGAATATAACGGATTTATATCCTCGATCCTCGTAACAAGTTACGTTGATCCTTTGTTTAAGAGTGTAACGGATTTGCATTCTCGGTTGTCACAACAATTTGTGTTAATCCTCATTCTGAGAATATAACAGATTTATGTTCTCGATCCTCGTAACAGATTTACGTTGATCCTTTTGTTGAGAAGTGTAACGGATTTGCATTCTCGATTCTCGCAATAGATTTGCATTAACCATCAATTTTCAAAATTAGGAATACGTTCCTTCGACTCGTGCGATGAATCTTTGCATCGGTCAACATTTGGTAATCTTCTTTGGCTAACGCATCGCGAAATGTGCGTCATATATAGGGAAGACATGATATAGAGAAAGCATGACGGTTGCTTGGTCGAGTTTATTTAAAGAATGCCATTGTATGAGCACGTGCATCATGATAGGATAGATGCATCCATCCTTATGACTACTTGTGCTTGTATGTGTTTGACACGTACCCGAACTACGCTTTGGTCTGATTCCTGATGGGATACGTAGGCAGCTCATCATGGAGCATGACCAATTAGAATTTTGTTGCGCGCTTGCTTCCTTTTGCAACGTATTTTGTTTTTTCCTAAATTCGACAGTTTGGTCAAAGGCTTGTCTTCACACATGCTTCGACGTTCGCTTGTGGTTCGCGTTGCTCCACGAGCTCCGTCGAAGACGGGCAAACTGTAGACACCCCGATTTTGACCAAACGTCGAATTAAGGAGAGTGTTACCTCTAAGTCCGATGATGACAACGTTTGAACAAACCTAGGACTTCCAAAGATGATTCAAGCTCTTCGAAAGACTCTCTAACCAAAACAAAAAGCAAAAAGGAAAAGAAAAGGAAGATGGAGGCAGAACGGCACTCAAGCCCTTTTGCGGCAGTCACGGGCTGCCGTTGCGGCAGTCTCTGGACTGCCGGACGGCATTCTGTGACTGCTGCGAATTTCATCAAGTGCCGCAAAAAATGAATTTTTACTAAAAAACGGCAGTCCCTAGAGTTGTCTGCGGCATTCAATGAATGTCGTTCCGGCATTCAGTGAATGTTGCGCCGGCATTCACTGAATGCCGCAACGGCATTTACTGAGTGTCGCTTCCATCTCCAGTTAGTGTCGCATTTTTGCAACAGACAGCTGGTATACAGCACGTTTTGTACTATCAAAAGGACGCCTGAATTAGGATTTTTGCCCCCTGAAATGACTGAAATACCCCCTTTAAACTTGCCTATAAATAGAGGATGAATATCCTCTTGCATGTGGTTGAAAAACATCTAGCTTAATCCTAGAGGATATACTCCCACTTAGTCTTGAAAAAGATTTCTTCAACATAATTAGAAGTAGGTTTTAAGAAGGTTAAGGGGAGCATTTAAGTAGAATTAGAGTGGAAGAGCTTGATTAGTCTTTGAAAGTTCTCCAAAAATCACCAAGTTGAGGAAACTTTGGAGGTAAAGCTTTAAATCAATTAGTCTTGATTACATTCTAATCACTAAAATGCTTAGAGTCTTTGAATTTTCTTCTTCTTTTCTTTCTAATCTTTGAGATTCATAAGACCCTCAATGTCTTACTTGAATCCTTAGACCTAAAAATCCTTTGATTCTTTTGTAAGTTCATGGTTTACAAGAAGATTGAGGTTGATATTAGTACACTTGATTAATAAATCTAAACCTATTTCCATGGTTTAGGTTTGTTATGTGTAAGTCTCATGGGGTCTATCTATATTTCTTTGAGACTTACAAGACATGAACATCTTTAGTCTCCAATGACCATCAAATGGTAGGAGAGCTAGCTTTAGACAAGCCCAACTCTATGGCTTATTTGTCTAAGTTGACAAGAATAAGATGAACTCACCAAATGTGCAGTGAGTTTACAATCTGTTTTTGATCGTAGATTTTTAGTTGAACATCGAACCGTTGGAATGGAGTGAAATCAACGGGAAAGTGTTTATAACTCGAAGTTCTACCACTGTAATTTTTGTTTTAAGGTAATTTCATGTTTTGAGTGGTTTGATCAAGGGTGTTATGGAACAACCATAATCTGTCCAGAGTTTCAGAACAGTAACACTCTTTTGAAATAAGCAAATCAGAACCTTAATCAAGTACTTTTGACCCAAAATAAATTTTTGTAAGTAGGTTAATGTATTAGGAAGCTACCCTAAAAAGAACAAAGGATTCTGATTTTTTTACTATTTTTAGAAAATCGTGCAAGAACTCTGGACAGAGGGTTGTAGAATCTTGAGTGACGTCTGGTTTTTGTCCCATTCCCGGAGATCTAACCGTTGAAACTTTGATTTTTTTTGGGTTAAAAACTAGACACACAGAGGCATCTTGTGTCCAAAATTCATCAAGATCAAACCACGGGAACCATGATTTTTATTTCTTTGAAGTTCTAATCTGCTCTCAGCAATTTTCAGAATTCTGTAACAATTTTGATCAATCTTATAAATAATGCTTAGATGATATTTTCATGAGTTAAGGTTCAAACCATGTTTCAATAGTGATTAGTTAAGCTTGAATCTAAAGTTTAAGTGACCTAAATCAATAAGTACTTCACGATTTCTTCTTGTTTATGTTTACATTCATCCATGTGACTTGACGTTCATAATTAGGATTCGTTTGCTTTAGGTCAATTACATTTGATAGATTTAGGTTAGAGGCCTAGGATCATTATTCAATTTTACATGCTGTATATCATGTGGACTAACCCTTGTTTTGTAGCGCTGATGAGGTATGACTTTTTGACTCTCCCTTACCTTAACTTTACTTTGATTTTATTGATTTTATGACCTCATGCGCGACACATTAGAATTAGGATCTTGCCTTATGTGAATACATGTGATTAGAGACTCTTTTCTAGGATTTTCTTTCATTTGTATGCATTGCACGTTTAATATCGCGGCTGGATCCCGGGTAAGTTCTCTTTGTTCCCTATTGCATGTCATATTGCTTGCTACTTGAATTATGTGATTTTTTTTAATGATATTTTATCACTTGCAATCTTACACCCTTTAGACATGCTTTTGTAATGTATATTTATACATATGTATTAATTGAGGACACATTTAAATTAATACTTCGATTGAAAGGATGTTAAGTAAAGGCCTATCGCGAGATAGGACGAGAAGGGGTGTTTTAGTCCGATGGGCTCCTTCCCTTCTCGTTCCATAATTCCCGGACCTAGTTTAATCTTTGGTTCCGCAAAAAGATCAGTTGCTTTAAAATAGGTTTCTTAATTTTCCTTTTAAAAAATTTAGTGGCTCATTTGTTTTGAATTTGAAATTTAAAAGGATTTTAAAAGAAAAGCTGTGGGTAAAGATAAAAATTGCGATAAATCCACACATGACAAGTCGTCTTCTAAGTGAACTGCCAAGCCCAAGTGCTTACATCTCCGATTCCTCGCCGGCATTAGCACGTGAAATGGTTATTTGAATAACCACACATATTCAATTTGTTTAAGCTGGCGCTTAGTGAATAAAACAACAAATGTACATGAATGATAAACATGCTCCCATTTTCATCTCTACAATTCATACTAGTATCCGGAGTCTCACGTGTAGGTTCCATACTTCCTAATCTGCGACTCCTTGCCAATAAATCAACACGAAAAGGTAAGACCCACGTTTCTTCTCTTCAAATGTAGGACCTTATGCCTATGACGGCTTCACAACGATGGCTTGATACACGTACTCCTTTGACCCAAATAACAACTCAACATACTCAAATCACATATCACCATGCTTTCAATAATCAAAACATTTCACCGTACAATTGGGCCTACTTATCAATATTATTGCCCAATATGAACTACACAATATGTATCTATGAATTTACACATGCTATTCATACCAAACATGAATACATGACAAGAAATCATTCCAAAAACATAGTTGAATCACTCACCTCCGATTAACGCTCCTAAAATTTGATTCAAGGAAAACCCAAGTACAAAGAACTTGTAGAAGTCCTTCTAGTACAATTTCTATGGATCAAAATTCCAATTATCAACTTTTATGAAAAATTCTAGAAAAAGACTTTTCAAAAAACTTGGCCAAACAAGCCCTAATAGGTATCAAAACGACGGCCTTACCTCGAGGAGTTTGAATACGAAATTCGGTGAAAAATCAGCGGGTGAATGGGCGTCGTTTGACGTCGAGAAGCTCTAAGCAACTAAATCCCCCTTTTGGCCTCCTTTTGAGTTTTAGGTTAGGAAGTTATAAAAAAAAACTCAAAGTCATCTCTATCTATATATAGGCAACACTTCCGGAAATTGTGTTTACCTCCCCGCAAGTTTTCAAAACTCTTAATTAGTCTCCGAAACTTTCTACACAGCTAATTCATAGCTTTACAAGTGAAGCCTCAAAATTATAAAAGTTTCCGAATAAGCTCCGTTTGGTTACTAAAATGCAAATTTGCATATGACTTTTTTGAAGTTGCTAGTTACCCTACCAAATTAATAGCGTGTTAATTTGCCCTCGCCAAGATACTAAATCTAACAATAGAAACATATTCTAAGTCAGAAAATAATACAGATAGTGAAATGCACAGGTAAACATTTATTTTCAGATAAATATTTAAGGTATTCCACAGTGAACGTCTCATGCTCGGAGAGACTTCACAACATCACAACACTCAATCAATGTCGTCTCAATGGGTTCTCTTATACAGATACCCAAATTGACTCGTGAGTCAAAACTCACTCAAACATGTGCCAAAATGCACAACACATCACATTATCATGCATGATAATGTAATGATATGCAATAACACAAATACTGGTGTAATAATGATGCACGAACTTGGCCTTCACCTCTTGTAAACGATTGGTGTCACAAAGGTTGTTGTTGGAACCTTCTTCATTGGCTCCCATGTCTTCTTCATCTCCTTTGTGACCTCAGTGTTCGCCATTGTATTTCCCAAAGGATATTAAAATTCCCAACCTTTCTACCAATCAAAATGACCCTTGAATCCCTCTGGCACGAACATTTTTCTGTGTGCGCTTGTGTGCTATACCCAAGTGTAGGTAATCGTGCAAGTAGTAAACTGGATGAAGTCCATGTCGATCCCACAGGGAAAGATGCGATTAAATCACCTAGATTAGACTCTAAAAGAAAAGAAAATTCAATATTTTAAGAGAAGTGTAGAACACAAAGTTCTACAATTAACAACTACTAAACTTAAAAACAACTAAATTAAATTAACTAATGATTAACTATTTAACTAAAATGAGATTTGAAAACGGTTTTTCTTAATAAAAGAAAGTGTTGGGATCACGCGAATCCCCTATGACTCAGCCATCTACCATGCAAATGCAATTAAGCTCAACGGAGGACAACTTCTACAGTATCCCGTACTTCTCTAAGGATATAGAATCAATAGTCCTTTCATGACCGGGACTATATCATCACAATTAAGTTTGAAATACACAAAGGTGGTTTAATTCAATAGTTAAGACTCGCACCTACAATGGTGTTAGCATTGAGGGTGGTTTGCAAAATATATTGAAAGAAAATGCCTTAAGGCTTAGCGTTTAAAGACTGTTTTGACAAACTGAGCATTTGGGGACAGTTTTATAACGAATCAGTAAAGCAGAAAGTCTTGGAATACTGTATTAGATGTCCTCAAGAATCAGAGGTCTCGATCGATCGACGCGCTTTCGATCGATCGAACTTCTTCATCTCTCGATCGATCGAAATATCTTCGATAGCTCGACTATGCCTCTGGTCCGATCGATCGAACTACATTCGATCGATCGAACACAAGAATAAAAATACTGCATGGCAGAGGCCTGAAATCACAATTTCATCGCGATTTCCCAACCCCGGACTACTCATACATGGTCTGGGAAGTCTCAGATTTATTTTTAACGTAAAGGTTCATTAAAGTCATGTTTGTTTGCGAGTTTTTCATGAAAACTATGAAAATCAATGATTTTAACTTATCTCGCATGCAATACTACGATATTGAAGATTAGACTACGAATAAATAAGTGCAGAATGTAAACAAAATAAAACGAAGTAACCTGGAGAAGAGCAACTACTATTAAACCTTACGAAATCCAAGCTATAATGAAATCCTTGATAAAAAAACCTACAAAATAAGATAAAACTCTCTACTCTCTATGGAAAACTGATGAAACAAAGTGTGTGCATCCTTTGGGACGTAAACAAAATGATTATATATAGCCTAAACCTAATGCTAGGGTTAAAAACCCATTTCTGCTGCATGCGCGTATAATCTGATAAAAGGCACATTCGATCGATCGAAATACTCTCGATCGATTGAACTCCTGGAAAATTCGAGCGCTTGAACTTTACTCGATCGATCGAACCTTCGATCGCTCGAGACTTCTGCGATCGCTCGAACCCTGTATTTCAGCTTTGAGTTGTCTTCATCAGGACCAAGCACTTCCTTTTATCAACAGTCTTCAATCTTGTACACAGCAGCAGTAATCTGCACAAATTACAGCAAAAACACACAACTTGTCATTGATTAATCAAAATGTGTAGAAACTGGTATTGTAATTCAAACTGTAGATAAACAGGGGAATTATAGACTTTTCTAGTGTATTTTCCTCTTTTAGCGTGGTTGTATTTTACAAATACCCCCGCTTGTCACAACCCCCAACTAGCGATTTGCTAGTCCCTAGCAATAAAGCGAAAATAAAACAAGCTTACTAATACTACAACGACTAAAATAACAATAAGACTAAAGCAACTAATCTAGTAAAATGAAAGAAACTTCCTAACTCACTTTCGCAGGAATCGCGGTTGCATTTAGCAAATGCAACAAGCCGTTAAACCCCTAGGTTTCCCTAGTGGACGAGTGCTGTCTCGTGAGGGATTGCAGTGAATATTCCCACAAAATTCTCCATTTTTAAGCTTAAAAGGATATAGAAAAACTTATCAACATTTCTTCCTATTCGACTATCAATTTAGCTCCACATAACATATCAACCTCATACAAACCATGAAGAAATCCACATGTTCCTCATATCACCAAGATAAATATACATATGCGTTACATTCATGTATCCGTGTGTGTGAGGTCAACAGCTATGCATCCAACTTTATTTAGAATTGTTTGGACTATCATACTCTTGGAACTCGTAGTTTCAACTCGATTCTCACATGGGTTTGCACTCAAAAATGAACATCTCACATAAACTTGTTTAGAAATGATCGCTCATGGTGTGAAAGCTTTAATAAGAGTGATGTTCTGGCTACTAGTGTTTCACACCGAACTCGATAAAGGACGAACATTTAGAGTAATATAGTCTCATGAAAGGAATACTACTTACTAGAGGAGCAAAATACCGTGGATACTCAAATTACACATTCATACTCAAACTAAGTTATTAGAAATCATTAAGACTTTGACTTTTCGGCTTTCATTTAGTAGGATAGAGAAAAGAGGGCAAGATTTGCACATCCTTAACATATGATGGAGACTAGTTTATTTCTTCTTCATTCCAACCATCCTCTATTCTCATATATATTTATTTCTCTTTACTCCTTTTTCTTTTTTTTTTTTTTTTTGGATTTCAACATCTCCTTGCATACTTTCTTTTTATACAATCACTTCCACAACTGCTCCCTTCTCGTCACATACCTCAACAATTTTTAGTCACATTAGATGTGCAATCGGGTTTATAACGGTTAAAGTATAAGATGAGGGGTTTTAGGCTTTCATATTGGCAATATTCAATCAGTGTGGGGTTAGAAGGTTCTTGGATGTTGATATGGGTATAAAAAAATGAATAACGATGGCTTAAATCATTTTCTTAACTTCTTAGTTTTAGCACTTTAGTGTTCCCTGAGCTTTAATTGGTAAATCCTGAACGTTCTCCTCTAATAAATAGCCTAAATGAAGAACTTTGAGACTATCCAACGAATTTAAAGTATATTCAAGAAAAACAATTCGAATTAATGTGACAATTCCCTCAGAATTGAAGATTGGGTTCGAAAGCTCACTAAGGGTTGTTAGTTTCCACTAGTTATTCCTTGAAGCATAAAAATCATATTAACTCTATTTTCAGTTTTCTGCATAGCTCTTAACATGTGCAAATGATTTGGATACTAGAATGGTTAACAAATGCATTCCTCTTAGTGAAGCTAGAAAAACGCGTGAACTTAAGTCATAATGGGATGAGATGAATATGAATATGTCATTGCTTGATAACAGCTAAATAGGAGAGAAAATTCAAAAAATTTCTACCAATTTAGTTCCAAAACTTGGTTAATTATTTGAAAATTTGCAATTTTGATTTTGAATTATAATGGAGATTTGCAATAGATGGAGTGATACAGATTGCTAAGTATAGATATGCACAGGTGATGGTCTATCTACATCCTACCCCCCACTGAAAATTGCGATGACCTCAGAAGTTGATTTTCAAATAGATAGATAGAGTGATATCACCTGATAAAGCAACGTAAAAACTGCGCGCATAACAATCTGTAAAGAAGCAGACAATCTCCAAGCGGACAGGATGAAAAGAAAAATAAACAAAAATATAAAGCACAAGATCCATATATAATAACATAACCAATCACTGTAAAGATAAAACAAAGAAACTAAAAGAGCAGTGATAAGAAAGTACAGCCAAACCACACCAACCAACAAAAAACAACTATCCACAATATCCAAATGGCCAACTGAAACAGAACGAATCAACAATATCCGAACCAACCCATAACAACCAAAAGCAACAAAATACATAACGTGACTACCCATCATCGGGAACATCAGACAGAATCTCTATCAATAAATCAGGAGCAATCATAACTCCACCCTCGACTCCCGTAGTAGCGGTAGCCGGATCGCTCGTCGTGGCAACTGTAGTAGTGACTGATGTGTCGGCCATGACAGGAACAGGTGTAAGTGATGTCTCCAAAGCAGTGGGTGCGGCTGATGTCGATGGGGCAGATGGTGTCGAGGATGTCGATGGTACCAAAGGATCAACCGGTAGATCGGGGGGGAATGGGCCAGGAGGTGCAGAGAAAGATGGGCCAGTAGTGGGTGGTGGAGGTGCAGATGGTGTGGAAGATGGGGGTATGATAGGGTCGAACCCAAGCTGCACCAGCAGAGTGGTAAGCATCGTGGATATGTGATCCACCTTGCCCTCGAGTCTCATCCGAGCTGCCCTCTCCTCCAAAGGAAATCGTGAATAGTCGGGGGAGGTGCGGACGAAGACTCTCCCTGGGCTGGAGCCTGAGATCTCTGTCTCAGCTCAAAACGTGCTACCTCCTGAACTGGATCGTCCTCCTCCTCAGACTCATGCTCCTCAGCCTCAGTGGGCGTCCCAGAAGCTGCACCCTCAGTATCAGTGCCTCCGCGTCTCCTTTTCACCCTCATTTTTGCCTTACCCTTTGCTTTTCTCTTTTTCTGAGCATCAGAATGGCGGGCTGCTGTCTCACCAAATCGACTAGAGGCCTGAAGAATGGAATCTGTGGCCAACGGGACTAGTCCGGCCCGCTCAATAACCCTATGTATAGGCCAAGCGCCCTTCAGATGGCGCTTGGCGGCAATGTACCGCGTAGGCTGAACAAAAAAGTCGATATACAGGCGAGATAAACAGACACGCTGTCCTGTCCCAATGGAGTACAGCGCACGGGCATACCACGGTGCAAATTTCTCGTGGTAGGACGTCATCAGAATACAGTTGACCAATGCAAGGTGGAGGAGGTGGTAATTCTCAGTCAGAAACTTATCCTCGATATTTGATTCGCCGTTCCAGAACTGAACGGCACCTCCTGTAAGCTCACGGATAATGGTGGTGGACGGGATTGCTGGGGCTCCTAGTAATGAGGGATAGAAACAGTCAGGGACCTCAGGAACCCCCAGAGCTATAGAGACTGTGGCAGGACTGAAAACGATCTCGTGCCCGCGAAAGAATGATCGGTAGGTAAACGGGGCCGCGGGATCCTTGATCATGGAAGAGCAAGCTTCACGAACCCAATGGATATTGATTTTCTTGGTCTGGATCAACATGTCGTACCACAATGGCATGTCTCTGATCCGTGCTAGGAACCATGGAGCGGCAAGCCATACGGACTCCAATGGTCTCTCGAGCATCACCTTACGCATCTGAAAATAGCGGCTAAACCAAACACGCTCTTCGGTACTCCGAAACCCATGATCGGGTATGGGGTCCGGTATAGCGAGATCCAGAGGTTTGGATCTGTGATACCCCGTGATAGGTTTCATTGTGGGTCCCTGAAAAATAGAAGAAATACAGAATAGAAATCAAAACAAGAAAGAAAAGAAAAGAAACTGAAACTGCCTGTGTTCGAGCGATCGAACAATGTTCGATCGATTGAGAAAGGACAGAGTTCGATCGCTCGAGACTCTGTCGATCGATTGAGCAAGGGCTGGGTTCGAGCGATCGAACCCATATCAATCGATCGAGCACAGCGAATGTGCGGTGACTACTTTCGAGAACAGAAAGAGCCCTCACACACACAAAATAAGATAGAAACTAAAAGAAAAGGTCTAAATAACCACTGGGGGGCACCCCCAACTGGAATTGAAATGAAAAGGAATCGAGGGAGGTCTCGGGCTAACCTTGGACTACGCGCTGAGTAGAAAGCGAGGGTGACCTTGATGATGATGAAGGTGATGAGAGGAGGGCTCAGGGGTTCCCAAAATGCGTGGATGATGAGGGTGAGCCAAGAATTGCCCCGAGTGCTCCTCTGTGGTCAATCGCTCGAAGATATGAAAGTGTGAGAGAGACTGAGAAGGTGTACTGGAGACGCCTCGTTTAAACACAAATCTCGATCGATCTAGAACGTTCGATCGATCGACAGTTCAATCGATTGAGGTCTTGTCAAGCGCTCGAGATGGCAGGGGTTTCGATCGATCGAAAGAGGTTCGATCGATCGAAAACAAAAATTACAAAATTCTTTGGAAAAAATGAACCAAAACACCCCCAACTATCAGAGACAAATCTGGACATGCAGAGATACTTAAAAGTAGTTCAACCACAGACATGCAGACCAGAATGGACATCATCAAAAGATAAAATTGCAAAGATTTAGTAATAAAAGATTCAAAATGCAGTCAATTTTCAAAATTATAACTCCCCACGTGATCCGTAGACCTTATTACAAAGAATAACTAAAATAAAGACCAAACTAAAAATCATTTGCCCAGAATTACACTGCAATTAAGAAAGGATGAAAATGACAAAACAAAACTGAAGTGAATCACTAAACTTCCAATACGAAAATTTCTTCATCCTCTATTGCTTCGAACACCACCAGATCTTCGAGATTGGACTCCAAACTTGACAGTTCCCGTTCCCAATATAATCTGAAAGCGGCAAGAGTGTCATTCATCATGTCTGGAGTCGCTAGGGAATGAGGTGTGTACATGAGAGGAGACTGCGGTGGAGAAATCGATAATGGTGTGAAAATCCGCAATTGTTCTTCCTCTTGCGGTGGGGTGCCAGGGGACTGTATGCGAGCCCCATGGAACAGCTGATGTGGAAGGAATACCGGAATACCATTGAGAAACATAGTGACAATCCTGGACAAGGAAAAGACAAAAGACAAACAAACCGATATTAAGATAACGGAACACAAGAAACACGGATTAAATACGAAAAGAAAACAAGGAACAGAAACAAAATGAAAAGAAATGTGACACAGTTCCAACCTCACTATTGGCATAGATTCCCAAAATGCACTAGCTGGTAAGGGGCATTGGAGCCTGAATAGCAGAAAGCTCAGGTACACATAGCGGTATGGGACCATCTCGGGAACAAGGAAGTCGTCAACAAAAACAAAAACTGCATTGTGACGATCCGGGACGACATCCTGGAGGTTATGATCTTCCCATGGCTCCCACATATCATCATTTTCCCATTGTGCCATGAGTGCATCATCCACCATTCTCCCCATGTACAGGTATTCTTCCTCATCCACATCATCGTCATCATGAAATTCCATATTTTCATATGGATTGATGTCAAGGAGGGCCGGTGGGTATGGAAGGTACCCTTGAGCAGCATCAATGAGAGTGTGAGTTTCAGGGTCTTGATGAAGCAAGGGGCAGGGTGTGAGTTCACCCTCAGTCCAGGTGCCACAACGACATTCTGAATCAGCCCATGAACCGATAGAATGAACGTCGTCACCTCGCATTTATGCACCTGCAATTGAGTGGTTTAAGGTATAGCGGATTAGAATGAGATCACAAACACTAAAAGAACGAACAAAGAATTAAAAACAAAAGAGAGAAACTAAAATGCAAGGAAAGATAAGAAATACAACAACAATATAGAACTCCACTTTGGATTTTTAAGTGGGAGAATAGTTGGGCTCATCCAGCTGGATGTGCTCAACTTCAGTTTGAAAGTTCTCCAAGAACGGTTTCAACCTTTGGCCATTGACCTTGAAACTATCATCGTTCTGTGGATTGACGATCTCAACCGCCCCGTGTGGAAAGATAGTTTTTACAATGAACGGGCCTGTCCAACGGGAACGGAGCTTTCCTGGGAAAAGGTGGAGGCGAGAGTCGTACAGCAAAACTTTCTGCCCCGGCTCAAATGATTTACGAAAGATCGTACGATCGTGGCGAGCCTTCAACCTTTCCTTATGCAACCTTGCAGAGTCATACGCATCTCGTCGTATTTCCTCTAGCTCTGCAAGTTGGAGCTTGCGTAACTGACCTCCCTCTTGGATATCAAAGTTCAATGAGCGTGTCACCCAGTAAGCTTTATGCTCAATTTCAACAGGAAGGTGGCAAGCTTTCCTGTAAACCAATCTATACGGGGACATACCTAGATTCGTCTTGTAGGCAGTACGGTATGCCCATAAAGCGTCGGTCAGCTTGTATGCCCAGTCCTTTCGGTTGGAGCTAACCGTCTTTTCGAGAATATGCTTGATTTCTCGGTTAGCTAATTCCGCTTGCCCATTCGACTGTGGATGATAGGCAAGAGCGATTTTATGTTGGACTCCATATTTCTTGAGAAGTGACTCCAAAGGCCTATTGCAGAAATGCTTGCCTTGGTCACTTAGTACAGCTTTCGGAGTTCCAAAACGAGACAAGATATGCTCTCTTAGAAAGGACAAGACTGTTCTGTGGTCATTGCACCTCGTTGGTATTGCTTCAACCCATTTTGACACATACTCTACAGCAAGGAGTATGTATTCACAGTTATTCGACTTGGGAAATGGGCCCATAAAATCTATACCCCAACAATCGAATATCTCAATTGTGATAAAAGGGGTTAAAGGCATAGAATTCCTTTTAGAAATAGTTCCAAGCTTTTGACAGCGTTGGCATGTCTTGCAAAAGGAATACGCATCTTTGAAAATTGTGGGCCAGTAAAAACCGCTTTGTAGAACTTTTTGTGCGGTCTTCTGTGAAGCGAAGTGCCCACCACAAGCCTCAGAGTGGCAAGATGCTAAGATTATGGTTATATCCTCATTGGGGACGCAGCGCCTGATAACCTGATCAGCACAGTACTTGAAAAGATATGGGTCATCAAAAAAGAAATGACGCGCGAACGAGAGGAACCGTTTTTTGTCTTGGTTTGACCAATGATTCGGGGTTTCTCCCGTGACAAGGTAGTTCACGATATCAGCATACCAAGGCAGACCACTTACTGCCAGTAGCTGTTCGTCCGGGAACTCATCCTTAATGGATTGGGGTTCAGTATTGTCAACAAAAGTCAACCGTGACAAATGGTCCGCAACCACATTCTCTACTCCTTTCTTATCTTTGATTGTTAGATCAAACTCTTGGAGTAAGAGTATCCAGCGAATGAGCCGTTGTTTAGCGTCTTTCTTAGACAGCAGATACTTGAGAGCCGAGTGATCTGTAAAACAGACGATTGGTGACCCTATCAGATAAGACCTAAACTTATCCAAAGCGAATACTACAGCCAGCAGCTCCTTTTCAGTAGTTGTATAATTCATTTGAGCTTCATTCAAAGTTCGGCTGGTATAGTATATCACATATGGCTTATTGTCCTTTCTCTGGCCTAGGACCGCGCCAATGGCGTAATCACTAGCATCGCACATTAATTCGAAAGGCAAACTCCAGTTGGGTGCCTGTATTATAGGTGCGGTGGTGAGGAGCTCTTTTAGATCCTCGAAGGACTTTTGGCAACTCTCTGACCACTCGAATGGTGCATCTTTGACAAGAAGTTGACAAAGAGGTCGAGAGATTGCACTGAAGTTCTGGATAAACCGACGATAAAATCCCGCATGCCCCAAGAACGAATGGATGTCTCTTACTGTACGGGGGACAGGTAGATTTGAGATTATGTCGATTTTTGCCTTATCCACTTGGATTCCTTCATCGGAGATTATATGGCCGAGGACTATTCCCTTGGTCACCATAAAGTGACACTTTTCCCAATTCAAAACTAGGTGTTTATCCTCACATCACATTAATACCTGCTCGAGATTGCTGAGGCAATCTTCAAAGCTATGGCCAAACACTGAAAAATCATCAATGAAGACTTCAAGGATGTGTTCGACCATGTCACTGAATATGCTTAGCATGCACCGCTGAAAGGTAGCCGGTGCATTACATAAGCCAAACGGCATTCGACGGTAGGCAAATGTACCAAATGGACAAGTGAATGTGGTTTTTTCCTGATGTTCAGGAGCAATTTCAATTTGGTTATATCCACTATATCCATCCAAAAAGCAGTAATACTTGTGACCTGCCACACGTTCTAGCATTTGATCCATGAATGGCAAAGGAAAATGGTCTTTTCGGGTCACAGTATTCAACTTTCTGTAGTCAATACACATCCTCCATCCAGTGGGGACACGTGTTGGTACCAATTCACCATCTTTGTTTGGGATGACCGTTATGCCTGCTTTCTTTGGAACCACTTGGGTTGGACTGACCCAAGGACTATCAGATATCGGATAAATCATCCCAACATCAAGTAGTTTGAGCACTTCCTTTCTAACTACTTCTTGCATGTTGGGATTCAGACGCCTTTGCATTTGCCTTGAGGGTCTAGCGTCTTCCTCCAGATATATCTTATGAGTGCATATGGAGGGGCTTATGCCTTTGAGGTCAGCAATCGTCCATCCCATAGCATCCTTATGCTTGGTCAGCATTTGCACTAGCTTACCTTCCTGTTCATGAGTTAAAGCAGATGAAATGATCACAGGATAAGTTTTTCCAGTCCCTAGGAATGCGTATTTTAGCTCTTTGGGTAGCTTCTTTAACTCTAACTCCGGAAACTGAAAACTAGAAGGCATTGCCAACTTAGTTTTAGGAGGCAATTGTTCATATGGCATTACCCACATGCATTCTGCTCTATCCTCCTCTATCGTATCCATCATAAGACACGTCTGGTTTAGGTTAGCATCCAATGGAGTTGACTCTGCAGGCTGATAGATATCGCCAAATTGAGTCATCACAACTTCCAAAGGATCTTTGTAGTCGACCAAGTCAACTTCATCTTCAATGACTGTGTCAATGTAATGAATTTCTTCCTCATCATCGTATTCTTCAGGTCGGGGATTAGAAAAAATTTTGACATTCAGTGTCATGTTCCCGAATACGATAGTCATGATACCACTTCTAATCTTGATCGTGGCATCAATAGTGTTGAGGAATGGACGTCCAAAGATAACCGAGATATGTGCACCAGGATTAGACACAAGTTCTGTGTCCAATATCACGAAATCAATCGGAAAGACAAAAGAGTCTATTTGGACAAGGACGTCCTCTAACACCCCTCTAGGGTACTTCACAGATCTGTCTGCCAATTGCAAAGCGTCACAGGTGGGTTTGAGTTCACCCAACCCTAGCTGTTTATAGACTGAATATGGCAGCAGGTTCACGCTTGCTCCTAGATCGAGGAATGCGTTATCTATCCTCTGATTCCCAATTCTACATGAGACCGTAGGTGTACCGGGGTCTTTGAGTTTTGGAGGCAACTCATTTTGAATGATCGCACTTGCTTGGCATGCGACATAAGCATGTTTCTTTACACTTTGCCTCCTCTTGACCGTGCATAGATCTTTGAGATACTTAGCATAGGCCGGCACTTGCTTGATAGCATCTAGGAGTGGAAGGTTAATTTTGACTTGTTTAAACAATTCCAGAAACTCCTGATTCTTCGTCTCATTCTTGGGTTTCTTCAACCGTTGAGGATAAGGTGCAGGGAAAGGGCATTTTGGTGGTTCATCCTCAACAGACTCCTTTCCAGGCCTTTGCTCAACTTCTTCCTCTACTCTAGGAGCTTCAATGTTCGTCTTTATTGCCTCGTCATTAGTAGACGGCTCCTTCTCTTGAGTAGATGGTCGCCCAAGCTCATTATCCACCACTTCCTCCTCTTTGTACACTTCGGGTGTAGACAGAGGCATGCTTTTCTCTATGATTTTTCCGCTTCTCAGTGTAGTCACGGCTTTAGCATGTTCTTGATGGTTAGGACCATTGTTATGTCCCTTGGGGTTCGAAAGTGTTTGGGCAGGGAATGTTCCTCCTGAACCCTCTTGCCGTGCATCTATCCTTTCTAACGTGGCAGACATTCTACTCATCATCTGTATGAGTTGCTGCGTTAGATTGGCATTTGCAAGTGGCTCTTCTTCTTGTACCTTCTTGTGTGGTGGCACATAGGTATTGGTCTGTGGTGCATTGGAGGGTTGAGCTTGGTTGTAGTTGTTTGTTCTGTTTTGATTGTATTGATGGGACGGCCTATTATTTTGCCCTTGATATTGATTGTTGTTGTAGGGCTGCTGTTGATATTGATTTTGGGTCCCAGCACTATTTCTCCAATCAAAACCAGGGTGATTCCATCTATTGTTACTTTGAAAGTTATTGTTGGAATTCCCCGCCCCTCGAAAACCTTGCATGGCATTCATCTCCATAGGGGCCTGCTCTTGAAAATATGGCACATTGGGACAGTATTGAGTTGTATGTCCCAACATGTTGCATGTGCCGCATGGTTCCTCAGGCATAACCTGCCTAGAGTTCTCTCCTCGCATCCCTAGTTCTTCTACCTTCTTTGCCAGTTCTTCGTATTTGTTCATCAGATGATCTTCACTTTTCAATTGGTACAAACTCTTATCTTCCACACTCGATATTTGAGTTCGAGGTATATCTTCAGAGTTAGACCATTCGTGAGCATGTTCAGCTAACCACTCGAAATGAGCTTCAACCTCTTCGGTGTTCTTTTGAAGGAATGGTCCAGAGCTCATAGTTTCGACCAACTTCTTTGTTTCACCATTTAGTCCTTCATAGAAGTGACTGATGGTACGCCATTTCTCATATCCGTGGTGGGGACATGAGAGAAGCAAATCTTTGAAACGCTCCCAAGTTTGGGTGAAGGTTTCATTGCTCCTCTGCTTGTATAAACTTATTTGGCGTTTTAGCTCTGTGGTCATGCGAGGTGGAAAGAATTTCTTCAAAAATGCAGTGTTCATCGCATGCCATGTGAAGATTGAATTCGGTTTTAGGGTGAGTAACCACGCCTTCGCTTTATCCTTTAAGGTGAAGGGAAATAACATTAAGCGTGTCACATCTACAGGACAAGTTTGGGAGAATGTTTTGCAAACATCCTCGAAATCCTTAACGTGTAGATATGCCTTCTCGCTTTCCATCCCATGAAATGTTGGGAGGAGTTGTATCATCCCATTGCGAAATTGAAATTCGCCAGCATGTGGGGGAATGAGAATGCAAGAAGGAGTGGGTGCGTGTTCTGGTTGCATAAGATCGCACAACGGACGTAGTGAATCATCAATTGGCACCACAACATTGTCACCATGTTCACTTTGATTATCATCCATTGATTCAGTTAGAGTGGCTACGGGATTACTAGAACTGGAAGAATTAGATGAATATAGAAGATTTCCAAAAATTCCGTGAATGGAACTATCGGACATTAATGAGAGAATCTAAGAAGATTGAAAACCTAGAGAACTCAAAGAAAAAGGAAAACAGAAATAGATCAGAAAAGATTGAGGTAATCTAAGGAATTGATCGTCGCCTTCCCCGGCAACGGCGCCAAAAACTTGGCACGAATATTTTTCTGTGTGCGCTTGTGTGCTATACCCAAGTGTAGGTAATCGTGCAAGTAGTAAACTGGATGAAGTCCAGGTCGATCCCACAGGGAAGGATGCGATTAAATCACCTAGATTAGACTCTAAAAGAAAAGAAAATTCAATATTTTAAGAGAAGTGTAGAACACAAAGTTCTACAATTAACAACTACTAAACTTAAAAACAACTAAATTAAATTAACTAATGATTAACTATTTAACTAAAGTGAGATTTGAAAATGGTTTTTCTTAACAAAAGAAAGTGTTGGGATCACGCGAATCCCCTATGACTCAGCCATCTACCATGCCAATGCAATTAAGCTCAACGGAGGACAACTTCTACAGTATCCCGTACTTCTCTAAGGATATAGAATCAATAGTCCTTTCATGACCGGGACTATATCATCACAATTAAGTTTGAAATACACAAAGGTGGTTTAATTCAATAGTTAAGACTCGCACCTACAATGGTGTTAGCATTGAGGGTGGTTTGCAAAATATATTGAAAGAAAATGCCTTAAGGCTTAGCGTTTAAAGACTGTTTTGACAAACTGAGCATTTGGGGACAGTTTGATAACGAATCAGTAAAGAAGAAAGTCTTGGAATACTGTATTAGATGTCCTCAAGAATCAGAGGTCTCGATCGATCGACGCGCTTTCGATCGATCGAACTTCTTCATCTCTCGATCGATCGAAATATCTTCGATCGCTCGACTATGCCTCTGGTCCGATCGATCGAACTACATTCGATCGATCGAACACAGGAATAAAAATACTGCATGGCAGAGGCCTGAAATCACGGTTTCATTGCGATTTCCCAACCCCGGACTACTCAGACATGGTCTGGGAAGTCTCAGATTTATTTTTAACGTAAAGGTTCATTAAAGTCATGTTTGTTTGCGAGTTTTTCATGAAAACTATGAAAATCAATGATTTTAACTTATCTAGCATGCAATACTACGATATTGAAGATTATACTACGAATAAATAAGTGCAGAATGTAAACAAAATAAAACGAAGTAACCTGGAGAAGAGCAACTACTATTAAACCTTACGAAATCCAAGCTACAATGAAATCCTTGATAAAAAACCTACAAAATAAGATAAAACTCTCTACTCACTATGGAAAACTGATGAAACAAAGTGTGTGCGTCCTTTGGGACGTAAATAAAACGATTATATATAGCCTAAACCTAATGCTAGGGTTAAAAACCCGTTTCTGCTGCATGCGCGTATAATCTGATAAAAGGCACATTCAATCGATCGAATACTCTCGATCGATTGAACTCCTGGAAAATTCGAGCGCTTGAACTTTACTCGATCGATCGAACCTTCGATCGCTCGAGACTTCTGCGATCGCTCGAACCCTGTATTTCAGCTTTGAGTTGTCTTCATCAGGACCAAGCACTTCCTTTTATCAACAGTCTTCAATCTTGTACACAGCAGCAGTAATCTGCACAAATTACAGCAAAAACACACAACTTGTCATTGATTAATCAAAACGTGTAGAAACTGGTATTGTAGTTCAAACTGCAGATAAACAGGGGAATTGTAGACTTTTCTAGTGTATTTTCCTCTTTTAGCGCGGTTGTATTTTACAAATACCCCCGCTTGTCACCCTCTTCACCTTCATCAGGCCTTTACCTACTGCAATGGAGCATCTCTTTGAGTCCAACATACCCAAAGAGATTACGTTCCTATTCAAGCCCGGAACATGGCGAACATCGTTTAGCAACCTTGTCAAGCCGTTGGTAGTCTTGATCACGACAGTGCCAATTCTCTTCACCTCCTCACTTGTGCTATTCCTCATAAAGACTTTCCCCTCCACCGGTTGATAGGACGGGAATAGTTCTCTATGTGAACAAATATGGGAAAAACATGCCGAATCAAGCAACCATTCGTTCTCCCTCTTCTCTTCACTTGCGATTGATATGGCATCATCATAAACGACATCAATTCTCCCCTCATCCTTTCCATTCGCAGCAGCACAGTAGTAACAATCTCTCTCCTTATACGGCTGTGTATCTCGTGCTATTTCACCACCACCTCCTCTACCGATTTTCTTTCCTCGCCAATTCTTCTTCTTCTCGAGCAACAAGGGCCTGTGCTTCCTCCTTTGTCTCTTCTTTCTTATTCATCTTCTCACATGAAACAAGGTCGTCTTCACCTACTCTAAGGTATAGTACCTCTTCTATAGAAAATTGTGCTAAACAACTACGGGGTGAGAAGACTTTATCGAGATTAATAAAATAATCACCTTGTCATCATCATTAAGTTTTACACCTACATTAGATAAGTCGCACAACAACTTGTTGAAAGGAGCGATGTAACCTTTAAGGTCATCCTCATCCTTCTTCTTGAACGAGTACAGCTCGTGCTTCAATCCTAGTTGGTTGGTGAAGTTCTTTCCTATGTAGAGATTCTCTAGCTTCTTCCACATAGCTTCCGCCAAGGTCTCTTCAATGACATCATACACCACATCATCATCCAAATTCAAGCGTATGGTGCTTACGGCCTTTGAGATTCTCCGATCCCAATCTACATCGGTCATCCCGTTAGGTTTATTAGCTTTTCCATATAAAGCCTCTGCAATGCCTTGTTGAACCAAGGCATCCTTCATCCGTACCTTCTAGTGGTTGAAATTCTTTTTGCCATCAAACTTCTCTATCGCGATCCGTGCATCACCCATTGAATTGCTTGTAGTTTCCATGGAATCTCGAACCTCAGCTCTAATACCACTTATTGGGGATATAATTGGTGATTAAGCAATATACCGGCCCAAGACCTCTCCTTTTATGTTTCACAACAATCATACGAACAAGACAATAGAAAAGCACACAAAAGAATTAAGGCAAAGACGACTCCTCTCTATTGATAATAAACCCTACAAGACAACCAATCCCTCACCTCTCTCTCCTCTATTGTTTTTCCTTACTCTTTTTCTAGAGTCAATCTCTTCTCTTAGGAAAATACAATTGTATAGGATTCTCTCTTCTCTCTCTAAGATTGGGATCAACATCCCTATGGATTTGATCCTATATTTATAGTAATTTCTGTCACATCCCACACCAAAATTTCTTCGGATTTGTGCGTGTCTATACAAGTAAGTACTTCTATACAAAAATACATATTAATAAAGTTAGCCCTTCTAATGAGGGATCCTCATTTTAATTAAGTGAGGACTTTTGTTCTCGTCCGTTGGATCGTGTTTTCATTAAGAGTAATGCTATGCTTTCCAAATTTTTATCCCAAAAGTGCTTTCCAAATTATGTGGCAGTGGGTCCAGGTCAAATATAGCGGCACCAGTTGAATTTTAATTGGAAGTTGTTTACTTGGCCCCACTGCCACATTATTTGAAAAGCACTTATGGGATAGAAGTTTGAGAAGCATAAGCATTACTCTTTCATTAAAGGTACTTCTGTCATTTCACTGGCGTGACCTGAATTAAATGACGATCTAACGGCCACAAAAGAAGTCCTCATTTTATTAAAATAAGGGATCTCTCATTATAAGGATTCTGTATATATATATATATATGTGTGTGTGTGTGTATTTTTATCTCTAAATAAAATAACAAAGTGTGTTTGAGTCAACTGTGTTTGAATTTGATTTTTTTTGGCTTCGGTTGTTTTTCTTTTTGGTTGTTTTTTTGGCTTGATTTGTGGTAGATGATGTCGGTGATGGTGGAGGGCAAGGCTCCGTGAAATGGATGGAATTGGTGATGGAAGTAGTAGAGGATAAGGAGGACAAGCTAGGGATGGGGTGTGGGTAGACTATTTAGAGGGATGAGCCTATATTTTGAACAAACTTATTGTACTTTTATTCCGATGAGGATAAAAAAGTTATTTTAAAAAAAAGTAACACTAGAATAAGTTTTTTCTTGATATCAACTAACGTTTGTCTAACGGATGGGAGGTGAGTGTTATCTAACTTCAAACTTGAAGGGAGGTTAATGTAATTTTTAAATATACAAGAGAGGTCCGTATAAATAGATAATACCTCAGGGGAGGTGAGTGTAATTTACCCAATTTAAAATTTTAATTGATCTTTTTTTTTCCATTTTTATTAAGATAATTACTAATTTGTAATATAAAGATAAGAGTAATACTTCACACAATTTTTTGTTCACAAACTAAAAAATGTGTCTATCTCTCCTGTGATGTCAATGGACCCTACGTGACCCAAGAGAGATAGACACATTTTTTTTAAAATTATAAATAAAAAATTGTGTGAAAATTGTATCCCAAGTATTACTCCTAAGATAAGTAACCTTAGGAACACACTTCTAATATCTTTTTGAAAGGAATCTAAAAATCAGCATGTTGACCATGGGCCAGGCGGCGGAACGGATTGGCGGGCCAGTTGGCTAGGCTTCAGTTCGTTATATTATGTTTACCTGATTATCAAATCCTTTTTGGCAAATTATAATGTAAGAGCAGTTTCTTTAATGTTATAACAGATTTTAACATTTTTTTATTTGTAACAAAAAACCTTTGTTAGTATTGTCAAAAATCCGTTGCAAAAAATATGAGCTGCCCTGGCAAGTCATCTGTTTCATACACTGTCAGTGTTGTTGTTGACGTTAGGTCATCTGTTTCACACACTGTCAGTGTTGTAGTTGACGCTAAGTCTTCTGTTTCATACACTGTGTCTGTCTTACCCATTTTCTGGTTTCAGCGTTGATTCCAATATCATTGACCAAATTGACCAACTTAACTCTATATACATAAGATGTCATTTTCCAACGTTGTGTTTGTAAAAGAAAAATAAGGAAAATCAAAGCCAATCTGGACTTTTAAAAAGTTGTGTTTGTAAATTGTGTTTTTAAATATATTTTTTTTTTCTTTGTTCTATCTTTTGTCTCGTGTCCATATATAACGTTGCATGTGCTCATTAATCTTGCCTTTTGGTTCTTTGTTTCACTTTACTTGGTGTTTTAATTGCTTTTAAAGCAGAAAAGGCCATTGCTAGTACTCCTAGCAATGAAACAGATAGAGAAGCTTTGCTTTCCTTCAAACTTGGAATTACCCAAGATCCTCTAGGAATCATGAAATCCTGGAATGATTCACTCAATTTCTGCCAATGGTGGGGGGTCACGTGTAGTACTCGCCGCCACCAAAGGGTGACCACACTGATTTTAATCTCCTCCCAACTGTCAGGAACTCTGTCTCCCCACATAGGAAACTTGAGCTTCCTTCGTGAGATCAATCTTAGGAACAACTTCTTCCATGGAGAAATTCCCCAAGAACTTGGGAACTTATTCAGATTAAGGACTCTCTACATTATGAATAATAGTTTACAAGGTGAAATTCCTGTGAATCTTTCCCAATGCTCCAATCTTATTAGAATTGGTCTAGGAAATAACAAACTGAGAGGGAATATTCCAGTGGAGCTCGGCTTGTTGTTCAATCTTAAGATACTCAGTCTTCATAGCAACAATCTAGCAGGAACAATCCCCTCTTCGATTGGAAACCTTTCTTCTCTCACTACTCTCTCTCTAGCTGCGAACAGTTTGACTGGGACAATTCCTGAAACTTTTGGTGGGTTATCAAACTTTCAGAAATTCTCCATTAGTATAAATAAAATTTCTGGAATTGTCCCCTTCTCTCTCTACAATCTCTCATCCATGACTACGTTTTCCTTTTCTACTAACCAACTTCGGGGAAATCTTCCTCCAAACATCGGACAGACTCTTCCAAATTTGCAGTTTTTTGGAATTGGCACTAACCAATTTTCTGGGAAAATTCCTACTTCATTAGCAAATGCTTCAGGGATTTCAGGACTTGCTCTAGCTAAAAATGAATTCTCAGGTTCAGTTCCTCATAATCTTGGGAATTTGCAGAATCTATGGTCGCTTAATCTGCGAAGTAATATCTTGGGAAACGGAGCAAATGCTGGTAATAATGATGATGATTTGAGTTTCATTTCATCTCTTACCAATTGTACCAAACTTCAGCGACTAGCACTAGGTTATAACCGATTTAAAGGTTCTTTACCAGCTTCTCTCACTAATCTTTCAACCCAACTAACAATTTTGCATATGGGAAGGAATTTCATTTCGGGAGAAATTCCAAAAGGAATTGAAGTCTTCACAAACTTAAAGGTACTTGGACTGGAAAGAAATTTCATTACGGGTATGATACCCAATTCTCTTGGAATGCTTTCAAAGTTGCGAAGACTTTTCTTGAGCAAAAACAAACTTTCGGGTCCAATTCCATCCTCAATAGGAAATCTTACCCTTTTGTTTGATCTAAGGTTGGGAAACAACAATTTGGGAGGAAAAATTCCTTCCAGTCTCGGAAAGTGTCAACTGCTCCAAATCTTACTTTTGTATAATAATACGTTAAATGGTTCGATTCCTGGTCAAGCCATCAGTCTTATGCCTCGTTTGACTCGCCTCAATTTATCCGATAATTCTTTGACGGGTTCTTTACCTACAGAAATTGGGAGCTTACAAAATCTTGAAACACTATCTATATCTAATAATGACTTGTTTGGAGAAATTCCGAGCAGCCTTGGAAATTGTCTTTCCATGGAGACCATTGAGTTGCAAGGTAACAATTTTCAAGGAACCGTTCCATCATCTTTGAGTAGCTTGAGAGGCATTAGGTACTTGGATATTTCTCGTAATAATTTATCCGATCAAATTCCTGAATATTTAGAGAACTTGTCACTCTCATTTTTGAATCTTTCATTTAACAACTTCAAGGGTGAGGTTCCAATTAGTGGAATTTTCAGAAACCACAGTAAATTTTCCATAATTGGAAATCGAAATCTTTGTGGGGGAATCCAAGAACTTCAACTCCCTTCGTGCCCCATGAATCTGTCAAGGAAACGAAAAATGTCTCCGACTATAAAAATCCTTATAATTGTAGGTGGAACATTTTTCATTATGACAGTTCTCGTTTGTGCATTTTTGTGGAGAAGAAAATCAAAGAGAAGAAAAACTTCTGAATCTTTTCTAAAAGGCGGGTTCTTGAGAATTTCTTACAAGGAACTTCTCAAAGCAACAAATGGATTCAATAACGAGAACTTGATCGGTGTGGGAAGCTTTGACTCTGTCTTCAAAGGAGTTCTTGAGGGAAATGAAAAGCCTATAGCAGTGAAAGTACTTAACTTGCAACAGAAAGGAGCTGCAAAAACTTTCCTTGTTGAATGCAAAATTTTGAAAGAAGTTCGACATAGAAATCTCATGAAGATCTTGTCAACATGCTCGAGTATTGACTTCAAAGGCAACGATTTTAAAGCTCTAGTTTTCGAGCTCATGCCTAATGGAAGTTTGGATAGTTGGTTACATCCGACTATAGATCAGGAAAGAGTTCTAAGCTTTTGCCAAAGATTGGATATAGCAATTGGTGTTGCTTCTGCACTGGATTATCTTCATCACTACAGTCACATTCCTATCGTCCACTCGGATTTGAAACCGAGTAATGTTCTGCTAGGTGAGGACATGATTGCCCATGTCACAGATTTTGGCTTGGCCAAGTTTCTCAATAGATCCAATGATGATCCAAGTCACAGTGAGATGAGTTCTGTGGCTATCAAAGGATCTATTGGATATATTCCACCAGGTATGATTTCCTCGAGTCTCTTAAAAGCTTATGTTTGGTATGTGAATCTACGAAAAGGAATAAGAAAGGAAAAGAAAAACAAGAAGTAAAATTGTTTCCCCAGCATTTTACGCCACTCGACGTTAGACATTTTTTTCTCAAAATCCTATATAAATTCAAGAAAAGAGAAAATAAATTTGCTTACAAGATACAAATTTTTAAGTTCATTTTCGATCTTTCTATTTTCCTTCCTACTTTCCTTGTTAACCAAACAAAGAAAAGTATTTTCCTCACAAGGTTCTTTACTCCTCAATGGTTTCTTTTCTTTTCCCTCACCATCTATGAATCAAACAAAGCCTTAGTTTTCTTGAATTCTCTTAACACTATCATCAATCCATTGTTCTAATGATTTCCTAATCTGTCTCTATATCTCTAAATTGCTGTAGCATCATGTTTTGTTACAAACCATATTGTAATGCCTTGACTTTATCAGCCATACTTGAAGTTTTTTTTCTTATTACATTGCTTTTTGTTTGGTTCATGAAGTTTTGCAAAAAAAAGGAAAAAAAAAAAAAAAAAACACAAATAATTAAACATATTTTTCTTCATTCAATTACTGAATATATAGAAGGGAAAAGAAAGTATGATGACATCAAACTAAGGTTTTCAAGTTTTATCCAATTTTCTTCCTTTTTCTTCATTATCTGCTATCCTATGGAATTTTTTTAAGTCCATGGTCGAATACTGTATTTTGCTTTGAATACTTTTAATATCTCTTTAGTCTGATAGATTAATTTTTTCAATAGTATAGTTTGATTGGACATGGCTTCCATAACGAAATGCACATAGGCACATAGCTAATACTTCATATGTTAAGTAGAATTGCTTCAATATTAGTGAACAAGAAAAAAAAAAATTTCTTGCAACTCCTAAACAACCCTTAGTTTTCTTTGAACTCTCTGATACTATCATAACCATTTATTTTAATAACCTTCCCCACAATTTCCTAGTCTGTCTCTCCCTATCTATTTACATGTATATATGTGCATATATTGTAGAGTATGGGATGGGACTAGAGGCGTCAATGGAAGGGGATGTGTACATCTATGGGATTCTACTACTAGAGATAATAACGGGAAAGAGACCGACTGATGAAATGTTCAAAGATGGCCTCAATCTTCGTGCTTTTGCTGAGAATGCTTTGCCTGATCACGTGTTTCTAATTGCTGATCCTCAACAATTTCCTGACGGTATAAGCCAAGAAGGCCCCAACAACCAAAATGAGATAACAATGAGACTTCAAGAATGCCTGAACTCGCTTGTTAGAATTGGACTCACTTGTTCTTCGGATTCACCGGATGATCGTATGGACATCAAAGAAGTTGTCACCAAAATCACTGCGGTCAAACAATTGTTTCTTGGGGTTAGCACATGATGTTTAGAGCCATGCTGAAAATACAACCAGAATTTTGCTTATTTTATTTGTCAAAGTAATAAGGTTGTAGTCTATTATAGCTATAATTTAATATAATAGTCATCTTCCATGACCTTGTGTTGCTTCCTTTGTTCGCCATAAATTGGACATGGGTTGCCTAATGTAGTAGGTTTTTTGTTTCATCACTCATCAGGGGCGATGCTACATTTTAATGAGTGACAAATTTGGTAAATTCATATCTATATAGTTAGTTATATCCTTTGACAATTATTTTTTTCCTAAGCCGACCCCACTAAAATAAAGAAAAAAAGAAGTAAAAGAGGGGTGTCCAAATTTTAATTTAACGAGGTTCAGACAGCCCAAATTGGGTAATCATCGATTCATGTGTGCAAACAGAGGGGTAATTAATGAATGAATGATTATTTGGTTCCACACATTGAAAAATATGTAGTTGAAGTCATAAGCAAAGAGCCTATAATGCAATATTTTCAGTTTTATTAAAACATTGTCGAAGATAATTATGAAAGGTGTCCTATAGTCATTTAAACATTTTGATTTAAATTAATTAATGATATTAAAATAATCAAGTTTCATTTCTTTCACTTACAATTTTAAGGTGTCCTATAGCCATTTAAACATTTTGATTGGAATTATATTAAAATAATCAAGTTTCATTTCTTTCACTTACAATTTTAATCCCGAGTCCCACTACATTAACCAATGGGAGAAAAATGTGAGCAAATGTGAGCGATTTTGGGGTGAGCAAAAACACATTCTAATTCATAATGTATTTTGACCCCCCAAAAAAAAAAAAAAGAATCATACTGTTTTACTATCCATGGCGTGTTTTGTACAGTTTGGCGGGAGATCTATTTGGAATATTGTAAATTTTTTTTTGAGAGATATTTGGATTGTAATTTTTTTGGCTGTGTGTGCAGAGTTTTAATTCTTCAATTTTAAATTTTTATTTTTTTTCGGCAATTGTTTAATTTAGGGCCTACTAGTTGGAAATGCTAAAAAAAAATGTTCAAAACGAGTGTCACTTAATATTTTTATGAGTGCAGTTTTGCTCACTCTAAAATTGCTTATCCTTATCTTTCATTGGCTAATGAAGTAGAATCCAGTACTTTACATCATTAATTAATTCTCATTTAATACTGGGCCCTATTGCATTAGCCAATGGGAGAGGAGGGAGAGCAAAGAGTGAGCAATTTTAGGGTTACCAAAAATGTATTCTATTTTATGAAAACCAAGGGCTTGTTTTGAAATGCCTAAAATATGACGTGGTTCAAGCCAAATACAATTTTAATCTGTTTCTTGTGAGAACCTAATTTGCTAAGTGTCCAATTCACATTAGTAGTATCTAGTCTAAAGTTGGAAGATTATTTGGACTTGTCTGTTGGCGGCTATTTCACTACTACAAACAAATTATAAAATAAAATACAGTTTGTTCGACAAATAAATTTGTCCTGTGAATAGCATATAAAAAAATAAAATAAAATAAAAAAACCTACTTTTTTCTTGTCCGTAAACTAAATTGTATTTAGTCTTTCACTAAATTGAAAAAAGTGCCGAAAAAAAAAAAGAATTTTTTTCATCGATAGCACTATAGTGGAAACGACCATTGGAAAAACCCAATTTTTCTTTGCGGTGGACATAGCATCTCAATTACCGTCGAGAAAACCACTTTTTCCTGGCACTTTTATTACCACCGTTATGGATTGTCGGGATAAACTTTTAGTGGCAGTTATTCACCGAGAATAAAGTTGCGCCGGAAAAAAAATGTCTTTTCTGACGCTTTTTGCTACCGCCACTGAATAACTGCCGGAAAAAGGCCTATTTTCCTGTAGAATGTTATTTTTTGATAGTTGAGATTTGTGTCAATTATGCTTAGATTTATACATGGCTGAGAATTTGGCTAGTCAAATTTAGCTAATGGAATAGCCAACCTAGCCAAAAAAAAAAAATAGGGCAGGTTTTGGGTAGCTATTTTGGCTAACTACCTTGCTTACTGAGACATTTGGAGTGGCTCTGTAAAAGTTGGTGATGAAGAAAGAACAATTTTGCACAATTCACTTTTAACTAAGTTTCCACTATAAAAACAGTACCAAGAATTTCTAAAACCAGTTAAGGCTATGGATTTACTGAAAGGAAATTAAACAGAGTAAAGTAAATATGTTTTCCTTTTGTTAGAAAAAAATAAATAATAGTAGTAAATAATAAAAAAAAAACTACATATTTTCCTAGTAGTTTTTTTTCTCATTGCTTATTTGATACTAGAAACTAAGGATTTCTCAAGCACAACAAGAAATGTCATATAATATTGAACATATCGATTGTTTGTCTTGTTTGATTCTACATTCTTCTTTTCTCCTCATTTTCTTCTGTAACGAAACAAAAAAAAAAAAGTGCTTTTTTATTATGTATTTTTTCACACTAAATTTGTAAACAAAGATAAGAAGACTCTGTTTGGATTATGAATTTAGGAAAGTAAAAGAAAAGAGCACACAAAGGGAAAGCATTTTTCATAGTATAGTTAAGAAAAAACCGGCAAGGAAAATAGGAAGCACACAATAAACTTGATTTTTCCTGTTTTGGATTTTGGATTTTAAGTCCTCCATTTTATTGATGATCAGCTTTTTACGAATGTAATTCGAGTATATCACGAGAAAAAAATTTGGAAATTTTGTTTTTCTTCCTTAAATCTGCAAACTTAACAAAGCACGAAAGAAATGCTCTTGGTGTTACTCGTAGGAAGGACAAGGGATAAGGTTTAATTTCATAATGAGGAATTTGAATTTGCAAAATGTTTTGAAAATGTTTTGAGACATCTTCGGAACAACCGTCTTAAGATTTACAGATTCGTGTGGTGAATATCAGGCTTTGCACCAAACTCCAACATTGTTCATAAATATGCACAATCATATAATAAAGGGTAAATATTATCTAGACCCTTTGAGGTTAACTCTAATCACACTTAGACTCCCTGATTATGTTTCAGTAATACCACTTATACTCCTTGAGGTTTGATGCGCGTAATACTTAGATCTCCTCTGTCAATTCACCGTTAAAAAAGTGACGGATTGACATAAATAAATACAAAACATACCCCTATAAGTTTGGTCATTGTGTCATTTTAGTCCCTGTAGTTTTAATTGGGTCAATTTGGTCCCTACAGTTTTAAATTGAAGCAATTTGGTCCAAATGCCCCATTCTGTGAGAAAAATTGACAGAATTTACCCACTATTATGCACAATTACGCTAATAAGCGGGTTGTGAGATTGTTGGTGTTCTGTCAATTTTTCTTACTGAATTGAACATTTGGATCAAATTGCTTCAATTTAAAACTTCAGGGCCAAAATTGACCCAAATGAAACTATTGTGGGCCTTTGGGGGTTGGGTTGGGATGTGTGTGTGTATGTGTGTGTGTTGTGTCCAGCCATAATTCAAGTATGAAAAAAAAAAGTAATTCTTAGGCATTAAAGTTATTTAGTTTAAACACTTTCAAATTATTTATGCCAAATTTTAATGCGGCGGCATAGTTTTTTTGGTCTAATTAGGTTACAATTTCTTTAAATTAATAAATACAGAGTAATACTATATATGCTTGTAACGACCTACATTTTCCTTTAATTTCTAAATGTAATTCCAATATTATATTCCTATTACTTGTTTATTTGATAGAAATACTCTGTTGGGGTCAAATCGTAATTCTTATAAGTTAGAAATACCTGTGACATGATTTCAAAACCATATTTTCAAAGCGGTGAAAATAATTAATTTTGTATTTTTATATAACAGGAAAATTATTTCCTACGAACATATAAATTTCTGTATTTTTCTATTGATCACCACATCGCGAAAATACCAGTTTATGACAGAAACTGTCTGCGCCGCGTTTGGACTCTCGCGGGTATGGAATCTCCGTCAAATCAAATTTGACATTTGTTTTAAGCTCATTTTAAGCAACCAATCATTGGTTAGGCTTGTTTGGGTATACTTATAGTGTGTGAGTTAATTAGAGCCATAAGTTGTTTTTCCCAAACACCCTTAAGATTTCTAGACAACTTACTTATGCCTTGTTTGGCAATGCTATTAGTATGTGTGTTAATGATATGCCATGAGCTAATTTGCCAAACACCGCAACTTGACCCTAGTCTATTCCTAACAACTCCTAATACAAATTATGTGTATAGATAGTATATAATCTATGCATATAATGTATATACGTATATATGTGTGTGCTATGTATAATACGTATATATGTAAATTAAATCAATTTGTATTTGTTGAGTATGGGAGGTGGTACTTGGCCTCCAAGTAGTCTAAGCTAAAAATCTATATAACACATACACCTCTCACATTCTGGGGATTTAGAGAGCTGAAGAGAAGAGAAATTCACAGAAATTTGTAGAGAGAGAAAGCTTCTCTCCACCATATCCATAGCTTGAATTGGGTTTTCTATATTGATCATCACTGCACCAGAACGGCCGATTTGTCACTGTTTTGGGAGGTGACAAAGGGCCTTTGTCACAGTTGTAGGTAATGGTTGACATCTCACATAGTTTGACCAACACGGGTTACCAACGACTCCACGTATATTCAATATCGTCACCACTTAATGGGCCCCACCCACTGTGGACCAGCCCAACATTGCGCAAACCTGCCCTATCGATGAACCCATTCTAACAACTCACTTCAGAGGAGCTCACTCTGAAGCCCGCATAGAGTAACCCACTCTGGAGCTCTCCTTAGAGTAGCCCACCTGAAGCCCGCCTTAGAGTAGCCCACAAAGGAAGCCCACTTCAAAAGAGTCCATCCCAAAGTGCTCTATGTCTCCAACATCGAATCTCCACAAGGACACATACCACATCCGGTATGGGGTAACCTGTTCTAAACAACTGTAGGGGTGTCACCTATACACATCACCATAAGATACAGGTGTATGCTAATGCGCCACGTCAATTGACACATGTCCACTCACAATTCGCGGAATGTTAAAAATGGGACCCACACAATTGGCAACCTCCACTTGGCTGGATCCGAAAAAGCCAAATCTGCTCCCTTCCCCCGCTAAGTCTCCACTCGCTATACTATAATTACACACACACTCATCACTCAGACGCCAACCCTTGGTCCGGAAGCAGTACCTAAAGGTGGTGACGTCTGTTGGGATCTCGAGAGTTCTTGACTAGGTGGCTAGGACCAAGGGCTCCTCCATAGCTAATGCCTCTCACAGGAAAAGCTAGGGTTGGTTCCAAATAGAGAGAGAGAGAGAGAGAGAGAGAGAGAGAGAGAGAGAGAGAGAGAGACGTGACCATCACATGTCTTGCCCTTCCAGCCTCACAATCAGTCAGAAAAGCTAATTATTGCAGAACCCGCTGAAACCTCTGACCACCATAGCCGAGTCACTTCAAGCTCGCTTAATACTCTGTACCATTGGCAAGAGCCTTGGTTCTCCCCCTCGCTTAATCCTTTGCACCAATAGCGTGAGCCTTAGTATCTTCACTCTTAAACCTCTACACCAATTGCCTTCGCTTCGGTACTCACCCTCGCTTAACCCTCTGGAAACCACAGCAGCATGGCCTCGAGAACCCCATTGTTTAACCTTCTGCGCCAATGAAACCATTTTCCCCTTTGACAAATACACAATATTGAGTTGTTGCCCCAAGCAACAATACCCCTTCCTTAGCATTCTCCACCAATAACATACCGTCCCCCTTTGACCGACCCCTAGCATTGGCTTATCACTAAGTGACAACACCTTCATCTCATATGACTTGCCCCTTGGCTTGTCCCCATCTCATTTAATGACCACAACTACCTTAAACATAAGCATTTAAGTTCCTCACCTACCTAAAAAAGACGTACCACTCTAAGGAGGACAACTCACCCCCTTCAACTGTATTATAAACCCTCACAACCCCTACCTCTTGTATAAATACCAGCTTCATTTAATACATCCAACGAACCCAATTTAGCCTCAGAGCAACTTAGCTCAGAGTCATTTACTCTTGCCCTTACTTTGAATCTCCTAAGTCTCCCCTTACTCTGAACATCCTGAGTCATTTACCATCACTCTCATTGTTCCTTAATCACCATCCACCTTCCATCTCCACTCTCTTAATGCAATCTAAACTACCCGAGACATTATCAGTACTTTATCATACACAACATCCATCCACCTAAACCCAAATACTTACTGCTTTCTCTCTCTCTCTCTCTCTCTCTCTCTCTCTCTCTCTCTCTCTCTCATTTGGTGACACAATGGTTCTCACCCGAGCCATGTTCCCTCCAAATTCCATTTATTCTACTACATTTTTACATAATATTATTATGCCACACATTTGCATTCTTTTATCATGTTTTAACTGTTGTTCCACATGTACTAACCTGCTTACGTGTTATACCCATGCATGTATCTCATACACATCACATTAGAACCTACCACATTTTGGCGACCACAGTGGGAGGTGTACTCGCATGCAGGTTAAGGAACATAGAACGCTAATTTTAAGGTATTGCTCAACGCCGTCTTAATTGTTGCAAGCCAAGGGGGTCTACACCCACCTGCTCTATCCATCCTTTCTCAAATTTTTTTTTTTTTTTTTATTTGGTCTTCACCTAGCCTTCACACTACAAAGTCTCAATCTAAAAAAAATAATAATAAAGAAATCGGTGGCAACTGTTCAATTTTTGGCCCTACTACAACACTTGCACTGCTTTGACGAACAACCATTTTTTTGGTATTACTAATGCTCAACACCATCATTTGCAAACCAATTGTTTAGCATCTCTCTTTTTTTTTCCTCTCTCTATTTCATCTCACGTATATATATATATACATATATTTGTTTGTGACCTAACTCCTCCCCCTCTCTACTCCAACGTTGTGAGGTTACTCCAACTCTATGATATTCACATATCTCATGGTTAACACTTAAAAAAAAATCATTGCATTTTTCTTTTCATGAATGTCACAATTTATTACTCCGCATCATAAGTCAAAAGTCACAATTTTTGACAAATTTGAATTTATTGAAAATCACTTTTTAATATTTTTTTATCTCCAAAATTTGAAGTGAGACATTGAATTTTATTTTTATTTCTTAAAAAAAAAGGAAAAAAAAAAAAAAAAAAAAAAAAAGATGACATGCCCAGCCCAAATCATTTCAAAATTAAGTGCTCACTTACACGAGCCCGTAGTTTTTTTATTCATCCCAAACGGACATCGGATGAAGAATTCATGGCAAGTCAGAGTTTGTTTAGTCAAAAACATCCCCACGCTCAAAATTATGACCTTTCCATAATTTTTCAAAAATATTACGATCCTACCATAATTTTTGGACAAAAAACTATGACTTTGTCGTAACTTTTGCGAAAATCTTTCGAAATGTTTTGAACTTACTGTCTTTATATCACAAGACGTATCACCAAAGCACACATCATTGGAGATCCCTGCCACTCTCACTTTCTCTCTCCATGGGCCCCACTACAACATCAATTACAAAAAAAAAAAAAATTGGCAAACAACAACCCACCACCCTTCCCTCGCCGAACCACTCTCTCTCTCTATCCCTTGCAGTGTCTCTCTCTTGCCACACTTTTCTCTCCTCCCTCTCACCCTATCAAAAAAAAAAGTTACCGCTCCGAAGCAGACGGCATAGAGGCAAATCCCAAAGAAGAGTTACCACCAAGCACATGGCAAAAATACAGCGGCATCCAAAAACATGAAAAAGAGTTACTGCCCCCAAGTATATGTCAAAAAAACATGGAGAAGAGTTACCGCCACCCAATTACAGGCCAAGGTGAACGGCCAAAAAAAAAAAGTTACCGCTCCCGAAGTAGGCGGCATCCAAAACATGAAGAAGAGTTACCGCCCCCCAAGTATACGCCAAAGAAAACATAGAGAATAGTTACCGCCACCCAAGCATATGCCAAGCAGACGAACGGCAAAAAAAAAAAAGAAAAAGTTACCACCCCCGAACTAGGCGGCATCCAAAACATGAAGAAGGGTTACCGCCACCCAAGCATATGCCAAGCAGAAGAACGGCAAAAAAAAAAAAAAAAAAACCGCTCTTGAAGTAGGCAACATCCAAAATATGAAGAATAGTTACCACCCCCCAAGTATACGCCAAAGAAAACATGGAGAAGAGTTACCACCACCCAATTATACGCCAAGCTGAACGGCAAAAAAAAAAAAAAAGAAGTTACCGCTCTCGAAGTAGGCGGCATCCAAAACATGAAGAAGAGTTACTGCCCCCCAAGTATACGCCAAACAAAACATGGAGAATAGTTACCGCAACCCAAGCATACACCAAGCAGACAAACGACAAAAAAAAAAAAGAAGGTTACCACCCTCGAAGTAGGCAGTTTCCAAAACATGAAGAAGGTTTACCGCCACCCAAGCATACGCAAAGCAGAAGAACGGCAAAAAAAAAATGAAGAAGAAGAAGTTACCGCTCCCGAAGTAGGCGGCATCCAAAATATGAAGAATAGTTACCACCCCCCAAGAATACGCCAAAGAAAACATGGAGAAGAGATATCACCACCTAATTATACGCCAAGATGAATGGCAAAAAAAAAGAAGAAGTTACCGTCCCGAAGTAGGCGGCATAAAAAACATGAAGAAGAGTTACCACCCCCCAAGTATATGCCAAAGAAAACATGGAGAATAATTACTGCCACCCAAGCATACGCCAAGCAGACGAACAAAAAAAAAAAAGTCACTGCCCTCGAAGTAGGCGGCATCCAAAACATTAAGAAGAGTTGCCGCCACCAAGTATACGCCAAGCCGAAGAACGGCAAAACAAAAAAGGTTATCGCTCCCGAAGTAGGTGGCATCCAAAACATGAAGAAGAGTTAACGCCCCCCAAGTATACGCCAAAGAAAACATGGAGAATAGTTACCGCCACCCAAGCATATGCCAAGCAGACGAACGGCAAAAAAAAATGTTACTGCCTCCGAAGTAGGCGGCATCCAAAACATTAAGAAGAGTTACCACCACCCAAGCATACGCCAAGCAGAAGAACGGCAAAAAAAATAATAAAAAGTTACCTCTCCCGATGTAGGCGGCATCCAAAATATGAAGAATAGTTACCGCCCCCCAAGTATACGCCAAAGAAAACATGGAGAAGAGTTACCGCCACCCAAGCATACGCCAAGCAGACAAAAAAAAAAAGTTACCATCCCGAAGTAGGCGGCATCCAAAACACGAAGAAGAGTTACCGCCCCCCAAGTATACGCCAACGACAACATGGAGAAGAGTTACTGCCACCCAAGCATACGCTAAGTAGACGAACGACAAAAAAAAAAATTAATCCCGAAGTAAGCAACATCCAAAACTTGAAGAAGAGTTACCGCCCCTAAGTAAACGCAAAAAAAAAAAAAAAAATATTAGAAGTTACCGTTAGTAGGCAAAACATGGAGAAAAGTTATCGTCGTCCAAGCATATGCCAAGCAAAATAACTATCGCCCTCAAATGTACGGGAAAAAAAAAAGTTACTGCTCCCGAAGTAGATGGCATCTAAAATATGAAGAAGAGTCATCGCCCCCCAATCATACGCCAAACACAAAAGAAGAGACCGTCCCCCCAAGTATACGCCAAAAAAAAAAAAGTTATCGATAGCAGGCAAAACATGGAAAACATGGAGAAGAGTTACCGTCGCCCAAGCATACGCCAAGCAGAAGAGCTACTGCCCCCAAGTGTACGACCAAGAAAAAAAACCATTGCCAAGACTGCTATCGTGGCCAACTCGTGGGCCCACACAGTTCATCACCTTGCTTTTTATCTCTCACCATCGTTAACCCAAACCAAGACCACTGCTATTGCCAACTTGTGGGGCCTACACAACCCATCGTCACCCACTCCCATCTAACCCCCAGCCACTATCGACGCATAAGTTGGAGCCAAACTCTATCGCTACCCCAACCCGTCTTTACCAACCCCCAATTTCTCAAACTCGTCACCACCATACAACCCTACACAACCGATCGCCAAACCCCGACCCCACACCACCCATCGCTAGCTTCATCACCACTCCCCTTCTCCGATTTGCCCCTGTGACAAGTCCCATCTCCACCAACCCCACCCATCGCCAAGAGACCACTTCCACCCCTACCATCGCCAAGACCCACCATCACCCCGTCGTCGCTGAGACACTACCATCACCTCACCCTTACCCGTCACCAAATAAGGTAGGACCCAACCCCACCCTTCGGCCATTGCCCAAACTCCAACCTGTCGCCGCTACCACCTGCTAACCCGTTGGCACTACCACCTCCCCATCGTCGCTCTCTGAGACCTCCCACCACCACCCGACACCACCCATGATACAGACATAGTTTCCATAACTCAACTTTACCAAACAACTAACTACCCTCATTATCTTACCATAGTTGCCAATTACCAGCCAAAAGGAAATTCTATATTACCCACATATAGTACATCCAGTACAATATTGCAGTACATTACAGCCAGAGCCAGACCTACCACCAGTTTTCTTTACGAGGAGGAAAACGCTACACCAATTTTTTATCGAGAGAGGGAAGGAAAACGTTTCATCAGCTCTTATCTCATTTCCAAAAGGGGAGAAGAAAATGCTCTATCTACGCTACCAATTTTTATTTCTTTCTAAGGGTGGAGAAGGAAACGTTCCACCTAAGCTACGAGATCTTGTTTCTTTTTAAATGGGGGGTATAAGGGATCCGTTGATCTAAAGAGTCTCACACCCAAGTTGTACCCCAAGGAGTCCACATTCATTGAAAGACAGACGAAAGGGACCCTCTGAGTTACAAGCCACATTCAAATTTTTTGCTCAATTTTAGATAGCTCACTCTTCAAAAAAAAGAAAAAAAGAGGAATAAAACTTTTCTCCAGATAATTCAAGACCAAATGGTTGGTCAACTTTACTCTCTCCCGCTCGCTCTTGCTCCACTAACTAGGAGCAAACCTCTTACAAAGGCAGACTCCATCATGTATAACTAGTAGCAACACACTTGTTGTTGGTAAAATCAATGTCACCATCACCACACCAACATAGATGCCAAGATAAAATGGGGCCATCTGCAGATACAAAATTTCCAATTTTACTATTCCAAAGACAACGGTGAAAATTATGTCCCTACAAACATGATTGCCACACGACATGCTACTACCACTTGCTCACTCGTCAGCAAATTCACTCCACAAGCAGCGGAATGATGCCGCCACCACTTACTGCCCAACGACATACTGCATTTGCTCTCTTACCAGAAAATTCACTCTCTAGCATCCCTCGGGAAAGTACTTCCATTGTTTCACTAATAGTGCTACAAGGCACAAAACTCACTTGGTCTATATCTCTAAGCAGGACAAAGCAGCGGGATATTTTCAAAATTGTGGCAACCAAACACATCCCCACTCTCACCCTGTATCCTCTCCACACAGTACAAGTATTTTGATACATTGAAATAATACATCAGAGCATAAGTAATCACCAACATATAGTCTACACCGTCGACAAGCGCTCAAACAACTCCGTTGTCACTATCAATTCCACTATCACTACCTGTATTGTTATGATTTATTCTCCGTCTCCTATAACAAATGAACTCCACTCTCCATAAGGTAGCACGAGCATCGCCTCTCCTCCTCTAGCCCCACTAGGGTGGCACAAGCATCGCGCTTTTCCCCTACCTCACTTGAGTGGCACGGGTAACACCCTCTACTTTGATTTGAGAGGTCTCAATAGGGCGGCATGAGCAATACCCTCTCTCCCTTAGAGAAAGGTGGCACGAGCATCGCGCCCTCTACTAGAGGGCGGCACGAGCACCTGCTCTCCCCCCTAATCTCCATATCTCCAAAGAATAGGGTCACATAAGTGCCGCACTCTCCCCTAATCTCCATATCTCCAAAGAATGGATGACCCTTATCTCCATGCCTCCATAGGATGGTACAGGCATCACGCTCTCCCCTTTGTCTCCAAATCTACATAGCGATACGAGCATCGTTCTCTTCCCCTCAGGCGGCATGAATCACGTTCTCTCCCAATCTCCCTATCTTCGAATGGCTCGGTCATAATCTTCAATCCCCAAAGAGCATGAGCATTACGCTCTCCACCACATGAGCGGCATGAGTAACACATTCACCCAGGGGCATACTCTCCAACATTGGCAGCTTAAGCATCGCACTCTTTTTCCCCCCCAAGAGGGGAATCCTAAACAAAATACACCTTTCCTAGGGGCTCACTCCCTAACATGGATTGTTCAATCATTTCACATCCGACCAAGGTCTCCTAAAACCAAAATCCCAAGAAGCTGCAGTAGCCCAATACTTTCACAGCCCCACAGAAACACAAGGGTATCACTAATTCATCCCACAATCGTAATTTTCATCCCTAAAATATGGGAATGAAAGTATAAACCAGTCATTCACCCCATCGCCATATAGAAGTGCGACATCCAAACAGAGCATGCACAATCCAATAAGATATGTGCACTAGTAAAAACACCCCTTCCCCATTTTTACACTAGTAAAAACACTCCCTGAAAATATACTATGCAAAACTCGAAGTCCCACTCCACCCAGAAGCTTGATACAAAGCATAGCGGAGGTCCCATGAAGTTTTGACCCCATGTCATTGCCAAAATACTCGGGCAAAATCACACAGCGATAGCCCAGATAGGGAGCTTTCTGCACCGTGAAGTGGAACTTGAAGCATGGCTTACACTTTCACCAAAAGAGTTAAAAACGGTCGAAGAGTTGGTGGTAAGAATTCTCCAAAGTCCCCTTTTTATAGCACCCATTCAGGGATGATGCACACTGGATACCGAGTAACACTAATATCTACTGGACCAATCTATCAACCAGATTCGCCAACAAAAAAGTCACCAGAAAATGAGTACCACCTGGAAAAGATGAGATGTCCATCCATTATCAGATAAGTCATTTCAGAAAGTTACGTAAGGATCATGTCTGCATCCTAGCCACTTCATGCCTAGAATACGGACAGGGGGGCTAATGTAAGTAATGGTTGGCATCTCACATAGTTTGACCAACACAGGTTACCAACGACTCCACGTATATTGAATATCGCCACCACTTAATAGGCCCCACCCACTATGAACCAGCCCAACATTGCGCATGCTTGCCCTATTCATGAACCCATTCTAATAATTCACTTCAGAGATGCCCACTCTGAATCCCACATAGAGTAACCCACTCTGGAGCTCTCCTTAGAGTAGCCCACCTGAAGCCCGCCTTAGAGTAGCCCACAAAGGAAGCCCACTTCAAAAGAGTCCTTCCCAAAGCGCTCTCTGTCTCCAATATTGAATCTCCACAAGGACACATACCACATCCGGTATTGGGGAACCCGCTCTAAATAACTATAGAGGTGTCACCTACACACATCACCATAAGATACAGGTGTATACTAATGCACTATGTGAACTGACACATGTCAACTCATAATTTGCGGAATGTAAAAAATAGGACCCACACAATTACCAACCTCCACTTAGCTGGATCCAAAAAAAGCCAAATCTGCTCCCCTCCCCCGCTAAGTCTCCACTCGCTATACTATAATTACACACACACTCATCACTCGGATGCCCACCCTTAGTCCTGAAGTAGTACCTAAGGGTGGTCACGCCTGTTGGGATCTCGGGAGTTCTTGGCTAGGTGGCTAGGACCAAGGGCTCCTCCCTAGCTAATGCCTCTCATAGGCAAAGCTAGGGTTGGTTCCAAATATAGAGAGAGAGACACGTGACCATCATGTGCCTTGCCCTTCCAGCCTCACAATCAGTCAGAAAAGCTAATTATCGCAGAACCTGCTAAAACCTCTGACCACCATAGCCGAGTCACTTAAAGCTCGCTTAATACTCTACACCATTGGCAAGAGCCTTGTTTCTCCCCCTCGCTTAATCCTTTGCACCAATAGGGTGAGCCTTGGTATCTTCACTCTTAAACCTCTACACCAATAGCCTTAGCTTTGGTACTTACCCTCGCTTAACCCTCTGGAAACCATAGTAGCATGGCCTCGAGAACCCCATTGTTTAACCTTCTGCGCCAATAGAAACCATTCTCCCCTTTGACCAATACACAATATTGAGTTGTTGCCCCAAGCAACAATACCCCTTGCTTAGTATTCTCCACCAATAACATGCCGTCCCCCTTTGACCGACCCCTAGCATTGGCTTATCACTAAGTGACACCACCTTCCTCTCATATGACTTGCCCCTTGGCTTGTCCCCATCTCATTTAATGACCACAACTACCTTAAACATAAGCATTTAAGTCCCTCACCTACCTAAAAATAGACGAACCACTCTAAGGAGGCCAACTCACCCCCTTCAACTGTATTATAAACCCTCACAACCCCTCACTACCTCTTGTATAAATACCAGCTTCATTCAATACACCCAACGAGCCCAATCCAGCCTCAGAGCAACATAGCTCAGAGTCATTTACGCTTGCCCTTACTTTGAATCTCCTAAGTCTCCCCTTACTCTGAACATCCTGAGTCATTTACCATAACTCTCATTGTTCCTTAATCACCATCCACCTTCCATCTCCACTCCCTTAATGCAATCTAAACTACCCGAGACATTATCAGTACTTTATCACACACAACATCCATCCACCTAAACCCAAATACTTACTGCTTTCTCTCTCTCTCTCTCTCATTTGGTGCTACCTTGGTTCTCACCCGAGCCATGTTCCCTCTCAATCCCATTTATTCTACTACATTTTTACATAATATTATTCTGCCACACATCTGCATTATTTTATCATATTTTAACTGTTGTTCCACATGTACTAACCTGCTTACGTGTTATACCCATCCATATATCTCATACACATCACATTAGAACCTACCACAACTGCTATTGACTGTGACAGTTCTGGGGGTGACAAAAAATATTTGTCATTGCTCAAACATTGACAATTTCTTTTGTCACTGCCCATTTGAGGACCCCTTAAAGGGTTAATTTCCTTCTCTTTGTCACTGCTATTAACTGTGAAAATAATTTCAATTTTGTCACTGCTCTTTGTAGTGACAATGTTTGTGACAATAATTTTAATATTGTCATTGCTCGTAGCAGTGATAATGTTGGTGACAAATTTTGGTGAGAATTTATGATTTTGTCATCTAGTTTAACTGTGACAAATATTAGTGATAATTTATTTGAAAGACTTTACCTGTACAATTGCAATGCAAAAATGATTTAACTATAATCAACACAAGCTGCCAAACACCATTTGTTCAATAAAAAATAAACACACAATTCAAAGTTAAAAAAGGAAAAAAAATGAAAAAAGAAAAAGAAAAAAAAGAAGAAGAATAGTACAAATTACGGTTCGAGGAGTTGTCATTCACTCCAGTTGCAATCGTCTTTGCATTTGATAAACTAAATATATTACAATTTGAAGATGAATCTGGTGTAGGGAGTTGAGTTGTTTGGACTGAGAGCTTGGCTAGCGTGGCTGGGATATGGGACCACTAAAATTGTTCAAAGTAGAGATCCAAGCTCACCAATTTAAATACTGGCTTCAAATGGCCTCCTACAAATAAAAGAACATAGCAAATACTCTGTAAAATATATGGAAAAAAAAGGCCAAGGAAAGAAAAGGCATGGAGTGAATGGATATGAAACTTCCATTTCTAAAATCATAAATATTTCCTAGAAAAAGCCACAAATCAATAAAACACAACAATGATAGTCACAAAAAGGTAACAAAACTTGCAACACCTTTTATTGCCTACCTTTAACTAAATTTGGGTTATATGCTCATAGTGACGGAGTAGTTAGAACTGGTCAATCCACTTTTGACAACAATAGCTAGCGACATGTTCCTTGGTCAACTTCTCAATATAGAATTCAAATTTAACATCATCCTATGAAGGCTCACCAAGTTTTTGACAAACGTACTCATATATATAATGAAAAGAAATGAAAAAATAATGGCATGAACTAATAGATCACCTCAAGAACCGGTTGGTCATGAGAGTAGACCCCAAGATCTTTAAAGGAACAATTTTAAACTTCATGACCAAGTTGAAGTGTAAGTTCAAGAATGTGCCACTTTAATGCCTATCAGAAAGAACTAAAAAATAACATGCATTTTAGTTAAATGCGATTCTACAGATGATTAAGTAATTCAAAATCCCCAAACTAAGAGCTTGCTTCTTTATCAATTCTGTGATCTTCATCCTATTACACTAGTGGGGTTTCGTCCCTAGAGTTTTCCTCCAGACTTAAATGGCTCATAAACTTCAAAACTTAATATAGCATTTTTAATTGCATTTTTTTTTAAAATTTACAAAGAGTAACAAACATAAACATGAACAATCCATGGTGATGAGCTCAACATCCTTTCTAATGGGCATCATCACCATGAGTTTCAGAAAATCCATCCTTAATTCACCCTTTGTTCAAACATGAATGTGATGTTATCAAATGTCCTCATGTGACAGACTCCTATTAGGATACCCAACATGGAAGACCTTTGTTTACCAGGGGTATAGAGTTTGTGCAATATCATAAAACCAACTTTTGGGCTCGATTAGTCTATGGACTTAACAATGGGAAATAAAAGAATTCACCAATGGAACCTTAAAACAGCAAAAAAAAAATTAAATAAATAAAAAGAAAACAATCGTGGGTACCATGTCACCATGTCAAAGGCTGCTTTTGGGCTAATTGCAATCCTTCTCCCCACACAATAATGGAACTTCAATTTAGACCAACCTGCACAGATACTCAAGTCAACCCATAAATTCAGCTTTCATTTTTGTAGTACATGTCATTCTGAATCATGCAATGAGAAACTGACAAACAACTTAAACAACTTGAAAATAAAAATTAGAGGGTGAAAAAATTATCAACTGAACTAACAAACTGAAAAAGGTCCAACCAAATTAATTTAGGGGGGGGTGGGGGGTTGCTGTTTGGGGACTCTTTAAGGGTTGTTTGGGGACTATTTAGGGGCTGATTGGGGTTGTTTATAAAATTATTCCAGGGTTCATGTAGTAGGTTCATTTGTTCTGATTTCACAACAGCCTCTGATTGAGGACCTGGGCAGTCTCAAAAAAAACAAACCCCAATCTACCAAAATAACTCAAATCAAGATATAAAGATTTAAAACTAAAATTCGAAGGGAAAAAAAAAGTTGGCAACAAATCAAACAAAGACAACTTCAATCTAAACTGCAAATATTCAAGAATCAACCCAACATGGAAACCCAAATGACTTGAAACTCTAGGGACTGTTTGCCTGTAGTTTTGCGCGGGCGTGCCAGAGCCAAACGGGCTCAATGTGTGTGTGTGCAAACTAATTTCCTAAACGCTTGTGTGAGTGATACACAAGGCTTTATGAATCTGACTTCTAAACAAAGTGATTGTGTGCAGTGAGTAGGAAAGTACCCTCACCATAAATTCTTTAGCAGTACTGAAGCGCACAAGCTAAACATTGTAAGAGTTTACCAAGTAAATCAATCACAAACGATTTAATAAAACGTAGATTTTATTAAGTGTTTGGAAAAATAAATAAATCCAACAAACAAACCAGAACAGACTCTTTTGTTCTTTGGGACAAACAGAGTCTTGTCAACTTCTTCTTTCAGCTGAATCGAGCCTGGCCGATTTTAATACTGTCTTTCATGTCCGATTACCCTTTTTACGAATGCCTATGGCCGATTGGACTCAAACAGCCATCTTTAATTATACGGTGTTCGATTGGTCTCCGTGCTGCTTTGATCTACCATCGAGCTTACACTGCGTTAGGTTATGTTACTATTATGCCCGATGGTCCTCATCCATGCCCAACCTTCCAATCGGGCTCCTATCATGGCTAGAGCTCGATTAGACCGCTCATCATTCATCTGGACTTCGCCATATTTAATCAACAGCTATGGGTCACCATGTGACATCGTCCTCTCGAGCCCGATAAGCTATTACAGCCTTTGGGCCGGCCTCACCACCCTATCCAATTTCCTGCCACTCGGGCTCAAAAACCTTTGGCGGTTTTTGGGTGCAAACAGGGACCAAAATGATACATTTACAAATGTAGGGTCCAAAGTAAAACTCAGATAAAACTGTTTACTGAAAAAGTTTTTATAGTCTTAATGATAGGCAAAGGAGTGATTAATGATAGGCATTATTTCTGCTACCTTGACCTCTGTCAAAGCAAGTTGTTGCCATTTGATTGTAATTTAGTTTTTTTAATCAAAGTAAATATAGGTGGGTCTTTAAATTTACATGGTAATGCACGCAAACACATAAATCTCTATCAATGCAAAGTTTTGCTTTGCTTAAACACATATAAGTTCTCCAATATCTGTTAAAAATTATGTATCTGCACAATTTTATCAGTTAATGAACATTTTTATGACAAAATTAACATCTAAGGGGAATATAGTTGTGCTGAAAATTCCATCAGCATCTAATGCATGTATAAACTAGTATGAAGTTGTCTTGATAATCCAAAGAACCAACACCTAGTTGTGTCCATAGGAAGGAGGACTATGATCATATCTGACGTTGTGTCACGCACGGGGGAGAGGTCCTACATGGACCTTCATGGAGGGGCAAGAACAAGGAGCAAGAGTTAAGAATTTTAGAGCACATACCATTGAAGACAAATAAAAATACATCGTGTAGCTGCTGACTCAGAATTCAACACCCAAAATGGATTGACCCTAAAACAGAAAATATGTCCTATTAGATTACTGCTCTTTCAACAATTTATCTCCATGTTTATAGCAGAATGCAGACTAATAGAAAGAGTTCCCAGGCATGATGAGTTATGAATAACATGCTCTGTTCCTATTTATGCGATACTGGTGGCATGAACAATGTTAAACCCCATCAATGCAAAGTCAATTATGAAGACTGCCTAGAATAAAGAATCCGGGTTACTCAAGTTTTAAAGCTTACTCTTAGTAAATGGAGTAGTCTTTTTTTTTTTTGCTCAGGAGTGAATGGAGTAATCAAGAAAAGATCCATGTACCTATCGGGGAGGGTTAAGGATGTCAAAATTCTGCAATATAAAAAAGAAATCAGTTCCTTGAACAAAAAAAATAAATAAATAAAACCCCAATCAAGACTTACCAAACCCATGCTTGCTATTAGCAAAAAAGAAAACCGCATGCCTCACTCTTACTAGACCAATGCCTTACTCTTACCAAAAGGGTCAATGTTAAAAATAGTCCTGAGAAAAAATTGTCAAACCAAGTCTTGGACCTGTGTCCCAATCACATGGGTCGGCTATATGAACCTTTTTCTCCATTCCGCTTGGTGTTAGTGTCTAAAAAAGCCATTTAAAATATATAATAATGGTCTTTTCGAGTTGGCTAATCTAAACAGAATATTCCTACATTCATAAAAAACATGTCCATTATTAATCAAAAAGGTACTCCCTCCGTCCCTTTTTTTGAGTCCTATATTCTATTTTGGGATGTTCCAAAATTAGTGTCCACTTTCCTAAATTAGTATACAATTTTTGCTTACTTTCCAAAACTATCCTTCTTTGAAATCGACACCAATACAAAACTAAAAAAGTTATTGTAATGATTAGGGGCAAATATGGAAAGTAGGTGTAGATTCTTTTTGTCCCCTTAATAAGTTGAGTTCCCAAAGGTGGACTCAAAAAAAGGGACGGAGGGAGTAATTTTTATCATTGTGCTGATGTCCATGTATTAACAACTTCTGATGCATTAGTGTTCATTAGTGTACCTCTTCAAGATGATAAGCAGGTTCAGCTTTTTTTAGTTTTTGAAGGGTTTCCTTAGCGCGCAGCAACAACACTCCACCATCATCATTTTATGTCCCTGCAAAAGAAAATAATAAACACTTCAGCCCACCCAATATGTTACGTACCAATTTTGAAGGTGATGATGCCCATTAGAAATTTCAAATCAATTTATTTTTTCTCACCCATGGTGATGATGCCCATTAGAAAGGATTTTAAGCTGCAATCATGACTAATTCGGACATACCCATTAGAAAACAAAGAATACTGAACTACTTATCTTGGACCAATATGTTCCAACATATTGAAAAAGTAACATAAACTGAAATTTGGACTCCTCCATCTGCATAAGAGAATGGAATATATATATATTGTTGGAGAATAATGTAGAAATAGCGTTCAGAGAACCCACCAATAAAAATAGCCTTTAGAGAATCCACCAATAGAAAAATATATCACCGTCAATTCCACGAAAAGAACCAATAATAAGGTGACCGAGATGAGGCGCAAAGCTCTCTTGAGACGATACGCGTCCTCTACGGGTAATACCCGGTGCAGTAGGAAATAGCACGCCGTCTCCGGGATACAACAGCCCGGCCACCCTTGCCGTAAGCCTATCAAGTCTGCACAACTTGATTAGGCAAGAAACTTGCCCCTAGTGCCTTCTTTACCCAATGTATATAACTTATGTGACAAAGGTAAAAGTATAATAATGTTCGTGAGAGCAAAGGCTACTGCACAACAATAGAATCTTATTTTTTATAAGATCATCACAGCCACACACTACACTTATGTATATATACATATATATGCTGTTAGTTTATAAAATTCATTAGGTATACTTCAAACCACCTGGTAACCTCTTTTTTTCCAATTAAGGTTTTGTAAAAGTGGGATTAATACTATGATATATCCGTTGGGCATCAACCTTAGCCAGTAGATAAAGAACCGTTTGACATAAATGGTATGTTATAAACCTAGTCAATTTATAATCCTTCAATGCATTGTAAAGGCTAATGATCCCAACGGGTATATTGAAAAGTTTTATAACTCAATAAAATTATTAACTCCACAATTGGTACTTAATTTAAAACACATAAAAATAATATTTAATTTTATTTTATTTTATTAAAATAATCCAACATTCCCCCACTTATTTTAATAAAAATAAAAATACTCACGTATTTGGGTAAAGATAAAAAATTATGCATAATGAGGGTGCCAATGGCTTGAACCCCCACTTAGCGTTCAACAAATCTTGCTCCAGAGCCAGTAGTGACAATGTCTTGAACTATGACTGCTTTGGGGAAACAAGATATTGCATCACACACATAATTTTTCAGCACTCTAATCCAAGCTTCAAAGCTAGCACGTTAACGGCCATGTGCTATATCCCGGCTTCTAATTGAGCGCTCTAGAGAATTAGCTCAATTCTCATAGGAAGCGGCCCCACTTCCACACTCAAATAGGTGAGTCTATCAAGTATGCTCTCATGACTCTGACATCCCACCAATAATGGCTATAGAACTCATTAAGAGTTGATAACAACTCAACCTCATATCTGTCATGAGATTCATGCACCTACACCATAGGGATAGCCAATGAGCTAGTGCTCAATTAGTGCATGTCTATCAAACCACTCTATGATTCGTTCTTCCCTTTGAACCTAGTTCTCAGGATCTCTGGTCCCTAGGTAGGGTATCCTCATAGGCGATTTATTATCCTTTGGCTTTAGGCCTATCCCCCTCGATGCAATCTAAAATTTAACTTTAGATAAGCTTTTATAGATAATTATCTCCATAACTTGTCACTTCACTTGTAAAGGATTTCACAATATTATGTTTTTCCCATTGTAGTACATATTCCATCTCTTCCAATCATTAGAGTACAATCACAATGGATCAAAACAAGTGGTATTGATTTTCTCAAACATTAAAGTTTCATACAGAAAATAATAAACCAAACCACTTAATCATTGGCATATGCATTCAACAAATAGCTTCACCTCTCAATTTAATCACATAGCCAATGGTATACAACCAATCACCTCATAGGGTGTTCCAAAACCTCATCACTATACTTTTCTAGTACAGTGGAAAACTTTTGGTTAAGCAAACCATAATTCATATTTTTTTTTCTAACTATCTCATTACACAAGTAATGCTATTCAAATTAATCAACAATTGGTTCCAATGAGAACACAATTAATCATCTTGAAAATCTTCAAGGAATCACTCATTTCATCTTGGTTAATTCCAAGGATTCCCTATAATTTCATATTGCGTACTTCTCATGTCATCTTGAATCAAATTCAAGGTATCCTGTTATTTTGGAAAATATCCAAATCTATGAAATTTAATCATCTTGGATTAACACCAAGGCTCACTCAAATATTCATCTTGAACAATGTTCAAGGCTATCACAAAATAATCATCTTAGAAAATATCCATGGCAATCACACTTTATTATCTTGAATAATACCCAAGGTTGTCACATAAATGGTCAGAACAATGAATTTATTTATATCATTATACTTTGTAAGTATATTTATTCCACCACATGGATCACCAACTCCTTGCACTAATCCAAGTAATTTTTTAAAGCCAAAATTTTATCGAAATAACTCAATATTTTTTAGAAAGCCCCCACTATTTGGAAAATCCCATAACTCACAATTTTGTGCCAATAAAATATTGCCAACATCTCAATATTTTTTTTTTAAGCTAGTCTCTAAAATTTAGAGTTGAACATTTCTTAAAACATAGAAATCATGTTTAAGGCCATCATTGCTCAAAAGCTTATAAAGGCGGACATAGTGAAAACCTCATAGGCTCTTTCAAGATTTTCACTTTAACCAAATAATTCAAGTGCCTCAAAATATTTTAAAGTTTTAGTAATTCGAGTACATATTTCAAATCACAATTCATTTTTAGTACCAAAAATTCTCTCAAGAAAAATAAAATAGAAGGAAACCTAATTTTTCCTTTAGAGGCTTTTTCGCACCATCTAAATCCATTTAAATAAAAATGAAATACTGACATTGTCTCAAAATTTTTGGAATTTATTGAAAATTTCAACAATGTCTTAAATCACCTCTTTCAGTCTCACATCTTATTCTCAAAATAAGAAAGATGTTTTCAACACTATATATCTTTCATCTTCATAAGACCCAAAAATCACATCCAACAACTATTGTGTTTTTCAAACACTTTGTTACATAGAGCAATGGTACTTGAAAACCAAACACGGATAACCACAGTACAAGATAAATACAATTTATGAATGGTACTCACAAAATAAAACTTCAAAAAATCCATGAATCCATTCGAAGTTTTGGATGACCACCAAAAAAGTAATACCACCTCTATGTCTTTGTATGACATGTAATATGCAAAAGTATTTATGCAAACATGCTCAAGGTCTCACTTAACTATATCAGACATTATATCCTTTGGGTCATATAGCACATTTAAAATTTCAATAATCTTGTAACCGAGTACTATACCTATAGGATATAATAATACCAATCTTTAAATTAAAAGATTTTATACGCAATAAGACTACTATATTTCGTCTATATCATAGAATGAGTTTTCGTGGCTCTTGTATAAGCATTAGTCCACTTTTCACCAGAATAAACTCTTTAAACTAATCAAAATAATATATCTCCTACATCTCAAAGAAGCAAGTTAGGAGACATACCTTAGCCATGTATTCCACAAATAATAACTGAATTCTTACCAGATATTATTCTTCGTTCGTATCGTCTCAAATTGTTGGAGAATAATGTAGAAATAGCGTTCAGAGAACCCACCAATAAAAATAGCCTTTAGAGAATCCACCAATAGAAAAATATATCACCGTCAATTCCACGAAAAGAACCAATAATAAGGTGACCGAGATGAGGCGCAAAGCTCTCTTGAGACGATACGCGCCCTCTACGGGTAATACCCGGTGCAGTAGGAAATAGCACGCCGTCTCCGGGATACAACAGCCCGGCCACCCTTGCCGTAAACCTATCAAGTCTGCACAACTTGATTAGGCAAGAAACTTGCCCCTAGTGCCTTCTTTACCCAATGTATATAACTTATGTGACAAAGGTAAAAGTATAATAATGTTCGTGAGAGCAAAGGCTACTGCACAACAATAGAATCTTATTTTTTATAAGATCATCACAGCCACACACTACACTTATGTATATATACATATATATGCTGTTAGTTTATAAAATTCATTAGGTATACTTCAAACCACCTGGTAACCTCTTTTTTTCCAATTAAGGTTTTGTAAAAGTGGGATTAATACTATGATATATCCGTTGGGCATCAACCTTAGCCAGTAGATAAAGAACCGTTTGACATAAATGGTATGTTATAAAGCTAGTCAATTTATAATCCTTCAATGCATTGTAAAGGCTAATGATCCCAACGGGTATATTGAAAAGTTTTATAACTCAATAAAATTATTAACTCCACAATTGGTACTTAATTTAAAACACATAAAAATAATATTTAATTTTATTTTATTTTATTAAAATAATCCAACATATATATATATATATATATATGGACCAAGCAGGTTGGAGGGGTTATGCGAAATTGGTTTGGATTACATATGGACCCAAGCACTGCCACAACATCTAAACCTATAAATGGAACTCATGGGGACTACTTTGGCCCAAACTTATGTTACTTATGTACCTGAGAAACAATGATAATGCACAAAGAATTATAAACTGGAAATAGCTATAGGAAGAAATTGAGAATAACCATTAAACAAAATTTTACTTCAGGGCTATTACAGAGCTCGTTAAATGAATTACCCAAAGTTCAATAGAAATTTAGATCAATCAATAAGGGAAAGAAAAAAAAAAACCAAAGTTGAAGTTAAAGCTCAGTCTTTAATCAATCAGTCTCAGTTTCCATACCATCGCTTTCGAGGATGGTATGGTTCGTCCTCTCTGTTTTCCATTGCCCACACCGCTTAAAGTGTTCAAAATCTGGAAGGAAAAATTTTCAAATACAAAGGATTGTAGCAGCAAAAAAAATAAAAATAAAAAGTCAATGGAGCTAGAGTAAATTGAGTTAGAAATGAAACTTTAATAACTAAAACCAACCAAAAGTTGTTCAAAGTGAATCTACTTGCAAAGCAATTTCTTTTGAGACACAAAGAATAACAAAAACAGAGAAGCAAAAAAAAATAATAAAAAAAATGAACAAAAATAGAGAAGCAAATTGTAAAAGATAAGTTAGGTTTTTCTCATCTTCTTGAAACTATATACAAAACAAATTGTAAACGAAAGAATGAAAACTGAGTAAAAAGGGAAAAGGAAAGGAGATTAAATACCTCAGCATCTTTGTCTCAGCTCATGAATCTTAGTCCTTACCATGCCATTTTTCAATTGAACCACAATATTCCTACATCAAAACAAATATACATCAAAATGTAATGACTAAAGAGGTGGATTGGATAGAGTGATATCATCTACAATTAAAAAATAAGACTAATCACCATTGGAAAACAAAAAGGCAGAAATCCAAGATCCCCATATTTTCTCAGTGGTAGATCAAGAGGCTCAGATCCGGGACGTCGGTAGTCTTCGGGGAGGGATAGGAAGTGAACTATATGTCTGTTGATTCTTCTACAATTGCAGATTATTATAGTCTTATCTAAAAGTTGTAAAGCCAGAAACAACAAAATATATGTGTGCACTCACTAGTGATCTACATACTTGTATATGCTTGTATCTAGATATGAGCAAATTTGCACATGCAGACAGGTGAAATTATGCTGGTCATATACCCTTTTTCTATTTCGAGTTAGTGTGATTATTTTTATAATCCCCTCGGAAATAATGCTTTTATATCCATATATCTGTATGTTTTGTGTAGATAATTTTACATTCACCAAAATCTACTCTAAAGTTGACTCCGAGGAAAAGATTAGAGAGTGAAGAAGATTTCTGATCGATTGTGGTGGAGGAGGTATATCGGCGATGAGATGGGAAAGAGAGAGAGGAGATAGAGATGAGAGGAGAGAAATTGTCAAAGAACTTACACCCAAATAAATAAATAAAAAAAACGCTAAAATTAATTAGGGTTTGTAAAATCAATACATTTTTTGCCAGAAAACAACAAAGATGGTGTTCTGTTCACACTCATTCCCTTCAAGGTTCAATGTCGAAGGAATTGCCGGCCGAGGCTCCAAAAACCTCACAACCACTTGCTAAGCACAACAACCTCTAGTTTGGTTTGGAGTTCTTGGCCGTTAGGGTATGTTCAGGGAGTGGTAGAGGATGAGTGAAGCTAGACAGGCTGGAGAAGGTGGAGTTGGGTGGAGTGTGGAGGCGGCGGTGAAAAAAATTACGGGGAAACCAAATATGGGAAAGATGAGAAGAGAGGGAGAGAGAATGTCGCTTTAAGACCTCTCATCTGTATTGGGGGGAAGCCAAATATAAGGGAGGGAATTTTTGGGAGTGCTCATTTAGGCCATGTTTGTCACCGTTCTAAACGGTGACAATGGTATAATAGCAATTGTCGTTGCCTATAGCAGTGACAACATGTGATTTTTGTCACCATTTTCAACTTATTGCCGTCATTGACGGTGACAATTTTGTCACCGTAAAAGACAGTGGCAAAGCTAGCGAAAAAAAGGGTGACAAATTCACTATTTTGGTGTAGTGCATTCTTTCTCAACAATTACTTCTATCTCTAATCACAGTGAGTATTACTCACTCACTTGAATGTAATTTCATGCTTAATTACAGTTTATGTTGCTTGAATTAGTATTTATTTATATGAATTTCGTTTAAGCTTGTTCATCGTGTAAAAACGGTGATTTTGTAAAACTCAATCAAAATTCATTTTAATAGATAATAATGAAAGGTTTCAGGCCATAGAAGCTCTGGTTAAAATCTTAGAGCCTAGTTATCTCGTATCACGACGTATATTAGAATCAAAGTTTCGTCATCTCTCGGCTTTTCATAAATCCCGGGAGCTAAGGTTCAAATTTGTTTAATCTGATTACATATTCGTAATCCTTGCGAAAAAATGAAGAGAACCATATATTATAAGTCATATTTACATTCGGATTTCCAAATGGGTCAAAAGTCAGCTTGTAAAGCTGAAACAGGGGAGAAATCTGGGAAAGACGACGACTAGGACCGGTCGCGAAACATGACCAGGACTGGTCTCGACCATGACTGGTCCTGCATAACTATCAGGATCGGTCCCGACCATGACCGGTTTCGCCAAAAGACCAGGACCGATCGTGCCCGTTTGAGACAAGATGACTAGTTAAACCTCTTACTGTAATTTTATTAACTGCTTAGTACATTTGTACCTTCACTGCATGTTAATTCCAACCATACTATTAAGTAAATCATTTCTCCCTTTCATTTATCATTTTACTTAAGTCTTTAATGTAATTAACAAAATACCCTCCATTTGGATTAATAAAATTATTTCAAAATCAATTCCTTGTAGATAAAAAGTCGACTTTCCCTCCGAAGGCAAAATTTCCAATTTTTGCACTGTGTATGATATTGGGGCATTATTTTTACTAAGTTCCCTTCCTATTAAAATTCTTAAAAAAAACATATTTGATATATGGGGATCTAGATGAACTATTCGCGAGACTTTTAAACTCTTGAATCGAAAATCTTATTTTTGACTATACTTAGCCATTTTTGCCATCCTGGGTCAAGGTTGACTTTTCTGTACCAAGTTGTTTTAATTCGTAATAATCATATTTTAATTAGCTTTGATACCTCCAATGATGAAAATGTGAAAAGAAATATTTAAGTCATATCACCCTAATACCTTTACAAGGAAACATGTAAAAAGATTTTTAAGCTGGTACTATTTGGGAAATATGTTAGCTCAGAATCTGTTGTTAAAGATGAAGTTAAAAAGGCTTGATTTCTCGTGCATTCTTTTTAGTAATGATCAGTGTGAAGAGATTAAATAGATGATGTTGTGTATGGACACTCCCTGGCATCTGTGTTATTGCTATAGTGTGTGGAAAACTGGACACTCTCTGGTACTCGTATACTATAGTATGATGCTGTAATGATGATGGTTTAGGGTACCTGTGAAATGCAACGGGGTGACAAATTGGACACTCCTTGGCACCCCGTGGTAGTACTATAGTGTGTGAGACCGACTTGGACACTCCCTGATGCTTGTGGTAGTGCTATAGTGTGTGACACCTACGGACACTTCCTGGTACCCGAGTCTGGATACTGAGTGAGGTTTTCTCCGGTATTTTCGAGACGGATTAGGTACTATATATAGTGTGAGGCAAACTGGACACTCCCTGGTACCCTTGGATATAGTGTGAGGCAAACTGGACACTCCCTGGTGCCCGTGTACTGTGGTCACCTTAGTATTTCAATGTACTGGAACGAGAGAGTTGGATGATGTTTTGTAGTCGAGGTAAAAGAGTTAGTAAAATGAAATGAGTTACATTGTTCATGCAAAGTCACATATTTTATTGGTGATGTTTATTGATGTTTAACTGTTTCCTGTTGTTTCTTATCTTATTATAATGTTAATATGAAGAAGGTATTCCTGTAATAAATTGGATAATAAACCTGTGAATCAGAAATGGTAAGAAAGCATATTTTACATTACAAGCACATGTTTTCAATACTCACCAGCTTCTTGAAGCTGACGACGTTGATGCGCCCTGGACATTTATGTCTAGGCTTTCGGGTTATGACCAAGATGGACAATACAACTATGCTAATTGAGAACAACTACCTACGAAGAGAAATTTGATATTACTGTTTTGTTTACTTAACTGAACTTGTAATAAGGATTCCTACAATAGTTAATTATATTTTTACAAGGCGGGTTGTGCATTTAGATGAATATGTGCTGTAATATTTATTATGTTTCGAAAATTTTATAAGTCTTGATTGCTCTATCTCTGATATAAATTATTGTACTGTTCGACGTTTGGGATGGAATCCGTCCTTCAAACTGCCGCGACCTACGGGTCCATAAAGGAAATTAATTAAATGATTTTCCTATTTATGCTACGTCGGGGCGTGACAATGCTTTCTAGTTTTGATCCCAAATTTGGTTTCCAATGCTTTAATAGATTTACCTTATGTTGTAGCAGTGATCGGGGGTACCGCATATCATTGTCGTGACAAAAACTGACCCAGCGTTTGAAATTTAAATTTGGAAAGCATAGTGCATTCCATGAACAATCCAAGTGTGTTTTTTCTTGTAAGTCACTAAAATCTGATAAAATTGCCATAAAAGCGTGTTATCACTATTTTTGTGACCATTACATGTTACTGTCTTTGAAGAAATTGTCTTTAATGATATGTTACTGTTTATACCTGAACAGTATTGTAAGGCAGTAACATATCTAAGAAAATTGGCCATAATTGTAGTACAATGTCACCGTTGTTGCGACAATGACATGTAATACGGTATCATCAGGTCTGAGTAAGGCTTATTGCCACCAAGAATGAGGGATTGGTGCCTCATAACTTTGTGATTCTTTGGTCATTTTGGAGGATTTTTTATTTTATTTTATTTTTAATTTTTTAAATTTTTTTATTTGGGCTATTTTTTTGAGATCTACGCAGTGGAAGTATCGATATTACATTTTTTTTAAAATGACTTTTTGATATTGGTTTTTGAGCTACAAATTTCGTTTTTTTTTTTCTTTTAGATTTTAAAAGTCAATATGCATCTTATTTCGTAGGTCACAGATACATAAATTCTTATCGAAAACCAATTTATCATTTGAAAGTTATGACATTTTAAATTAAAGATTAAAAAAAATTCTGTTTTGGGAAGCGTGCAGGTTAAAGTTGCTGAAGGTTAGGAGAGATATACGTTAATAGCATTTTTTGGTCATTTTGATCAAAAAAAAAAAACTCAGACTTTTCGCATGAAAATAAAAATGCGTGGACATCTTGAATTTTGATCTATATCAAGGAGTTATGGCTAGCAATACAAAAATTGGACCAATTAGGCATTTCCATACTGCTTCCTGGTACTTTGGCAAGGAAGCATCCCATACGGAAATCGTAGTATATACGTACATGTATAGCATTAGGCTAGCACATGGCATAGTTTCTAGTTGTGAAGAAAACAAATTAGAAGCAATTGAGAATTTTTCTGTTGTAACATTTGTCTGCTATATGTTATTGCTATCAGTCCTACGATATTTAAATTTAAAATTTTGAGATATTAGATTTTGTTAAGAACAAATATAAATTAAACAATTTTATTCAACTAAATGTATTAAAAATGTAATGAGTAACAATTTAAGCTATAACCCACTAGCCTGTGTTACATTAATCATACATAGGTGAGTATGCAATCTCTTTCACTCCAAAATATTGTTGATATCAAATATCGTTTTGTATAATCTCTTTTACATGAAAACATGTTTTTGTTTTTTAGGAATATATTACCTGTTAAGCATAATTTTGGAAATGTGACGAACACGTTCAGTTGGGCCTTTGGTGGATAGATTTGGTTATGTAAATCATTAGGCCTACTTGGATCCGGACATGGGTTCGGAGTCTTCGGACTGATATACTTGCCGTGACACTTTGGGTCGGCCCGGGCTTGAAATATTCTTTTTTTAGTTTTTATTTTTATTTTAAATTGTATTGATTCTTTCATTTTTTTTATTGGGTTAAATACAAAATATACCCCTGAAGTTTGGTCCCTGTTTCGGTTTAGTCCATGTGGTTTCAATTATGTCAATTTGGTCCCTAAAATTTTAAATAAAAATAATTTGGTTCAAATGCCCAATTCTGTTAGAAATGTTGACTGAATTTACTCACATATTATGTGCACTGTAATAATTTTTAGGGTAAAACTGGAACACCACCAATCTCCCTACCATCTTATTATAAGCGTATATAATTGTGTATAGTTAGCAGTGGGTGAATTCCGTCAAATTTTTTGATAGAATGGGGCATTTGGACCATTTTGATCATTCTCTTTAAAAACTTCCGGGACAAAAACTAATATGAAACAAGGACCAAACTTCAAGAGCATGTTTTGTAATTTTAAACCATTTTATTCACATTATTGTAATAAGAAGTGACTTGGAAATGTTCGATTTTATCAACTTAAAGCGTATCATCTAGAAAGGTAAAAACATTGCGACTGAATATAAAAAGATAAAAAATTAGGGAATCTAGGATATAAGTTCAAAAGTTAAGGAAAAAAAGGAAAATGGTTTAAGAAAGAAAATTATAAGAAAAACAATCCAATACTACTGTAGCAAGACTCTTAGAAATCAATTATACAATAGTTGAGCTAAAAAAAACCCTAAATCAGGCTCGAATATGTCAAAATTTTGACAACTACTTGAATAAGGAACTGTTTAGCATAGTAATTTCAGTCAGGAAAATTCTATGGACATAACTTGTGCATAAACATTTTGTGCACAACTTTAAAAAATGTGTCTATCTCTCTCTCCTGTGTCACTAGCTTCTGTGTCACTGTGGAGGTCTATTGACATCATAAAAAAGAGATAAAAACATTTTTAGGTTGTGTACAAATTGTGCACTAAGTTTTATCCTTTCAGATACACTTTTCTGATATCCTTTTGAAAGGAATATAAAAAGCGACGGGTGGACTATGGGACCACGGGCTAGTTCGCTCAGATTGGGTCAGGCCATGGCATGGGTTCGTTACACGATATATATATATATATATAACAAATGAGAAGGGTCTGATGTGACAAGTGTATGTCTCTTATAAAACATTGGACGGCCATGATTGATTTTGGTATCAAACTCACACACTTCTTAGTTCTCTTGCTCTCACGTGCACACCTCTCACGTACGGTAATCCAAATTCAAAAGAATTTGAATTTAAAATCACACCCCAACCCAATGCAGTCTCTCTCTCTTTCTCTCTCTCTCCCCTGTTTCCCTATTTTCACCCACCTCTCTCCTCTCTCCTGTCTTCTCTCTCTATCTCTTCACTCACTCTGTTCTCCATTCGGCATTTCTTCTCTACACCACCAGCCACTGACAGCGGCCCCTACCAAGGGCCGCCGTCCATCTCCATTCAAGGTATACTCTTTCTCCCTCTCTCTCTCTCTCTCCGATCTTTCTCCTTCCCCTATCTTTTTCAACAATCTTTGAAAAATCTTTGAAATTGACCATTTCTCATCTCTTGGTAGTGTTTCTAGCCCTAAACCTAACCCTTTTTATAAAAATCTAACCCTAACCCTGTTGTTAGGGCTTCCAATTTTGTTTATAAAAATCTAACCTAACCCTGTTTAAGAACTATGTTGTTAACATGGGAAGATTGGGTTGGTTTTTTTATGGCATTTTAAATTAGTATATTTTCAATTTATGTATATATTTTCAATTCATGGTTATCTATATAATAAATGAGAAGGGTCTTGATGTGACAAGTATATGTCTCTTATAAAACATTGGACGCCCATGATTGATTTTGGTATGAAACTCACACACTTCTTAGTTCTCTTGCTCTCACGTGCACACCTCTCGCGTACGATAATCCAAATTCAAAAGAATTTGAATTTAAAATCACACCCCAACCCAATGCAGTCTCTCTCTCTCTCTCTCTCTCTCTCTCTCTCCCCCCCCCCCTCTGTTTCCCTATTTTCACCCACCACTTTCCTCTCTCTTGTCTTCTCTCTCTATCTCTTCACTCACTCTATTCTCTAATCGGCATTTCTTCTCTACACCACCAGCCATTGACAGCGGCCCCTACCAAGGACCGTCGTCCATCTCCATTCAAGGTATACTCTTTCTCCCTATCTCTCTCTCTCTCTCTCTCTTTTTCTCTCTCTCCGATCTTTCTCCTTCCCCTCTCTTTTTCAACAATCTTTGAAAAATCTTTGAAACTGACCATTTCTCATCTCTTGGTAGTGTTTCTAGCCCTAAACCTAACCCTGTTTATAAAAATCTAACCCTAACCCTGTTGTTAGGGCTTCCAATTTTGTTTATAAAAATCTAACCTAACCCTGTTTAAGAACTATGTTGTTAACATGGGAAGGTTGGGTTGGTGTTTTTTTTTTTATTTTTTTTTTATGGCATTTTAAACTAGTATATTTTCAATTTATGTATATATTTTCAATTCATGGTTAATTATGTAGCATATTCTAACCTGAACTCAAAATTTTAGTATGTTCCCTGTTTTTAGGAGTTTTCCTTCCATGCTTGCGTTAGTTAGCAATGCTTTGCCAATGAATAGGTTTGATTCTTTTCCTTTTCTTCTCTTTATTTTTTCTTTCTTTCCATAGCAGTGAGTCCGTGCTTTGTCACAGTCTCTAAATTTTGCTAAATTTAGAGTCTTTGTCATAGGCTTTGTGTTTATAGGTTGTCTTTCCATAGCCCATGTTTTGTTGAGTTCACTTAATTTTTTGCTAACTTTTTTGACCTATTATATTTGTATGACTAAAGTGAAGCCCGAAATGTGATGGAGGTAACTTTTGGCATGCAGTTCTATGTATAAATTACATTTACATACTTTTGGCTAAGAGTATTTATTTTGTTAGGTTTTGTGAATCTGTGTATTTCTGTGAATATATGAAACTGTCATTTTTGTAGGGCCTTATGGTCTTTGTGGTTTTGGCGCTGCCACACAGGTCCTTTCTCATTTTGTAAGCTCTTTTTTTTTTTTTTTTTTTTTTGTATATGAGTTTTGGTTTAATTGTAGATTGTGAATACTTTAGAGCTCCATTTTGGCTTGCTCTTTCCCATGTGTCCCACAGTTCCCCAACTCACTTCCTAAAGTTCCGTGATCCGTCTCTCTCACCAAATTCTTAAATCCCTTTATTTGTCAACTAAACAACATCAATTTTTTAAGATCTCTGTTTTGTTTATCTTTTTCCTCATCTTTCTCAGCAGCCAAACATATCTTGACTCGAATAAAGCAAATTGTGGCTGTTCATTTCTTGTTGTGTAACCTTATTATCAGTGTACCAGATTGGCTGATTTGTCACTGCTCTTGGAGGTGACAAAAGGACTTTGTCACTGCTAGCGACTGTGACAATTCCGGGGGTGACAAAAAATCTTTGTCACTGCTCTGAGCAGTGACAATTTCGTTTGTCACTGCCCATTTGAGGACCACTTAAAGGGTAAATTTCCTTCCCCTTGTCACCGCAATAAACCGTGACAATTTATGAATATTGTCACTGCTATAAACTGTGACAAATTTGGTGACAATTGTTAAATATTGTCACTGCTATTAACCGTAACAATGTTGGTGATAATTTTTTATATTTTGTCACTTCTTTAAATGGTGACAAATTGTTGTGACAATTTATCAAGTTTGTACACACAGCTTTAAACTTTATGGGTTTTTCATCACAGAAAATATACTGCAATTGAATTCAAATTTGACATAATGTTTAATGCTCATCTGTGGAAGATATTCTTTCATAAATTAAATTCTTATACAAGCATACAAAGGGCATACCCCATGGCTTTACAATTATCATAAAACAAAGGAAAAGAATCCAACATTACACAACGAAATCTAAAAGGGCAAGAAAATACAATGAGAACAAAAAGAAAACTACTCCCTAAAGGCTAGAGAGGGACAAAAGCCTCAAGATACCAACCATAAAGCACTTGCTCTAGATCAGTAGCAACAATACACCAAATAGAGAATGTTTTGTGTTGCTCCTTAGAAGATATTTTGCCTTGTCTTGCTAAAAGGGAGTTGCCATATATACTATATCTGAAAATCTCTTTAATATCAATCTCTACACCAGTAGAAAATAAAAGATCTCATTAGGCATTTCGTTAGGTATGCACTGACAGTATTCCAAATTATTCTAGAGAAAAGATACACTAGCAGCTGCAAATTATACCTTCATTTGATATAGTCAATGGTGGACATCCAATAAATAAAGTTGACTTCTGAAACGTACTCTTGAAAAAAGGTCATTGCACAATGCATTTTAGAGTTGAACAAAATACCACTAAAAATCGTTGGTATCTTGCGAATTCAGCTAATAAGTCCTCAATTCAAAGAAATACTTAACTTGAGGATAAGAGCCTACTTAGTCGTGCATGTACCATAGCTATAAAACCCCAAACCACATAGTATTCTATCCTTAAATGACTCGACTACAGATCGAGAACGTCACACGAGAAGATGTTCCCAAGTGACTTCACTATGGCCTTTAAAACCAGATTTTAAATAGATCTCCAAGGGAAATAGAAAAGAAACAACATTTCAAAAATGATTTGAATAAAAGGACAAGTCATGTACTTCAGTAATTGAATCACAACATATAACTATTATACCTCCTCTAGTAACTGTGGCTTCACGTGGAGTTACCAATGGAGCTTCCAGCTTGATTGCCATCAAAAAGTTCACTTAAAAACTGATGTAAGCTTTCATAGATTTTCTACCACTGCTGGCCATTTCCATGTATCTATTGCAATCAACTTACCTCCTAACATCCTTAGAATACTACTATGAGGCTTCTTACATTCTACTTCAATAGATAATTTATCTTTTCACAAGTCGGACATAATGTGCGGAACCATTGTCCATAAATGTCAACAATTTCATCATCGCACAGATGTATAGCATGTACTGTGAAGCAGTATAATTTCTTTTATCGAATTCTCTCTTTCTCAGTATTTTTCTTCTTGACTGAACAAAGAAAAGTGTGTTCCAACTTTAGCATTTATTTTCCTTTCTCTCACTAAATCCATGAACCAAAAAAGCTCCAAGGTACACAAATTGTCAAAAAAAAAGAAAGTAACTAATAAGACGACTACAATTGAATCCATCAGCTAAGATCAAACCAATCTAGCTACTTTTGTGTGCTGCATCAGATGTCATAAACAATTTAATCAAGTTACAAAAGTTGGAAGAGCACTTTCAACTTCTGTTTGGACTTATGAGCAAAATAAAGAATCTCAAAGATAAGTGTCCTTAGTAAGTGTAATATGCTACAGGCTACAGCACAATTGTCTATACTCTTCAAATGAATAGATTATAAGTGTCTTTTACTATTTGTTATATTAATTGGGTGAGCTCAAAAATTTTAGAATTCAATGTAGCATATAATATAGTATTAAACAAACCAGTTAATTTATTTTGAGAACTAACTGCCTATATGGGTCTTTTACTAATTTTGGAACTACGTACCTATATGGGGTTATTTTGAGCCTTAAACTCTCCTATGTAGGCTAATTTTAACACATGGGAGTATTTAGAGAGAAATCTTAGTAGTTTCACTTTAAGTCCAAAACCATAGGTGGGTTAAATGTCCACTTTTAACCTTAAAAAAAGTCACAGACTTCACTTTCGTGGGATTTGTATACAAACCTATTCTATCACTAAAGGGCCCATAGTTTTCACACTTAATAAGATTAATTGTAACCAGCCATCAACACCTACTCAACATATTGATTTATACTAAAACACAATAGTAAACATTCCAGAGAGGACATGCAGAGGTTTGAAAACACACTTCTTAAAAATAAGAACAATTACAAGATCACATATATAGCTTGCTTACCCACTCATGTTAGGTTGTCCATATGTTGTTTTCAAGCCTACTACACCGCAGAGGGAAGAAGGAATATGAATAGAACCTGCTTTGTTGCATTAATAAGGCATCAATCAGTAGGGTGATATCTCAAATATCGACGATAGAATAAAAGAATGTCAAAGTATAATAGAAGTTTCAGTACGAAAAAGAAATGCATTGGGATAGAGACATCTCAAAACTGTTGTTTATTTGTAAACAAAAAACATGATCTAATCAAGCAAAAAAGAAAATTCAAAAGAAATTACTAAACTGACTTCATAAAAATAATTGAAAGTACTACATGGAGGGTAAGGGTCATTTTCACACTTGAAATTACTACCTGGAGAAGATAGTAATTGAAAGCAATAACATTACATAGCCTTATGATGGGCCAGTAAATGAAGAGGCTGTTTGGGGCTGCTTTGGGGAGGCTTTTAGGGACTGATCTATGCGTTGTTTAGGGACTGATTGGACTTATTTAGGGGCTGATTTAGGGTCTGGTTATGCTCTTCTTTCATTGGGCTGCTTAGGGGCTGATTTGGGGCTGGTTTGGTTTCCTTTGTATGTAACATTACAACTATATATCTTTGTGTGCAATCCATATACATTTTTCAGTAACAAAAATGCATTTCTATCAATTGACGACCTTCTCTATCTTGTACCTATATCCTTTAAACAGTCTAGAAAGTCCCAAGAACAACCATGAAGGTGACCAAAAGGCAGTCAGAAAAATAGTAAAACTTAGCACCAACCTTATAAAGTGTCCGAGATAAGGAGATCCAGTTGTTGTCCACTGCTCTTTGAAATGCCTGCAGAACCAATAACTTCAGTAACCAGCCATACAAGCAGTGATCTAAAATGTCCTTATGATTTGAAGTTTTGAGAACTGCACTTGTGGTCGTGCCAGTACAGTGGAAGTGAATTGTCGATTTAATAACTTTTTCTGAACATTCATAACTTCCCTTTAATGGGAGACTAGATATAAAAAGGATGGGTAAAATCCACTAATTATAAATAATATATATCATGATCATGCTAAATTGCTAATTAGATGCATCTACCACACAGAGACGCGAGTACGAGTTGATCCATCCCACTTCAAAGTCAAATGCATAAACCTATAAATAAGTTTTAGATGATCCTCCCATATCAAAAAGTCATGATGATATTCTAAATGCTTACAACTATTATTTATTTCCAATTCACTATATAGATAAAGAAATATTTTTTGAAAAAAAGACAAAAAGTGCGACTGAGAGTTATACCTGTTGAGAGTCGGTGTGAACCGATTGCAAGTGTGACTGATAATACAGTTGGCATAGCAATGGGTATTCCTCCAATCAAGAGAACAAGAAGGTTGTTGATTCCACTTCTATAAATGTTACTACGAGCCATATGTAAATGTCATTCAGTAATTAATAAACATGAAAAGTCATGCAAAGAGACACTTACCTATACTTGCTGCGAAAATGCACTCAATCCAAAGTCTGAAACTTTAAGAACACCAAATCTGTCCAAAAGCAGATTCTCGAGCTGCAAAAGTTGCAATGCAATCCATTTACACGAGTTTTAATTGAACGAATAGACAAAGAAACGAAAGACTCCATTCCAGAACAAAACCCACCATCAAATACGTGTCTAAAACACATACAGATAAAAACGGAATAAGAACATTTGTCAAACCTTCAGATCTCTATGATACACGCCTCTACTGTGGCAGTAATCCACAGCATTAATAAGCTGCTGAAAGTATCTCCTTGCCTCACCTTCTTTAAGTCTCCCATGCTTGGCCTAAAAGTAAAATAGCCACTAAGGAAAGCATTACGAGCAAAATACAAAGCTAAATCTCAACTGATACACAAACATGAAGTTGCAGTAAAACGAGCATTTCCAAAGAGAAAGAACCAAGACATGATTGCGTGCTAACTTTAGCATCCAGTACAGTAACAAATCTGTTGTATCTTGATTGTTTCAAAGGTTCTCAAAGAATGTAAAACTCAAATAAAAGAGCCTTACTATGTTATCAAAGAGCTCGCCTCCGTCAACATAATCGAGCACAATGTATTTACTTTCCATATCCTACTCAAAAGCACAGAACAAGAATCAATCAACAAGAAAGGACCCATTTTGATTTGTTATCAAAATTTTCCAACTTTTCTACTTTTGCCCTTCTTTTAGATTAATGCTATGGTTTCCAAAATTGAATCCCATATTTGGTTCCCAAGTGTTTTGCTAGTTGTACCACATGCAGTGGTAGCAAAGCATGTGGTACAACCTTTAAAGCAATTGAGAATCGAATTTGGGATTCAAATCTGGAAAACATGAAAAGTAGGAGAGTTAAATTTTTTTTTTATGTAATATAAAGGGTACATGAAAAGTGAAGTACATACACTTTAAAAAACGACTCTTAAAATGAGACATTAGAGAATAAAGGACACTTGATTTGAAAACAAACCTTTGCACAATATTAAATTGCATGGTACCTACACATCAAAATTAAAAAATAAAAATAAAATAAATAAATGCATGGTACCTCGACGAGTTTTAGAACATTTGGATGCTTTATCAACTTCATTGCTTATATTTCTCTTTTTATATGGAATTAACAGAAAGAACATCTAATAAAAAACCCAAATAGTTTTATTACCTCAATTAAGTAGTAGAAAGTTTTTCTTTTCTTTCCATTACTACATTGCCTACCTGGTAATGACATTGATTACCTTTTGCCTTATTTGGTATTTCCATTAGTTTAAGTTCTGATTGGCCCTAATGTCTTATTAGTGTGTTAGTATGATGGTATAATAGTACTACGTTGCAAATTTTATAGTAGTAAGTTTTTCTTTTCTTTCCATTATTGCATCTCTTTATTCTTTCTCTCTCTTTCTCTCTATATATCTCAACTATTTTTTTTTGAACAGCAAGAGATTCCTTTCATTAAATATCAAAAGAAGACTAATACATTGGTCATAAAATTGATGGCAGTTGTAGAGTAATCTACAACTATACACCTCATAAAGCCACCAAAATTAAAAACTGGAAATCCAAAGGTATACTGGTATTCAAAAACTGGTATTCAAAAACTTTACTGGTATTCAAAAACTATACTGGTATTCAAAAACTTTATTCCATTCCAAAGGTAGCTAATGTGATTACATGAGTTAAATACATCTGAAAGTGACATTCCAAACTCACCCTTAGTTACTGTAAAACTACCGTTCACAATTTACTGATTTTCTCGCAACAAAAATGTAATATACAATCTCACAAACCATTTCAGATTTTGTTTAACGCATAGATTTTCAGCACCAACTTCTCAGCTTTTCTTGTTAAATTGCAGGAGCTATTAGGGATTGTGTTGCTGATGAAACAAAACTTGCTGAATATTTTCTGGCCATCTTAAACTTAAGTGGCAAGTACAAGAAATGGGCAAAGTTGACTTCAATCAAGAATGAAAAAAGTATCAGTCAAGGACAAGACTGAATTTTTTGGTGTCTCCGAGTAAATTGGAACTCAAGAAAAAGAGAAAGGGAAGTCAAAAGCAGATGATCCTACTTGAGCTATGAAAACTAATATGCGTAACAATAATCTTCACGTCAACTGTGATTTTTTATACACAACCAATAATCTTGTGGAAGTAGTAGACCTAACAACTGTGCCTCCAAAGTTATCTAGTTCATCAGTAAATCACAAAAGTTTTTGTCTAATTCTTTGTTATATCAACTAAATCAAAATGTAATAACCAATACACCAAAGATAGGTATCATTTTCACACATGTATGAATGTGTTGAATATCTATTGTGCAACAATCAAAGCTAAGGAAGTCTACAATCTACATGTTCAAATTTAAACACTAATTCAACAAATGCAATTTCAAATAGAACATAAATTTTGTAGGTCACTTATTGTCAGCGTCACATAGGTGTTTGTTTGCAATACCCACTACCCAGGTATGGTCTCTAGTGAGAAAGTTGTTGAACAACCAACGAATCAATTTTAGTATTCATTCTTTAGATTGAAGGAACCCATTTGAAATCAATACCAATTGGTTGCTCTAAAAAACAAAATCAAAACAAATCTGCAGCATCTCAAAGAATGTTTTTGATTAGTTGCTCAACATATGATGCCTTTTAGAGGAAGAATGACCTCATTACTTCTAATTGATAACACGTCACCAATGGTAATCTATAACTAGTTAAAATCGTAATGAGCATGAGATCCATTTCTTTTATACCATCAGTGTATCAAAAACAGGTCAAACCCATAGAGTGCTGCAACAGTTTAACTACTAGTTGCTTCTGTACAATGCATTTCATTGGTCAAAGACTTAAAATAGATCTGAACTACAGAAAATCAAGGTAAATAAATAGGCGTAGAGAAGACAGCAAAGAAAAAAAAATTAAACAACAGGTCTTCATCTGATGTAAACTGATACAGTACCTATATATTAAAATCATAATATATTACAGTGTTACAGAGTAACAATTGCCAGAATTTAACTTATTGCTTTTTTAGAGCAACATATGAATTCAACTCCTTGATCTGCACAGGAAATAAGAGAGCACTCATCATTACAATAGAATTATTTTCTGTAACGAGCAAGACATGGAATTCCAAAAATGAAAACCCACCATTGATTGCTTTTTCTCACTGAGCATCTTGTTGGTGTCTGGATCATTTGTGTATTCCAATTTCCAAACCCTTCATTTCTCTATCAAACTCTTTAATAAGCCTGAAGAGACAACATTAAATCATTGCATGAACAATACATTCATAGAGGAAAGTTTTCAAACAGAACATATATACATAGGCGCCACACCAAGATGTTCACAGTGGGTCCCATGCTTCAGCCCCGACATAAGTGCAGTGATCAGTCCTAGGTGTTGAGGCCCAATGCTCCCTGGCAGAATTGTGGGGTAATTACCTACCTTCATTTCCATTTGGTGTAACAAAAAAAATACATACATGTGTATGTGTGTGTGTGTGTGTGTGTGTGTGTGTGCGTGTGTATGTGTTTAACACACCCCTTCCCCTTAAACAGAAATTCCCATTGTAGTTTGGGCAGTTCTTAGAAACAAATTGGAAAATCTAACTATTCATGAATTGGCAACTTAAAATTGTGAACAGTGACTATGAACTGCATGATGATCTTGCTGGGAAGCAGAGGAATTAGTAAAAATTATTAAATATAAACAGTCTGATATAGCACTACAATCAAATTGCCACATAGGAGGTCCATAAAAGAGCTCAAATGATCCAGAACTAGCCAAGAACTGAACCAGAAACCAACCCCATTCCCAAGGACATATCCATCACCACCGCAGACACTTAAAGAAATGCACTTAAAGAAAAGAAAATCTTGGAAGATTAGTAAAAACCATAGCATACTTTGTTTAAGATTCCATAGAAGATTTCAATTTAAAAGGAAATCAAAAGTAAAAATGGTTACTTAGAACATTTGAGCTATGTTAATGAATCAAAAGTCCAGTTAAACCGAAACTCAGATCAGCTAAACTAAAGGAAATCTAGAAAAGATTATGAAAAACACATTCCAATCATACAAATAAGTATAACCTCTTTACCTGTAAGTGTAGAGCTTCTCAATCAATATGGACCTGCATTATTCCTCTGTGACAGAAAAGAAAACAATCAAATGTTAGGAACAAAAAAAATAAGAATCACAGAAAACATAAAAATAAAAATAAAATGACTTCCTTTTCAAAATTTCAAATACATCACATGGTGGTCGGTTTCAGATGTGTGAGGAGAAGGAAGAACTATAAACTTTAACAAATTGAAAAGGGCAGGGTTAGAACCGCCGGCATCAGAGAAAGATACAGAACTCCACAAAAATGAAAAAGATGGAATGAGTATGTACACACAGAGAGAGAGTGAGTGGTGGTGGTGGTGAAAAACCTTATCTTCAATTTAGGGTTGAGAGTATCTGAGAGAATGGAGGATGAAATTCAAAAAAGAAATTCTTCTGGTAGCTCTCTTCTAGTTTTGGCAACGGCAGTGGCTACCACATTGGATTTGTTGTGGGGAGTTTCTTTTTGAGGCATGGTGGTGGTGGTGGGTTGAAGAGAGAGAGAGAGAGAGAGAGAGTCGAATGGTGTCTAGGGATGTAGAGAGAGGGGGGGAAATGGGGGGAAACCAAATGATGGGGGGGGGGGGGGGGGGTTTTGGGCGCGTGTTTTTGGGAGTGAAAATATTTCATTTAGGCCAAGTTTGTCATTGCTGACGGCAGTGACAGTTGTGTCATAAACATTGTCACCGCCCAACATATTACTTTTGTCACCAATTCCAACTTGTCACTGTCTGTGACAGTGACAATTTTGTCACTGCCCTCGGCAGTGACAAAGTTAGCGAAAATAAGAGTGACAAATTCGTTGTTTTGGTGTAGTGTATGTAGTTGTTGAATTGCTTTTGAATGATGTAAATTGTGGCCCATTTTTTTATCATTTCTTGGTTTCTGATTTGGTTGTTGCTATTTTCTTTTTCTTTTTCCTAGTTTTCCTTAAAGGCTAAAAGCTTCTGTTTGGCTCCTTTCATGTACAAGTGTTTGTGGTGATGATAGATTGGTGCTCCAAGTCTCGAGGCTTTGAGGTTATTTACTAATTTCTTAGTTGGTTTGTGTTGCTTTCTAATTTTGACCATCCTTTTTCTTGATATTTACTTAGTTTATAGTGCTGCTCATTTCAGCTTTTTTTCCCCTGCTAAAATGTATCAGCTTTTAGTTTGATTCAATCTCCTTCTCTCACTCACACACACACAGCCTCTAAAGAGAGTCCCCAGCCCTAACAACCCTGTTGTCATTCCTTTCTATTTTCCTGCTTTCTTATCATCCGTCAATGTTGCAAGTGGGTTTGAAAATCTTCTAATGCTGAAACTTTTTTTTTATTGCACCTGTTTGCAACTAATTTCTTTGGTCCTTTAAATTTGATTATTTTGTCTATTTAAATTTTCCCCTTCAAATGACAATCTTTCTCTTTGTTGGGTTTGTGCTTTTTTGGTGAATAAATATTTGTTTCTTTATGCAAGCCTTTTTTTTTGGCCACATACTCATTTTTCACGATCTTTGAAGTTGTGGATACAAGACTTATGTTGCAATTATAGTCCAGTTGTCCAATACTTATTTTGCTTTGTCTGATCTTTCTTTTCTCTTGCTCTTTCTTCTTTTCTCTAGCTCAAAAAGTGAGTTGTTTTTTAATCGGTCTTCATTAAGGCATGGATGTTGAGCTTCCCTGTTTTGAATATGCCTTGCAATCTTATGATTGTGATGATTATATCATGAACTTAAATGCTTCTCAAGAATAGTTGAAAATCGAGAGACATGTAAGGGAATTTACTGTCCGATGGCCAGCCTGAGCAAGAATGTACTGAATTCACTCATTTGGCTATGGTTTGGTAACTCCTATGTACTGAATTCACTCTTCACGCAAGTGCCCAAGAGTATGGTATTTTTTTAATGGTTTGCGGTTTTGATGTAAAGTTGGTAGTTCATATGGTAAGACTAATAAGACAACCTTTTCAACAATTTTCCGAACCAATAACATGTAAAGTTGGTAGCTCATTTCGCCAAGACAATTTACTCTTCATTTGTTGCTTCTATTATGTACTCTATTATGGTTTTTTTTTTCCAGTAGTTTTTGAAATGACCTTATTATATAGATATCAAAATGTTTTTTTTTTGGGGTGTTGAAGAATCTGCATTTGAATTATCAAACTCTTTTTAGAATCTCTCTCTCTTTTATTGGCTTTCGATACTTTGGCATTTTCAGTTTCAGTTTAAAATGCCTATTTTTTAAAAAACTATCTTAAAGTCCCTAACACTGTTTTTTTACTTAAAAAATCTGCTATGAAAAGGATGAAAAAAAAATCTGTTATGAATGTTTTTTTTACTCCTTAATACCTTTTTTTTTCTTTTTTTCTTTTTTTTTTTTTCTTTTTTTTTTTTGTTTTTGTCTTGGTTTTTGTCTAAAGAAACATTTGAATAAAATTACTAATGTTACAGTGTTCAAGAGCTACGAAACTGTAGTAAGTTAGTATCGTATATTCTTTGTTAATACCATATATTCTGTTCATTTTTCAATTACCAGTTAATATCATTCCTTTTTATATGCTCTTACAGATGGAGAAAGAATTAGAAGAAACTGTAAGATAAGTTCCTATGTATTCAATAAGTTCCTATGTATATATAGGTTCATTTTCTTATTTTCCAGTTTGATTTTTTTTTTTTGTTTTTTTCCTTTATGTATTCAATAAGTTCATATGTATATATAGGTTGATTTTCTTCGCACAAGAAACATAGGTATAGAGTTTCGCGATGAGAGGGAACTGAACGCCATACACATTAACGAGGTTAGCCGACTAATTGGATTTTTTTTCTTTACCAACAAAACGTTTTGCTACCATTTTTTTTTCTCTAATACTGCTTATATTACAGGAAAATGCAAAAAGGGTTGCGAAAGGGAAAGCAGAGGCAAGCACTTCCAGCAAGGGGAAGGGAAAAGGCAAGGGCAAGGAAAATCAAGTATGGTTTTTTATTAAATTGGTATCTACACATTGGTATGGTTTTTAATATGCTTATAGAATAAATAAGTATTTCATCTTTGCTTAGTCATTTGTGTTAAGTTAGAAGCGTTTCATCTTTAGCATTAAGGTATAATAATTAGATTATTGTGCATATCAATTCTAAAACCAATGGTCTTGAATGCCATTTGAATATATGTAGGATTGGGATAAATTGTGTAGAGACATTAAACGTATAAACAAACCGAGGTTATACAAGTGGCAAGGAAATAGGGAGGTAACATAGATGCACCTATGCAACTTAGAAATAGATATAATGGTATATTTTTTGTACTAATTTACATGATTTTCATAACTAATCATATTGTTATGGAAGTGTTCCTCATATAGGAAAATATGTTTATGTGGATAGGAAGATGTTCTGTAGAGTGATGAAGAAAGTACATGATTGAGACCCCGAATGGAGCAAATGAGACCCCTGCCAAAGGAAATGCACTTCAAAACTTTTTTTTTTTTTGGAGCTATTGAAGTTGCTACCAAAACAATATATAGTTTCACCTTAATTATTACTATGAGGGTTTATTATTTTTTTGAGCATTATGATATGTGGTTTGACGTTAATTATTTACTTTTGGACATTGTATTACTATCAGAGTTGTAATATTTTCTTTGAGCATTATGGTTGGCATGCGAGCCTTTTCTATTATGTTTGAGGTGTAAGCCTTTTAATTATGCTGCGTTTATGTTGCTTTGTTTCTATTGACGGTTGATACTCTTAGAATTTCAAAGTGGGAACCTATTAAATTTGCAGTTTGAAAAAAAAATAGAGCAAAAATTTGTTTGAGTAAAGGAACAAAGTTCTTACATTGTTGGGTGTCAAACAATGTTCTACCAAACAAACTTCTTTCATTATGCATATTCTTTTCTTAAGACCAATACGTTTCTTTAAAAGGAAAGTGAAAAAAGAGACAATAGATTGAAAAGGAGTGTACACCATTATCTAGGAACTACTTCAAGAGGAAAACAAAGGCTATGAAAAGTCTACAATTATTTGTATTTGCATTTTTATTTATTTTAAAATCAATGATAATGTTAACATCCAAAATTTTAAACTTTTAAAAATAAAGGAATTGGAGGTAGGTAATTACGTTCGTAAGTAATTAGATTGTTGTCATTTATGCATGTAGAAGACTACTTGTAATGTTATATCAAACGATAATAAATTGATTACTCAATTCATAATTTATAGGCACCTACTGATAATGTTATATCAAACAACAATACGTTAGTACAACGCGCTCGACAAGAATGAGAGCAGTTAAAAGAATGTGTTCAACAACCTACCGATTTTGCTTCTGTGACGCCAAGCCGGCGTCAACGAGACGTGGTTCAGTCAAAGTCTGTATTGACAGAGCAACCTCAAAATGCTCCAAAAGGAGCATGTGTTGCAAATGCTCTTTCGTCATCTTCTATTACCACAATACTTCAACGAACACCTAATCTGGTTCATAATCCAGTTCGTGGAAGAGCTCCAAGGACGATAGAGGATAGTGTGCCAAGTCACCAACTTCCAAATCAATTGTTGGTATGATTTTCCAAGATTACATTAATTTTTTTATGAAGTGGAGTATTTACGCATGTAGAAGATCGTGTAAGAATAAATTTATCATTTAATTTACAATTATAGGCACCCACGTCTAATAATGTTATATCAAACATTATGTTAGTCCAACGCGCTCGACGATAATGAGAAAGGTATGAAGGGTGCTCTGCACGTCAATTGGTCCAACACTTAAGACGAGAAAGGGAGAAGTCAAAAGAACGTGTTCAACAACCTAACATTTTTGCTTCTGTGACGCCGAGCTGTCGTCCACGGGAAATGTTTCAGTCAAAGTCCGTGTTGACAAAGCAACCTCAAAATGCTCTAGAACGACCATGTAATGCTTTTCTGTCATCTTCTATGACTACAATACTTCCACGAACATCTAATCTGGCTCATAATCCAGTTCGTGGAAAAACTCCACTGAAAATAGAGGATAATGTGGCAAGTCATCAACTTCCAAATCAAGTGAACTCACATAGTATGTTTCCTCCACAAAATCTTGGTGAAGAATTTGTTGCTGCTGAACTGATGGAAGGCATCACAACGCAGGCTGAACCATCCTTACATCCCGACAATATTCGATAAATATTTTGTTGTAATAACTAATAATTAAAGTAATAATTAATGCATTATCTTTAATTCATGTAAATAAATAAATGTGTAGGCCAAATACAAGAAATCAACAAATTCAAGAAGATTCTGGCAGTGATAATGAATTAGAAGGTCGAACTTTAAGTATAAGAGTTGATTCTCGACTACAGGTAGACCTTGGTCGACATTTTCTTGGTAGTATGGATGTAACGTGTCCTAACTGTTCCGTCTTACATTGGATTGATGAAAAATTAGTCAACTCATCCATGGTGAATCCCCGTTTTGGAACCTGTTGTTTGTAAGGAAAATTCGGCTACCTCTTCTTTTAATACTGCCTCCACAGATTCAACAACTATATGATGGAGTTAGCATGCAATCAAAATCATTTTGTCGTTATACTCGAGAGTACAATGCAACTAATGCTTTTACGAGCCTGGGTGTTAATATGGATCACATGGTTATTACTAGAAGAGGTCCCAGACCATTCGTTATTCATGGGGAGTTACGCCATCGAACAGGATCATTATTACCATAAACAGGGCAGGAACCAATGTATGCACAATTTTACATTTATGACCCTGATTCGGCTTTGGATGTGCGTTGTCGTTGAAATCCATGTCTAAGAATGGATGTTCTAAAAACAATTCAAGATTGTTTGTTACAATATAATATTTTTTCAGATAAATTTCGACAAGTTTCTGTAATTTTAAATCAATCCAATTCGGAAGACCAAAATTTATCCACTTATCTTCATTACAATTCAACTACAGATCGAAGAAGGTACAAACTCCCAACATCAGAAGAGATTGCGGTGATAATACCAGGAGATGGAACTGAGATGAGGGGAATGAGAGATATCGTCTTACATCTAAGAGCAAATAATCAGTTTATGCAAATTAATGAATGTCACCCAACGTATTTGCCATTACATTATGTATTATTGTTCCCGTATGGTGAACTTGGATGGGATCCCGAGATGAAACAGTGGGACGTCGTACATGATAGAACTACAATTGCACTTCTAACACGGATGCAGTATTACAGTTATCGTATGTTTGAACGTCCTACGGAGTATTCCTCAATTTTAAGAGCTGGTAAACTATTTCAAGAGTTTTTGGTAGATGCATGGGCTGCAACTGAGCAAAATTGCTTGACATACTTTCGGCTTAACCAAAGGTAGCTCCGTGTTGAACTTTACTAAGGTCTTACAGATGTTGCTGTAGATGGGCTGGGTCCAGATCAAGTTGGTAAACAAATGATCTTACCATCATCATTTTTGGTAGTCCAATGCATATGTTTGAAATCTTCTAAGATTCAATGGCAATCACACGTTACAACCAACTCCCAAATATTTTTCTCACTATGACAGCAAATCCCAATTGGCCTGAAATATCCTCTGCTTTGTTACCTCACCAAAAATCTACTGATCGTCCAGATTTAGTGGCCCATGTCTTTGAGTTAAAGAGAGACTGTTTGATGAAAGAGATTGATAGAAAGAAAGTGTTTGGTACCAAAGTTGCACATGTTTTTGCAGCTGAGTTTCAAAAGCAGGGGCTTCCACATATGCACACTCTAATATTTCTTCAAGGTCTTGACAAAATTAGAACATGTGCTCAGGTTAACAAAGCAGTATGCGCTGAATTTCCAGATCCAGTGGAGGATCCTGGTCTTTTTCAAACTGTCAAGTCATGCATGGTACATGGACCGTTTGGTGCCCAAAATTCCGGAGCACCATATATGGAAAATGGTAGATGTACTAAGAAATATCCACGAGCATATTTGGAAGTAACAACTATGGACCAAAATGGATATCCTATTTATCGTCGTTGCGATGATAGTCGATCATATACTGTGAACAATCATGATGTTGATAATCGAGATGTCATACCGTACAATGCATACCTTTCTAAAATGTTTAATTGTCATACGAATGTAGAAGTTTGCGCAAGAATGAGATGTGTAAAATATATCTACAAGTACATTTACAAAGGGCATGATCGCACGATTATGGTGTTGGAAGGAGTAGACAAGATCAAACAATATCTTGATGCGAGGTATATTGGACCGCCGAAAGCTGCTCGACGATTATTTGGTCAGCCTATGGATGTAGAAGTTCCAACAGTTGTACGATTGGTAGTTCATTTACCTGGAATGCATCGTGTTGTCTCTAATCCTTCTAATTCTATGGATTCAATTGTTTCTAGAGTTGAGCACCAATCGTCAACTTTAACTGCATTTTTCACATATTGCGCTTCTAACCCAGCTGCACATGAATTAACTTACCAAGAGTTTCCACAATATTTTGTTTGGAGTGAAACATTAAAGATATGGACACCAAGACAAAGGGATTATGCAATTGGTCGAATGTACTTCGCAAGCCCTAATTCATGTGAGAGATTTTATCTGCTTTTGTTGCTAACGGTTGTTAGAGGACCAACGTCATTTGAGGACTTGCACACGTTCAACAATGTTTTGTATGATACGTTTAAACCAGCATGTGTTACACGAGGCCTCTTAGAGGATGGCGAGGAATGGATACAGTGTCTTAAAGGGGCAGCAATTATGAACATTGGGTACCAATTGAGGAGACTATTTTCTGTGATTCTAACACAATGCCAGCCAATACGACCACTTGAATTGTGGAATCAGTTCTTAGTGTCTATATGTGATGATCTTGCACACAAGCTTCGTAAATTGTTTGCCATTCCTGATCCAACCAATGGTCAAGTTGAGGATTATTGGTTGTATCTTCTTAATAATTTGTTACAAGAATCGGGAAAAAATCTAATTGACTTCCCACCCATGCTAGAACCTATAGAAAATTGGATTACAACAGTTGGTAACCGATTGATATGGGAACATCAACAACTCCATCATTATGCGCTTCAAACAGATCGATGCACAAATTACTGTTGATCGCCTTAACTTTGCTCAGTATAGCGCTTACAGTGCAATCACTTCTTCAGTATTCAGAAATAAAGGTAATTCCTCTTTTTTTTGAATGGGGGTGCTGGAACAGGAAAGACATTTTTGTACAATACAGTTGCAGCAAAATGTCGTAGCCTTGGCCATATTGTTGTTACGGTGGCTTCATCGGGTATTGCATAGGAGGTCGGACTGCACATTCAATATTTTGTATTCCATTGGATGTGCTAGATAATTCAGTTTGTGGTTTTTTCAAACAATCGCCTAATGCAGAGCTGTTTAGAGAAACAAAACTAATAATTTGGGATGAAGTTCCAATGCAACATAAATATTGTGTTGAAGTAGTTGATCGAACACTGCAAGATATTTGTGAGAATGGGAAGCCATTCAAAGGGATCACCGTTGTGCTTGGTGGAGACTTTCAAAAAATCTTACCAGTTATACCAAGAGGACTTCGCAAACAAATTGTGGCTGCATCATTGAGGCGTTCTAATCTTTGGAAGAATATACACGTATTGACTTTGGACGCAAACATGCGCCTGAATAGCTCCAACCATGAAAATGCTAACTTCGCAACTTTCGATTGATGAAGGTAATATTTTTTTTCATGTTAAATTTATATAAGATATTGTGGTGTTTGTGGCACATTTAGTTATCAATTTAAATGAACAAATTAGTATTTTTTTTATAGATTGGATCCAATCCAGAAGTAGTCATACAACTTCCATCAACGATACGTAGGTACCAGAGCATAAATGAACTATTATCTGTTGTCTATCCGGAGTTGAATATTGCGAGTACTGTGACCCCTGCCTTCCTAACTGAACGCACGATTCTTTCAGCACGTAATGATGATGTGAGTATTATCAATATTGCCGCATTGAATCTTTATCCTGGGGAGATGATTTCTTATCACGCAACTGACAAATTGTCCGAAGATGATGAAGTTGATCGTACCATTACAACTCGATATCCGAATGAGTATTTAAACTCATTGGATCCTGCTGGATTACCACCCTTCAAGTTGGACTTAAAAGTAGGATGTCCAATAATGTTGTTGAGGAACATTGCCCCAAAGGATGGACTTTGTAATGGAACGCGATTGATGGTCGTCAGGTGTGCATCGCGTATAATTGAAGCTCGAATTCTAGCTGGAGATAAATCTGGAGATTTGGTCATCATTCCAAGAATATCCTTGACTCCATCATCTTCGGAATTTCCTTTTACAATGACGAGACGTCAATTCCCAATAAGATTGGCATACGCCATGACAATCAATAAATCTCAAGGACAATCTGTGAAGGTTGTTGGGGTAGATTTGCGCACACCAGTATTTAGTCATGGACAGCTATATGTTGCGTTATCCAGATGCACAAATTCCGATTGTATAAGTATCCTTCTTCCAGAAGATGGACAAAATACCACTACAAATATCGTTTACCCGGAAGTTTTGTTGTAATGTTATTCTATTTACCTCACTATTTTAGTCATATTATCTTTTCATTTTCTTTTCTTTACTTTTAATCTTTCTTTTTCTTTTTTCTTTTTACCCGGGCAATATGTATGTGTGATATGGTGTTAGATCCAATCCAAAAGAAGTTTTTTTACCATGCATTGAATTTTTTTAATTTTTTGCTTGCTACGGCTTATTTAGTTTTTTTTCTTCCCACAGTTTTTATTGTTCTCTACTTAGATGAGTTGGGTCTAATGTTAAAATAACAAAGTAGACCAGTTTTCCCTACTAAGGGTCCATTTGATAAAACTGAAAATTAAATACTGAAAATTTTAAGCGATTGTATTTGCAATACTGACAACGTAGTTTTAAGTACTAAAATTGTTCAATGATTATTTTCAGTAAAAAATTTTCATGTACAGTTTTCAATGGGTTTTTGTCAGCTTTTTCAATTAAGTGGTACATTATCAAACGCACTGAAAACAAATAAGTGCTGAAAATTTTCTTTTCCAGCACTTAATTGGAATATCAAACACACCCTAACTTTAACATGTTGAAATAACAATTTTAGAATTAAAACAAGTTTTCAACTAATGAATCCTTTTTTTTTATGTCGGTAGTGCCCGCAGGCACGAGCAATATTTTAACAAAGTTTTATTGCATGAATGGAAAAATGAGCTTTTTCTATGTTTTGTATGTCTTTTTTTTTTTTTTTTTTTTTTTTTCCTGTTCTTTTTTCTTCGGCACTTGATAACTTTGCCTTTAGGCACGCGTGGTTAGAATTGTTCGGAAGTGTCTTTAGGCACGGGTTATAGTTAGGCACGCGTGGTTGGAATTCTTCGATAGTGGCTTTAGCCACGGGTTACACCTAGTATATATATATATATATTCCAACTCAGTCCAAATTTGTGACTTCGCTTAAATGATAGTACTAGACAGAAATACGTGCGTTCCACATGTTGAATAAAATGTTACACTTTTGGCGTAAATTAAATCTATATGTTTGTGGGTAATATTATAATATAAAATTTAATTTATAGGCATGTGTGTGTATTATGAAAATATAAAATTAAATTTATAGGCATTTGTGTTATGATTTTTTTTTAATTTTTTTAAGAGAGCAACCGGTTTTGGGTTTTTTTGTTTTGTTTTGTTGTTTTTTTTATTTTTTGGTCTTGAAAAATATCAATAACATTGTGTACTAAAAGTACATTTCTAAGCATGTGTGTAACTGAAATTTATAGGCATGTGTGTAAAATTGAATTTATGTGTGTGTAAATTAAATTTATAGGCATGTGTGTGTCTAATTATATCCAAATATAAAATCAAATTTATAGGCATTGTGTGTGTAATATCAACATATAACATTAAATTTATAGGCTTGAGTGTGTAATAAAATTAAATTTCTAAGCATGTGTGTGTAATATCAAAATAAATTTCTTTTTTGAGGGAAATCAAAATAAATTTCAAGGCATGAATGTGTACAAATTATATTTATAAGGAAGTGTATGTGTAATATCAAAATATCAATTGTGTGGATTAAATTATAAATGTTTATTTCAAAATAATTAAATCCTAAATTTATCAACAATAAGAAACCAATTAATAATTAGTTTGGAGTCCATTTGTAATTAGCCGACAAAGTTGACCCAAACAAGATAGTTGATTAAATCATCATTTTGATATTAATCCACAAATCACATAGGGCCAAAAAAACAAGGACAAAAGGGTAAAAAATAAATAAATAAATAAAAGAAAAAGAAAAAAAATAGGCAAAACAGTCAACATACTGTAGCAATGAACAGTTACTACTGTTCATGTCCGGCTGAAATGATAAACAGACAACTACTCAAAGCTCAATTGGCAAAGTAAAGAAAGAGGATCAGAAAGGAAAAAAAACACAACAGAAAAAAGAAAAAAAAAAAAAGGGTACAATTGTCCCTACACTGTAGAATACTGTTCATTGACATCACTTCTTCTTATATAGTGATAGACATTATCAAATATTTCTTTACTATTCCTACAATAAGTCACTATTAATTAATCTTCTTAGAAAATTGCTCGTCGACAAATTCTTAGAAAATTGCTCGGGACGACGAGTTTTTCTCCAGTGTCGACGAGTAATTTTCTAGGAATCAATTGTGTCGATGCACTCGTGTCATGTCGTATTCGTACATGTTGGTATGTCCGTGTCCGTGCTTTTAACGCATTAACTCCAAAGAAAAAAAAAAAGAGTTAATTATAGATATAAAACCTGTAATTAGCGCATATATATATATTTTTTAATTTACTCCTTAGAGTTTCAAATGAGTCACTAATACCCTATGTGATTTAAATTAATGTACAACCATTAATAAATCTGTTAAATTTAATAGGATGAAGCCCAGTATTGTGGGTGTATCAGACCAACATGATAAGTTCCTAAAGGTTGTATCTGTAGGCAATGCTAGAATTAAACAACTCCCGCGTTTTCGAGCCACATTCCAACAAGAAAGTTAAAAATTGAAAATACGAAGTAAATTGATACTAGGATAAATGTATATTCTGTCTAGGACGTATCCACGAATCTAATTTAGGGGAAAAGCTTAATAGTTTGCAAAAATTTAGGGAGGACGAGTCTATGTACTTAAGTATATTTATGAATAATACTATTATAAATAAATGTTTTTGTTTTTTCTTTCCAATACACCCCTGCTTGCCCCCTTGGATCCTTCCTTGGTTGGAGTTGGCAACAAGTTATCTGATACATACACAGTGTTACCGGATTAATTTCTAGCCCCCTTTCATGCTTCAACATTGACTTCTTGGTTCTCATTGACCAACTTAACTCTGTATGATGTCCTTTTCTAGATTCGTAGGATTTGGGTTAGACTAAGGACCTATGCTTGCAATTTGCTTTAAAAGGCCCAAAAAAAAAAAATTTAATCTAAGTCTGGATATGACTTTCAACAATCATGGGTGCCGTTGGTTTCACGAATTGTCTTTCAACTTAACTCTGTATGATATCCTTTTTTTCATTGTTGGGGTATTTTGGGAACAAAAAATGTTAAATTTATATGTCTAAGGATGTAGCAAAACATAAGATTTAAAATCAAAGACTTTTAACAAATTAAGAAAACTTTTGTACCCTAAACTTTTCAATGTTATTTGAGGGATTTTTTACTAATTTTCCCTATTTTAAATTAAGTGTTCTATATTATTAAATTCGTAAAGGACTTAATAAAAATTTATGCATCATTTTGTTGATTAACAACCTTAACCAGATATGTGCGTACATACATACACATATATATGGTAAAGAGAGAGAGTGACACATCATGAATCGACTATAAAAAAGAATAATGAATGTCTGGGACTGACGGCGAGATGTGTGAAGACTAAATTTCTCTACTTTCAATTATGGAATTTAAAAACTTTATGTTTTTTTTGAGAAGTTTTCGTATTTGAGCTTTCCATGATAAAGTGAAATTTGTTACTTTTGACAACTAAACACCACTAAATAAATCAATATATAATGAGCTAATTTTAAGTAGCCTATTCACATGTCAACCATCTAATAGATGTCCAAACAAAATAATGTAGAGAAGATCATTTGACTTCCACTTTGACTATGCTAAAATGATAATTTTCCAAGAAAGCCGTGTAGAAATAGCTAGGAATAACCATAATTAAGGAGAACTTCCAGGAAAATGCAAGGAAAGGAAATATTGGAAATTAAGGGAAATGAGAGTTTCTATTTATCCAATGGGGTAGAGACTAATTTTCTTCCAACCATTAGAAATTCCTCTATCGAGTAAAAGATCATTGAGCCCAAAAACACTAATAAATGTTTTGGCTCTTTGTTTCATTACTCAGTGTTTTAATTGCTTTTGGAGCAGAAAAAGGCATTGCTAGTGCTCCAAGCAATGAAACGGATAGAGCTTCTTTGCTTTCCTTCAAACTTGGAATAACCAAATATCCTCTAGGAATCATGAAATCCTGGAATGATTCACTCAATTTCTGCCAATAGTGGGGGGTCACGTGTAGTACTCGCCGCCACCAAAGGGTGATCGCACTGGTTTTAAACTCCTTCCAACTGTCAAGAACTCTGTCTCCCCACATAGGAAACTTGAGCTTCCTTCGTGGGATCAATCTTAGCAACAACTCCTTCTATGGAGAAATTCCCGAAGAACTTGGGAACTTATTCAGATTAAGGGTTCTCAATATGATGAATAATAGTTTACAAGGTGAAATTCCTGTGAATTTTTCTCAATGCTCCAATCTTCAGGTACTTGGTCTAGGATTTAACCAACTTAGAGGGAATATTCCTGTAGAGCTTGGCTTACTTTTCAATCTTGATAAACTCGTTCTTCATTCCAATAATCTAACAGGAACAATCCCAGCTTCGATTGGAAACATTTCTTCTCTTGTTAGTCTCTCTCTAGCTAGAAATAGTTTGATAGGAACCATTCCCGAAGCTTTTGGTAGGTTATCAAAATTCCAAGATTTCGGCCTTGGTATGAACCAAATATCTGGGACAGTACCCCTCTCTCTCTACAATCTATCTTCCCTTGTTGCATTTTCAACTACTTAACCAACTTCATGGAAGTCTTCCTCCAAACATTGGATTAACACTTCCTAATTTGCAGTTAATTATTTTCGGTGGGAACCAGTTTTCTGGGAAAATTCCTATTTCATTAGCAAATGCTTCGGGAATTTTAAGACTTGATCTAAGCAAAAACAATTTCTCGGGGTTAGTTCCTGATAATCTTGGGAATTTACTCCAAATCTTAAGTTTATTTAATAATGAGTTAAATGGTTCGATTCCTGGTCAAGCCATCAGTCTAATGCTTCGTTTGACTCACCTCAATTTGTCGGATAATTCTTTAACTAGTTCTTTACCTACAGAAATTGGGAGCTTACAAAATCTTGAAACACTGTCTATATCTAATAATGACTTGTTTGGAGATATTCCGAGCAGCCTTGGAAATTGTCTTTCCATGGAGACCATTGATTTGCAAGGTAATAATCTTCAAGGAACTGTTCCATCATCTTTGAGTAGCTTGAGAGGCATTAGGTGCTTGGATATTTCTCGTAATAATTTATCCGATCGAATTCCTGAATATTTAGAGAACTTGTCACTCTCATTTTTGAATCTTTCATTTAACAACTTCGAGGGTGAGGTTCCAATTAGTGGAATTTTTAGAAACCACAGTAAACTTTCCATAATTGGAAACCGAAATCTTTGTGGTGGAATCCAAGAACTTCAACTCCCGTCGTGCCCCATGAATCTGTCAAGGAAACGAAAAATGTCTCCGACTATCAAAATCCTTATAATTGTAGGTGGAACAATTTTCATTACAACAGATAAGAAATTCAAAGAGAAGAAAAAGTTCTGAATCTTTTCTAAAAGGCGGGTTCTTGAGAATTTCCTACAAGGAACTTCTTAAAGCAACAAATGGATTCAATAGTGAGAACTTGATTGGTGTGGGAAGCTTTGGCTCTGTCTTCAAAGGAGTTCTTGACGGAAGTGAAAAGCCTATTGCAGTGAAAGTACTTAATTTGCAACAGAAAGGAGCTGCAAAAGCTTTCCTTGTTGAATGCAAAACTTTGAAAGAAGTTCGACATAGAAATCTCATGAAGATCTTGTCAACATGCTCGAGTATGGACTTCAAAGGCAACGATTTTAAAGCTCTAGTTTTCGAGCTCATGCCTAATGGAAGTTTGGATGGTTGGTTACATCCGACTATAGATCAGGAAAGAGTTCTAAGCTTTTGCCAAAGATTGGATATTGCAATTGGTGTTGCTTCTGCACTGGATTATCTTCATCACTATAGTCACATTCCTATCGTCCACTCGGATTTGAAACTGAGTAATATTCTACTAGGTGAGGACATGACTGCCCATGTCACGGATTTTGGCTTAGCCAAGTTTCTCAATAGATCCAATGATGATCCAAGTCACAATGAGATGAGTTCTGTAGTTATCAAAGGATCTATTGGATATATTCCACCAGGTATGACTTTCTCGAGTCTCTTAAAAGCTTATGTTTGGTATGTGAATCTACAAAAAGGAATAAGAAAGGAAAAGAAAAACGACAAGTAAAATTGTTTCCCCAACATTTTAGACCACTCGACGTTAGACATCTTTTTCTCAAAATCTTATATAAATTCAAGAAAAGAGAAAATAAATTTGCTTGCAAGATACAAATTTTTAAGTTCATTTTCTCTCTTTCTATTTTCCTTCCTACTAATTTCCTTGTTAACAAAACAAAGAAAAGTATTTTTCTCACTAGCTTCTTTACTCCTCAATGGTTTCTTTTCTTTTCCCTCACCATCTATGAATCAAACAAGGCCTATGTTTTCTTGAATTCTCTTAACACTCATCAATCCATTGTTCTAATGATTTCCTAATCTGTCTCTATCTCTCTAAATTGCTGTAGCATCAGGTTTTGTTACAAACTTTTGGGAATTTAATACGCGGAACCAAATTCTCCCAAATAAACACACACACATGAGCAGTAATTAAACATGCACACCAAAGAAAGACACACATATTTCTACGTGGTTCAGCCAAACACTTGCCTACGTCTCGAGAGATCCATTCTTTCACTATTGAGTAAAACATGGTACAAGTTACATGGATTAATTCTCATAACCCAAATACAAGACCCTTGTACACTCCCAACTCAATACGCCAAAGAACCTGACATAATCACTGTAATACATGGAAAAATCATAGAGACAAAGAAATACCCCCTCTATCTCACATCCCTATAACACTATGAACACCCCTCAGAAAAAACCCCAATGATTAATATCTTTGTCACCCTAGACCTAGAGGTGTCAAACGGGCCGGGCCGGGCCGGGCTCGGTTAAAGAGGGCCCAACCGGGCTTTCGGGCCTGGCCCGGCCGGGCTCATTTGGATATCGGGCCGGTCCGGGCCGGGCTTAGAAGGAGGGGGAGTGTGTCCACCCCGGGCCTACACGGGCCGGGCTTTGGGCCGGGTCGGACGGGCTTTAGGGCCGGGCTTTTGGGCGGGCAGGGCCGGACAGGTCGGGCCGATCCAGGCTGGGGTTAGTGTTAGGGAGGGAGTTTTGAAATTTGAATTTTAAAATTTTGAATTAATGGTTGGGGGAAAAAATTGGTTCGGAAAGTTTAGATGTAAATTGTAAATTTATATTTGTTCTTAAATTTTACCCTTTATCATTAATTTATAAAAAAATAAAGACTACCTAGGAAAATTATTTTTTATTCAATAAAAATTAAAGATTACTAATAAAAACTAAACATTACATTAATTCATAAAGTAAAAAAGTTTATATTAATTCTATTAAAAACTAAAGATTATAAAACTAAAGATTACATCAATTCACATCAATACATCATATGTAAAATTTACATTTATTATTAAACTTTAGTACTTTACTCTTTATTATTATTGTTATTATGTTTATATAAACTTTACTCTTTATTGTTATTGTTTTATAAACTTTACGGTTATTATTATTATGTAAAAATGGTTGTTAAAGTTTAGGTATATGAGTATATCATATGTAAATTGTAATTTACATTTGCTATTAAACTTTACTCTTTATTATTATTGCATAAAAAATAAAGATTACTTAAGAAAATTATTTATTATTCAATAAAAATTAAAGATTACTAATAAAAACTGATACGCCTAAAATTATTATGGGCAGTTTCCTACTCAAGCTAGAAGACTAATGAAAAGTGCATCTATTTCCTAATCCAATTGGGAAACCCCCGCAATTAATGTCAATCAATCATAATACAATTAGGAAGCTTACTTGATTGGTGTCAATGACACCCTAATAGGATTATATTTCCTTATCCATGTATGAGTAGGTCTCTTACATCTATAAAAGAGACCTCTCACCCCCCATTGAGGGGGCGGCCAACTCTTTAGTCTACACAGCACCTCTACAAAATTCACCATTATATGCATACACCCGGCCGGTATTACTGGTAGTGCCGCCCCTCTTTGTTGGCTCACCAGGCCCGCCGGTGATCTGTTAGTGAACGTGCTCAGACACACCCGTGGACGTAGGTACCTTCATTAACAGGGCCGAACCACATACAAAAAATAGTCTCTCACTCTCTCTCCTAAATTGCTTTACTTTACAGTTACCAATTTTTGGCATCATCAGTTTGGCGCCGTCTGTGGGAAACGACAATTCTCCTCATCAACAAATTCTTGACTGAGCAATATGCCACCAAAGAAGGGTAAGAAGGCTGCGCAGCAGTCCGACCGGGATGTTCCTTCGGCCCCGACGTCGACTGCAGCAGTCCTGACATATGAACAAATCACCGCAACCCTCACACAACTCTTGGAGGGCCAGCGTCAAATCCAGCAACAGATCGAAACACTGCTAGCCCAGCAAAGCAATCCTCCAGTGGCCGGGAAACGACCCGGGAACATTGCGTACAGTCGAGAACCGATTTTGACCAGACAACGGACCCGAGCCAACCCGTCCCATGTTGAGGATGCCAGAGACATCAACAGTGGGCGTGCTCCCCGAGAGGAAAGGCAGGAGCATATGGCCCGGGAATCAGTCAAGGGTCACTCGGTCAAGAGCCAAGTTATCCCTAGGCGAACGGTTACCCGGAGTCATAGCCGAGCCCGATCCCAGAGGACAGCACCTCGCCATGAAGAAGAAGCCTCTTCCATCGACCCGACCAGTTCCTCAGATACCGGTCGGGAAGGAGTGGAAGCCCGAATCAAGTATTTACAGAAGCAGATCGACGGAGTGGCCAAAAAGCTTGGTCAAAACCATGCTCAGAATCAAGCCAATACCGAGACAGAGTCACCGTTCTCCAGCCAGATCACGAGGTTCTCCATCCCGCGCAAATTCAAGCAGCCTCGCCTAGATCCCTATAACGGCTCGGGAAGCCCGGTCGACCACGTCCGGACCTATAAGGCTCAGATGGCCCTAGCCACCAACTCCGATGAGCTACACTGCCTAGCCTTCCCCAGCACTTTGAAAGGCCCGGCCATGCAGTGGTTCTACTCCTTGGAGCCCCGATCGGTCTGTAGTTTCAAACAACTCAACAAGCAGTTCATCAACCAGTTCGCCGGTATGCATGAGCGGCCAAAGCCAGACATGCAGCTACTGACAGTCAGACAACGGAACAATGAGTCCCTCAAGGAGTTCACCGACCGGTTCAACCAACAGAAGCTTCAAATCCGCAATCTGAACGAGACAATCGCCATTATAGCCTTTTGCTCGGGAGTTCAACACACCAAGTGCGCCGCGTCGTTCCACAGAAACCGACCGGTAACCTTGGTCGAACTCGCAGAGAGGGTTGGAAGATACATCGACACTGACGAATTTCTAAAGATCAAAGACCCCGGGCAAGAAAGCAACGAGTCTACCAGAAGCAAGCGAAAGCGAGATCAGCCCGGGAGTTCTGACTGTTCTTCCAGTTCACGACAGTCTGGGTCAGGCAGCCCCGACACGACCTCTAGTTCACAGTGGGCTGAGTCCGGCCGCCCTGACGCGACCTCCAGTTCACATCGATCAGGATCAAGCAGTTCCGACTTTGCCTCCAGCACAGAGAAATTTGGACCCCGACGATCCTTATCCGACCTCCTGTCTCCATCGGTCTAGATGAGCCCGGCTAGAGTGGCATTTGCCCGATCACCACATGAGGCTCCGCCAATTGTCAAAGAGCCCTTCCAAAGACCTCGGGCCTAACCCCGAGGCATATAAAAAAGACCTCGGGTCTAACCCCGAGGCATATAAAAAGACCTCGGGCCTAACCCCGAGGCATCCAAAGACCTCGGGCCTAACCCCGAGGCACTAAAAAGACCTCGAGCTCCGAACTCAGGCACTAAAAGACCTCGGGCTCCGAACCCAGGCACCAAAGACCTCGGGGTCACGCCCGAGGCACCGGCTTCGCTTAGGTCCAACCGACGATGGAGGCAAACCTCCTAGGTGGCTGATGATGGCAAGCTTCAAAAGACCCTGCAACCACCATGTTCCAGGTCGGTTACCTACAGATCATAGTCTCTGTAAGACCCTCGTCTTAGCGAAAGCTTGGGGGGCAAGACGGCGTAGTGAACTAAACAGGTAATCACACCGGGTATCTACAGGCCTCGCGGATAACTAATTCAAAATCTTGGACAACCCGAGCACCTACAGTACTCAGAGACATTAACTCCTCTTAGGTCCAGACCGACGATAGAGGTGACTAAAATCTCTTAGGTTGGCCGACGATAGAGGAGCAAAAGGACCCTAAAGCAACGTGATTTAGGTCGGCTCCGCCAACATGGTCAAGCTTTTCTCCCAACAACCTTGATGAAGGCTGGCCGGGCGGAAGACAACCATCCTGGGGAGCTAACAGTAAAAAGGACCCTAGAGCAATACGCTCTAGGTCAGCTTTTCCAACATGGTAAAATCTTTCTACCCACAGCCTTGACGAAGGTTTACGGGCAGAAGATAACCATCCTGGGAGCTAACTCAAGCAAAAAAGACTCCGAAGTAGGCCGAGTCTAAACTCTCGGTCACTTCCCGAGCATTCAAAGACTCCGAATTAGGCCGGGTTTCAACTCCCGGTCAGTTTCCGAGCACCTAAAGGTCCCGAGTTAGGCAGGGTCTCAACTCTCAGCCAGTTCCCGAGGACTCACCAGGCTCAGAAGCCCCGAGGCAGCTTCCTCAAGCATTCAGACAGTGGCAAGTAGCATCAACTAATTTCCAAACTTGCCCCAATATAGCATCTGGCCAATCTTGGAAATGGGGGGCAGCTGATACGCCTAAAATTATTATGGGCAGTTTCCTACTCAAGCTAGAAGACTAATGGAAAGTGCATCTATTTCCTAATCCAATTGGGAAACCCCCGCAATTAATGTCAATCAATCCTAATACAATTAGGAAGCTTACTTGATTGGTGTCAATGACACCCTAATAGGATTATATTTCCTTATCCATGTATGAGTAGGTCTCTTACATCTATAAAAGAGACCTCTCACCCCCCATTGAGGGGGCGGCCAACTCTTTAGTCTACACAGCACCTCTACAAAATTCACCATTATATGCATACACCCGGCCGGTATTACTGGTAGTGCCGCCCCTCTTTGTTGGCTCACCAGGCCCGCCGGTGATCTGTTAGTGAACGTGCTCAGACACACCCGTGGACGTAGGTACCTTCATTAACAGGGCCGAACCACATACAAAAAATAGTCTCTCACTCTCTCTCTCTCTCTCCTAAATTGCTTTACTTTACTGTTACCAATTTTTGGCATCATCAAAAACTAAACATTACATTCATAAAATACAAAGTTTACATTTATTCTATTAAAAACTAAAGATTGTGTTAATTCATAAAATAAAAAGTTAAGATTACACTTAAAGGAATTGATTTTTTTTTTATTTTTTTTAAGCTGTTCACAGTTTAGACTCATGCGGGCCAGGAGTATTACATTTATTTGAGAATGGTTGATCTTCAATTCTTCATTCTTCAATTTCCTTCCCCATAACATTCAATTTTTTGAATTCTTCTACAAAATAATCTTTTCTGTCTTGAGTTCGATATTGCACAGCCTGCCAATCCTTCAAGCACATCAAGCAGTCAAGCATATCAGGAGATAATCTGCTCCTCCTTTCCTCTAGCACTCTTCCACCTATACTAAAAGCAGACTCTGATGCAACTGTAGAAGTCGGAGGAGTTAGTAAATCACGAGCCATGATGGAAAGAACAGGGAAATCTCTTACATGTTCTTTCCACCATGTCAAAAGATCAAATTTATCATTTTCTCGGGAGTTAATCAGTTGTCCCACTCGGTTTCTCTATACTTATTTAATTCACCAAGGATGTTAGAACTACTTACAAATAATTGAGTAGGACCATTTTGTTTCTTTCGACAATTCAGAAACCTACTCGCATAAGAACTACCTGATGCTCCCGAGGTTGACTCAACGGTAGGAGTAGAAGAAGAAGTAGTATTTTCTTTATTTGCATATTTTTCATAGTAAATACGATATAAAGTTTCCAAAGTATTTTTCATTTCAAAATTAGTTATTTCTAGACCAGGCTCACCTTCTGGTCCTTCCAACAATTCAGATATTTGTTTAACCACTTCACAAACACCATCAAAATTGAGTCTAGGATCCAAGATTGTAGATAAGTAAAATGTAGGTGAAAGGTCAGACCAATATTTTATAAACTTTTTTTTTTCCATATCCTTGCAAATCTCAATAAAAATAGAATTTTTTTGTTTATAAAAATTAAATGCATGAGACATATTAAGTAATTCCATAAGAACTAAACAAGAAGTGGAATAGTAAACACCAGAAAGATTATTTGTAGCCTTGTAAAACACCTCTAAAAATCCATGAAATTCAAATGCCATATCCCAATCATGAGAAGTCAAGCCGAGTGATGGATAATTAACATTAATAAATTGAGTAATAATCCCACTATACTTTTTACAAGATTCTATCATAAGATAAGTAGAACTCCAACGAGTTTTAATATCCGTTTGCAATTTACGAGGATTAAGACGATTTTGTTTACAAAGATGAAGAAATGCTTGTACACGGGTAGGCGTTGTAGCACAATAGACCACTGCCTCTCTAACTTTAGATATCTAATTATTAATTTTTGATAATCCATCTTGGATTATCAAATTAATGATATAACATACACAACGACCATGGAATAATTTTCCATTCATGATTGGTTGTAGATGATCTATGAACATATTAATAGCACTTGTATTAGCACTAGCGTTGTCAAAAGTAATACTCATAATTTTTTTCATAATATTATACTCATGAAAAACGTTAATTATATAATTATAGATATTTTCACTAGTATGAGGATAGTCTAATGCGCGAAAAGCAATAATATTTTTATTCATTTTCCAATATTCATCAACAAAATGCGCCGTTATACATATATATCCTGTTTTATTACAACCCGTCCATAAATCAAAAGTGCATGCAATTTACATATTAAAAGTAGAAAAGTCATCAATTAAATTTTTTTTTGGTTTGTTGAAAAACAGACTGTATATCACTTCTAAGGGTATTTCTAGTAATAGGTTGTTAGGCGGGTTGTAAAAAAGTTTGAATAAAACGTGTAAAACAATCTTTTTCAACCAAAGTAAAAGGCATATCGGATGCACAGACAAATCTTGCCAAGCCTTCTCTCATTTGTTTTTGGTTATAAAGAAAAGTTCCATAACTTGTGCCAGTAGAAGCAGAAACTTGGGATTGAATTGGGCCGCCCGCTTCGGCGGTACCGGCCTCCCATGCAAGACTATGTTTGCTAACGACGTGTCTTTTAAGTGTGTTATTTCCACCACCTTTATAAGAAAAATCTTGTTTACATATGTTACAAATTACTTTAGATTTATCCTCAGTTTTTGTAAGAAATGCCCAAACTTTTGATTTTAATTTTCTTTTTGTGGTGGTGGGTTTTGAAGAAGTTGGATTAGATCCCGTTCGTAATTTCGACTTCATCATCATCCTCATCCAATCCCAAATCATTAATCTCATTTCTGTCCCCATAATCTAAATTTTCAAAGTCATAAGTTGGCCCTTCTCTATTTTTTGAAGATCTTGAACGAGATGCCATTTTTTTTTTTTTTTTGAAAAAGAAAAAAAAAAGCAGGGAAAAGAAATATAAAAGATTTAAAATAACAACAATTAAATAAGAAAGAAATGAAAAATTAAATAAATTTACCTCAAATTGTTATAGAAGAAGAAGAAGTGAAGAACTATGAATAATAAATATACTTGAGAGTTGTAGTCTTGTAGAAGTAGAAGTGCTAGAAGATTTTGAATCACCAACTTGAAGTTTGAACTTGAATCACCAATTTGTAGTCTTGAGGGGAGACCCAATTGACACCTCTACCTACACCATGCACCCCTATGAGGGGAGACCCCTCGACTTGGTATACTAAGAGCTTCGTAAATTCCTATACAATATCCCTATATATAGAGTTTGCAACCCATTACTTATTGGACAAGTAATACAACTCTATCATAAAGGAAACCATATCACTATAGGAATGTAGTCAAATCACAATCCTTAAATTAATGGGATTATCCCATATGTGATATAATCCCAACAATCACCCCCTCTATCCCTTGTGGGGAAACTGTCTAATCAATCTATCACACATGATCAGCACCCCTCAACCGGAGCACTCACAAAGTCGACCGCTTTGCCACCGCTTGCCATTGACTGTCTTCCGTTCCAGCTTGCACACCCCGAATCAACTTGGTCTCAACACCTCCGATTCGTCAAACCGCAGCCAATACATATGCAACTACACGGAGTTAATTATATATACTCATTAACTCCACCAGAGAAAAGCCTCGACCTCTCCTTCTCCCAAAGCAGAATTTCCCCGCACCATCGTCTAAACCGTGAATAGACCATCCACGCACTCACTTATATAAGAAATTTTCATCGAGTACTTGGGAGTACAACTCTACCAACCGGACAACACAAACCATCCACACTTCTCTCAACCGTCGTGTATGATTTCAGCAACAATATTATATTTCTCCGCAACTTTGGAATCAATATCACACCACCCAAATAGCGAACCTACTCCAAAAGTATTTGATTAACGTTCCTACGTGCAGTATCCTAAGAATTATCTCTGTCGGATAATTGTGCCTGTGTCTGCCCCCATCTTCTTGGAACCTATCAAATTATTTTCTCCAGAAGCACATACTTACTATACCCAGAATCTAATAACCCAAGAGAAATGCACGTATGTGTGGAATGTGAGGACCTCTTCACCATACGCAACCTGCTACAATCACAGTAGCATCAAAATTACTTTTTGCCCCTAGATCCCAACCTGCTACTATATATATATATGATCTATCACCAAGAAATATTAACTCCAATCCAACAGAATCTTGCAAATCTGCACCCACGGATGAATCTGCAGTGCCCAAAAACCTTAGGATAGCTCTGACCCAAATTTCAAACATAGCTTGTTCCACAAACTCCTTGAAATCTGACCAAGCACTAACATTGATTCGGTACACCTAGCCATACCATATAACTCCTTGTCCAAGGCTTGAAACCCACAAGGACTGTATTACTAGCAAGTAATCATCCACAACCAACCAGTACTGCCGGCCTTGTCACGCCGCTGCATCATCTTTTTTTTTTCTCTGTTGCTTTTCTTTTAACACCGTGCTGCTAATCTCTACTGTGATCGCGCGCCTTTGTCACCATGATCTGACCAACCTAGCTCTAATACCACTTGTTTGGAATTTAGCACGCGGAACCAAATTACCCTAAATAAATACTCACACATGAGCAGTAATTAAACATGCACACCAAAGAAATTAAAAGACACACAGATTTCTACGTGGTTCAGCTAAACACCTGCCTACGTCCATATCCGAGAGATCTATTCTTTCACTATTGAGTTAAATATGGTACAAGTTACATGGTTAAATCCCATAACCCAAATACAAGACCCTTGTACACTCCCCACTCAATACCCCAAAGAACTTGACATAATCACTGTAATACATAAAGAAATCATAGAGACAAAGAGATACCCTCTCTATCTCACATCCCTATAACACTGTGAACACCCCTCACAGAAAACCCCAATGATTAATATCTCTCTCAGCCTAGACCATGCACCCCCATGAGGGGAGACCCACAATTTGGTACACCAAGAGTTTCCTAAATTCCTATACAATAACCATATATATAGAGTTTGCAACCCATTACTTATTGGACAAGTAATCTAACTCTATCATAAAGGAAACCAAATCACTATAAGAATCTAGCTAAATCACAATCCCTAAATTAATGAAATTATCCCACATGTGATATAATCCCAACACAAACCATATTGTAAAGGCTTGACTTTATCAGCTATACTTGAAGTGTTTTTTTCTCATCACATTGCTTTTGTTTGGTTCACGAAGTTTTGGAAAACTGAAACAAAAAAAATCACTAATAATTAAACATATTTTTCTTCATTCAATTACTGAATATATAGAAGGGAAAAAAGTATGATGACATCAAACTAAGGTTTTCAAGTTTTTTTGCAATTTTCTTCCTTTTTCTTCATTATCTGCTATCCTATGAAATTTTTTTAAGTCCATGGCTCGTGGAATTTTGTATTTTGCTATGAATTCTTTTAATATCACTTTAGTCTGATAGATTGTTTTTTTCAATAGTATAGTTTGAATGGACATGGCTTCCATAATGAAAAGCACATAACTAACACTTCATATGTTAAGTAGAATTGCTTCTTTAGTGAACAAGAAAAAAAATAATCTTACAACTCCTAAACAACCCTTAGTTTTCTTTGAACTCTCTGATACTATCATAACCATTTCTTTTAATGACCGTCGCAACAATTTCCTAGTCTGTCTCTCTATCTATTTACATGTATATATGTGCATATATTGTAGAGTATGGGATGTGACTATCTATTTACATGTATATATGTGCATATATTGTAGAGTATGGGATGGGACTGGAGGCGTCAATGGAAGGGGATGTGTACAGCTCTGGGATTCTGCTACTAGAGATAATAACGGGAAAGAGACCGACTGATGAAATGTTCAAAGACGGCCTCAATCTTCGTGATTTTGCTGAGAATGCTTTGTCTGACCACGTGTTTCTAATTGCTGATCCTCAACTATTTCTTGATGGTATAAGCCAAGAAGTCCCCAACAACCAAAATGAGATAACAATGAGACTTCAAGAATGCCTGAACTGGCTTGTTAGAATTGGACTTACTTGTTCTTCAAATTCACCGGATGATCGTATGGACATCAAAGTTGTCACCAAAATCAATGTGGTAAAACAATTGTTTCTTGGGGTTGGTACTCACCCAAGGACGTGAAATTTGCAGCACATGACGTTTAGAGCCGTGCTGAAAATACAACTAGAATTTTGCTAATTTTATTTGTCAAAGTAATAAGGTTGCAGTCTATTATAGTTATAATTTAATATAACAGTCATCTTCCATATGTCGTTGTGTTGCTTCCATTATTTGCCATGAATTGGACATGGGTTATCAAATGTGGTAGGATTTTTTTTGTCGTAACTCATCAGGGGCGATGCTACATTTTAATGATTGTCAAATTTGGTAAATTCATATCTATATAGTTGGTTATATGCTTTGACAATTTTTTTTTCTTAATCTGACCCCACTAAAAAAAAAAAAATGTAAAGGACAGGTGTCAAAATTTTAATTTAACAAGGTTCAGACATTCCAAAGTGGGTAATTATCGATTCACGTGTTCAAACAGATAGATAATCAATGAATGAATGATTGTTTGATTTCACACATTGAAAAATATGTAATCGAAGTCATAAGCAAAGAGCCTATAATGCAATATTTTCAATATATAAAAAATTGTTGAAGATGATTATGAAACATTTCACGTCCTTTGGTGAGTACCAACCCCAAGAAACATCTTCTTAGTACGGACCCACTAAGAAGATGTGTCCAATGGTCCCATTTACTTGAGAAGCTTCATCTTAGTACGGACCCACTATGAAGATGTGTCCAATGGTCCCATTTAAACAATTTGATTTGAATTAATTAATGATATTAAAATAATCAAGTTTCAATTCTTTCACTTACAATTTTGAAGTTTAGAAAATGTTTTTTTTTTTTGTTAATTTTATTGAAGACAGCTTAATGTGTAAAAGTACCTTTTTTTTTTTTTTTTTAATTTAGTGATCAATTAATTACTAACTGATACCACTAAAAAATATTTCTGGCTATGCCACTGTGTCGTGGCTCCAAATTTAGCCTGACAAATTGCGGTTTGGTTCGCCAATTTTGTTAAAAAGTCCAAAGTGACCCGATTAGGGTCGGGGAGTATATCTGTTTTAGCTTTCTTGCATGAGAGTATTCATAATTGTGTGAGAACTGGAAGCGCACAGGGTACATGTGTAACCATTTTTCTTCCAATTCGTAAGTCATAACTAAACCGTGTCATCTCCTTTGTGGGTATAAGTATTAAGTCAATTAAATCATTTAAATTAATATTTTCTTTGTTGATAGTGATGGGAGTTTTGTGGAGCCTAGTCAATTTAGGAATTTTAGGCAAGGGTTCGAACGCTAAGGGGTTCGAATGGTTCAATAAGTAAACTACTTGTCCAATTATGATTTTTTTTTTTTTTTGGCTAATGACAAAGCACCCACAGGCGCCACGCACACACAAGGGGGCCATAGACCCACAACCCAAACAAGCTGCACAGGGCAAGCTCCTCGCTCCCGACTTCCACAGGAGTCGAAACCCCAACCCCCCCCCCCCCCCCCCCTAGACACACACACACACACACTTCCTTTGGAAATCTATATGGTTTGAGATTTTGCAGAGTACAATTTTGTTAGTGGTGATGACATGCTTACATTACGATTATTGATGAATTTTTAATTCTGCTTCAGAATGGAGGATGTGGTCGGTAATAGAGAACCTGTGCTTTCCACATTCCAGTATGTTGTTTTCTTGTCAAGAAAATGAAATTTAAAGCAGATGAAAAACAAAACTGTGCTTGAAAACATTGTGAATTCATGTGAGCGAAGAGAGAAATAGAGAATGGGGGGAAGTGATTCAAATATTTGGCCACCAACACACCAACATATATATTAATTTTCCCTAATTTAAGAGATAAAAGAATTGGTTGAGATATTTTTAATGTTGCTGGGCGCTCATGTAATTTGCCCCTGTGGTGTCTTTTAATTTGTTGAAGACAACCAAGATCCATATGCTAATGAGTTTGTGGGAGACCATTGGACACAGATGCATTAATATTCAAAAGCCTGTTATCTTGATGATATTAACGTTGTTGAAGTAAGTGGGTCCGTTGTATGAAGCTTCTCAAGTAAATGGGACCATTGGACACATCTTCTTAGTGGGTCCGTACTAAGATGAAGCTTCTCAAGTTCTGAAGGCTACTGATGCAGCAGGGTGAGAATGGCCTACGCAAGGAGTCACTCAGTCACATGGGCGCGTGAAGGTTGCTGACTCTGGTAGCTAGCCTTTCTCTTTGAGGCTAGTCAACCTGGGGAGCGATTTTGCTCACGGTGGGTTGTTCACGCTTTAGTTACAGAGGCACATAAATTGGACGAGTGTCCTCTCTTTTTGTCAGATTGTATAATTTGTGTCAACAAAATATTAGTGGGTCCCTTCGAAACAATTTTTTACACCCAACCTTGTGTATTTACATTTAACTCCCTATATATATCAAACTTTCAAACCTTAACTATCAAATAAGAGTAATTCTACTACACCCACAACCAAAACGACAAAACACACAATCATGACCCTATATTTAACACTCAAAAAATGGAGGCTGGACAACAAAAATATGAGTGGGACCCACTCATTTTGAGTCTATATTTTGGCATAAATATTACCATTACAATAACAAAAATGCTACAGCCATACCATTACAACTTCATTTTTTAATCTCTCTCTATAGATCTAATAGATATGTGTGGCCTGTAGAAAACTGTGAAAATGTATCTAGACCTCCCAAAGTCGATTGATCTGAAAAGTGTAGTTGTTGTACCGGTCCTTGAAAACTTGGTTGAATTACTCCCTATCAAGTTAATGTTTCAATTAATATTCAATACACGGTTAAGTAGAGCACTTATAATTAGAGCACTTATCTTATCTTTATCTTAATGGTAATATTTATACCAAAATATAGACTCAAAATGAGTGGGTCCCACTCATATTTTTGTTGTCCAGCCTCCAGTTTTTTAGTGCTAAATATAGGGTCATGATTGTGTGTGTTGTGATTTTGGTTGTTGGTGTAGTAGCATTACTCTTATTTGATAGTTGTGGTTTGAAAATTTGATATATTTAGGGAGTTAAATGCAATAACACAAGGTTGGGTGTAAAGAATTCTTCTTGAGAGACCCACTAATATGTTGTTGACACAAATTACACAATCTGACAAAAAGAGGGAACACTCGTCTAATTTATGTGTCTCCGTAAATAAACCGTGAGCAACCCAGTTATGTCTGATGCTTCAGCTAGTGCCAGGTTCGGTTTGGCTACCCAAGACAAATTTTTTATTAGCTTTTGGGTCACGTGGAGACTCTTCTCCTTCCCGTACGCAAGGTCGGCATCTTTTTAGTTTAACCCATGCCTTTTTGGACCCCACAGATGATATAGAATTCAATAATGATAAACCCACTCCCTCAATCACACCCTCATCAACGACATTCAATAGATCCTGTCCCTTGATTCTAGTGGGTCCTATGTGGGATTCATGTGGAACCCACCAAATTTAAGGACAATCAATGGTCATAATATGCTTAATGTGATTGGAGGTGTGACTGAGGGAGTGGGTGTATCATTACTCTATAGAATTACCCAAATATGAGAATTTACCCTTAGCTGTACATGATGTACATTAAACTGAAAAAAACAACAAAATATGTGCATCAACTGTCGGCCAATCGGTGCTTCCCACACGCAGTCCTTACCAAAGTTGTGGGCCCAGTAACTTCCTTAGCAGATGTGTTAACCAATTCGAACTAAAAGAAGGATAAGTGGACTGAATTGCCTGAGCACCCCGTGCATGATTTTAAACACAGCCATGTTGATCTTAGCACATGTAAACAAGATAGGAAACTAAAAGTGCCCACTGCTATCGCAGAACCAGAGTGTCAAAACACTTTTGTAGGTTTTTTATTGGATCGCAAATTACCTTTTCCCTTATTCATAGAACAATCACTAAGTTTTGGGAAAGTATTGGCCTCATTGATACTCTTACTATAGAGCAAGGCACTTACTTCTTTAAATTCACTTCTAGATTTGCATTGGAAGCGGTGTTGGAAGGTGGCCCTTTGATTGTTGCTGGAAAAGCCTATAATCCACAGAAAATGGAACCTCACCTGTCTATTGAGAAAGACATATTTTCCAAGGTCCTTGTGTGGGTGCATTTCTTTAATATTCCACTTGAATATTGGAATTCAGAGGGGCTTCGCTACATAGCTAGTATGGTCGGTAAACCTTTCCATGTTGATAGGATGACTGCTACACGTCGACAGATCACCTATGCCAGAGTTTGTATTGAAATTGATGGCCAAGATGATTGGATTATAAGTTTTGATTTGGAAGCCGAGGGAGTTGATCCGATTACCATTCAAATTGAGTACCAATGGACTCCAACTAGATGCACCATTTGCAAGTTTTTGAACGTGACTATAATAGGAAGACTCGGGCTCAGTATGCCAATTCTATGCCTGTGAAACATAATTCTTCCCAACAATGGATTCCGGTAAAGAAACCGCCGAACAATGTGAATGAAAATGATTGGCATATTGATGCTAGTTCATCTAGGCTCCATGGTTTATCTTCGTCTGGAGCTCAACAGATTAAAATTAGTAACTCCTTTAATTAGTGAGTTAATTCTATATATGTATGATACTAATGAGCTCGTGTCTCTTGTGGTGGTGTATCGCCATGATAGCCTGGATACCCATGAGGAGGAGGATTCCTTTGAGGTTGAAGGTGATACGTACTAAAATATTGGATAATAAGTTTGATATAGATTTTATTAGCCCCATTTCTTCCAGGCAAAGGAAACGGGAAGCTAAAATGAAATTTAGTGACAGTCGTCCCAAGGGGTCGCTATAGATCTTAATAGTGTCCTTGGGACATGTTTGCCATTTGTTGCCCATCATCCATGCTTTGTCTTGTTTCTATCTTCGATGTGTTTTTGACTTGTGTTTCCTCTTTGTATGCTACGGATGGGGTTCTCTCTTCACTATTGGTGTAGATAGTATCCCATCCCATGTCTGATTTTTTAATCTAAGGTGACCTGTGCTTGTTGTATATCCTAGGGTATGCCCTTGTATTCTTTGTAGACGTCGTTTGACTTTTTCTTTTTATTTACCCTGTTTCGAAACATTTGGCATCTCTGCTGAAATTTAAGGTTGTTTAGTGCAATAATTAGAGCATGGGTAGCCAATCTTGACAAATGTTTTTTTTTTTGGTAATCCAAACTTGACAAATGTTGGTTCGAGAATCTGCGAGTCATTGGAAAAAATACTGCAGGAAGGTCTCTAGCCAGACCAAAGAGACCTTCCAAAACATTAATAATGTTTTTTTGTACCTGACTTCTGAAGAGCATGAGGCCATTTTGGCATTGTTTAGTTCCATCAATTAGCTGGAATAAGGTGTTGTGTTGAGGTCTTTTGCTTCAATTGTGTTGAGGTTCAACAGAGATGAAAAAGGAGAACGAGAGTGAGTTTATACCCATGAAATTTCATTTTCTTGGATATTTTACAAGTGTTTGGAAAGTATACCAATTTTATGGTTACCAAAGCAGCTATGCCATGTTCAACCCAACCTCAGTCTATCCTCTGATATTTAAAGTGGTAGTTGTAGATGCAAGTGATGCAATTCAATTTGTTGCTTGGGTTACTCAGTATATGTTTTACATTTTGACTGTCAGGATTTGTAAGGGATCATAAATACACAACACTACCTGATACACGAGAGAATGCTAGAAACAGAGGTCACTGAACTATGGATATGATTTTTATGCCTCCAGTGCTGAAAGGTTAGGTATTATGGTGATATCAGCAACTAAATATTACATCCTCAGAAAGTGTGATTTCATCCTTTTTTCTTTTTCTTTTTTTTTTTCTTTTCATTTTTATTTTGTTTATTTTAAGGCTCTGTTAGTTTGCGGATTTAGAGAAGGAAAACAAAAAGGTAACGAGAACAAGAAGGAAAACTAGTTTCCTAGTGTTTTCCTACATCCTTAAAAACATTAAGAATTAAAAAAAATCCAAACATGATTGTAACTAGAGGAAAAAGGAAGGGAAGTGAACTAACAAAATTCAGAATTTTTTATTAATCAAACAAAGAAAAGTGGTTTCCTTTTCCGTTCTCCCTGAACCAAATAGAGCCTAAACGAATAGAATTTCTATTCACATATCAATATGTACTTTCCTCAGAGTATGACAGATTGAAAGGCATGTTGTAAGATTTCATACATACTGATACAGGTACTCAGTTGAGTCTCTATCAAGCATTCTGGTAAAAACACTTTACTTCACTAAGAGCGAGAAGTACCTGGATGGGAAGAAAGTTTTACTTGACACTTTCTTTGGTCCCCCAAAAGTGGGAGTATAGAGCCCATCCATTCAAAGAACACTTAATCATATGGTGGTTATTGTATTATTGGTGATTAAGCAATATACCCGTCCAAGACCTCTTCTTTTGATGGTGGAAAGTGATTCAAAAACTGCTATCTCATGGGTTAAAGGAGCCTCGTCGGAATGTTGGAAACATCGTTTCATTTTGAATGAAATAAATAATATAATTGTCAGTATCGAAGAACATGCGCTGTTACAAATTGATCACATCAACAAAGAGGCAAATAAGTTTGCGGATAATCTGGCCAAAAGAGGTCTGCACAGAGAGTACCCGTTTTTGGCGTGGATATAACCAATTCGAATGCAATATGAACTGATGGGGCTGATAGTTTTGGAGTCTTGTAAATAATGTTAGCAATGGGTTTCTGTTAAATTACTGGTGACAGTAAGTAAATGTTAAATTCAAACCCGGTCAAGCTTGCAAAATGTGTTTCTTTTGCTTTCTTTATACCCTTCGGGTTTGATGTTGGATTTTTGGGTTTATATGGCCTTGGGGTGGCTCACTATGGAAACTATCAAAAGGAGTTTGTTTACACTGGGATCCTTGGTCAAGGCTGTCTTGGATTTTTGAGGACTCTATTTACTATAGAAGTGGCTAATCTTGGTTTAGAAGGAGCTAGTTGGGGCAGTCAGGTAAAGGATCAACCTGGTAAACCAATTAGCAGAAAGACAATGCTGTATAGATCTCTATTGGACCTCCAATGTCCACTATTTTAATCAGATTTTCTTCTCAGTTTGAGCTTCAAGAGTTGTGAACCAGTATCAACAATTGTGATTATGGTTACTGGGGTTTGGGAGCTGCATTGTCAACTTTATGGGCAAACTTGGTGCTCTTGTTTTTTGTTTTTTGGCTTTCCTGTGGTGGGCTGAGATGGGCTCTTGGATTTTGGGTGTAGTTTGTAAATGTTTAATGGTGGTGATATAGGGTTGTCTAAACACATGTATAGGATGTTTGTTGATGTTAATGTTAGCTAGGTGTTTTTGGGTTGATATGTAATTGCCAGAAATATTAATGAATATGAATTTGTTGCTATTTAAAAAAAAAAAAAAAGACCTCTTCTTTTGTGTTTCACGACAATCACAAAACAATCACACGAACAAGACAACAGAAAAACAAGCAAAAGAATTAATGCAAAGACGACTCCTCTTTGTTGAAAATAAATCCTACAACACAACCAATCCCTCACCTTTCTCTCCTCTATTGTTTTTCCTCACTCTTTTTCTAGAATCTCTCTCTTCTATTAGGAAAATACAATTGTGTGAGATTCTCTCTTTTCTCTCTAAGATTGGGATCACCATCCCCTATGGATTTGATCCTATATTCATAATAATACAAATCCTAGTCCTATTGTTAATAGGACACTCTTCTTCTGCAAGAAACCTAATAGGAATAGGAAACACTCTCATAAGGAGACCTAAACCTAATAGGAAACAAGAGTTTCTGCTGCTGCTCTCCGTGCCTGCTCAGGCGGCCCGCCCGGGTGGCCCCACTCAGACAGCTTCTCCAGCGGGCGACATTCCAGAATGTCCAGCATAGTTCTCTCATTCCCTGGCCCGCCCGGGCGGTGCCCACTCGAGCAGTCATCACCTCCTTTGGTTTCTTGCTTTCGTCTTCGTCTTCTTAAGAGGTTTTTGTCACAAAACCCAACAATCTTCACCTTGACAAAAATCTCATCACCATCACCATCACCACCTTCGTTGTCCTTCGGGTTATTTATCAATCTTCATCTTCTCGTTGTCTTTGCCACCTCTCCAACATCGTCTAACATCTCTTCTTGTCATCTTCTTGGGAACATTGCACGATTGCCTAACTCTTCTTCTCGCCATCTCCATAGGAATGACTCACGAAATTGGCCTCATTGTTGTGACCCACATCTTCACCTCTTGTAGAAATGGTAGGTGTCACAAAGGTTGTTGTTGGAACCTTCTTCATTGGCTTCCACGTCTTCTTCACCTCCTTTGTGACCTCACCGCTCACCATTGTATTTCCTAAACGGATATTCAAATTCCTAACCTTTCTATCCATCAACATGACCCTTGAATCTCTTTTCACCTTCATCAGACCTTTACCCACTGCAATGGAGCATCTCTTTGAGCCTAACACACCCAAAGAGATTACGTTCCTATTTAAGCCCAGAACATGGTGGACATCATTTAGCAACCTTGTCAAGCCGTTGGTAGTCTTGATCACGACAGTGCCAATTCCCTTCACCTTATCACTTTTGTTGTTCCCCATAAAGACTTTCCCCTCCATCGATTGATAGGAAGAAAACCATTCTCTTTGTGAACAAATATAGGAAAAACATGACGAATCAAGCCACCATTCGTTCGCCCTCTTCTCTTCACTTGCGATTGACATGGCATCATCATAAACGACATCAATTCTCCCCTCATCATTTCCATTCACAGCAGCACCCTTCTTCCTTTGAGGATAGTCAAAAGACATGTGACCAATTTTGCCACAATAGTAACAATCTCTCTCCTTACACGGCCGAGTATCTCGTGCTATTTCACCACCACCTCCTCTACCAGTTTTCTTTCCTCGCTAATTCTTCTTCTTCTTCTCATTGCGAGCAATAAGGGCTTGTGTTTCCTCCTTCATCTCTTCTTTCTTATCCATCTTCTCATATGAAAATAAGGTCATCTTCACCTGCTCCAAGGTAATAATATCTTTCCCATAGAGCATTGTGCTACTGCGGGTGAGAAGACTTTACCAAGGTTAATAAAATAATTGCTTGTCTTCATCGTCGTGTTTTACACCTACATTGGATAAGTCGCACAACAACTTGTTGAAAGCACTGATGTGACCTTTAAGGTCATCCTCCTCCTTCTTTTTGAACGAGTACAACTCCTGTTTCAATACTAGCTGGTTGGTGAAGTTCTTTCCCATGTAGAGATTCTGTATCTTCTTCCACATCGCTTCCATTGAGGTCTCTTCAATGAAATCATATACCACATCATCATCCAAACTCAAGCGTTTGGTGCTTATGCCCTTTGAGTTTCTCCGATCCCAATCTACATCGGTCATCCTATTAGGTTTATTGGCATTTCCATATAAAGCTTCTGAAACGCCTTGTTGAACCGAGGCATTCTTTATCCGCACCTTCCAGAGGTTGAAATATTTTTTTCCATCAAACTTCTCTATCGCCATCTGTGTATATCGAATTTCTTTTAGTTGCCATGGAACCCCGAACCTCAGCTCTGATACCACTTGTTGGGGATATAATTGGTGATCAAGCAATATACTGGCGTAAGACCTCTCCTTTTTGTGTTTGGCGATAATTACAAAACAATCATACAAATAAGACAATTGAAAAGTAAGCAAAAGAATTGAGGCAAAGATGACTCCTCTTTATTGATAATAAACCCTATAAGATAACCAATCCCTCACATCTCTCCTCTATTGTTTTTCCTCAATCTTTTTCTAGTCTATCTCTTCTCTTAGGAAAATACAATTTTGTGGGATTCTCTCTTCTCTCTCTAAGATTGGGATCACCATCCCCGATGAATTTGATCCTATATTTATAGTAATATAAATCCTAGTCATATTGTTAAAAAGAAACTCTTCTTCTACAAGAAACCTAATAGGAATAGGAAACACTCTCAAAAGGAAACCTAAACCTAATAGGAAACAAGAGTTTCTGCTACTACTCCCTGTGCCCGCTTGAGCGGCCTGCCCGGCTGGCTCCCGCTCAGGCAGCTTCTCCAGCAGGCGACATTCCAGAATGTCCAACATAGTTCTCTCGTTCCCCCGCCCGCTCGGGCTATCATAACCTCCTCTGGTTTCTTGCTTTCGTCTTCGTCTTCAGCTTCTTATGAGGTTTTTGTCACAAAACCCAACACATGTCAAAGGCAGTTCTTGGCAGGTCTCTCTCTCTCTCTCTCTCTCTCCCTCAACACCATAGACGTGCTTAACTTCCCACTTCTTTTGCTTTTCTATGTGCCTTTTGTGGGACACTAACTCCAATTGAAGATATCGAACATCAAATTTCTACTAGTTAATCCAATTGATGATGCCAAATATCCATTATCTACTAGTTAATCTGTCCAGCAAAGACATTACAGCTAGTGTTAAAAGTGGCCGGGACTGTGAAATTGTATTGTTGCTTTGAGATTAAAGAAGTTTGATAGAAAGATGTCTAAAGAAACTAGCCGTTGAACTTTGAGAAAAGAATTTCGCAAAAATGTTTTTTAAAAAAAACAAAGAATTAAATTCAATTGAAAAGGACACAATGGGTGTACAGATATCGAATAAGCTTTGAATTTTCACTCGTTCATAAATTTTGTTTCGCTTTTCTAAAGGAAATGTTGGAAGATAAGGGAATGGTAAATCTTCAAGTTATTAGTGATACAACTATAAGGAAATACTATACTTTTGAAATGTTTTTATTTTAAATTCTCGCGGTCCGAGGCGTTCAAATGAGTTCTTCATTTGCCAATATTTCTTCTTACACTTGTTTCTATCTCTCAAGTCTCAATCATTTCCCTACTTTCATCTCCCTCACTTTTTCTATTTCGCAGGATTCTTCACCTGTGTAAATAATGAACCAATGATAAGTGACAAACTAATCAAACCGATGTCGAATTAATTAGAATCAATAATGGGTCAAATATGCTTAGGTACCCTTTATTTTTCTCAAAGTTTCAATTTAGGTCATCTATTATAAATTGCATTACTTGAAGTCCTTGATTTTGATTTTTTTTTGTTAACATGAGGGCAATCGATCTTTATTGGGGACAATTATGTAAGGCCTCTAATCATCAAATCGGTGTCCTCAATTGAAATCGATTTAAAAATCGAGAGCCTTAAGTGATGCAATTGACAATTGATGGTCGAAACTAAAAGTTTTCAAAAAAATAGAAAAGAAAAGAAAAGAAAATAGAGGATAATGAAGTTATTTGAGCTTATAAATGGTGCACTTGAAGATTTTAAAGTTCGTTAGTTATCTTTGAGTGCAAAGGAATTCATTATATGGTGGTTATGAGTTTTGTACTTCGAAGATGATGTACATCTACCAATAGATGAACCACATGGATCAATTGAAGCAAGCTTGAGCCGCATCCGGTCAAAGATGTGTAAAAGCATCTAGACAAGTGGTTTCCTGTTAAATAATGCTAAAAGTGCATCCTCTGCTCCTTTATCCTCAAAATAATATATAAGGGTTGAGTTCTTATACTGCATATCAGTGGATGCAATGTGTATGTAAACTATATATCTATAAATTATCAAATAATTGCTGGTTCTATTTGTATGTCCATCATCACATATTGTGAATAAGGTTTTACTGGTGACGATCATCTTGCTCACGTCTAGACATGTAGCTAATACATTTCATGTAATTACAGAATCACTAGGCGTTATGTAATGCCAATTAAGGTTCTTTAGTATTTATTTATATACGGATAGCCGTTATGAAGTGTCAATAATACTTAATTTAGCTTTTCGCCCCATTTTTGGTTTTGGATATTGCTATTGCCAGAGCCATTCAGCTGCTTTGACAACTATCTCCAGAGCTGTGGAAATAGGATTTCTATTTGCTCTTGCTCTTGGGGTGGGGAGGGGTATTAACATTATTAACCTTGGATGGGATGTGCTCTGTACATGGTTTTTGGATAAATTAATTAGTTATTTAGTTTTAGTATGGGTATAAAAGAATTCCAGTCTATTTGATTGTGTAATTTATGTTTTTGCTCCGTTTGTTTGGATGTACAATAACAAAAATGATTTACGTATCTATTCGGCACAAGTCATTTATAATCTCGACCGACTAGCCGTAAAGAAAAATACAGGGTGATCAAAGCTCCTTTGAGTCTATGAACTAAAATGCTGATGATTTGGCTTGATATAAGTGATTTTACTATGCTGATGATTGTGGCTCGATGTCGGTGATTTTACTCGATGCCGATGATAATTATGAACGTGTTTGACAATCTGTTCCATTTTTCTGAAAATGTGTTTTATAATCGTTTCTTTTTCTTTCTTTGTACTATAATAAAATTGGGCTAGAAATGAAGAAAAAAAAATGGATTTCCGATTTTCAAACTGGAATGCTACCATACGGACCCTAAAAGAAATTAAAAAAAAAATTAGTTTCCTCTTCAGAATTTAGAATTTGAAAACCGAAATGTTAACATACAGGCCCTAGTTTTCCATATCTACTCTATAGTGTTTTGTATTGATTTTAGGCCATTAGAAGCACAAACGTAACCTTACTATGTTTTCTTTGATACGTTTTGGTTTAGCTTTTAGATTCATGTAATTTAGATGAGAAAATAATGTAAAAATATAAGTATTAGAAGCATTTTTGGAGAATGCAAGTGTTTCAAACAAATAACGACAACGACATTTGATGCCTGTTACGCCTTCACGGATACTCTTGATCAATGTTTTGAAAATCAAACTGGTCATTGAACTGGAAAAATGACCGGATCACGAGTCACTGGTTCAACCGTTGGGTCAACCGGAATTGAACCGTGATGTCATAATTATGTAATAAATAATAATAAAATACAAAATATATAAAAAAAATAATTAATAAATAAAATTAAAAAATCAAAAATTTCTGGGTCTCTGGTGCAATTGTCGGTTTTACCGATTCAACCACCAGTTCAATCGCCGGGTTTTCCGGTTTTTACAAAATAGACCGGTGTTTTTTGCATTTTTCGATTTTCCGGTTCAAATCGGACCGTTTCTTGAACCGGTCAACGGTTCAATTGGTTTAACCGGCCAATCCGGTCCGATTTTTAAAACAATACTCTTGATATATATCATTTTCACTTACCGTTATTTAACTTGTTATCACGCCTTCATGGATACTCTTGATATCATTTTCACTTACCGTTATTTAACTTGTTATCATGATTTAAAACTATGGTATTTCTAAGTTCACTCCACATTTTTCTCTCTACATTTATTTGTACAATAGTGTATGTTGTATGCATTGCTCTTCAGTACATAATATGGGTGCAGTGAGAAAATATAGGTGAATTTAAAATTCCATAAATTTAGTTCATGAAAAAATAATAATTAAGATATGCATCTTTTCATTTTGGACGAACTACAGTGACCACTTTTTGAGGATTGGGGTAATAATAGCAACTCCTATTAGTTTTTAGGTGTTAGACGTAACTTCTCGCAGAAAAGTCCATTTCTGGAATGGACTTTTTCAGTTGGACTTTTCAAAATAAACATTTTTTAAAGAAGTGTTTGTTTGGTGAATGTGTGTTTTTTTAAATAAAAAGTCCATCTATATATGTAAATAGGTACGTTTGGTAACAAAATCTTAAAAATACAAACTTATGTATACTTACCAATATTACCCCTAAGCATGCATTTAAAATAGAGTAAAGATTGAGGCATTGAAATGGTGCACCGAGATGTACGCGCACCGAAATGATCGGTGCCGTACATCTCGGTGCAAAATTTCGGTGCCTCTAGCAGTGTTGTTTAAAATATCATATTAATTATAGGATAAGGGATAAAAAAAAAGCAATTGTAAGGAGAGACTTCCAAACTTCTAGGTGTTATTTCACGGGACTTTAGTCCCATATTAGTGGCCCACTAGTCTCCTATTTAGGTCGGACTCCACTATGTTTATTAGCCAATAGAAAATAAGCCTATTAATAAAATATAATATAAAAGATATAACTGCTTTGAAGGTTAAAATAAAACTAACGATGGAATAGTTTTTGAGATAGCAGTTATTTATTTGGGCTCTCTTCTCTCCTCTATAATATATACAAACCTCCCCTTTCAAATAAATTCATCAGTTACAGAAAGGGTTTGTAAAGATTGAGAGACAGAGAGAAGAAGGAAAAGCCATATGAAGGTTTGATCAATTAAGGGGTTTCCAATCACCGTCTCTATCAATCGTCAATGGCAAACAACGGTACGCATTAAATTATAGTATTTTGATAGTTCTTGAGATGTATTAGATTCAAGATCCATACATTTTTTCGCATGATAGTATGATTATTTATCAAATTATAGACTTACAGTTGGTATAGAGCCATGTTTAGAATCAATACATCTTAGAATTTAATTTTGCCGAAGTTAATTTTGCACTTCTGATCGTGATCGTGTGTGTATATACACTATCACATGGTGGTGGTGAAATCATTACTATTTATGAATATGTATGTGCGTGTATATGTATTTCCCTGTGTATTTTGTGGATTAAAAAGTTGAGTACATCATATTCATCATTGGGTCCCCTTGTTAATATCGGTTATGATGTATGTACATACAAGTATTGTTGTGTATGTTATTTTAAAGTCCCAACTTTTGGAAGGAAGAAACTGTAACTTCAAGTACAGAATTACTTCCAAAAAAAAAAAAAAGTACAGAAGTACTTAGTGCACCTTTTCGTTTTTTGATTTGGAGACTGACATTTTCACATGTGAAATTTTGATTTTGTTTTAAAGTTTTCTCCAGATCTATATGTTTGGCTAACATAAAACAAAAAGATGAATAATATTATAATATGTAATTATATTTATCCGAGTACATACATGAAGATTTATTAAATCAGGATACATCATGGTGATTTATTTTGGAATGAACTTTGAATCCAGTGAATACTTTGTGGGTTCTTAAGTATCTAATGAAATTAAATCTTCTTTTACATTATATCTACATTGGCAATTATGTATAAATGTTTGCTTATATGCTAACGAGGAAAATTAAAGTTTATTATTTAAGTTGTCTTGTATCAATAATTAAGAGTTATTACTAATTGTTTATTATTGAATAGATTTCAATCACATAAAGGAAGGTTTAATTTTTGCTTTTTCACATTATAAGTGATTGAGTTACTAAATGATAATTTTAGTAATTAAATAATAGCTCTAATAAAAGGGTTAGAGAATATTGTTGGTTAGTTTTATATTTATAGGGTTTATTAATTTGGTAGTCACCAAAGTGACCTAGGTTAGTAAACCTTATGAATATTAAACTACATTAAAGACTAGTCATTAAGGGTGACATAAAAGACAACAATACTCTCAATGGCAGTCATAGTTAGGAGATTGGGACTAGCCCAAAGGAGAGTCACTTTCAACTAACTATGAACTGGATAGGGTAAAGTAATTTGTGTCATTTAGTAGTGTAGAATTGGATACCCAAAGGTAACATAACTAACTAGTAGGTGACATAAATTATATTAGACCTATATAGGTGATAATATTTTGCACCTATAGAGTGGACACTAGATATGCAAAGGTTTTCACCCAAAGGTGGAACCGATGTGATATCAATAGTTCATCTGTTTAGAATTTATAATTCTATATTATGGATAGACTCAAGGCCTTAACGTGAGCATTGTCCTATTTTATTTCAGTGACTATTCCCACTTCATTGCACTCTCATGCATCTAGCATTCCGACTCTCAATGGGTCAAACTTTTCAGAATGGTATGAACAAGTCCAATTCACACTAGGTGTGTTAGATCTCGACATGGCACTTTTGGCTGAAAAACCTGAGGAAGTTACTGCTGATAGTACTGCAGAACAGGTTGATACTTTGAAAGCCTGGGAGAGATCAAACAGACTTAGTCTTATGTTTATGAGGATGACCATGGCTAATAACATCAAGACCTCCCTCCCTCAAACTAATAGCTCATTGGAACTGTTAACTGCTGTCAAAGAACGTTTTAAATCAGCAGATAAGTCACTCGCAGGCACACTTATGGCAGAGTTAACTACTGTCAAATATGATGGTAATAGAGGAGTTCAGGAACATATCCTCTATATGACTGACAAAGCTGCAAAACTTCGAGCACTAGGAATGCAAGTGGATGAATCCTTCTTGGTGCAGTTTATTCTCAACTCACTCCCTCCTCAGTTCGGCCCATTCAAAATTCACTATAACACTCACAAAGACAAGTGGAATTTGAATGAGCTGACTGGTATGTGCATTCAAGAGGAAGTGAGACTGAGGCAAGAAGGACCCCACTCTGTGCTTGTTGTAACTCAAGGAGCTAAAAAGAAAGGAAAGTTTGTGAAAGGAAAGAGATTTCCACCAAAGAAAGGAGATGGGCCTGGGGAAAGTAGCCAGGGCCGTGGAAAGTTCACTGTCAAATGTTACTTCTGTGGCAAGAAAGGACATGTGAAGAAAGACTGCAGCAAGCGTAGAGCTTGGTTCGAAAGGAGAGGTATAAATCTTTCTTTTGTATGTTATGAATCAAATCTTGCTGAAGTTCCTTCTAATACTTGGTGGATTGACTCTGGGGCCACGACTCACATAACAAATTCGATGCAGGGATTCCTTACCACCCGGAAGTCGAAGGACAGTGAAAGATTCGTCTATATGGGGAACCGTCTCAAAGCGGAAGTGGTAGCTGTTGGAACCTACCGCCTACTCTTAGAGACGGGTCATCAGATGGATCTTATGGACACTTTATATGTACCTTCAATTTCTAGGAATTTAGTTTCTTTGTCTAAGTTGGATGTTAGTGGATATTCAGCTTTATTTGGTTGTGCAAAACTCAGTTTGTTGTTTAACTCTGTTGTAGTTGGTTCTGGTATTTTATGTGATGGTTTATATAAAATTTCTTTGAATCATGAGTTTGCACAATCTTTAATAGCCTTGCATTCGAATGTTGGTTCAAAACGTGGCCTAATTAATGAAAAGTCTTCAATCTTGTGGCATAGGCGACTGGGGCATATCTCCAGGGATAGAATTGAGAGATTGGTGAAGACTGGGATTTTAGATAACCTAGACTTCACTGATTTTGAAGTGTGTGTGGATTGCATTAAGGGAAAGCAAACCAAACACACTAAGAAAGGTGCCATAAGAAGTACTGAGCTTCTTGAGATAATTCATACAGATATTTGTGGACCACTCTCCATTCCATGTTTTGCTGGAGAGCGGTACTTTATCACCTTTATAGATGATCTTTCTCGCTATGGTTATGTATATCTAATCCATGAAAAGTCTCAGGCCGTTGACATCCTTGAGGTGTTCATTACTGAGGTCGAGAGACAGTTAGATAGAAAGGTTAAAATAGTGAGGTCTGATAGAGGTGGTGAATTCTATGGTAGATATGATGAGACGGGCCAAAATCCTGGCCCATTTACCAAATTTCTTGAAAAGCACGGCATTTGTGCTCAATACACAATGCCAGGTACGCCACAGCAGAATGGAGTTGCTGAAAGGCGTAATCGTACTCTTTTGGATATGGTTAGGAGCATGATGAGTTTTTCAACTGTACCTGATTCATTGTGGGGTGAAGCATTAAAGACTGCAATGTATATCTTGAATAGGGTTCCTAGTAAGGCAGTCCCAACAACTCCTTTCGAGTTGTGGACTGGTAGGAAGCCTAGTTTGAGACATTTACATATTTGGGGTTGTCCAGCAGAAGCAAGGATCTTCAATCCACATGAGAAAAAGTTAGATTCAAGGACAATATCTGGATATTTCATTGGTTATCCAGATAAGTCTAAAGGGTACAAATTTTATTGTCCTAATCACAGTACGAGGATAGTAGAAACCGGTAATGCCAGATTCTTAGAGAATGGCGAAATTAGTGGGAGTGATGAATCAAGAAAAGTAAATCTCGAGGAAATAAGAGTGGATATCCCACCACCCTTTCCTCCTCGAGAAATTGTTGTTCCTCAGCCTATTCAACCAGTTGAGGCAAACGAACAACATAATGAAAATGATTTACCACTTCATGAGGATATAGCTATTGAAAATAATGTAGAACCACCACAACCGGAAATTCTGAGAAGATCTCAGAGGGAAAGGAGACTTGCCATTTCAGATGATTATGTGGTGTATCTACAGGAATCTGATTTTGATATTGGGATTAACAAGGATCCGGTTTCATTTTCACAAGCCATAGAAAGTGATAATTCTAGTAAATGGATCGATGCTATGAATGAAGAGTTGAAATCGATGGACCAGAATGGTGTCTGGGATCTCGTCGAATTGCCTAATAATTGTAAGAAAGTCGGCTGTAAATGGGTTTTCAAGACCAAGCGCGATGCTAAAGGCAATATCGAACGATATAAGGCCAGACTTGTGGCTAAAGGTTTCACTCAGAAAGAAGGGATTGATTATAGAGAGACCTTCTCTCCCGTATCTAAGAAGGACTCACTAAGAATTATCATGGCACTTGTAGCTCATTATGACTTAGAGTTACATCAAATGGATGTGAAAACCGCTTTTTTAAATGGAAATTTGGATGAGGATATCTACATGGAGCAACCTGAAGGGTTCACAAAGGAAGGGAAAGAACATTTGGCTTGCAAATTAAAGAAATCCATTTATGGTCTTAAACAAGCTTCCAGACAGTGGTACATAAGGTTTAATGATACCATTACTGCTTTTGGATTTAAGGAAAACACTGTTGATCAGTGTATATATCTAAAGGTCAGTGGGAGTAAGTTTATCTTTTTAGTTTTGTACGTGGATGACATTTTGCTAGCTAGTAGTGATCTTGGTTTGTTGCACCAAACCAAGGAGTATCTTGCCAAGAGCTTTAAGATGGTTGATATGGGTGAGGCATCCTATGTCATTGGCATAGAGATCTTTAGGGATCGATCTCGAGGATTGCTAGGACTGTCTCAGAAAGGCTATATCAATCGAGTTTTGGAAAGATTTAATATGCAGTGGTGTTCAGTCAGTGACGCACCAATCATAAAATGTGATAAATTAAATGAAAATCAGTGCCCTAGGAATGACTTAGAAAAGGAACAAATGAAGAAAGTTCCATATGCATCAGCTGTGGGGAGCTTAATGTATGTTCAGACTTGTACCAGACCAGATATTAGTTTTGCAGTTGGAATGCTAGGTAGATATCAAAGTAACCCAGGAATGGAACACTGGAAAGCAGCGAAGAAGGTTATGCGATATCTTCAAGGGACGAAGGATTATATGCTCACATATAGGAGATCAGATCAGTTAGAAGTGATCGGGTACTCAGACTCGGATTTTGCTGGTTGCTTAGATAGCAGAAAGTCTACATCAGGCTTTGTTTTTCTGCTAGCTGGTGGAGCAATCTCGTGGAAGAGTGTGAAGCAGTCCATTATTGCTTCATCCACGATGGAGGCCGAGTTTGTGGCATGCTTTGAGGCCACGAGTCATGCTTTATGGTTGCGGAATTTTATTTCAGGACTTGGTGTTGTTGACTCCATTGCCAGGCCGCTGAAACTTTATTGTGACAATACCGTAGCCGTTTTCTTCTCCAAGAATGGAAAGTATTCTAGTGGTTCCAAACACATGGAACTTAAGTACTTGGTTGTTAGAGAAAGAGTCCAGAAACAACAAGTGTCAATTGAGAATTTAAGTACCACTCTTATGGTTGCTGATCCATTGACTAAAGGATTACCTCCAAAGACATATAAGGAACATGTTATTAGGATGGGTCTTTTGAGTAATCCTTGATATGTATAATGATGGATATTTCAGTTGTTGTGTACTTGACGCTTTTGCGCAATTAATGATAGTTTGTTTCTGTTTGTTTCCTGTTTTCAATTATGTGTGCACATATTATGTTTGGTTATTTGATAAACAGGAAATGTCTTAACAAGACAAATTACAGGGGCATTTTGGCATAATAGACTTGGTTAGTAAAGGTTATTAATGGCGTGGTACATAGAAGGGAGTATGACATAGATGTTGTACAACCGCTATGACTCACATTAATAGTCTAAGCTAATCATAGTATTACAGTTTCTTATTAATTGGGCTTATTGGCTAATTTTCAGGAAATTTGTGATCACATGTTAAAGTCTTTTAGTAGAGTCCAACAGAGTCAAATATATATATATATATATATTTTTTTTTTTAAACAAACTTGCATATTTTATTAAAATCATACTTTGTATCATAATCGACTTAGTGGACCAAGTGGGAGAATGTTATTTCACGGGACTTTAGTCCCATATTAGTGGCCCACTAGTCTCCTATTTAGGTCGGACTCCACTATGTTTATTAGCCAATAGAAAATAAGCCTATTAATAAAATATAATATAAAAGATATAACTGCTTTGAAGGTAAAAATAAAACTAACGATGGAATAGTTTTTGAGATAGCAGTTATTTATTTGGGCTCTCTTCTCTCCTCTATAATATATACAAACCTCCCCTTTCAAATAAATTCATCAGTTACAGAAAGGGTTTGTAAAGATTGAGAGACAGAGAGAAGAAGGAGAAGTCATATGAAGGTTTGATCAATTAAGGGGTTTCCAATCACCGTCTCTATCAATCGTCAATGGCAAACAACGGTACGCATTAAATTATAGTATTTTGATAGTTCTTGAGATGTATTAGATTCAAGATCCATACATTTTTTCGCATGATAGTATGATTATTTATCAAATTATAGACTTACACTAGGGAAATGCGAAAATCACAGTTTTGAGAAGTCAAGATATTTGACTTCCCAAAATTGACATTCTAGAGATGCACTTCTCGTTAAGAAGTTCATTCCCAAACCTCATCAAACATATTTCAATTATGTAAATAGACTTCTTCTTTCAGAAGCCCTATCCCAAAGCTTTCCAAACACTAGTTGATGTTATTATTTTTGGTTTAAAATTAATGTGGTTAGAATAAGAAAGAAAACATTTATAAAATAAAATTAAAATTCAATTCAAAATGCAAATTATAGTATGTATTTACGAAATCCACAAAGGCTAAATTTGGAATACCAAAACAATTTTTGCTGACATCATTAAGTTGTGCTTAGATTTTGTTACTTGTCCTCAAATAATGGGGAAAGATGTTGCAAAGTTATAAGTAATAAATTTTTTTTTACATTAATTAAGTTTAAACGACGTTCTGTGTTTTTTTTTTTTTGGTCAAAACCAATCCATGACTATTGAAACTTAATCGGATCATGAATTAAGTTCCTATGTCTTAAAAGTTATGTAAAATTCACATAAAATTTTATATGAAATTTCACATAATTAATTTATTTTTTTTACAAAAGTTATGTGAATTTCATATAACTTTTATGACGTATGGTCTTTTCACTAAAATAAAAAACAGTTTAGACCTAATTCTAAAAGTCTATTTTAAAGGGTTTTTGAGTACCAAAATTCATTTTTTTTTTTCCTTTCAAATTAATGAAAATAGCTGTTATTACACTAAACTTCAAGAATTTACCCTTTCATTTTTTCATTTTTAGTTCTCTTTTCCTTCCATTTTATTGTACAAACTCAAGCAGAACACACAGTGTGACACACACTCAGCCCCCACGTGTGAAGCTATGGCTGTTCTACGTGCTTGTGAAGCTTTGGAAGAGGTGGGTTTCAAAGGGGATGTGCTTGAGTTGGATGCCTTGAATGTTGTTCACATGCTCAGGGCTGAGGGAGCATGTCTTCATCCGTGTGGTCACCTTATTGATGCAGCTAATGTGTTCATCTCTCGGTTGGGTTTCTCGACTGTCACCCATATTCGCCGAAATGGGAACAAGGTTGCCCACGAGCTTGCACGGTTTGCTAAAGTCCACCGCTCCCAGATGTTATTTTTTGATAATTTTCCCGATTGTATTCTGTCACTTATCTCTCATGAGACAGTGTCTTGAGGTTCTTCCCTCTGTTCACAATCAAAAAAAAAAAAATTCTCCCAAATATTCAATGAGTTTTATTTAGGGACAGTTAGAGATATATTCATTGTCAACTAAAAATTTAACATAAAATACCTTCAATATCTGCATTTAATCAAAAGTCTATGATCTTTGTCAAAAGGACAAAACTGACATACACCTAAATATTTCCCACATTTTCTCCACTCTCGCCCAATTTTCACGCACCATGCGTTTTCAGCCACTCATACGGTATGAGCACTATACCGTATTATATTCTAAATTCAAAAAATATTTTGCAACTTTAAATCCCTATAACTTTTGACATACAACTCCATTTTTCTCAATTTTTATACCGGAGAAATCGTGTCGACGAGAGCTACAAAACTAGTACCATTGTTGATATGTTTTGAGCAAAAAAAATAAAATCAAAATCTTACATACCTTGTGTAACTATGTGAAAATTGTTTTGTGAAATTTCATAAAAGTAAGTTTTGTGAAATTTCACAAAACTCAATTTTTTTCAAAATTTCTTCAAATTGGAAAAAAAAAAAAATTTGCTCAAAACATATCAACAGTGGTTCTACTTTTGTAGCTCTCGTCGACACGATTCCAACAGTATAAAATTTGTAAAAAAATGGAGTTGTAGATCAAAAGTTATGGAAGGTTAAAGTTGTAAAATATTTTTTAAAATGAGAAATACTATAGTACACCCACTCACACGGTGTGAGTGGCTGTGATGTTGGGCTGCTACTATACCACGTGCGCGTGGGCTTGTTATGCAAAATTGCTGACAGTGATGACAGGGAATTTGGAACAAATTGCCAAAAACACGGCCACTTTATACTTTTTGGCACTTTAGCTAAGGATTGAAGTCTAATTTTTCCTTTTATTTTGGGTTATCGATTTTCATTTAGGGTGCGTTTCATAAAACTGAAAAAAATTAAGTGTTGGATTTTATGTGTTGAAAATTTTAAGTGATTGAATTTATAATACTGAAAATAGTGCTTCAACTACTGAAATAGAATGCATTCAGTGATTAATTTCAGTAGAAAATTTTCACTTAAAATTTTCACTTAAAATTTTCAGTGATTTTTTGACTGCTTTTTCAATTAAGTGATACGTTATCAAACGCACTGAAAAAGAATAAGTGCTAAATCTTTTCATTTTCAGCACTTAATTGGATTATCAAACATACCCATACTCTTTTTAATTTCATTACGTTCTTTAAGAATTAGGGTTTTCATATCTACATAAATGTGTGCCCTGTGTCTGTCGTTTTGGTCACTAATCTTCAAATTAAAGTTAACTATTCGAACCCAAATTAAAATTGTCCATGGGAATCAAAACAGACCTTCTAAGGCATGATTTCTTTTTTCCTTTTTAACTTTTTGCAGTAAGTGTGCAGTTGGGTTTATTCCGGCTTTACTGAATTTTTTTAATTTTTTTTGATTAATTGAATAGTTTAGTTTCTTCAGATTTCACTTCTTTTTAATGTATGTAGAACATTCTTAGAAAAATTTTAAAGTGCAAAAGATATTGATGTTGTAAACTCAAGCCTTTCTCCCCAGATTTTCTGGTTCAATGGCCATTTTTCTAAACTGGCGCATTTTATTCTAAACTGATCTAGGGGTTCACTGGGTGTGCTGGGTATGATGAAACTATGATTTATAAGATTTAGTTTGTAGGTGTAGGTAATAGTTGACGACTCATACACTTTGACCAATACACATCACCAACGACTCCACGTATAATAACATCACTACTGGTTATAGACTCCACATGGGCTCCAACAATAACCACAGTTAGCCCACTTCAGAATGCCCACGAACAGGGCTCACCCTCAGATTTCACTGTGAAATTCCATAACTGAAAAGGCCTCACTTCAAATGAGCCCATTTGCCGAAGCTCATCACTCCGAAGCCTACGAAGCCCATGAGTCAACTACGAAGCATCGCCGAAGCTTCACCTCAAACAGGCCCACCCACAGAGCCCACTGTGAAACTCCATAACTGAGAAACTCGCCCCGAGGCCCACCTTAAGTAGCCCATTCTGACTTCGGATGAGCCCACTTCCGAAGCCTATGAGTCCACACCGAAGCCTCACCACTCCGAAACCTTACCTCAAAGGGGCCCACTCCGTGGAGTCTATTATGAAACTCCATGATTGTTAAGCCCAACTCTAATAACCCACAAAGTAAGCACACTTCAAATATACTCACACTCATATCTCGAACACCCACTCTTGGTCCGGAAGCAGTACCTAAGGGTGGACAAGTCCGCTGGGATTTGGAAAACTCATGGTTAGGTGGCTAGAGCCGAAGGCATCTCCCTAGCCTGCGCCTCACGGGCAAGGTTAGGGTTGGTCCTAAAGAGAGAGAGAGAGAGACACGTGACTTTCACGTGCCTTACCCCAACCAACCTCACAACCAATGGGCGAAGCCTATCATTGCAAAACTGGCCCAAACCTTTTAACCATCAGTGCTTAGTCATTTCAAGAGCGCTTAATGGACTGCACCAATAGAAGAGAACCTCGGTTCTCTCCATTTCTTAACCCTCTGCACGCCTCAACACTCGCCATCGCTTAATCCTCTACACCAATGGCATAAGCCTCGGTATCTTCACTGGCTTAAACCTCTGCACCAATAGCATATCTTTCTCCCTTGACTAACCCCACAACCTATGTCTTCCATCTAGGGACAATAACTTCTCTATTTGACTCGTTTCTCCGGAAACCCATGACAAATCAACATCTCATTCAATACCTCCACCTACCTTAAACATGAGCATTTAAGTCTCCCACCTACCTTAAACACACAGCCCACTAAGAGGACGCCAAGTCAACTTCGTCCCATCACGTCAAAGCTTTACAGCCTCCCCACGACCTTCTGTAGAAATGAGTAGCCTCATTTACTACACAACCCGGAACCCAACATAGCTTAATCCGACACGAGGGCAAAGGGTTAACTGTGATTCCTAATCTAGCTCACCCATTTACAAAACATTCCCATTGTCTCAAGCACAATCAGACCCTTCGTCTTCACTAATACCCTATATTTCACCAAAGACCCTTCGCCTCATAACACCACTCGTCTCAACAAGACCCTTCAGCCTTATTATATCTTCGTCTCACTCTACCCTTCACCACACTCCAACACTTATTCACCACCCTTCACCTTACTCAAACACACATAACTCATGGACACTCACTGCTTTCTCTCTCTCTCTCATTTGGGCTACTTCAGTTCTCATCCGACCCGAAGTCTCTCTGAATCCCATATATTTTCACATATTTATTATTCTACAATTTTTGCATTATTTATCATATTTCATCTATTGTTCCACCTATACTAACCTGCTTGCGTGTTATACCCATCCATATATCTCATATACATCACAAAAGAACCTACCACATTTTGGCGACCATAGTGGGAGGTATACTCACAAGCATGGTTAGCAAACACAAAGAATAATTTTCTGGTGTTGCTATAGTCAACATCATCTTTTGTTAGCCAAAGGGGTCCACATCCACTGGTACCGCCCCCTCCATCTCCTCAGGATATGTTATACATATTTAAAAAAAAAAAATCATTTGGTTAGTTTATTTGCATTTACTCCACTGCTACTTTTTGTCACACCCTATTATTTCTTAGCCATCTATCTATATTGTCCACACCTAGTCACTCCCTTCACCTCTCAAAAGCCCGATCTACCGATGAAAGAGTTATGACAAGGCAAAATTTGATTAAAAGAATAACAAAAAGTCCACATGCTTACTTGGCCTTACTACACCCAATAAACTTCCATGGCACATGTCAATCCGTACACATGCCCATGGACATTCTATTGGTTTGGTTTCTCATCCTTCCCAAAAAAGAAATTACTTATGTTAGAACATATTTGGTTTGTATCATCTACTAGTGTTTGGTAGAATACCACATCATCAAGCCAAGCATTAAATGCTTCCTATTTGCTGCCCCATGCAAGTTGCAAACCCATCACCAAACAAACATAAAGAAAACACCCAAAGCCCTTATACATTTACACAGCTTCGGCACTTTTTTTTTTCTCTTCATGGTCCCACACACAAAAAAAAAACAAAAAATAAATCATTAACCTCCCCCCTCCGCCTCAACACCTTCGGGCCCTACCCCCGAAACCTACTACCCTCCAATTCTATCGAAAGCCTCACCCGAAGCTCGAACCTTGGACTCACCAACCCCTTTCGTCTCTCTCTCTATCTCTCGGCTCCCTCACCCGAAGCCCCAACCTTGGGCCCACATACCCCCTTTGTCTCTCTCTCTCTCTCTCTCTCTCTCTCTCTCTCTCTCTCTCTCTCACCTCCCACCCCCTCTAACCCTCTTACACACACATACATACATATTTTAGGCCCCTACTCAACTTATGTTTTAGTCCCTCAAAGGGGTACAAGGCCTAATTTAGTACCATCAATTATATTTATATTGATATATAAGTATATACAATTCCAGCGGAAAGGCTCCTTGTATTTTGAAAATTACACTTTTAGTGTGATAATTTTATGCATTTTAGAAATAGGCCCTCTCTAGAATTTTGCAAACAATACTATACAATATTCACGTGTCACCAATTAGTCTCATATTATAAGAATATCCCTAAAAAAAAAAAGAAAAAAGAAAAATCGCCAATTATGTATGAACAGACTCCAAAAAAAATGGTCTCGGGCCGCTGCTCCCGAACCCCCGTATAGCTTAAGCCCCCTAATCAAAATTACTGACTCTGCCATACATGTAGCTACCCCATTTGGAGGTCCATCTCACTCTACTTTTATCTCCTTACATATATATATTAATATATTAATATATAGCATGTATGCACACACAAAAAAAGAATTTGAAAACTTCTTCCCCCAACATGACCCTTCAGGTCATTACCCCCCCTCCCCTCCCTCCCAAATACCTTCAGCCATATGGCCCCACAAAAAAAAAAAAACCTAACCCCCCTCATATGACCTTCGGGTCACACCTACCGCCCTATGAGTCCATGACCTTCGCCCCACCGCCCATGGCCCACAAAATTAAAAAAAAAAAAAAAACCAACACTACACTCCCCCTCCCCCCCAGGGTCTTTACCTACCCCATTCCTATGACCTTCGGACCACAACAAAAAAAATGTCCATTTTCGAAGGTCCATACCCCAAAAATAAAAAATAAAAAATATGTCACATTCGCTCCCTTACTGCTGCTCAACTCTGCCCCCTCATTTGCGGGTACTCACTTTCACCCCTCTCGCTTGCGGCTACTAACCATGGCCCAAAAAAAATTATAACCTTCGCCCCCTTACTACTGCTCAACTCCGCCCCCTCATTTGCGGGTACTCACTTTCACCCCCCTCGCTTGCGGCTACTAACCATGGCCCAAAAGAAAATGTCACCTTCGCCCCCTTACTACTACTCAACTCCGCCCCCTCATTTGCCGGTACTTACTTTCACCCCCCTCGCTTGCAGCTACTAACCATGGCCCAAAAAAAAATGTCACCTTCACCCCCTAACTGCTGCTCAACTCCGCACCCTCATTTGCGGGTACTCACTTTCACCCTCCTAGCTTGTGGCTACTAACCATGGCCAACAAAAAAAATGTCACCTTCGCCTCCTTACTGCTGCTCAACTCCGCCCCCTCATTTGCGGGTACGCACTTTCACCCACCCCCCTCGCTTGCGACTACTAATCATGGTCCAAAAAAAAGATATCACCTTCACCCTCTCACATGGTGCTATTCATCTTTGCCGCCCTCACTTGCGGCTACTCGCCTTCGCGTTAAAAAAAAGAAACGAAAGGAAAAAAGAAGGGATTTAACCATCGCCTTTCGCTTGTGCTTCAAATAGTTCTTGAAGTCCTTCCAAGCAGGGGGTAGCTTCTCAATTATAGCAGCAACTTGAAAAGTTTCACTCAAGGTCATCCCTTCAGCATGGATTTCATGCAAGATTACTTGCAGCTCTTGAACTTGACTGATCACAGTCTTCGAGTCCACCATCTTATAGTCGAGGAATCTCCCCACTACAAATTTCTTTGACCCGGCATCCTCAGTTTTGTACTTTCTGTCTAAGGACCCCCACAGTTCCTTAGCAGTGGTCTTCACACTATACACATTATAGAGTGTGTCGTGTAGGCCATTCAACACGTAATTTCGGCACAGAAAGTCCGAGTGCTTCCAAGCATCAATTGCTAGCACAACCTCTCGGTCTTGTTCATTTTCATTAGGCACAGGAGCCTCTTCCTTCAAGAACCTCGCAAGGTTCAAGGTGGTAAGGTAGAACAGCATCTTTTGCTGCCACCTTTTGAAATCCACACCATTAAACTTCTCGAGTTTCTCCCCGTGGTTCACAGGAACCGTTTGGATTGAGGGAACCTTTACAGGTATGGAGCCAATCACCACAGTGTTGGAGCCTGTAGCACCATCATTTGCAATAGGTGAGTTTGCAGCAGTGTTCACATTCTGACTTTCCATTTCTGAAAATATTATCAAAGAAGAAAATAAATTAAATCTAATATTTTCTTTTTAATTTAACAGCAGCAGAATTTCGTTTTCAAAATATTATTAAGAAAACGAAAGAATTTTAAGAATCTGCTCGCATAGTCTCAAGCAAAACACGATTCTGCACACTTTTCGTCTAATGCAATTTTCTTTGATTATGCACCGTTTGGCCAGAAAATGAGGATCACAGTAGCAGTTTTTGTAAAACTGTTTTTCAAAATAGTTGCTGTTTTCCCAAAACCGAATCTGTTTTTGTTTTGTAAAATATATATAATCTGTTTTAAGATTGTTGGAAATATTTCATCTTCAAAACTGTTGAAAATATTTCATTGAAATAACTGGAAACAGAAACAGATTCTGATTATAAGTAATGAAAACAAGAAAATTACACTTGAACAGAAACAGGAAAAATAAACAAGAAAATTATCAAACCGAGGCCTGTGATTTTTATTCACAGTTTCCTTAAAACAGATTCGCCGCCTCACCGGATGTGCTTGAGGAACTCGTCGGCGTCTGTCTCCCAGGATACAGCGGCTTCTAGCAGTAGTACTTGCACAATATACAACTGCTCCGGCGAACTTTTTATGCTTTGTGCTCTCTCAGAAAACTCAGGACAGAATATGACAGTAGGAGAAGAGAAGAGAAGACTCTGTATTTCGTATCTCTAGATTGAGGGGAAGCTGAGATATATATAGGATAGTCATATGCCTTTCCATTTTCTGTAACTACAACCTGTTCATCTTGCAACAGTTTAGAAATCCCAAAGGTTTCTGCAATGCCAAACATGTGCAGAAATTCCAAGGGTCTCTCATTACAGATTGGGAAAAAAAATAAACTTGAGGGGTCTAAAAAGAAATATTCTGTGCACCCGCACCCACGACCCGACACGGTCGGACGGCGGCGGCGGCGGCAGCGCGCGCGCGCGTGTGTGGAGTAAAACCAAAGGGCCTTAGGTCCTCCCCCTTCCACAAAACTGGGTACCCCTTGGGACCCAAACCCAAAACATGAAGTAGCCTTATAAATACACTAAAGGCTACTTCTAGTTTTCCTATGTGGGACAAGGCAAGTTGTGAACCTCTTTCATTTCAACAACTCCTTGTATGGGGCAACCTTTAACCATTAATTTCTCATTCACCCATCAATAGTTTTGGACATGTGAATATCCAAACTTCATCTCCTCATGGAGGAGAACACAAATCCATAAGGACCCCACTTAAACTCTAAGTGGGTCCCACTTTTATTAGCCCTTAAACATGGCCAAAACACATATTTATCCAACATTTTGTAGGACACTAACTCCAATTGAAGATGCCGAACATCAATTTTCTACTAGTTAATCCAATTGATGATGCCAAATATCCATTATCTACTAGTTAATCTGTCCAGCAAAGACAATTCAGCTAGTGTTAAAGTGGGCGGGACTGTGAAATTGTGTTGTTGCTCTGAGATTAAAGAAGTTTGATAGAAAGATGTCTAAAGAAACGAGCCGTTGAACTTTGAGAAAAGAATTTCGCAAAAATGTTTTTTTTAAAAAAACAAAGAATTAAATTCAATTGAAAAGGACACAATGGGTGTACAGATATCGAATAACCTTTGAATTTTCACTCGTTCATAAATTCGGTTTCGCATTTCTGAAGGAAATGTTGGAAGATAAGGGAATGGTAGAATCTTCAAGTTATTAGTGATACAACTATAAGGAAATACCATACTCTTGAAATGTTTTTATTTTAAATTATCGCGGTCTGAGGCCTTCAAATGAGTTCTTCATTTGCCAATATTTCTACTTACACTTGTTTCTATCTCTCAAGTCTCAATCATTTCCCTACTTTAATTTCATCTCCCTCACTTTTTTCTATTTCGCAGGATTCTTCACCTGTTTAAATAATGAACCAATGATAAGTGACAAACTAATCAAACCGATGTCGAATTAATTAGAATCAATAATGGGTCAAATATGCTTAGGTACCCTTTATTTTTCTCAAAGTTTCAATTTAGGTCATCTATTATAAATTGCATTACTTGAAGTCCTTGATTTTGATTTTTTTTGGTTAACATGAGGGCAATCGATCTTTATTGGGGACAATTATGTAAGGCCTCTAATCATCAAATCGGTGTCCTCAATTGAAATCGATTTAAAAATCGAGAGCCTTAAGTGATGCAATTGACAATTGATGGTCGAAACTAAAAGTTTTCAATAAAATAGAAAAGAAAAGAAAATAGAGGATAATGAAGTTATTTGAGCTTATAAATGGTGCACTTGAAAGATTTTAAAGTTCGTTAGTTATCTTTGAGTGCAAAGGAATTCATTATATGGTGGTTATGAGTTTTGTACTTCGAAGATGATGTACATCTACCAATAGATGAACCACATGGATCAATTGAAGCAAGCTTGAGCCGCATCCGGTCAAAGATGTGTAAAAGCATCTAGACAAGTGGTTTCCTGTTAAATAATGCCAAGTGCATCCTCTGCTCCTTTATCCTCAAAATAATATATAAGGGTTGAGTTCTTATACTGCATATCAGTGGATGCAATGTGTATGTAAACTATATATCTATAAATTATCAAATAATTGCTGGTTCTATTTGTATGTCCATCATCACATATTGTGAATAAGGTTTTACTGGTGACGATCATCTTGCTCACGTCTAGACATGTAGCTAATACATTTCATGTAATTACAGAATCACTAGGCGTTATGTAATGCCAATTAAGGTTCTTTAGTATTTATTTATATACGGATAGCCGTTATGAAGTGTCAATAATACTTAATTTAGCTTTTCGCCCCATTTTTGGTTTTGGATATTGCTATTGCCAGAGCCATTCAGCTGCTTTGACAACTATCTCCAGAGCTGTGGAAATAGGATTTCTATTTGCTCTTGATCTTGGGGTGGGGAGGGGTATTAACATTATTAACCTTGGATGGGATGTGCTCTGTACATGGTTTTTGGATAAATTAATTAGTTATTTAGTTTTAGTATGGGTATAAAAGAATTCCAGTCTATTTGATTGTGTAATTTATGTTTTTGCTCCGTTTGTTTCGATGTACAATAACAAAAATGATTTACGTATCTATTCGGCACAAGTCATTTATAATCTCGACCGACTAGCCGTAAAGAAAAATACAGGGTGATCAAAGCTCCTTTGAGTCTATGAACTAAAATGCTGATGATTTGGCTTGATATAAGTGATTTTACTATGCTGATGATTGTGGCTCGATGTCGGTGATTTTACTCGATGCCGATGATAATTATGAACGTGTTTGACAATCTGTTCCATTTTTCTGAAAATGCATGTGTTTTATAATCGTTTCTTTTTCTTTCTTTGTACTATAATAAAATTGGGCTATAAATGAAGAAAAAAATGGATTTTCGATTTTCAAAACTGGAATGCTACCATACGGACCCTAAAAGAAATTAAAAAAAAAATTAGTTTCCTCTTCAGAATTTAGAATTTGAAAACCGAAATGTTAACATACAGGCCCTAGTTTTCCATATCTACTCTATAGTGTTTTGTATTGATTTTAGGCCATTAGAAGCACAAACCTTACTATGTTTTCTTTGATACGTTTTGGTTTAGCTTTTAGATTCATGTAATTTAGATGAGAAAATAATGTAAAAATATAAGTATTAGAAGCATTTTTGGAGAATGCAAGTGTTTCAAACAAATAAAGACAACGACATTTGATGCCTGTTACGCCTTCACGGATACTCTTGATCAATGTTTTGAAAATCGGACCGGTTATTGAACTGGAAAAATGACCGGATCACGAGTCACTGGTTCAACCGTTGGGTCAACCGGAATTGAACCGTGATGTCATAATTATGTAATAAATAATAATAAAATACAAAATATATAAAAAAATAATTAATAAATAAAATTAAAAAATCAAAAATTTCTGTGTCTCTGGTGCAATTGTCGGTTTTACCGATTCAACCACCAGTTCAATCGCCGGGTTTTCCGGTTTTTACAAAATAGACCGGTGTTTTTTGCATTTTTTGATTTTCCGGTTCAAATCGGACCGTTTCTTGAACCGGTCAACGGTTCAATTGGTTTAACCGGCCAATCCGGTCCGATTTTTAAAACAATACTCTTGATATCATTTTCACTTACCGTTATTTAACTTGTTATCACGCCTTCATGGATACTCTTGATATCATTTTCACTTACCGTTATTTAACTTGTTATCATGATTTAAAACTATGGTATTTCTAAGTGCACTCCACATTTTTCTCTCCACATTTATTTGTACAATAGTGTATGTTGTATGCATTGCTCTTCAGTACATAATATGGGTGCAGTGAGAAAATATAGGTGAATTTAGAATTCCATAAATTTAGTTCATGAAAAAATAATAATTAAGATATGCATCTTTTCATTTTGGACGAACTACAGTGACCACTTTTTGAGGATTGGGGTAATAATAGCAACTCCTATTAGTTTTTAGGTGTTAGACGTAACTTCTCGCAGAAAAGTCCATTTCTGGAATGGACTTTTTCAGTTGGACTTTTCAAAATAAACATTTTTTAAAGAAGTGTTTGTTTGGTGAATGTGTGTTTTTTTAAATAAAAAGTCCATCTATATATGTAAATAGGTACGTTTGGTAACAAAATCTTAAAAATACAAACTTATGTATACTTACCAATATTACCCCTAAGCATGCATTTAAAATAGAGTAAAGATTGACGCATTGAAATGGTGCACCGAGATGTACGCGCACCGAAATGATCGGTGCCGTACATCTCGGTGCAAAATTTCGGTGCCTCTAGCAGTGTTGTTTAAAATATCATATTAATTATAGGATAAGGGATTAAAAAAAAAAGCAATTGTAAGGAGAGACTTCCAAACTTCTAGGGAAATGCGAAAATCACAGTTTTGAGAAGTCAAGATATTTGACTTCCCAAAATTGACATTCTAGAGATGCACTTCTCGTTAAGAAGTTCATTCCCAAACCTCATCAAACATATTTCAATTATGTAAATAGACTTCTTCTTTCAGAAGCCCTATCCCAAAGCTTTCCAAACACTAGTTGATGTTATTATTTTTGGTTTAAAATTAATGTGGTTAGAATAAGAAAGAAAACATTTATAAAATAAAATTAAAATTCAATTCAAAATGCAAATTATAGTATGTATTTACGAAATCCACAAAGGCTAAATTTGGAATACCAAAACAATTTTTGCTGACATCATTAAGTTGTGCTTAGATTTTGTTACTTGTCCTCAAATAATGGGGAAAGATGTTGCAAAGTTATAAGTAATAAATTTTTTTTTACATTAATTAAGTTTAAACGACGTTCTGTGTTTTTTTTTTTTTGGTCAAAACCAATCCATGACTATTGAAACTTAATCGGATCATGAATTAAGTTCCTATGTCTTAAAAGTTATGTAAAATTCACATAAAATTTTATATGAAATTTCACATAATTAATTTATTTTTTTTACAAAAGTTATGTGAATTTCATATAACTTTTATGACGTATGGTCTTTTCACTAAAATAAAAAACAGTTTAGACCTAATTCTAAAAGTCTATTTTAAAGGGTTTTTGAGTACCAAAATTCATTTTTTTTTTTCCTTTCAAATTAATGAAAATAGCTGTTATTACACTAAACTTCAAGAATTTACCCTTTCATTTTTTCATTTTTAGTTCTCTTTTCCTTCCATTTTATTGTACAAACTCAAGCAGAACACACAGTGTGACACACACTCAGCCCCCACGTGTGAAGCTATGGCTGTTCTACGTGCTTGTGAAGCTTTGGAAGAGGTGGGTTTCAAAGGGGATGTGCTTGAGTTGGATGCCTTGAATGTTGTTCACATGCTCAGGGCTGAGGGAGCATGTCTTCATCCGTGTGGTCACCTTATTGATGCAGCTAATGTGTTCATCTCTCGGTTGGGTTTCTCGACTGTCACCCATATTCGCCGAAATGGGAACAAGGTTGCCCACGAGCTTGCACGGTTTGCTAAAGTCCACCGCTCCCAGATGTTATTTTTTGATAATTTTCCCGATTGTATTCTGTCACTTATCTCTCATGAGACAGTGTCTTGAGGTTCTTCCCTCTGTTCACAATCAAAAAAAAAAAAATTCTCCCAAATATTCAATGAGTTTTATTTAGGGACAGTTAGAGATATATTCATTGTCAACTAAAAATTTAACATAAAATACCTTCAATATCTGCATTTAATCAAAAGTCTATGATCTTTGTCAAAAGGACAAAACTGACATACACCTAAATATTTCCCACATTTTCTCCACTCTCGCCCAATTTTCACGCACCATGCGTTTTCAGCCACTCATACGGTATGAGCACTATACCGTATTATATTCTAAATTCAAAAAATATTTTGCAACTTTAAATCCCTATAACTTTTGACATACAACTCCATTTTTCTCAATTTTTATACCGGAGAAATCGTGTCGACGAGAGCTACAAAACTAGTACCATTGTTGATATGTTTTGAGCAAAAAAAATAAAATCAAAATCTTACATACCTTGTGTAACTATGTGAAAATTGTTTTGTGAAATTTCATAAAAGTAAGTTTTGTGAAATTTCACAAAACTCTATTTTTTTCAAAATTTCTTCAAATTGGAAAAAAAAAAAATTTGCTCAAAACATATCAACAGTGGTTCTACTTTTGTAGCTCTCGTCGACACGATTCCAACAGTATAAAATTTGTAAAAAAATGGAGTTGTAGATCAAAAGTTATGGAAGGTTAAAGTTGTAAAATATTTTTTAAAATGAGAAATACTATAGTACACCCACTCACACGGTGTGAGTGGCTGTGATGTTGGGCTGCTACTATACCACGTGCGCGTGGGCTTGTTATGCAAAATTGCTGACAGTGATGACAGGGAATTTGGAACAAATTGCCAAAAACACGGCCACTTTATACTTTTTGGCACTTTAGCTAAGGATTGAAGTCTAATTTTCCTTTTATTTTGGGTTATCGATTTTCATTTAGGGTGCGTTTCATAAAACTGAAAAAAATTAAGTGTTGGATTTTATGTGTTGAAAATTTTAAGTGATTGAATTTATAATACTGAAAATAGTGCTTCAACTACTGAAATAGAATGCATTCAGTGATTAATTTCAGTAGAAAATTTTCACTTAAAATTTTCACTTAAAATTTTCAGTGATTTTTTGACTGCTTTTTCAATTAAGTGATACGTTATCAAACGCACTGAAAAAGAATAAGTGCTAAATCTTTTCATTTTCAGCACTTAATTGGATTATCAAACATACCCATACTCTTTTTAATTTCATTACGTTCTTTAAGAATTAGGGTTTTCATATCTACATAAATGTGTGCCCTGTGTCTGTCGTTTTGGTCACTAATCTTCAAATTAAAGTTAACTATTCGAACCCAAATTAAAATTGTCCATGGGAATCAAAACAGACCTTCTAAGGCATGATTTCTTTTTTCCTTTTTAACTTTTTGCAGTAAGTGTGCAGTTGGGTTTATTCCGGCTTTACTGAATTTTTTTAATTTTTTTTGATTAATTGAATAGTTTAGTTTCTTCAGATTTCACTTCTTTTTAATGTATGTAGAACATTCTTAGAAAAATTTTAAAGTGCAAAAGATATTGATGTTGTAAACTCAAGCCTTTCTCCCCAGATTTTCTGGTTCAATGGCCATTTTTCTAAACTGGCGCATTTTATTCTAAACTGATCTAGGGGTTCACTGGGTGTGCTGGGTATGATGAAACTATGATTTATAAGATTTAGTTTGTAGGTGTAGGTAATAGTTGACGACTCATACACTTTGACCAATACACATCACCAACGACTCCACGTATAATAACATCACTACTGGTTATAGACTCCACATGGGCTCCAACAATAACCACAGTTAGCCCACTTCAGAATGCCCACGAACAGGGCTCACCCTCAGATTTCACTGTGAAATTCCATAACTGAAAAGGCCTCACTTCAAATGAGCCCATTTGCCGAAGCTCATCACTCCGAAGCCTACGAAGCCCATGAGTCAACTACGAAGCATCGCCGAAGCTTCACCTCAAACAGGCCCACCCACAGAGCCCACTGTGAAACTCCATAACTGAGAAACTCGCCCCGAGGCCCACCTTAAGTAGCCCATTCTGACTTCGGATGAGCCCACTTCCGAAGCCTATGAGTCCACACCGAAGCCTCACCACTCCGAAACCTTACCTCAAAGGGGCCCACTCCGTGGAGTCTATTATGAAACTCCATGATTGTTAAGCCCAACTCTAATAACCCACAAAGTAAGCACACTTCAAATATACTCACACTCATATCTCGAACACCCACTCTTGGTCCGGAAGCAGTACCTAAGGGTGGACAAGTCCGCTGGGATTTGGAAAACTCATGGTTAGGTGGCTAGAGCCGAAGGCATCTCCCTAGCCTGCGCCTCACGGGCAAGGTTAGGGTTGGTCCTAAAGAGAGAGAGAGAGAGACACGTGACTTTCACGTGCCTTACCCCAACCAACCTCACAACCAATGGGCGAAGCCTATCATTGCAAAACTGGCCCAAACCTTTTAACCATCAGTGCTTAGTCATTTCAAGAGCGCTTAATGGACTGCACCAATAGAAGAGAACCTCGGTTCTCTCCATTTCTTAACCCTCTGCACGCCTCAACACTCGCCATCGCTTAATCCTCTACACCAATGGCATAAGCCTCGGTATCTTCACTGGCTTAAACCTCTGCACCAATAGCATATCTTTCTCCCTTGACTAACCCCACAACCTATGTCTTCCATCTAGGGACAATAACTTCTCTATTTGACTCGTTTCTCCGAAAACCCATGACAAATCAACATCTCATTCAATACCTCCACCTACCTTAAACATGAGCATTTAAGTCTCCCACCTACCTTAAACACACAGCCCACTAAGAGGACGCCAAGTCAACTTCGTCCCATCACGTCAAAGCTTTACAGCCTCCCCACGACCTTCTGTAGAAATGAGTAGCCTCATTTACTACACAACCCGGAACCCAACATAGCTTAATCCGACACGAGGGCAAAGGGTTAACTGTGATTCCTAATCTAGCTCACCCATTTACAAAACATTCCCATTGTCTCAAGCACAATCAGACCCTTCGTCTTCACTAATACCCTATATTTCACCAAAGACCCTTCGCCTCATAACACCACTCGTCTCAACAAGACCCTTCAGCCTTATTATATCTTCGTCTCACTCTACCCTTCACCACACTCCAACACTTATTCACCACCCTTCACCTTACTCAAACACACATAACTCATGGACACTCACTGCTTTCTCTCTCTCTCATTTGGGCTACTTCAGTTCTCATCCGACCCGAAGTCTCTCTGAATCCCATATATTTTCACATATTTATTATTCTACAATTTTTGCATTATTTATCATATTTCATCTATTGTTCCACCTATACTAACCTGCTTGCGTGTTATACCCATCCATATATCTCATATACATCACAAAAGAACCTACCACATTTTGGCGACCATAGTGGGAGGTATACTCACAAGCATGGTTAGCAAACACAAAGAATAATTTTCTAGTGTTGCTATAGTCAACATCATCTTTTGTTAGCCAAAGGGGTCCACATCCACTGGTACCGCCCCCTCCATCTCCTCAGGATATGTTATACATATTTAAAAAAAAAAAATCATTTGGTTAGTTTATTTGCATTTACTCCACTGCTACTTTTTGTCACACCCTATTATTTCTTAGCCATCTATCTATATTGTCCACACCTAGTCACTCCCTTCACCTCTCAAAAGCCCGATCTACCGATGAAAGAGTTATGACAAGGCAAAATTTGATTAAAAGAATAACAAAAAGTCCACATGCTTACTTGGCCTTACTACACCCAATAAACTTCCATGGCACATGTCAATCCGTACACATGCCCATGGACATTCTATTGGTTTGGTTTCTCATCCTTCCCAAAAAAGAAATTACTTATGTTAGAACATATTTGGTTTGTATCATCTACTAGTGTTTGGTAGAATACCACATCATCAAGCCAAGCATTAAATGCTTCCTATTTGCTGCCCCATGCAAGTTGCAAACCCATCACCAAACAAACATAAAGAAAACACCCAAAGCCCTTATACATTTACACAGCTTCGGCACTTTTTTTTTCTCTTCATGGTCCCACACACAAAAAAAAAACAAAAAATAAATCATTAACCTCCCCCCTCCGCCTCAACACCTTCGGGCCCTACCCCCGAAACCTACTACCCTCCAATTCTATCGAAAGCCTCACCCGAAGCTCGAACCTTGGACCCACCAACCCCTTTCGTCTCTCTCTCTATCTCTCGGCTCCCTCACCCGAAGCCCCAACCTTGGGCCCACATACCCCCTTTGTCTCTCTCTCTCTCTCTCTCTCTCTCTCTCTCTCTCTCTCTCTCTCTCACCTCCCACCCCCTCTAACCCTCTTACACACACATACATACATATTTTAGGCCCCTACTCAACTTATGTTTTAGTCCCTCAAAGGGGTACAAGGCCTAATTTAGTACCATCAATTATATTTATATTGATATATAAGTATATACAATTCCAGCGGAAAGGCTCCTTGTATTTTGAAAATTACACTTTTAGTGTGATAATTTTATGCATTTTAGAAATAGGCCCTCTCTAGAATTTTGCAAACAATACTATACAATATTCACGTGTCACCAATTAGTCTCATATTATAAGAATATCCCTAAAAAAAAAAAGAAAAAAGAAAAATCGCCAATTATGTATGAACAGACTCCAAAAAAAATGGTCTCGGGCCGCTGCTCCCGAACCCCCGTATAGCTTAAGCCCCCTAATCAAAATTACTGACTCTGCCATACATGTAGCTACCCCATTTGGAGGTCCATCTCACTCTACTTTTATCTCCTTACATATATATATTAATATATTAATATATAGCATGTATGCACACACAAAAAAAGAATTTGAAAACTTCTTCCCCCAACATGACCCTTCAGGTCATTACCCCCCCTCCCCTCCCTCCCAAATACCTTCAGCCATATGGCCCCACAAAAAAAAAAAACCTAACCCCCCTCATATGACCTTCGGGTCACACCTACCGCCCTATGAGTCCATGACCTTCGCCCCCACCGCCCATGGCCCACAAAATTAAAAAAAAAAAAAAAAAAAACCAACACTACACTCCCCCTCCCCCCCAGGGTCTTTACCTACCCCATTCCTATGACCTTCGGACCACAACAAAAAAAATGTCCATTTCCGAAGGTCCATACCCCAAAAATAAAAAATAAAAAATATGTCACATTCGCTCCCTTACTGCTGCTCAACTCTGCCCCCTCATTTGCGGGTACTCACTTTCACCCCTCTCGCTTGCGGCTACTAACCATGGCCCAAAAAAAATTATAACCTTCGCCCCCTTACTACTGCTCAACTCCGCCCCCTCATTTGCGGGTACTCACTTTCACCCCCCTCGCTTGCGGCTACTAACCATGGCCCAAAAGAAAATGTCACCTTCGCCCCCTTACTACTACTCAACTCCGCCCCCTCATTTGCCGGTACTTACTTTCACCCCCCTCGCTTGCAGCTACTAACCATGGCCCAAAAAAAAATGTCACCTTCACCCCCTAACTGCTGCTCAACTCCGCACCCTCATTTGCGGGTACTCACTTTCACCCTCCTAGCTTGTGGCTACTAACCATGGCCAACAAAAAAATGTCACCTTCGCCTCCTTACTGCTGCTCAACTCCGCCCCCTCATTTGCGGGTACGCACTTTCACCCACCCCCCTCGCTTGCGACTACTAATCATGGTCCAAAAAAAAGATATCACCTTCACCCTCCCACATGGTGCTATTCATCTTTGCCGCCCTCACTTGCGGCTACTCGCCTTCGCGTTAAAAAAAAGAAACGAAAGGAAAAAAGAAGGGATTTCACCATCGCCTTTCGCTTGTGCTTCAAATAGTTCTTGAAGTCCTTCCAAGCAGGGGGTAGCTTCTCAATTATAGCAGCAACTTGAAAAGTTTCACTCAAGGTCATCCCTTCAGCATGGATTTCATGCAAGATTACTTGCAGCTCTTGAACTTGACTGATCACAGTCTTCGAGTCCACCATCTTATAGTCGAGGAATCTCCCCACTACAAATTTCTTTGACCCGGCATCCTCAGTTTTGTACTTTCTGTCTAAGGACCCCCACAGTTCCTTAGCAGTGGTCTTCACACTATACACATTATAGAGTGTGTCGTGTAGGCCATTCAACACGTAATTTCGGCACAGAAAGTCCGAGTGCTTCCAAGCATCAATTGCTAGCACAACCTCTCGGTCTTGTTCATTTTCATTAGGCACAAGAGCCTCTTCCTTCAAGAACCTCGCAAGGTTCAAGGTGGTAAGGTAGAACAGCATCTTTTGCTGCCACCTTTTGAAATCCACACCATTAAACTTCTCGAGTTTCTCCCCGTGGTTCACAGGAACCGTTTGGATTGAGGGATCCTTTACAGGTATGGAGCCAATCACCACAGTGTTGGAGCCTGTAGCACCATCATTTGCAATAGGTGAGTTTGCAGCAGTGTTCACATTCTGACTTTCCATTTCTAAAAATATTATCAAAGAAGAAAATAAATTAAATCTAATATTTTCTTTTTAATTTAACAGCAGCAGAATTTCGTTTTCAAAATATTATTAAGAAAACGAAAGAATTTTAAGAATCTGCTCGCATAGTCTCAAGCAAAACACGATTCTGCACACTTTTCGTCTAATGCAATTTTCTTTGATTATGCACCGTTTGGCCAGAAAATGAGGATCACAGTAGCAGTTTTTGTAAAACTACAATAGCAGTTTTTGTAAAACTGTTTTTCAAAATAGTTGCTGTTTTCCCAAAACCGAATCTGTTTTTGTTTTGTAAAATATATATAATCTGTTTTAAGATTGTTGGAAATATTTCATCTTCAAAACTGTTGAAAATATTTCATTGAAATAACTGGAAACAGAAACAGATTCTGATTATAAGTAATGAAAACAAGAAAATTACACTTGAACAGAAACAGGAAAAATAAACAAGAAAATTATCAAACCGAGGCCTGTGATTTTTATTCACAGTTTCCTTAAAACAGATTCGCCGCCTCACCGGATGTGCTTGAGGAACTCGTCGGCGTCTGTCTCCCAGGATACAGCGGCTTCTAGCAGTAGTACTTGCACAATATACAACTGCTCCGGCGAACTTTTTATGCTTTGTGCTCTCTCAGAAAACTCAGGACAGAATATGACAGTAGGAGAAGAGAAGAGAAGACTCTGTATTTCGTATCTCTAGATTGAGGGGAAGCTGAGATATATATAGGATAGTCATATGCCTTTCCATTTTCTGTAACTACAACCTGTTCATCTTGCAACAGTTTAGAAATCCCAAAGGTTTCTGCAATGCCAAACATGTGCAGAAATTCCAAGGGTCTCTCATTACAGATTGGGAAAAAAAATAAACTTGAGGGGTCTAAAAAGAAATATTCTGTGCACCCGCACCCGCACCCACGACCCAACCCGGTCGGACGGCGGCGGCGGCGGCGCGCGCGCGCGTGTGTGGAGTAAAACCAAAGGGCCTTAGGTCCTCCCCCTTCCACAAAACTGGGTACCCCTTGGGACCCAAACCCAAAACATGAAGTAGCCTTATAAATACACTAAAGGCTACTTCTAGTTTTCCTATGTGGGACAAGGCAAGTTGTGAACCTCTTTCATTTCAACAACTCCTTGTATGGGGCAACCTTTAACCATTAATTTCTCATTCACCCATCAATAGTTTTGGACATGTGAATATCCAAACTTCATCTCCTCATGGAGGAGAACACAAATCCATAAGGACCCCACTTAAACTCTAAGTGGGTCCCACTTTTATTAGCCCTTAAACATGGCCAAAACACATATTTATCCAACATTTTGTAGGACACTAACTCCAATTGAAGATGCCGAACATCAATTTTCTACTAGTTAATCCAATTGATGATGCCAAATATCCATTATCTACTAGTTAATCTGTCCAGCAAAGACAATTCAGCTAGTGTTAAAGTGGGCGGGACTGTGAAATTGTGTTGTTGCTCTGAGATTAAAGAAGTTTGATAGAAAGATGTCTAAAGAAACGAGCCGTTGAACTTTGAGAAAAGAATTTCGCAAAAATGTTTTTTTTAAAAAAACAAAGAATTAAATTCAATTGAAAAGGACACAATGGGTGTACAGATATCGAATAACCTTTGAATTTTCACTCGTTCATAAATTCGGTTTCGCATTTCTGAAGGAAATGTTGGAAGATAATGGAATGGTAGAATCTTCAAGTTATTAGTGATACAACTATAAGGAAATACCATACTCTTGAAATGTTTTTATTTTAAATTATCGCGGTCTGAGGCCTTCAAATGAGTTCTTCATTTGCCAATATTTCTACTTACACTTGTTTCTATCTCTCAAGTCTCAATCATTTCCCTACTTTAATTTCATCTCCCTCACTTTTTTCTATTTCGCAGGATTCTTCACCTGTTTAAATAATGAACCAATGATAAGTGACAAACTAATCAAACCGATGTCGAATTAATTAGAATCAATAATGGGTCAAATATGCTTAGGTACCCTTTATTTTTCTCAAAGTTTCAATTTAGGTCATCTATTATAAATTGCATTACTTGAAGTCCTTGATTTTGATTTTTTTTGGTTAACATGAGGGCAATCGATCTTTATTGGGGACAATTATGTAAGGCCTCTAATCATCAAATCGGTGTCCTCAATTGAAATCGATTTAAAAATCGAGAGCCTTAAGTGATGCAATTGACAATTGATGGTCGAAACTAAAAGTTTTCAAAAAAATAGAAAAGAAAAGAAAAGAAAATAGAGGATAATGAAGTTATTTGAGCTTATAAATGGTGCACTTGAAGATTTTAAAGTTCGTTAGTTATCTTTGAGTGCAAAGGAATTCATTATATGGTGGTTATGAGTTTTGTACTTCGAAGATGATGTACATCTACCAATAGATGAACCACATGGATCAATTGAAGCAAGCTTGAGCCGCATCCGGTCAAAGATGTGTAAAAGCATCTAGACAAGTGGTTTCCTGTTAAATAATGCTAAAAGTGCATCCTCTGCTCCTTTATCCTCAAAATAATATATAAGGGTTGAGTTCTTATTCTGCATATCAGTGGATGCAATGTATATGTAAACTATACATCAATAAATTTTCAAATAATTGCTGGTTCTGTTTGTATGTCCATCGTCACATATTGTGAATAAGGTTTTACTGGTGACGATCATCTTGCTCACGTCTAGACATGCATGTAGCTAATACATTTCATGTAATTACAGAATCACTAGGCGTTATGTAATGCCAATTAAGGTTCTTTAGTATTTATTTATATACGGATAGCCGTTATGAAGTGTCAATAATACTTAATTTAGCTTTTCGCCCCATTTTTGGTTTTGGATATTGCTATTGCCAGAGCCATTCAGCTGCTTTGACAACTATCTCCAGAGCTGTGGAAATAGGATTTCTATTTGCTCTTGATCTTGGGGTGGGGAGGGGTATTAACATTATTAACCTTGGATGGGATGTGCTCTGTACATGGTTTTTGGATAAATTAATTAGTTATTTAGTTTTAGTATGGGTATAAAAGAATTCCAGTCTATTTGATTGTGTAATTTATGTTTTTGCTCCGTTTGTTTCGATGTACAATAACAAAAATGATTTACGTATCTATTCGGCACAAGTCATTTATAATCTCGACCGACTAGCCGTAAAGAAAAATACAGGGTGATCAAAGCTCCTTTGAGTCTATGAACTAAAATGCTGATGATTTGGCTTGATATAAGTGATTTTACTATGCTGATGATTGTGGCTCGATGTCGGTGATTTTACTCGATGCCGATGATAATTATGAACGTGTTTGACAATCTGTTCCATTTTTCTGAAAATGCATGTGTTTTATAATCGTTTCTTTTTCTTTCTTTGTACTATAATAAAATTGGGCTATAAATGAAGAAAAAAAATGGATTTTCGATTTTCAAACTGGAATGCTACCATACGGACCCTAAAAGAAATTAAAAAAAAAATTAGTTTCCTCTTCAGAATTTAGAATTTGAAAACCGAAATGTTAACATACAGGCCCTAGTTTTCCATATCTACTCTATAGTGTTTTGTATTGATTTTAGGCCATTAGAAGCACAAACCTTACTATGTTTTCTTTGATACGTTTTGGTTTAGCTTTTAGATTCATGTAATTTAGATGAGAAAATAATGTAAAAATATAAGTATTAGAAGCATTTTTGGAGAATGCAAGTGTTTCAAACAAATAAAGACAACGACATTTGATGCCTGTTACGCCTTCACGGATACTCTTGATCAATGTTTTGAAAATCGGACCGGTCATTGAACTGGAAAAATGACCGGATCACGAGTCACTGGTTCAACCGTTGGGTCAACCGGAATTGAACCGTGATGTCATAATTATGTAATAAATAATAATAAAATACAAAATATATATAAAAAAATAATTAATAAATAAAATTAAAAAATCAAAAATTTCTGGGTCTCTGGTGCAATTGTCGGTTTTACCGATTCAACCACCAGTTCAATCGTCGGGTTTTCCGGTTTTTACAAAATAGACCGGTGTTTTTTGCATTTTTCGATTTTTCGGTTCAAATCGGACCGTTTCTTGAACCGGTCAACGGTTCAATTGGTTTAACCGGCCAATCCGGTCCGATTTTTAAAACAATACTCTTGATATCATTTTCACTTACCGTTATTTAACTTGTTATCACGCCTTCATGGATACTCTTGATATCATTTTCACTTACCGTTATTTAACTTGTTATCATGATTTAAAACTATGGTATTTCTAAGTGCACTCCACATTTTTCTCTCTACATTTATTTGTACAATAGTGTATGTTGTATGCATTGCTCTTCAGTACATAATATGGGTGCAGTGAGAAAATATAGGTGAATTTAAAATTCCATAAATTTAGTTCATGAAAAAATAATAATTAAGATATGCATCTTTTCATTTTGGACGAACTACAGTGACCACTTTTTGAGGATTGGGGTAATAATAGCAACTCCTATTAGTTTTTAGGTGTTAGACGTAACTTCTCGCAGAAAAGTCCATTTCTGGAATGGACTCTTTCAGTTGAACTTTTCAAAATAAACATTTTTTAAAGAAGTGTTTGTTTGGTGAATGTGTATTTTTTTAAATAAAAAGTCCATCTATATATGTAAATAGGTACGTTTGGTAACAAAATCTTAAAAATACAAACTTATGTATACTTACCAATATTACCCCTAAGCATGCATTTAAAATAGAGTAAAGATTGAGGCATTGAAATGGTGCACCGAGATATACGCGCACCGAAATGATCGGTGCCGTACATCTCGGTGCAAAATTTCGGTGCCTCTAGCAGTGTTGTTTAAAAAATCATATTAATTATAGGATAAGGGATAAAAAAAAAAAGCAATTGTAAGGAGAGACTTCCAAACTTCTAGGGAAATGCGAAAATCACAGTTTTGAGAAGTCAAGATATTTGACTTCCCAAAATTGACATTCTAGAGATGCACTTCTCGTTAAGAAGTTCATTCCCAAACCTCATCAAACATATTTCAATTATGTAAATAGACTTCTTCTTTCAGAAGCCCTATCCCAAAGCTTTCCAAACACTAGTTGATGTTATTATTTTTGGTTTAAAATTAATGTGGTTAGAATAAGAAAGAAAACATTTATAAAATAAAATTAAAATTCAATTCAAAATGCAAATTATAGTATGTATTTACGAAATCCACAAAGGCTAAATTTGGAATACCAAAACAATTTTTGCTGACATCATTAAGTTGTGCTTAGATTTTGTTACTTGTCCTCAAATAATGGGGAAAGATGTTGCAAAGTTATAAGTAATAAATTTTTTTTTACATTAATTAAGTTTAAACGACGTTCTGTGTTTTTTTTTTTTTGGTCAAAACCAATCCATGACTATTGAAACTTAATCGGATCATGAATTAAGTTCCTATGTCTTAAAAGTTATGTAAAATGCACATAAAATTTTATATGAAATTTCACATAATTAATTTATTTTTTTTACAAAAGTTATGTGAATTTCATATAACTTTTATGACGTATGGTCTTTTCACTAAAATAAAAAACAGTTTAGACCTAATTCTAAAAGTCTATTTTAAAGGGTTTTTGAGTACCAAAATTCATTTTTTTTTTCCTTTCAAATTAATGAAAATAGCTGTTATTACACTAAACTTCAAGAATTTACCCTTTCATTTTTTCATTTTTAGTTCTCTTTTCCTTCCATTTTATTGTACAAACTCAAGCAGAACACACAGTGTGACACACACTCAGCCCCCACGTGTGAAGCTATGGCTGTTCTACGTGCTTGTGAAGCTTTGGAAGAGGTGGGTTTCAAAGGGGATGTGCTTGAGTTGGATGCCTTGAATGTTGTTCACATGCTCAGGGCTGAGGGAGCATGTCTTCATCCGTGTGGTCACCTTATTGATGCAGCTAATGTGTTCATCTCTCGGTTGGGTTTCTCGACTGTCACCCATATTCGCCGAAATGGGAACAAGGTTGCCCACGAGCTTGCACGGTTTGCTAAAGTCCACCGCTCCCAGATGTTATTTTTTGATAATTTTCCCGATTGTATTCTGTCACTTATCTCTCATGAGACAGTGTCTTGAGGTTCTTCCCTCTGTTCACAATCAAAAAAAAAAAAATTCTCCCAAATATTCAATGAGTTTTATTTAGGGACAGTTAGAGATATATTCATTGTCAACTAAAAATTTAACATAAAATACCTTCAATATCTGCATTTAATCAAAAGTCTATGATCTTTGTCAAAAGGACAAAACTGACATACACCTAAATATTTCCCACATTTTCTCCACTCTCGCCCAATTTTCACGCACCATGCGTTTTCAGCCACTCATACGGTATGAGCACTATACCGTATGATATTCTAAATTCAAAAAATATTTTGCAACTTTAAATCCCTATAACTTTTGACATACAACTCCATTTTTCTCAATTTTTATACCGGAGAAATCGTGTCGACGAGAGCTACAAAACTAGTACCATTGTTGATATGTTTTGAGCAAAAAAAATAAAATCAAAATCTTACATACCTTGTGTAACTATGTGAAAATTGTTTTGTGAAATTTCATAAAAGTAAGTTTTGTGAAATTTCACAAAACTCTATTTTTTTCAAAATTTCTTCAAATTGGAAAAAAAAAAAATTTGCTCAAAACATATCAACAGTGGTTCTACTTTTGTAGCTCTCGTCGACACGATTCCAACAGTATAAAATTTGTAAAAAAATGGAGTTGTAGATCAAAAGTTATGGAAGGTTAAAGTTGTAAAATATTTTTTAAAATGAGAAATACTATAGTACACCCACTCACACGGTGTGAGTGGCTGTGATGTTGGGCTGCTACTATACCACGTGCGCGTGGGCTTGTTATGCAAAATTGCTGACAGTGATGACAGGGAATTTGGAACAAATTGCCAAAAACACGGCCACTTTATACTTTTTGGCACTTTAGCTAAGGATTGAAGTCTAATTTTTCCTTTTATTTTGGGTTATCGATTTTCATTTAGGGTGCGTTTCATAAAACTGAAAAAAATTAAGTGTTGGATTTTATGTGTTGAAAATTTTAAGTGATTGAATTTATAATACTGAAAATAGTGCTTCAACTACTGAAATAGAATGCATTCAGTGATTAATTTCAGTAGAAAATTTTCACTTAAAATTTTCAGTGATTTTTTGACTGCTTTTTCAATTAAGTGATACGTTATCAAACGCACTGAAAAAGAATAAGTGCTAAATCTTTTCATTTTCAGCACTTAATTGGATTATCAAACATACCCATACTCTTTTTAATTTCATTACGTTCTTTACACTACAAGAAAAAAGGCCTTTTATGTCACTTAAAAAGTGACATAAATAGGTATTTATGTCACTTTTTTTTTCAATAAAAAGTGACATAAATGGAGGCGACATAAATACTTTAAAAGTGACATAAATACTTTATAAAAGTGACATAAATGTTTTATAAAACCAACACATTTGTTAATAAAAAGTGACACAAATACTTAAAAGTGACATAAATACCATTTTATTTATGTCACTTTTAACATAAAGTGACATAAAAGTAGAAAAGTGACATAAATACCAAACAAAATTATAACATCATAGTCTTAAAAGTGACATAAAAACTTAAAAGTGACATAAATACCATTTTATTTATGTCACTTTTAACCTAAAGTGACATAAAAGTAGAAAAGTGACATAAATACCATTTAATTTATGTCACTTTTAACCAAAAGTGACATAAAAGTAGAAAAGTGACATAAATACCAAACAAAATTATTACATAAAAGTCTTAAAAATAACATAAATACTGTAAAAGTGACATAAATACCACCCTGTACATACAATACCACCATGTACAAAACTAAATCCAACTCAATGATCTATTTCAACCACTAAATTTCATATATTTATCTCAATATCAACCAATTGGATTGAATAAAAAATATATACAATCGATCCACATACGAGTGCTAAACTAATATATACATGTTATATTCATCAAAATTCACTTAACAAAACTATGAAAGCAACAAAAAAAATTAGCCCAAAACAAAAAAAGTGGTTTCGCTTGTCAGAACTTCCCAACAAAATGTGAAACTTTGTACCTACAAAAAGAAAAAAATTTCATTAATTAGTTGTATATATAAAATAATAAAAGAGTAAAACTGAATTTAGGGGTTTTGAGATACCAAAATGTATTCGGGGACTCGGAATGACACAGGACCGGAACCTAAACTTCATACTCACCTAAACAGACTTGTAGGAAAAAACAGTACGAAATTCCGATCAACGAATACGCAAGTTAGTCGCGATTAACGGATTGCAAGTTACAGTTAAAAATGGTTTTAAAAAAATGAGCAAGTACTGGATGTATTAGGCCTTGCAAGGGAGATCGAGATCCAACAAAACAAGACCAAATTATATAAGAGGGTTTCATAACAATATTACTAATAAAAAAACCTGAACGAGACCAAACTTAATTGGTTAATCAATATAGCACCACATTAAAGAGCACAAATAAATATTTGAATGGAACCAAATTAAACTGATAATCCATTACTAGTAATTTAGTGAAACAGTAGTAGATCTAATTTAATTTACAATAGTGAAAGAACGGTTCTCTCGGGTGTAGACGTAGACATAGTTTTGCTGAACCACGTAAAAATCTGTGTTTTCTTTAGTATGCTTGTTTATTATTGTGGATGTGTTTTTTTGTTTATTGGGGAATTTGGTTACTCGTTTCAAAATTCCCAACAGTTTTTTATCTGCCTCTTATTTTTTTCGACATTATCTTGGTTTGGCTAAAAACACTTGCAAATGTAGAAGGTGTTCACTCATGGCCACATAACTGGTTAAGAACCTTCCCAAACATCCCCCAAGGCAATGAGATTAGACTCAAAAGAGTGAGAGCAGCTTAACCATATTAATTCAAAGCATGATCTATATATATTGCAATCCCAGTAGAGGAAGTCCAATGTAGTTAAAGTCTTAGAGTGAGAAACATGCACTATAAGTTCTAGGTCAAGAGTGCGAATAATATATTCGGGTTAAGGATCTCACCCTGGTAAACTAACCACGATTTGATATTTTCAAAACAAAAAACTTCAGATCGATTAAGAATAATTTCTGATTACTGACCTCATATCTCTGTATATCGTACTCCTCAAAGGTAGTCACATACTGCGAATAAGTGTTGGTCAAATCCAGCGATCACTATATGAACGTTTTTGTCAAATTGGCCGTGTCCACTCGTCAGCACAGCCTTGATGGCATCCCGGGGACGCCACTAAGCCATTGTAGTGAATTCTGTTAGAACAAAAAAGAAGAGGAAAAAAAGAAACGTCATGAGCCGATAATCAAATTGTTCATGAAACCAAAGGAAACATGAGTTTAAAATAGTAAACAAACTGTTTTGACAGAATATACTGGAAAAAAAATTGTAGAAATAATAAGTATAGTATCCACTTTAACAGTCCAAAGACTAGCAGGTAGTATCCACTTATAGAAGTTGGAGATTTATATATCATAATTCAAATATAAAGGAATGTGTATGATCCCGTTGAGAAACAGCACAAACAGAAAAGAGGAAAAGAAGAGGTAAGGGAAAAGCTTATAGGCTATTGCAATATATACATCCAAAGCTGATAGCCTAACTAGCTAATTGGTTTACTTAAGTTGTTATATCAAACCTAAAATTGTGCTTAAATGTCCATTTTGTGGTTTGGGCATATGCCTTTTTTCCATAGTGTTATATTTGCTTAAGAATTCATTATCACATGACAAAACACAATGTAGTATCTTTACACTTGCTTTACTAGCAAAAAGAAGTTATATAATGGTTTACATTGGTGTCTACGCCTAAATTCACCCTAGTAATTCACATTCCTATATTTTACTTCATGTTCTGAAGCATCCCCATGTGTTCCAGTATATATATATATATATTTCATTTTAGTTGTGCTTCTGAGATGTTTCTATTTCCAGGCATAACTCAAATGGATCTGTAACATGAAAATGTTACGTTTTTCCCTTGATAAGACTGGCTAACCAATAGATTGTGAGTGACGATTAATAGCTAGTTTATGCTTAACCACTAAAAGATAATTTACTCACGTAATGAGAACATGTATTCAGTAGCACAATTAGACTTGAAAGAAAAGGGAAGAAGATAAAAAGACTAGGCACAAACCAGCACGTACACTGAGTATCGCTAGCTTCCCTATAGAATCTGAATTGGAAGTACAGAAGGCTGCAAAAAGCAGGGGAAAAAGAAAAGAAAGAGAAATGTATAAAAAGCAATGAAAATCAAAGCCGCTAAAAAATCTAACTAATTTTTAAAGCTAAAAACTGTTTTTTTTTTTAAATACAGTATGTACCTTTTTAAGATCTCTTATTTTTTTTAAAAAAAATGATTATTTTAAAAGCTAGCCCAAACGGGCTTCGATAAGTTCTACAGATGCAAATAAAGAAGGCAAGCACATCATAGTATAAACATTCTCAATGAATATAACATTTATAGGACAATTACCATTGTCCTTCCACTACTATGTGCTTGGATAGGTAAGGTTGGTCTGCCATGATGTTTGGTCATCGGAGGAAAATTGGACGAAATGCAGTTCACTTCCTCAGAAAGCTCCGTTATTGAAATTTTGTATTGCTGGTGCAACTTATTTTAGTTGATCAATGAGCACCTGCTTGGTCATATAAGAAAATTCTTCAACAAACTAATTCTTTAAATTCACCTCTGAAAGTTAAAGTGTTCAAAATCAAATGATCCTCACCAGCACTTGATGAAAATTTTAATTTTAATTCCATAGAAGAAGATAGCGAACCAGAACAAGTGACTGTTTATGAATACGTTGCAATCCATGGGTCCAACACTTGAGAATTTTTGGTACCTTTAAAGTGTTTTGAGCATGCTGACATATAAAATGTTTGATTAGCTAGATAGCAGAAGGTGAACGTGGAATAAAAATAAATATTGTAGGTTACAGAATAAATGGCCAATTTAGATAGCACCAACCATAAAATTTTAAGAGATTATAGAGTTCAGCCTACATGGAAAAGGGTAGCAGGCATATTGCCTATAGTACTCCTCATCTGGTCAAGAGTTTGATCCATATGTAAAAAAGAAAAGAAAAGAAAAGAAAAGAAAAATAAAACTCCAAAATGATTTTCTTCAATTTGCATGTAGGAAGTTTTAATTATAAACTCTTTCCTTTTCTTTTTCTTTTTCTTTTTCTTTTTTAGGTATAGTTAGCTCGTAATTGATTCATTGTTTCCAGTACATAACAGATTCACATTGTCATGGACTGTAAATTACCTGATCAAACCAATCCTTAGCCATATCTAATTTCTTATTCGAGAAAAAGAAATTAGTAAGTACATAGCTGCAGAGGTGTGTTCCCATGTTGTGTTCCTAATGTACTTATGCAGATTTCAGCACATAGCTGCACATAGCAGCATCCCACAGCCGCAGCACATGCAAGGTAGCACACTACCCAGTTGCACATGCAGCACACTGCCCAGCTGACATGCAGCACAGGCAAGGCAGCACCCTGCCCAATGCAGCACAGGTTGTACAAGCTAGCAGCTCAGGCGCATTAGCCTAGCACACCAACAGCACGCAGGCTGCACACACACTAAAGGAACTAGTTTGTGTTATACATCCTAAACCACTAGTACGTATAATAAATTTTCCTAAAATAATGAGTGTTCCAAGCAATAAGAAAAAGAACTTAGCTATGTGCTGTAAGTGACAAAGTTGCCCTTCATTTGGGAAGATTTGAGGGATGGAGAAGAGATTGATGATTCAACCAAGCACACCAGAGAAGCCCATTGATTCTTACTCAATGAATCCCCAACAAACACCATCCTCATCCCCCTTAGCTTCTCCAGCAATGCTGTCCCATTGAACCTTTTTACCATGAAAGAAAAACAAAATCCACAAATTGAAGAAGAAAAAACAAAGCTTGAGATACAGCTACATGTATATATAACAAAATAGACAGAGAGAGAAAGAGACTTGGGAAGGTCACAATCATGAGGCTGCCACCTCCAATTATGGAATGAAACTTGTATCTACTTCCCCAATTTTCAAGAGCTAATTTTCCAAAGCTTGCCATTTTTGCCTACCCTTAATTTCTCGGACTTTTGGCTCTCTCTAATATGAGACCATTTAATGACTAAAGGATCATTGGCATTAAATTTAATAGGTGTAATTAATTAGATTTTCAATGAAGTAATGAGAGAGTCGTATCATATTAGATTTACTAATTTCCATTAAAAAAATTGGAGTCATCTCATGGGTTTAGGTATACTATACATTCCACAATCAAACAAATCACACTGAACACTCCAACTAAGAGGTGCAAAGTAGTTTCAAAGCTACAACATTTTTGGGATCAAACTACAACAATTTGGGGCCCAAACCACTAGTAAGTATGATACATCCTAATCCACTACGATGTATCATAATACAATAGGATGTATTATAGAATTTTCCTACATGTAAATGAATTAATTGATAGCTCTAATACACTACGTAATCAGCTAAAGCATTAAACATTCCAAAGTAAATTGATAGCTAAAACAAAAATAAAAAATAAGAAACAAGGAATAATTAACTCTTGTAAGCACAATTGACGCAGTTGATTGCATTGCCCCAGAGCTAAGGCTATGGCTATGTTTGGTTCTTGGATTTAGTAAGGCAATAGAAATTAAAACACTCATAAAAAAGAGAGAATGGAAAAGCAAAATACAGATCAACGGTGGATAAGAGGACGGGAAGATCTGGGACTCACCTATCGCCTGTGTAAGATGCCCTCGAAACTCAGGCCTGAGTAGAATTAACCAAGCTTAAAGCAATGGTCTTAGTTCTGGATCTGTGAAAATGCAATAGAATCATTCAATTTCCAAAGGAAGCCAACTGAATACACCTCACAGATTTTTGAATATACACTATTTATTTCTAAAATAAACAAAGCTAACTAAATTCTAACTTGCCTACAGATCATAGCTTAAGTTGCTTAACAAGAGTTGCACACAATAAGGATACAATACAAGAGTTTAAAAATTCATAAGTACCACATTTTAGCACCTTGTTATATTGGTTGGATCAAATTTTGACATTTTGTTCCTTGTGTTGCACCTATTTTAACTGCTGACCCAAAAAGAAATATCATTGTATGAAGACAAACTGATTGTATTTTGCACAAAAGCTACAAACTAATGAACCAAAATCAATGAATAGTTATTTAACTTATTTTTGGTTCATCCTAAATAAAGCATAGAATCTGCTCAGAATTAGAAAACTTTCCGATTATGAGTCCTCTTTTAGGAAACAAATTTACCCAAAGTTAATCTATATTGTCAAAAACTAGCCCAAACCAATTCCTACTATGCACAATATATATTGCTAAATCAACATAAATTCAACGACTAAAACTTACATGGAGTTTACTATGAAGTTTCCTCCACCATTCTCTTTTCTATTTCTTTTTGGCTGAATTGAGCTAGTCAAGTAACAAAAGGAAATTTGGGTTAGTTCCTCTTATGTATCTAGATAATGTAGATGTTTAAGTAAATTTTTGTATATAGTATATACATTTGATGATTCCATCATTACAGATAATTGGTCAAAACTATTAGAAACTTTTTCTACAATCCTATGGTGGATTTAAAGGTACGATTCTTACTCAACACAAATAATCCAACTAGCTCAAAATTTAAAACCTGCAAGATTGAGGCAAAAAACCATCACACATCTCAGCTATTTGTAACATTCCACAAAAAGATTTGATGATTGGTGAAAAACATCAAACTACATTGCTGATTTCTTAAGCACTTAGGTTTAGAATATTGATACTTATATGAATTTGAGACCTTGTTCATGGCTAGGCAACCAAAATTGAAATAGCTTAGAAAGTGTTGAACAACACATGGAATCCAAGATATAATCTCCAAATGAAATATAAATTCCAACGATATCGAAACAACACACCTCTTATCAACACTTATAGCCCATTCTAAGCCTTCTGATACATGTCATTGCAACTAAGAGACACATCAACTGAATTTTTATTTTTATTTTTTGTCTACTAGAATATATTATACACCAAGCACTTCAAAATAAGCCATAATTGGTAACATATCTGTAATACTAATGGGAAACTCACAAGCCCGTAAATCATGAAAGCCTAATTCTTAGTAACAATTAATTACCATTCCCGATACTCAATGGAAATATTGGAAACATGGCATCTCCCTTCACTCACCCAGCTGTCATCTATAAGCACATTACCAGATGTACAAGTCTACAAGATTACCCTAAATGTAAATGAAGAAGGAAATACAAGTTAGAGTTGAAGACAACACAAAATTAAGGCTCGGATTGATTTAGGGAATGAAAACAAACGCGGGGGGGGGGGGGGGGGGGGGGGGGGGGGGGGGGGGGAGAATGGGGGAGGGGAAAGAAGCCTTTTGCTTCAATTTTTCCCTAGTATTTTCCCTATTGAAGACAATACAAGGATATTAAAGGCCATGTATGGTTTGCGGATTTAGAGAAGGGACCAAAAATATAAATATATATATACATATATATATACAAAGATTCTCTAAAGAGGACCACCTCTCTTTATTAAAGAGAGAACCTCTATTTTGGCCGTTGGATTGTGTTTAAAAACTGTGAAATGACAAAACTGCCATTAATGAAAACACAATCCGACGGCCAAAACAGAGGTCCTCTCTTTAATAAAAAAAGGGCGCCCTCTTTATAGCCTAACTGTATATATATATATATAACAAGAAGAAAAAAAATATAACTTTTGTTTTTTCCAGTGTTTTCCTCCATGCTTAAATAACATTGGAAATTAAAAAAATACCAAGTTATAATGGGACCTCAAGAAAAGAGAAGGGGAAGTGACCTATAAAATTTGAAACTTCTAATTTAATTTCCACTAAACTATCTTTTCTTTCCTATTTTCCTCTCTGTCTTACTCATCAACATTCAAAATGTTTCTAGTTCTTCTTAGTGTTATCAACAATAGTGGTGGCAACAAAGGTATATAGAGTAAATTACAGCAATTATTGAACTTAAAGAGAGAAAATATTCGTAAACCTCCCAGTTGAAATCAAATGAAAAGTGTGATGAACCCACACCATAAAACAAATAAATCTAAACCCAATTTAAATCAAACAAACACAAAAGTAGATGCAGATGAATATGCAAAAACCTTTTTTGATATTAAATTGGGGGGACATATCACCCAATACTACTAAAATGGCCCCCCAATTATATTTCCACCCCCTACAAACACAAACCCATATATACAAATCATATATTTACACCCACTCCTATGCGTATCTCTGTGTAATATAGTAGAAAAATGGGATTAAGTGTTCAAGAATTTACCTGATTGACATTGTGTCCTCCATTGACATTTTGGGTGTTGAATCCAAGGAGTTTAGAAGTAAAGAAATAGATTTAGAAGTATAGAAATGTAGGTAGGACTTTGGCTTTTGCTTCTTCTTTTTTTTGCTTTTGGCTGGACTCCATATTTTCATTTCAAAAATTATATTTCAGCCCAAACTTTTTTGAAATTACAACCAAAAAAAAAATTCACACAATTAATGCAAAGATGGGGTAGAAATACACCATAGGGTGGGGTTCAAAAAAGAACCAGTTGTGACTTGAAGGCAATTCTTCTATTAAGACAAAAGAAGAGAGGAAGTAAAAACATGGGATTTGCAGTGGGAAAAACACGAAAGAAAAAGTAAAATAAGTAACACACTATGGGTACGAAAATACATATAAACCGCAGTTTCTCTCCAGAATCTTACCATGGAGACTAACAATGTTTCAATCAATGCCTCTGTTGCAAGCTGCATAACTCAATTGATGTTCCACTTAATTGCTGTCAATAAATTAAAAACAACCAAAGGTCTTGGCAAATAAGAAAGAGCCTCTCTAACAAAAAGCAGTAAATAGAAATCTTCAATAGCTCAGAAAAAAAAATACAAATTTTCAATAAACGACTGGTTGAAGAAACTTTCTGGCTTGCATATGGATTTTTTGTTTCTTTTAATAGTTGATCATTTATATCGGTATTGACAATATTATGAAAAGTTAAGCAAACCTAGATAGAAAATTGAGAAAGTTATATTACCTTTAATCAACGACTCAATCATGGCACTGCATTACCTACAAATGATATTAAACAACCAAAAATACCAAAACCATTAGACCTGATTAAAAAAAATATTAAGAAAGCAAAGGACATTCAACCCACTTCGTATTTGTTTTTTGGACCAAAATAAAAAATGGAGATAAAAATTGATGGGAAAAAAGGATCTGATGTTTCATCGGGCAATACCTCGAGCAAATACATCTGCAAGCCAACATAAACCTACAACAAATCAAATCGAAATCTCTAGGGCTTCGGATCATTTGGGGTCAAAAAATACAATCCCTAATGTACACACAGACACACACACACACAGAGATTTGGGGGTTGGAGCTTAATAAGGTTCTAGGCTTTGGTAGCTGTGAGAGAGAGAGAGAGAGAGAGAGAGAGAGAGAGAGAGAGAGAGAAAGAGAGAGAGAGAGAGAGAGAGAGAGAAACCTGGAGAGGAGGAGAAAGCAGCGGTACGGTTAAGAGGAGGTGGATGCAGTGGCGGCTGAGAGAAGGGGGAGGCGGCGGCGGTTGCATGTAGCAGGCGGCGGCAACGTGGTGGAGGAAGAGGTGCAACAGAGAAAGTATATTGGAGAGGTTTTGGGAAGGAAGAGATGGTTTAGAGTGAATACAAAAAACTTAGATCGTATGTACTAATTGGATTGAGCCCGCCAAAAACATTTCACTTTTATGTCACTTTACATAAACCGACATAAAAAAATTTGTTTTATTTACAAAATTACCACCGCGTTCTCACAAAAACTTTACTACGTATTATTTATGTCACTTTTTTTAAAAAGTGACATAAAAGTGTTATTTTTTATGTCACTTTTATAAAAAATGACATAAATAATAGAGTTTTTATGTCACTTTTTTAAAAAAGTGACATAATTACGTAAAAAGTGACATAAAAAGTACATATGAGAAATAATTATGTCACACGAAATAAAAGTGACATAAAAAAAAATTAAAAAGTGACATAAATAGCAATTTTTCTTGTAGTGTTAAGAATTAGGGTTTTCATATCTACATAAATGTGTGCCCTGTGTCTGTCGTTTTGGTCACTAATCTTCAAATTAAAGTTAACTATTCGAACCCAAATTAAAATTGTCCATGGGAATCAAAACAGACCTTCTAAGGCATGATTTCTTTTTTCCTTTTTAACTTTTTGCAGTAAGTGTGCAGTTGGGTTTATTCCGGCTTTACTGAATTTTTTTAATTTTTTTTGATTAATTGAATAGTTTAGTTTCTTCAGATTTCACTTCTTTTTAATGTATGTAGAACATTCTTAGAAAAATTTTAAAGTGCAAAAGATATTGATGTTGTAAACTCAAGCCTTTCTCCCCAGATTTTCTGGTTCAATGGCCATTTTTCTAAACTGGCGCATTTTATTCTAAACTGATCTAGGGGTTCACTGGGTGTGCTGGGTATGATGAAACTATGATTTATAAGATTTAGTTTGTAGGTGTAGGTAATAGTTGACGACTCATACACTTTGACCAATACACATCACCAACGACTCCACGTATAATAACATCACTACTGGTTATAGACTCCACATGGGCTCCAACAATAACCACAGTTAGCCCACTTCAGAATGCCCACGAACAGGGCTCACCCTCAGATTTCACTGTGAAATTCCATAACTGAAAAGGCCTCACTTCAAATGAGCCCATTTGCCGAAGCTCATCACTCCGAAGCCTACGAAGCCCATGAGTCAACTACGAAGCATCGCCGAAGCTTCACCTCAAACAGGCCCACCCACAGAGCCCACTGTGAAACTCCATAACTGAGAAACTCGCCCCGAGGCCCACCTTAAGTAGCCCATTCTGACTTCGGATGAGCCCACTTCCGAAGCCTATGAGTCCACACCGAAGCCTCACCACTCCGAAACCTTACCTCAAAGGGGCCCACTCCGTGGAGTCTATTATGAAACTCCATGATTGTTAAGCCCAACTCTAATAACCCACAAAGTAAGCACACTTCAAATATACTCACACTCATATCTCGAACACCCACTCTTGGTCCGGAAGCAGTACCTAAGGGTGGACAAGTCCGCTGGGATTTGGAAAACTCATGGTTAGGTGGCTAGAGCCGAAGGCATCTCCCTAGCCTGCGCCTCACGGGCAAGGTTAGGGTTGGTCCTAAAGAGAGAGAGAGAGAGACACGTGACTTTCACGTGCCTTACCCCAACCAACCTCACAACCAATGGGCGAAGCCTATCATTGCAAAACTGGCCCAAACCTTTTAACCATCAGTGCTTAGTCATTTCAAGAGCGCTTAATGGACTGCACCAATAGAAGAGAACCTCGGTTCTCTCCATTTCTTAACCCTCTGCACGCCTCAACACTCGCCATCGCTTAATCCTCTACACCAATGGCATAAGCCTCGGTATCTTCACTGGCTTAAACCTCTGCACCAATAGCATATCTTTCTCCCTTGACTAACCCCACAACCTATGTCTTCCATCTAGGGACAATAACTTCTCTATTTGACTCGTTTCTCCGGAAACCCATGACAAATCAACATCTCATTCAATACCTCCACCTACCTTAAACATGAGCATTTAAGTCTCCCACCTACCTTAAACACACAGCCCACTAAGAGGACGCCAAGTCAACTTCGTCCCATCACGTCAAAGCTTTACAGCCTCCCCACGACCTTCTGTAGAAATGAGTAGCCTCATTTACTACACAACCCGGAACCCAACATAGCTTAATCCGACACGAGGGCAAAGGGTTAACTGTGATTCCTAATCTAGCTCACCCATTTACAAAACATTCCCATTGTCTCAAGCACAATCAGACCCTTCGTCTTCACTAATACCCTATATTTCACCAAAGACCCTTCGCCTCATAACACCACTCGTCTCAACAAGACCCTTCAGCCTTATTATATCTTCGTCTCACTCTACCCTTCACCACACTCCAACACTTATTCACCACCCTTCACCTTACTCAAACACACATAACTCATGGACACTCACTGCTTTCTCTCTCTCTCATTTGGGCTACTTCAGTTCTCATCCGACCCGAAGTCTCTCTGAATCCCATATATTTTCACATATTTATTATTCTACAATTTTTGCATTATTTATCATATTTCATCTATTGTTCCACCTATACTAACCTGCTTGCGTGTTATACCCATCCATATATCTCATATACATCACAAAAGAACCTACCACATTTTGGCGACCATAGTGGGAGGTATACTCACAAGCATGGTTAGCAAACACAAAGAATAATTTTCTGGTGTTGCTATAGTCAACATCATCTTTTGTTAGCCAAAGGGGTCCACATCCACTGGTACCGCCCCCTCCATCTCCTCAGGATATGTTATACATATTTAAAAAAAAAAAATCATTTGGTTAGTTTATTTGCATTTACTCCACTGCTACTTTTTGTCACACCCTATTATTTCTTAGCCATCTATCTATATTGTCCACACCTAGTCACTCCCTTCACCTCTCAAAAGCCCGATCTACCGATGAAAGAGTTATGACAAGGCAAAATTTGATTAAAAGAATAACAAAAAGTCCACATGCTTACTTGGCCTTACTACACCCAATAAACTTCCATGGCACATGTCAATCCGTACACATGCCCATGGACATTCTATTGGTTTGGTTTCTCATCCTTCCCAAAAAAGAAATTACTTATGTTAGAACATATTTGGTTTGTATCATCTACTAGTGTTTGGTAGAATACCACATCATCAAGCCAAGCATTAAATGCTTCCTATTTGCTGCCCCATGCAAGTTGCAAACCCATCACCAAACAAACATAAAGAAAACACCCAAAGCCCTTATACATTTACACAGCTTCGGCACTTTTTTTTTCTCTTCATGGTCCCACACACAAAAAAAAAACAAAAAATAAATCATTAACCTCCCCCCTCCGCCTCAACACCTTCGGGCCCTACCCCCGAAACCTACTACCCTCCAATTCTATCGAAAGCCTCACCCGAAGCTCGAACCTTGGACCCACCAACCCCTTTCGTCTCTCTCTCTATCTCTCGGCTCCCTCACCCGAAGCCCCAACCTTGGGCCCACATACCCCCTTTGTCTCTCTCTCTCTCTCTCTCTCTCTCTCTCTCTCTCTCTCTCTCTCACCTCCCACCCCCTCTAACCCTCTTACACACACATACATACATATTTTAGGCCCCTACTCAACTTATGTTTTAGTCCCTCAAAGGGGTACAAGGCCTAATTTAGTACCATCAATTATATTTATATTGATATATAAGTATATACAATTCCAGCGGAAAGGCTCCTTGTATTTTGAAAATTACACTTTTAGTGTGATAATTTTATGCATTTTAGAAATAGGCCCTCTCTAGAATTTTGCAAACAATACTATACAATATTCACGTGTCACCAATTAGTCTCATATTATAAGAATATCCCTAAAAAAAAAAAGAAAAAAGAAAAATCGCCAATTATGTATGAACAGACTCCAAAAAAAATGGTCTCGGGCCGCTGCTCCCGAACCCCCGTATAGCTTAAGCCCCCTAATCAAAATTACTGACTCTGCCATACATGTAGCTACCCCATTTGGAGGTCCATCTCACTCTACTTTTATCTCCTTACATATATATATATTAATATATTAATATATAGCATGTATGCACACACAAAAAAAGAATTTGAAAACTTCTTCCCCCAACATGACCCTTCAGGTCATTACCCCCCCTCCCCTCCCTCCCAAATACCTTCAGCCATATGGCCCCACAAAAAAAAAAAACCTAACCCCCCTCATATGACCTTCGGGTCACACCTACCGCCCTATGAGTCCATGACCTTCGCCCCCACCGCCCATGGCCCACAAAATTAAAAAAAAAAAAAAAAAAAAAACCAACACTACACTCCCCCTCCCCCCCAGGGTCTTTACCTACCCCATTCCTATGACCTTCGGACCACAACAAAAAAAATGTCCATTTCCGAAGGTCCATACCCCAAAAATAAAAAATAAAAAATATGTCACATTCGCTCCCTTACTGCTGCTCAACTCTGCCCCCTCATTTGCGGGTACTCACTTTCACCCCTCTCGCTTGCGGCTACTAACCATGGCCCAAAAAAAATTATAACCTTCGCCCCCTTACTACTGCTCAACTCCGCCCCCTCATTTGCGGGTACTCACTTTCACCCCCCTCGCTTGCGGCTACTAACCATGGCCCAAAAGAAAATGTCACCTTCGCCCCCTTACTACTACTCAACTCCGCCCCCTCATTTGCCGGTACTTACTTTCACCCCCCTCGCTTGCAGCTACTAACCATGGCCCAAAAAAAAATGTCACCTTCACCCCCTAACTGCTGCTCAACTCCGCACCCTCATTTGCGGGTACTCACTTTCACCCTCCTAGCTTGTGGCTACTAACCATGGCCAACAAAAAAAATGTCACCTTCGCCTCCTTACTGCTGCTCAACTCCGCCCCCTCATTTGCGGGTACGCACTTTCACCCACCCCCCTCGCTTGCGACTACTAATCATGGTCCAAAAAAAAGATATCACCTTCACCCTCTCACATGGTGCTATTCATCTTTGCCGCCCTCACTTGCGGCTACTCGCCTTCGCGTTAAAAAAAAGAAACGAAAGGAAAAAAGAAGGGATTTCACCATCGCCTCCTTACACGCAGCTACTCTCATTCGCCCCACTCACTTGCAGCTACTAACCTTCGCCCAAAAGGAAAAAAAAAGTGTGTTTTATTATGTTGGTTTTTATTTACACCACATGCACATCTAAATGTCACATCACCTTAAAAACTCCTCCTACTGACTCCCCAAGATACTGCACAACAACACTTTTCACCATACCACATACATATTAAAAAAAAATCTCCACCTTCGGCCACTCTCCACATTTGGATCCCTCTCCACCTTCGGATCCCCTCACCTTCGGCCCCCCTCCTTAGCACACAAAAAGGGGGGCGATAACTTCAGCCCACACCCCCTTCGGCTTCCACCTACCTTTGCCTCTACACCCCCTTCGATCTCCACCCACCTTCGGCGTCCATCACCATCGGCCCCCACCCATCTCTGCCTCCACCACCTCCGCACCCACCCCCTTCTTGGCTTAACCAACCACCTCCATTCGGGGTTGTCCCCGGCACCTATACCACTCAGGGTTTTTCTAACCCTCCCCCCACACACCTTCAGACACCCCCCTCAGGTCACAAAAAAAGGGGCATTGGAGCCCCCCCGCCCTTTGGCATCCACTCCTTCGGCCCCCCTCCATCTCCGGACCCCACCCTCCTTTGACCCTTCCTTATAAAAAAAAATAGTAAAGAAAGGGCATCACCCCTTCTCCACCTTTGAACCAACCCCCTTCGGAAACCCCTCACCCTTCGAAACCACTAAGGGCATCGGACACACCCTCTTCGGAACTCCCATCCCTTCGGATCTCCCTGTCCCCACCTGGACTCAAAAAAAAAAAAGAAGGCCCCTCCTACCTTTGTGCTCCCCTCTTGGGCCCGCCCCTATTCGGCCTCAACTAACCTCCGGACCCACCCCCTTCGGACCACCCATATCTCTCCCTATCTCTCCCTATCTCCACTCTCTATCGAAATCCTTTCAAATCCCTCCAGCTCTCGGATCAGTCCAAAAAAAAATAATAATAATAAAAACATTAATAATAGCATTCTGCAGGCGCGGACTGCAGCACATTTCATCTGCTGAATCTCCATCCACAGACTGCGGCACGTTTCATCCGCTGAATCTTTATCAGTAAACAGCGACATATTTTAACCGCTGGATCTCCATTTACGGATGGTGGCACATTTCACCCGCTTAATCTCCATCTGCGTACTATGACATATTTTAACCACCAAACTATGGCATATTTCATCTGTTGAATCTCCTTTCGTGTGTCCATGGCAAGTTTCACTTATTAAATATCCATTTGAGAAATTGCGGCACATTTCACTCATTGAATCTCCATATGTAGGCCCAAGGAAATCTCAAGAGTTTTCACTCTGCACCCACGAGATCTTTTACACTGTGGACTCATGACATCTTTTACTTCTGATTCACTCTTACCCTCAACTCCCTCTTTCGGCCCTACAACCAAACACCAAAACACAAAAAAAAAAAAAGCCTCCAAAGATACAGAAAAAGATACATTACAGGCCGATTATCCTCAAGATAATTGCCACAACTCTGCTTTACCAGCATAACCAACCACCCTCATCCCCTCACCAGAGATACTTAATCCCAACATAACCCACCCACATACCTGCACACAAATACATTATTACAAAAAGAATTCTATGCTATCCACATGCAACATTACAACTATTCTACTTCATTTATGTGGGAGAAGGAAAAACCCTCTACCCTAGCTACCATTTCTCATCTCCTTTTACAATGGGAGAAAAAAAATGCTCCATCTAAGCTGCCAGTTGTTATTTCTTTTTAAGGGGGAGGAGAAGGGATCCGCTGATCTAAACAGTCTTTGTACCCCTCGAGGAGTCCACACTCATTGATAGCCAGACAAATAGACCATCCGAGTTACAAGCACTGCCAATATTTTTGCTCAATCTTAGACAGCTCACTCTCCAAAAAGTCTTTTCTCCATACAAATCTAAGGCCCAATGGTTGGTCAACTTCACTCTCTCCAGCTAGTTATTACTCCACTAAGCACGCCTCTTACAATGGCCAGCTCCATAATGTACGACAAGTCACAACACACTTGTTGTTGGTAGAGCTAATGTAATGGACTGACAAATCTTGGCTCGACCTCACCATCACCACATCAACATGGAAGCCAAGAAAAAAAAAAGGGGAGCCCTCGGGAAGATACAAAATTTTTAAGTTCACTATCCCAAAGACTACCATCAAAACGAAGTCCCTACAAACATGCCTGCCACAAGAAATGCTACCACCACTTACTCTCTTGTCAGCATCAAGCAACATACACGTTGCCACAACTACCACTTGCTCTCTCTCCAGCAACACGCTGCCACCACTTACTGATTAGCAACATGTTCCATTTGTTCCCTCACCTGCAAATTCACTCTCTACCAATAACATGATGCCGCCAGCATTTGCTCTTTGGCCAGCGATATGCCGCTACAGCTTATAGCCTCAAAATTACTAAGCAACCAAGCTCATGTAATGACTTTCACTCAGATAGGGTCTTTCTCGCACCCTCAAAGCACCTCGCTGAAGCTTACTCGAAAGCTTACTCGATAATTGTTCTTTGCATCACTTAGGAAAGCGTTTGCATTATTTCACTATTGGTACTACAAAGCACAAAGCTCACTGGGTATATATCTCTAAGCAAGACAAAGCATGAGGATTTTTCAAATTTGTGGCAACCAAACATGTCCTACTCTCACCCTGTACCCTCTCGAAGTAGTACAAGTACTTTGATACATCAAAGTGATACATCATAGCATGAGTAATCACCAACATATAGTCTACGCTGCCGATAAACGCTCAACTCAACTATCACTATCAGTATTGTTACGATTTATTCTCCGTCTCTCCATAACGAATGAGCTCTACTCTCCATACGCTGGCACGGGCATTACGCACTCCCCCTTTAGCCTGACTAGGGTGGTACGAGCAACACGCTCTTTCCCTTTGAGAAGGGTGGCACGAGCAACGCGCTCTCCACCAGAGGGGCGACACGATTACTCGCTCTCCCCCTAATCCCCATATCTCCAAAGAAGGGCACAACCCTCATCTCTATATCTCCATATGCTCTCCCCTTAATCTCCAAATTTGCATAGCGACATGGCATGAACATCACGTTCTCTCCCAAATCTCCATATCTCTAAATGGTTCAGTTGTAATCTCCAATCCCCAAAGAGTACGACTCTAGTCTCCATATCTCCATATAGGTAACACAAGCAATACGCACTCTATCACCTATGCGGCATGACTAACATACTCTCCCTCTCCCAAGGATGGGACAAGCATCACGCTCCCTATCTTTTAGCCTCACAAAGGTGGTGCGGGTACAAACCCCCCTTTTGATATTCACATCAAGGGACAAAGCGAGCAACATGCTCCCCTTCCTCTATTCTTTTTTCCACATTATTAATATCTTCGGGTTTTCTCCATACCACCACTCATCAAAAGAATGATACGCCATGAGAAATGTGAAAACAAAAATGAACAATCTCAAACACAAAAAAAAATTGAATTCTCAATACCATAAAAAGATAAGGTTACAGACCCAATACATACAACAAGGATAATGGGTGCACCATGGAATAGGCCCAATACATACAATAAAATGGCGTACACATGCGCCTATTGGAGTCCGATTCGAAATGGAGAACAGAGCTGAGCCGCCGCTTCACCTTAAAATATCATCCGGTTTGAGACCTTGTGACAAGAACGTCAAAGGCTAAAGCTTCGAGCTCAGTAGCCCAATGTTCCTGCCGAAGAGGGCCTCACAACGACTGACAACAAAACACAACAGCACCACCAACTATTCTACAATTAAGAACTTCATCCTTAATATATGAGGAAGGAAGTATAAATCATTCACTTGCCCCAAGCACCACGAAGAAACATGACACCCAAATAGAGCACACACAGCCAAATAAGACATGTGCATTGATAAAAACATTCTCTTCCCATTTTTGCACTAATAGAAAAGATCCCTGGAAATATGCTAGGCAAAAACATAAAGCCCCACTCCATGTACAAGCTTGGTACAAGACATGGCGGAGGTCCCAAGAAGTGTTTACCCCACACCATCACCAAAACACTCTGGCCTCACATGGTAATAATCCAGATAAGGAGCTCTCTGCAACCTAGAGCATGTTTCTAACTTTCAAAGAGTAAGAAAGAAAGTGTACGTTGAAGAGTTGGATGTATGAATTCTCCAAAGCCCCTTTTTATAGCAACTATTCCAGAACGATGCACAATATGCACAATGGATATGCACATCAAGTAATACTAATATTTATTAGATAATCTACTAACAAGATTTGCCATCAAAAAATTCACCAGAAAGACTCTGCAAAAGTTGAGACGTCCATCAAGCTGTCAACAAAGTTACCAGAACACCAGTACCACCCGCAAGAGACAAGATGTCCATTCATTACCAGAAAAAAATAATCTCAAACAGATATTCAAGGATTATGCCCGTATCCTAGCCGCTTCACGCCTAGAATACGGACAGGGGGGACTAATGTAGGTAATAGTTGACGACTCATACACTTTGACCAATACACATCACCAACGACTCCACATATCACAACATCACCACTAGTTATGGACTCCACATGGGCTCCAACAATAACCATCGCTAGCCCACTTCAGAATGCCCAAGAACAGGGCTCACCCACAGAGTTCACTGTGAAATTCCATAACAGAAAAGGCCTCACTTCAAATGAGCCCATTTGCCAAAGCTCATCGCTCTAAAGCCTACGAAGCCCATGAGTCAACTGTGAAGCCTCGCCGAAGCTTCACCTAAAACGGGCCCACCCGCAGAGTCTACTGTGAAACTCCATAACTGAGAAACTCACCCTGAGGCCCACCTCAAGTTGCCCATTCTGAAGCATTACTTCGGATGAGCCCACTTTCGAAGCCTATGAGTCCACTCCGAAGCCTCACCACTCCGAAACCTTACCTCAAAGGGGCCCACTCCGTGGAGTCTATTATGAAACTCCATGATTGTGAAGCCCAACTCAAATAGCCCACAAAGGAAGCACACTTCAAACATACTCACACTCATATCTCGGACTCCCACCCTTGGTCCGGAAGTAGTACCTAAGGGTGGACAAGTCCATTGGGATTTCAGAAACTCATGGTTAGGTGGCTAGAGCCGAAGGCATCTCCCTAGCCTACGCCTCACGGGCAAGGTTAGGGTTGGTCCCAAAGAGAGAGAGAGAGACACGTGACTTTCACGTGCCTTACCCCAACCAACCTCACAACCAATGGGCAAAGCCTATCACTGCAAAACTGGCCCAAACCTTTGACCATCAGTGCTTAGTCATTTCAAGAGCGCTTAATGGATTACATCAATAGAAGAGAACCTCAGTTCTCTCCACTGCTTAACCTCTGCAGGCCTCAATACTCGCCATCGCTTAATCCTCTACACCAATGACATAAGCCTCGGTATTTTCACTCGCTTAAACCTCTGCACCAATAGCATATCTTTCTCCCTTGACTAACCCCACAACCTTCGTTTGCCATCTAGGGACAATAACTTCTCTATTTGACTCGTTTCTCCTGAAGCCCATGACAAATCAACATATCATTCAATACCTCCACCTACCCTAAACATGAGCATTTAAGTCTCCCACCTACCTTAAACACACAGCCCACTAAGAGGATGCCAACTCAACTTCGTACCATCACGTCACAGCTTCACAGCCTCCCCACGACCTTCTGTGTAAATGTGTAGCCTCATTTACTACACAATCCAAAACCCAACACAGCTTAATCCGACACAAGGGCAAAGGGTTAACTGTGATTCCTACTCTCACCCATTTACAAAACATTCCCATTATCTCAAGCACAACCAGATCCTTCGGACTACAAGACCCCTTATCTCACTTGACCCTTCGCCTCGTCTTGACCCTTCGTCTTCACCAATACCCTATATTTCACCAAAGACCCTTCGCCTCATAACACCACTTGTCTCAACAAGACCCTTCAACCTTATTATACCTTCGTCTCACTCTACCCTTCACCATACTCCAACACTTATTCACCACCCTTCACCTTACTCAAACACACATAACTCATGGACACTCACTGCTTTCTCTCTCTCTCTCTCATTTGGGGCTACTTCAGTTCTCATCCGACCCGAAGTCTCTCCGAATCCCATTATTCTGCTTTATTTTTACATATTTATTATTCTACAATTTTTGCATTATTTATCATATTTTATCTATTGTTCTACCTATATTAACCTGCTTACGTGTTATACCCATCCATATATCTCACATACATCACAAAAGAACCTACCACAGTAGGCAAATGTTATTCCCAGATTTTCTTGTTTAATGGTCCTTTTTCTCATTTTTGTAGTTGTAGTCACTCGTAGTCCTTTGCGTTTGAACAAACAATACTTGTTAGTACTTAGGCTTAGTTTGGCCCCCATTTTGGGGTTTCTCCTTTTTTAAAGCACAATTTCATGTTAATTCATTTGATAACTAGTTTATGAGCTTTATAAAAATTGAACGTAGGACTTTTTTGGGGGAGCTTTTAAAAGCTCTAGATTGAAGCTTTTAGAAGGTCAAAGTTGCTTTTTAGTTTCATGATATCTTTTTAAAGAGTAGTATGTCACTTGTATAAAATTATCAAACAACTTAGTAATAAATTTCATAAGCTCCTTTTAAAAAGCCACGTAGGGGCCAAACTAAACCTTAGTGGTCTAGTCATTTTCTAGATTAAGTAGCAAAACCCACCTCAAGCAACATTGGAGTAATGCTTTTCTTTCTATTAATTTGTAACGCATTGATTGGTTTAAGAAGCAAGAGAAGGAAAAGTAGAAAAGAAAGATAATAAAAATAAAAAAGAAGAAGAAGAAAAATTATTTCCCTTGTGTTTTCCCTGGTTTTTTTTTTTTTTTTAACAATATAACATAAGAAGGAGCCAATACATAAGTTAACTTCAAACTAAACTTCACAAAACATACGTACTCAATTTATTAAAAAAAAAATTTGTTTATGAGTCTAAATACGTCTCTGTACTATATTTTGTAATATTTATATATTGATAATATTTATATATTGATAGGAAATATTAAAATGTGTGGAAAATTTTGTACAGGTCATGACGTAGTGCTTATCCTCAATAAGCTCCACCCTAGCTTTTTGACCAAAAAAAAATTATAGGATAATGACAATCACCGAGAAGTCGACAACAACTTACCAGTATTGACGAAAACAAAGCACCACAAAGCCTTAGTTTTCTTGAATTCTCTTATTAACACTATCATCAATCCATTGTTCTAATATATGATTTCCTAATCTGTCTCTATCTGTCTAAATTGCAGTAGCATCAGGTTTTGTTACAAACCATATTGTAAAGCCTTGACTTTATCAGCTATACTTGAAGTGTTTTTTTTTATCACGTTGCTTTTGATTGGTTCACGAAGTTTTGCAAAATTGAAAAAAAAAAAAACACTAATAATTAATCATATTTTTCTTCATTTAATTACTGAATATATAGAAGGGAAAAGAAAGTATGTGACTCAAACTAAGGTTTTCAAGTTTTTTTTTGCAATTTTCTTCCTTTTTTCTTCATTATCTGCTATCCTATGAATTTTTTTTTAGGTAAACTATTATTAAGTCCTACTAGAGGTAAGTTTTTCATGATAGGCCCAACAACAAAAAGAATTCACTGATAAGTCCACTAAATTTAATATGACATTTCACCATTCCCCAAAAATTACGCAACAATTAAGAGTAGATATTTCATCAGCAATTAATCTCATACTACACTCCTAAAATCACACGCCTAATATATATATTCTAGTCCCATTAATTCTCTCCTTTCTCTCTCTCTCTCTCTCTCTCTCATATTTTCTCTCTAAAAAAATTTCAGAGAAACCATTGATGCTCAGAGACAGGGATGCGAAGTTGCGATCGAAGATGATCGATTAACCAGGACTGCCTTCTCCATCTTCATCAGAATCAACAGTTATGTTCAATCGCGCGAGAAGCCGTGGGGTATAGGTCCAGACCGACTCCGACTCTTCCTCTGTTATCGATGCTAACCAGAACATAATGAAGCTGTTCAAAGGCCTTGATCTGGATCTCAACTTTCCATTGTCAAATGAACTCACCTGAATTCCTCGCCGACGATCGGGAAATTCTTCAATGTTTTTGACTAATTTTGCCATTTATTTTAAAAATATGAAATATATATACACATATATATAGGTATAAGAACCTTGACTGGCTTTGATGATGATTTGTAAGCTATGGATCAAATGATCACCGTCCGATGTGAGTAAATATGTAATCTGATCTCTTTTATTTAACACTCATATTTTGGTTTAAAGGTTATGCATAATTGTATAATATGTTGTGGTTCAATGATTGTGGTTAAAAAGTTGTAGTGTAAAATTTAACACTCATGTACAGTGCTAGTTATAGTCTGAAATTTATATTGTAAATAGTAAGAGTCTTATAGCGTGAATTTCAGTGTAACGATTGCTTAATTGGATGTGTGAATTTCAGTGTGATATTTAATACCATCTTAAACGTTGCACTGATCTTGTCACTGCTCTTGTACGCTACATTTTTGGTTCATGTGTTCTTCAGTAACATTTTTAGTGTAAAAATTATAGCCAACAATTTTTGACTCGTGTTGATTTTTAACGTAAAATTCACCGATTTTCATTGTAAGATTTGCTGGGCAGTATAAAATTATTCACTGCAGTGTAAATTGTATGAGCTTTGCAGTGTAAAAATCTTTACTGCAGTGTAAATTGTGATAAATTTTACACTGCAGCATATTAAAAGGAACTGGTTTGGTGCTATAAGCAAGCATTATGTGAGGATTTTTATGTTATACATTATTTGTCCAACATATGTCCAGTAATGACAGTATATACATGTCGTGTTTACAACAAAATGAACATTTGAAGACACATAAATCCAGTATCCAAAAATGAGAATCAGCATGACTAGTTTAGATGTTCAGTTTCACAATTGTGAGAAATTTTACACTACAACATATTAAAATGAATGCGTTTGTTGTTATGAACAACTAATTATCATTGTGTCAACCAATATAGAGATAAGCAAAAAAACATGTAGTATGCATCATCAAAAAAAATGTCCAATAATTTGGGAGTAATAATCCAAGAAAGAGATATAGCGAAAAAAAAATTGGGTTATAGCAAACAAACTGATAATAATAGTCAAGATTAATGTGCATGTCTATAATTATTGGATATTACAACCAAAATGGGTGAATATCATTAAATAACTCATTTAATGATTATATATGTACATATATAGACTCGTATATCTATGGCCCTAAATTTAATTTCCAAAATAGAATTTCTTATATACATATATGTAGGGGTAAATTCGTCAGCTAAAAAATATTAATTGGGGGTTATGGGTTGATAACATACTAGTTCAAAATAATTAGGGTCTATTAATACAAACTTATATAGGGTGGGCCTAATGTAAAAAATATTGGTATATATGGATTTTCGGATATATTTCTAATTTTTTTAAGTCCATGCCTCGTCGAATTTTGTATTTTGCTTTGAATTCTTTTAATATCTCTTTAGTCTGATAGATTATTTTTTTCAATAGTATTGTTTGATTGGACATGGCTTCCATAATGAAAAGCACATAGCTAACACTTCACATGTCAAGTAGAATTACTTCACTAGTGAACAAGAAAAAAAAATATTTTTTGTAACTCCTAAACAACCCTTAGTTTTCTTTGAATTCTTTGATACTATCCAATCCCATGTCTGATTTTTTAATCTAAGGTGACCTGTGCTTGTTGTGTATCCTGGGGTATGCCCTTGTATTCTTTGTCGATGATGTTTGACTTTTTCTTTTTATTCACCCTGTTTCAAAACTTTTGGCATCGCTACTGAAATTTAAGGTTCTTTAGTGCAATACAATTAGAGCATGGGTAGCCAAAACTGTGATTGTTGTATATCCTGGGTTATGCCCTTGTATTCTTTGTAGATGCCGTTTGACATTTTCTTTTTATTCACCCTGTTTCGAAACTTTTGGCATCTCTGCTAAAATTTAAGGTTGTTGAGTGCAATATAATTAGAGCATGGGTAGCCAAACTTGACAAATGTTATTCGAGTATCTGCGAGTCATTGGAAACAATAATGCTGGAAGGTCTCTTGCCAGACTAAAGAGACCTTCCAAACCATTAATAATGTTTTTTTGTACCTGACTTCTGAAGAGCATGAGGTCATTTTGGCATTGTTTAGTTCCATCAATTAGCTGGAATAAGGTGTTGTGTTGAGGTCTTTTGCTTCAATTGTGTTGAGATTGAACAGAGATGAGAAAGGAGATACCCATGAATTTTCATTTTCTTGGATATTTTAGTAGTGTTTGGAAAGTATACCAATTTTACGGTTACCAAAGTAGTTATGCCATGTTTCAACACAACCCAGTATATCCTCTGATATTTAAAGTGGTAGTTGTAGATGAAAGTGATGCAGTTCAATTGTTGCTTGGGTTACTCGGTATACGTTTTACATTTTGATAGTCAGGATTCTGCGGTTCCTAATGGAATAGGTAACAAAGCCACTTTTCCGCCCACTACTACTAAATCACCACCTCCCCAAGTTAAACTGGTGCTTGTTGTTGCACCAGGAGCTGCTACACCAGGTGCTAAAGCATGGGTGTTTTGCATCCATTGAGCAAAGACGGGTTGTAATTGTATAGCGGTATCTGAAAACATATCTTGGGGGCGCCCTAAAGCCCTCATGGTATCATTATGAATATACAAACCAAAACTGTGAAAGCCTAGAAATATGCGTGCCCAATTGAGATGTGATATGATTGCATCTCGATGTCTAAGGACACGATCTAATAAATTGTTGTATTGAGTAGTTGGATCATAGTCTCTTACCATTAAAATGGTTGCATGTGCAGCAGCACCAACTATGAGAAATCCACCAATCCACATGTGATGTGTGAACAATGACAGTTGTGTACCATATTCCGTAGCTAGTTATGGATAAGGGGGCATGGAATACATATGGTGAGCTACAACAATGGTTAAAGAGCCTAACATAGCTAGGTTAAGAGAAAATTGAGCATGCCATGACGTTGTTAGGATCTCATATAGGCCTTTATGGCCCTGGCTTGTAAATGGGTCTTTATGAGCTTCTAAAATATCTTTTAGGCCATGCCCAATGCCCCAGTTGGTCCTATACATGTGACCTGCTATCAGGAAAAGAATTGCAATAGCTATATGATGGTGTGCAATATTGGTCAACCATAGACCCCTAGTTACTGGATCTAATCCTCCACGAAAAGTAAGAAATTCCGCATATTATGACCAATTCAAGGTAAAAAATGGGGTTGCTCCCTCGGCAAAACTGGGATAAAGTTGAGCCAAAAGATCCCGATTCAAGATAAATTCATGAGGAAGTGGTATCTCTTTAGGATCTACTCCAGCGTTTAAGAATTGGTTAATCGGCAAAGATACATGTACTTGATGCCCTGCCCAAGACAGAGACCCAAGTCCTAGTAGCCCCGCAAAATGATGATTCAAGATAGATTCTACATCTTGAAACCAAGCCAATTTTGGAGCAGCTTTATGATAGTGGAACCAACCAGCAAAAAGCATTAACGCTGCAAAGACCAATGCACCAATTGCGGTACAATAGAGTTGTAATTCACTAGTTATTCTAGATGCTCGCCAAATCTGAAAAAACCCGGAGGTTATTTGTAGTAAGGATTTCCTTTAGGAGGGGATTAAGGAAAACACATGATTCAAAATGCAAGTACAATATAAAAAAAAGAAGTTCAGTAATTCAACCCAAAGGGGGAGAATTTTCATCTATTTTGTATCGTTTTGGCGGCATGGCCAAGTGGTAAGGCGGGGGACTGCAAATCCTTTTTCCCCAGTTCAAATCCAGGTGTCGCCTGATCAACAAACGATTTTATAATCAATAATCAGATAATTCATGAATACTTTAGTCAAACTCGATCTACAAATTGGACAAATTATTCACTAACAGAAAAAAAAAATGAAAGATCTAATTGATAGAACAAGCACATTAATTCAAACTCAAATAGAAAGAATTACAAAAGATAGAAAAAAAAAAAGCAACTCCAGTAAAAAAAAATGAGTCCTAACAAAAAAAGTTATAATGTTAAAACATTAGAATCACGAAAAAACATTTGGCAAATATTAAAAAGAAGAAATGTTATATTATGCATTCATTGCAGCTGCCTCTGTCTGCTGCTCTTAGAGTTCCATATGCAAGTGCATAAGACTCTTTAACTTTAAAGTTCCGAAGAAGAGTGAAACTGACACCACTTTCATTGACCAGTAAGTGATAGCTCTCAGGTTCACAAATGACTGATGGATCATAAATACACAATACTACCTGATACACGAGAGAGAATGCTGGAAACAGAGGTCACTGCACCGTGGATGTGATTTTTATGCCCACAGTGCAGAAAGGATAGGTATTATGGTGATATCAGCAACTAAATATTACATCCTGAGAAAGTGTGGTACACCCTGCTGATTTCATCATTTTTTCCTTTTCTGTTTTCTTTTCATTTGTTATTTTATTTATTTTAAGGCTCTGTTAGTTTGCGGATTTAGAGAAGGAAAACAAATAGGTAAGAAGAACAATAAGGAAAACTAATTTTCTCGTATTTTCCTGCATCCTTGAAAAAACATTAAGAATTAAAAAAAAAATTCAAAACATAATTCTAACTCGAGGAAAAAGGGAGGGAAGTGACTTACAAAATTCAAAATTTTTTATTGATCAAACAAGAAAAGTGCATTCCTTTTCCGTTCTCCCTGAACCAAATAGAGCCTAAACGAATAGAATTTATATTCGCATGTCAACATATACTTTCCTCAGAGTATGACAGATTGAAAGGCATGTTGTAAGATTCATACATACTGATACAGGTACTCAGTTCTATCAAGCCTTCCGGTGAAAACACTTTACTTTACTAGGAGTGAGAAGTACCAGCATGTGAAAAAAGTTTTTCTTAACACTTTCTTTGGTCCCCCAAAAGAGGGAGCATATAGCATATCCGTTCAAAGCACACTTAATCATATGGTGTTTATTATATAGTTGGTGATTAAGCAATATACCTGCCCAAGATCTCTTCTTTTTGTGTTTCACGACAATCACAAAACAATCACACAAACAAGATAATAGAAAAGAAAGCAAAAGACGACTGCTCTTTATTGATAATAAAACCTACAACACAACCAATCCCTCACCTCTCACTCCTCTATTGTTTTTCCTCACTCTTTTTCTAGAGTCTCTATCTTCTCTTAGGAAAATGCAATTGTGTGGGATTCTATCTTTTCTCTCTAAGACTGGGATCACCATCCCCTATGGATTTGATCCTTAATTTTATAGTAATACAAATCCTAGTCCTATTGTTAATAGGAAACTCTTCTTCTACAAGAAACCTAATAGGAATAGGAAACACTCTTAAAAGGAAACCTAAACCTAATAGGATACAAGAGTTTCTGCTGCTGCTCCCTGTGCCCGCTCAGGAGGCCCGCCTGGGTGGCTCCCGCTCTGGCGGCTTTTCCAGCGGGCAACATTCCAGAATGTCCAGCATAGTTCTGTCGTTCCCCCGGCCACCCGGGTGGTGCCCGCTCGAGAGGTCATCACTTCCTCTGGTTTCTTGCTTTCGTCTTCGTCTTCTTATGAGGTTTTTGTCACAAAACCCAACAATACTCACCTTGACTAAAAGTTCATCACCATCATCACCTTTGTTGTCCTTCAGGTTATTTATCAATCTTCATCTCCTCGTCGTCTTTGCCACCTCTCCATCATTATCTATGTAAACTTGTTATTTCTCATATCCTCATCATCTATGGATTTAAGAAACTTTGAAGCTACATCAAGGCCGTTGCCAACATCATCATCTTTATCATAGTAGTCGTAACCACCTTGGGCTTGGAATTTAGCCCAACATCTCGTCTCACCATCCATGGAGCAATATACGAGTGCCCAACATCTCTTCTTGTCATCTTCTTGGGAAAATTGCACGATTGCCCAACTCTTCTTTTAGCCATCTCCATGGGAAAGACGCACAAACTTGGCCTCATTGCTGTGACCCACATCTTCACCTCTTGTAGAAACGGTTGGTGTCACAAAGGTTGCTGTTGGAATCTTCTTCATTGGCTCCCACGTCTTCTTCACCTCCTTTGTGACCACACTGCTCACAATAGTATTTCCCAAATAGATATTCAAATTCCCAACCTTTCTACCCATCAACATGACCCTTGAATCCCTTTTCACCTTCACCAGGCCTTTACCCACTGCAGTGGAGCATTTTTTTGAGTCTAACACACCCAAAGAGATTACGTTCCTATTCAAGCCCAGAACATGGCAGACATCATTTAGCAACCTTGTCAAGCCCTTGGTAGTCTTGATCACGACAGTGCCAATTCCTTTCACCTCCTCACTTGTGTTGTTCCCCATAAAGACTTTCCCCTCCATCGATTGATAGGACAAAACCCATTCTCTATGTGAACAAATATGGGAAAAACATGCTGAATCAAGCAACCATTCGTTCGCCCTCTTTTCTTCACTTGACATCATCATAAATGACATCAATTCTCCCCTCATCCTTTCCATTTGCAATAGTACCCTTGACTGAAAAATGTTGTTATATACAAACTCAATCGATGGCAAATGGTCTTTCCAATCACCCTAGAAATCAAGTACACTTAAGCGAAGCATGTCTTCCAAAATCTGGATTACTCTTTCTGATTGACCATCAGTTTGAGGATGAAAAGCAGTACTAAAATGTAATTTGGTACCCATTGCTTTTTACAAGGCTCTCCAAAACTTCGATGTAAAACTACTATCTCTATCTGAAATAATAGAAACTAGAATACCATGTAGTCCCACAATCTCGCAGATATACGACTTAGCTAAAGTCTTCGGCTTAGTTGTTCGAAGCGGTAGGAAGTGCAACGACTTCGTCGAACGGTCAACGATCACCCAAATGATATTATTCGATTTCTTAGACCTCGGAAGCCCACTAACAATGTATATTGTAATGTGTTCCCATTTCCATTCGGCTACCGGTAACGGTTGTAAAAATCCCGAAGGTACTTGGCGTTCGACCTTCACTTGTTGACAACTAGTACATCGTGAAACATAGTGTGCTATTTCTCTCTTCCTTCCTGGCCACCAATAAACATGTCTTAAGTCTCTATACATCTTGGTGCTTCTCGGATGAATGGTGTACTTCGTACTATGCGCTTCTTCTAGGATGTTCCGTTTCAACTCCTTTTCATTAGGTATGCAAATTCTACCCCTCAATATCAAAACATTGTTCTCAAAAGTAAATCCCGATTGTTTTCCCATTGGAATCTCACCACAAATCTTCTTCAAAGCCACATCTTGATGTTGCTTCTCTGTGATCTCGTGAATCAATAGTGGTTGTGCCACAATCGTCGACATCAAGCCACTTTCAATCAATTCAAGTTCCAAATTCTCCATATCTCGAATAAATTCCCATTAAGAAGCCAAATCTGATGCATGTTGGTCAGTGTTTTACGACTGAGAGCATCGGCGATTACATTCGCCTTGCCTGGATGTTACTGAATTGATAGATCATAGTCCTTCATCAACTCTAACCATCTCCTTTGGCTCATGTTTAAATCTCGTTGTGTGAACAAGTACTTTAAACTCTTGTGATCCATATATATCTCACATTTTTCCCCATACAGATAATGATGCCAAATCTTCAATGCAAAAATTATGGCAGCTAATTCTAGATCATGGGTTGGATAATTCTTCTCGTACGGTCTAAGTTGTCTCGACGCATATGCAATGACCTTGTCACTTTGCATAAGAACGCAACCTATACCCCTATATGAAGCATCACTATAAATGACAAACTCTTCGGTCCCTGTCGGAACAATTAAGATTGGTCCTTTCACCAATCGACTCTTTAACTCTTGAAAACATTCCTCACATTCCGGACTCTAAATAAAAGCAACATCTTTCCTCATCAATTGAGTCATCGGCATTGCTATACGTGAAAAGTCTTTTACAAACCTCCGATAATAACCAGATAATCCTAGGAAACTTTAGATTTCTTTCACATTTGTCATCCTTAACAAATTTGTAACTGCTTCTATCTTCTGAGGATCTACAAAAATTCATTTCACTGACACTACATGCCCTAGAAAAGCAATCTTCGTCAACCAAAATTCACACTTCTTTAATTTCCCAAACAACCTCTTCTTGTATAATCAATGTAAGGCTAATCGCAGATGGTGTCATGATCTTCAAAACTCTTGGAATAGATTAGGATGTCATCAATGAACACAATAACAAACTCATCTAAATCGTCTTTGAAAACACGATTCATCAAGTCCATGAAAGCGGCTGGTGCATTAGTCACTCCTAACGGCATAACTAGAAATTTAAAGTGACCATATCTAGTCTGGAAAGTTGTCTTCTCAACATCTTCCTCATTGATTTTCAACTAGTGGTAACTGGATCTCAAGTCGATCTACAAAAATACCTGAGCCCCTTGCAATTGATCAAATAAGTCATCGATTCGCAGCAATGGATGTTTGTTCTTGACAGTCAACTTATTCAACTCTCGATAGTCGATGCATATACACAATGCCCATTCTTCTTCTTCACAAACAAGAGCTCCCCATGGCAAATTACTAGGTTGGATAAAACCCTTCTCAAGCAGCTCCTGTAATTGTACTTTAAATTCTTTCAACTCTACCGGTGACATTCGGTACAGTGCTTTGGATACCGGTTGTGACACTGGTACTACTTTTATCGTGAACTCAAGCTCTCTTTCGATCAATAAGTCGGGTAACTCATCAAGAAAAAACATCTGAAAATTCTCGAACTATTGGAATGTCTTCTACTAGTGCTCCAAGAACTCGTGCATCAACAATCAAACATAAGAAACCCGAGCAACCTTTCTTCAACATCTTACTTGGTTGAATCGTCGATATCAAGTACGGTGGTATGGTCACACCCTTACCCTGAAGAGTAAACTCTTCTTGTCCTGACGAATAGAAACTAACATGTTTCTGTTCACAATCGATATTAGCATGATTGACCGATAACCAATCCATACCCAAGATAACATTAAAGTAGTTAACCGTCAATGGAATCAAATCGACGCTCAAGACCTTGTCACCTATCTTGATCTCACACGACTTGAATACTACGGAAGTTACTAACGGTTCAGTAATAGGTAATGATACGTACAAGTCATATCCTAGCGGTTCAGACTTAAAAGTTAAATGCTTAACAAAATCACGGGGCACAAATGAATGCGTTGAACCAGAATTCATGAGCATAACCACAGGATGTGAACAAATAGGAAGAATACTTGATACGACCGTATCATCCGTATTCCTTGACCTAAGTTGGAAGTATCATCCTTGTTGATGCTCGACCCCCTTTGCTTTATCCACTCGTTGCCTTGCCTTTGATCCACTCGGCATACTCGATGCCCTGGTACTCATTCCCGATTGTCTCTTACTTGGAAAATTCTTCTCTATATGTAACGGTTGTCCACACTCAAAACATTTCCCTCTAATCTCTAAATTATAGCTCTTGGTATTCGAGGTTCGATGTGGTCACATTCGTGTTTAAAGGATAATTCCTGGATATGTGCCCCAGTTGCTTGCAAACGTAATACGTGCTCATCAAATAGTAAAATCCCCTTGTATTGCAGGTTACATGTAGGGCATAATGGTCTCGAGTCTTCGACAAACGTACTCCCTCCTTGACTACCCACATATGATCCCGAACTCTACGTGAATGGCTTCTTGGCATTCCCTTGCCCTTTGCTTCTATTGTCATTGGATCTCTTTCCTTGTTGCCTTTGCCGATATCGATAGACACTTTTCTCAGCTATGCGAGCGGCTTCTTCAACTACAGAAACAGTCGGGTGTTGCAACATGTCCACATGACTACGGATACTCTCCCTAAGCCCTTCTTCAAATTTATGAGCTTTATCCTCATCAGTTGGAACTGTAGCTTTCCTAAAACGCAATAAAGCATTATAACTAGAAACGTACTCAGTCACAGTCATGTCTCCCTGGGCTAAGCTCACAAACTCTTAACGTTTCTGAGTATTAGTAGACCGCAGAAAGAAACGCTTATTGAATTCATCCTTAAATGCTTCCCACATAGTTGGCTTCCCTTGTTCAAGCACATTATTCCACCAATTCAATGCTTCGCCCATCAATGTATCGGATGCGCACTAAATTTTCTCCTCATCAGTACATATCATAGTACAGAAATGCTTGTCCATATCCATCATCCAATGGTCGGCCAAGTCTATGTCCAATTGTCTATAGTACAAAGTCAGTTTCCGTTTGTGGAATTATTCCATAATCGTGTGTTGAGATCTTGTTACCGGTTGTGAATTAATGTAATGAACTTCAACTGGTAGGACTTGAACATTCATCTGGTCTCATTCACTTACTGGTTGAACAAAATTTCCCACCATGTTCACTATTTGATCCATTCGCGAATGCGGTGACAACTCTCTTATAGGCTCAGTTATGATGTCTCACGTATTCACTCTGTTGACTACAATGCATAATGACATGCATGCTATACCACAAGATATATATATATGTGCACAGTTCGTCATCACAAATAATAGATGCAAACATATGAAGCATTCTACAATGATAACAATATTATCATCACAATCATACAGTCCACTCGACGACACTCAACATATATCGTCACTCGTTACCAAGGCTCTAAACCTTTTGCTCTGATACCACTAAATGTTACAGCTCGGTCCCTCAATAGCAGAACCGACGTCCATGGCACGCCACCAAGGCTAAATCCATTCATTAACGTTTCCAAAAGAATTAGTTTTAAGAACACGCAGTGAAAAAGAAACAAACGATTTGAAAACTAGCATTCCAGTCGACTGCACCTCATACCTAGTCGACTGAAATTGGTCCAGTAGAAAGTTTGATTATTGAAACCTAATCCAGTCGATTGTTTTCTATGTCCAGTCAACTGGGGTGCCAAATTCCCAATCGATTGTACTGTCTAATCGACTAAACTCTAAGCAAGCAGAAAGGTAACCTTTGAAAAACATAAACCAGTAGACTATACTTAATGTAGTGTCTCGTTCACAAAAGGGGTCCAGTCGACTATACACACAAACCAGTTGACTGTTTTCTAGCAGTAAGGCATTCTGCAGAATTCCCCAAGTTAAAAGCTTCATGAAATTATCAGGGGACCAACCACTCATTCCAAAATGATCCTAGCTGTATTCGAACATTGGTAAAACATAATCACAAAAGATTACTATCTATTACAACATCATTAATCCGTTCTAAGATGCTAAGTTAAACATAGTTCAATAGTCATGAAATCTCTATTACAATAACTCTATTACAAAACTACGAGATAGGCATGAGAAGTCGCCTTCTAGAAGAACTCCCAACCCATGTGCTCATTTTTGTGATTTCTTGCCGGCATTAACACCTGAAATGGTTATTTGAATAACCACACATATTCGATTTGTTTAAGCTAACATTTAGTGAATAAAACAACAAATGCACATGAATGATAAACATGCTCGTATTCACATCTCTACATTTCATACTAGTTTCTTGAGTCCTACGTGTACATTCCATACTCCTACTCCGCGACTCTTCGCCAATAAGTCCATGCGAAATGGCAAGACCCACGTTTCTTTTCTTTAAACATGCAACCTTATGCCTATTACAGCTCCACAACAATGGCTTGATACACGCACTCCTTTGACCCAAATAACAACTAAACATGCTCAAATCACATATCACCGTGCTTTCAACATAATCAAAACATTTCACCATGCTATCGGGCCTACTTATCAATATAACTGCCCAATATGAACTACACAATATATATCTATAAACTATCACATCCTTTTCATACAAAACATGAATACATGTCAATAAATCATTCCAAAACACATAGTTGAATCATTCTCCTCTGATTTACGCTTTTAAGCTACGATCCAAAGAAAATCCGTGCACAAAGATCATTCAGAAGTCCGTCTACTACGATTCCTATCAATCAAAAATCCAATGATCAACTTTTTAGGAAAATTCTAGAAAATGAGTTTTCGAAATGCTTATCCAAACAAGCCCTAGTGGGTATCAAAACGAAGCTCTTACCTCGAGGAGTTCGAATATCCGATAAAATATTTTGATCAACGGACGGATCACCAAAAATGAGCATCGCAAGCTTGATGATCAAATCTCTTTTTTGTCTCTCCTCCTTTCTTATCTTTTAGAAGTCAAAATAGATTTTGCAATTTGGAAATATCTCACACTTTGTATTTATAGCCAAAACTTCTCAAAATATCATTTAACTCCCCTTGATGTCTTAAACCTTCAATTTAGCACCCCTAGTAGTAAATATCTAACTTTACTAGCTTTTCACTAAGTTCCGTTTGGTTACTAAAACGCAGTCTCACATGATTTTATGAAATTGCTAATTAGGCAACCAAATTAGTAGCGTGTTAATTCGTCCTCACAAGGATGCTAAAAATAACAATAGAAATATATTTTAAACCAAAAAATAATACAGATAGTGAAATACACAGGTAAACATTTATTTTCAAATAAACATTTAAGGTATTCCACAATGAACATCTCATACTCAGAGAGACTTTACAACAACACAACACTCAATCTACATAGTCTCAAAGGGTTCTCTAACATAGATACCCAAACCAACTCGTGAGTCAAAACTCACTCACACATGTACCAACAGGCACAATGCATCACATTATCATGTATGTTAATGTAGTAAAATGCAATAACACAATTACGGGTGTTATACTTTTAGTAAGGTAGATGCAATTTTCCTGCAAAGGAAAGAATATCTGGAAGAAAGAGCTTTGTCCAGTCTTATCACTGAATCTGTAACCCCAATCAAATGAGAGTATTTTTGCTTACCCACTGTTCACCCAGGCCTCCATTTTGGGTGATATATGTCTCATTCCAGTAATTATGTTGATTATACAAGGGCAAAATAGGAATAGAATGGGACACATGTCACCCAATGGAGGCCTGAGTGAGCAATGGATGAGCAAAATTTCTCTCCAATCAAACCATCCAAGTATCTTCGTTTTGGGAGAATCACATACATCGTTTGTATTTTTTTATCTTGTTATTGTTCTTGGTACATTGTATGTACTCTTTTTTAATCTATCTTGGTTAATCTTAGATTAAGATTTCTTAGATCTTTTCACGTACAACACTTGGTGTATAGCACATCACCAGTTTGTATTTAGTGTGTGGTGTGAACAACACATACCTTGCTTGGAATCACTTCTAAACGTATGTTTGGATCGAAAAGCAATTTTCAGACTTGAAAGGCATGTGTTTTCTTGTTTGGATAAAATTTTAATAGAAATATATGATTTAGTCCCAAGAAATTCAATTTAATAAAATTGGTCCATCCCTATTTCGTGGAATAGAAATTAGTCCTTAATTACACCTTTAATCTAGAAATTAGTCCTTTTCTCCAATTATGTGTAACATATATGGACGAAATTACCCTCATTATCATATATAGACATATATGTATAGGTTTACCAACAGTTTATGGAAACCGAAATCATGGAGATCATGGATAGGGATGGATTGAATGTTGCTAAAATAAAAAAAGGTCCCTTATTTTACTCAACTGCCAAAAATGGTAGGTATTCCTCACAGTTGCAGTACTCAAGTTTCAACAATATAGTTTTTTTTTTTTTTTTTTGTATAACCTTCTTCTGAGAGAATCATAGGTGCGTTCTTCGTTTGCATTTTTGATTTGTGGAGGTTTACTTGTGGGTTTTGAAGGTGAGAAATTTTGCATTATATCCATTCAAAAAGTGAGAAGTTCGCATTAACTTTTGGTGTCCAAAGGAGACTGCGTTTCAAAATCAAAGTGAAAACAAGTGAGATTTTAGAGGCTATGAATTTTTTTTCAATTTACTTGCCCGGTCACAAGTTGATTGAATTGAGATATTCTCATATTTGGAGTTCGTATTGAAGGTGAGAATTTCTCACTATTAAGTGAGAAAGTTCTCATTCATAAGTGAGACTTTCTCACTTAATATTGTTTGGGATTAACTATTTTTATGAGAATTTCTCATCAATTTCTTGCTTTGTTCAAAACAAAAATTCGAATAAGACGAATTGATGAGAATTTGATGAGAAATTTATCACTTTTGAGAAATTTGATGAGAATTAGATGATAAATTTCGTGAAATCTAATATTGAGGGTTTGTGAATTACAGAAATAAAATCGATTGCTGCCACCATGGCATGTGTTTATTTGCACAGTTTGAATTGTGAAATTCATCAATACTAGTCACGTTGGCACGACCACCAGTTTAAATTGTGAAATTGCAAAGAATTGTTCAATAGTAATCAAAGCAACATATTAATATATTTGTTACAATTAAATCGAATCCAATACATTATCCTCAGTCGTGTTTGCGCTAGCGGCAGTTTTAGATCGAATGTATTAAGACGAAGTGATGCGAATTTGATGAGAAATTTCTCACTTTTGAGAAATTTTTTAGAAATTTGATGAGAATTAGATGAGAAATTTCTCACTTCTGTTCAAATAAAAGGGAGAAATTTGTGCTTTTATAAATGGGAAAAATTTCTCATTCAAACAGAGTACGTATCTAACAATCCTAATAGTTTTGTCTTTAGGCAAGAATTAAAGCTGTGAGTTAAATTTCTAACTTACTTCATCCCCATAACAAGTGAGAAATTTCTATATTCAATTCTGAAACTGTCGCTAGCGCGAACACAACTGAGGCAAATGACTGTGATTTTATTTACTTGTAAAAAATATATTAATATGTCACTTTGATTAATATTGAGAAATTGGATGGAATTAGATGAGAAATTTTGTGAAATCTAGTATTGAGGGTTTGTGAGTTACAAAAGTTACCATGTCTATAGTTTGAATTGTAAAATTCACCAATATATAGTCATGTTGGCACGACCTCCAGTTTGAATTGTGAAATTGCAAAGCATTGGTTTTTGGTAATATGAAGAAGACATTTAAAGGTCGTACTATATTAATCAAAGCAAAATATTAATATATATATATATATTGTAATTAAATTGAATCCAATACATTTGCCTCTGTTGTGTCCACGCCAGCGGCAGTTTCAGAATTGAATATATTGAGACGAATTGATAAGAAATTTCTCACTTTTGAGAACTAGTTATGAAATTTGATGAGAATTAGCTAAGAAAACTTTCACTTTTGTTCAAATAAAAGGGAGAACTTTGTGCATAATTAAAAGGGAGAAATTTCTCATTATTTAAGTCTCTTAAATGGATAATCAAATTATTGCGCTATGTTCCTTTGGGTAGTTATGAGACCTCTGTATTCATTGTGCCGGAGGACATGGGGATCTGAGATTTAGTTCGTCATGTTACTATTAATGCATCAATAAATTTATTGAGAAATCCTCACTCCGGTTTTGAGAATTTCACACTTTTTATGTTAAAAATGTATTAAATCGTTGGCAAAAGATGCCCTTTATTTTATACCAAAATTCCAAATTTTATACCAAACAAAGTAGAACACGGAATATTGATGAGAAATTTGTCACTTCGACATATTGAACATGTACAATTTCTCACTTTGATCAAAAGTGAGAAATACAAAATATGTTATACCAAACAAAAGCAGTACACACAGAATATATTTGACGAGAAATTTCTCACTTTGAGTACACGTGAGAAAACCCCATTTCTTCTATCAAACTCAACTATACACAGAGAATATTTTGTCATAAATTTTTCATATCTCACTAATATTAGAAGTGAGAAATTCCCAATTTTTATACCAAACAACATAGTACATAGAATATTTGATGAGAAATTTCTCACTTCAACATATCAATCATGTACAATTTCTCACTTAAATTAGAAGTGAGAAAAAAGAAAATTTTTATACCAAAACACAAACAGAAGTGAGAAATACCCACTTTTTATACAAACTCAACCATTCACACAGAGAGTAGATTAGAAATTTCTCACTTTGACATATTGATCATGTACAATTTCTCACTTTAATTAGAAGCGAGAAAAAAGCAAATTTTTATACCAAACAAAAACAGAAGTGTGAAATACCTACTTTTTATACAAACTCAATCATTCACACAGAGAGTAGATCCAAAAATTCTCACTTCGACATACAAAAATGAAGCATCAATCACTTATACTAGAATATATGATGAGAAATTTACATTTTCTTGCCATCGTCGTCTTCATCGAAGTCCTAAAAATGAGAAATTTCTGACCAAAACCCTAATTACGAGTTGCATAAAACGACCTACGAATGTTTGTGAGACATTTGTAACCAAATCTGTGAGAAATATGTGATTCACTTGATCTTCTTCACTCCATTTTGATCTCTGTGAATTGTCTTAGTCGCATGAGCTATTTGATGATTCATTTTCATTTGATTTGCTTGATAACGGAATATGCGATTCCTGGGATATTATTTCAAATTTTGAAAATGCGATAATGTGGGAAAGTCCACAGTATGAACGCCAAACATTAATGTGGGGGTATTTTTGTCTTACAATTTACAAAAGGACTAATTTCTAGTTGATGCATTCTAAATGACCTATTTCTAGTAATTTCTACTCTGTTTTTCCCAAATTTTAAAGGGCAGGTTGACCTAAAACATGGCACCATGAGAATTATGAAAAGTTCATTGAAACGGGCATTATGTTGTGTTTGGCAAAGTGTTATATGGAATGGATGTTGTGAACAAGATTGAAGCTCAAGGGAGACAGAGTAGGGTCCCCAAAAGCAAAGTTGGTATTTAGATAGTGGTGAACTCCCTTTGTAATTGATTTCCTTCCTTTAACTTGGGCTCGCTCACTCTATAGGGTTAAAACTTTGTACACCTTTTTATTTAGTAGCTAGGACATCGGATATATGAAAAGTAATGTCAAGTTGGATTTTTTTTTGTGACTTATTACGTATTTTTTGGATATATATAACTTGTGTAATATTGGATGTGATATTTAATATTATGTTATGTTGGACAAGCGTTGATTATTCTATATGTGTAAATTGAATAGCTTTTGAAATAGTATAGGATTAAAAATAAATATTGGAATTGCACATGTATTCTTTGGGTTACTTTTAAGAGAGCAAAATGGGCAAGGAATAATTTTTTCCTTGCTATAAGTCTCCTTTAGCAAGGAAATTAATTCGTTGCCTTATGTTAATAATATTTGCAAGAAAACATGATTTCCTTGTTAAAAACAACTATTAGCAAGGAACATATTTCCTTACCTTAGACTTGAATATTTAGCAACGAAATTTTTTCCTTGCAAATTGTCCAAATTACAACATAAAGACATGTTTTTTGCAAGGAAATTAGCCATTTAGCAATGAAAAAGCTTAGCACTAGCAAGGAAAATTTTCCTTGCCAAAAGTAAGAATTTGCAAGGAAAGTTATTTTCGTTGCTAGAAGCTTTAGAGAGGAAGCTTCTGCAAGGAATTGAGCAACAAAAAATTTTCCTTGCAAAAGGGTTTTGCAACGAAATCGTGGGCTTTAGCTAGGAACTTTTTCTTTGCAAAAACCCATTTTTGTTGTAGTGAAGTTCGCTATCATTATCTTAGTCACAAAATTCAAAATGAATTTATTCTTCGGATATCGGATGAGATCAAATGTGTAATCATTAAAAGGGTTAAAGAAGTGAAATACTTTTCAGTTCTTCCTGATTATACTCCGGATGCAAGCCATGAAGAACAAATGTCACTTATATTAAGATGTGTGAATATTTCAACAAGTCCATTAAGTGTAGAGGAGTTCTTTTAGGATTTTTAAAGGTGGATGATACGTCGGGACAAGGACTATTTGGTGAACTTGTAAATGTTTTGAAAACTCTTGAACTTGATATTGGTGATATAAGAGGACAAGGGTATGATAACGGTTCTAATATGAAAGGGAAAAACAAAGGTGTACAAAAAAGATTATTAGAGATAAATCCTAGAGCATTTTACACGCCTTGTGGTTGTCATAGTCTTAATCTTATACTTTGTGATATGGCAAAATCTTGTTCTAAAGCTTCATCTTTTTTTGGAGTGGTACAACGCATGTATTCATTGTTTTCATCATCTACAAAGCGGTGGAAAGTTCTCACGGATAATGGTAAAGGTTTAACACTTAAGCCACCATCACAAACTCGTTGGGAAGGTCAAGTGGAAAGTGTTAAAGCAATAAGATTTCAAGCTCCAGATATAAGAGAAGCTTTGATTCAGTTAGCAACTACTAGTGAAGATCCCAAGACAAAGAGTGATGCTGAGAGCTTAGCAACATATGATATTGAGAATTTTGAGTTCTTACTTGGCATGGTTATTTGGTTTGAAATATTGAATGCTGTTAACAAAATAAGCAAAATCATGCAAACAGAGGACATGCAGATTGATGTTTCTATAGATCTATTAAGAGGACTGATTTGTTTTTTTGAACGATATAGAGAAAATGGATTTGAAGAAGCTATGATTGAGGCTAAAGAGATTGCAATTAGAATGGAAGTTGAACCTATTTTTCGTGAATGACGTGTCATTCGTAGAAAGAAACAATTTGATGAGAGTGGTAGTGAAGAGATGACACAATCAGCCGAAGAATCATTTAGAGTCAATTACTTCATATACATTTCACTCAAGAGTAGATTTGAACAATTTCAACAATATGATGATTCTTTTGGATTCTTATTTAATTTGGAGAGGTTGAAGTCTGCAGATAATGATAGTTTGAAGTGTTCATGTATTAACCTTGAAGATCTCCTAAAGCATGACATGGTTTCTGATATTAATGGGATAGAATTATTTTCAGAACTCAAAATCTTAAGAGAAGTTTTATATACCAAGAGGAACAACAAAGGCAATTGAAGTATTAAATTTTATAAAGAGGCTAGATTATTGTTTTCCAAATGCTTGGATTGCTTATGGAGTATTATTGACTATACCAGTGACTGTCGCATCTGCTGAGAGAAGCTTCTCAAAGTTGAAGTTGATCAAATCGTATCTACGGTCGACAATGTCACAAGAGAGATTGAATGGATTGGCTATGATATCAATTGAAAAAAATTTGTTGGAGATGCTTGATTGGAACCCTTTAATTGATACTTTTGCAGCTCAAAATGCAAGGCGGTCACATTTACGTTGATGTAAGCTTGATTGGAACACTTTAATTATGTGCTTATCCTCTCAATTTAATGAAATTATTTTGCACTTATAAAGTTTATGTGCATATGAAACTTTATGTATAGAGGCCTAGAGGGGCCCTGTTTTAGAGTTCGCTTGAGGCCCCGGGAAATTTTAGGATTCTCAGGACCGGCCCTGGTTCTATTAACGACGAAGATACCATTTGCCAATTTCTCAAAGATATTTCGTTGCTAATAAATGGTGTTCTTTCTGCACATAAGTTTGTTTGTAAGAGATAAAATATTTTTTCACGGTGAATACCTTCGTCGCCAATAGGTATAGTTGCTCAAGGAAATCAAATTACATCTTGAAAGACCTTTTCCTAAAGGATTTATCAATAATGCAAGTGTGACGAATTTTTTTATTTTCCTTAAGAGGACTATATTTGGGGGCTTTCAAGACTTTATTTAGGTCACAATATTACACCGATTTTGAAACATACGGAACCAAAGTGATACATTTAAAAATGCAGTAGTGAAATTCATCACTAATACTACATGGTACTAAAGTATTTTTTACCCTTAATAAAATTAGTACTCCCTCTATCTCATTTTATGTGTCCCCTTTTTCTTTTTGGGATATCCCAAATTATTGTCCACTTTCCTAAATTAGTATACAAATTTTAATTAGTTTCCCAAATAACCTTTCCAGCTTGCAATCAATACCAATAATAAAAAATAAAAAAAAGTGCAATAATTATGAGTAATTGTGGAAAGTATATTTAGATTCTTTTTATTCTCTTAAATAGTTGGATTCCCCAATAGGAACATATAAAATGAGAGGGAGGGAGTACTAAACACCCAAATAAATAAAATCACAGCTGTCAGAGTATATCAGAAAACGTTAAAACTTAAATGCAATCCGTGCTATTACCTATCTTTTAATATGGTTGAAAATATGAGAATGTTGAATTGATTTTTGTTTCAAGACTTCACTTTCACGTTTTTTTAAATTTTTTTTTTTTATTTGCTTAGAAACTTTATTGGAGTGAAAAAAGCATGTGACTTGTTTGACGGGGGGCATGAGGATTAGGACGTTGGAACCACTCCAAGGTGGGTTGGGATACAGCATTATAGTTATAATTTAATACAGCATTTATCTTCCATGTGACGACCATGTCCTTGTGTTGACAAATTTGGTAAATTCATATCTATATAGTTTTTCTTTTTTGATATATAAATCATAACTATGTAGTTAGTTATATGCTTTGACAATTATTTTTTTTCTAAGTTGATCCCACTAAAATAAAGAAAAAAAGAAGTAAAAGAAGGGTGTCAAAATTTTAATTTAACGAGGTTCATCAGCCCCAAAATGGGTAATCATCGATTCATGTGTTCAAACAGATGGGTAATCAATGGAAGAATGATTATTTGGTTACACACATTGAAAAATATGTAGTTGAAGTCATAAGCAAAGAGCCTATAGTGTAATATTTTCAATGAGTACAATTTTGCTCACTCCAAAATTACTCATCTTTTGCTCACCCTCATTTTCGATTGGCTAATGCACTAGGGCCCAGTACTTTACACCATTAATTAATTCTCATTTAATCTTGTGTCTCACTGCGTTAGCCAATGAGAGAAAATGATGAGCAAATGTGATCCAATTTTGAGATGAGCAAAAATATATTCGATTTTCAATATATCAAAAAAATTGTCGAAGATGATTATGAAAGGTGTCCTTTAGTCATTTAAACATGTTCATTTGAATTAATGATATTAAAAAAATCAAGTTTCATTTCTTTCACTTGCAATTTTAAGGTTTAGAAAAATTTTGTTTTTTTGTTATTTTTATTGAAGACACTTTAATGTGTAAAAGTACTTTTTTTTTTTTTTTTTTTAAATTTAGTGATCAATTAATTACCGAATGATACCGCTAAAAAAGATTTCTTGCTACGCAACTGTGTCATGGCACCAATATAGCCTAACAAATTGCGGTTTGGTTCGCTCAATTTGCAAACAAGTGAAGTGACTTGATTTGTGTTCTATGGTCGGGGAGTATATATGTGTTTTACCTTTCCACGAGAGTATTCATAATTGTGCAAGAGCTGGCCGGAAGCGCACATGATACATTTAACCATTTTTCTTCTAATTCGTAAGTCAAAACTAATTAAACCATGCAATCTCCTTTGTGTGGGTAGAAGTATTCAGTCAAATCATTTAAATTGTTATTAACTTGGTTGCTTTGTGAGGGGAGCTAGTTTTTTTTTTGGAGTCTAATCAATTTAGGATTTTTACGCACGGGACTCGAACGGCTGCTAAGGGGTTCGAACGGTTCAATAAGTAAATCTACTTGCGCATCAAGTCAAGGTATCCGAACGAATAGTCATGTTTTAGGGAAGAGTAATATTTGACACACTAACAAATTTTACTAACATTCACATTCACACTCTATCTCTCTCTTAGTGGCACTGTGGGGTCCGCAGTGAACTCAAAGTGCTACTAGGAGAGAGATAGAGTGTGTGTGTGAATATTAGTGGAATTTGTTAGTGCATCTAGCATTGTTGTTTAGATAATTATGATTTTCATATGGTAAAGTTCTATTCACAAACAAGACCGTGCATAGAATATAAATTGAAATCCCCAAGGTGCTAACAATTATCCTGGCTTTTTATTCTTTCAGATACTTTGCTACTTCAAAAGTACTGGCTGTTTAGTCATGCAAATTCTTTGAATCTAACCATATAAGGTTCTTTAGAAATCTATATGGTTTGAGATTTTGCAGGCTTATTCACCTCACCTGTGAAAAGGGTTTAATTAGAATCAATAATGGGTAAAATATGCATATTTTTATTCAAGGGTAAAGTAGTAATGAAAAAAATTCATTAAATAGTGGGTGTAATGAGCTAAGTAGTTGAGTGTGAATAGAATAACTCTTCATATAATTACAGAATCACTAGACGTGAAGTAATGCCAATTAAGGTTCTTCAGTATTTATATACGGATAGTCATTATGAAGTGTCAATAATACAGTTAATACTTAATTTAGTTTTCGTCCCTTTTTTGTTTTGGATATTGCTATTGCCATAGCCATTCTAGGTGTTTCAACAACTATTTGCAGCCATTTGAGCTGTGGGAATAGGATTTCCCTTTGCTTTTGCTCTTGGGGTGGGGAGGGTGTATTAACATTATTAACCTTGGATGTGCTATGCACATGGTTTTTGGATAGTTAATTAGTTATTTAGTTTCAGCCTGGGAATAAAAGAATTCCAGACTATTTGATTGTGTAATTTGAGTTTTTGCTCTATTTATTTCGATGTAAAATATTTTTCTATTTTTCGGCGATTGGTTGCAATATAAATAAAGGCAGTAAATTGATTTCCCTGTAAAACATTTTACTCCACAATGACAAAAAAGATTTACGTATCTATTCAATACAAGTTATTTATAATCTCGACCTATCTCTGGTCTTAATACGACAGTTCCAAAGACTACACGTAAAGACAAGAAACAGAGATAGGTCGAGATTACACGATGCCGATGATTGTGGCTAGATGTTGGTGATTTCACTCGATGCCGATGATAATTTTCTGGTAACTCCATTGGTCTACGATGATGATGATGATTGTGGCTTGATGTCTGCAATTTTCACTCAATGCTGGTGGTGATTTTCTCGTCACTCCTTTGGGTCTACAATACTGTGATTGTGTCTCGAGGTCTAGCTACAAAAAGTAACAGCTGGAGTGGAAGGGTTAAGAGTCAAAAAGTGGCCAGTGATGAATGATTGATGTTTTTTTTTTTTGCTGAGATGAATGAATGATTGATGTTGATGACAGTATATTTAGTTAACGACCTCCTGCGCAATATAGATCTAATCGGCTTGAGTTATTTTTTTTAAGAGCTTTTATCAGTAGCTTTTGTTCTAGATGATTTTTTTTTTATACTCTCCCCGTCCCATAATAAGTGTCCACATTTCATTTTTTAGATATACCACAATAAGTGTTCACTTTCCTAAATTGGCATATAGTTTTTACTTACTTTCCAAAACTACCCTTATAATAAAAACAAAGTAGCATTTATTTGTGGTCTCAAAACAAACAAAAAGTCAAACATCCATCACATCTAAGGGTAAACTTGGAAAGCGACCCTTTAATGAACCAAAAAAATTAATATAATACAACTTTCTTAAACATTGTGCAAAAAAAAAGTGAACACTTATTATGGGACGGAGGGAGTATCCTTTAAGATTATTGAGCTGAATCAATTAGTAAAATCTTAGGGCCCATTCCCTATAGTTACAATTTTCAATTTCCTAAAGTTGCAAGAAACAAAGTGGGTTGGACAGAAAGTTAATGAGGTAGAAAAGACCGGGTATAAAATATTCTATACAGGAAAAGATAGGCATATAAATGTTGTCGGAATCGGGGTTGACAAGAACCTCAAGGTTAAAGTTGTGACAGTCACAAGGAAAGGAGACAGAATATTGCTTATCAAACTAGCAGTTGGAGTGGATATAATTAATGTGTCTAGTGCTTACGCGCCCCAAGTAGGATTGGATGATCACACTAAAAGACAATTCTGGGATGAGTTAGATGCTTTAATGCAAAAAATACCGGAAGGAGAAGATAATTATAGGTGGAGATTTTAATGGCCACATAGGTAAAGATAAAACTAGATATGAGAGGGTGCATGGGGGGTATAATTTTGGAGATTAAAATGAGGTAGTGGTGAGTATTCTAGATTTTGCCGTAGCATATGATCTTGTAGTAGCAAACACATTTTTCAAAAACAGGAAAGAACACTTGATAACCTTTAAGAGTAGATCTAATAGAGGCCAGATCGATTTGTTCCTTATGAGAAAGGCAGACCGCATAGCATGTAAAGACTGTAAGATCATCCCAGGGGAGAGTTTAACATCTCAACATAGACTTACTATTTTAGATATCCATATAAAAGGACAACGTTATACTACAAAAGACCCTACAAACCCGCGAACTAGGTGGTAGAACTTTAAAAGCGAGAAACTAGCAATATTTCAAGATAGAATGCATATTAAAGCACCTTGGAATTCGGAAAGATGGAAGCAATGCTATGTGGGATAGAATGGTAGGGTACATCACGAGAATATCGAAGGAAGTCATTGGAGAGTTGAAGGAAAGATAGTTAGCATCTAAAGATACATGGTGGTGGAAAGAGGTACAAGTTATAGTAAAAACCAAAAAGGATTGCTTAAGAAGTGGTAAAATGATAGAAGTGAGGAAAACTTCAAGAGTATAAATATGCAAATAAGGAGGTTAAAAGGACAGTTAGAGTTGCTAAAATGAATGCCTATGACGACTTCTATACCAAGCTAGACACTAGAGAGGGAAAAAAATGTATTCATAAGCTTGCTAAGTCGAGAGAAAGGAAAGCAAGACTCATTAATCATGTTAAGTGTATAAAAAGAGATGACTCTAGGGTATTAGTGAACGACGAAGAGCGTAAGGAAAGGTTGAAAAGCTATTTTGATAAGTTGCTAAATGAAAAACATATGAATAACACAATTAAAGAAGAAACTGGAAGTTGCGATGAAACTAAAGAATACAGATTCTATCAGAGAATAAGGAAGTTTGACGTGGAATTTGCTTTGAAGAAGATGAAACCCAACAAGGCCTTAGGATCAGATGGGATCCCCATTGAGGTTTGAAAATGCTTGGGAGATGTGGGGACATCTTGGCATACGTTTTTAGTAAGATTTTTTAATGTCTAGAAAAATGTCTGATGAGTGGAAGAAGAGCATTCTAGTGCCTATATAAGAATAAAGGAAATGTACAACAATGCAACAACTATGGTGGTGTTAAGTTGATGAGCCATACTATGAAGCTGTGGGAGATAGTGATGGAGCATCGCTTAAGAAGTGCAACATCAGTGTCAGAAAATCAGTTTAGCTTATGCTTGGGAGATCAACTATGGAAGCAATTTATTTACTTATGAGACTAATGGAAAAGTATAGAGAGAAGAAAAAAGATCTACATATGGTTTTTATCGAGTTAGAGAAAGGTTATGATAGGTGCCAAGAGATTTAATTTGGTGGGGCGCTAGAGAAGAAGGGAATGACCAAGGGTTATATTGACGCGGTAAAGGATATGTATGATGAAGCGGTTACTACAAATAGATCATCGATCGACCGGAGAAACAAGCAAATTCCCAATTACCGTAAGCCTGCACTAAGGGTCGCCCTTGAGCCCTTATTTATTCGCCCTAATTATTGATGAATTAACTAGACACATTCAAGATGAGGTCCCATGTCACACCCCGATTTTTGGACAACCAAATATTCAATCCAGAGCCTGTATCCGGACTAATATTCAATTACCAAAAATCACGAGAGCAACATCCTCACACAGGCTAACAGATAATTTATTTGGAAATAGAATTTAATACTCATTAAATAAGGACATGTGATCCTGTATTAATATAAAAACTATGCATTATTAAACTTATATTCCCAATCCTCCATTTCATTATAAAAGAAATAAAATTCCATTACAAATATAATATCATTTTAATTTACAAAAGAAATACAAAGTTCATTAAATAAAATTTCTTACAAAGTTCAGCTAGAAGAAAATAAAAAAAAATATATAAAGTCTATACATCCGTTGGTCAGAGCAACTAAAACGTTCTAATGCCCAAAGACTCCACAGCCAAGCACAACGGTCACATCATCAAAATCAATATCCTGCATGTCATCCGACTACGTTTCACACAGAAACGCACCTAAATGCATAACACACTCGGGTCAGTCATATGACTGGTATGAGTTAAACAAAAATAATAAAATCTGAGGGCTCCAACCTGAACCCGTTGACTACAAACCACATTACAATACTATTGGGCCAAGACAGGTAGTTTCACACACATATTTGGACAAAAGAGTAGTTTCCAGTTATGTGATGACAAGTAGTTTCTTGCCCAAAATCCAAAGTTACTATGAGTTTTATACTTACCTCGGATATCTATGGTGAGCCAGCCCTGTATAAAAGTTAGTGGACCCACCATCCTGTAAATCGAATGATCACAAACCAGCCGAATAATTCCATATATAAGTCGTCCACATTCTAACTTAAATGTCGCATTCATTATTTCACGCTTATTAATTTTATGAAATAATCCATTTTCATTATTTATTAACATTAAATTTATCTTTGTGTTCCCTAGGTTCACCACTTGGCCACCCTCCATGGTACAGCCCACACATATATCCCATGTGTGCCCGAACATACTACCAACATCCACTCCGGTGCCAGTTTGGTTGGAGTATCAACCAAACCAGGTATACACAACGAAAGGCCGTCAATATGCCTAGACGTCTAACAAATAAGCCGGGCATAGAGTTTAGGCCAGCTTGATCACGAAGCCACTGGCAAAAGGGTACACTCAGCAAGTCGAGCTACCAAAAAAATATATCATATAACGGGGAGCGGTGAACATTAAAGAACCATGTTGCAATTATCACGTATCGTTCGTATTATCCTTAATAATTGTGAATTTCACGTTTATCACATAGTTCCGTCTCATCATCCAATCACATCTCTAACTTTTAGATGCATTCCAATTTCTTACAATAAAGGGTTTTATCAATTTTTTTTTTTTTTTTTTTTTTGCTGAGAAAGGGTTTTATCAATTAACCCATAACAATCTTCCCTAAAAAATTTTCATTCAATTACAAGATCCCCAATATACTATTCAACGTATCTAATTTACTCATTTTTATCAAAATGACCACAAAATAAAGTCAGTTATTTCAAGTACAATAACCTCAACCCAACATTCAATATTATATGAGAATTCATGTATCTCTAAGTAATTTTTGTTAAGTCATACGAACGAATAAAAAAAACACAATTAATCATATTTATCCAATTTCGTACATTTTAATATACTAAAAACTGCTACTGAAATCTTCAATTTCTGCCCAAACGGTGCACAATCAAGAAAAACTCAATTATACGAAAAGTGTGCAGAATTGCATTTTACGTAAGATGCGCGAACAGAATGTTCAAATTCAAAGCCACGATTTTCTAATAAGTTTATAAAGTTTCTGCAACTGTGTAAATTACAAAAACAAAAAAAAAAAAAAAACGAATTTCACATACACTTCTTAATTACCATGAATATTTCACATATAGTTTTATCAAGCTAACTATTCACCTAATCCTTTCGAATACCCTAATGTCATAATCACAAAGTCACACGAAAGGGAAAGAAAATATATAGATTACTTCAACAATAACAATGTGCATCCATTACAAAGATTTAGCCCTAACAATTAAATTAAACATGTACTAATTTAATTTACTCCCATATACATATATACATACGTGTATATATATACTCGGATATACAAAATTTAACTCACCTCGTTAATCAAAAATCAACCACCACGAATGCTACACGATTCCCCACATGCCTATGAATCCTAGACCCTTCTCTTTTTTCTTCCCTCTTCTTCTTCTTCTTCTTCTTCTTCTCTTCTCTCTCTCTCTCTCTCTCTCTCTCTCTCTCTCTCTCTCTCTATTGCGGCTGTGAATAGAGATGTGGGTTTCTCTTTTTCTTTTGTGTAATATTACCTAAACTAATATAATATTATGTTATGTATATAACTATGGTCCACACACACAACACTTATTAATAAAACACACACAAACATGTAAATCCCGTTTTTTGTCTAAGGGTCTCACAAAAAGACTTTATATGGGCCTGAAAATGCATTCTAAAGTGACAAATGATTAGCCCAATGGATACCCATGACCCCGGGCACTAAATTTCTATGTTAAGCACACTACTTAACATACTAACGACCCGTACACGCTACTTCAACATTTTTTTTAGGTGTCACTAAGATACATACACATAGTTAATGTCTAATACTTCAAAATAATAATATAAAAATTACTAAAAGCACGTAGAAAATTTGGGTTGTTACATTCTACCCTCCTTAAAGAAATTTCATCCCGAAATTTGTAGCAACGGTAAATACACAAGTCAGTCGTAAATAAAGTTAGGCACGCAATTTCATACAACTATGTATTACGTTTGACTTTCAACCATACGAGACCAAGAACGTCGAGCGACTAATCTAAACAAGGAAACCCTCATATATATAACTTATTCTCGTATAGTTAATCGTCAAATGCTAATAGATATTCCAAAACACAGAGATTGATGCAAACCACGTGAATACGAACTATGCATGCAACATGCTCACAGTTAATCAAAGATTTAACTATATGCCCATGTTAGCCTCTTACCTTGTCCCGTACCACTTCTCTTCGGGATACCCAATACTTACCACTCCAACCGATAGCTTCAAAATCTTCCATAAGCTTGCACTAAGAATAAGAATACCCGTCTAGATCCATAAGATGTTGTAGACATAAGAATACTGCCTGCTCAATATATGCTCTCGAAAAAGTATAGAATTTTCACAGGAGATATACAAGAGAGATGCAGTAGTAGAATACCAATCGATAATAACAGCTTCATAATAAGAAATCCAAAGTGCCGATAATAATAATGTCCACCAAAAATGGCCAAATAAGAATAATATAAAGAATAGAAGTCTTGCAAATAATAATAGAAATCCCGATCCTCCGATAGAATATTAATTCAGCTGGATGATAATTAGATAACTGTCCGATAATAATAGCTTGAAGAAGATAATTCGATATCACGCCAGAATTTTACTGCTTGTTCAAAACTCCAACTCCCCGCTACTTCTCCAATATGTCACAAAATATGCATGCACTACTATGCGACTCATAATATAGCAAATGATTTCAACAAATTAACATGTAATGATAGGCTTGGAAAGTTATGCAATTAATCGATTGAAAATAATTAAATAACATGTAGTCAACACATGGATAATACATAAGTACACATAACCCCAAACCCAAATAAATCGCGACCTATACCTCTGACCAACCTCTAGTCCACAATCCGAGGATCACCTAGACTCGCTAAGCTAACCATAAGCTCTGATACCAAACTGTCACACCCCGATTTTTGGACAACCAAATATTCAATCTAGAGCCTGTATCCGAACTAATATTAAATTACCAAAAATCCCGAGAGCAACACCCTCACACAGGCTAACAGATAATTTATTTGGAAATAGAATTTAATACTCATTAAATAAGGATATGTGATCCTGTGTTAATATAAAAACTATGTATTATTAAACTTATATTCTCAATCCTCCATTTCATTATAAAAGAAATAATATTTCATTACAAATGTAATACCATTTTAATTTACAAAAGAAATTCAAAGTTCATTAAATAAAATTTCTTATAAAGTTCAGCTAGAAGAAAAAAAAAAATGTAAAGTCTATACATCCGGTGGTCAGAGCAACTACAACGTTCCAATGCCCAAAGACTCCACAGCCAAGCACAACGGTCACATCATCAAAAGCAATATCCTGCACATGTCATCCGACTACGTTTCACACAGAAATGACACCCGAATGCATAACACTCGGGTCAGACACATGACTGGTATGAGTTAAAACAAAAATAATAAAATTTGAGGGCTCCAACCTGAACCCGTCGACTACAAACCACATTACAACACTATTGGGCCAAGACAGGTAGTTCCACACACATATTTGGACAAAAGAGTAGTTTCCAGTTATGTGGTGACAAGTAGTTTCTTGCCCAAAATCCAAAGTTACTACGAGTTTTATACTTACCTCGGATATCTATGGTGAGCCAGCCCTGCAAAAAAGTTAGTGGACCCACCATCCTGTAAATCGAATGATCACAAACCAGTCGAATAATTCCATATATAAGTCGTCCACATTCTAACTTAAATGTCGCGTTCATTATTTCACGCTTATTAATTTTATGAAATAATCCATTTTCATTATTTATTAACATTAAATTTATCTTTGTGTTCCCTAGGTTCACCACTTGGCCACCCTCCATGGTACAGCCCACACATATATCCCATGTGTGCCCGGACATACTACCAACATCCAATCCGGTGCCAGTTTGGTTGGAGTATCAACCAAACCAGGTATACACAATGAAAGGCCGTCAATATGCCTAGACGTCTAACAAATAAGCCGGGCATAGGGCTTAGGCCAGCTTGATCACGAAGCCACTGGCAAAAGGGTACACTCAGCAAGTCGAGCTACCAAAAAAATATATCATATAACGGGGAGAGGTGAACATTAAAGAACTATGTTACAATTATCACTTATCGTTCGTATTATCCCCAATAATTTTGAATTTCACGTTTATCACATAGTTCCGTCTCATTATCCAATCACATCTCTAACTTTTAGATGCATTCCAATTTCTTACAATAAATGGTTTTATCAATTAACCCATAACAATCTTCCCTAAAAAATTTCCATTCAATTACAAGATCCCCAATATACTATTCAACGTATCTAATTTACTCCTTTTTATCAAAATGACCACAAAATAAGGTCAGTTATTTCAGGTATAATAACCTCAACCCAACATTCAATATTATATGAGAATTCATGTATCTCTATGTAATTTTTGTTAAGTCATACGAACGAATAAAAAAAAACACAACTAATCATATTTATCCAATTTCGTACATTTTAATATACTAAAAACTGCTACTGAAATCTTGAATTTCTGCCCAAACGATGCAGAATCAAGAAAAACTCCATTAGACGAAAAGTGTGCAGAATTCCATTTTACATAAGTTGCGCCAACAGAATGTTCAAATTCAAAGCCACGATTTTCTAATAATTTTATAAAGTTTCTGCAACTATGTGAATTACAAAAAAAAAAATGAATTTCACATATACTTCTTAATTACCATGAATATTTCACATATGGTTTTATCAAACTAACTATTCACCTAACCCTTTCGAATACCCTAATGTCATAAAGTCACATGAAGGGGAAAGAAAATATATAGATTACTTCAACAATAACAATGTGCATCCATTACAAAGATTTAGCCCTAACAATTAAATTAAACATGTACTAATTTAATTTACTCCCATATACATATATACATACGTGTATATATATACTCGGATACACAAAATTTAACTCATCTCGCTGATCAAAAATCAACCACCACGAATGTTGCGCGATTCCCCACGTGCCCACGAACCCTAGACCCTTCTCTTTTTTCTTCCCTCTTCTTCTTCTTCTTCTTCTTCTCTTCTCTCTCTCTCTCTATTGCGGCTGTGAATAGAGATGTGGGTTTCTCTTTTTCTTTTGTGTAATATTACCTAACCTAATATAATATTATGTTATGTATATAACTATGGTCCACACACACAACACTTATCAATAAAACACACACAAACATGTAAATCCCGTTTTTTGTCTAAGGGTCTCACAAAAGGCTTTATATGAGCCCGAAAATGCATTCTAAAGTGACAAATGATTAGCCCAATGGATACCCATGACCCCGAGCACTAAATTTCTATTTTAAGCACACTACTTAACATACTAACGACCCGTACACGCTACTTCAACATTTTTTTAGGTGTCACTAAGATACATACACATAGTTAATGTCTAATACTTCAAAATAATAATGTAAAATTACTAAAAGCACGTAGAAAATTTGGGTTGTTACATCCCATGATGTATGGTATTCGTAGATGATATTGTCTTTGTTGATGAGACTAAAGGGGGACTCAACACTGAACTGAAAGCTTGAAGAGAAGCACTGGAGACTAAGGGGCTAAAGATAAGTAGGGCAAAAACAGAATACATAGAATGAAACTTTAGCAAGGGTGGATGTAGAGACAATATAGCAGAGAAGATTGAAGATTAGAAGATCCCAAAGATGGAACACTTTCGCAACCTAGGTTCAATGATTAGTAGAGATGGAGAAATTGGTGATAACGTGACCCATAGAATTGAAGTAGGCTGGCTTAAGTGGAGGAGTGCTTTCGGAGTATTATGTGACCAGAGAATACCAGCAAAATTGAAAAGAAAATTTTATAAGACAGCTATTAGGCCAGCTATTCCCTATAGGACATGGTGTTGGGAAACTAAGAAACGGGCACATTAGAAAAGCCACGAAATGTATACGACGTTCCGGTTGTGCCTTTAATAGATGAAGAAGTTGACACAAATGACATGGCATTCCAAGAAGAGTTCCAATCTGGAACAAGTTTTGTACATGATAGTGAAGGAGTGTCAGTAGCTTTGAATAGGCCAGACATCGAACCAGTGCATGTTGATGTTAGTACTGTCATCCGTCCGGTAGAATTACATCATTCAGATTCAACTTTTATCAATGACGATGATGATAGTGATGATTCCGATGATGAAGATGAAACATTGATGGGGATTTGGACACAGATATCGAGGAATGATCGTGTATTAGACTCGGATATGCACGATAGATTATGCATTTTGGTGATTTTTCTTTATGTTAATGAACAACATTTACTAATTTTCTATTTAGATTGGTTGACAGTTTTCTTTTTATATTGGTTGGTCATCGGTTTTGCTCTTTCTTTTGGATAACTGGTTTTACTGTTTTCTCTTCATGTCGCTTCTATCTCTTTATATTCTTTTTTGTAGATATGGCACCTGGTAGACAACATACACGAGTCACCCAGTCTGTCCAAAGCGAGCGCATTCGTCAGACGACGTTAGATGACACACCAGCATCATCTAGTGTTGGTAAGATCAAGTTTTTCACCATACTAGCATAACTTCACAATTTATTTGGTCTATTTAAATAATTGTTCTAATTGTTGTTTCAAATTTGTTAACAACTTCTACATCAACCAAAAAGGGACGTGGGAGGTCAAAGAATCTTGCCCTCCAAAGAGAGCTCGCCAAGAATGGAGGTCAACGTATACCCATTGTCATCCCACCCGGTTTAACGGAACCAATTGGGCCGTACAATCAAATGTTTAATACAGAGGTGGGGATCATAGTCAAAATGAATCCCCCAGTGGCTGCGAGCACTTGGAATGAGGTCCCAGAACAAGTTCTTAGTGCATGGCATAGATGGATTCAGGTAGCATTTGTGATATTTGAGTTGTTGCTTTGTTATTTTTACTAAACTATATTGTTAGAGATTATATTTTATTTCTAAATCCCCCTGCAGGAATCTTTTGATATTGATCTTCTCGATCCCCATACGGCGAACTCGTTCAAGTCATACTATATGAAACGACTCAAGGAGTTTAGATACGAGCTCCACAAACATTTTAGAAACACCGAGGATCCAAGAAGCCACCCCCGATTAATGTGTCACATACTGATTGGGACGTGTGTTGCGCGCGATATGAAAGCGAGGAGTTTAAAGTGATATACATATTTGTTTTTTTATTTTAAATACATTGATAAGAATGTGTGAACTAACTACACAGTTTCAAACTGTAGGCACTTAGCGCTCAAAATAAAAGATCAAGGTCACAACAGTCGCTTAGCCATTGTAGTGGATCTAGGTCATTCGCCCAACATCGTTATGAGTTTGTAAGTCTAATACTAGCTTAATATGTGTCCTCCTTTCATACTTAAAAAGATAATTTATTTTCCTACTTCATAACTTTCAATTTTATAGGGGCAAGAACCAGGTTCGCAGGGTCCGGTGGGCGTTATAGAGCTATATCGGAGAACACACTACAATGGAAAAAAATTGGTCTTTGGTCTTGTGACGAGACAAAAACAAATTATGTAAGTTAAAGATTATAAGTTGCAATACTTAGAGGATATATTCAGTGTTGGTGGTCTTAATATATACTAATTAACCTTTCATATGTAGGAAACAATGGAGCAGATGAAGGCCGAGCCCACCCCAGAGGGATCCATCCCGCCTACGGAGGAAGAAATTTTGGAGCGTGTACTAGGAAGGAGGTTCAGATATTTCAGAGGACTCGGTCATGGGGTGCGACCGTTACCTTCTAGACCAACATCTCGTACAGTGTATGAGGAAAGGGTACACGAAGCGAGCATAAGGATAAACCAGGCATTACAAGAGGTTGCAGATGTGAGAGCAGAAGTGGCAGAACGTCACGCTTTGGTAGAGTCACTGAGAGTCCAAGGGGGACCATCTAGTTGATATGGTAAGAATTAATAAATTTTTCATACATTTAAAATAGAACTTCCTATTTGCGAGTTAAATTTTGTATACACACGCATAAAGAAACATGTGGGAACAAACGAGACCCTTATCGGATGCCCGGTTTGAGAGTTAGGCTAAAAAATAGAATTTCACACATCTAAGCTTTATAAAACGTAGTTTCGGAATTTGAATGGGTGAAAAGAAGAATCGCCGTCCCATAAGCAACGTAACTTTACCGACAATTCACACATGCCTAAAGAAACTTGTGGGAACAAACGGGACACTTATCGGATTCTCGGTTTGAGAGTTAGGCAAAAAAATAAAATTTCACACATCTAAGCTTTATAAAACGTAGTTTTAGGGTTTGAATGGGTGAAACGAAGAATCGCCAATCGAAAAGTTATGAAACTTTACCGACACCTCACACACGCCTAAAGAAACTTGTGGGAATACAAGGGACCCTTATCGGATTCCCGGTTTGAGAGTTAGCGAAAAAATAGAATTTCACACATCTAAGCTTTATAAAACGTAGTTTTGGAATTTGAACAGGTAAAACGAAGAACCATCGTCCCGTAAGCAACGTAACTTTAACGACAACTCACACACGCCTAATGAAACTTGTGGGAACAAACGGGACATTTATCGGATGCCCGGTTTGAGAGTTAGGAGAAAAAAACAGAATTTCACACATCTAAGCTTTATAAAACGTAATTTTGGAGTTTGAACGGGTGAAATGGAGAACCGCCAATTGGAAAGGTATGAAAATTTACCGACACCTCACGCGCGCCTAAAGAAACTTGTGGGAACAAACGGGACCCTTATCGGATGCCCGGTTTGAGAGTTAGGCGAAAAAATATAATTTTACACATCTAAGCTTTATAAAACGTAGTTTTGGGGTTTGAACGGGTGAAACGGAGAACCGCCAATTGGAAAAGTATGAAACTTTACCGACACCTAACACACGCCTAAAAAAACTTGTGGGAACAAACGGGACCCTTATCGGATGCCCGGTTTGAGAGTTTGGCGAAAAAATAGAATTTCACACATCTAAGCTTTATACAACGTAGTTTTGTTGTTTGAGCGGGTGAAACGGAGAACCGCCAATCGGAAAAGAATGAAACTTTATCGACAGCTCACACACGCCTAAAGAAACTTGTGGGAACAAACGGGACCCTTATCGGATGCCCGGTTTGAGAGTTAGCCGAAAAAATAGAATTTCACACATCTAAGCTTTATAAATTGTATTTTTGGGATTTGAAGGGTGAAACGGAGAACCGCCAATTGGAAAGGTATGAAACTTTACCGACACCTCACACACGCCTAAGCAACGTAACTTTACCGACACTTTGAGAGTTAGGCGAAGAAATAGAATTTCAAATACTTGGGAATAATCAGTTTTTTTGTTTTTTGGCTTTTGTAATCTTTTATTACTTGTAGATTATAAATACTAAATTACTTCTTTTTTTTTTTTTCCAGGTGTGGAGTTTTATTGGAAGATTGCCGTCTTTGGAATGATTTTGTTTTTGATTGAATTCGAAGACACTTAAACTTCCGTGACTTAATTTGTATTGAATTAAACATGATGGACATGATTTTGGATGTATTAAGTGACTTTATTTACATACTTTGTATGAATTGTTGGATCTTGTATGTAAATGATTATTTTGTAAGTATAAAATTTCTGTTTATGGTTGAAAATATATTGATATAGCAGGTATATACAATACATGGGGAAAAAAAAAAGCAAAAAAAAAAAATCAAAATTTTAATTTCTGATGTAGTATTTGTGACGCACTTGTTTCGTCACAAATATTATCATGTATAATTTGGTTATAGTATTAGTGACGCAAATATCGTGTCACAAATGCCATTGTGAGCAATTTGATTATATTATTTGTGGCGCAATAGATGCGTCGCAAATACAATAACACTAATTTTCTGAAAACTATTTGCGACGCAGTCAACGCGCCACAAATACTAATTGTTTGCGACGCAAAATTCATACGTCGGAAATAGTTATACTATTTGTGGTGCAATATATACCCAATACTAGAAGTCCATTTCTGACGCAAATAGCTTTTATTTGTGGCGTGTTCAGCGCGCCATATATAATATACTCCCTCCGTCCCATTTTATGTGTCCCTTTTTGGGAATCCAACTATTTAAGGGGACAAAAGGAATCTACACATACTTTCCACAATTGCCCATAATAATTGCACTTTTTTTTTTGTTTTGTTTTGGTATTGGTTGTTAGGAAGGGCAATTTGGGAAACTAAGTAAAATTTATATACTAATTTAGGAAAGTGGATAACAATTTTGGGACATACCAAAATAGAAAGGGGGACACATAAAATGGGACGGAGGGAGTAGTATTTGTGGCGCGTTGACTGCACCACAAATAACTATCAGGGACGCTGGAATAAATGACGCACGGACGACGCGTTGAACCCGTCGGAAAAGACTTTTTGTGGCGCGAACGAAAGTGTTTGTGGCGCGAATGCGCTACAAAAAGTCTGTTTTGTTGTAGTGAATAGTAATTTAGTAAGTACTTTTAATAACTATTCAATGCAAATAAAATTAAAAAAAATAATTTTAATTAAATAAAATTGCATTTTAATTTATTACTAGGCCTACTGGCTGGCTGGCTGCCCCTCTTCCCCTCCTTCCAAATAAATAAATAAATAAACTTTGGCTCAATTTCAACCTGAAAAATTTGACCCGAACCCAAACTCTATTTCGGAAACCGAACTGAAGTTTCACACTTTATTTCAGTTCGGTTTTCGATACCAAAGTTGTCAACCCGAAATTGTTCATCCCAAAATTACTCAATCTTGGCTTGATCTACGATTGCATTGCATGAATTCCATTAAAGACAGTTTTGCTCTCCCCAAAATTGTTCATCCATTGCTCACCCAACTCTGCCATTGGTTAATACAATGGGACTCATAACTTTTTACAATTAATTAATCCTTAGTTAATTCTGTGTCCCACTGCATTAACCAATGGGAGAGTTAGGTGAACAATTTTGAGATGAGCAAAAATATATTCCTTCCATTAATAGACAAGCCTACAATGTCTGAAATGGGAACGAATTCATCTTTAATATCTACCTAATGTTGGATATGGCATGATTTTTTTTAATACTTACCTGGATTATGGCAGGACATACACACACACCACACATACATCCCATCCCACCCCAACCCAACCCCAGAGCCCCAAAATCGCCCACAACATAGCCCAACAAAGATCACTCATTTTGACTGACAAACAACAAGAGGCAAGCAAAGGAATCCCCCAAAGGAGATTCGAACTCACAATTCCCCACTGGAGAGAGAGTGGTCATACCAATTGGACTAGGCCCGCTTAGTGGATATGGCATGATTTGTTTCTTTAAGAAACATTGCAAGTTCATGACAGCAAAATTTCACTGCCCACCTAACAAAAATCATTATACAACAATGTTTGGGGGTATAAACACTTTACACAAGAGTAATACTTAGCTGATAACTTTTGTTCACAACCTCTCTTTTGTGTATCTCTCTCGCTCTTGAAAGGTCCCATAATGCCAGTGGACCCTACAGTGCCCACTAGGAGGGAGATATACACAAGGTTGTGGGAAGGTTTTGAGCCAAGTATTACCCTTTACACAAACACTCTATCTCTCTCCTGAGTGGTATTGTGGGGTCCACTGAAATTATCAGACCTCACAGTACCACTGAGGAGAGAGATAGAATATATATAAAGTGTTTGAGTAAAATGTTTGTACCCTAAACAAGGGTGATGCTATTTCCACTTCATCATTGAACTAAGGCACTCCATGGTACCACTCTTAGAGCATGTGGTACCATGTATGTCATGCATTGCATACATGGTACCACATGCTCTAAGAATAGTACCATGGAGTGCCTTAGTTCAATGATGGAGTGGCAATAACAATTCCCACTAAACAATACTCATCATTATATTTGCATACATATAGTTCTATGTGTGCATGCGTATCCTCCATGTGTGCAAAAGTGTGATCACAGTTAAAATTCTTGCAACAATAAGGTGTTTGAATTCAATTTTTTTGAGTTTACAAGTAGCGTGACTGAAACTCCAAAAACTAAATTGAAAGTTTTTAGCAAATCAATTAATAGCAAAATAAAAACAAAAGGTGACTGAATGACAGAAATTTGTGATTGGCCAAATGTTACCTTTAAATAGCTTTTGATAAAATAAAATTAAAATAAAATTTTTTGTGATTGAATCATACATGCACAACTGACCCTGATTTTAGTGAAAAAGAAGTCTAAAGTAGCTCTTAGTCAATCACAAATTTTTTATTTTTTTTTAACAGTTGAATCATAGAAGCTAACTAATTATCAAATATTTTCACTTAGCCCATTGCTATTTCCTAATCACTCATAGGCGAATGTTATCATACAACTAAGTGGTTTGGTTGTATGGTACAACCAAATCACTTTTCTTTTAGAATCATTTCAAACAAAAAGATTCGACGGACGAACCATACACTCTTTTCTTTCTACCAAGCCTTGAACCTAAGAGTTGGGCAGTTGGTGTCGACAAACCATGTATACTTGTGTTTATACTCTTTCGCACACTAAAACTGATAATTAATGTGTATGTAATGATTTCTAGAATTCTATTTAATTCTCATATCATTATTGAATGAATAATTACAAGTGGCATATATGTATATATATATTCTAGAAGGTTGATGCGTGCCTCGCATGCAGTGTAGCCCGTTTTTAATTTCATTTTTATGCCAAATGAGAAGATCAACCTCAATTTGAGAATACACTAATTTGAAAATCCCAAACTTGAGGAAACCCTATGTGAGAAAACAGTAATTTGGAAAACTATAGCTTTTTAAGTACACAGAAATGGTCACAGACCACTTGCTATTCCATCTCGCAAATAGATTAGTTTATACTATTATATACCATGCATCTATCTTAACATATGCTTTTTTGCTACACTCACTTTGAATTTAGGAAATAGAGTATTAGTTTTGTATTTTTTTTCTTCAAAATTTAAAACAATGTACTCTGTATTTTAAAACTAATTTAGAATAATGAATAAATGTAATACAACAATAAGTAATACTAATTAAGGAATATCAGTAAGGGTCCCAATGCATTGTCTTCTCACTCTCTTGTACTCCAAAAAAACCTGCACCTCTCTTTTTTTTTTCAACAAACAATTGTCTTCTCTCTTGTGCTTCAAAATAAACCTTCACATCTATTTTTTTTTTACAACAAACCACTATCTTCTCACTTGTGCTCCAAAATAAATCCAATTTCTCCAAGAAATTGCTACACTTGAATTGATTTAGAAAAGAGGGAAAATGCTGTGATACATCCACATAAAAGAGAAAAAAGAGAAGCTTTTCGAAATAATCCTAGGATTAGTGTGGTTAGTGTGTTATTCTAGGATTTGTGTGGTTGGTGTGTTGTTATGTAATGAACAACCTTAAATTTTACAAAGGAATATTGGTGTTGTACCACATTGGTTACATTACGTACAAGTCTGTCCGAAAATTTGCCGCAGGAACAAGTTTTCCTTATTCAGAAACAAGTCTTATTACACACAGGAACAACTGTTATTACATAGGAACAACATTTACAACCCAAGGGGTGAACATGACCTGCTCTACCAGTCAATACCGCATTTATTGCGCATTTAATGCGCCAGCTATACTGTCCAGAAGTCAACATTACCTTTATGGATTAATCCCAGTCGTTGGATGACATGAACACACATCTCCTAGCCCTTGGATGAGCCGCACCATGCATCCCAAACCACCCTCTTTTATGTGAATGTATCACAGCCTTTTCCCATAGGCATGTAGTTTTTTTAATTTATGGTTGCCGTGTTGTGGACCTTGAGGTTGTAACAGGTTGTGTTGTGTTTGTCAATAGATCATTGCAATTATTTTGTCCAATTATAAATTAAAATTTGTAATTAGTAATAGTAACTTAGTAAGTACTTTTAATAACTATTCAATGCAAATAAAATTTAAAAAAATATAATTTTAATTAAATAAAATTGCATTTTAATTTATTGCTGGGCCTATTGGCTGGCTGCCCCTTTCCCCTCCTTCCAAAAAAAAAATAAATAAATAAATAAACTTCGGTTCAATTTCAACCTGAAAATCCGACCCGAACCCAAATTTTATTTCGGAAACCGAACTGAAGTTTCACACTTTATTTCAGTTCGGTTTTCGATACCAAAGTTGTCAACCCGAATCTAACCAATCCGAACTGAAGTTTCCAGTTCGAACCCGATCTACCCGATTACCCACTCCTACACTTTAACGTGTCTTAAAAAATGTACATCATTAACTCAATCTTGGCTTGATCTACGATTGCATTACATGACTTCCATTAAAGTATAGTTTTGCTCACCCCAAAATTGTTCACCCATTACTCACCCAACTCTACCATTGGCTAATGCAGTAGGACTCATAACTTTTTACAATTATTTAATCCTTATTTAATTCTGTGTCCCACTGCATTAACCAATAGGAGAGTTGGATGAGCAATTTTGGGATGAGCAACAATGTATTCCTTCCATTAATAGACAAGCCTACAATGTCTGAAATAGGAACGAATTCATCTTTAATATCTACCTAATGTTGGATATGGCATGATTTTTTTTTTTAACACATACCTGGATTATGGAAGGACATACACACACACCACACATACACCCAGCCATCCCACCCCAATCCAACCCCAGAGCCCCGAAATGGCCCACAACATAGCCCAACAAAGGTTACTCGTTTTGACTGACGAACAACAGGAGGCAAGCAAAGGAATCCCCCAAAGGAGATTTGAACTCACAATTCCCCACTGAAGAGAGAGTGGTCATACCAATTGGACTAGGCCCGCTTGGTGGATATGGCATGATTTGCTTCTTTAAGAAACATTGCAAGTTCATGATAGCAAAATTTCAGTCCCCACCTAACCAAATCATTATACAACAATGTTTGGGGTATAAACACTTTACACAAGAGTAATACTTAGCTGACAACTTTTGGTCATAACCTCTCTCTCTCTCTCTCTCTCTCTCTCTCTCTCTCTCTCCTAATGGGTCCCATAATGCTAGTGGACCCTACAGTGCTCACTAGGAGGGAGATATACACAAGGTTGTAGGAAGGTTGTGAGCCAAGTATTACCCTTTACACAAACACTCTATCTCTCTCCTGGGTGGTATTGTGGGGTCCACTGAAATTATTAGACCTCACAGTACAACCTTTTGAATAAAGTGTTTGAGTAAAGTATTTGTACCCTAAACATTACTCATCATTATATTTGCATACATATAGTTCTATGTGTGTGTACCATGCATGTGTGCAAAAGTGTGATCACACTTAAAACTCTTGCAACAATAAGGTGTTTGAATTCAATTTTTTGAGATTACAAGTAGCGTCACTGAAACTCCAAAAACTAAATTGAAAGTTTTTAGCAAATCAAATTATGGCACTTAATAGCAAAATGAAAACAAAAGGTGACTGAAAGACAGAAATTTGTAATTGGTCAAATACTACCTTTAAATAGCTTTTGATAAAATAAAATTAAAATAAAATTTTTTGTGATTGAATCGTACATGCAGAACTGACCCTGATTTTAGTGAAAAAGAAGTCTAAAGTAGCTCTTAGTCAATCACAAATTTTATTTATTTATTTATTTATCTTAACAGTTGAATCATAGAAGCTAACTAATTATCAAATATTTTCATTAAGCCCATTTCTATTTCCTAATCACTTATAGGCGAATGTTACCATACAACCAAGTGGTTTGGTTGTATGGTACAACTAAATCACTTGACATGCAATAGTAAGAAAGATTTGTACCGGGGTACAAAGGTTCCTTACAATAGGCACAAATGTTTCTTGCCATATGTACTAAGGTTTCTTATCATGGCTACAAAGCTCCGTTACCATAGGTACAAAATGTCACATATACAAAGTTTTCTTATCATGCGTACAAAATATCCTTATCTTAAGTACAAAGATTTGTTACACAGATAAAACCACAAGTGGTTTTGATATAGTACAAACAGTTCTTATAAGTGTAAAATATTTTGCTACGTTGGTAAAAATATTTTTTAGAAGAGTGCAACGTTTTTTTATCAGGTGCAAACATTTTTTAAAAGAGTACAACATTTCTTATATTAGTACAAACACTTATTATAAAATGTACAAATATTTTCTTCCTTAGTACAAACATTTCTTACCAATTGTTTAATTATACTATACAACCAAATCACTTCGTTGTATGGAAGAATTCTCCACTCATAAACACACTCTCTCCATTTTATTTCCACAGTAGCAATATGTACAATTCTGACTTGTACGTATAATACTAAATATTAAATTATAAATAAAAACTAAGAGAGAGAGATGAAGAGAGAGAGAGAAACAAAACTTTTTTTTTGCTCAAAAAAGTAACATTTATTAATAAAAACCAAACATTACAAACCACAACACAAACATAAAACAGGAAAAAAGGAAAAACAGAGAAGCAACACAACTAAAGGAACAATAGAACGGGAAGCATAAGCGACTACAGAACACTCCGTTAGCTGCACGAGAACACCACCAAAGCGTCACGAAGGCCGCTGCGGCGAGAAGACCCGAACCCAGGGCAACTTCAACCTTGTAGATGGTATAGACCACCATAAGAACGAAGATGGCACAAAGCCAAGCCCAAACAGGTGAAGAAACTTCACCAAAGGGGGCAACCAAAGTTGCTAGAAAAGTTTCCATAAACCAGATCACAAACTAACACTACATCTCTGAACAAACTGGTACTTAATGGCGTCACCGACAACCACACCGGAGCTCCGGTCACCGAATGTTATAGTCGCCGGACACTTCACGTGGAAACGGTGCCTGGTTCACAAAATTTATATATCAATGTACAAAAATTTGAAATCTAAAAAACAAACATAATTACTATAAATAAAACAGAACTTGATACGGACGCCAAAAAAAAAAAAACCCAAAAAATAGATTAAGAATAATGTACGACACTATAACTTTAAGAAGATTTTGTCTCGAACTGCACTCGCGATTTTTGTAATAACTGTCCCTTAGATACATTCACTTTCGTTTTAGAAGCACTTCAAACAAAAAGATTCGACGGACGAACCATACACTCTTTTCTTTCTACCAAGCCTTGAACCTAAGAGTTGGAAAGATATGTTCATCCAACTAATTAACCATCTAGGCATGGGCAGTTGGTGTCGACGAACCATGTATACTTGTGTTTATACTCTTTCACACACTAAAACTGATAATTTATGTGTATGTAATGATTTCTAGAATTCTATTTAATTCTCATATCATTATTGAATGAATAATTACAAGTGGCATATATATATATATATATATATATTCTAGAAGGTTGCTGCATGCCTAATTTGAAGAAACCTCTATTTGAGAATACACTAATTTGAAAATCCCAAACTTGAGGAAACCCTAATGTGAGAAAACAGTAATTTGGAAAACTATAGCTTTTTAAGTACACAGAAATGCTCACAGACCACTTGCTATTCCATCTCGCAAATAGATTAATTTATACTATTATATACCACGCATCTATCTGAACATATGCTTTTTTGCTACACTCACTTTGAATTTAGGAAATAGAGTATTATTTTAGTTTTTTTTTTCTTCAGAATTTAAAACAATGTACTCTGTATTTTAAAACTAATTTAGAATAATTAATAAATGTAATAAAACAATAAGTAATACTAATTAAGGAATATCAGTAAGGGTCTGTTTGTTTGTAACAAACATTAAAATATCAACAGCATAAGCATAAGTTGATTTTCCAAACAACTTAACTCAGACCCACCAGCACTAATAAAACCCAGCCCTTAAACTCTTTTTTTAAAGCCCATTAGTTAGATCCAAAACATGATTATGCAAAAGACCAAAACCTATTAGATCATTCATACCATAATAACAAACTAACACACAACACCTAAAGAAATCTCAATCTTCTTCTTCCCGAACTGATACAGAGCACAGTAAGGGCTCGTTTGGGTGTAAAGTAAAATTTTTCATAACTAATTCATTGCTCAACGAAATTAAGCATGTCCTGCCGGCTGGTCCTGAGATTTTGAGGGCCCTACTCAAACTTCTAAATGGGGGCCCTGTATATTAGCATAAATATTACAAATATTACATATTGATTACTTAAATAATAAATTTGGGTTAGTATTTTTTTAGAGTGACCCTGCCTAAAGGGGGGCCCTAACGCGACCGTGTGTGCCGCTTCCCCTCAGGGCCGGCCCTGCTATATGGAAATTGATCCTCTAGACGAGCTCTATCCATATAAAATAGTTTGGGATCTCAATTTGTATTAAATAATGAGAGTTTTGGATAAAAACCGCAAAGTTGGTCTAGGGAAAATTACTAATTCGTGGTGATATGTTATGAATTAAGAAAAATTGCTCTTAGGGGGTTACCTTTTGACATAGGTTTCATGAGTTTTGGTGATAGACAAATCATACCCTTGCAGGAAATCAGAAACCCTTGTGATTAAATCTAGGCAGACATTGCACTTACGGAATTTTAATTTTCTGTAATAGCAAAATGACTTCTACCTTTTTTGTGTAATAGCAAAATGGCTTTAAGGGACAAAACCCAAAAAAAATTCAGATTTGGGAATTTTAATTTTCTGTAATAGCAAAATGACTTCAACCTTTTTCTACGTATTCAGAGAGAGAGAGACTGTTTTTAAAGTGAGTCAAGATACAAAGCAAAAGACAGAGACGGGGTGCAAGCAACACAACCTCGTCACGTGAGGAGGCAGTAGAAGCTGCGAAAGGCAGAGAGAAACGGCGCCGTTCTGGGTTCTAGGAAGCAGGCAGCGCAAGCAAGCATGTCAAGCATCAAATGGCGCCGTTTTACAAACCAAACGGCACAAAAAACCAAGCAGCACATTTTTTTGAGAGCGACTACTCTCCCTTATTTTAGCAAAAAAAACAAAAAAAAGAACTCTCCCATATACTACATAGGATGTTTAGCGCATTGGGTAGAGTGCAATGGTTTTTAAGTCTAAAAGGTCAGCGTGGCAACAGGATGAGATGCGGGTCAACGAGACAATCGAAGGGATTTTTAGGCTTAAAAGTCAATGCACTAGGTCAATACACTTAAAATTATTCCCTATATATGTATATGTATGAAATTGCTAAATACATCATTTGTAGTGTAAAAAAGATAAAAAGAAAATTTGTGAGTAAAATGTTGTATTTAGCTAAAAAAATGTAATATATTTAGTAATTCCTAATATATTTGACACAGTCAATTATAGACATGTTCATCCACTACATAAGACTTAAATTTTCGAAATAGTACCACCCAGATACGAACGGCCCAACTTTAAATCTGACCCGTCCATCAATTTTGATCGTCAAACGAACAGACCCACATGCCAAATCGCTACTTATGGACGCGCCATTATACGGCGCCACCGGTACGGCGGTGCCGCAAACGAACGCCGACCAAGTATTGATCTCTTTGTGACCGTCATAGGTTGGGGGCAAAGCGGTGTAGTCTGAGATCTGTTGGCTTTGATAGGTGACGTAAACGTGGAGCCGATCGTAGTAGATCCCGATTCTGGAATTGGGGTTTCGAGAAGTGATTGTGACTTGGAGGTTGGTGGTGAGGAGGTTCGGAGCGGTGGGGTTTAGGGCGAAAACGGTGGCGTCTTGGAGGACGAATGTGGGCTTTTTGGGGTTGATCGCAGCCCATGTTATGAGGATTGTGAGGAGGAGGAGGATAATGAGGATGAGGAGGGCGGCGAAGAGGCGGCGGTGGGGGTGCTTGTGACGGTTGCACGGTTTTACCGGCGTGCGTGGTGGTGTTGGTGGGGGTGTTGGTGGTGGATTGGGGGGTTGCGAGTGGTGGTGGTAATGGCAGTGTTGGTGGTGGTGGTAATGGCAGTGTTGGATGGTGAGAGCCTGACAAGTACATTCACAGGGGAGGGCCGCAATATTCCCCATGGCCTGGTTTGAGTAGAGAGTGGTGACAGAATGGGGTTTAATTATCTCTATATATAGAGAGAAAAAAAAAGAGCTATATCTCTTTCTGTTTCTATATTAGCACTACTTGCATGCATGGTTTGTTTTCTTTTCTTTTTAGGTCCCTTTGGTTGGGGTGCACTACGTATGCATATCAAGTGGTACCCTTAAGGTACCAAATAATTGATCCTTTGATTGATAGCTCTTCAAGCATTTTACCAAAATAATTATAACAAGGGTTAAATACACTTGCACCCTTAGTGGTTTGGTCGATTTGCATTTATTCCTGTGGTTCGCACTAATGTGCAATTGTTAAAATTTGCTAACGAAGCAATCTGAATTGACCAATTTACTCCCAAGTCTTCATAACAATGATAAGAACAAAATTTGCATATTTCAATTCGTTTAGGGAGAAACATATAGATTTGAATTCGGTGTGAAAAAATCTTTGAAATTTTATAAAGATTTTCTTGGTATATATAGGTCATGTGCAGGGGCGGAACGTAAGAGGGGCCCACGGGTGCCATGGTCCCTGCAACGTTTTTAAAAATTATGATTAAACCTACAAAAATTCTAAAAATTATAAGTACTATGCATATTGACCCTTGTAAAATTTTGAAAATATAAGTTATGTATATGTAATTGTACAAACTAAAAATTAATTTGCATATTGGCTCCTCTAATTTGCATAAGATGACAACAAAGATTGCCAAAAGAGAGACCCTTTGCAGGGTGCAAAGAATTGTGATTAGACATTGCAATTAATAAGATGGGAAAAAATAAAAGATGAAAAATGGAAGAACTTTCAGAAATGGTTGTCAATTAAGAAAACAGTTAACTGAACCTTGAGTGGCCTAAGGGGCTTGTTTTTTTACCCTATATATACATGATTCAAGTAGAGGTTTTGTCTTAAACAAGACAGTAGTCCAAATTGAATGTTCAAGTTGAATATTCTTACTTGGTATATAGGATTATATTTTGTTAAAGAAAATCATGCTACATTCATTGAACATCGTACATCAATATCTCTGACCGACACATAGTATTAAACTTGGAGTAGTCTAACCAATTCATTATTAATTTAGACCAATACGTTTCCACTGCATTGGATCCTAATTGATTGACTAGTAACAACTAACGAGCTGTGATTCACAAAAGGCATTTCAAGACTGGGGTTTTCGAAGTACTAGATTTGCTTAAATCATTAAAGGGTTATCAGAATACTATTTGTTTAATTCTTGACATTTTACTTTGCCAGAAAAAATTAAGGTTCTTGATATGCTATATTTTGGTAGAAGTCACCGAGGGGAGGAGCGCGCATAATATATTTGTTTACTATATATACATAGATATGTAAAGGGAACTATTAGTACGAGGAAGAGACTGCTGGTTTCTTTCTTCCACTCATTAGGTTTTGCTAATTTGTTTTGTAACATGGTGCAATGCTTGTATTTTTTTTCCCCCTTTAGGACTATTACATTATGAAGTAGCTTTTTGTTCATGGGTATTTGAATTTGATCCGGAGGAGTAAAGATAAATGAGTTGGTTTGCACTCCAACAGTTGTATAATTGACTGCTCTTGTAATAACTAATCAATGTATTTCCTCTGCTAGGCTCTTTTGATTTATAAGTTAAACAGCTCATAAGTTTGTGTGTAAATAGTTTCTGCTTGTTGTATATACTCGTATCTTGTTGGAATTCTAAGCTATACAATAAATTTGGGTAGTTGGCATATGAGAGGTTCTTTTATTGGTAATAAGGAAGGATATTTATAAGTTTAACTGTTTTTGGTTATCTGATGTTTGGGTTTCTTTTATCTTGTAATTTCTATATATAAGTTTTTATCATCAATGGAATTCCAGAGAGAGAGTGACTGATACACATCTCTGTTTTGTTTCAAGAGCACAATTTCTCTTGACTTTTTATTTGTTTTCCAGCAAATTGGTATCAGAGCCAGGAGCCAGGTTGAAAGAGAATCATGTCTTCTATCAACAACACCACTGTGATGTCTCAATTACCCCAACTTCCTCGCCTCAATGGAAAGAATTACAACTACTGGAGCATCCAAATGAAAGTGTTATTTGGATCTCAAGAGTTATGGGATATTGTGGAGACTGGATATGTAGAACCAGCGGCTGGAGCAACACTTTCTCAACCTCAACTCACTGAGTTAAATGCAAATCGCAAGAAGGACAAGAAGGCTCTGCTTCTTATTTATCAAACAGTGGATGAAACTGTTTTTGAACGAATCACAGCAGCAATTTCGTCTAAGCAAGCATGGGACATACTTTCCACTTCATATAAGGGTGATGACAAAGTGAAAAAGGTGAGGCTTCAATCTCTAAGATTTGAATTTGATTCACTGAAAATGAAAGATTCTGAAAGCATTGAAGACTACTTCAATAGAGTAATTTTTGTTGTCAACCAATTAAGGATAAATGGTGAAATGATTGAAGATCAAAGAGTAGTTGAGAAGATTCTACGAAGCTTAACCCGAAAATTTGAAGTAATTGCTACTATTGAAGAATCAAAAGACCTATCTGCCTTGTCGCTGGAGAGTTTATTGGGATCTCTGCAATCCCATGAACTTCGTATGAAGCAATATGATTCTTCTTCCGTTGAGCAGGCTTTCCAAACTCAAGTCTCTCTAAGGGGAGGGTTTGGAGGTAGAAGAGGAAGAGGCACTTCTCGAGGGAGAGGAAGGAATGTTGGTGGAAGAGGTCATGGTGGAGGACAACAAGAGAGTGAAATAATTTCGTCGAACAGTGGAAGAGGTCATGGAGGACAGCAAGATGGTGAGACTTTATCTTCTCATAGAGGAAGAGGGAGAGGATGGTCTTCTTTGAAAAACACCCAATGCCATTATTGTCAAAAGTTTGGACATATCAAGAAGTATTGTAGGAAAAGAATTGCAGATGAAGAGAAAAATAATTCTAGTTTTATGCATGAAAAAGAGCAAAACAAAGAAGCTGATTCTCTGTTTCACACATATGCTGAACAAGAGGCTCTTCTTGATGAGGTTTGGTATGTTGATAGTGGTTGTAGTAATCACATGTCTGGAAATAAGAAGGCATTTATGGAGCTAGATCAATCTACTCAAAGTGAAGTTCGAACAGGTGATGATAAGAGGCTTTCAGCAAAGGGCAGTGGTACTGTTCTTGTTCACACAAAGAAAGGAGTGAAGCGGATTTCTAATGTTCTTTATGTTCCGGGCCTCAAGCATAATTTATTGAGTGTTGGACAACTTTTATTGAAGGGTTATGAAGTTAATTTCAGGGAGGACTTGTGTGAAATCAAAGACAAGAATGGTGCTCTTATTAGCACAGTAAGCATGACTCAAAGCAAGATGTTTCCTTTGAATTTTCAAAATCAGATTGGTTCTTGTTTTAATAGCTTTATCAAGGATAAATCTTGGTTATGGCATTTTCGTTTTGGGCACTTGAGTTTCAAAACTCTCTCTTCCATGAGCAAGAAGAATGTGGTAAATGGCATGCCTAGTGTTGATCTACAAGAGAAAGTTTGTGAAGGGTGTATTCTTGGAAAGCATCACAGAAATTCTTTTCCCATTGGGAAAGCAAGGAGAGCAACCAAACCACTCGAGTTAATACATTCAGATCTTTGCGGGCCAATGAACGTCACTTCAGTTGGAGGTAATCGTTATTTTCTCACCTTTATTGACGATTATAGTAGGAAAACTTGGGTGTATTTTCTTAAACAAAAATCTGAAGTGTTCGGGTATTTGAAAAGCTTTAAGGCTTTGGTTGAAAAGCAAAGTGGTGCTGTAGTTAAAACTTTACGTACCGATCGGGGTGGTGAATATATAGATGGTGAATTTGAAGCTTTTCTCAAAGAAAATGGCATCCAACATCAGTTTACTGTTCGGTATACTCCTCAACAAAATGGGGTTTCCGAAAGGAAAAATCGAACAATTGTAGAGTTGGCAAGGAGTATGTTGAAAGCCAAGAAAGTTCCTACTCTGTTCTGGGCTGAAGCAGTGGCATGTGCTGTCTATCTTTTGAATCGAGTAACATCCAAAAGTATGGAAAATTTGACTCCTGTAGAAGCATGGAGTGGGCACAAACCAAGTGTTGAACATCTAAGAATATTTGGAAGTGTAGCTTATTCCCATGTTCCGGATGAAAAAAGGAAGAAATTGGATGACAAATCTGAAAAATGCATTTTTATAGGGTATAGTGAGAATTCAAAGGCATACAAGTTGTATAATCCCATTACCAAGAAGCTAATTGTCAGTAGAGATGTAAAGTTCGATGAAGAAGAATCTTGGAATTGGGATGAAGATGATAAACAGAAGAATTTTGGTTGTGTTGAGTTGGAAGAAGATTCACAGCAGCAAAATGCTGAAAGAAATGAAGAGGTTGTCACTCCTCCAACTTCTCCACTTCCTACTCCTCGGGTTTCTTCTCCGTCGTCGAGTTCAAGTTCAAATGCAATCCTTAGGAAGACAAAAAGCATAAGAGAGCTATATGAATCAACCAGAAATGTTTTAGAAGAAGACTTGGCTAATTTTGCTTTGTTTGCTGATGCTGATCCAATCAGTTATGAGGAAGCTTTTAAAGAAGAGAAGTGGAAGCTAGCTATGGATCAGGAAATTGATTCAATACATAAAAATCATACTTGGGAGCTTGTGGAACTTCCAAATGGAAAAAAGCCAATTGATGTGAAGTGGATATACAAGACAAAGCTGAATGAAAATGGGGAGATTGATAAATATAAAGCTCGGCTTGTTGTGAAAGGATACAAACAAAAATATGGTGTTGATTTTCAAGAGGTGTTTGCACCAGTTGCTCGTCTTGAGACAATTCGAACGGTCCTAGCTTTGGCGGCGCAAAACAGTTGGAAAGTGTATCAAATGGATGTTAAATCAGCTTTCTTAAATGGTTTTCTGCAAGAGGAGGTATTTATCAATCAACCACAAGGTTATGCAAAGATTGGTGAAGAAGAAAAAGTTTGTCGTTTGAAAAAGGCACTTTATGGGCTCAAGCAAGCACCGAGAGCATGGTATAGTCGTATTGATGGTTATTTTTTGGAAAACAATTTCAAAAGGTGTCCATTTGAACATACGCTCTACATCAAAGAAGGTAAGCATGGTGAATACTTGATTGTTTGTTTATATGTTGACGATTTAATTTTTACCGGAACTTGTTCAAGTATGTGTGAAGATTTCAAGAGAGCTATGATGCAAGAATTTGAAATGACTGACATGGGACTTCTCCATTTTTTCCTTGGCATTGAGGTTAAACAACAAGAAGATGGAATTTTTATTGGCCAGAAAACATATGCAAGGAATGTTCTGAAGAAATTTCGAATGGAGGGTGCCACTTCCATTAGCACTCCGATGGAAGTTAATTTGAAGTTGAGCAAATTTGATAATGAAGAAAATGTTGATGGCACTCTTTATCGAAGTCTTGTTGGGAGTCTCATGTATTTGACTGCAACTAGACCAGATCTTATGTTCTCTGTAAGCATACTTAGTAGATTCATGGAGTCACCAAAAAGAAGTCATTGGAATGCTGGAAAGAGAGTATTGCGATATTTATCTGGAACGATCAATGAAGGAATTCTTTATAGAAAGGTTGAAGATTCAAGTTTAGTTGGTTATTGTGATAGTGATTGGGGAGGAAGTGTTGATGATTGCAAAAGTACTTCTGGCTATGTTTTCAACATAGGTTCAGGAGCAATTTCTTGGGCATCAAAGAAGCAATCAGTTGTGGCTCTCTCTACAGCAGAATCTGAATACATTTCACTTGCCTTGGCATCCTGTCAAGCACTTTGGATAAGATGGGTTTTAGAAGAACTCAAGCATTTTCAAGTGAAAGGTACAACACTTTTTTGTGACAATAGTTCAGCTATTTCACTCACAAAGAACCCAGTGTTTCATGGCAAAAGCAAGCACATAAGGATCAAGTTTCATTACATTCGTGATTTGGTTAAAGATGAAGATATTGTTGTGAAGTTTTGTAAGACTCAAGATCAACTTGCAGATATTTTTACCAAGGCTTTAAAGTGTGATATTTTCAACAAGATGAAGAAGAAGCTTGGCATGGTAGTTGTCTAGCTTAAGGGAGGATGTTGGAATTCTAAGCTATACAATAAATTTGGGTAGTTGGCATATGAGAGGTTCTTTTATTGGTAATAAGGAAGGATATTTATAAGTTTAACTGTTTTTGGTTATCTGATGTTTGGGTTTCTTTTATCTTGTAATTTCTATATATAAGTTTTTATCATCAATGGAATTCCAGAGAGAGAGTGACTGATACACATCTCTGTTTTGTTTCAAGAGCACAATTTCTCTTGACTTTTTATTTGTTTTCCAGCAAATTTCACATATAGCTACCCAAGATAAACTCTGATAATTGGATCAAACACTTCTACAATCTTTTCTCCTTTTTAGCAAGGTCAACAACTTGTTTATTATTTATCGAAAATAAATTACATTTCTTATTTACTGGTAGTATCAGAATATCCATAGCTAAATGTAGTAAGTTGTATTCCGTGGCCAACATCCAATAGCTTACATATGAAGCTTTGCAACAAGCTCGCGAGGACGTTTCTAAGTTAGGCTTAATTAAGGTAGAACTTTGTTTTGAGATAAAATTATAGGAGATTGTGACAATCTTATGTTTATTTGAACTAATTGAATTTACTTCATCTGATAGGTTCTTGATTAATACCATGCTGTCCGAACATTTTGCTTGGTGATATGAACATTTTGCGAATGAGACATTGACATAAAGGAATGAAAGTGGCTTGACCAAAAGAGCAAAAGGACCCAAATGAATTAGAACTCCTTATTAATGGCACATGCATGGTGTTTGCAATTACAACAGTTCTTTGTATCTTATGTGGTGTTCACATATTCTCACCTAGTTTTCTTTATCTTCATTTTTGTTTGCGAATGAGACATTGACAAAGGAATGAAAGTGGCTTGACCAAAAGAGCAAAAGGACCCAAATGAATTAGAACACCTTATTGGCACATGGTGTTTGCAATCTTATGTGGTGTTCACATATTCTCACCTAGCTTTCTTTATCTTTCTAATGTTTCCATTCTTGGGGATAATTGAGCTCCATGCAAAAGTGTGTAATATGTATATCTGATTTTCTTTTTGGTTGGTGATAAGAATATGTGTATGTATGTGTGAGAGCAATATTTCTGACTGAAGACAAGGTTCTTGCTTTTCCACGCGGCTTGGAATCCAATGCTACTAAAAATTGAGAAGAAGTTGGCAAACTGGAAGAATAGTTTGCTGTCTATGGCAGGGAGGGTAACATTGATAAAAGTTGTGCTTAAGAGCTTGCCGCTTTATTTTATGTCCATGTTTAAAATTCCATGTGGTATAGCAGCTAAAATTGAAGCTATACAACGTCGATTTCTATGGAGTGGCCTTGGTGATAAAAGGAAAATGCATTTGGTGGACTGGGGTACTATCTGTTTAAGCAAAAAAAAGGGTGGGATGGGTATCGGGAGAATTCTTGATAAAAATTATGCATTGCTTGTGAAATGGTTTTGGAAATTTGGTCGAGTTGAAGAAGGTCTGTGGAAAAGAGTTATTTGTGCTAAATATGGGTTGTGTGTCCAAGATGTATTCCTAAGAATTAATAGTAGGAACTCCTTCTCTCCCTGTTTAAAAGGATGGTTCTCTGTGGCTCATGATATTTATGATGTTGCTTCAGTTATTCGTACGGGACTTAGTTTTTTTCTTGGAAATGGAAGGAAGGTGCGCTTTTGGTCAGATACTTGGGTTAATGACAGGAGTTTGATGGAGCGTTTTCCGTGTATATATGTGTTGGCGGTCACCAAGGGGGGATTTGTCTCTGAATATGGATACTGGGAAAATAATCAATGGTCTTGGAAAGTTGAGTTGCGCAGAGCTTTGTTTGGGTGGGAACTTAATCAGTGGAATGAATTTATGGGGACAATTGGATCAATGATTCTTAATAAGTTTAAATCAGATTGTGTGATTTGGAAATATGACTCGAAAGGATTATTCTCAGTCAAATCGTTTGGTTATGCTTTGGAGAATATTCGATTTTCGGTACTTAAAATGGAAGGGGCTGTGTGGAAAGGGCTTGTCCCACCGAAAGTTGAAATTTTCTGTTGGAAATTGCTGAAAGAGCGCATTCCAGTTAAATGTACCTTGAGCAGATTGGGTTTTAATCATGGTGGTGAGTTGGATTGTGGATTATGTAGGGAGGATATTGAGGATGTTAATCACTTGTTTATCCATTGTAAGTGGTCTAAATGGGTATGGCAAAATTGCCTTAGTTGGTGGGGAATCAATTTCTGTATGCCAAGATGTATCGCTGAATGGTGGTGTCAGTGGCAAGGGCTATGCCCTACTAATAGCCTCAAGAAAGCATGGACTATTTGTTTCTTTGCAATTGTTTGGTCAATTTGGTTGGCTAGGAATACAGTGGTGTTTGAAGGGGGAAATTTGGATTATTCAGGTTTATTGGACATTATTAAGGTACGGGTTCTCTGGTGGATCAATATTAAGGATAAGGAAGTGAGAATTTCGATTAATGATCTGTTACATAATTTTAAAGTTGCTTGTGAAGCTCCAAGTATCCGGAAAATTCCCAGAAAAGTTAATTGGACTGCTCCTACGATTGGTGTTCTAAAGTTTAACGTGGACGGATCAGCTTTTGGCAAATCGGGACCTGCAGGGGTTGGTGGCGTTTTAAGAGACAATAATGCTAAGGTAAAGGGTATGTTTTCTGTTAATATCGGTATAGCAGATTCGAATTTTGCAGAGTTACGGGCTGTTCTTGAAGCCCTGGTTATGTATACTTCTCAAAATGATATTCGGGGCTCTCACTTGATAATTGAAAGTGATTCTTATAACTGTGTTTCTTGGGTGAATGGTGAGGATTCCTCGTGTTGGAGATATTCGAATACCCTGAATCAAATTCACAATCTGTTACGTATTGCTGGTGGTGTGTCAGTTGTAAAAATTTTCAGGGAGGCAAATGGATTGGCGGATAATCTGGCAAAGCAGGGGGTGTTGCGAAGTGCGGACTTCCGTGCTTTCTTCTGATAAGTAGTTTTCTGGAGGATTATGTGTTGAATTGATGGGTAAAAGGATGCGTGCGTGGGGGGTGGGAGGGGTTTTTTGGCATGTGTTTTTTCTGTCGGGCTGTTTTTTCCGTGAGGTGGGAGTGCTTATCACTCTGCTCGATGTGTGTTTGGTGTGTTTGGCTCGTTTCGTGTTGGGAAATGTCGCATCACGTGTGTTTATTTCTATGATGGTTGTATTGCTGGATATGCAGATCGAGTGGTCAGAGTGTCAAGCTTATGTGCTATATAGTTGTCCTAGCTTATGTTGGGGGTGGTTGTTCAGCATTTTAGTGGGAGGTCTTAGTAGTAAATATTGCCCTACTGTTATAATAATAATAATAATAATAATAATAATAATAATAATAATAATAATAATAATAATAATAATAAGTGTTAGTTTTTTGGGGCTTGGTATTTGTGTCTTGTTATGCTTTATGATTCAGTAGTTTAACATTCTGATATTGGCTACATTGTGGGCCATGGGTTTGGGGCTGGATGCCTTGTTCAGGGATGGATTTGCAGCCGGATTCTGATATGTTGGGAGAGAGGCATGGGTGGCTAGCGAGGCTGCTGCTGGTTTTGGTAGCATGTAGGATGCACAAGTTGGGGTATTATTTTCTGGTCATGTTGGCGTTTCGAACGGTGATGTCCATGTAAGCTGCTATGAGTGTATTGGCCTTAAGGAGTGATTCAATGTACGGCTGCATTTGACAGAGCATCTAACAGTTCGAATCATGTAAAATCTGTTAAAGCTAAGGGAGGTACTACACCGACAGCACACAGAACTGTAAAAGATTGTTTCTGTGAGGGTGATTGTAGCTCAGTGTGATGGGGGGGAGGGGCAGAGACGCAGTGTCGTGGTGTGTTGAGCTTCCAGGTCCAATGCTGCTGTTGTTTTGGGGCTGGTTTAATTATGGTTTAAAGTTGAGATTGAGAGGGAGTGCCTTGTTGGGTAGTGGATTTGTTGTGTTGGTGGGGGATCTTTTGGTCTTTTGTCTTTGGGCTGAGTGTGAAGTTTCTGCATAATTTGCTTTGTTTCCTGTTTCCATTCTTGGGAGTGTCATCTGGGTTAGTAATTGGACAAATGTTTGGTTTGTGTCCAAGCCATTGTATGATGGCTCTTGCCAATTTTATCAATGAAATTGTTGCTGTTCAAACAAAAAAAAAACTCTATGGCTCCTAAAAGCTAGTTAATTATATGACTTAGCTTGATTTTAAATCCCTTTTTTATGCTGTTTTAGGAGAAGCCTAGTGCAAGAAATTTGAAGGGAATGTCTAGACTGTTCTTCCTTAGGATTAATGATGATGCTTGGGTCTACCGTTAGCTTGGAAAAGATCCGGCAAATTGATTTTGGATTTTAGTACATTAAAACAATCATAGAGACTTTTTACTTTGATTAGTACCTCTTTTATTTATTTTAAATTTTTTTTATAGAACTTTGATGAGACTTCTGTTTTTAGTACATTAAAACAATCATTTGTGAAATTGACTATTGATATGAGTAGTTATCTCAATTGCTTGAAAGTGTATTATTTTCAAACTGATTATTTGTCATTCATAGGTTAATTGCTAGAAAAAAAAAAGGGAAAGTTTTCAATGAAAAATGTTAATTTTTCATGGAAAATTATTGCAATCAAACAGAAACAAAGTTATTTTCCATGGAAAATGACCATTTTCACTGGAAATAGTGACATTCAAACAACAAAAGTAGATTTTTCACGGAAAATGTTAGATTTTCCAGCCATAAATAATTGCAATTAAATAGTCCTAAATTTTATTTCATGGAAAAACTTTCCAAGTAAAATAATTCCATGAAAAAATTTTCTTTTCAACTCATTTTCAACCTTGCAATCAAACGCACCCTAAATGATTTCATAACTGAGATTTTGGTGAGTATTTGCCTATTGTTGTTTTAGCTTAAATATTCTTCTATTCCTTGGATTTTAAATTTCATATTTCATCGTTTTATTAAAAGAGATTTTAAATTGAATGACACTCTTGTTGTTAGCTCTATGGTATTCTTTCGAGGAAAAAAAAGCATGTGATTGAGAACCAAAAAAAAAAACAGAGTATGTGCGTTGCCTTTTGAGCATGATAATTTTTTAGTTGATCACTTTTGGTAAATATTCTCTTATATGCAAATTGTTCAATAATTTCCCCACACCCAAAAAAAATAAAATAAAATAAAATAACTTTTTAGTTAAGATAAAGTCCCTTTTAACTCAATTTAATTTTATGGTAAATCCCCCCAATTGGGCATTGAATCAGTTGTAGTTGTGATTATGTGAATTAATTAAACAAGAGAATTATATGCACCAACTTAGTGAGTCTTTGCTTACTTAAGAGTGTCTTCAACGGTAAGTCCTATTTCATAGATGTCATACCTATATGGTGGCATTGGCATATGTTAGCGTATGTGCTTCAATAGTACATTCCAAAAGAAAATCCAAATTAATTATAGCATAGTTCTAGGAACACTACTCAATTTATAACCATTGAGAAACACACATTAGTTTTCCTTCTTATTTTCCTTTCACTTTTCTATTCCTCAATAATGTTGCCTGTGATTCGCTCTAATTTTAAGAGTGGTCTATTCTCCTTAATATTTTGCTCTCAAAAGAATGACGAATACATTGTGTCAATTTATTACTAGTGAATATAAGATGTAGATGAACAAGATCTAAGCCATTATAGTGAATCCTTCTCTTTTCTGGAACCTATTCTTCTTTTCAACTCCTTTTGGAGTTATGGAGGATCGTTAATGCTTTGATTTTCCATTGGAATCGTTGTCAAAAAGTTGTTTTCGCATAGGTTAACCAGGAAACAAAATGTTGGTTTCCTCCCCCCTCCATTTGATTCTTATATGTTGTCAGTCAACTCTTGTGCAACAGGTTGTTAAGGATGCAGGACATTTGAGTAATAAACCAGTAATAGCGGCAGAACTTGTGGCTGCTAATGATAAGCTGAAAAGCCATAGCAAGAAAACTGGGCCGCTGAGTGATCGACTAGGTACAATATGCATCATCGAAAATATGCAGCTACAATTTTTGCCACAGATTATTATATACTTAAAGTTTGGATCTTTTAATCCAGTTGTATGCAATATATACATTTATGTACGTACATGATTATTTAGATGTATGTAGTACATAGATATGCATCTACATACATTGTATGGAGTAGTTTTCTGTCAGATTTTCAGTAAAAGTTAAACTTCAAAAGGGCTTCTTCTAAATTCAAGAGTGGATTTTTAAATTTTTAATTTTTAAAATGGGGTCTGGAAAGGATGATGGATAAACACTTTCAGAATGCTGAAGTTCAAGCTCCTGAGTGTAGTTCGAATTTGACCATGTTACCTTACTTGCTGGCTGTGTCGTTTTAAAATTATGTCTTGTATTCAAATTGTGTTTAAGAATTAGATGTGTGTTCCATGGGCGCCATTCTGTTAGAATTGGTTGTTGTTTCCTTAGTCTATAAAGTTGCTCTCTGAAATTGATATTTACGAAAAGCTTGAACAGGGTTCTATAAAATCTTTTACTCCAAAACATGGTGAGTGGAAAGACAAAGATTAGGCTGCACAATAAAATTTGGGAGTTAATGTCAGGCTACCACCTTTTCGGTTGTCCTTTTGGTTTTCCAACAGAATTAAGATTTCATGCAATGCACTTTATGAAGTTTAATCAGAATAAAATTTACAATTGTTCTTTAAATTAGTGGTTGCATCATGTGTGACACAGAGCACCCAATTTAGAGCTGTTCCTATGATTGGAAATTGGGGAAAAAAAAATCCATGGAAACTTGAAACAACAATGCTAAGGGCACTTACAAATTTCACTAGCTAACACTCACACCCACACTCTATCTCTCTCCTAGTGGCACTGAGGGGGTCCACAGTAGGCCCCACAGTGCCACTAGGAGAGAGATAGAGTGTGAGTTTGAGTGTTAGTGGAATTTGTTAGTGCCCCAAATATTGCTCAACTTGAAATAGGTTTTACGTCAATGTAATCAGCCTGTTTAAATCGACCAAATGTGATGATCGGTGTATATCTCTTAAATTACTGCATTCTCTCCCTATGAAATCTCTTTTTCGAGGGGGTAAAAAAAAATTACCCTTCAGTTATGTGAAAGGGAAATTCAAGTGTGTTTTGGTCAAATGTTGTTAACATTGACATATATTTGTTAGTCTATGCAGGAAATATTGTGGGTCGGTTCACCCATACATTGGACCCGGGGTCCAAACGGGCTCTACTTGACTACCAAGCAAGCCCAACTTGAAGTCCTAGTATAACTCTAATAGGGGAGAGGTTCACTACACCATATGGCCAAATTTCTAACAGACAACTTTGAATATTTCTAACGGATATATCCGTTACTAATTAGTAACAGAAATATCCGTTAGAAATATTAAAAATCCGTTAGTATTTTACTTTTAGTGAATTTTTATCAATAAAAAATGATAACCGGTGGCATTTTTGTAAATAAAATATAAAAAATAAAAACAAGGTGGCACTTTTGTAATTAAAAATACTACAAAATTTTCACAAAAAAATTTCCCCCAAAATTTCCCTCCTAATCTAGTGAATTACACCCCTCATCTCAGAGTTCATTCCCTCCTCTGGTTCTCATCTCAGTCCTACTGAGAGACATCCTCATCTTCTTCTTCTCTCTCCATCAATCTATGAACCCTAACCTTAATCACGAACCCTAACCTCTGCTTTCCCCAACATATCTCTCCACCTACCCCCCCTCCCCTCTCTCTCTCTCTCCCTCTCACTCCCTCATTGTTGCCGCTGCCGCCGCTATTTGTCACCGCCGGAACTGGTTAGGTCTCTCTCTCTCTCACTCTCTCTCTCTCCCCCCCTCTCTCACACACACACACAAACACACACCAGATATGGTACGAGATGCACACACGGACGCACCCCAGATCTGTACCAAATTTGTTCGACACACATACACACTCACTATTCCAGCACACACACACACACACTTCTGATTATTTGATTTTTTTTTCTTTTTTGCAGATTTTGAGGGCAGTAACAGCGAATCGACTTCTCATATGTATCATCATCGTCAAGATCATAGAAAGATGCTGTAGTTTTCACTTCATCGAGGTTATAATTCCAAACTTCTAAGTTTTACATATCTAAAACTCAATTAATTTTAGTCAAAACCTTCAATTTTGATTCTACTATTGTGTATATTTGTATATATATATATATATATATGTGTGTGTGTGTGTGTGTGTGTGTGTGTGTGTTTATTGTAGTCAGAAGCATATATATGTTGTATTTTTATAGGTACAAATACCCATGCTAGTATAATTTCTTGTTCACATTTTTTTTTCATTGAGTTGAGTTCTTGATGAATTAAAGGGGAACTTGTTTTAACTAGCAGACTAAAGGTTAGATTCATGTAACCCAAATCCTGGTTATGACTATTCATATCAAATTGTGGTGTTTCATGGCCAAGAGTACTCAACTTTAAAGTCTTATGTCTAAATTGCTAGAATCATTGTGTTGATTTGGTGCTTGTGTTCACTGACTTTGATGATCATCATATATTGGTGGAAGAGAACTTAGCATCTGGGTTGTCAAGAATTTATCTATGACATTTTAGAACAAGCCCCAAATTTGTGTTGGCAAAATTAGGAGTAGTTGATTCTTGAGGAGTAATGTTTTATGTCCTAAATTTGAATTTTGAACGTTTTAAAATTTTATCCACATACAATGGTAGCGGTCGATAGCAACGGTAAAATATTTGAGAACAAATTTGGGAATCAAAGCTTTTATTCTTGATTCTTTAAGGAAGCAAGGCTCTCTCAATTTAGAAAAACAAATTGTGATTTTGAAGCATATTTCTACCTCATCTTAAAGCAACGACATTCTCACTAGAACATATCTTTAAGGGCTTCTTTAAAATGCTAAAAATAGAACGTTGTTCAGTTCAAATATTATTTTCTTTCTGATTTTTGTAAGAACCTAGATTATGTCGTTGAAGAAATTATTATATTTGGCACATTGTCTTGTGCAAGATATGTATATTCACCCAATGTTTAGTTTATATGACCAATTCACTTATGAACCTAAAACCAGTTCTTTGTTTTTTTTCCAAATAGCCCCTAACAGTGAATGAAGTTATCTGTATTACAAGAGAATCATTTCTATTTGGGGTAAGAAAACATTGTAGTGCTATTTTCGGAACATATTTGACCCTTTTTATTGGTTTGTAAAAGCATGTTTTAATTAATACTAATATAGAGAGACATCAAAATAAAAAAAGAAAAAAAAAGGTGCATATTTAATAAAAACTTGATCATGGATTTCAACCTTTTTGTATGAGTGCTGTGAAAAGGGAGGGCACTCATGAAGTGATCTCTGCTGCCTATGAGCTTGTACAAAAATTAAAAGAAGCCAACTGGGAGGAAAAAGGTTAGACAATCCAACTTACTTTCTTTGTTTGAGAACAACTGTAGTACTTTTTCTTTGTCCTTGGCTCCACTTTCTTTGTGTACTCATATCTGTCTATCTACTTCTGTTTGAGCGCGTACATAAGCACCAAAATCATTGCATTACCTTTTCTTTTCTAAAGGTGAAATTTATGTGTTTTATTCTATACTAAAAAAAAGCTATAGAGTTGCTTATTTCGACGGTAGCTTCACACATACTTTGGGTGATTTAGTGAAGGTATATTCCAACAATGTACAAGTTTATATGTAATCATGTTGTTGCTACTGAGGAATCGTTCGGTTCCAAGCACACTTGTGATGCTGAAAATAATGTTGGTACTTAGATTTACATTTGATTATTTCGAACGACACTACAACTATACGCAGTTTGACAAGAAACTAGAATTTGAACAATATCCTATCAGGAAAGATGACTCATTTCTTCATGTCAGCACAACACAACCTAGATTTTGTCCGAACCTGGGTATCTTAGTTTCATCCATTGAGTTTGAAGAATTCATGGGAAAACTTGGTTTTCGACCACTTGAAATGTGAATTTTCTAGATTCAAGTTCAACCTAGATTGCACTGTAGAGTAGACTGAGAATCACTTATAAACTTATAAACTCTTTTTGATGGGAACGAGAGAGGTGTACTTTTTTGCAGGTTATGATATACTTAAAAACTCTTTTTAGTCTTCTTCTTTGGAAAAAAAAAGAAACTCTTTTAGTCTATTCTAGCTTTATACTCTACATTCGATGAGATTGGATGGGTCCTTTTATGATACAACCAACTACTTGGTCGTATTATACAAACACTAAAAGCCACTACTTGGGAAGCATAGCTTACTCATTCTTATTTATTTCCTAAATTTGCTCAACAATGCGATGGGAGGTTTAGTGGGTTCTTAGAATTGTTGCTTGAATTTACATGCTAGCCCCTACATTTGCTGAAATGTTTTGCTTAAATTCAAGTTAATGTTTTCCTAAATTTTCAGCCACTAAGGGGATGGCGTAGACAAAAGATTTTTTCCTTATCCGTATGTTATTTATAGTTTGATTAGTGAGAAGAAAGTAAAACGACAAAAGCAGAGAACAAGTACATCTGTAATTTATATGTATTTTATCCACTCGTGCTGCCTTATCCATCTTTAATTTGATGGCAGATCCATGCTGATGAAACCAATAGCAATCTCCAACTTGAAAGCAGAGCACTACGTGTCAGAAATTGTGCTCATGTTAATGAGGTTCCACTCAAGATTAACATTTAAATCCTTTGCTCCTGTCTTGCAGTTATATTCACCTAAAGTCCTAATCCTTACCCTATTTTTTGTGCTCATCCTTTGTTTTGATGTTTACCCAAACCTTAATCTAGCTCACTGGTTTTATGCTAGATTCTCACGGATGCCGCTTTGCTAAAATGTCAAAAGAAAGAAATGTGAAACTTGTGTACTTTCAAAGTCACCGGATGATTATTGGCAAGAGATTAGAACTGTCCAAGCTATGCACGAAGTAGTATTGGCAATGTTTCATTCTATAGTTACTACATTGCTGATATGCTAATCTAGGAAGCATGGAAACTTCTAGAAGGTTGACGTGTCCGTGTCCGACACGGCACATGTTTGACACTCCTTGACACGTTTCATACACGGCAAAAGCCGAGTCCTACTTTTTTATTAATATTTTTTAATACAGCCATACCAGCGACACCTGATGGACACACCTAGATTTAATGTCGTTGAATTACAACTTCTTAATGAGGATTTAGGAAAAAATTATGGTTTATAGAAATATAATAGTGGGCTTTACAAATTTAGAATACTTATATTTCTAAATTTAAAATAGGGCTTTCAAATTTACGAATAATCAAGACTTTTGAAACTAAAGATAATTAGACATCTTATTTTTAGACGAATTATAAGTTTTTCTTCATACTTGATTATAGATGTTCAAATATACATGTCATTTTTTACGTGTCCTCGCCATGTTCGTGTCGTAACTTTTTTCAGAATTTCCATGTCGATGGATTGTGTCTGTGTCCCCATATCCATCAGTGCTTCTTAGATGTTAATAGCATCAACCTTTTTAGATGTTCTAAGTTCTAACATTGGCAATTCCATGTGTTTTCACATCCTCTTTAGCTTCCACATCCAATGACAATGAGTATGCTTATTGGCCATTGAATTATATATGGTTGATTGAAAAACAGTGAGGTCTTGTCTTGGATTTAATTTAAAACTCAATTTTGATCTCCATTATTTTTCAGATCCACGGTGGTTGGACCTGGTGAAATAGCAGCTGTTGCTTCACTCTGGTCGGGGATTCCAGTTCAGTAGCTCACTGCCGATGAACGATTGCTTCTGGTGGGTTTTGATGAGCAGCTCAAGAAATGTGTTGTGGGTCAAGATGAGGCCGTTGCTGCTATATCTTGTGCTGTTAAGAGGTCACGAGTGGGCCTAAAGGATCCGGATAGGCCAATTGCAGCAATGCTTTTCTGTGGTCCTACTGGGGTTGGCAAAATCGAATTGACAAAAGCTTTGGCAGAAATCTATTTTGGTTCAGTAAAACTTCTTCAGTACAATTTGCTTTTCTTTCCTTCTTCAGTGCAATCCACATGCACATCACAACACAGCACCCACACAGCCCAATTACAGTCACTGTTTTAAGCTATTTTTTCAGCTTTAAAGAGGCGATCATTGGAAAACTCTGATATTTTTTTGTCAAAGGCCTTCCCTTTATGTTCCATTATTTGCCTTCCCGTTTTCCCTTTCCTTCTCTAATACGGCAAACAAATGGAGCCTTAGTGGATTTAGAGAAGGAAATGAAAAAGGAAGGAAAGCCAGTTCCCTTGTGTCTTTCTCTATATATGATCAAATAACACTTTAAATTAAAAATTTTAAAATGAAATTGTTATTAGTAGTTGTTTCTTATATTTCTATCTAATTGTATTAGTAGTTGTTTCTAGAACCAAAGAAATTGAGAAGATCACTTTTCCATATTATCTACTCTGATACTCTGGATCTCTCTCTCTCTCTCTCTCTCTCTCTCTCTCTCTCTCTCTCTCTCTCTCTCTCTCTCTCCCTATCCATCTTTTCTTTTGTTTTCTTAACTATGCCTTTGTCAAATTCAGGACCAATTCAAACATTGCCACCTGGTTATCTTATATGCTTCTACATGTTTTGGACTCAATTCCTATTTCTCCTGCGAATTACCTCGCTCCAACCCATTCTGGTGGTCTCGTGCTGAGGACAAAGAAAACTCCGGTTGTATCAGTGGTGCTCTATTTGGAACTAATGCTGAAAAACAACTTGGTATTTCAATGGAAGAGTTGATGAAAAATTTGAAGAAGGTAACTAACTGTGTATTACGTTTTTTTAATAGTAAAAAATGTAGAAAAAAACTTTCTTTTTTTTTATTTGTTCTTTCATTCTAATGTAAGTTCTTTCATTTTAATAGTAAAAAATGTAAAATAAAACTTTCTTTTTTTAATAGTAAAAATGTAGAATAACCAGTGCTACCAGATAATGGGAAAGTTCTTTCATTCTAATGTAAGTTCTTTCATTCTTATTATTTGTCGAGTTCTATAGTTTGTAATCTTCATGTTGTCGAGTTCTATAGTATCTAATCTTCATTGTTTTTTTCCCTGATGAAAAATGGGTGCTTATTTTGATGATTGAGTTTTTCTCAATGTATTTCAGTATATTGACCTTTATAATGAACTTGGCCTCTCTGATTTGAAGAGTTGTAATGATGCAGGCCATTTTTCTGAGTTTCATATATTTTGATGCATCTTTTGAAATTTGGTAAACCATTTGGAAATCAAATTTGGGACTAAACTTTGGGAAGCATAGGGCTACTTATATGAATTGGAACTTGCTTTACTTTGTCAATATTATAACTCATGCTTGGTACATGGGGTTACCAAAAACATTGTATGTCTTGGAGTTTACTTTGTCAATATTATAACTTATTCACAACTTCTTTGAGTCCATAAGTTGGGGAACAATTCATAATTCAGTGTATGTCCTGGAGTTTTATCAAACTGTGGGCAGCTCAATTTCTTACTTTTGTCATGCATGGAATGCTAATTTCTTGTTATGAATGCAGTAAGAGAAAATTACTTCTGTTACGAGAATCTTAGGAAAGCTTATCTTACGAGAATCTTAGAAAATTTCTTGTGATGCTATCCTTATTTTATGCATTTGACCAAGCAGCATATGTGAAAGCAAATTGAGCCCATTATTGCATTTCATTATTTTAATCCATTTCATTATTTTAATTATCTCTTTTGATTAGTCTTTGTAGCAGGGCATCTATTTTTCCACATTGTATTTGAGGCACCAACAAATAAGCCACAAATGACTCGCAATCGTGACTCAAATGGTTAAAGGTATCAACCTCCCGTTGGGAGGCGAAGGATATACCACTCCAGAACTGCAGTCTTACAAATGCAGACTTATCTTTACTTTGGTAATATAGTACTGTGCCAGAGTTTGAAATAAGTTGAATAGTATAATAGTTGAATTTATTATAAAGTGTTCTTTCTTTATTTAGAAAACCAGAATTCCCGAGTGCACGGCCAAGACAGAATGTCGAAGCAAAAGATGGGACTCCAAAGAGGCAAAAACAGTGCAACTACAAACGCTCAAGATGCTTGAAGTTGTAAGTACATGCCTCTTTGTTTTGCTTTCTTATGACTAGCCATTCTCTGGAGAGTTATAACATTCTTTTTCTTTAGAATTGTTCTGAAATATTATGTAAATATTTGGTGTCTGATAGCTATTGCTCAATTAAAAGGGATTGTGAGCCTGTGATTACATTTTGTTGTTTGTTATTTAACCTGGAGTTGCCGAGGCCTTTCTGCCCCAAATTTTATGTCTAGTTCAAAAGGCATATATTAGATACACACATGTGCATATATATATTCGTAATATTTCATAGCAAATTTAGTTATTAAAATGAATAATTCGGATTTGTTTTACATCCATCAGGCTATTAGGCTTAAAACTTTACTAGTGTTGTGGCTGATTTAGCGTAAAGTTCTAGCCTCCACCACTAAGCAAAAGGATAGTAGAAGACAGGGCCGGTCCAATAGGGGGTCAAAAGGGGCAATCGCCCCGAGCCACCAAAGTTCATAAAATTTTGAGATCCCCGTGAAATTTTCATAATTATATTTTTACCATGAAATTTTTTAGTATTTTACATTTAGCCTCCCCAAGACCCAATCTTTAGTGTCATCAACTACATATATATTGATATACATATATATGCATATAACACTCAAAAACAAAGGCCCCTGGAATTTTGAAAATTACACTTTTAGTATAAGATTTTTTTGAGTTTTAGAAATAGACTCCTCTAGAATTTTGAAAGACACCATACAATGTTTAAGTTTCCCAAATAGACTTATATTATAAGTAGACCCCAAAAAATTGCCAATTATGTACAAGTAAACCTAAAAAAATTGCTAATTATGTATAAGTAGATCCCAAAAAACGCCTCGAGTGCGCTGTCCCCAAACCCCCGAAGGGCCTCCTTTTTAGTATTTTGTCCCGGGCCTCTAAATACTCAAGACCGGCCCTAGTAGAAGAACATCTAGTGGGACGTGCAAGATGGAGTTTTTACTATTTTTCTTTCCTTTTTTTGAACTTTCGGCTAAGGGTCAGAGAATGTTAAGAGTCTTAGAGATATTAATGGAAGGTAAATCCTAGATGGGAGGGAAATTATTCTTACGTACCCAAAAAATGGTATGGATTTTCCAATGGAAATATTATACCCCGTGTCACTCTGCCCTCCATAATTTGAAAGTTGACACACTAGACCATGGAAATTCTAATAAAAAATTATGTCATAAAATTATTATTATTATTATTATTTTTATTTATTTATTTATATTTTTTTTTTTGGGGGGGGGGGGGGGGGTGTGTGGGTTGGGTGTGGTTGTGGTTGTGTGTGTACACGTGCGCGTATCAAATTGACACCGAGTGTAGACTACGAAGGTACAGAGTGATTAGCCATTATACTATATTTTTGTTGGGTTCTGGTAGTCTAGTTGTTTCATTTTTTGTTTTGTGCTGCTATTGACAATCATGTTGGCTGACTTGAAACCTATGCAGGAGGAGACTGGCGAAGATGTGGCGTTGGAAAAACACAACAAAGGATGTCATTGTAAGAAATCAGACTGCCTCAAAAAGTAATATGAATGCTCCGAAAATTGTAAATGCATATACTGCAAAAATTTTGAGGGAAGTGAAGAGATGCCCATAACATGCTTTGTTTTTTAGTTTAAGTTTGAATGGAATAACTCTTTAAATTTCAGACATTGTTAGATTGAGCTTATTGGTTAGATATGTATGAATTCTTTACTTCTTATGATTATTATGGATTATTTTGTTGTGTTGGGTATAGCGATGTTGGTCAGACATGGATAAGTGCTTTACTTGTAATGATTATTACAGATAATTTTTTGTTTTGTTGGATATGGATTAATTTTGTTATTTTTTGTGTTTGGTATAGATTAATATGCTTGTTAATTAGGTGCAAATATATATATGGGAAGCATATAAATAATTTTTTTTTTTAGATTTATGCATATTTCTAACGGATATATCTGTTAGTAAATTTGTTAGTATTTTTTTAAATTTTTTTGTAAAAATTACTAACGGATATATCCGTTAGAAATTGTTGACAAACCGTTAGTATTCGTTATACATTAGTTGAAAAAAAACCGTTAGTAAGTAGTTTTCTAACGAATATATCCGTTAGAAATCATTTGATTTACTAACGGATTTACTAACGGATATATCCGTTAGTTTTACTAACGGATATATCTGTTAGTAAATCCGTTAGTAAGATTACTAACGCCAAAATACTAACGGATATATCCGTTAGTAATAGTTTTTCCAACGGAAATATCCGTTAGTAATGAGGCCATATGGTGTAGTGGTTGTGTATATATATATGTTATATATACACGCAAAAATATAGTAGCCCTAAGAGAGTACTGCACTCTCTCTCCTTCTCGGCCATCTCTCTCTCTCTCTCTCTCTCTAGCCTAATCACAATGGAGGCTTGGAATTTAGTGCTTGAACTCAAGGGGGCTACTCTAGTAGTTGTCCTTGTGATCGTAGTAAAGCACAAGGATGTACACGGAGGCTTCGAAGTGTTGCAGTTCGTTGGTGAAGATGTCGGGCTCGTAACAATGTCGAATCAATCCGAAGTTGGATATTCTGCTCAAGGTATGCCTTGAACCCGACTCCTATGCTTGTGTGCATGATTTCCAACGTTGGTGTCAGAGTCAGGTAGGCTGTTGATTCGCCCGTATCATGCCCAAAGTGAATCTGCCATAGCTAGGTTTTCAAGCTTTTTAACATAAACTTGATAAAATCAGTTTTCAAGTGGGTCTAATACAAAACTCTAATAGATGAACGAATTTTTTATATGGTTGTGTCTCATATGGTCCCTAGAGTCCTTCCATAAAGTCACATGTCCTGATTACCTCAAACGAAGGAGATATATCAAACCCTATTTTTCGGGGTCTATAAAATTGAAATATTTTCTCAACTTTGGGTCCATATACTGGACGATTTAGACGTCCAAGTGATCTATTTTTTTTTGGCATAAACCTAATCTACTCCGCTAGGGCTTTCCAACCATATATTATCTGTGAGATTTCATCGAGAATCTAAGCCGCGACGATGTTGCGAAGTGGGCGTCACGAAAAGAGGCTGTTGCGTTTTTTCTTCTTCATTGAAGAAGGAACCAGTCATGGGTCTTCCCCACTCTCGCCGGTCGGTGGTGGTCCGGTGACCATATATCTGGCAAGTGGAGGTTCGTCTTTCAGCCTCAATCTTTAAAATATATTTTACATATTTTATTGGAAATGTATTTAATTGTTTTGTAATTAAAACAGTTTCTGCATAGGCCCCTGTGGTTATCCTCTATATCACATAGCCCCTTGTGGTTTAAATTTTATCACTAATACCCCCTGTGGTCTGGGTTTAAATGAAAAAGTCTATATTGCCGTGAAAGTTAACGGAAAAAGACACAAACTTCATGGGTAGGAGTGCTCCCGCCAAAAGTCACTTGCAAAAGACCATATATGCCCCTACACCTCTAATTATAATGTTAAAACACTACTATGTATCCAAAAAAATAGAGACCCACTTCATAAAACTGAAAAACAGTAGAGAGAGAGAGAACTATCCAAAAAAAGAGAGAGCAACTTAGTAAAATTTGGTCTTAAAAAGCAATTTCAACAAAAGCATGTTCACCACTAAACATAACAGAACAACTTCACCATAAGTAGTACATAATCACAGCAGGTTCAATCAAATTACAATACCCAAAGTCAAACCAAAACAACAAAAACAGAGACAATGGGTTTACAAGGTAGTTTATGACCTGCCAATACCTACACAAAATATCTTACAACCTGAATTTCATCCCAGAACTTGGTAGCCTATTTCAAACATGTTTCAATCTCTCTTTGGTACCTCCAGATGATGTGCCTCTTCCACATTTTGTGCTTCCAGCCAATACACCTCTTCCATCACTTTCTGCTCCAACCTACAAACATGCAAGCAAATGCTATGATAAAGATGCAAAATAACAAAACAAAACACCTTTTTGATTCCAAAAGAACTTATATACCTGTGATAAAGCAATTTGGGGTGGTAACCCAGCTGCTTGAGTTTTTGGCTGCATAGGTGGTGGTTGGGTGGAGAACTTAACATTACCAAACCTTGAACCTCTTCTCACTTTCAGTGATCCAAGCACCTTTTTGGCTTTATTGATTTCCTACAAGAGTGGGAAATTAAGGGTTTAAAAGAAGATCATAAAAGATGAACTAATTTATTCAAGTCCTAGGACATAGTTCTCACCATAGTAGATGGAGTGGGTGTGCCACGAGGAGAAGCAATAGGAGTGAGTATCCCACAAGCAGAAGAAGCAGCAGGAGTGGGTGTCCCACAAGCAGAAGTAGCATCAGGGATTGGATTTATTGAGGCAGTAGTAAAGCTGCAGGTATTGCCACCTTTCTTTGTTCCAGATCCCTTCTTGTTGATTGTAGAGTTGGGATGTACAGGCCCTTTGCATGACCTAGAGTTGTGCCCTTTTTGCAAGCACTTCTTGCATGTAATGTACTTGTTCCTTCTAGGCACAGAGTAGGGATTCCTTGGCTCATCCGCCTCTCTTCTTCGCAACTTTTTGGGCCTCCCAGGTGGTTTCCTATATTTTGGAGGCATGATTGCATCAAGTCCAGTTTTCACCCAATCATGTGGGCCAGGAACAGGCTGTATCATACATGAATATACTTTCAAGTATGTCTCTCTAGTGTAGTATTGATGGACATACTGCTCAGGTCTCTCTCGATTAACATAAATGCAACTAATAGCATGTTTGCATGGTATGACATTCAAATCCCACATCCTACACCCACAAGACCTGGTGTTCAAGTTCACATTATATGTAGTGTTATAGCAGTCCACTTCAAACTTTAGATCCCCACACCATCTAGGAAAACAATCTCTTGACTCTAATTTATACTTCTCTAGTTTTTCTTGAATACTTGGGCATATTGGCACTACACCATATGACCTCATTACTAACGGATATATCCGTTAGAATAAATATTACTAACGGATATATCCGTTAGTATTTTAGCGTTAGTAATATTACTAACGGATGTACTAACGGATATATCCGTTAGTAAAATTAATTTTACTAACGGATATATCCGTTAGTAATTTAGTTACTAACGGATAGTTTTCCAACTCATTTAGGACGATTTATATTGAATACTAACGCTTTGTCAACAATTTCTAACGGATATATCCGTTAGTAATTTCCAAAAAAACCAAAAAAAAATACTTATGGATTTACTAACGGTTATATCCGTTAGAAATATGCATAATTAAAAAAAAATTATTTGTTTATATGCTTCCCAAATTTTTTTCCACCTAATTAACAAGCATATTAATCTACTAGATATTGCCCACGGCTAAAATCACTATCAAGCAATTCAAACCATACATGTGTTTGGCCATTAGTCAAACTATACTTGCATGAAAACTTCAAATTACAATGAATTGTGCTTACAACAAAATAGAACAAAAGAATTGGAATGCTGAATACATACATGATATCCTAGTTCAATGTGTTTTTTAATGGGTCGGATAAAAAGAGAAGAAAAATGCTTAGATTTCATCACATAGTTTCATAAATCCAGAATACATGATATCCTAAGTACTAGTGTACTAAGCACCTTTCACATTCTGTTGTCGTCCCTACAACCTTGCTCGTGTTATAAGGGCATGCTGTCCACCACTCTTCTATTTCATCCTTCTCTGCAATGTCAATTATGTGATGCTAGCACCATATACAGATCTGCAAAATTGTAGAAGCACATTCAAGATAAAATATAAGCAAGCTGAGAAAAACTATGACTAAGTGAACTCTAGCTGCCATTTTGTTACTTATTATTCATAGTTGTTTTTCAAAAATGGTGCTAAAATATCATTCTAAAAAACTATGACTAAGTGAACTCTAACTGCCATTTTGGTAGTTATTATTCATAGTTGTCTTTCAAAAATGGTGCTAAAATATCATTCTTTCTATCAACTCTCGTTTAGTCCACATAAATTCCTAAACTAAGTACAACGATCATCTAGAATAACCTGTTAATCACATGAGACAGAAAATGGCCTACAAAAGTATAGGTGCATCAAATGCGAAGAATCAAAATTTTCTAATTCATCATGTGCACATAGTCCCCTTTGTATTCAATTCTCACAATGTTTAAAAATGTGCCATCCCCTGGTAATTCTATGCAAATAAGTATTCAGAAATGAAATTATTCAATGATTCAATGGCCAATTATGTAGAGGACTTCCTAGTGTCAATAACTGGAAAAAAATTCTGTAGCAGCAACCTATTCGGTATTTCAAAGGTGAAAGTCTCCATACCAATCCAAAACCAAAGTATCAAGATGTGTAAAAAAAAGAAGGGCATACTGTGAACACCACGTGAAAATATGTTGCTTGTAGTGATATAGGTATAGAAAAGTGACCTTAATGAACTCCATTTTAGGTGAACTTTGGTGGACTTAATTCCTTGTTTAGTTAGCAATCAAAGTAAGAAAGCAGAACCGCATTTGCTATTGTGAACTACATTTGCTATTCTGATTTTCGAATAAATGTATGCGCATCTCTATGTTCACATAGATAATAAGACAGAGAGAGGGACAATATCTATGTTCGCAGTGGTCATCTAATAATTGATGGAGAGAGAGTGTTCCACACAAATTCGTTGTGAAGTTCATCAGGAGAGATTATAATTGACTCACTTTCATTTACTTGTGAAGTTCAACATCAATCTATTCCATATTTCTAGTTTAATTTCAACTTGATAACATTGTTAAAAATAGATTTTGGGATAAGCATCATTAGATAAGCATCTAAAGTAGAGGGATGAGGAAGAAATTGAACCTGTTTTGGCTTGGACTAAAAACAAATGAAGTAACTCTGCCTGTAATGAAAAACCAAAATCAAATGCTATAGATATTAGATATAATAATACAAATAGAATTTAGGAGTTTACATAAAGATATTACAACTTAACTAGACTGTTTAAAATTCGATGAGAAGTTCATATGCTAGTATTAAATCTGCATAGAAGAAAACCCATAACTTGATTACTCACATCATCAAAACTTGAGGAGCGGCGCATCTGCAGGGGAAAAAATTAAACAGAAGTTATACCCATGAAACTTGATTATTTGAACCATGACAAAAAAAACCCCACACCAAACAGTTGGTTATTTTACACAGATATTTTGCCTTCTTGTGCTTCACATTAAGGGGCAGAGCAGTTATCAGAAAACTAAAGGGGAGCAACAACATAAATTTGGTGCAATTAGCTATAAACCTAACTTCCGAGAAATAGAAATAAAATGCTAGACAATTGTAAGATTCCCCTTTTCCAGAAAAAAAAATTATTAATATATATATGTAATTCTATGTTACTGTGAACAAAAAAAGGAGGGAGACTTGCACAATTATTTATCTCACATGAAACTCTAAAACATTAAAGAAGGCACAAAGGAAACCAAAAAAAGGCTTTCGAAACAGAAAATTACAAAATAATATTGTAGACGTTTGAAAACAGAAACAACACACGGTCTAAAATGCTAGACATGCTTCATGGAGTTGATACACTTGGATATCAAATCCCCCTCTAGTGAGATATGATAGGCCATTAATAGAAAAAATTACAAAAGTCAAATCCCCCTCTGAGATCTGGAATCATATTGTCCTAGTTTCTCTAAAGCCATTTTTGGATCTGGCCTTTGGCCCTGATAATAGGATCTGGATGGATCACCCCCTTGACTCTGTTAATAGGTAATCCACAACTTCAATTTAAAAATTGACTGCTCAATCAAATACTTAACAAATCAACTTGAAATATATGGTAAATTCAAATCAGTTTCTCTTGAAGCAAATAAACATATGTGAAACCACTTCGACGACATGTGTCATGTCAACTTAATATTCTAAGCAACTGGCTTTAAGAAACCACTGAAAGACAAGCAGTAAGTTTGCACTGTGTATTCAACAAGGAAGCACGGATTCTTCTAAAAGGTCGAAGTGTTCGCACCCGCACTGGCGTGGATTCTTAAAGCCAATAAAGTATTAAACCAATAAAGTTTGCACTGGTTTGGTTCTATAGTTTGACTGTTTATGCCAATAAAGTATTAAACCAGTAAAAACTTACAGTCAAATTTGACTGAACCGTCAAAGACAGGTTGGTTGAACCGGTAAAATATTGTATTGCTTGCTTAAAAAAATTATGCAAAACTTTATAGCTTCGAAGAGTTGAACCTTGCCAATAATTGTAGACCAGTTATAACTACCACTAATCCACCTTGAATTTGATTGTTTCACGATAAAACATATGTTTAGATGCACTACAGAGTCATATGCACCATATGGTCCATATCTACGTAACAACGGTTTAAGCAGTTCACCCCTCAAAGGTTGAACGATGAACTGTGAACTAGCTGCCTTACTGAAAAAACTAAGCCCTAGTAAAGGACAAACAACCTGAATGGAAACACTTGCCTTCGTTAAACATATGAGGCGACATTGAATTTGGTACTTTTGATCGATCTCTTTCCCATCTCCATTGTCCTTTTGAACTTCCATAAGGCTGCTCCTTCTCAGAGGTCAAGGGCTCTGGCCGTCCTTGGTAATGAGCAGACTTGTGGTCCGTCCTTTGACCAGCCATATGCTGCATTTGGGCAGCAACATATGCATCGCCGCTTGAATCACCATAATGTCCTTGCCGTCTCATATCTACAACCAAACAAAACAGCAATCACTACCAGTTATCGATATAAATGAAGATACGAAATATAAAACCATGTATCTCCAATATGTTATGTTATGAAAAGGAGAAGTGCAAATAGAATATATATTCAAACATTAATACCATGCCATTAATTTGCCTACACAATTACTCACATGCTTACAATCACGGTTGCTAGACCGGTTGATTTACAAGTCAATTCGAATTCCATAGAACCCTATACTTTTGTAGCCCATTTTCTGGGGACAGGTGGCCCAGTTTTTGGCTTATCCTATGGACTGTCTTGAGGAGTTCAGAGGACACTAACAAAGTGTTGGGCCCGGAGGAACAACCCAAATCTGCAATACATAGGTTTGCTGGGAGAGTGGTGCAGTAAAGACTGATTATGGCTTCCTCTATTATGGGCTTGGTCATTGATATCACCTTTTTCTGTCAACAACAAATAATTACTGAATTTAAACTCCAAATAATCATGTATTGTGTGTGTATATATGTACACATGTACAGAAATTGTTCATGCCCATGGCACTACAGAAAAAAAAAAAAAAAACATTTACTTAAATTAAAATTAAACATATTTTAATAAAAATTTGTATAATATTAATATTTGGATACGCATTTAATTTAGAAAGAGAGGAGTGTCAAAATTTTCAAATTTCAAATTTAGAATAAGTTGAAAATGAAGATGGCAATATAATTATATTGGCATCCTAATAGAAACACCAATTTTTTCTCGGAACACAAAGGTCGGCATCCTAATAGAAACTGAAAAATGAATAGACAGATTGTACTCCCAAGTTTATACAAACATGGGCATCTGAATAGACAGATTGTACTCCCAAGTTTATACAAACAGATTGTACCATGTATATCTGTAGGAAAAAACAGTTTGTACTCCCAAGTTTATACAAACATTTTCTTGTGCAGGGAAAAAGGAAGCCTGAAAATAGACAGATTGAGCATCTGAATTACAGTGGTAATTTTGCAGGAGTACCTGGATCACGGGGATATTTCCTTGGGGTGAGGCCAACTTTAAGACATACAATGGCTGTTCTTTTTCCATGTGGGTTGTGCGACTCAACTGGACGCAATAGAAAGATACAATTGTTTACAGACCATAGCTGATAGCTAATAAACATTCTACAAAACAAATACTAGAACTTTCAGCAGCCTGATAATAGGCTATGTAAAATTCAGCGGAAAACAATTTATAACTATCCTAGCATATTCGTAGTTTCATATTGTTGAAACAATGGTTCTGTTCTTTTTCATGCTGCAATATAAGTATGCCAGCGGTTGTTAGGAGAGTAGTAGAAATCCGTTGGCAGCTGAGATTTTATTTAACTGACCAATCAATAATTTTCAGAAGCAAAATAAAATTAACATAAATTAACTACATGGAAAACAAGCAAAACATGAAATTGGGACATAGGCCATTCTTTATGTTTCAAACAAGGCAAGATACAATTCAAATAAAGTAGTGAACCCAATAATGGAAAACAAGCAAAACATGAAATTGGGACATAGGCCATTCTTTATGTTTCAAACAAGGCAAGATACAATTCAAATAAAGTAGTGAACCCAATAACAAATCAATTAAGCAACATGGAATTATAAAAAGAAAGGGCGAAATAATCAGATCCAATTTTGAGAAAACATGGGACCAAAAGCTGCTATAGAAGTCAACTTGGGAGCCACCAAATGACACATGTCAGGAACCAGATCAAGGAACTTCCATGGAGTTCCCATAATACTTTTAAAATGTTAAATAATTGAGGTTAGTTAGCATGGAGGACATGATACTTCTCATGCCTGATGATCTCAGCAAACTAACTCTCATGAAGTTTGCCTAATGAGCTCACCAACTACCTAGTAACAATATTAAAAAATGGGTGAAAAAATTATACTACCATGTATGTGTAGTTGTCCTTTGTTTCGTTCTCTTCACCTCCATGAAAGACATGATACTTCTCATACCTGTACCATTACATTGAAATTTCGACCATTAAATTCAAAAGGGCAAACAACCAGAGAGACTATCATCTTTAGACTTAATCACGTCCATATTATGCAGACTCAAAACCAACCAGAGAGACTATCATCTTTAGACTTAATCACGTCCATATTACAAGACCTTATGAATTTAGCAGAACTTGCAGGTCCAGCTAGGCCATGTGGAGACATTTTCTTGCTCCAGTAGTATTTTATTTCTGTATCTATATATATATATATTATATCATATAGACACAACATTTATATATTATATCCCACACCAAGAATCGGGACCAATCCTAAACTAGTATATTATTTAGTACTAAAAAGGGGATTCAGATTATTTTTTTCCCCTGTATTAAATATATATATAAAAAAAACATATGCTTAGAATGAAGTTAAGAGTGCCTACACTCAGGCTAAACAAGAACTGTATAAAAAAGGGGATTGTACCCTAACTTTGATTAGCAGCTAGGGGATACAGATCAATGTTGGAACAAACTGAAAAACTATGGGTAGTGTATGATTAAGGTACAAAAAGGTAGTTACCAGCAATGAATCTGATTGAATCAAACTTATTCCTTCAAACCGAGACTCAAAATCCCCAAGTAATTTCTAGATTCTTTGGTTATTTTTCTTTCCTTTTCCTTTGTTTTTCCTGCATTTGGTTCAAGTAGAGATGAGAAGAAGACCTAACTTAGGTCTAGGGTTATGAATAGAGGAACCTTTAGGTGGAAACCTAAGTTAGAAGAAGAAGAAGGGGGAAACAAAGTATCCCAAACAATAAAAAACAAAGTATCCCAAACAATTTCAAGAGTACAAGGGAAAAAACTAAGACCCAAAACAAGGATGCCGTTTCCCTCCTCTCTTAATTCCCTCCCTTTTTCCACCCTACCAGGCAAGGGATTTTCTCCTCTTCCCTAGCCCCCTTTCCTTCCTTTCCTCCTTATGTCATACCAAACATAGCATTAGTTGGTTGACTGATCAGCATAAGCCTCTAAGGTAGAGTTGCATAACAAGGCAAGAACTCTATGTTTACGAGTAAAATTTCCCTCCCTCCCTCCTTTGCCCCCTTCTCTTACTCATTCCAAGTATAGTTTGTTCAAAAGATCAATTGAAAACTAAGATTACGTGTTAGTTAATCTAATTGGTGTTTGTTAATCCAAATCCTCTGTTGTTAATCTGTTTTGCTCTCTCTCTCTCTCTCTCTCTCTCTCTCTCTCAGAAAGATATCTTGTTATGCCGTTCATGAAAAATTATTATAATAATTGGTTTCCAAGGTCCAAGGAATTGCACACTAACACGTTCCTAGGATCGGACAAGGGGTTTGTCGAAAAAGTAGTTAATAATGTCCAAAAATTCAGTTTTGTAGGCATCAAACTCGTCTCTTTCCAGGAGGCAAGCTAGTTGTGTGCTTCCCTCTTATTGTTATAGTGTATGTATTTAACAAGAAAAGTATGCCTAAATGAGAAATAGTTCTCTTTCCTGTTTTCTTTTCCTTCTTCGAATCAGCAAACCAAATGGATCCTAAGAAAAGTCTAGCACAATGGCTGTTACATATTATCATCATTGTTGAAATCAAGAAAACTGGAAGGAAAAATAACTTACAAAATTCAATGTTTGTAATTTTAATTTTAACCCCATTTTCTTTTCCTTCTTATTTAAATTATTAACCAAACAAAGAAACAAGTTTTCCTCAATGATCATTTTTTTTAAAATTTTTTTTGCCTCGTTAGATACATGAACTAAACAGAGCTTTTGGGAAAATGGAGTTTCTCACCTGAAAGCTGTTAGGAAATCACCGGATTACCCACCGACAAAAACTATTTTCTCAAGCGTGGATTGTGTTGCAACTAGCACTGATTCTAGGTGTATTAGCTCAAAAACATGCAAAAGTCAGCTGAGGAACACTCCTGAAACATGAGGGATAGTTTCCCTTTCCCTTTTCTTTCCCCTCACAAAATGTATGAACCAAACAGAGACTGAAAAATCAGGATTTCAATTTTTGTCTTGTTTATAAAAATTAAAGAAGTCTTTCTTATCAGCAGCTCAGATTAACTAACATCTGATCACATCAATTAGCTTCTAGTGGTCCATCGCCCAAGCATAGGAGTGATCAACAGATTATACCAAAACCCCAAAATGACTTGAACAAGTTGATATCAGAGAATTAGCATCAATCAAATATCTAAATCATTCATAACTTTAAATATTGGAGATCGAGAAATATGCAGTAACGCATCATATCATAAAGACAGGTGTTCCAATTAAAAGTAACCTCCTCTAATTTAATTGAAGTGAATCATCACAATTTTTCTTGCTTACCTCTCACTTGAAGTCATAAGTATTCATCGTCCTCGAGATTAATCTGAAGAAATTTATCTGGTAATACTTGAGTTGTTAATTTCTAGCCATTGATGCTTGCCTTGTAAAAAGTTGCCTGCCCCATTAGAAAAATTAGTAATTTTCACTTTTTTAGTAATTTCAGTCATAAGATACATATTTCGCAGAAAAAAAAATTGAAAAATAAGAACTAATTGTTTTAATGAAAAAGGCCCTTTCTTACCATAGGTCCATAACTGTCCTTGTGCGGCAGTGTCCCCTAAACTTTTGTAACCACTGTCACCTCAATAAGTTTTACTTCTGCCCCTCGCAAATTTCTAGAAATGATAAAAGCATGGGAATCAAAGACATTTTGATACAACCAGTACATGCTTCCACACTATGCATACATATCTACTTGTGCATTTGATTCAAAAACCATCTGCTTTTATCCAATTTCTATCCACTTAAGCTTGAAGCCTATTTCCCAACTCAAGTACACTTGCATTAAATGAAAGTTGAGCACACCAACTAAAGTCACATCATCCCACTTCAAATCACTTGAAACTTCAAGAACGGTTTGAACTCCCCTTGATATGCTAGCCCCAATATCATTGAATTCCAGAAAACTTCAAGAACGGTTTTCAGCTTCTTTGTGGTTAGATAAAAATCTGTGCCTAATGCTCCATTTGGTATGGAAATGGCTGTTTTTCAAAGCACACATATAATTTTTTATCTACATTATAGAGAGAAAAAGATGAAAGATGGGTAGGGTTGAAGAACAAAACATAATAGAGTGCAAGATTATTGTTATAAAGGTGAAGGCTTATGAGTTCCATCAACCCCCAACTCATGTCCCTCTATATGCGAAACACCTCCAACTTAAAAACAGAAGCAGTTATTAGAATGCATCGTGTAAATAAGTTAAAATAAAAATAATAATGTAATTATAATTGGCGAGAATGTGTTCTGCACTTATCATTCCAAGCGGACTATAACTTATAAAAATGATTTTTTGTTACTTATCTTTAAGATAAAGAATTAATTCTTTATCAAATCATCACAATGCTGGTTTTTTTTATATATATAAAAAAAAACCTTTTAATATAAAAAAAAAAAAAAAAAAAAAAAACCCATCTTGAACCTGTTTGAAGCATTCTCAAATAGGGCCTGAAAAAAAAAACCCATTTAAACCAAGTAATGAAAGGCATGAATCTGAAAGTACTCAAGAATTTGTCATAATCCCTGAACATAAAAATGAGTAATGTCAGATTGGCCTCTACAGATCATAAATTCAAATTTAAAATGGTTAGCAAGACTACAACTTGAAGATCAGAACAAAATGTGGTCCCTGTCTTAATTGGCAAACATAATCTGTTATGAGTTGATAAAAATGGGTCGTTGCTATCCACCCTGTTTTGGACCAGACCTTAGTCTTGTCTTAGTCTCACATGAATTGGGTTCTTCAGTAGTTCTTTCCTAATAATCATTCAATCTTGCTTCCACTTTGTCCATTAAACCTTAATACAGTAAAAACTAGTCTATTTAATTGGATCTCAAATTTACTGAATATATACTGAAGGAGAACTATGTGAATATAGGCTGAAGAGAATAAGAAATTCTATAATCAGGCACATTGTTTGGAGTGCCATAATCGGTAAGTGTTGAAAGAAGGAATAGGGGACTTGAACACCACATCACAATACAATAATCCCCTTTCAACAGCATCCGAACCAGTTCATCATGTTGTTTATATACAGACGCAGATATATCTATATATATACATATATAGCAAAAACAAAAGTACAAAGCCCTCGAAGAAGAGGTGAAATGGCCAAAACAAAGAACAAAGAAAGCACTTACATTTCTCTTCAAGAAACCAAGCATCTGAAAGGACGCATTTCCTATTTGATAGCTCTGTGAAAAAGAGATGAAAATTAAAATTGAAATGATGAAGTTGCTGCACGCACAAACCCTGTAGAGAAAAGAGAGCCACGAAGGAGCAAATCCAAATCTGAGAAAAGAGAGGCACGGGGGCGGCGAGGGCACGGCACGGGGACGGCGGGCACGGCGAGGGGACGGCGAGGGGGCGCCGATCTCAATTTCTCTCTCTTTTCTCTTTCTCGTTTCTCTCTCTCTCTCTCTCTCCAGACCTAATTTTATTTTCGTTCACTTTTGGAGATTATAGATAATATGGTCTATTCTTATTTTCTTTTATTTTTATTTTTATTTTCTTTTCTTTTTTGTATTAATTTTAATTTCTGTAAATATTACTAACGGATATATCCGTTAGTAATGTTTTAAACTCCGTTAGAAATAATATATCACATTATGGAGAGTTATTACTAACGGATATATAGCTATTCTAACGGATTTATCCGTTAGTAATTACTAACGGATATATCCGTTAGAAAACATAAAAACTATCCGTTAGAAATCTGGTCATATGGTGTAGTGTGGGCCAGTATACTTAGTCATCCCTTGCCTTTTAACCTAAATTTTGCTCATTAACCTCCTCCTAATCCACTCAAGCATCGAGACAATGGGTTTGTCCCTAGCCTCAAGAATATTCCCATTAAAGGACTCACTCAAATTATTAACCAAAATATCACACTTACTTCTTGTGCTGAAGTGGGACCTAGTCCAACAAGTAGGGTTGTTTTGTTTTAACCAAAGGTGTGGTTTTTCCTTGGGATCCAACTCTTCCATTTTCTTTATATTGTACTCATACTCCGACACAGTGCCAGCCGATGCTGCTTTCTACATTAAATCCTTCAGTTCTTTGCCTTTGAACTTTGCCTTGAAATTGTTGTACAAGTGCCTCAAACAGTATCTGTGCTCAGCAGTAGGTAGCAGCTCACTAAATGTCTCTATCAATCCCTTTTGTTTATCAAAAATAAATGCCCAATTATTTTCCTCTACACTTCCTATGTCATTTAATAGTTCAGTCAAAAACCAAGACCAAGAGTCTTTGGTCTCTGCCTCAACCACAGCAACTGCAATAGGGAACATATTGTCATTCCCATCTCTGCCTACAGCACTCAAAAGCTGCCCACCATATGGCCCCTTTAAATGGCAACCATCTAAAAGTAAAAATCCAACTTTTTGTGCTTCATATCTAACATATAATCTTTGAAAAGTGGGAGCTAAGTCCAACATAGGTCTCTCAACCATTAGCTTAAGACAACTATTAGGGTTGAATTTCCTCACAGTCTCACAGTAGTCCCAAAGCCTTGCATATTGCATCATATGGCCACCATGGATCACATCCTTTGCTTTCTGTTTTGCTCTATATAATTGCATCGTACTTACATCAACCATCATCTCTCTCTTCACACTCTTTTGCATGGCTATCACATTCCATTCAGAATTATCTCTAATCTTCTCCAAATACTTATGTGAGAGATAGGATGAAGTAACTTGACGATTTATAAACGACCTGCCACAATGGTGCTCACCCTTCAATGACTTGATCTGAAATGTATTCTCCCCTTGGATTGGAGAGGCATGTATTCTCCAACCACAATCATTCCTACATATAGCAGTGACTCTAGTACCCTCATTCTTTTTGAACTTGATGTCATAACCATTTTGTACATTCCACTCTCTCAAAGCATTCCTAAAAACTTGAACAGTAGAGAACTTCATACCCACTTTCAATTCAGGCCTCATCATGTCTGTTTCTTCGTTGAACTCAGGGTAATTATCGCCAATATCACTATCTGATGACCCTCTAAGACTAGCAAGTTCATCATCATTGCAAGTATCTGAATGCCAATCCTCAGTATTATCAAACATTCCCTCTTCAGTTTCAATATTAACCCCTTCACTAAGTGTGTCAACTTCAGCTACCTCTGTCTCACAATTTTTTTTATTTTCTGAAAATAGGTCGTCATCACTACCTTCAAGTCCTTCATTTAGCCAACTTGGATCATCACTTTCTAAACCTTCTCCACTTTCAATATTAGTACCCACATTCTCCATTTCATCCTCCCCTTCAACAATATCATCACATATGCCTTGATAAAATCCATCATGAGGATCAATTATAGGTTGCCCACCTTCATTGACATGGTCGCCACCCTCCAATAACAGCAATTTACTTTTCTCAAGATTTCCCTCTACAGAAACTTGAGTTGGCTCTTTACCTTTTTCTAAATACAACTCAATATACGGCAATGCTTTGGCCAGTTCAATCATTTCCAACACCTCATTATCAGACCAAACTATCCTTAATCCTTCACTTAGGTTCTTTCCTGGTACCCTATAGTATAAAATGCTACTTGTTGGATATCCCAATTTGATCAACATGCTCTGTAACTCTAAAAACGTGACTAGGTCAGTGTCACAATTGTCAAAGTAGTCCATTTTCTCCCCTTTATACTGAGTCTTTGGACCACTAAAAAAATATCCACCATGATGCATCTGAATTGATATGTTGTTAGTCATATCTGCAATATATCACACATATCCCACTTATATTGGGAAAAAAAAAGCCTTATCTGCAATACATCACACATATCCCACTTAAATTGGAAAAAAAAAATGTTACACAGAAATATATGCATGTGCAACAAACTTTATGTATATAATATAGGGAACCATATGCATGTGCAACGAAATTACATATATATATATACACACACACATATATATTTATAAAACAGAGAGAGATGGGGGACCACAGTTTGTAGACTAAGAATTAAAGAAACAAAAATAAAATGGTAGAAACCCATTTTACAAACCTTAGCAATTCGCAAGCAGTGTTGAGTATGACCTATTATTGCTTTGTAAACCCACTCCAGGAGCTTGAATCAGCTCTTGATTTCTTCAGCAAGAACCCACATCAGCTAGCTGAAATCCATTTCAATGGAAAACCCACATGAAAAAAAACCTATTCTCTCTCTCTACAATGATAAGAAAAATGTTGGATCGTGTATAATGTATATGGCTGTTAAAGTTGAAAATAAAATAGACCACATGGGGTATATTTGTCTTTTTACTCTCTCCGTTAACAAAACAGACGGTTTCAATTAAACCCAGACCACAGGGGGTATTAGTGATAAAATTTAAACCACGGGGGGCTATGTGATATAGAGGATAACCACAGGGGGTGTTTCTGTAATTAACCCTTAAAATAAACAGTTTTTAATGTTTTAACTGCTTTAAAATTCTGGAAAAAATATCAAAAATTCAAATTTTATTTTTCCTATATCAAGGACACTGATTGGGACCATAAATAATTTTGTGATAATTTATTTCATTTTTTTTTTTGGTATTTTAGAGCATTAAAGATATGTTTTGTACGTATTTTTAATTGCTTAAAATATCCTAAAAAGTATATTAATTTTTGGAATTAATGTATAGTGTTTAGTACACTGTAAGGGACTCTAGGATAATTTTTGTGTGAATTATCATGTATTTTTGGTATTTTAGAGCATATAATTTATGTTTTTAGAATTTATTTAATTGCTTAAAACAGCAAATGCATTATTAATTTTTGTTATTAATAAGGGACATACAGGGTACTATTTTGAGACCACACAAAATTTTATGGGACCCATATATAATTTTTGTTATATTATCCAAATCATGTTAATATTTTAGAGTATATAATCATACACTTTTGTACACGTATTAAATTGCTTAAAATATTTTCATTGATTATTAATTTCTGAAATTTACAGAATGTTTTTAGTACACTATTTTCAATATGAGAAAATTATTTAGTAAATTGTTTGAATTTTTGGGATATATTTTAGAGCATATATTGTGCTATGTATGCAATATTGATTGCTTAAAATATAGCAGATAAAGCTGTTAATTCTTGAAATTAGTGAATAGTGTTTTGTACACTACTTGGGGACTGAGAATGTTTTTTTTTTATAAATTATCTCATATTTCTTTTGGTATTTTAGAGCATAAAATTTATGCTTGTAGGCATTATTTCAATTGCTTAAAATAGACAAAAATAGATTCTAAAATTTTGAAATTAATATTGGGTGTTTAGAACACCATATTAGAGCACTGAAAATCCTTGGAGAACAAATTCCTCAAAATTTGGTACTTTTTGGAATTTAGTTGTTGATAGTTAAATTGTTTAACTAGATTAATAAATTTTGTTAAATTGATTCAAATTGTTTTTAGGCCTTGATAAAATTCTGGAAAATTGTTATTTATGATGAAAAATAAGTTTTTCAACTATTTAAATTTGTTTCGTGAGGTTTTAAATTAATTTATTAATTTATAACCCTTGACTAATTTGTTTTAAAATATGTGTTAAAACCCATAATTGTTTTCTAAATTAGTGAGAAGTCAAGGATTTTTCATTGACCATTTCTTAGCTTATGGGAGCTATCCGAGCTTAGCAATAAATTAGTTCATTACATTTTAGTATTTTAGAGGCGCACTGCATTGTTGGTCATGTTTATTGAATGTTGTATTTGATTGGATTACCATGAGACCTCTTGTCTTCCTCCTTAAATGGAGAGATGGACAACTCCATTTATTCTTGTAATAAAGGCCACATGAGTGCTTGTCATGTGTGATTTATTAATTAATCTGGATTGAATGAATAGACAACTTAAATTGACAATTTATTTTGAGCTTATGTTATTACGATGTATGTTTTAAGGTTATTTTTGTATATATATGTGAAAAATAAAGCATATCCCTATTTTTTATGGCTATAAATGTAAAGTGAGGATGAGTGTTTTATTTTATGTTTTGGAAAAGTCTATTTATAAAGGGATGAATTTATTTGTTTTCACACTATATGCACTAATTACTTTAGCATGAGCTCTCAATTGTCAATTTGGGCACACGTGGGGGCCCATGCGCATTCATGTGTGTATGGCTATAGACGCCCCCGATTTTGACCAACCGTCAAATCCAAGGATGGTTTCCTCTGGACCGATGACGATATTGTCCGGCGAAATTTGAAGATTTTCTAAATAATTCAAGCTCTTCGGGAAAAGTTCTTCAAGGTTAGATAAAAATTCTTAAAAGGAAAGAGATGAAAGATTGAGTGTTCGGAAAAACCCGGATATCAAGTCAATCTGAAAAATAATTTCGAAAATAAAATATAAGGTTTTTTAAAAAAGAAAACAAAAAAAAAAAAGAAAGAAAGAAAGGGGAAAATTAGAATAAAGGAAAGGAGGGAAGAAAATAAAGAAAAGAAAAGAAAAACAAAAATGAAGTATATACTAGTATATAGGTATATATTTGGTATATTGGTATGATATACTAAAGTATATGAGTATATTGCCATATAGATTCATTAGTAATTAAGTATAAGTTAAGAAATTATTTGAAAATTTTAAAAGGGTGAAAATTCTGTGTTTTTTCAAATACATATGGAATATTCGTGCACATGGGTTTCCACCCGAAATTACCCAATTGACCTTTGAAAGATGGTCTATATAAGGAGGCTTTCACCTCCATTATGGGGGCTTCTTCTTGGACCATCTTCCATTGATATACATTGAAATATAAAGAGAGAATAGAGAGATTTGAGAGAATTCTTGAAGACAGCTTTGAAGAACTTGAAGAACTTAAAGAAGAGAGTGAGGATTGAGAAGATCTTCAAGAAACAACCAAGAATTCCCTGAGGTTATAAGAGGTAACCCTCTAATACTAAATAGAATTAGGCAAATTCAATTACGAATTCATAGTTCTAGGATCTTTACATATTTTCAAAACCTCTCTTCTTACCCCATTTCATTACACACCACGGAGAATTTGTGATTGAATCTCATGGTAATTCACCAGTTTGGATCTAAACAAGCCTTGGGTTTAAAATAAAACTAGTTCACAAGGAGATTTTATTTTGGACTTTCTCAAATAACCTTTGGTTGTATTTTCATTCTTGACAATATTTCTTTTGGAAATCTATGAGATTTCCTATATCTCAAGAGGTTTCCTCAAGGTTGATCTCTTAATCTCCCATAATCCTATAATTTATGTGGGGATTAGTTTGATCATAATTATACCCACATAAGTTTGGATGGATTCAAAGTCTTAATTCATGACTTGGACCATCCAACTAAAATCTCATAGAAATCTCTCTAAGGTTCTTATGGGTTTGGTCATATCTAGTCTCCAAGGACCATCAACTTGGGAGGAGACTTGAATAAAGTAAACTCTTATTCCTAAAGGATCATATGTTTGAGAGGGGAATTAGATGAAGGGTTTAGTTAAAATCAAATGGGTCATAATATTCAAGGTTCATAGGCTTGAGTAAGACCTTGGGGTCCTCTTGCTAGATCTTCACATTTAAGATCTAAGAATGATGTTCCCTAAGGCTAAATCCATAAATCCTTCTTGTATTTCAATAATAAGTCATAATCATGTTTGATCTAGATTCTCCATAGAATTATAGATCAAGTATGGTTTAAGTTAAGAATACCAATTCAACAAATGGTGCAGTGAACTCATGAACTCGTTGAGATAAAGGATTTTTAATTAAATCATGATCCATGAGAACTGAGTGAGACCAATTGGAGAATGTTCATAACTCATATATCTACCACCACACCTTTAGTCTTGATGAAATTCCATACTTAGGATGGTTTGGTCTCAAGATTTGTGAGTAGGTTGCTCTCTGTCCGTAATTTCAGAACTGTAAGTCTGTATTAAAATAAGTAAATCAGAGTCTTAACCAACCTCTCTTGACTTAAATAAATTTTTCTATGAATATTAATGTGTTAGGAAGATATCCTAAAAAGATCAAAGTGATTTTGATATTTTTACTATTTTTAGAAAATCATACAAAAACTCTGGACAGAGAGTTGAAAATTCCTGAGTGATGTCTGGTTATGACCCTATTCCCAGCGATTCAACCGTTGGATTTTTTATTTTCTTTTTGGGTTAGAAAATAGACTCACAGAGTTATAACATACTAAAAAATCATTAAGATCCAACCGTTGAAAGTATTTTATTTCTATTTTTGAAAGTCTAGTCCGCTCTCTGTAATTCTTGCAATTTTGTCACAGTTTTGATAAACCTTGAACAACTCTAATCTAAATGGTCTCCTAATGTCCTAGGACCAAGACCATGCTTTAAATAATGTAAACTAAACCAAAATCCAGAGGCTAGATGATACAAATTAATGAACAATTCATAGCTCATTCTTGTTCATATCCACGCATTCATCCATGTATGTTGATACTTGTAGTTAGGACCCATCTTTGGAATAAGTGCATTTAATTGAACCTGGTTGTGAATTATGTGTGATCATGTTGGGATTATACCATCTCTATATGGACATTGCATTGGCTCCTAGTTGAGACTTGCATATCTATAGAGATGATATGTTTTCAACTAGTTAGAAGGAATTCATAAATAGAGGTCAATTATTTCCACGCTTAGTAGGTTTAAGCTAAAACTTTGGGTATGCTATTTAGGATTCAATGTTACATATTGTTCAAAGCATGTGGACTAACCCTTTGTTTTGTAGCACTATTAAGGTATGATTTCTCGACTCCTCTCTAGTTTATTTATTTCTCGTCTTTATTGATTTTTCGACTTCATGCACGATACCTTAGACTAGGTCTTGCCTTATGTGTATATATGTGTTAGAGACCTTTTCTTAGGCTTCCTATTTTATGTATGCATTGCACGTTTCTAGGGGTGTAAACGGTCGGTTTGGTCGGTTATTTTCCCTAAAAACCTCACCGAACCGATAGGTTCGGTTTTGCATAATATGAAATCGTTTTCGACCGTAAGCCGAAACGGTCGGTTATTTTCGACCGTTGTAAACACGGTCGGTTTTCGGTTGGGCTATGGGCCAAAAATTCATTCATTTGTGGGCTTTTTTGGACTGTTTTGGGATGTTTTGGGGCTTTTTGGGCTCTTGTAGGGGCTGTTTAAGGCCTTTTGGGACCCATTTATGAACAAAAAAATAAAATCATCACTAAGTGGATGTCCATGTCCAACAAACAAACAACCACAAGTCATAAAACAAACAAACACAGAATACTTAAAACACACATCCAAGGCAAATACATAACACCATAATACCATTAAGTGGATGTCCAAGTCTAACAAACACACATCCAAATGGTAAAATACTTAAAACATAGAATCAAGTCACTAAATAGATATTACATAGCCAACACTACCACAAGTCTTAACTAAAACTAAACACTAAGTCCATACTTCAAATAACATCCAAAATCAAATACACAGTCTACTATCCATCTTGCCCACAAGTAATCTTCATTCTACAAAATGAACAAGTAAAAAAAGAAAGTTAACTTAAAAATACAATTTTTGAAAAGTAGAGATATAGAATTGAAAGAGATGTCTCACCAAATAGGACTACTCCACTTCCTCAATAGTTGTAGGGTCACCTTTCATTTGAGTATCTTCCGCCACAAGTTCTAAAACAAAACATTACATTACATTTTAAATGGACATGATTATTATTTTGACTAGTAACAACAAATATAGCATACTTGAAAGTTGAAAGACATAAAATATCCATGGAATAATATATACCTGACTCAAAATTTTCATATTCCTCAACATCCTCCATTGTATCTTGAAGACTTATTGGAGTAGATGAAGAACGAAGCCAATCTTGTGCGCAAATGAGAGCCTCAACCATACTCGAAGACAATGAGCTACGGAAAGAGTCAAGGACTCGACCTCCTGTGCTAAACGCACTTTTAGAAGCCACGGTAGACACGGGAATAGCAAGTACATGTCGTGCAACTAAAGAAAGGACATAAAATCTACTTGAATTCACCTTCCACCATTCTAACACATCAAACCCATCCCTATCTTCTTCACAACTCTCCATTAGGTATTTTTCCAATTCGGTCTTGTTCTCCACCGAATCCTCCGATTTCAAGTGCTTCTTAAATTCAGACATCATCATTTCCCTCATATCCATAGGCCCAGGCTCACTACTTGATCCCTCCATTGATTGACCTCTCATTGGACCCACTCCTCCCTCATTTGTAACATACAAGTCAAACAACCTATTCAAAGTATCCTCCACCTTTTTTGTCAACGGATTGGATGAGCCAAAATAAAATTTGATACACCGCATTTTCCAACGAGGGTCAAGAACCATAGCAACGTACAACAATGCATTCATATTACTAGTAGTTCCCCAATACTTAGCAAACTTTATTTTCATGTTTTCCGCCATACATTTCAAAAACAAATCACCTTCCTTAACCTCCTTTTCAATTGTTTCTTGAATTAACACCATCTCCATCAAAAAAGCATTACATGTAATATGTTTTGAACCCGAAAATCGTAAAGTTGCATCATAGAAAAGTTTTAAGAATTTCACAAATAACCTACATTTGTCCCAATCTTCATAAGTGAGAGGGCCCAAATCCTCCCCCCTGACATTCTTGAAGTTATAGTCTTCCTCATCCAACCTCTCAAATGCTTTTTGATATTTTTCTGCCCTATCCAACATCAAGTAAGTATAGTTCCACCTAGTAGGCACATCTAAGACTACTTGGTTCTTGTATGGAAGTTTCTCCTTCTCCGCACATAGCTTAAACATTTTCATCCGTTGCGGAGAGGACCTCACATACCTTACCGCATTCCTCACCCTCACAATAGAATCATCCATGTCCTTCAACCCGTCACGAACAATAAGATTCAAGATATGAGCACAACATCTCATATGCAAGAACTCATGTTGTAAGATAGTACTCCTCCTATCCTTAGTCTTTCTCACTAAAAATTCAACTATAGTATTATTCGAACTAGCATTATCAATTGTGAGTGTAAGAATTTTATCTATCCCCCAATCAAGTAAACACATTTCTAATGCCTTACCGAGTATAGAACCCTTGTGACTTTCAACCAAACAAAAATTAAGAATCCTTTTGTGTAGTTTCCAATCATTGTCTATGAAGTGCGCAGTTAGACACATATAATTCAAATTTTGCAAAGAAGTCCATGTATTCGTGGTAAGGCAAATTCGTTGCCCTTTTAAAGCATTTTTCAAAAAAAATTTCTCTCTCACATACACTTTGTAACAATCTTTTGCAATGGTCACTCGACTTGGGATCTTAGTCCATTTAGGACATGTAACAAGAGTATACTTTCGAAAACCCTCACCTTCAATGAACCTAAAGGCCAATTCATCAGTTATCAACATCTCAGCTAAAGCTAGTCTACATCTATCAACACTAAATGCAATTGGAACAAGACCGCTAGTAGCTTCTCCTTCCACTTTAGGCTTGAATCCCAAAGTGGTTTGGTCCTTCTCCGCTTTTCGATATGGGTAATTCGGACACTGGTGTTCTAAATGATGAGACAAAGAGGTTGTCCCATTTAGTTTAGGTTCACAAGCATAAGTGTTAGGACAATAATTACATGACGCCCTACGTTTCGACCCCGGATTTTCATTCTTCTCAACAATAGTAAAGTGATCCCAAACCCAAGACCTTTTCCAATTACCACCCAGATTATTCTTCTTAGCTTGACTCACCTTGGGTGGGAGAGGTGGGCGAGGGTGGGGGTCGTCTTTCTTTGTCTCATCCACTCGATTAGCATCCACATCAATTGGAGAATCTTTATCAGCCATCTACTATTATACATAAGAGATTAGTAAAAAAAAAAAAGAATGAAAAATATCATAAAGATAAACAGAAACATCATTTGTTGGACACTAACAAATGAATAAACAGAAACATGATAAAATGGGACACTAATTTTTGCCCCTAGCTAATTTCACTATCACAAACCAAGTGATTATTAGCCTTCCTAAATTGCCCCTAATTTTTGACAAGAGTTAAATATAGTTAAATATAGGCATTCAACAATCATATATGTTAATGGTTGTCCTCAATTAAAATCGGTATAAAAACTTAGGGCCTTAAGTCATGAAATAAATAAGAGAGGGAACAATTTAAGAGTGAGATTGCATGAAATTATTTTTCTTTATTTTGTTTGCTATCAATATTTCAAATTTGCCACAAAATAATATGGCATTTATTATGCAATGTCTTTAGAACAACAAAAGATGCATTCAAAATATTGCCCCAAATTTGGCAATTTGTTTTTGTTTCAAACACAATAGCAATCATTAGCTTTTTCCCCAAAAATAGGAGGACAAAAATATCTCATGGTATTCATTTCAGTCATTGGGGTAAAAAAAAGGGTAAAAAATGTTTTAGTACTTTGTATTTTTAGCGATATTGCACTTTGAGCCTTGCATTTTCTACATTTAATTAAGTCCCAAATTAACACGATTTCAGAACTTGTGGATCAAAGTGATGAATTGAAAAATTATAAATGTATCATTGGTACCATAGCAGACTAGCAGTAGCTAAATTTGAAAACCAAAAATTGGTCATATTCATCAATGATAACAAATACAAGTAGTTCTCTATCACAACAATAAATTTTCCATCCAAAATTGAGAAGAAGGGGAAAAAAATTAAAATAACTAGGAAAAGGGGTCCATACCTTGGGTTGGTAATGGCTTGATTCTGAAATAACCAAAACAAAAACAAAGTTTAAATATTAGTTGCCTCAACACCCAACCAAAAGGGGACAAATTGTAATCTTACATTTTCGAGTATACATGTGTATTATAATAGTAGTTGCTTTCTGTAGAAACTCTAGTTACTAGTAGATAGTTTGTTGGTCCATTGGAATTTATATGACTGACATTTGGTTCTCTAGAGTTTTCATTGCCTTTACCCCAAGAGAGTTAGAGAGAGATCAAGAGGGTCAGAGAGATAGAGAGAGAGATCAAGAGAGTCAAAGAGATAGAGAGAGAGAGATCAATATATACATATATATAGTTATATACACATACGGACATACCTGAACCAAGAACAGTACGGCGCCGGAGGAGGAGGGTGAGGGGGTGGTTGCGACTGCCAGATCTAGGAGGGTTAGGTGGTGGTGCCGTGGACCTGTGGTGGCGGAGGGTGAGGTGGTGTTGAGTGGCTAACCGTTGGAGCATGGAGGTTAGGGTTGAGTGGACCTTTGTTTCTCAAATCTCTTCTCACTGCTCTCTGTTAATTCTCAAATGAAATTTGAGATGGAGGCTAGGTTTCACATTTTGTAAGAGAGTATTTATATGGGGTATAAATATAATAAATATATTATATTATTATATCATATATGTAAAAAAACTTAAATGTATGTTAAGTGGCGGTTGGTTTTCGGTCGGTCGGCTTTTTTTTTTTTTTTTTTATGAAAACAGAGAACCGACCGTCACTTTCAAAAATAAAATTTTGAAAATCGAAGACCGACCATGGGGATTTAGGACCGACCAAAATCGATAGAATTGGTCGGTTCTGGTCGGTCGGTTCGGTCTGGCAAAAATTTCTTATAGCCCTACACGTTTCCATATCGCCGCTGGATCCCTGGTAAGTTCTCTAGTTCTTTATTGCATATCATATTGTTTGCTAATTGAACTACTTGATTTTGAATGATATTTTGCCGTTAGTAATTTTACACCATTTCAACATGCTTGTGTAATGTATATTTATATCAATCTATTAATTGAGGGTACGCTTAGATTATTATTTTAATTAAAAGGATGTTGAGTAGAGGCCTATCGCGAGATAGGATGAGAGGGGGTGTTTTAGTCCGTCGGGCTCCTTCCCCTCTCATTCCATAATCCCCGGACCTAGTTTAATCTTTGGTTTCGCAAAAAGATCAGTTTGCTTTAAAATGGGTTCTTAATTTTCCTTTAAAAAACTTAAGTGGCGACTCGTATTTGAATTTGAATTCAAAAATTGTTTTAAAAGTAGGCCCAAATGCCGCGACTCTGCTAGGGATCAAACCCAGAGTCTCTGGTTTCGCAGACCAAAATTTATAATTTTGGGTTCACTTGAGGATTAGACTTGAAAAACATCCTTTTAATCAAATTAATTAATTTTTTTGTGCCCGTTGCATTGCACTTGCATGTCTAGCCAGTCGATTGCACGGAACTATGACCTTGGAGGCTCGGGGCAACCCGGTCGGTCAAGACATCATGGGACTGTGTGATCACCCTTGATCTCGTAACATGTATTGGTATATAAAGCATCCTATCGGATGTATGTCAAGGGTCCCTTATTTGACCAAAACCCGACCTTTGCATGATAGCTTCTTGTAGACACCCCATTTTTTCGGCTATCAGATTTAGGAGACCCATAGCTTGGTGGTTCACAATGATCGTAAAAGAGTCAAAAGGACTCCTGGAAGTCAACTCTATCTCTCAGAAAGCTCAGATTGACCAAAATGTCCCTGAAAGCCCGAAGACTCCCAGATTTGGTCCCGAAGTTCTGAAAACGTGCTATGTCGTAAGAAAAATGATAAAATGAGTTTTTAAGTAAAACCGGAAGAAACCGTCAGCTCCCAGAGACCCCCAGAAGTCCCGGAAGTTCCCCGAAAGTCCCCGTTGACCAGTTTGACCAAGGTTTGACCAGGTTTGACCAGGGATTGACCAAGTTTGACCAAATTTGACCAAAATCGTCCGAATTCACCGAAATCATTAGAAAAGTATTAAAATGAGTTTTAAAAGAGAATCGAGCGAAAACGTCGGCTCCTGGGAGCTCCCGGAGGTTCCCAGAACTTCTTGGGAATCCCAGGTTTGACCAGTTTGACCAAGATTTGACTTTGGAATCAGGGCACCGAAACAATTTTCAAATATTTTTCATGGGTACTAGAGGTCAATAGCTTTCCAACGGTATATCGCACATAATTCCTGAATTTAAAACGAATTTATTTTGAATTTCTGAAGGCGAAAAAGGCGATCAAATCGGCTTTTATCGCGAATACCGCAAACCTTTTCAAAGTGACCTATCCCCAAACTATTTTTTATGTAAAGTAGACTCCATTACCTTTCCAACAGTATATCACAACCTCCGTTTGGAGTTCATACGCATTTTCTGTGAATTTCGGACGAAATAGGGCCTTTTCGCGAATACCGGAACCTCAGGGGGCACTAAACAGCATTATCTGGACGAAGGAGGAGCAGTGCCGCCGCGGCACTGGCCCACTGCCGCCGCGGCACTCTCCCCCAGAACAGTGTGTTTTTGTAATTTCTTTTGTGGTCCCATTTTGATTATTTTAAAACCAAAACGACGTAGTTTCATGATTTCAGATGTTTGGGACCAATGGGAATACTTCTAAAACCCCAAAACCACCCCAAGTTGGCCTATATAAACCCCCCATTGCTCTTCATTTTGGAGGGAGTCAAATGCAAGTTTAGAAAAAGTTTGGGAGAGAAAGTTGTAGAGATAAGGTTATAATAGAGAGAAAAGAAGCTTTCTTCTTTGATTTTCAAAACAAAAGTGAGTTCTAAACTTTGTTTTTACTTCATTACTCCCATTTACTTCAACATTCAATACACCCAACCATCATTTTAGTGAGCATTTAAGAGAGTGGAAGCTTCTTCCATGTCCAATGTCATTACATATGAGTGAAACACCAATCTACAAGTTCAATACTTCATGAATATCATCTATTGATCATTATCTACTTGCTTGTTTATTCATTGTTTATCTCTTCTCACCTCATTTCTTTTTTATTTTCTTTATTTACTTACTAGTTCATCATCATCTAAATGATGACATGAAGTTTGGGGTGAGTGAATCCTTATGGATAGTAGCTCTTGACCTCAAAAACATGTTTGATAGATGATGATCATAACTTCAATACCTCCAAGGTATCCTTGAAGTGTATTGAAGTTATGCTCAAATAAAAATGAGTCTCTCCAACAATCTTGGAGGTTCTTGATGATGAGTTGAATGTTGGCATTTTAAGTGGTCATAATCTTTATTGAGTATTGAAAATACACTTTCAAAACCTCTATTTCAAAACCCCCCTCAATCCCTCTCATTTTGATTTCAAGAAAGAAAACCTTATTTTCCCCAAAATCTTCAAAACAGTGAGTCAAAACAATGAGTGAGCTGAGTTCAAAGATTTCTCTAGAACTCAATACTCAACATATAGATGCAAGGCCACTTGGAAAGTCTTCCTAACTCATTGGAGAACACCCATGAATTTTGGTTTGACTTGGAAGTACTTGAAAATGGTCCATTTGGACCCAAACATTCCTTCCAAACATTCTGCCTCTGCTATCACAGCAGCTTGACTAACTTCCAACTTCTTTTTCAGAAATATTTTCCACAAGGGGTGGTCCCAACTTATTTTTACCTTAAACTTCAATATCTTAGGGAACTTTATGTATAAAATGGGCCTCTAGATCACTCGTTTTCAGTTTCTAAGATTTTTCAACATTTCAGTCGACAGTACAGACTCTATTTCTGAGTGACCTCTGTTGTTCATATGATTTCCCTCAATCTGTGATAGTTATTAAAGATTGGCTTTTTGGGTTGTATTCTAGACACAATAAGGAACATCTCCATAAAAAATCATGCATTGAAAGCATTCCTAACCCCTCTTTTCCATTTTTACAAGATCATGTTACTGTTCTGTCCATTATTCACAGCAAACACATTTTAACTTTCATTCTTTGATTTGATGCTTATATGCCTTCCAAATTAGTTCATATCTTAGGAAGTAGTTCATACTACATTTGTACATATCCCATGATAATTTCATTCATTCACTCATACACATTATAGACTTCTAAGTCATTCTAGGAATCCATGAACACAAAGCACACTACAACCTTGGCACATTCTAGATACATACATTGCATCCATGCAAAGATTTGGGGTTTTGTAACTCCTAATCTAAGAAGGTTATAAGGAATGATCATGATCACACGTTCATGCTTCCCCTCGATCTAATCATCCTTTCTCATCCGTCCCGGGGATTGAGAGATCTTCTCTTCTCAAAGAATAACATGCATCATTCTAGCTTGCTAAGCATCTTTGTTTTCTTTGATTTATTTGTTTCAAGAACAATTCATGCCCCCTTTAGATTAGGAAGTCTTGATTATTTGATACATGATTAGACGATTTTTTCCTAGGTTTATTTGTGTGATCTTTCACTTTGCATTGTGTGATATTTGGCTTAGATCTTATGAATGATATCTTATCTTTAGATCTTCCATTTTCAAATTTTCTTATGTGATGTAATATACTATCATAGTATTATTTGTCGAACCAAACGTAGTATAAGATGATTATTTGTCGAGAGACGGGGCGAGTTGAGGGTGTTTTAGTCGTGACAAAGGCTCCTTCCTCTCTCGTACCAAAACTCCGAGCCAAGTTCTTTGGTTATGAAGGGCCGGTGCCCTTTATCCGTTTGGGTGAGTCAAATTTGGGTTTCTTGGTTCCCTAAAGACCAAGTGGCGACTCTGTATCTATTTTCAATAGACCCTTTTCTCTTTCTTTGATCAAAATCAAACAAGTTTCAAAAGCAAACAAAGCGGTGGAATCCCGGTATCCACAATCTGGCGACTCTGCTGGGGATGTTTTTTTATTTTAAAACAAAATAATACAGAGGTTTGACTCATAAAAAGCATCCTTAAAATCATCTTTTTACTGTGTTTGGTTCACCGCATTGCACTCTTGCATTTTCCCCCTCCGACTGTGTCTGAAACGCAGCGCTGACATTGTTCAGGTCTTGCTGTGCCAGGGCACAAGTCACTGTTGATACTGTACCTTCCAAGGTATATCAAAAAGAGTAAAAAACCTCCGTACTGTCTCTCTAACGGTATATTGGAACTCTCGTCAACAGACCCTCTTTGACTAAACCCAGCCTTTGCATATAGATTCCGGTAGAACCTTTCATAGGACTGTTCATTTATCTTTTCAGATAGGACAATGTGATATAACTGCTGTATGCCCTGATGGGATTACCTGAGCGGTGTAGACGCTTATATGGCATACAACAGAACCTCTTTCTTATGATTCCCAAGGCAATCACTCACATGTGATTACATTGAGTTGACCTGCCTAGGCACCATGACAAGGATGTCTGCTCCATGCTCACAAAGAAATACACCGCAAACCTTGTTTATCGGTCCTAAGACATAGGAGTATGAAAACCTGCTAGACAGTATGATCACTATCACCACATGTTAACCTGTTTCTCCCAGAAACTCTGTCCAGATATCCCAGATATAACCATATTAACCAGTTTCTCCCAGAAACTCTGTCCAGATATCCCATATTAACTAGTTTCTCCCAGAAACTCTGTCCAGATATCCCAGATATAACCATATTAACCAGTTTCTCCCAGAAACTCTGTCCAGATATCCCAGATATAACCATATTAACCAGTTTCTCCCAGAAACTCTGTCCAGATACCCCAGAAATAACCATATTAACCAGTTTCTCCCAGAAACTCTGTCCAAAATTACCCGAAGTATCCCAGAAATCCCTGTTATCCCTTGGTGGTCATACTGGAAAGTAAGGTTAGCACACTTTGTATGGTTAGGACCTTATTTGTTTAACTGCTATCTGTTAGAAATAGAAGCATCATATAGATTAGGGCTTACATCCGCATGCTTGTCCCATTTGCGTGCACCATTCCCCATCAATCTGCACGCACTGTCTCGAGTCGGTCCACATCAGTGTCTTTGTCTGTCTAAAGTCACCACTGTCAAGATCTAATCTAGTCCTCTCAAAAACTGTCAGGTCAGTATAGATTCCCAAGGTCAGCAGTCAGGGTCCTCTTCGTGGGTCAGGAGTTCGGATAATCGATTGATCAGAATCAGTCCGACAGCTTACTTCAGCATGAATAGGGAAGAGTTGGAAAACAAGGTTACTGAATTGGGAGCGACCATAAGCCAGCAGTCCGACAGCCTAGCCCAAGTTCTGAAGTTCATGGAAGAATTGAAGCAGCGGCGGCCGCAACCTCCGCCCGGGTTTGCACCACCGGAGTTTGAACCACCCCCATCTGAGAATAATGGGGAAGAAGACTGGTTTCAAGGGGTCCCACCGTTCGCGTACGAGAAAAAGCTCCAAGAGAAAATGGACAAGGTCGACAAGCTAGAAAGCGTACTGAGAAAAAGCAAAGGGGTCGATGATTACGTGCTAGACCTGGAAGGCCTCTTCGAGCCTGTCAAGCTAAAACTGCCAGAGAATTTCAAGATGCCTGCCATCGACCGTTTTGACGGAACTGGGAATCCGAAAAGTCATGTGAAGCTGTGTATGAGTATCTTCCAGTCCATGGGTTGTACCCACGAACACATTGCGATGTTGTTCCCGCAAACTCTTGCAAAGTCTGCACTATCATGGTTCCTAACCTTGGAAGCCTCCAAAACCCGGGCCTGGGAAGACATCGTTCGAGTCTTCGTCGATCATTACTCCTACAATCAAGAGCTGGATGTCACCATCAGGGATTTGGAAACAACCCGGCAAAACCACAATGAATCCTTCGCTGCATTTCTAAGCAGATGGAGGAACAAGGTAGCCCAAATGACCCACCGGTCGATTGAAAAAGAACAGGTAAGGATGCTCATCCGGAATCTGCAGCCCCTCTACCATGAGAAATTATTCTACCAGTCCATCTCCACGTTTGAGGAGTTGTTTGAAGTCGGAACCCATATTGAAGACGCTATCAGAGAAGGAAAGATAAAAAAGGAAGAGCCCCCGAGTCAGTCCAGAAGGCCTAACTACTCCCGGAATTCCCCGGATGTCAATGCCCTTAGCAGCCAACCCATGACGTACCCTCTTAGGACGTACCAACCCTCTAGCCAGGCAAACCCCTCCAATCGCCCCTTCCAGAAAAAGTCCTCTCGCAACTTCGCCAAGTTAGAAATCTCTCTCTCCTCAGCTTTAGACCGCCTCCTCAAAAAGGGCCATCTCCAACTACTCCAACCCCGAAACACCCCTCTCCCGCCAAACTGCGATATGTCCAAACGGTGCACCTACCACCAAGCCCCAGACCACAATACTGATGATTGTGTGCGCCTCCGCCACAATACAGCGATATCCCAGATATAACCATATTAACCAGTTTCTCCCAGAAACTCTGTCCAGATATCCCAGATATAACCATATTAACCAGTTTCTCCCAGAAACTCTGTCCAGATATCCTATATTAACCAGTTTCTCCCAGAAACTCTGTCCAGATATCCCATATTAACCAGTTTCTCCTAGAAACTCTGTCCAGATATCCCAGATATAACCATATTAACCAGTTTTTCCCAGAAACTCTGTCCAGATACCCCAAAAATAACCATATTAACCAGTTTCTCCCAGAAACTCTGTCCAAAATTACCCGAAGTATCCCAGAAATCCCTGTTATCCCTTGGTGGTCATACTGGTAAGTAAGGTTAGCACACTTTGTATGGTTAGGACCTTATTTGTTTAACTGCTATCTGTTAGAAATAGAAGCATCATATAGATTAGGGCTTACATCCGCATGCTTGTCCCATTTGCGTGCATCATTCCCCATCAATCTGCACGCACTGTCTCGAGTCGGTCCACATCACTGTCTTTGTCTGTCTAAAGTCACCACTGTCAAGATCTAATCTAGTCCTCTCAAAAACTGTCAGGTCAGTATAGATACCCAAGGTCAGTAGTCAGGGTCCTCTTCGTGGGTCAGGAGTTCGGATAATCGATTGATCAGAATCAGTCCGACAGCTTACTTCAGCATGAATAGGGAAGAGTTGGAAAACAAGGTTACTGAATTGGGAGCGACCATAAGCCAGCAGTCCGACAGCCTAGCCCAAGTTCTGAAGTTCATGGAAGAATTGAAGCAGCGGCGGCCGCAACCTCCGCCCGGGTTTCCACCACCGGAGTTTGAACCACCCCCATCTGAGAATAATGGGGAAGAAGACTGGTTTCAAGGGGTCCCACCGTTCGCGTACGAGAAAAAGCTCCAAGAGAAAATGGACAAGGTCGACAAGCTAGAAAGCGTACTGAGAAAAAGCAAAGGGGTCGATGATTACGTGCTAGACCTGGAAGGCCTCTTCGAGCCTGTCAAGCTAAAACTGCCAGAGAATTTCAAGATGCCTGCCATCGACCGTTTTGACGGAACTGGGAATCCGAAAAGTCATGTGAAGCTGTGTATGAGTATCTTCCAGTCCATGGGTTGTACCCACGAACACATTGCGATGTTGTTCCCGCAAACTCTTGCAAAGTCTGCACTATCATGGTTCCTAACCTTGGAAGCCTCCAAAACCCGGGCCTGGGAAGACATCGTTCGAGTCTTCGTCGATCATTACTCCTACAATCAAGAGCTGGATGTCACCATCAGGGATTTGGAAACAATCCGGCAAAACCACAATGAATCCTTCGCTGCATTTCTAAGCAGATGGAGGAACAAGGTAGCCCAAATGACCCACCGGTCGATTGAAAAAGAACAGGTAAGGATGCTCATCCGGAATCTGCAGCCCCTCTACCATGAGAAATTATTCTACCAGTCCATCTCCACGTTTGAGGAGTTGTTTGAAGTCGGAACCCGAATTGAAGACGCTATCAGAGAAGGAAAGATAAAAAAGGAAGAGCCCCCGAGTCAGTCCAGAAGGCCTAACTACTCCCGGAATTCCCCGGATGTCAATGCCCTTAGCAGCCAACCCATGACGTACCCTCTTAGGACGTACCAACCCTCTAGCCAGGCAAACCCCTCCAATCGCCCCTTCCAGAAAAAGTCCTCTCGCAACTTCGCCAAGTTAGAAATCTCTCTCTCCTCAGCTTTAGACCGCCTCCTCAAAAAGGGCCATCTCCAACTACTCCAACCCCGAAACACCCCTCTCCCGCCAAACTGCGATATGTCCAAACGGTGCACCTACCACCAAGCCCCAGACCACAATACTGATGATTGTGTGCGCCTCCGCCACAATACTGCAATATCCCAGATATAACCATATTAACCAGTTTCTCCCAGAAACTCTGTCCAGATATCCCAGATATAACCATATTAACCAGTTTCTCCCAGAAACTCTGTCCAGATATCCTATATTAACCAGTTTCTCCCAGAAACTCTGTCCAGATATCCAATATTAACCAGTTTCTCCTAGAAACTCTGTCCAGATATCCCAGATATAACCATATTAACCAGTTTTTCCCAGAAACTCTGTCCAGATACCCCAAAAATAACCATATTAACCAGTTTCTCCCAGAAACTCTGTCCAAAATTACCCGAAGTATCCCAGAAATCCCTGTTATCCCTTGGTGGTCATACTGGTAAGTAAGGTTAGCACACTTTGTATGGTTAGGACCTTATTTGTTTAACTGCTATCTGTTAGAAATAGAAGCATCATATAGATTAGGGCTTACATCCGCATGCTTGTCCCATTTGCGTGCATCATTCCCCATCAATCTGCACGCACTGTCTCGAGTCGGTCCACATCAGTGTCTTTGTCTGTCTAAAGTCACCACTGTCAAGATCTAATCTAGTCCTCTCAAAAACTGTCAGGTCAGTATAGATACCCAAGGTCAGTAGTCAGGGTCCTCTTCGTGGGTCAGGAGTTCGGATAATCGATTGATCAGAATCAGTCCGACAGCTTACTTCAGCATGAATAGGGAAGAGTTGGAAAACAAGGTTACTGAATTGGGAGCGACCATAAGCCAGCAGTCCGACAGCCTAGCCCAAGTTCTGAAGTTCATGGAAGAATTGAAGCAGCGGCGGCCGCAACCTCCGCCCGGGTTTCCACCACCGGAGTTTGAACCACCCCCATCTGAGAATAATGGGGAAGAAGACTGGTTTCAAGGGGTCCCACCGTTCGCGTACGAGAAAAAGCTCCAAGAGAAAATGGACAAGGTCGACAAGCTAGAAAGCGTACTGAGAAAAAGCAAAGGGGTCGATGATTACGTGCTAGACCTGGAAGGCCTCTTCGAGCCTGTCAAGCTAAAACTGCCAGAGAATTTCAAGATGCCTGCCATCGACCGTTTTGACGGAACTGGGAATCCGAAAAGTCATGTGAAGATGTGTATGAGTATCTTCCAGTCCATGGGTTGTACCCACGAACACATTGCGATGTTGTTCCCGCAAACTCTTGCAAAGTCTGCACTATCATGGTTCCTAACCTTGGAAGCCTCCAAAACCCGGGCCTGGGAAGACATCGTTCGAGTCTTCGTCGATCATTACTCCTACAATCAAGAGCTGGATGTCACCATCAGGGATTTGGAAACAATCCGGCAAAACCACAATGAATCCTTCGCTGCATTTCTAAGCAGATGGAGGAACAAGGTAGCCCAAATGACCCACCGGTCGATTGAAAAAGAACAGGTAAGGATGCTCATCCGGAATCTGCAGCCCCTCTACCATGAGAAATTATTCTACCAGTCCATCTCCACGTTTGAGGAGTTGTTTGAAGTCGGAACCCGAATTGAAGACGCTATCAGAGAAGGAAAGATAAAAAAGGAAGAGCCCCCGAGTCAGTCCAGAAGGCCTAACTACTCCCGGAATTCCCCGGATGTCAATGCCCTTAGCAGCCAACCCATGACGTACCCTCTTAGGACGTACCAACCCTCTAGCCAGGCAAACCCCTCCAATCGCCCCTTCCAGAAAAAGTCCTCTCGCAACTTCGCCAAGTTAGAAATCTCTCTCTCCTCAGCTTTAGACCGCCTCCTCAAAAAGGGCCATCTCCAACTACTCCAACCCCGAAACACCCCTCTCCCGCCAAACTGCGATATGTCCAAACGGTGCACCTACCACCAAGCCCCAGACCACAATACTGATGATTGTGTGCGCCTCCGCCACAATACTGCAATATCCCAGATATAACCATATTAACTAGTTTCTCCCAGAAACTCTGTCCAGATATCCCAGATATAACCATATTAACCAGTTTCTCCCAGAAACTTTGTCCAGATATCCTATATTAACCAGTTTCTCCCAGAAACTCTGTCCAGATATCCAATATTAACCAGTTTCTCCTAGAAACTCTGTCCAGATATCCCAGATATAACCATATTAACCAGTTTTTCCCAGAAACTCTGTCCAGATACCCCAAAAATAACCATATTAACCAGTTTCTCCCAGAAACTCTGTCCAAAATTACCCGAAGTATCCCAGAAATCCCTGTTATCCCTTGGTGGTCATACTGGTAAGTAAGGTTAGCACACTTTGTATGGTTAGGACCTTATTTGTTTAACTGCTATCTGTTAGAAATAGAAGCATCATATAGATTAGGGCTTACATCCGCATGCTTGTCCCATTTGCGTGCATCATTCCCCATCAATCTGCACGCACTGTCTCGAGTCGGTCCACATCAGTGTCTTTGTCTGTCTAAAGTCACCACTGTCAAGATCTAATCTAGTCCTCTCAAAAACTGTCAGGTCAGTATAGATACCCAAGGTCAGTAGTCAGGGTCCTCTTCGTGGGTCAGGAGTTCGGATAATCGATTGATCAGAATCAGTCCGACAGCTTACTTCAGCATGAATAGGGAAGAGTTGGAAAACAAGGTTACTGAATTGGGAGCGACCATAAGCCAGCAGTCCGACAGCCTAGCCCAAGTTCTGAAGTTCATGGAAGAATTGAAGCAGCGGCGGCCGCAACCTCCGCCCGGGTTTCCACCACCGGAGTTTGAACCACCCCCATCTGAGAATAATGGGGAAGAAGACTGGTTTCAAGGGGTCCCACCGTTCGCGTACGAGAAAAAGCTCCAAGAGAAAATGGACAAGGTCGACAAGCTAGAAAGCGTACTGAGAAAAAGCAAAGGGGTCGATGATTACGTGCTAGACCTGGAAGGCCTCTTCGAGCCTGTCAAGCTAAAACTGCCAGAGAATTTCAAGATGCCTGCCATCGACCGTTTTGACGGAACTGGGAATCCGAAAAGTCATGTGAAGCTGTGTATGAGTATCTTCCAGTCCATGGGTTGTACCCACGAACACATTGCGATGTTGTTCCCGCAAACTCTTGCAAAGTCTGCACTATCATGGTTCCTAACCTTGGAAGCCTCCAAAACCCGGGCCTGGGAAGACATCGTTCGAGTCTTCGTCGATCATTACTCCTACAATCAAGAGCTGGATGTCACCATCAGGGATTTGGAAACAACCCGGCAAAACCACAATGAATCCTTCGCTGCATTTCTAAGCAGATGGAGGAACAAGGTAGCCCAAATGACCCACCGGTCGATTGAAAAAGAACAGGTAAGGATGCTCATCCGGAATCTGCAGCCCCTCTACCATGAGAAATTATTCTACCAGTCCATCTCCACGTTTGAGGAGTTGTTTGAAGTCGGAACCCGAATTGAAGACGCTATCAGAGAAGGAAAGATAAAAAAGGAAGAGCCCCCGAGTCAGTCCAGAAGGCCTAACTACTCCCGGAATTCCCCGGATGTCAATGCCCTTAGCAGCCAACCCATGACGTACCCTCTTAGGCCGTACCAACCCTCTAGCCAGGCAAACCCCTCCAATCGCCCCTTCCAGAAAAATTCCTCTCGCAACTTCGCCAAGTTAGAAATCTCTCTCTCCTCAGCTTTAGACCGCCTCCTCAAAAAGGGCCATCTCCAACTACTCCAACCCCGAAACACCCCTCTCCCGCCAAACTGCGATATGTCCAAACGGTGCACCTACCACCAAGCCCCGGACTACAACACTGATGATTGTGTGCGCCTCCGCCATGACATTCAAGACCTCATTGACCAGAACATCATCGAACCGCCACCAAAGCAGCCCCATATCATCCAAAATCCTCTACCAAACCACCAAAATGTCAACCTCATTGAGTCCAACCCTGTATCCTTCAACCCTGCTACTTATATCACCCCCCTAGGACAACCCTTGCCTTTCATTGACATCCCAGATTCTGCGGGAATTCATCTGATTGAAGGAGAGAATGACGAGTGGCAGCAACAGCTAGACGATGAGCAAGACTTGTTCTTTCTGGAAGAGCACGATCTAGGGGTGGTAGACCTCAAATGGTATGATCCCAATAATGAAAGTGATGCTTCTATCTGGGATGAGCCGGAGAAACCATTTGTGGGAACGAATTGTGATTGGTTCGAAAAGGATGGGACTGTAGAAGGGCCTACTCCTGCTAAATTGACCATCTGACCAGGTCAGGCCGTCACTACCAGCCTCTGCAGCCTACTACTGAAACTGTCGAGAAAGGCCCGGTAAAAGACAAGGGGAAGGGTAAGATGGATGAGATCATTGAAGAAGACAACGAGTTGATAAAGCAGCTAAAGAAGACCCAAGCGTGTCTCTCGATGTGGGACATCATGGTAACATCCTATAAGCATAGGCAAGCCGTGTTGAATGCCTTGGCTGGAATTGAAGTCCCTATCGACACTGCACCGGAGGACATGGTGGCTTTCTTGGGCGCACTTACCCCCGACCCAATCATTACATTTTCCGATGAGGACCTGCCACCAGAAGGATCCGCACATAACAAGGCAATATATATCACCGTGGGATGTAAGGGACAACAGGTGCCATTCTGTCTAGTCGATACGGGCTCTGCTTTAAATGTCTGTGCCCTAAGGACTGCCACCGCCTTGGGGGTCAATGTCCTTGACATCACACCATCTGTGCAATCTGTGAGGGCCTATGATAACACCAGGAGAAATGTAATGGGAACCGTTTCTCTCCAAATCCGAGTAGGATCTTTGGTGAGCACTGAAGTCTTTCAGGTCAGGGACATACCTGCCTCTTTCAACTTGCTGATCGGAAGGCCCTGGTTGCATGTCAACAAAGCCGTATCGTCCACTGTGCATCAAATGATCAAGTACATCCATGAGAAGGAAGTGAAAATCATCCTCGGTAATAGTTAGGGTAATGAAGCTTTCCCAAACTACGCTCCCGTCTTTGAAATCCAAATACCTGAGTTAGAAGAAGGAGAAATTGGGGGATTCTTCATGGAAGAAGTCCACATGATCAATGATGAAGACAGGTTCCCCGAGATCCACTCTGCGGTTGTCAACATCGTCCGTAAAATGAACTACTTCCCTGGAATGGGATTGGGCCGACGCCAGCAAGGGATTCGAGAGTTCCCTCAGATCAAAGGGCAACAAGGCACTTTTGGGTTGGGGTACGAGCCCACTGAAGAAGACATTGAGCTACAGAGGCCATGGAAGAAAAGGGTAAAGGGTTTCCCACCATACCGCAAGACCTTGAATGGACAATTCATCAAAGAGGGGGATGACTTCCCTTACTTCGGGTTCCCTGAACCCTGGATCCATCAAATCACCCGGAAAAGGCACCCCGGACTTGAAATCTTCGCTGACTGCGAGAGGCCTCCATATCAAGATCTGTCTATCCCGAAGAAATTAAGAAAACCCCGGAGGAAGACTGGTTGAAATACCTTGACACTGAAGCCATCGAGAAAATGTGGGAGGAATCCGCTGAGAAGAAGGAAGAAAAGAGGGCCAAGAGACAAGATGATCAGATCAAGCCAACTGAGGAGGGTCTGAGCAACCAGGCTGTAGAGTCATCTGTCTGTGTCTCCCTATCCCCTGTTCCCCCAGAGTCTGTACTGCCGATTATCGAGTCTGTACCAGAGTCGGCTGCTGTAAGCCCACCACTGTCCAATGTAATCACTTCACCTATCATGAATGAAATGAAAGACAATTCTGCTTACTCCTCTGTGTCTAATACTTGTGAATGCACAGATCCCTCCGAGGATCTCCCAATTGAACTTAAGCAACTAATTGAAAAACCACCTGCTTATGAAATAATCGAAGATACTTTATCAATTAACCTAGGTGAAACAGATGATCCCCAAATTGTGCAAATTGGCTCAACTCTTAATAAAGAAGAAAAAGAAAAATTAACCCTCTTGCTAAAAGAATTCAAAGATGTTTTCGCTTGGTCTTACGAAGACATGCCTGGGGTCGATCCCGACATTGTCCAACATCATATTCCCCTCCTCCCTAATTCTAAACCTGTCAAGCAGAAACTGAGGCGCATGAGGCCGGAGTGGGCACTCAAGGTTAAGGAAGAAGTGGAGAAGCAATTCAAGGCAGGATTCATCATTGTCACCGAATATCCAGAATGGGTTGCCAATATCGTGCCAGTCCCGAAGAAGGATGGAAAAGTTCGTGTTTGCGTCGACTTCCGTGATCTAAATAAGGCCAGTCCCAAGGATGACTTCCCGCTTCCCCACATTGACGTTTTGGTAGATAACATCGCAGGACATGAGCTACTATCATTCATGGATGGTTTCTCAGGGTATAATCAGATTCTTATGGCGCCAGAAGATCGGGAAAATACGACATTCACCACCCCTTGGGGGACCTACTGTTATAGAGTAATGCCTTTCGGACTCAAGAATGCTGGGGCAACCTACCAAAGAGCTGCCACCACTCTGCTACATGACATGATTCACAAGGAAGTAGAAGTAACGTAGACGACATGATCGTGAAGTCTAAGGATAGAGAAGGACACCTAGTGGCACTGGAAAAGTTTTTTGAAAGGTTACGTAAGTACAAGATGAGGTTGAATCCAAAGAAATGCACTTTCGGTGTGACCTTCGGTAAACTCCTGGGTTTCCTCATCACACAAAGGGGGATAGAGGTGGATCCCTCCAAGATAAAGGCAATCCTAGAAATGACACCACCACGGAATGAAAAAGAGGTAAGTGGGTTCCTCGGAAGAATCCAATTCATCAGCCGCTTCATTTCCAAGCTCACAACTACGTACGATCCTCTGTTCCGATTATTGAGAAAAGGGGAGAAGTTCCAATGGGATGACCAATGCCAAGCCGCTTTCGACAAAATAAAAGCTTACCTTCAAAATCCGGCAGTCCTTTCACCACCAACGCCTCATAAGCCCTTATTCCTTTACCTATCCGTCTCCAAAAATGCCATGGGTTGCATGCTGGCCCAAGAAGGAGAAGAAAGCCACTCCGAAAAAGCCATATATTATCTCAGCAAGAGGATGACTGGGTATGAGCTCAACTACTCTACCCTCGAAAAAACGTGTTGGGCCTTGGTTTGGTGCACTCGCCGATTAAGGCACTACATGCTAGCCTTCCCGGTTGTGCTCATATCCCGCATGGATCCTCTAAAATACCTCCTCAAAAAACCCGCCCTAACAAGTCGTATATCCCGTTGGTTGCTTCTACTATCCGAATTCGATATCAAGTATGTTACAAGCAAATCGGTAAAAGGGAGAACCGTGGCTGAGCATCTTGCGGAACACGCCGTTGACTCCGAAGAAAGTGGAGACTTCCCATTCTCGGACGAAAATATCATGGAAATCAAGGAAGAACAATGGAAGTTGTACTTTGATGGAGCAGCCAACATAAAAGGCTACAGAGTAGGAATAATCCTAGTATCACCAAGCGAGGACCACACCCCACTGGCAATCAAGCTCAATTATAACTCCACTAACAACACCGCTGAATATGAAGCGTGCATTCTGGGGATAGAAGCGGCCATAGAATTGAGAATTCAAAAGCTAGATGTCTTCGGAGATTCAAATCTCATCGTGTCACAAGCCAGAGGGGAATGGAAGGTGAAGGAAGAGAGGTTGAAGCCCTACCATGACCATCTTGATGGACTCAAGAAGCACTTTAAGAGCATAATGTTCTTCTACTTGCCTAGGGAAGAGAACTAACTAGCTGATTCGTTGGCTACCTTAGCCTCCATGATCAAAATTCCTGTGGGAGTCAGGATGATGCCTTTGGTAATTGAGCAGAGGTACGAGCCTTCGTTCAACATGATCGCCACAATCGAAGAAGAAGAGAACGGAACACCATGGTATCAGGATGTCTGGGACTTCATAGAAAAGGGGACGTGCCCCCCAAGAATCTACCGAAAAAGATAAAAGGGCCATTCAAAGATTCGCAGCGCAATTCATCATTTGCGGTGGGAAACTGCTGAAGAAAGGATACAACGGTCACAACCTGACTTGCTCGTTTGGGAAAAGCTCCAGAAGAATGATGGAGGAAATACACGAGGGGGTATGCGGCCCGCACATGAACGGTCACATGCTGGCCAAGAAAATCGTAAGACAAGGGTACTACTGGACAACATTGGAGAAAGATTGTTGCGAATACGTGAGAAAGTGTCACTAGTACCAGATCCATGCAAACATGATACATGTACCACCATCCCTTCTATACAACATGACCTCACCTTGGCCATTCTCCACCTGGGGAATCGATATTATCGGTGAAATCATTCCGAAAGCTTCAAATAGAAATCGGTACATTTTGGTGGCCATAGACTACTTCACAAAATGAGTAGAAGCCGCATCCTACACCAGGTTAGGAGCCAAGGAAGTGGCCAAATTCATCAAGAGAAATCTCATCTGCCGTTATGGAGTTCCCCATGAGATTATTTCGGATAACGGAAGTCATTTCAAGGCAGAAGTCAGGGATCTTTTCGAGGAATACAAAATCACTTATCACAAGTCATCACCGTACAGACCGCAAATTAATGGGGCAGTCGAGGCTGCAAACAAGAATGTTAAGGCCATACTGCAGAAATCAGCCGATACTTACAAAGACTGGCATGAAAAGCTACCGTTCGCACTTTGGGGATACAGAACCTCGATAAGGACGTCCACAGGAGCAACTCCTTACTCACTAGTGTATGGGATGGAAGCGGTACTTTCGGTCGAGATAGAATTACCGTCCCTACGCGTGATGGCAGAGTGTGAAATTTCGGAATCAGATTGGTTGAGGGAAAGGTATGAAGAATTGGCCCTCATAGATGAAAAGCGCCTAGCGGCAGTCGACCATGTTCGAATCTATCAAAAGAGGATAGCCCGTGCTTTCAACAAAAAGGTTCGTCCGAGGAAGATTGTCAAGGGTGACCTTGTCCTTAAGGAGTTGCGAGCTCCGATCTTTGATCCCCGTGGGAAGTTTAAACCTAAATGGGTCGGCCCTTACATCGTCAAGACTGTTCTTTCCGGAGGAGCAACTTATCTCATGGACCTCGATGGTGTCGAATTCAAAGAACCAATCAACATAGACCACCTCAAAAAGTACTATGCTTGACTATTCCATAACCAATTTCTTTCTAACCTTGCCCTGAACTACGCTCGACCTGATTCCCACTCGGGGATACGTAGGCAACCACATCGGTTCGGTCGCTCCACCCACAAAAATAGCCCAATTTCTTTCCAGCTTTGGCCTGAACTACGCTCGACCTGATTCCCACTCGGGGATACGTAGGTAACCACATCGGTTCGGTCTCTCCACCCACAAAAATAGCCCAATTTCTTTCAAGCTTTGGCCCGAACTACGTTGGACCTGATCCCCGCTCGGGGGTACGTAGGCAGACTTTCAAAAAAAAAAAAGGATGGTTCGCTAGGTTGAAAATCCGAAAGGACGCCTAGGCAAAAGTTAGAGCTAAATCCAAGGTGAGCAATAACCAAAGAGAGAAAAGAGCTCGCTAGGTCACCTCACTGGTGCCTAGGCAAAAATTATGAGCATTTGAGAGAATAAAGTCACGGTCCTTACCATAACCCCGAAATAACCCTCCACACTAGGGGCAAACTCGGCAACTCGACTCGTTCGCCTGAACCTCTTCTAAACTAGGGGCAAACGTCGGTCGTCTACCTCGTTTGCCTCACAACCATGTATGTCCCAAACTAGGGGCAAACTTCGGCCACCCGCCTCGTTTGCCTCTAATCGTCCTAGCATGCCCAAGCAAGTACCAAAAGCAACATCTAATTGAAATCTCGATTACAAAATGTTTCTAAAGCTAAAATGCATAAAATGAGATTCCCAAAGTAACCAAGGTTCACCGATAAATAAACTCTGAATATTACATAAGCAGGAAAAATAAAAAATAAAAGTCTTTCGAAAAGCAATCACACACGTTCAAAGACACTGGGAGGAATGAGCAGAATCAGTCAGGTCTAGTTTTATCTTTATGTCTTTTATTTCTTCAAAGGTCTTTAGAAATAGGCCCTTGCTCGGCTGGCCCAGTCCCTGATGAAAGCAGCAATGGTAGTGGCTCTGACTCTGGAAGCAAAGACCCTCTCAGTAAACCCCCGGGGGACCTCTTGAACTTGCCCATACTGTCTGGCCAACCGACGAGGATGATAGAAGGAGGTCTCTCTCAGTCCCATCAGCCACACCCTCTGAAAATCCCCAAGACTGGTGGTCACAGCATAAAGGCCCCAACGCCTCACGATCCAGCAAATGTCAGCCTCAGATAAGGCGCCCATCATACCCACCCAATCAGCAGAAGTAAAATGAGTATGAAGCACAGCTCTGCGAAAATAAACTGGCGGCACATTACCGGTCCATAACTAAAGACGCTCGTAGAGCCAAGCCTGTAACACCAGAGGCGCCCCAGAAAGTAGAATCATTCCCTGACTTGAAGCGCGATCCAAACCATTCAGGGTCTCGGCCAAAACCATGGCCATGGGGTTCTTACTTGCCTTCAGTCCGAGACATACATGCACTAAGTCGCTAGAAGCACTCAGAACAAGAAGTGTGAAGTCATACACAGAATCAGAGCAGCCCCACGAGTAGCATCATACACGCTGGGATTCCCAGGACTGGCATATCGAGCAATTATGGAAGCAATGTCAAGAACCTCACCTTGAAGCAGCCGGCGGGAAATAGTGATGGAACAATTCAGATATTCAGCCAAGCCTCGCGTAGGACTGAGGGTATCAGCAGAAGGGAGAATCAGGTCCAAATCAGAATCATAGCCAAGGATGGCACAGAACTCCTCAAACAAGGGGCATATCTCCAAGCCATTGAAATTGAAGACATGGTTCACCGGGTCCCAGTGAGCAATAGCAGCGCGCAAGAACTCAGTGTTCAGGGTCATCTGGCAAAGAGAGAATAGCTCGGTCAAGTCGTAGCTAAAGAGGTTGATCCGCTCCACACCATCCGTGATGTTCAGCCAAGCCGTGAGTTGAGCGGGATCATACAAAGCCATGTTTTCGGTTGCGGCTCTAGGAAAATTTGAAATTTCGGCAGCACCTCCCCGTTTCACGGACTATCCCACCTGCAAGGCAAAAACATTCACTATTACAAAACTGCCCATCGCAGTAACACCCAACAATCACAGTGCACATGTATCATCATCAACTAAAACAAGCACACAACCGCGCCTCCAAACCGGAAGCTATCCGGCCTAAAACGCAAAACATCATAATAATTTGTCAAAGGTCACAAACTGCTCCACACATCATCCTACACTGTCCAAATAGTCACATCACCAGTACAGCCCGATCAAAAACATAAAAAGAAAATAGAATAAAATTCCCGCTTGGGGGGGGGGGGGCTCAGTCCTCCTCTTCTTCGTCCTCTGTCGGACCGCCCGGAGTGTATGTCGGCGACGGTCTCCTCCAACCACCTCTGCACCTCAGACCGGTCCTCGATGAGCCAGCTCCGCCTCCACGGTACTGCACACACCAATAAAATAAAGGCAATCAGTAGGAAAACAATAAAAAATACAAAAACAAAGTCAAGACGGAAACCTACCAATGACGCCATCTGATTGGCAGCAAATTGCCACATGCCATCCATCTGTCAAGGGTAAAATCCAGGGTTAGAATCTCATAACTTTAAGGAGTGCAAGATTAGAAACGTACCCGGTAGTCTCGTGTGAGGACCAAGGACCGTAAGCTAGCCGCCAAGGTGTGACCCTCCTCAACGTAACTCCAAGGAACGTTGAGGACGCCGGCTGGCTGAGTAGGGTACCCGCGTGTGACTCGTGGCACCTCCATCACTTGGGGAGTGCCATCAGTGCCTAGAACGTTGACGGTCCAATCCCAATGAGGGATAGGATCGAAAGCCGGAGGAGCCTGCCTCCTGTACATCTCACGGAGCTGTAGGCACAAAACAAGTTAAGAAAAGATAAATCAAAAACATAGGCAACGAATAAAAAAAAAACATAAAACTCACCTCCAGGAGTGGGAAGTTGGGCATCAGGAAACGGCCACGGTAAGCCTCGTAACCGGTCTCAGAGAGAAAATGGTCCCAAACGTCGCTGCCAGCCAAGGCCGCAAGCAGAGCATCACCAGAAAGGTCACTAGCATCCATCGCAGAGGGATTATGAGGAACACAATACCTGGAGCCACCGACCACCTGCCGAGACACTCGCTCACCAAGGAACCACTGCCTGCACTAAGTACTCTCCATCAGAAGTCGGCAAGAGGAAAGAGGTTTGACCACTTGTATCTCCTCTGGGGCAGCATAGGCAACGCGCTCCCAAGGCATCCAATCAACATTGGCAGCCGTCAGTCCGGTTAGGAAGTTTTTAAGCAAAACAATCCAGTGGGCCCCACTCTTCACCCCGACAACATCCCTCTGCCATCTCAAGCCTCGTGGGAACAAAGGCATATGAGCCATGCCATCCTCGTCTTCGCCTGATTCATCCGCAGGGGAGGGAGCCAACATCTTCAGGTACTCGAAGCTCCAAAGCTGCACGGACAAAAGAAAAAATCAGAAAAAGAACAGAGACTGAAAAGTCGGAATATAAAGCAAAATGCAGCACATACCTCCCAAGCTCACCAAAATCCCCCTGTCGATTTAACATCACCTCGGGAAATCTCACCCATGTGCTTGTAAAGATGGGCCAAGGCAGCGCCACCCCAGTCGTAAGAAGGGATCTCATCGATGGTCGCTAGGCAAGAAAGAAGTCTCAAGTTCACCCGGTCATTCCGTGTCGCAAAGATTGAGCAGCCAAGGACATACAGGAGATACACCCTCAAAAGCTGGGAATTGTTCAGGTTATGATTCCCTCTGCCATAAGCCCGGTAAAGCCAGCCACAAGGAAACCAGTGCCTCTCCAAATTAGGGGGAACAGCCCCAATCAACATCTCTACAGCCTCAGGGTCGATCTCATAGAAATAATCCAGAATCAGGCGTTTCCCGCCTACCCTCAAACCGGTAATTATAGAGAAGTCGAAGGGCCTCATGGTCATCTCGCCGAACGGCAGGTGGAAAGTATTGGTGGTGTCCCACACCTCTCAGCCAGAGCATAAAAATGTGCCAAATCATTGCTGCTCTTTGAAACCAGACGGACGAAGCCTCCAAACCCAACATCGTCTACCATCCTCTTGACGGTGGGCGAGAGTTGAGTATACCACAGGAAAGCATGAGCGAGGCTACCGTGGCCCTTCAATGCTACTTCCGGCACCTGCACATACCAGAGATGACAAAAGCGATGCACATAATTGAAGGAAAAACTGGTTTAAATTAATTTTTAAACGCGCAGCGGAAATAATCAAGTTATAAAACGTTTGGTATCCCAGGATCTACTACTCGTCAATTCCATAGATGCGTACAAGGGGGGACAAGAGTTATACCTTAGTGTCTTGAATCCAATTCTGATTTTCTTCTCCTTGGTGATGCAGCAGCCTCCACTAGGTTGTCTTCACCCTTATGTCTCCTGCGGATGCTTCCCGGAGAGACTAGAGATGGTGGGATCTCTAATAGAGAGGAAGGTGAAGGTTTGGTACTCTAAAACAGTTTCAGCAGCGTCTGGTTAATAAAAACGACAAACTTCTTTTCCAGAACGCAGCTGCCCTATTTATAGATTCCCAGAACCGACCTAATCTTCAATCGATCGAAGGACTTCGATCGATCGACCATTCGATCGATCGAACAATTCTCGATCGATCGAAACTGCCATGACTTCGATCGATCAAACTAGCTTCAATTGATCGAACCTGCCTTGACAGCTTCCTCAAGTGTTTCTCCAAGTATCCTGACGGAGCTAAGAGTGGGACCTCCTAAGTTCTTTATTGTTGGCTCAGATCAGTCGATTAATTCCCATGACCAAACTCTTTGATCAGCAAATTGATCGACTAATCAGTTAACGTTTACTCCACTATAAAACGATAACTGAACTCCAACGCAAAAGAACATATCCGAAGCGATAACTAGACTTGTATGTTGTACTAATGTCCCTCTACCTTCAGCATTCGTAATCATATTCAGGTAGTCGGATAACTATTACTGTCAACCTGAATCATGATTACTTCTTGTATTCCTTGAGTCCCATTCACCTCTCATGATTACCAAACATGTTGATAACTCTTATCAACAAGACTGCAGTACTCAGTAATCGACTTGGTGACATTCTCAAGGGAATGCTTACTCTGAAACAGAGGGTAGATTCTATCTTGACAATATATGTTCACAACCCTATGGACATGACATACCCAAGATACCCAGGTGTTGATCTTCTATAGACCTCACTGATTGGTAAGTCAAAGCAGTCATATCCACAGTCTGTGTTCATATTCGTCTCAAGATTGAGAACACGTACCTTATACAAGTTATGAGTTCCTATTGACTGTTGACAGCCTTGACCGTCAATAGGAAACTCAGGTCCGTCAATGCACTATAAGCACTAGCATATCAACTAAGAGCTACACTTTAGTGATTGAGATTAATCACTCCATCCAATGGTAGTTAATTATGCTACAGTGTAGACCTGATGAGGTATCCAATCTCATCATCCACTGCGACATATTCTAAGTATCAAAGAATAGTAATTCGTATCTCACTTGTATGCATCTCATACACACATGAATTACTTACTATGATACTTAAGGATTAACAATCATCTCATGAAATGAACATACATAATAAAATGTAAAGCCGATATCCATATATTAAAATGTCAATGTCTCATACATAAAGTAATGGTTTGAGGGCACAGACCCAAAAAACTCCCACTTGCACTCACAACCATACAGGATTACATCTGAGACCTAGACTATCTAGATGACGATCAAAGACCTTCTGTGGCAAGGACTTTGTAAACGGATCAGCAAGATTGTCAGCGGTGGCAATCTTGGTGACAGTCACATCTCCACGTTGAACAATATCTCGGATAAGATGATATTTCCGCTCTACGTGCTTTCCCTTTCCGTGGTTCCTTGGCTCCTTGGACTGAGCCACTGCCCCACTATTATCACAATAAAGCGTAATAAGCAACAGCGACGCTTGTACCACCTCGAGTTCCATAAGGAACTTCTTGAGCCAAACAGCTTCCTTTGCGGCTTCGGAAGCAACCACATACTCAGCTTCTGTAGTTGAGTCTGCAATGCATTTCTGCTTAATGCTCCTCCAACTAATAGCACCACCTCCCAAGGTAAAGAGATGACCGGACGTCGACTTCCTCGAATCTTTATCTGACATAAAGTCTGAGTCAGTATATCCTATTGGAATTAACTCACTACCGCCGTACATAAGCATGTAATCTTTAGTTTTTCTCAAGTACTTAAGAATGTGCTTAACGGCTGTCCAGTGCTCTGGACCAGGATTCGATTGATATCTACTAACCATGCTAACGGCAAAGCAGATATCTGGTCTAGTGCATAACATCGCATACATGAGACTTCCAACTGCCGAAGCATATGGAATTCCTGCCATGCGATTCCTCTCCTCCTGTGTCTTTGGACAGTGGTCCTTGGAGAACGCTAAACCATGCCTGAAAGGTAACAAACCTTTCTTCGAATTATCCATTGAAAACCTAGTTAGCACCTTATCGATATAACCAGCTTGAGATAATCCCATTATCTTTCGCTTGCGATCCCGAAAGAGCTTTATCCCAAGAATATAGCTCGCCTCTCCTAGATCCTTCATATCGAAAGTACTAGCTAGCCAAACCTTGACTGTTGATAATGCCGCTACATCATTCCCAATGAGTAGAATATCGTCAACGTAAAGCACAAGAAAGGCCACCACTTTTCCTTCACACTTCTTGTATACACAAGGTTCATCCAAATTCTGTATGAAACCAAACGACTTGACCGCTTGGTCAAATCGGATGTTCCAACTCCTGGATGCCTGCTTAAGCCCATAAATGGACTTTTGCAGCTTGCATACCAAGTTACCTTTCTGACCAGCTATGAACCCTTCTGGTTGTTGCATATAGATGTCCTCCTCAAGATTGCCATTTAAGAATGCAGTCTTGACGTCCATCTGCCAGATCTCATAATCTAGGCATGCAGCAATGGATAAGAGTATTCTGATGGACTTGAGCATGGCTACCGGCGAGAAGGTTTCCTCATAGTCAATGCCCTCCCTCTGAGTATAACCTTTCGCTACAAGCCTAGCCTTAAAGGTCTCAATCTTTCCATCAGATCCTCTTTTCCTCTTGTAGACCCACTTACAACCAATGGGTTTAATATTGGCTGGAAGTTCTACAAGATCCCAGACCTAATTAGAATCCATAGATTCTAATTCAGCCTTCATAGCTTTAACCCAATGTTCTGAATCAACATCATCCATTGCCTCTTCATATGTGGCAGGATCAGATTCAGATTCTATGGAGATAGCTTCAAAAACTTCTCCTAAGAACATGTATCTATCAGGCTGGCTGATAATCCTCCCACTACGATGAGGTACCGGTGCAGAAATGGGTGAAGAAGTGGTATTTTTTTTATTTACATCGTTATCAATTGCGGGTTGGACTGAGGGCTCTCCTTCTATTTCTCTCAGATCTATCCTTCCCTTAGGTTTATGGTTCATGATATAATCATCCTCTAAGAAAACAGCATTTGTACTAACAAACACTTTCTGTTCTCTTGGATCATAAAAATACCATCCATAAGTACCCTTTGGATACCCTACAAAATAACATACTTCTGATCTAGAATCCAACTTGCTCATCTTTCCTTTCAGCACATGTGCCGGACACCCCCATATCCGGAGATGTTGCAAAGAAGGCTTACGCCCAATCCACATCTCCCGTGGTGTCCTGGGAACAGATGTGCTTGGCACTAGATTTAGTATGTATGCAGCGGTTTCCAAAGCATAACCCCAAAGGAATAATGACAATTCTGAATAACTCATCATTGACCTAGTCATGTCTAAAAGAGTCCGGTTCCTTCTCTCTGCTACACCATTCTGCTGAGGCGTGCCAGGTGCAGTCAACTGTGACAAAATCCCATTCTGCACGAGGTGATCAATAAACTCATTAGAGAGGTACTCGCCACCTCGATCAGATCGAATGGCTTTGATATGTGAGCCCAATTGTTTCTCCACTTCAGCCCTAAACTCTTTGAACTTTTCAAAGGCTTCAGACTTGTGCTGCATTAGGTACACATATCCATACCTAGAGTGGTCATCAGTAAATGTTATAAAATACTCATAACCACCCCTTGCTCTAATATTTATTGGTCCACACACATCAGTATGAACTAATTCCAACAATGCATTGGTTCTATTGCCCTTTGCAGGAAAGGGCCTTTTGGTCATCTTACCCTCTAAACAAGACTCACAGACTTCCATTGGTTCGAGAACCAAATCGCCTAAGACCCCTTCTTTGACTAGTCTGCCAATCCTATTTAGATTGATATGGCCAAGCCTCATATGCCAAAGCCTTGTTTGATTAGTGGAAGGTTCTTTTCTTATAGATGGTATAGTTACCATTGAGTTATTAAGTTCCAAGCAAGAATCTTTAGAAATATTGGGAGTGATCACATACAAACCATTTGATTTAATACCAGAACATATAAAAGAACTATTTCTTTTAATAACAACTTCAGTTCCAAAATGAAAAGAATAACCATTATTCGATAAATTAGAAACTGAAATTAAATTACGTCTCATTGAAGGGACGTAAAGTACATCTAATAAAATCAAAACTTTATTGTCTAGAAATTCTAAAACTACGACTCCTATAGCAACCGCTGAAACGGTTGCACTAGAACCTAGAGTAAGTATGATTTCCCCATCACTGCACCTCCTGGTTGATCTGAACCCCTGCAATGAATTACAGATATGGTTAGTCGCACCAGAATCAATGCACCAAGTGTTTAAAGTATCCGTAATAAAACTTACTTCAATCACATGTGATTCAATCATACCTTGAACTCTTGTAGCTAAGAATTCTGGACAGTTCCTCTTCCAGTGGCCCTTCTCACCGCATTGGAAACACTTTCCTTTGCCTTGGCCACCCACCTTCCCTTTGCCCATACCTTTTCCCTTAGATTTTGCAATCTTAGGGACCGGTCCAACACTTGGACCACTAATGCCAGCCTTCTTCTTCCCTTTCTTTCCTTTCAGTGTAGATCGAGAAGAGGAAGCGCTTTTCTCAACGTTCAAGACGTTGACCCCAGGTTTGATCACCCCTTCCGCTGCCAAAAGAGAACTCATCAATTCGCTCATTGAAAAATTCATTTGATTCATATTATAGTTAAATTTAAATTGAGCGAATGAAGGCGACAGCGAATTGAGGATCATATCAACTTGGGTCTGTGCATCGATGTTGGCACCTAGGGTCTCCAGCTCGTTTAAATAACCAATCATTTTTAAAACATGTTCCTTGACTGGAGTCCCTTCCGACATCTTTGCACTCATTATCTTTTGCATGGCTACCTGTCTAGCAGGCCTGCCATGCTCCCCGAACATCTTTTTGAGGGATGTGATAATGTCACTGGCAGAATCATTCGATTGGAATTGGTGTTGCAACACACCAGCCATTGAGGCCAGAATATAGCAACGAGCCATTCCATTCGACTTCTTCCATTTGTCGAACTCGCGTCTGGCAGCTGCCGAAGCATTTGCCACGGCTTCTTCAGGGCATGGGGTGGTGAGGACATATATGTGATCCTCCGCAGTTAACACGATGTCAAGGTTACGTTTCCATTCAGTGTAGTTATTTCCAGTTAACTTGTTTTGAGTGAGTATGGTGGCAAGTGGACTAAAAGCAGATCCAGACATTATGATTATTGAAAATCAAACAAACAAAATAAATATGGATATCAGAATTAGACAGTTTAAAATAAAAGAATCCTTAAAAACTCTTATTTTAAAACAAAGTCGCCGGAATATCGAAACAAAAGAATAAAGCCTCCGTGTGGTGGTCAATTTTCAATTTTTCGATTAATCAAGACTTGTCCGCTATACAACTCTTGCAAAACAAGTTATGACTCCCGAATCCTTTTGATCTCTAAGTTTCTGAATAATGCCCCGTGTGGGATCCCTTATCCATTGCTTAGCTAGTGTGTACCATTAACTAAGATCCAATCACAACCGTCTCAAGTAGCGCCTCCGTGTGGTGGTCACCCTCTAACACGTCTGATTGATCCTATCAAAAGAAGTTCACATCTAGTAACCAATAAGTAATGCACCCTCCGTATGGAATGATCACCCCTGGCGAGGTGACACGGAATGCACGACTCATCTTACAGTGAACCGTTAATGGAAGATCGTGGGTGTCAAAATAAGAGCCTCTCCCACTAGATTTGGTAAATTAAGGATTTTGCTTTTAAAGAAAAATTTGTTTTTACACACTACCCATAAACATCCAATGTTTACTAATGTGTTGAAAACGGTTTTTGAATTTTATTTTAGAAAACTTGTTTTAAGTGCATGCAACAATGTATTATACGCCAATCACAAACCAAGCACATAAAACAAAAAACTAAAATAAAATATAGGCATTCAAACAATGCCTCTATCTCCCATGGCTCTATCTCCATAGAACCACCTCTTGGTTTGATCGCCTCCGACTCCATCTTCATGGATAACGGCTCCTTGCTCCATCTTCATGGAATTTCTAATTCTATTACATTGGTCCTATGCTTCTTTCGAACCTTACAATTTATCTAGAAAACAGAAATTGCAACAACAAAAAATAAAAAGGCTAGGGAAACCGGTGCGACTTTCCTTTTCGTAGGATTGAAGTCGCAGCGCCCTTTACATATGCCTTAAAACCAAACCAATAATAAATTACAACATGCACCAATCTCAAACCATTTAAATACAAAATTTAAAAGTCTTGGTGCCATGGGAGATAGTGACTAAACTAGCTGCAAAAGGATTAGTCGTACACGCATCCACACATACATAACAAATACATGTAACTATTGGAATACTTAATTGATTCACACAGTATATAAACTCTTTACATACAGAATTAGAACTTAAAACAGCATCTTACTTCTCTGTCACAGTTCGATCGATCGAAGACCGTTCGATCGATCGAACGGTCTTCGATCGATCGAACTGTGACAGAGAAGTAAGATGCTGTTTTAAGTTCTAATTCAGATCGATTGAACTCTTATTCAATCGCTTGAACTTTCTGTTTCATAGAATGATTTAAAAAATTTGCAGAATACTTTTAAAAATAAAGCTTTTAATTTCAAAACACCTTACAACTGTGAAACAGAGAGTCTGACAAAGAATCTGTCTCGATCGATCTAACTTCATTCGATCGATCGAACACCAGAAGGTTTCGATCGATCGAAGTCTGTTCGATCGCTCGAGTACAGAGGATGTTCGATCGATCGAAACATGTTCGATCGATCGAACCCGCCTTGCATCCCATGCAATCACAGATTTGTATTCTATTGCGATAACACTGCAGAAACAAATCTGTGACAATGCCGTTTCGAAAACAGTTCTAAAATCAACATGCAAATCAATATAGTGTTCCAAAAACGCAACTATAGATCCAAACGAGCGTGGCTCTGATACCAATTGAAGGAAAAACTGGTTTAAATTAATTTTTAAACGCGCAGCGGAAATAATCAAGTTATAAAACGTTTGGTATCCCAGGATCTACTACTAGTCAATTCCATAGATGCGTACAAGGGGGGACAAGAGTTATACCTTAGTGTCTTGAACCCAATTCTGATTTTCTTCTCCTTGGTGATGCAGCAGCCTCCACTAGGTTATCTTCACCCTTATGTCTCCTGCGGATGCTTCCCGGAGAGACTATAGATGGTGGGATCTCTAATAGAGAGGAAGGTGAAGGTTTGGTACTCTAAAACAGTTTCAGCAGCGTCTGGTTAATAAAAACGACGAACTTCTTTTCCAGAACGCAGCTGCCCTATTTATAGATTCCCAGAACCGACCTAATCTTCAATCGATCGAAGGACTTCGATCGATCGACCATTCGATCGATCGAACAATTCTCGATCGATCGAAACTGCCATGACTTCGATCGATCGAACTAGCTTCAATCGATCGAACCTGACTTGACAGCTTCCTCAAGTGTTTCTCCAAGTATCCTGACAGAGTTAAGAGTGGGACCTCCTAGGTTCTTTATTGTTGGCTCAGATCAGTCGATTAATTCCCATGACCAAACTCTTTGATCAGCAAATTGATCGACTAATCAGTTAACGTTTACTCCACTATAAAACGATAACTGAACTCCAACGCAAAAGAACATATCCGAAGTGATAACTAGACTTGTATGTTGTACTAATGTCCCTCTACCTTCAGCATTCGTAATCATATTCAGGTAGTCGGATAACTATTACTGTCAACCTGAATCATGATTACTTCTTGTATTCCTTGAGTCCCATTCACCTCTCATGATTACCAAACATGTTGATAACTCTTATCAACAAGACTGCAGTACTCAGTAATCGACTTGGTGACATTCTCAAGGGAATGCTTACTCTGAAACAGAGGGTAGATTCTATCTTGACAATATATGTTCACAACCCTATGGACATGACATACCCAAGATACCCAGGTGTTGATCTTCTATAGACCTCACTGATTGGTAAGTCAAAGCAGTCATATCCACAGTCTGTGTTCATATTCGTCTCAAGATTGAGAACATGTACCTTATACAAGTTATGAGTTCCTATTGACTGTTGACAGCCTTGAGCGTCAATAGGAAACTCAGGTCCGTCAATGCACTATAAGCACTAGCATATCAACTAAGAGCTACACTCTAGTGATTGAGATTAATCACTCCATCCAATGGTAGTTAATTATGCTACAATGTAGACCTGATGAGGTATCCAATCTCATCATCCACTGCGACATATTCTAAGTATCAAAGAATAGTAATTCGTATCTCACTTGTATGCATCTCATACACACACGAATTACTTACTATGATACTTAAGGATTAACAATCATCTCATGAAATGAACATACATAATGAAATGTAAAGCCGATATCCATATATTAAAATGTCAATGTCTCATACATAAAGTAATGGTTTGAGGGCACAGACCCAACAAAAATCACTATTCATGACCCGAGGTCCAAATTCGCAAAATCAACATTTTGAGCACAAATCGAACTTCTAACGATCTCTAGGTGCACATTACGGCTCACAAAACTAGCACAATACTTGGAAATAGTCCTAAAATGTCGAAGGTTTCACATACCAAGCTCGCTAGAGCCGCTGTCGAAAGATGATGTTGGGGGCCCCGTAAAAGCAAGTCCGGGGTTTACATCTCGGCTTTCATTCGTTCCTTGGCCTTCTTAGACGGTCTCCTCGAGCTCGAAGCCATGGATCTACAAAGAAAATGGAAGTCAAAGTTAAACTTTCTTCTTGCAAAATTGAGCAAACCAAAACACCAATTAAAATTCCAACTACGGGGTAGGATTACTCACCTGAGCGCGCACAAGCTGTGTTTTGGCAATTTTTGGCTCCAAAAACACCCCAAAATGGCCAAGAATGAGTTTCAAAAGCTCAAAAAACCCGAAGTATACAAAGATGGAGTCTGGCCACCCAGTGCCGCCGCGGCACTGGCCAACTGCCGCCGCGACAGTGGCCCAGTGACGCCCGACACTGCTCCCCGCTGGCCCCGCTTCGCTCCATTTTGCTCCGTTTTGACCTATTTTGGCCTTTTTCAGCCTTTTTTTGGCCCCGATCAGCCCTGGTGGCCCATTCCGGTCAAGATTTGTAAGGTTTTACCCCAAGCAGGCTAAAAGTTGTCAGAACTACCTCCAGCAGGCAAAAACTGGGAAAAATTGACTCCCGAGGACCCGAATCGGCTATTTCAGAACAACCGTCGTAAATTTTGATCAAACACGAGAGTTCCAAGAACGAATCCTGGATTTTGGCCAAGGCACCAAAAAAATAGAAAAAGAGATTCCCCGAGAACCCTGCATCATCCCCCGAGGACAGAAGCAGAAAGATATCAGCTCCCAGAGGCCCCGACCGGCCCTCTTGGATTGAGCACCGCAAGATTTGATCAACCGTGAGAGATTCAGAAATGGGTCCTGGCTCCCGATCAAGAAAAGAGATTCCCTGAGAACCCCACATCATCCCCCGAGGACAGAAGCGGAAAGATACCAGCTCCCGGAGGCCCCGGCCGGCCCTCTTGGATTGAGCACCGCAAGATTTGATCAACCATGAGAGATTCAGAGATGGGTCCTGGTTCCCGATCAAGAAAATAGATTCCTCGAGAACCCTGCATCATCCCCCGAGGACAGAAGTGGAAAGATACCAGCTCCCGGAGGCCCCGACCGGCCCTCTTGGATTGAGCACCGAAAGATTTGATCAACCGTGAGAGATTCAGAGATGGGTCCTGGTTCCCGATCAAGAAAAGAGATTCCCCGAGAACCCTGCATCATTCTCGGAGGACAGAAGCAGAAAGATACCAGCTCCCGGAGGCCCCGGTCGGCCCTCTTGGATTGAGCACCAAAAGATCTTGATGAAATCAAATTTTGATCAAAAGAAGCAGTTGAAGAGAGATCCCAGAAAGAGTCGCTTCATCCCCAGCAGATTCAGATTAATCCTCAGCAGATTCGTACACCGTCAGTAGTCCATTGTCGACTCATCATCTCGATTCAAACATCGTCGGATCATTAATCATCGTCGCTCTCATTCAAAATATGCCATGTCTTTTATCAATGGGGCTTCCATGTTCATCACGTGACATCTCAGGATTTTATGATCATCCCTTGACTTCTGTGTCCGTCTCTTAATTTCCAGGGCTCCCGTGTTCGTCGGTTATTTGCCAAAAGGCATCTTCGATTATAGTCCTCTGAGACCCCACACCCAATTACGTTCGCTTACGAAGCACACTTCCCAAAATTCAGAAGTTTACCCCTAGACTCAGAGCCTTCTAAACCTTGATGTCCTTATCCAAATCATCCACCACATCACAGTCACAAACACTAGCACAACACTAGCCCACTCGGAGTGGCACACCCCACAGCACCTGCTCATACTAGGATCATAACACTAGACATGATAGGACTCATGACACAATTCATATCACATCCATGCATTGCATATCATCCTCATAGCATAGCATCCTCATGTCTTGTTATGCATGTGTGATTTGTTCCTTTGTGCCCTGAACTACGTCCTGGCCTGATTCCCCTTGGGATACGTAGGCAGCTCACACAGAGCGCGACCAACACTAGCCTCAGCATCATTGCATCTTTTGCAACGCATTTTATCCTAAATCTATAGCCTCCAAAAAGTCCTGTGTCTTCAAAACTTTGGCACTCGCTTGCGACATGCGTTGCCTCGTAAGTTCCTACCAAAGAGGGGCAAACTGTAGACACCCCATTTTGTTGGCTATCAGATTTAGGAGACCCATAGCTTAGTGGTTCACAATGATCGTAAAAGACTCAAAAAGACTCCTGGAAGTCAGCTCTATCTCTCAGAAAGCTCAGATTGACCAAAATGCCCCTGAAAGCCCGAAGACTCCCAGATTTGGTCCCGAAGTTCTGAAAACGTGCTATGTCGTAAGAAAAATGATAAAATGAGTTTTTAAGTAAAACCGGAAGAAATCGTCAGCTCCCAGAGACCCCCGGAAGTCCCGGAAGTTCCCCGAAAGTCCCCGTTGACCAGTTTGACCAAGGTTTGACCAGGTTTGACCAAGTTTGACCAAAATCGTCCGAATTCACCGGAATCATTAGAAAAGTATTCAAATGAGTTTTAAAAGAGAATCGAGCGAAAACGTCGGCTCCTGGGAGCTCCCGGAGGTTCCCAGAACTTCCCGGGAATCCCAGGTTTGACCAGTTTGACCAAGATTTGAATTTGGAATCAGGGCACCGAAATAATTTTCAAATATTTTTCATGGGTACTAGAGGTCAATAGCTTTCCAACGGTATATCGCACATAATTCTTGGATTTAAAACGAATTTATTTTGAATTTCCGAAGGCGAAAAAGGCTATCAAATCGGCTTTTATCGCGACTACCGCAAAACTTTTCAAAGTGACCTATCCCTAAACTATTTTTTATGTAAAGTAGACTCCATTACCTTTCCAACGGTATATCACAACCTCAGTTTGGAGTTGATACGCATTTTCTGTGAATTTCGGACGAAATAGGGCCTTTTCACGAATACCGGAACCTCAGGGGGCCTAAACAGCATTATCTGGACGAAGGAGGAGCAGTGCCGCCGCGGCACTAGCCCACTGCCGCTGCGGTACTCTCCCCCAGAACAGTGTGTTTTTTTAATTTCTTTTGGGGGTCCATTTTGATTATTTTAAAACCAAAACGACGTAGTTTCATGATTTCAGATGTTTGGGACCAATGGGAATACTTCTAAAACCCCAAAACCACCCCAAGTTGGCCTATATAAACCCCCCATTGCTCTTCATTTTGGAGGGAGTCAAATGCAAGTTTAGAAAAAGTTTGGGAGAGAATGTTGTAGAGATAAGGTTAGAATAGAGAGAAAAGAAGCTTTCTTCTTTGATTTTCAAAACAAAAGTGAGTTCTAAACTTTGTTTTTACTTCATTACTCCCATTTACTTCAACATTCAATACACCCAACCATCATTTTAATTAGTGAGCATTTAAGAGAGTGGAAGCTTCTTCCATGTCCAATGTCATTACATATGAGTGAAACACCAATCTACAAGTTCAATACTTCATGAATATCATCTATTGATCATTATCTACTTGCTTGTTTATTCATTGTTTATCACTTCTCACCTCATTTCTTTTTGATTTTCTTTATTTACTTACTAGTTCATCATCATCTAAATGATGACATGAAGTTTGGGGTGAGTGAATCCTTATGGATAGTAGCTCTTGACCTCAAAAACATGTTTGATAGATGATGATCATAACTTCAATACCTCCAAGGTATCCTTGAAGTGTATTGAAGTTATGCTCAAATAAAAATGAGTCTCTCCAACAATCTTGGAGGTTCTTGATGATGAGTTGAATGTTGGCATTTTAAGTGATCATAATCGTTATTGAGTATTGAAAATACACTTTCAAAACCTCTATTTCAAAACCCCCCTCAATCCCTCTCATTTTAATTTCAAGAAAGAAAACCTTATTTTCCCCAAAATCTTCAAAACAGTGAGTCAAAACAGTGAGTGAGCTGAGTTCAAAGATTTCTCTAGAACTCAATACTCAACATATAGATGCAAGGCCACTTGTAAAGTCTTCCTAACTTATTGGAGAACACCCATGATTTTTGATTTGACTTGGAAGTACTTGAAAATGGTCCATTTGGACCCAAACATTCCTTCCAAACATTCTGCCTCTGCTGTCACAACAGCTTGACTAACTTCCAACTTCTTTTTCAGAAATATTTTCCAAAAGGGGTGGTCCCAACTTATTTTTCTCTTAAACGTCAATGTCTTAGGGAACTTCCTGTATAAAATGGGCCTCTAGATCAGTCGGTTTCATTTTGTAAGAATTTTCAACATTTGAGTCGACAGTACAGACTCTGTTTCTGAGTGACCTCTATTGTTCATATGATTTCCCTCAATATGTGATAGTTATTAAAGATTAGCTTTTTGGGTTGTATTCTAGACACAATAAGGAACATCTCCATAAAAAATCATGCATTGAAAGCATTCCTAACCCCTCTTTTACATTTTTACAAGATCATGTTACTGTTCTGTCCATTATTCACAGCAAGCACATTTTAACTTTCATTCTTTGATTTGATGCTTATATGCCTTCCAAATTAGTTCGTATCTTAGGAAGTAGTTCATACTACATTTGTACATATCCCATGATAATTTCATTCATTCACTCATACACATTATAGACTTCTAAGTCATTCTAGGAATCCATGAACACAAAGCACACTACAACCTTGGCACATTCTAGATACATACATTGCATCCATGCAAAGATTTGGGGTTTTGTAACTCCTAATCTAAGAAGGTTATAAGAAATGATCATGATCACACGTTCATGCTTCCCCTCGATCTAATCATCCTTTCTCATCCATCCCGGGGATTGAGAGATCTTCTCTTCTCAAAGAATAACATGCATCATTCTAGCTTGCTAAGCATCTTTGTTTTCTTTGATTTATTTGTTTCAAGAACAATTCATGCCCCCTTTAGATTAGGAAGTCTTGATTATTTGATACATGATTAGACGATTTTTTCCTAGGTTTATTTGTGTGATCTTTCACTTTGCATTGTGTGATATTTGGCTTAGATCTTATGAATGATATCTTATCTTTAGATCTTCCATTTTCAAATTTTCTTATGTGGTGTAATATACTATCATAGTATTATTTGTCGAACCAAACGTAGTATAAGATGATTATTTGGATGCTAATTGAGGCCCGTCGAGAGACGGGGCAAGTTGAGGGTGTTTTAGTCGTGACAAAGGCTCCTTCCTCTCTCGTACCAAAACCCCGAGCCAAGTTCTTTGGTTATGAAGGGTCGGTGCCCTTTATCCGTTTGGGTGAGTCAAATTTGGGTTTCTTGGTTCCCTAAAGACCAAGTGGCGACTCTGTATCTGTTTTCAACAAACCCTTTTCTCTTTCTTTGATCAAAATCAAACAAGTTTCAAAAGCAAACAAAGCGGTGGAATCCCGGTATCCACACTTCTATAGAAACTTTCAATCTTAGAAAATTAATTCTCGATTAGGATATTATGTGCTAGGGAGTATTGTATGCTCGGAAGGGATTACATGAGATGATGACAATGCTTGCTTGATTAAAGATGTATAACCCTTTAATCATCTTTTAGCAATTCCTTTTCATGTCCCATGACATTTGGGAATATGCCAGATTTTGATTATAAGGTTATACTCCTTGCATCTTGTTAGCTAAGCATCATTGACCTCATATGCATTCAAATTCATGGAAAGTGCGATAACTATCCAATCATGTGATACTCCTACCGAAGAATTCAAAATTCACTGATAATGACAAATTTTGATTTTTCATCATCTTTTATCCAAGAATATGTTTTGAAAAAAAAAATCAGTCTTTCAAAGAAAAGGTTCAAGGTTTACCTTTTAATCAAGTGAGGTTGAAACCCAATCATTTTTTTTTTAAGAAATGTTTGCACATCCTCAAAGGGAAATCCAAAAATCTTGGGAATTATTTTTGGGAGAAATATTTTTCAAATGAATTTCAAAGCAAAATTTCAATCCAAACATCTTTGTTGAGGAATGTTTAACATCCTCGTTGTCAAAAGAATTCTCAAGAATTGTTTTCAAAATTTTTTTATCATCCAAGAAATACTTTCCAAATGATTTTCAAAAAGTTTTGAAGGGGTAATAAGGATCACAATGAAAGGAAATAGGCGCACTTGACATAGAGGAGGATTTTATGCGCTTATGTGTTTATATGTTAGAATTGGGATTTTCTTTTCTTTGGCATATAGAATAGGCACACACACATACACATGCATCGCATCCGTATGACATATGAATCATTCATGAAAATTGGTAATAAAACTAAAACAAATGGGAAAGGGAGAGATAATGAAAAATGTTTTCTTTTGAAAAAATTTTGGTTATAGGTAAAAGATAGAATCAGCTACAAGCACGGTCTGGTATAGAGATTCCACTGCAAGATTAGTCAGAAGATAGATGGCACAAGAAGCAAACGCGAGAGAGATAGCAGAATTGAGGGCCATAGTGGAACAGCAGGCAGGGCAGATGACTAAGATGATGACCATGATGGAAACAATGGCATGACAGTCGCCCATAGCTAACCCACCAGTTGTTGATCCTCCTCCACCTGCTAGGGAGAAGGATTGGCTCGATGATCCAGAAAGGGCTGAAATATCGAGAGTAGAAAAGGAAAGGTTAGAAAAAGAAAGGGCCGAGAAAGAGAAACTGATGACCGAGAAAGTACAGAAACTAGAAAGGGTAGTCCGAAAGGCCCATGGAGTTGACACTTACCTGCTAGAATTGGAAGGGCTATATGACGGAGTTTACGAAGTATTACCTGCCGGATTCAAGATGCCTGTGTTTGATAAGTTTGATGGCACAGGGAACCCCAGTAGCCATATCAGGATGTGTATAGGGGCTTTCCAACCAAGTGGCTTGAGCACAACCATGATGGCAATTTTGTTCTAATAGACATTAACTGGAGCTGCTTTATCGTGGTACCTTACGTTAGAGCCTAGCAAGACCAGGATCTGGGAGGAAGTTGTCAAGTCGTTTGTGACCCAATACGAGTATAATCAGGACCTGGACGTCACTGTCCGAGATCTAGAAACTACCAGGCAGGGGAACAAGGAATCTTTTTAAGTACTTGAGCCGCTGGAGAGGAAAAGTAGCTAAAATGGTGCAGAGGCCAACTGAAAAAGAATCCATCTAGATGCTGATAATAAACCTCCAGCCCATCTACCAAGAAAGAATGAGATTCCAATCCATCAACACCTTTGCCGAAGTGTTTGATGTGGGAACTAGGATTGAAGACGCAATACAAGAGGGGTTAATCAAGAGAGATGAACCAGTGAACATGTACAGGCATCAGAATTACAAGAGGTCATTAAGGACTACAGATGTAAATGCGTTAAGTGAACCAGAGAAGAAGTTTGATATAACTAGAAGTTATCCGAAAAGAGGAGGGGACAAGCCGTTGAGAAAATTTTCAGATTTGGGGGTATCATTATCTACAGCTCTCAACAAACTACTAGAAAAGGGGCATCTTCATCTATTGAAACCACAGCCAAGGCCGAACTCACTTCCACCAAACTTCAAGTCTGATATGTACTGCAAGTTCCACCAAGAGCAAGGGCACTCTACTGACTGATGCCTACGATTGAGGCACGAAATCCAAGACTTGATAGATAAGAAAGTAATATCCGAACCCCCGCCCAATCCACCAAATGTCACCAAAAACCCACTATCGAATCACCATGTCGTGCCACCAACCGGGATTAACTATTTGGAAAATGAAGGAAGTTTTTTGATCCATCAGAATTGATCACTAAGCTGGGGTACCCAAAAAAGTTTTGTCAGATGCCGGGGGATTTAGTAATCTGTACTTTGGGCGAACCGACCGATAGAAACAAAGGGAAAGTAATAGAAAAGGCTAGTGCTATAGATTGGTGGGCACTTGAAGTTGACAACTCCATTTGGCATGAGGGGAACGACAGCCAGAGCATCAATAAAACAAAGGAGGATCTTTGGTATAAGAGTGAAAAAGAAGAGGAAAGTCCAAAAGTCACTGAAGCACAAGATGATCTATGGATGAAGGAGGAAGTAAGCCATCTAACTAGATCCGAAAGACACTTTAAGCCGCATGAATTGGAAGAGGACCATCTGGGTCAAGATTTGGGGAAAGGGAAAGGAAAGATTGACGAAGAAGAGGAAGAAGATAGGGTCCTAATATAGAAGAAGAAGACGCAAGCAAATATCACTATTTGGGGGCTACTGATTGCTTCTAAAATTTATAGACAAGCAGTCCTTGACGCCCTCAACCAATCAAACGTTTCCATCAACATTACCCTAGAAGATCTCGTTGGTATGATAAATAACACCCAACTCTCGCTATCTCATTCGTCAAAACTGATCTACCTCCTGGAGGACCCACGCACAAAAATTGTTGCACATCACTATCAGTTGTCTAGGGAACTCTTTGCCCACTTGTCTCGTTGACAACGGGTCTGCTCTAAACGTATACCCATTTCGGACAGCCGGGAGGATGGGGCTTGATGAGTCAACATTTATACCATCAGAACAAAAGGTGAGGGCCTATGACAACACTCAGTGGGTAGTTATGGGGATCGTTTTTCTAAATCTCTCTGTTGGATCTATAGAAAAAGAAGCAGAATTCCAGATCATCGACATTCTTGCATCGTTCAACCTGCTTTTAGGAAGGCCATGGCTGGACAATTTAGGTGCCATCTCATCAATCATCCATCAAAAAGTCAAATACATTTGGGGGAATAAAGTTTACAATATTCTGGGGGAAATTGGATGCATATGTCTGAAGCCTCATCTAGCGCCCCAGTTTTGGAAGTACAAATGCAAGAGGAAGAAAGAAACAAGCTTGGGTGAATTCGAATTCATTAGTGTGATAGAAGATAGCAAGCTGAAGGAGTTCCTGCTACTTTATTTTGACCAATATGCAAGTCCATTGGTGGCCGGGATTATGAGAAAGATTGGATTCTTCTCGGGGTTAGGTTTAGGTAAGAAACACCAAGGATTACTAGAATTCCCTAACATCATTACACAAATCCACACTCACAGGCTAGGATACCTGCCAACAAAGGAAGAGATGAAGAAAAAGAAGAAAGCGGCTGATGCACCAATAGAACCATACCTGAAGACCCTCAATGGGTATTTTGTTAAAGAAGGGGAGGATTTTCCGTTTTGCGGTTTCCTTGAGCCATGGGTGTATAATATAGAAAAATGTGTGAAGTCGGGATTCGAGATATTCTTTACACATGACTTCTCCGATTATGAAGATCCTTACCTTCGGATACCCGCAAAATCCACCATTGTTCAAGATTAGGTTTGTACTTTGGATGGCTCGACAATAAAAGATCTGCTGGTAGAAGAACACAGGGGAATCAGAAAGGGTAGTCCTGAGGAGATTGTGAATGAAGATGGGAAATGCCAAAATAAAGAAGAGAGCAAGGAGAATAAAGCAGAGGGGGAGAAGCCAAAACATAAAGAAGAACCAGGGGAAGAAGAAATGGAAAAGATTACTCAGACAGAGGATCGGGAAGATTGCTACACCACTGAACTGGGAGGAGAAAGCAAGAAAGAGTGGGTATTCGAGTCTAGTGATAGGTGTCCCCCTCACCCAGAGTCTATAATGGCCCAAATGAGGCGTCTTTCAATTTCCATGTCTGTTGTAATCACCCCCAAGAAAATCAATGAGAATGTGACTAATTCTGCTTACTCGACTGCACATAATAACAACTGTGATACATACAATGAATGTGATGAAATACCAGATGAACTGTAAAAATTAATTGAAAAAGAAAATGAGTCTGCATGTAAACTCATAGAAAGCACTTCAACGATTAATTTAGGAAATGAAGATAATCCACAAAATGTTTCTATTGGCTCCAAACTTAGCAATGAGGAAAGCAAGGAGTTAATCAATCTATTAAATGAATTCAAAGATGTCTTTGCATGGTCTTATGGTGATATGCCAAGAATTAATCTAGAGATAGTCCAACATCATATTCCCCTCTTCCCAAACTCAAAACCCGTAAAACAAAAATTGAGACGAATGAGGCCTGAATGGGCGCTTAAAGTGAAAGAGGAAGTTGAAAAGCAATTAGGAGCTGGATTCTTGATTGTCACCGAGTCTCCTGGTCCCTAAAAGGATGGTCGTGTTAGGGTCCGTGTTGATTTTCGAGATTTGAACAAAGCTAGCCCTAAAGACGATTTTCCTTTACCCCATATCGACGTGTTAGTTGATAATACCGTAGGGCATGAGCTCTTATCTTTTATGGACAGGTTCTCAGGGCATAACCAAATTCTCATGGCACCGAAGGATAGAGAAAAGACCACCTTCATCACACCCTGGGGTACTTATTGCTATAGGGTGATGCCATTCAGGCTTAAGAATGCAAGTGCAACTTACCAAAGAGCTGCCACTACATTACTACATGATATGATTCACAAAGAAGTAGAGGTATATGTGGATGACATAATAGTAAAGTTAAAAGAGAGGGGAGGTCACTTGGTAGCACTAAGAAATTTATTTGAAAGGACAAGGAAATTCAGAATGAGGTTAAACCAGCAGAAATGTACCTTTGGGGTTACCACTGGGAAGTTGTTAGGATTCCTTATTATGTAGAGGGGGACTGATGTGGACCCAACCAAAATAAAAACCATAGTAGAAATGCAGCTGCCAAAGAATGAGAAGGAGTTGAGAGGATTTTTGGGTAAGATACAATTCATTAGCCATTTTATATCCAAACTCACCATGACCTGCGACCCGTTGTTTAAACTGCTGAGGAAGGGGGGTGAAGTTTGAATGGGATAGCCAATGCCAAAAAGCCTTCGAAAATATCAAAACCTACCTGCAAATCCCACTTGTCTATCGCCTCCCAAACCCGGAAAGCCTTTATTGCTATACCTATCCGTAACCGAGAACTCAGTGGGGTGCATGTTGGCCCAAGAAGAAGAAGAGGGGCGTGTGGAAAAAGCTATATACTATCTGAGTAAAAGGATGACCGGGTATGAGCTGAACTATTCACCATTAGAAAAAACCTGTTGGGCCTTGGTATGGTGTACCCGTCGCCTTAGGCACTACATGCTAGCCTTTCCTGTGACCCTAATATCCCGAATGGACCCATTCAAATATCTCTTTGAAAAACCCGCGCTAACCAGTAGGATCTCCCGTTGGACCATGATGCTAGCCGAATTCGATATAAGATACGTCATTTCCAAATTTGTCAAAGGGAGAGCCTTCGACGAATACCTAGTGGACCTTGCCATAGAATCCGAGGAGAAAGGAGAGTTTAAGTTCCCTGATGAAGGAGTAATGGAGGTAAAAGAAGATTTATGGAAAATGTATTTCGATGGGGCAACCAATCAGGTAGGGTATGGGGTTGGAATCATCCTCATATCACCCAATGGAGCCTCTACTCCGTTGGCCGTCAAGCTTAAGTATAACTCAACCAACAACACGGAAGAATACGAAGCATGCATAATTGGGATGGAAGCAGCCTTGGCCCTAAAAATTGAGAATATCAATGTCTTTGGGGACTCTAATATGATAATATCGTAAGTGAGAGGTGATTGGAGAATAAAACATGAGAAATTGAGACCCTACCATGAATACTTGGAGAGCCTGAAAGTGTAATTTAGAAAGATCTCATTCAATTACCTTCCCTATAAAGAAAACCAATTGGCCGATTCCCTAGCAACCCTGGTCTCAATGATCCAATTCCCCGTAGGAATCTCCATAATCCCTTTATCGATAGAAGAAAGAACCTGACCCTCGTTTAAAGCGATCGCTGCCATCGAAGAAGGAGAGGAGGTCGAGATACCATGGTATTTGGATGTTTGGAGTTTCATTGAGAAGGGAGAATATCCTGAGGGAGCTTCAGAGAAGGATAAGAAAGCGATTCGGAGGTTTTCAACTCAGTTCGTAATCTACGCGGGCAAATTATGGAAAAAGTCTTATACTGGTTATAACTTGGAATGTCTGTATGGGAGATAAGCAAGAGAATGATGGAAGAGATACATGAAGGAGTTTGCAAACCCCACATGAACGGATACATGTTGGCCAAAAAGATAATTAGGCAAGGATATTATTGGACGACACTGGACAAAGATTGCTGTGAGTACGTTAGGAAGTGCCATAAGTGCCAAATCCATGCAAACCTGATGCATACCCCACCTTCCCAACTTTACAGCATGACCACCCCATGGCCGTTCTCCGTATGGGGTATTGATATCATTGGCGAAGTAGTTCCAAAAGCCTCCAACTGACACCAGTACATAATTGTGGCGATAGACTATTTTACCAAATGGGTAGAAGTAGCGTCGTATGCAACTCTGAAAGCCAAGGATGTAGTGAGCTTTATTAAAAAGAACATAATTTGTAGATATGGTGTCCCAAATGAATTTATTTCCGATCATGGTAGCTACTTCCAAGGAGAAGTTATCCCACTCTTAGAGAAGTATAGGATCACCCGTCACCAATCTTCCCCGTGTAGGCCTCAAACAAATGGAGCAGTAGGAGCGGGTAATAAGAATGTAAAGGCGATTCTAGGAAAAATGACAGACACATATAGGGATTGGCACAAAAAATTTCCTTTTGCATTGTGAAGATACTGGACTTCTGTGAGAACTTCGACGGGAGCTACACCGTATTCTTTAGTATATGGGATGGAAGCCGTTCTTCCGGTTGAAGCAGAAATACCATCTTTGAGAGTTTTGGCGGAATGTGAAGTAACTGAACTCGAATGGCTGCGAGGGAGATACGAGGAGTTAATGCTATTAGATGAAAAGAGGTTGGCACGCAATAAATCACACTCGGGGATATCATAAAAGGATAGCTCGTGCTTTCAATAAAAAGGTTCGGCCAAGGAAGCTTGCTGAGGTTGACCTTTTCCTCAAAGAGCTTAAAAGTGCCCATTTATGACCCAAGAGAAAAGTTCAAACCCAACTGGGTCGGACCATACATCATTAAGACACTCCTCTCCGGAGGGGCTGCCTATCTCATGGACCTAGATGGGGTTAAATTTAAACAACCAATCAACCTCGATTGTCTCAAGAAATATTTTGCTTAAAACCTTATCTTTCAAGACCTCCAGAATTGATGAACTATGCTTGATCTGATTCTCGCTAGGAGATACGTAGGCAACCTGCTCGATTTGGTCACAAAAATTGCCTGAAAGGCACTTTTCTTCTAGCCTTGGTTGAACTACTACGAACATGATACCCATTCGGGGATAAGTAGGCGGGCTCTCAAGGCCCTCGGTCCAAATAAAACCCAACTCTTGACCAAATTTAATGTCTTGAGTTTCTCTATGCCAAACTAGGGGCAAACTTGTGTTTGCCCAGAACCACATCAAAGCCCCAAACCAGGGGCAAACTTCGTTTGCCATCCGATGAACCCAGATAAAAACCTAAACCCATCTCTGGATCTACTAGCTATCGAAATGAGCATTATGCGATAACAAATGAGAATTCATGGTATAGAAAGATTCAAACTAAGCAAGACTTAAAGCAAGGTAATAAAACCTAAAAGAAACATTAAGAGGAAAATTTTCATGACCTAAAAAGATTGAAAGAGTGCCAACTTTGATTCAACATGATTAATATACAAAGGAGAAAGTCTTTGGAAAATAAAAAAACATCACAAATTAAGTGCAGAAAGAGTAAACAGGATTTGTCAAAAGTTTTTATGAAGTCCAAATTTTTTGCTTTCCGCTATATGTCTATCCAGTCATAAACTACCCTCCAATCAAAGCCTGAATCTCGAAAAGGTACTCGGCAGTAGGAGCAACTGAAGCAGGAACCCTCTGAAAGGGAGAGGATACTCTGTCATGCCAAGACTAGGCAAAGAGCCTCATGGTAGAGGGGTGTAGGGCAGAACTCCTCAAAAAATCTTCAGTAAAAGTATCCGGAACATCCTGAAGCAACCCTAACTTGCGGACTACCGGCACGGAACATAAAAATGGTAGCATGTAAACCTGGTAACCAAACCCCGGGATGTCCGGGGAGTCACACCGTGACCGAACAGTAAACCCACTGGGGGTAGATCTGGTGAATATCCTTCTAAAAGAGACTTTGGAGCCAAGAAAACCAGTCATCGGTTGAGTGAAATGGGCGGTGAACCTCCAGGTGATCGTAGGAAAGCTGCCTGCCGAGGTGAGAAGGGTGAGTGAACAGGCATAGGTGCTCAAGGAGCCAAACCTGTACAACGTGAGGGGCCCCAGAAGAGAGCATGGCCCCGGCAGCATGGGCGTGGTCTAAGCCCAATAGAGTCTCCCCGAGGACTAACATGATTGCGCTCCTCATCTCTCGGAGACCGCAAACGATGGGGATAAGGATGTCGGCGGAGGATTGAAATAGAAATGGAGAGAGCATAGCTATGGAAAGGGCACTACGCCTAATGACCTGATATCCTCCGTCATCCGGATCTCCTATTGGGGCATAAACGGAAGAAAGGCAGTCGAAATCAATGAGCCGGTCACGGATAAAAGAGCTGGCAGTACTATGGGAAATATGAAGAAGAGCTGATAAATCCTAGATGTATCTTGCCTGTACCTGGGGGACTATCAGGTTAGCATAAGGGTCGGTATGGAGAATGACGCTAAACTCCTCAAAAAGCGGACAAACCTCTTCTTGGCCAAACCGAAAGACATGTAAGGAAGGATCCCAACACCTGATAGCAGCTCGGATCAAGTTCTCATCCAAAGCCATATGGCGAAAAGAGAAGAGGTCCGTCAACTTGTGGGACTCAAAGTTAAGCCTGTCGATACCAGAAAGAGAATCCATCCAGACTTTTTCAGGTAAGCAAACATAAATAGTTCCTTTTACTTTGACATACTACAACGCCATTTAAAATGCATTTACAACAGAATTGTATTCCTTTTGAGTAGACAGTTAGTCTTGATAAATAGTGGACGCCTTCTTAACCTGTTCCTCAAATGGCTGCTTGTCAACCTCAGTCATTTCATTCCAGAGGGTCTGTAACCCAACCTTGCCACAGCCAGGGGCAGTGCCACATAGAGCCCAGGGTAGGCCTAGGCCCCCCTCTGGAATTCTAAAAATTGCATTTTTAGCTTTAAAATTTATGAGTTTTACAATTAGGCCCCTTGGAATTTTAAATGACACTCTATAATGTTTAAGTTTCTTCAAATAAATTCAGATTATGTTTCTAAATATCACATTTTGAATTACAACTCTTACCCTGAAACGGGTCTAAACTAAATCTCTCTTTTATCCTTCTTTTAATTGGGGAATATGTCCTATTAGCCCCATCTTATGTATAATAGGTCCAACTACATAAAGTATTTTGTGATAGGTCCACTAAAAAGTATATGACCATAATGCCCCTCTTCCAAATTCATACCATGATTATAGTGTTTTCATTTATTGAAAAGTAAACCCATTATATCCCATCTCTCCCTCTTTCTCTCTCTATATGCAAAACCCATCAGACCCTCTCTGTCTCTCTCATTGACCTCTCTCTACTTTCTCTCTCTACATGTACAGTGCAACAGTCACACAATACTCCTCCATATCCGATCTTCTCCTGATGGACCAAGAAGTGTGCAGAGAGCTCCTCACCACCATCGACTACTCCGACCATCGTACTCCTCCGCAACTGTTGTCGCTGCCGGTGGTGGACGATATTCAAGCCTTCAAGTTCTGCGATTGAATTCTGGCTTTTGGATCGGATCGAATCACATGTGTTCGTCCTCTTCGGATATATAGGATTTGACTTTAATGGATGGCCGAAGCTCCGAGACAGAGTCACTTTGAAAAGGAGATTTCGAGTACGATTTGACGGTGGTTTCTGTTACGATTCAGTGTCCCATTTATTGCTCACCCCATTTTTTTTCCTAGATGATTCTTCTAATTTTCCCCCTTTTCTGTGACGATTCTTCTTCTTCTTCTTCTTCTTCTTTTTTTTTTTTTTTTTTTTTTTTTTTTGCAGTTTTCTATGGCGATAAATTCTACACTGTGTGTAGTGATAAAGGGTTTTTGGTTTGGAGTTACATGAGTAGTGGGATTTTTTTGTAGTTTTTTTTTTTTTTATCACTCTTGTCTTTTTCTGTTTTTCTGAATTTTCAATTTAGCCTTATAATTTGGTCCTTCTTATAGTTGAATGTTCATGTGTGATGGTTGGTGTTCTTGGTTTGGATTTTTTGTTTGATCAAATTCTGAAAATTTGTTATTGTAAAATTTTGAAAAATTGTTAGTGTAAAATTCTGAAAAATTGTTACTGTAAAGTTCTGTAAAAATTGTTAGTGTAAAATTTTAAATTGTTTCAGTAATTATGTATGTGCTGAATTTTACACTGTGTCTATTGTATCCTGATACGATATTATGTATGTTCTGACTTAGATGCAGTGTGAAATTCTGCACACACACACACACACACACACACATCATGAATGGATAATTTAACACCAAACACTATTAGGATGTTCAAATGACAATTCATATGGGCAAGTCAATGTGTGATTGTGACCATGATATGTATATGAATGTATATATATATATATGTATATATACAAAAAATTCAAACTAAGGGATTATGAGATTTTATATCATATATCAATTAGCTATAACTAAGGGATTGTTAAATGCAAATTCAAATTGACAGCTCATTCTCATAAATGCAAACTATATCCAACCAAAAATTGCTATGTGTATATGCAAATATATATATATATATATCATATGCACGATGAGCATAATTTGTGAAAAGTAATTACAAATCAATTCAAAATTGATTACAAAATTAATTTCCAAAACATAATTTCGTATATACATATATGCATGTAATATACTCCCTCGGTCCCATAATAAGTGTCCACATTTCTTTTTTTGGATGTCCCACAATAAGTGTCCACTTTCCTAAATTGGCATATAACATTTACTTACTTTCCAAAACTACCCTTATAATAAAGACAAACTAGCATTTATTTGTGGCCTCAAAACAAGCAAAAAGTCAAACAACCATCACATCTAAGGGCAAAATTGCAAAGTGACCATTTAATGAACCAAAAAAACAAAAATAATATAACTTTCTTAAACAATGTGCAAAATAGAAGTGGACACTTATTATGGGACGGAGGGAGTAATTCAAATTGATAGCTCATTCTAATAAATCCAAACTCTATCCAAACCAAAAATTGCTATGTGTATATATGTATACATATATATATATATATATACAGGCAGGCTCTCCAACGGACTGGTCCGTTAACGGACCAGTTTTAGCGACGAGATTTCGTCGCTAAAAGTCATTTTTTCGTCGCTAAAAAAGTATTCACCTTTAGCAACAAAAATGTTAACTTTTAGTGACGAAATTTCGTCACTAAAAACTGGTCCGTCAACGGACCAGTTCGTTGGAGAGCTTGGCTATGTATATATATATATATATATATCATATCCACGATGAGCATAATTTGTGGAAAGTCATTACAAATCAATTCAAAATTGATTACAAAGTTAATTTTCAAACATAATTTCATATATACATATATGTATATAATATATGTAGGGGTAAATTCATCATCTGAATAATATTAATTGGGGGTTATGGGTTGATAACATACTAGTTCAAAACAATTAGGGTCTATTAATACATACTTATATAGGATGGGCCTAAAGCCGAAAACATTGGTATGTAGGGATTTTCGGGTATATTTCTATATGTTAAACCAAAAAAATTATAGAATTGTGAAATTTTTTGTGAATTTTATTTTTTTGAGGGATATTTGTGAATATTGGATTAGGGTACTTCTGAATTTGTGCATATGTAAATTTGTGACTTATGTTGAATGGGGGAATTTATGTATACTAAGTAGTCTAAAAAAAATTCAGCAAAAAATAAATTAAAAAAAAACCCAAAAAAAATTCGCCTCTCGGGGGTGGTGCGAGTTAAGTTTTGTGGTTACCGGATCGACAGTTTGCATTTTGACCCCCCAAACCCCAAAAACTTAGTTTTTAAGAGTTTACGATGTAAAAAAGTTGTTTTGTATTGTATCTTGATAACGGGGGGTCCAATTCCTGCAACTTTCTATGGACGTGTGCGAGTTGCGAGTTAAGTTTCATGGTTACCGGATTGACGGTTTACATTTTGACCCCCAAACCCCCAAAACTTAGTTTTTCAGAGTTTACGATGTAAAAAAGTTGTTTTGTAGTGTATATTGATGACCGGGAGTCCGACTACTTTTCCGTTTCTTTATGCAACTTTCTATGGACGTGTGGGAGGTGCGAGTTAAGTTTCATGGTTGCCAGATCGACGGTTTGCATTTTGACCCTCCAAACCCCAAAATCCTGAACCTCGAATAACTTTTGTGTATATCACCTTGTGTTATTTGAATACTTGATTTTTTTAATTTATTAAAGGTAATGTCTAAGGGCAATTTGGTCATTTTGCGATTATATATATACATTTTTGGTCTCAGCGCTCATTTTTTTGCCATTTAAAAAAAAAAACAAAAAAAAAAAAAAAAAAAAAAAACAAAACGAAATTGTTATCAAACAGACCCTTAACTATTTTGGTCACTTACTTTCGGAGTATTTATTGTGCTATAAATAAATGGGTTATGCTATTTCACTCCATCATTGAACTAAGGCATTCCATGGTACCACTCTTAGAGCATGTGGTACCATGGAGTGCCTTAGTTCTACGATGGAGTGGCAATAACAATTCCCTAAATAAATACATAGCTATTTTTTGCGCATGTGTTGCGCCACAAATAACCACTTAACTATTTCCGGCGCGCATACTGTGTCATAAATAACCACTCTACTATTTTCGGCGCACATATTGCGCCATAAATAGTCACTCCACTATTTGTGGTGCATAGATTGCGCTATAAATAACCACTCCACTATTTGTGGCGCACATATTGCGCCATAAATAACTACTCCACTATTTGTGCGCATATATGCGTCACAAATACAAATATTTGACTAGTTTTGCTATTTTATTTACGACCTGAAATTTAGCGTCGCAAAAAAAAGTGGCGTCGCAAATAAGTAGTATTTGTGGCGCGTATCGTGCGCCACAAAAAGTCCCATTTGTTGTAGTGTCTTCTTCCTTGGTTAGATAGAGAGAGAGAGAGAGAGAGAGAGAGATAGATTTGGGCAGGATGTGTGTGGTATAACGTGTTATCGGTTGGGTGGATAGGACTTAGTGGTTTTAACACAAAACAAATGATTTTGATTATTTTGAATAAAGAGCCCAGATTAATTGGGACCATCAATCCAATGGTCAAATAGGTTCCGTACCATGTGGATGAAACCGCTATCCGTATCATAGCCTCCTCCCTCATATACATGATGGTTGCGGGTGGATCTTCTATTTTTAGCAGTTTTCGATCTTGTTGCTTTGGCTTTTGGTTGATTGGTTTGATATCATGTTAGTTGAGTCATGTGCTATTTTTTGATGTGAATTGTAAGGTGTGATCTTCCCATGGTTATGCCATGATAAATAAAAAACAATTTCGTTGAAAAAAAAAATGGAAAAAAAAAAATTAGTCTTAAAACTTTCCTTTTTGAACGTTTAATTAGGTTATCTAACTCACTCAATATATTTATTTTTTTCATTTAATTATAAAAAATCGGTTTCTTATTTTTATTTAATTATGAAAAATTGAAGCTTCGGCAAACACCAAACTTTTTAACCATAACACATACAGAATAAAACGAGTACAGGGTGGCCATGGTGCCTTAGAGAGTTTAAAAAACTTACTACTCCGTATATTTTTTCATTAAGTTTAAAATCTTTAAATTTATAAAATTGGTCCCACAAAAATTTTGCTATTTTTATATTGGCTCTCCCTATCTTTCATTACCTGGATTCGCCACTCTGTACTGTATGTATATGTAAGTGCATCATTAACTCAGTCTTGGTTCGATCTACAATTAAAAACTGTACATCATTAACTCAGTCTTGCCACTCACTTTATCGTGTCTTTAAAATTGTACACCATTAACTCAGTCTTGGCTCGATCTACAATTACATGACATGACTTCCATTAATAAAAAAGCCTGAAATGTCTGAAATGAGAATGAATTCATGTTTAATATCTACCTAATATTGGATATGACATGATTTGATTCTTTGAGAAACATTGCAAGTTCAAGACAGCTAAATTTCACTCTCCACCTAACCAAATCATTATACAACAATGTTAGAGTCTATAAACACTTTACACAAATATATATATATATATATATTTTATCTATGCAGGAACACACACTCATGCAAACTCCATGAACTAAAACCTACTAAAGCAAGTCCATACTAACACACTAAAGCATATAGGCTAAAGGAGGGAAAAACCCCTCAAACACTCCCCCTAAGGGGAATGGAACCCTCAACCTCCCACTTGGGGGCGGGTGAGTGATGCCACTAGACCACAATAGTCTTGACACACTTTACACAAATAGACTCTCTCTCTTTTGGGGAGGCACACTTTACACAAATAGACTCTCTCTTTTTTGGGGGATATCGGAGGGTCTAATAATTACTTTATATTTATCTTTGATAATTTTGTGAATCCCACGATACCACCCAAAAGAGATAGTGTTTGTAAAGTATTTGTGTAAAATTTTTGTGCCCCAAACATTACTCATCATTAAATATAGAGTAATATTATGATTCCTAAATTTCTATCATAAAAGTGCTTTCCAAATAATATGGCAGTAGAGCTAGGTCTTATACAGTGAGACCAGTTGAATTTTAATTGAAAGTTATTTACCACACCCTACTAACTACTGTCATATCATTTGGGAAGCACATTCGGGATACATTACACTTATATATATATATACACACATGAGTAATTATTTGGGTACAAACACAATGTATAAACACCACAAAGTATCTATCTCTTTCTTGGTGAGATCCATTGACATTGTAGGATCCACTGATAAGAGAGAGATATATTGTGATGTTTGTTAATTGTGTTTGTGAGATTTATTTGTGCCCAAAACCTTACTCTCTACATACATGCATATAGTTCTATATGTGTATCATGTATGTGTAATGTGTGCATAAGTGTTATCGCAGCTAAAATTCTTGCAATACTAAGGTGCTTGAATTCAATTTCATGAGTTTACAAGTAATGTGACGGAATTCCAAAAATTAAATTGAAATTTGTTAGCAAATCAAAATACACCACTTAATAGCAAAATAAAATCAAAAGGTGACTAAATGATAAAAACTTGTGATTTGTCAAAAAACAACTTTAAATAACTTTTGATTAAAAAATAAAGTTTTTGTGATTGAGTCGTATATACAGAACGACCCTGATTTTAGCGAAAAAAAAAAAAAAGTCTAAAGTCTAAAGTAGTTCTTGGTGGTCAATCACAATTTGTTTTTTTACAGTCGAATCATAGACGCTAATTAATTATCAAATACTATCACTTAGCCAGTCGTTGTTTCCTAATAACTCATAAACTCTCTTTCCATTTTATTTCCACTGTAGCAAATTAATGTACAATCCTGACTTAGTTGTACGTATAAAAACTAAAATATTAAATTATAAATAAAAACTAAGAGAGAGAGAGAAACAAAACTTAAAGGCGTTAACTAGATCACAAACTAACACTACATCTCTGAACAAACTGGTACTTAATGGCGTCACCGACAACCACACCGGAGCTCAGTTCACCGAACGTTATAGCCGCCGGACACCTCACGTACAAATGGTACCTGGTTCAAAAGAAATATATATATATATATATATATCAATGTACATAAATCTGAAATTTAAAAAAACAAACATAATTACTATAAATAAAACAAAACTTCGCACAGATAAAAAAAAAATTTAAAAATTAGAAAATAAATCGAGTATAGTGTTCGACACTATAACTTTAAGACGATTTTCGAACTAGTGCTCACGAACCATACACTCTAGCTTCTCTCTCCACCGAGCCTTGAACCTAAAAGTTAGAAACATTCATCCAACTAACCATCTAGTCAAGGCAAGTTGACATTGATGAACATAGTTGTGTTTATACTATTTCAGACACTAACATGCACTGACAATTAATATGTATTAATCTAGAGATTCATTATTGAATGAATAATTACATGTGGTATATATATACAAAGTTATTCTAAAGAAATTGAGGACTTTTGTTGTGACCGTTAGATCGTCATCTAATCTAGGTCATGTCAGTGAAATGACAGAAGCATCCTGAATAAAAATACGATCCAACGGCCGAGAACAGAAGTCTTTCACTTTCTTAAAATGAAGGATCCCTCGTAACAAAGACTCGGTATATACATACATATATTGATATATATATATATATATAAATATATGGAATTGCTAAATACACCATCCTATAGTGTAAAAATGTAAAATTTTGTGAATAAGGTGGTGTATTTTTAGCAAGAACAGGTAGTGCATTTAGCAATACTCTATATATATATATATTGTAATTTGTGAATGGTTATTAGTGTAAGGGACTGTTTGACAGAGTCAATTATAGACATGTTGATAGTACTTAAATTTTTCCAAAATGGTACCTCCCAGATATGAACGCCCCAACTTTAAATCTGACCCGTCCATCAATTTTGATCATCAAAAAAACAGACCCACTTGACAAATCGCTACTTATGGCGGCACCGTTGTACGGTGCCACCGGGACGGCTGTTCCGTAAACGAACGGCGACCAAGTGTTGATCTCTTTGTGACCCTCATAGGTTGGGGGCAAAGCGGTGTAGTATGAAATCTGTTGGCTTTGATAGGTGGCGTAAACGTGGAGCCAATCGTAGTAGATCCCGATTCTGGAATTGGGGTTTCGAGAAGTGATTGTGACTTGAAGGTTTGTGGTGAGGAGGTTCGGGACGGTGGCGTTTAGGGCGAAAACGGTGGCGTCTTGGAGGACGAATCTGGGCTTTTTGGGGTGGATGGCAGCCCATGTTATGAGGATTGTGAGGAGGAGGAGGATGATGAGGATGAGGAGGGCGGCAAAGAGGCGGCGGAGGAGCCCGTGACGGTTGCTCTGGTGGTGGATGCACTCTTTTTCCGACATGGGTGCGGTGGTGGCGAGTTGAGCTGGGTTTTGGGACTGGGAAGGTGAGAGCCTGAGAGGTGTGTGAGTAGAGAGTGGTAAGACAGTGGGGTTTATTTATCTGTATATAGAGAGAAAAAAAAAATATATATATTTGGATCTCTTTCTGTTACTATATTAGCACTACTTGCATGCCTGGTTTGTTTTCTTTCCTGTTTAGGTCCCTTGGAGAAGTTTTTGGTTATTGTGATGGTGTAACGTGGTATGTCTTGGTATCCCTTAACCAGGAGAAGTTTTTGTGTACCCTTAAAGTAGCGCCTATGTTGTGTCCCACATTCAATGAGGTAGCGCCACACAGGATTGTTAGACTATTTAAAAATTTCTCCTTAACCAAAGAAGGCTTTTTGTGTGGGACGCACATGCAGCTCTTACATGCACCGGATCTCATTTTTGGGTACACGTCGCACTCATAAGGCTCTCTCATATTGGTTGGAAGGTACCATATAGACATATCACATACCATGTGGTACCCTTAAAATACCTAAAATTCTATCCTTTGATTGATAGTTATTCAAGCATTTTACCAAAATAATAATAATGAAGGTTAAATACAGTTACAGTACTCGTGGTTTGGCCAATTTGCACTTGACTTCCTGTGGTTTAAATTTTGGCACCAAAATCCCTGTGGTTCGAACTAAAGTGCAACTGTTAAAATTTGCTAACGAAGAAAGCTAACATGACCAAATTACCTCCGAGTCTTCATAATAGTGTTAAGAACAAAATTTATTTACTGCAATTCGTTTAGAGAGAAACATATGGATTTGAATTGGGTGTGAAAGAATCTTTGACATTTTTTAAGATTTTCTTGGTAAATATATAGGTCATGTGCTTGACTCAAAGAAAATGATTTATGACTTGTTTTTCTTTTAATATGACTTTCAGGGGCAAAATATTCATTTTACCTTTCAAATTAGGGCTACCAAGTGTAAAATCATTAATTTGGATAGTAAAAGTCACGGTTGCTCTTTAGTCCGAACCACAGGGGCTATTAGTGCCAAAATTTAAACCACAGAAGTAAGTGCAAATTGGTCAAATCACGGAGGGTGTAAGTGTATTTAACCCTAATAATATATAATCGTGGGGTTTCTAAATTGAATAATTCCATATTCTTTAAAAGGAAAATGCTGAGTATACAAGATGTGTTTATCTAAAATGTTCACTTGCTGATATTTCAATAGCAATTTTGAAATTAAATCTCAATTTGTGTTCTTTTTTTGTAATTAATTAAGAGTTTTAATTGTCCATATTATCCAGTATCTATTTTGGGTGTGAACAATTAGGTGTAATCTCTAGCATTACTAGTTTCAAGTATAATTTTTATGTACTTTAAAGTTGTGTACTTTAAAGTTGTACCATCACAAGCTGTGGCTTGGAAAGTGATAAAGTATTTGAGAAGCCAAGCATTCCTCTTTTAAATTTGTTTCCTAATTTGGGAAACATAATCATTTCGATAGTTATTTTGACGAATGAATGAGAGAATCACAAGTTAATAAAATCTTTATAAAAATACTATCCCAATTTATGGAAAAGATAGTTACACGTAAGCACCTATCATATCAATGTGTATTATTAAGGTAATGCAGAAGTGATATCACGCTAAATATTTTCTCCATATTTAATGTAAGTGATTCAATAGTTAATCATTCAAAATAGATTATATACTTCATTTTGGAAAAATCTTACGGTGCAACTAAGTGGTTATTAATTATGGTCACACCATATGGGTAAAAGGGTTATAATTATTTTGAGGACCTACCGAGTGTCAAAGTTTGTATGTTGATTATTGGGTGTCGAAAATTTTAATAGTTTGAAAGCAATAGTGATTTTGAAAGAGTACATCAGTTTGGCACCAACGTTATATTTTTTTTTTTTGGACAAATTATATTTTAGTTCATTAAATTATATATTTTTTTTTAATTAGGACTATAAACTATATTTTTTTTTTTCAATTGGATCCTTGAACTTCAAAAATCCATTCAATCAATCCCTGCTACCTTAAATTATTAGAATTGTCACGTACGTTGCGCATAATACTCACCTGTCACATGTTAGGTTAAGACAAACACGGAAAATTGTGAATAACTAAAAAATGATGCGATAGTGGGTATGATTGAATGAGATTTTGGATCTAGTCAAATGTGTGTACGAATTTGATTGAATGCGATTTCGAATCTGATTGAATTCTACTTTTCACACTATTCACAATCTCCCGTTGTCTTAACCTAACTTGTGACAGATAAACATTTCACGCAATGCACGTGACAATTTCTAATAATTTAAGCTAATAATGTCAAAATTTGAATTTGATTGAATTAATTTTTAAAGTTCAAGGACTCAATTGAAAAAAAATAGTTTGTGAACCCAATTAAAAACAAGTGTATAACTTAATGGATTAAAGTGTAATTACCCTATTATTTTTTTTTTGAATAGCAATAACTTTTCAAAATCTACTCAAAAACAAATTTTGGATATAGCATATGCCCAAAGTTACATAAATCCAAGTGAATCCCAAGTTTTAGTACCTTTGTTTAATGTTTACTTCGAGGGGATAGGACAGAGAGTTTATTATTTTCATATATTATTATAGAGAGAGAAATTAACCATATATCTTTTTTTTTATGCTGAAGAAATTAAATTAACCATATACTTAATTTCATTGAGAGAGTGTCGTGGTCTAGTTGTTCCATTTTCTATGAAAGTAACTTTTTTTTTTTTACAGTACATGTAATATATATATATATATATATATATTTCTGTATATTAGATATAGAGAAAGTGGAAAAAGATTTAAGAATGGTAGAGATCAAAATGAAAACATTATGAGCTACACGTTGCAAAATTCACACTGAAATTCACACAGGAAAATTGTGGCCGTTGATTTCGGTGAATCTGCATGGGATCCATGTGGAACCCACAAAACGGTCACAATTGTCCTGTGTGAATTACAGGGTAAATTTTGGAGTGTGCTTAGTAGTATTGAAACATTATAGAGTGATAGTTCTTTGTTATATAGGTGAATGAATATATGGTTCCATCAACCCCAAACCATATTCATAAATACAAAACACCTCCAAATTTAAAGCAAAAGCAAGTAAGACTTGCTTTTTTTTAAAAAGCAAAAATTATGATAGAATGCATCTTATGAATAAAATTGAAAACGAAAATAATAATGTAATTATAATTGGCGAAAATCCATCGTGCAAATATCATTCCAAACGGAGCTACAACAAGAAAGTCCTATTTGACAATAGGTTTTGAAGTTGATGAGTGATTATAAAATTTCAAATGCTAAAATGATATCATTTGACAAATCAGTTTATGTGATTTAATCGCAGAACAAGTTTTCTCCATCTTAGGTTTTTTGTTTCCTTTTTGACTAGTGTCATAGGGTCCCTGTGACTGGGGGTTAGTAGAGAAATACTCATTCTCGGATTAGTAGTTAGTAACACACACACTCACACAAACAAGGTGCGAAAGCACATGGGGAGTCAAAAGCCCTCATTAAAGAAATACTCCCTTCTGCGGCCCCAAGATTTGAACTCACAACCACCCAATTGGGGGTATGGGTCCTGGCCATCTCAGCTAGGTGAGATGGTTTTCATCTTAGTTTTTGAAATTAGAAAAAAGCTTAAGTTTGACTAAAAATAAATTTTCAATCATTAAAACATAAGTTGTTGCCAAACAGACCCAAGTAGTGCACTTAGTAGGAGAAGAGTTACCGTGGTATGGCCACTTTGATGTAGGGGTGGGTAAACAGTTCGGTTAACCGAACAAACTGAACAAATCGAATCGAATTTTCAATTTCAGTTCAATTATTTCAGTTAAAAATTTCAGTTCGGTTAAAAACCGAACTGAATTAAAAAATTTCAGTTCGGTTAGCATTTGCCTCTAGGCAAACCGAACCGAATCAAAAAATCCATTTGTTTATTTATTTTTTATTTTCAATATTATTAATGTACTTATATATAACTATAAATAATAAAATATAAGTATTTCTACAATTGAAAACAAAGAAAAGTATGTTAATTTTCTTTGCAATATGAAAGAGAAAGGAAAAAAAATAAAAAAGTTGTGAAAAATGAAAAAATAAAAATAAAAAAAATCGATTTTTTTTACAATTTAGTTAACCGAATAACCAAACCGAACCGAATTTGTAATTCGGTTAACTGAACCAAATCAACCGATTTAAATTTCAGTTAGTTAACAGTTGACGTTTTGCCAAACCGAATCGAACTGAACCCAAACCGAACTTAAATACCCCAAATTGAACCGATCTAACCGAATACCCACCCCTACTTTGATGACATTTTATATAGGGATTATTAAAAATCAGTCAACTTTTGTTTGACATTTTAAAGGATAGTCAATTACTTTTTCAAAATAAAAAAGAAATCAAGTTAAAACAAAAAATTTAAAAACACATCAAATTTTGATTTTTTTAAATAAAAAATAAAAAAATTACATTTACTCTCATCTTCTTCCTCACCACTACCTCCACCACCATGGCTGGCCACCACACCACACCACGACCACCACCACTACACCACCACCACCACCACCACGACGACCACCACCACAGCCTCTCTCTATATATATAATACATGAATATATATATATAAATAAAAATATATATCTAATATATGGCCACCATCATATCTCTTCTCTCTCTTCTCACCACCACCACCACCACCACCACGGGCCTTCGTTGGATTATTTGTGGGTTATATGTGAGCTATTTATTTGGATTATAACAATTTTATTGGGTTATAACATTTAGTTGTTAGGCTTTAATTTAAAACAAAGTTTTGGGCCACGGGCCTCTTTATTTCAAAAACCGAAACTCAAGCCTAAAGTATGATGTGACATTCATCTCACATTGTTTAACACACAAAGAGGTTTTTGCTCCTTATATATGCTTTCCTTTCATAAGCCTGTAACATTCTGTAGTTGAGAGGCTCTCTCACTTGCGCGCAGGGGGGGAGGGTGCAAATCTTGGTTTCTGACCTCTGATTTGGCTTGAAAATCGTGACTTACGCGTGCACGTCCTGCGTCTCGAATTGTACTCTCGCGCATAGGGGTACTGTCATGTTTTTGCTACTGGTATTAAATTTTTTTTTGGACTGTTGGACCATTCTGCATATGTTTAATTGTCTTAACTCAATATGACTATTAGAGTCACTATTTATTTTTTGTATTAAAAACATGACTGTTGGTGAGTCATTATTTCTTTATCTGTTTTACAATATATATTTGATCGATCCCACTCTTCTAATTCAATACACAACCAAGACAATTCTCTCTTTTATCTTCTTTACATTTTTCTGGAGCATTTTTTGAGTACTCAAATTCTCTTCCAATTCAAGTGCATGTCTAGAAGAGTTGGTTGATGAATCTTGGAGAACATAGTGTTATGACCTTGTGCATTGAGTCACTGACTCAGAAGGGCTGAATTGTTCTTAAGGACAGTGCAATCCATTGCACATACACCTCAACCAAGAATCAAAGTTTCATCTATCTATTTCCAACAGCTTCCTCCCTCATCCACCCTTGAGATTTAATAATCCCTCTTAATATATTAATTCAATAAGAAAAGAAAGAAAAAAAAAAGTTGATTGAGATTTAATAATCCCTCTTATATATTGATTCAAGAGAATTAACTCTGTGGTATGCAGTCAACGCTTAGTTATTGACAAAGAGTAATTAAACTAACTTCTAAAATTTGTGTACGTACGTGTTCAATTAAACCTTGCACTCACAGCTAAAAAAAATTTAAAAATTAAACCTTAGATTAACCACCGCAATGGATCAAGTGCTTAGACAATATTATAATAATTAGTTCACTGCCCTATGTTCATCTTATATATAGTCACAAAAAAAATTCAAATAATATATTTTATCATTTTTATAGCTGTCAATGCGTGTACAGCACATGATGATTTCAGTGTAGTGCATAGTTTTTCTTGGGCTTAAATTCAAAACATACCCTGAAGTTTAATTAGTATCTATTTTATTTTTTTTATTATTTCAATTGCATCAATTTAATTGTGAACTTTTTAAATCTAAGCAATATGTTTTAAAAGTCTCATTATTCGATTAGAAAATTTGACGGAATTAATTCATCCACTGCGAGATTGACGGTGTTCTATTTTTACCCCTAGTAAGCACGATAGTGCACACGAGTAAATGTCATAAATTTTTCTCACAAAACTAGACATTTGTCATTTTGTGTTGGAGATTTGGTTCAAAGAACACAATCTCCACATATGAAATTATAATTAAATAGACAGAGAAGAGTGATTTCCTTACAAAATTGTGAATGGAAGAGCTTACCACTATTTTGGTACAATATTGTATCAAATATTGGTACCATGTAAAGTTATAGTCTGGGTCGAGGCGCGTATTAGATCACATTCTTTAAGACGATTCACACCTCTCACGGTTTTGACCGGTGTAGTAGGAATAACACGTCGCCTTTGAGATACAACAACCAAACGCATGGCTGTGGTCTCCCTCAATCTATATTTTTGGGGAACACCGGAACATCTCCCAACATCATTCTTTACCCAAATGTAAAGTACAATATGATAACAGAAAGAAGTGTTGTACCATCTCATGGTGTTATGGTAATATATATTATTTTGAGAATTGCCTAAAAGCCTCCTTATATAGCCTTAGGAAGACAATCATAAAAACTCCATAATGAGTGAGATTAAAGCCCTATGAAAGTGTAAGTTTGTAAGTTTGTAAATTATAGTCTAATAAACCAAGCCAATAAATTAAGAGGTGTGTAATGGTTTATAACTCCCACCAATAATAGCCTCGTAAACCCTCCAAATAATGACATGCAATAGGGTTATACATAGAGTTAAAGGTAACACTAAATAGTAGATATACTACTCTCTAAAAAAATATAAAATTAAAACTCCAAATTAAAATTTTCTAACATTAAGCCTTTTTTTTCTTTTGAGTAAAGTTATTCTTTACAAGATTTGTATTTAAATAGTTCCTAAATATACAGAGCTCATCCATCCCTCATTTTATTAAAATGAGGACTTCTAATCCTGGCTGTTGGAGATTATTTAATCAATGCAATAAAAGTGAAATTCATTGTGCAGTAAATGATGAAAGTAATTCAATTATGTATAAATCATAGTAAGAAGACTTCTGATAAAAAAGATCTAGATCTTATAAAAAATATTTATTATCAAGATCTGCAGCAAAAGTGAAATTCATTGTGCAGTAAATGATCTCCAACGGTCAGGATTAAAAGTCCTTATTTTAATAAAATGACGGATCCCTCATAAGAAGCTTTACCCCTATATATATATATATGGCAGTGGGACCATGCATCTTCCGTAATAGTGGAATCACACTTCAACATCTTCCAATTAAAATCAAGTGAGTTCATCGAAAGTGAAAATCACTGCTCAGGTATGACCAGAGTAGCCTTAATTAACTGTTGGAAACCTATGACCAGCCTCACCAAAACATCCATTCTGTTGCTTAATAATCATTAGTTCCATTACTGGATTCAAACAATAAACAACACAGTTATTAGGAAATTTAATTTAAACATTATAAAATAGAATCGTGTTTATGTTATGTATTATCGCCTCCAATTAATGTTTGGAAATTTAATTAATTAAAATAGTAATAACTTAACCATAACTGTTAATCAACTTCTTACTTTTTATCTTTCTGGAGTTTGCCCTTTCCTTAATAAATCAATATAATTGCAAAAAAAAAAATATATATATATATATATTTGCAACTTAAATTTCTAGGATAAGAAATCATTACAATAGAAATAATAGAAGAGTTAAATAGTATTAAATCCAATCTACTATAAGTTTGTTATGATAGATCCAGCTCATAAAATATTTAGTGATAGATCCATATTTTGTTTAGTGACAAAACTATCCCTAAAACTCATCAAAAGAGTCATTCCCTTTCAAACTCACTTATCTGATTTGGAAACACCCAAAATTAAGGATTTCCAAATTTTAAACACTATATATTCATATAATATATATATACTAGCAATTGCCCGTGCCCGAGGGCACTACCGGTAGGGTTGAAAATGGTTTGGTTTCGGTTCAGCTTGGTTCGGTTCGATTTGGTTCGAATTTTTCGCTACATTAAAAATTTGCAAATCGATCGGTTGGGTCGGTACGATCGGTTTTGATACACCCTAACTACCGGAATAAAATAAAAAGGATTTATAAAGTGAGGAGTATAAACTTTTTTAACTCTAAAATTATAACTTTTAAAAAAAGATTCATTAGAAAAATTCGTCAAATTCAACTTGGTTATTTCGATGTTAGATCCTGGGAACATGCATTACCAAAAACTTCTAGCACCCGTGCATTCACTCAGTATTTAACTCCATGTGCCATCGGCACTCAATACTTTTCCACATGTATTTTAACAACAAATAGAGAAGGATACGATACACTTATCCGGTAATACTGCAATTGAAAAATTCAATATAAATGCATCATAGGCTCACATTTTGTACAACTGTCATCGTCAATTAGATATTGCCCATGCCTAACGGAATTATCCATTGATTTTAATACATGTGTTTGGCTATTAGATATTCATATTTCGTTGTCACTTAATACATTATTCATCCAATATAGATGGTCTTATATTAGATACAAAATTTCATACCTATCTCTATATAATAAAAACCAAACATACTTTTTATTGTTGTAACTTAATGTTTTAGCAACAAACAAAAAATAACATAATCCATCATTAAAATTCTAAAATATTACAAACTGAAAAGTCTTGCATGCTAAAAAGAGAATTATAAAGATTCATCACCAGTACCAATATATAATGAACATAAAAATAGAATTATGATTTTCATTTCCTGGATGATCCTTTACGATCTTCGGGCGTCCAACCATACATCTTCCTCATCATCCTACAGAACGAAGTTGTATCCAATACAATGCACCTTCCCATGTGTGGAATATACACAGCAAGCTAATGATGTATTCAACAAAGAAATTAGTACTGAAAATGTGTACCACTATTATTAAAATTAAGTAATTGATATAGATAGGTTTAACTTACATCGCTATTCCCTTTCCATTTGAAAAGTCTCGGTTTGTTTATCCACTCGGTGTCCCGACACATCCTCTTCCAGACCTACAAATATTTAAATGTAAGTAAACTAAAAATATTTTTCAAGACTGAGTAATTTATTAAAATTAGAATAATTTACCTTTATACTAAAGAATAACACTATAACAAAACCTCTGGGTAAACGATGTTTGTCGTAGTATCTACTCCATCTTCTGGTAGAAGAACACTTACACGATCAGAATTCGTACATCGAGATAGTGCAACATATAGTTGTCCATGGCTAAATACCGGTGTGCGCAAATCTACCCCAACATACTTCACAGATTGTCCTTGAGATTTATTGATCGTCATGGCACATGCCAACCGGATTGGGAACTGCCGTCTTGTCATTGTAAAAGGAAGTTATGAAGATGACGGAGTTAATGATATTCTGGGAATGAAGACCAAATCTCCAGATTTATCTCCGGTCAGAATGCGAGCTTGAATTACACGCGATTTACACCCGACAACCATCAGTCGCGTTCCATTACAAAGTCCATCCTTTGGGGTAATGTTTCTCAGCAGCATTATTGGGCATCCTACTTTCAAGTCCAACTTAAAGGGTGGTAGTCCAGTAGGATCCAAAGAATTTAAGTACTCATTCGGATATCTGGTTGTAATGGTACGATCAACTTCATCATCTTCAGACAATTTGTCAGCAGCGAGATACGAAACTACCTCCCCAGGAAAAAAGATTAAGTGCAGCAGTATTGATAGCACTAACGTCGTCATTCCGTGCAGAAAGAATGGTGCGTTCAGTTAGAAATGTTGGGGTCACCGTACTCGCGACATTCAACTCCGGATAAACAATGGATAATAGTACATTTAGGTTATGGCACTTGCTTATTGTTGGTGGAAGTTGTATGACTTCTTCTGGATTGGACCCAATCTAATGAAAATTACAATGTTGTTTAAATCATTCAAATGTTAAATTAAAGTGTCATAAATGAATACCAAAAAAAAAATTTTGGGGGTAGAAAAATTACCTCGATCAAGAACTTTGCAAAATTAGTATTTGCATGGTTTGTGCTACTGAGACGCATGTTCACGTTCAAGGTTAATATGTGAATATTCTGCCAGAGATTAGACCGTCTTAGTGATGCAGCCACAATCTGCTCATGAAGCCCTCTTGGTATAACTGGTAAGATTTGGCCAAAGTCTCCACCAAGCACAACGGTGATTCCCCCAAATGACATCCCATTCTCACAAATATCTTGCAGTGTCCAATCAACTGCTTCAACGCAAAATCTATGCTGCATTGGAACTTCATCCCAGATTATTAGTTTTGTTTGTCTGAACAAATCCGCCTGAGCCGATTGCTTTGAAAAGCCACAAATAGAGTTTTCTAGCACATCCAATGGAATGCTAAATGTAGAATGTGCAGTGCGACCTCCCACCAATAGCAAAGAAGCAATACCCGATGATGCCACCGTAACAACAATATGGCCAAGACTACGACATTTAGCTGCAACTGTGTTGTACAAATAAGTCTTCCCTGTTCCAGCACCACCATTCAAAAAGAAAGTAGTTCCTTTATTTTCGAAAACTGAAGAAGTGATTGCATTGTAAGCGCTACGTTGTGCAGTATTAAGGCGAGTCACATTAACTTCTGTATCGGTTTGTAGCGCATCACTCTGGAGTTGTCGATGTTCCCATATCAATCGGTTTCCAACTACAGTATTCCAATTTGTCACCGATTGTGGCATCGGCGGGAAGTCACTTAAACTTTGACCTGATTCTTGTAACAACTGATTGAGAAGGTACAAACCATAATCTTCAATTTGAGCGTCGGTTGGATCAGGAATGCAAAACAATGTACGAAGCTTGTGTTCAAGATCGTCGCAAATTGACACTGAGAATTTATTCCACAACTCATGTGGTTGTAATGGATGGCATTGCGTTAGAATAACACAGAATAACCTTCTCAACTGGTACCCAGTATTCATAACTGCGGCCTCTTGAAGACATTGTATCCATTCCTCATCATCTTCTAAAAGTCCTCTTGCAACACATGCTAACTTGAAAGTATCATACAAAACACCATCGACCGTGCGTAAGCACTTAAATGAAGTTGGTCCTCTGACAACAGTTAGCAACAACCGCAGATAAAATCTCTCTCCCGAATTAGGGCTAGCAAAGTGCATTCGACCAATCGCATAGCCTCTTTGTCTTGGCGTCCATATACGTTCTTTCTCATGCCAAACAAAGTGTTGTGGAAATTCTTGGTAAGTGTAGACGCGTGCACTTACATTCGCAGCACAATACGCAAAAAAGGCAGTTAATTTTGACGACTGATGCTCAGCTCTGGAAATGATCGAATCCATTGACTCAGCAGGATTAAAAACAACACGATGATTTCCAGGTAAATGGACATCCAAACGTACAACTGTCGGAACCTCTTCATGTAAAGGATTACCAAATATGCGCCAGGCAGCTTCCGGCGGTCCAATATACCTGGCATCTAAATATTATTGGATCTCATCTACACCACCCAATACCATTGTTGTACGATCATGTCCTTTATAAATGTACTTGTGGATATATTTCACACATCTCACTCCCGCACAAACTTCCACATTAATATGACAATTAAACATTTTAGAGAGATATGCATTGTATGGTACGACATCACGATTATCGACATCATGTCCATTCACATCACATGTCCGGCCATCATTGCAACGACGATAAATAGGATACCCATCTTGGTCCATAGTTGTTGCTTCTGAAAAGGCTCGAGGGTATTTCTTAGTGCATCTACCATTTTCCATACATGGTGCTTGGGGTCTTCGAAGACCACATGGTCCGTGTACCATACAACGCTTGACAATATCAAAAAGTACAGGATCATCGGTTAGATTGGGAAATTCAGCACATACTGCTTTGTCAACTTGAGCACATGTTTTAATCTTGTCAGGACCCTGAAGAAATAATAGAACGTGCATATGTGGTAGCCCGCGCTTTTGAAATTCAATTGTAAAAACATGTGCAACTTTATTACCGAACACTTTCTTTCTTTCAATCTCTTTCATCAATCTGTCTCTCTTCAACTCAAAAACACGGGCTACTAAATCTGGACGATCAGTGGAATTTTGATGTGGTAACAAAGCTGAGGTAATCTCAGGCCATCCGGGATTTGCTATCATAGTAAGAAAAATATCTGGGTGTTGGTTATATCGTGTGATTGCCATGGAATCTTGAAAATTTTCAAACATATGTCTTGGGCTACCAATGAATGACGACGGCAAAATCATCTGTTTACCAACTTGATCAGGACCCAACCCGTCTACAGCAACATCTGTAAGACCTTGGTAAAGTTCAGCACAGAGTTTTGTTTGATTAAGCCTGCAATATGTCAATCGATTTTGCTCAGTTGCGGCCCAAGCATCTACCAAAAACTCTTGGAATAGTTTACCAGCTCTCAAAATTGTTGAGTATTCTGTAGGACGTTCAAACACACGATAGTTGTAAAACTGCATCTGTGTTAGTCGCACAGCTGTATGTCTACTATGTACAACATCCCATTGTCGCATTTCAGGTTCCCATCCAAGCTCACCATACGGGAACAATAAGACATAATGCAATGGCAAATAGGCTGGGTGGCATTCATTAATTCGCATAAACTGGTTATCTCCTCTAAGATGCAAGACAATATCTCTCATTGAGCTACTCTCAGATCCATCGCCTGGTAATATCACCGCAATCTCATATGTTGCTGGTAGTCTATACCTTCGTTGATCTGTTTCTGTATTGTAGTGAAGATGAGCTCGTATATTTTGGTCTCTTGCATTCGATTGTTTAAGAACTGCAGAAGCTTGACGAAATTTATCTGGGAAAATATTATATTGCAACAAACAATCTTGAATAGTTTTTAACACGTCTACTCGTAAGTGTGGATTTCGACGACTACGAACGTCTAACGCAGAATCAGGATCATAAATGTACAATTGAGCATACGCTGGATCCTGGCCTGATTGTGGTAGTATTGATCCTGTTTGATGACGCAACTCACCATGAATAGTGAATGTTGTAGGACCCCTTCCACGAATGAGTCTTGCATCCATTTTAACACCCAGACTTGTAAAAGCATTAGCTGCATTGTACCCTCTAGTATAACAATGAAATGAAGTCGCTTGGAGGCTCACTCCATCATACAACTGTTGAAGTTGTTGAGGGGGTGTTCTAAGGAGAGGAAGTTTGATTTTTCCTTGCAAACAACATGTTCCAAAAAGAGGATTTCTTATAGAAGACTTCACTAATTTTTCATCCATCCAATGTAATACAGAGCAGTAAGGGCATTCCACATTCATCTCACCCAGAAAATGCTGACCTGGACTTATCTGTACCGGAGCAACAACTCTTGTGGTACCTTCTAATTCATCATCACCAACATAATCTTCATCCATGTAATGATTTGTTGTAGTTGGCCGGCTACACATTTATTTAATTACATGAATGAATTAAATTTGCATGATCAATAGAATAAATATTGCAAATAGACGGGCAACATGCTTACTGAATATTTTGTGGAGATGAGGAATGTTCAACAGGCGTTTTGATGGCTTCACTTAGTTCAACAGCAGCAAATTCTCCACCAAGATTACGCGGAGGAAGCATGGAGTGTAAAGGCACTTGTGTTGGTGGTATATGACAATTTACCACGCTATCTTCCACAAGTAGTGGAGCTCTTCCACAAACAGAACTGTAATGATTAGTTGTTTCTAGAAGTGTTGTGCACGTAGACGATGGCACAAAAGAATTTGCAACAGTTGGCCGTCTAGCAGAATTTGGAGGTATTTCATGTGAAACAGGAATCACTTCACGTCGACGACGACGACTCGGTGTCGTAGAGGGAAAATCAATTGGTTGGGGTATCTGACGTGTGGAGCACCTTTCATGCCGTTCTCGTTCTCGTCGAACGCGTTGAGCTAATGCAGCTTTTGATATTGCAGTATAATTGGGTTCAGGTAGTTCTGGCAAAATAGACTCTTCGCGTCGACGGCAGCTCGGTGATAAAGAAGGAAAATTACTTGGTCTGAGTAATGGACTTGTAGGACACCCTTCATTCCGTTCTCGTTCTCGTCGAGCGCGTTGGGCTAACGAAAAAATTGATATAGAACTATCATTGGGTTCACTTGGAGACAGTTCTTGCAAAATAGAATCTTCGCGTTGACGACGGCTCAAAGTCAAAGGAGGATCATCAGTTGGTCGAGTTAATTGACGTGTAGAGCACGATTCATTTCGTTCTCGTTCTCGTCGAGCGCGTTGGGCTAACGAAACTTTTGATAGATAATTAACATTGGGTGCCTAAATAAATATAACTCATACAGATTAATTTAATCTATAATCTTGGAGTACCAGGAAAACTATTGGCATTTTTGTAGTGAATGTAGCAGAAATACTATTGTCTTAAAGTATTTTATGCTTTTTTTCATGATTTGAATTAAATATTTGTATCTTTGAAATATAAATAAAAATTATTTTTGTAAATCAGTGGTCAATTTTATTTTTTTTCTTTTGATTATCAAAATGTAGTTTTTTTTTTTTTAAAGAATGTTCAATTTATAATTTATTTTGAGTTATTTTCAATATGGATGTTTGAATTTAGTATGTTCAATAATTTTTTTTTTAGTATTTTTATTTTAAACTTTTGAAGTATTAGATGATGAATACTGGATTTTTTTTTAATTTATTTTAATATAAATAAGTTATATTATTGTCATTTTTTTATTATGTTCAAATATGAATAGAGAATTTTTATAAATGATTCTTCAACTTATTATTTTCTTTTGAAGTGGTATTTTTTTTAACTGTTTGTATATAACCGAATGTTTAAGTTTTTTTTTTTTTAATTATTACATGATATATATAGATTGTTCAAAACATAGATAAAACAATTTCGTAAATGATTGTTCAGCTTATTATTTTCATTTGAAGTCATATTTTTTATTAACTGTTTGTATATATTGTATGTTATACCTAATATTAAAAAGGCAATATTGTTAACTAATGTTCAACTTATGTTTGTTTTTTATTTGAAGTTCAACTTATACAGTAAACCATTTAAAAAATGAAACGACAGTAATAACATGTTTAAATATGTATATAATATATCAGCATAAATAGTAACAGTGTAAAATATAGATTTACCCCGATTTTCCTGATATTCCTTCCCTTTTCCTTTTTCAGAAGAGCTTGCCTTTTCTTTCATTTTGTCTTTTTTTGTGTTTTTCTGTCAAAAGATTTGCGTATAAATAAAGCGAGATTGATGAAATAAAGGACAAGAAGTATAAAAAATGACCCAAAAAAATGAAAAAAAAAAAATAGCAAATGATGGACTAACCGATAAAATGATTTCAGCATAACCATCCCTCTCATCACGAAAAGTGATGCCCACGTTTTTAGTCCGAAGAAACTCAACCTAACATTTTATTGTATAGATAAAGAAGTTAATTAAATACATGTTAATCATAACTAATTAAGGATAACAATTTTCATAAAGATAAATATTAACTTACAGTTTCCTCCAATTCTTTCTCCAACTGTGACATGTGTAATTAAAAAAATCAATAAATTATTTATGAGTTTCTCTTATGTTAGGTGTTAACAGATTGTTGTACAAATAAAGAAAACTTACGATAGATTCTTGAGCCTTAAAAATTGTGTATTTTGCCATTGATTAGCTGTAACAAAAATGAACAAAAGACCACCAAGAAAAAAGAAGAAGAAACAAACTATTAATTACGAAAAAGAAAGAAACCAACCCTTTAATTAATTACAAAAAACTCATCAACATTGCTCACGATACGACTTACAGAATTGAAGTTCCAAGATGTGAATAAACTTTTAACATTTTTCCCATTAATTAGCATAAATAGCAACAGACATATTTAATTACAAAAAAGAAGAAGAAACAAACCATTAATTAAAACTCATATATTAAACCCTTAATATATTACACAAAAACTCATAATTAAAATAGTTACAAAAGTATCCATCAAAATATTAAAACATCTAAAAGTACAATTTTTCTTAAAAAAACGTCTAAATAAGTATAATTTCGTTTTATTTATCTTCACGACCTTGGTTCGCAAATGTCTTTTCCACGTCAGCCACAACTTTTGAACATAAGAAATCGAACTCCTCATCCTCCAACATTTCTCTAAGAGTTTTCAAGTCCTTAAAATCATTTTGTAAATTTCTGTATATTGTTTTCTTAGGCCACTCATCCGGAAGTGTGTTGACTATCGCGTACACCAAAATCGCGTCATGGAGATGAAATCCTTTTCTCTGAAGTTCGTTGCATATACTTTCTTTTGTCACTATATGGTCTACAACTCCTACACCCGAAGCCATCTGTGTTGTCTCAAAGTCTATCCATAATGGGTGGATATCGCGCTCAGCTTCCTCTAGTAGTTCTAGAAAGACTAATGCATCATCCGGTTGGTGTGTATTAAGTATATCTTCAACAACATCATCCCAACATGATGGTAGCGAATCAGCTATTATTTGCATTATCTCTCTTTCTGATAAACATTTACGTGTGTTCCTTAATTGACCACATAATGCAATTACATGTGTGCCATACACCCATATGGGAGTGCCTTCTTCAAAAATCATATTTGCAAGTTGATTCATAATATTTATATGAAGAAGACGGACACTAACGCGTGCCATTATAGGGGGTCTAATATCCATCTGCATAAATATATATATATATATATGAATGTATTAATTAAGAAGAAATTTTACTAAGTGGTGTACTAAGGAATACATCTAAAGATTTTTTAGTCATCCAAAATAAAAATATTAATAATAATAAAAAAGTACATATACAAATTCAACCTTGGCCTTTGACCCCAAAAAAAAAAAAAACATTAGGCTTAGAATTCATAACCTACATATCTGACTTTCTTACTTTGGTTTTGATTCAACTTGAGTCTTTGAAAGTTTGAAATTTCTCACATCAAAGTTCTAAAACGCAATAGTTGTTGCCATGTAATAGTTTGTGTGTGCAGAGACTAACTTTATATAAAACAAACATAATTAGGAGATCGAGGGAAAGAGTGGTACCGCGATAAGGAGAAAATAACAATTAAGAAAACAACAATTTTTTAAAAATAAATAAAAAATAAATAACAGTATTTATTTTTTAATTTTCTTTCTTTAGAGAAAACCAATCACAATGTTTAAATCTCCATGTATACATTGACTGAAACCAATACATATGGTTGTTGGCTATGTAATGATCCTAATTGAAGGAGTATCCATTAGTCAAGGGGTGATTTGTAAATCAATTCTTGATTGAACAGTGCAAGGACATGGAATAAAGCCTTTGATCCACAATAATACAACTCACAATCTTGCTCAAAAAGTATTACCAATCCCAGTCTCAAGCTTATGAAAAGACTAAACATAGCAATTGAACCGATTCTCAGAAATCACAATAAATCTATAAAGTGGGACATTTTTTCATTTCAATGAAGAAAAAAGAGAACGCAAAAACAATTGCAAAGTATGAAGATTGTGGCGCATACTACTGCACAAACACTCTTTTTTTATTTCGATTTTTGAAGTTTGCTTCTTTGGAGGAAAATTTTGCTAATTATACTGATTGTGTATGTGACGCCCCGCCCCGCCACGGTTTCCCGGCGACGGGGGGGGGGGGTGTCATCCGGCGGAAGTACAACAATAACAGTAATGACAATAGGAGTAGTAGGCTTTGACACCATTCCGTAACTCCCCGAGTCCAAGACTCCGAGGGTTACCTAAATTATATGTTCATCATTGGATAACATTTTATTAATCAGAAATTTGGTTTTCATTTGAAATATCATCTCTTGAAACAAAACGTTTTCAGAATAAGCAGCGAAAAAACATAGTTAAGCTAGATCTTTAAAAAGGTCGGTGGACTAACATTTGTCCAATTGAAACATAACATGTTCTTTGAAATCAAAGTTTTATTACATTAACTAAATGATAATCCCCACACACGGGGTCTTCAAACTATAGCGGAAGCATTGCCAAGTCTCGGGGCCTTGCCCTTATCTATATCACCTGAAAAAAAAGGTTTAATAGTTCATAAGCCAAAAGGCTCGTATAGTCATATAACCGCACAATAACATCTGTTATATATCATGCATGAGTGTAATGAATGTCAATGTCAATGTATGAAAACCATTTTCATGCCTTTTCAAACACTCACCCTCAATCGTCATTATCATTACCCGGACCATGGGCTTCCCGTCCACGTAGGCCTAGCCTCAAACGTGCGGGACTTTGGGCCTTACGAATTACACGGAGGCCTAGCCTTTACCGTTACGGGGGTTTCTTGCAGCACATCCCGCAATTCGAGTTCCTAGTGGTACCCATCTCACATGCCTATCCACAAATCCGGGATTTCTAACTTTTCAAAACAAAATCCCTCCAAGAGGGTTTTATGCATGGAAGCCTCTAAGGTCTTCCCTTTTTAAAACCTGGAAGCCTCTAAGGTCTTCCCTTTTCAAAATTTGAAAGCCTCTAAGGTCTTTCATCCCAAAATCATTTTCGTGATTTTCGTGTTCATGCTTATGCTTATGAAATGATATGACATATGCGAGCTCTACGCATCCAGACATATTCAATATCTCATAAGACAGATTAACAAGGCATGCTATTAATTCAAAGCAACACAATAGACATGCTGAAATTATCCAGGTAAACACATAAGGCATAGCAACTCAAGTAATCACTTAAGGCATAGTAGCTCAAGTAAACATGTAAATACACTATTAACATGTTATACAACTTTATTGAGGGTCATACGGAACTACCGTTCACCGAGGATAGATTGAATACTTAATCCGAATAGAAACCGAAACTGCTCAATCTGTTACAAATCTCAATATACAATAATGCGCGTATATTAGTGAGGTACAACACCTCAAAGCATGAGTACAACTACTATTAAAGTAAAGTACAACTCTTAAAGCATAGGGTACAAGGCCCCTTAGCTCATAGCAGACTTAAATACCACAAAATAGAAGATTCTATTAAACTGCACGAGGTCGCGCGCGCGCGGGCCGCTCGCGCTGGACCTCGCTCGCGCAGGCCGCTCGCGCGAGGCCTCCCTCGCGCGGGTCGCTTGCGCGAAATATGTTCAGAAGGGTCACTTGGCCATTTAAAACAGTTTTTCACAAATAGCTTGGTCGCGCGCGCGGGCCGCTCGCGCGGAACCTCGCTCGCGCGGGTCGCGCGCGCGAGATGTCACAGTTTCGTCTTCTTCATTCTTTTCTTCCCCTGTTTTGAAATCCAACACTGGTTTTGACCCATTTTGAAAACATAATTAAAACAGTACTTCCAATATACGAATCTCTTCCTTTTTCCGCGTAGATTCCAAATATGAAATCAATTTTTCATGAATCAAAACACAACTCCTAATTTTATCGAAAAACCGAATGGTGACAAAACTTTAATTCACCCGTTCGTCGCAACCGTTGCGAATTAGCTTCTAAAATTCGAAAGGGAGTCTCGTGGGATCGAGACCTTTCATTTGATATAAAGAAATCAAGATTCTGCGACTGTTTTTCTGTTCGCTATTTTTGGACCCTTAACAATATATATGTAAATATATGTATATATGATCATCTACACCAACAGTTTACAATAAACTGAAATTAAAAAATACAAATGTAAACTTACCCAATTCGAATACTCCTGAGATACACAGAGATTTCCAATATGCAAGGCTTATTTGGATGACTCTCTTTATATATCTAAAACTTACATAATTATATGTGTGATGTGTATAAACAATTAATGTGGGTGTGTGTGTGATAGTGTACCCGAGAGAAAGAGAGCTGCTGAGAGATGGAGATTTGTGCAATGAGAGTTGTGAGTGATTGGGAGATTAGCATGTGTATATATAACCATAAGGTGCTTGGGCACCAAGCATAAAATGTATACAATACATTGGCACACACTGCACACCAAATTTGCTTGGGCACCAAGCTCAATAATTCTAGTGTGTGTTGAGCTCACGCGATGATACACACACACAGGTATAATTAATACAGAACAAATCTCTAAACTGGTATAATTGCGTATTAAAACACGAGAATAAATAACGGGGTATTACATCCTACCCACCTTAAAAGAAATTTCGTCCGCGAAATTCGCACATAGATAATCATTAGCACAGAAAACAAATAACTCAAGAAGTAAATAATTGCGGATATCGATCGCGCATCTCCTTCTTATTCTCCCAAGTAGTCTCCTCAGTACCATGGTGACGCCACAGTACTCTAACCAAACGAATAGTTCTACCACGAAGCACATGCTCTTTAGCTTCCAGAATCTGTACGGGTTGTTCCTCGTAAGACGCATCTTGCTCCAACGGTAAATCAGTCCAATCTAAAACATGAGACGGATCAGGTTCATACTTCCGAAGCATTGAGATATGAAATACATTATGAACTTTTGCCAACTGCGGAGGCAAAGCCAACCGATAGGCAACTTCACCCACACGTTCTAAAATCTGGAAAGGTCCAATGAAACGAGGTGAAAGCTTCTTATCCTGTCCAAAACGAAGCATACCCCGACGAGGTGAAACTTTGAGAAACACATGATCTCCAACTTCAAAGGACAACGGTCTCCTCTTCTTATCAGCATAACTTTTCTGTCGGCTCTGAGCCGTAAGTATCCTTGCACGAATCAGTTTTATCTTTTCAGTAGTTTCCCTTACTAGATCTGGTCCCAACAGAGACGCTTCTCCAACTTCTGTCCAACATACGGGAGAACGACACGGTCGTCCATAAAGGGCCTCAAACGGTGCCATCTGAATACTCGCTTGATAACTATTGTTATATGCAAACTCGATCAATGGTAGGTGGTCTTCCCAACTACCTTTGAAGTCCATAACACAAGCTCGTAACATATCTTCCAATGTCTGTATAGTACGTTCTGACTGACCATCCGTCTGAGGATGAAATGCCGTACTCAATCTCAATTCTGTCCCCAAAGCTTTCTGGAGACCTTCCCAAAACAAAGAAGTAAACCGCGGATCTCGATCCGTCACAATCGAAACAGGGACTCCATGCAATTGAATGATTTCTCGAATATACAAGCGACTAAGGACATCAACCGAATCTGTCAAACGCATTCCCAGAAAATGTGCAGATTTTGTCAAACGATCCACAATGACCCAAACGGCGTCATGACAGCGTGGTGACCTAGGAAGTGCTGTCACAAAATCCATTATCACATGCTCCCACTTCCACTCTGAAACTGGTAATGGTTGCAATAACCCTGCAGGTCGCTGATGTTCGGCTTTCACTTGTTGACAAGTCAAACATCGAGATATAAACTTAGCGACATCGCGCTTCATACCCTTCAACCAAAACTGACGTCGTAAATTATGGTACATCTTGTTACCTCCCGGATGCACCGCTAATCGTGAATGATGGAATTCCTTCATCACTTGTTCACGAACTTCCAAAGGCACAAACAAACGGTCTTTGAACTTCAACCCACGCTCGGAGTCAAAAGTCCAACCTTCTATAATATCACCTCGAAGAATTCGCATACGAAAAGTAGATGCAACCGGATCAGATTGTTGCTCATCTTTCACTTGTTGAATGATCGACGGTTGAGCCATAACAGAATACAATGAAGCACGATTCTCAGAATCATTGAGCTCAACCTCAAACTCCCCAATCTGATCGAGCATATTCCATTCCTGAATGGCCAGACAAGCCAATGAACCTCGTGACTTGCGACTCAGCGCATCAGCCACTACATTCGCCTTCCCTGGATGATACTGTAGTTCGAAGTCATAATCTTCTAAGTACTCCATCCATCGACGTTGTCGAAGATTCAAATCGCGTTGAGTAAAGATATACTTCAAGCTCTTGTGGTCTGAAAAGACATCAAATCGTTCCCCATACAAGTAATGACGCCATGACTTTAAGGCAAACACCACGGCAGCAAGCTCCAAATCATGAGTTGGATAATTCTGCTCATGAGGCTTCAACTGGCGAGAACCATAGGCAACAACTTTGCCTCCTTGCATAAGCACACACCCCAAACCAAGAAGTGAAGCATCACAATAAACTGCGTAGTCAACACCACGCTCCGGAATAATCAAAACCGGTGCTGAAGTCAATCGAGTCTTTAAAAGCTGAAAAGCTTTCTCACACTCCTCAGTCCAAATGAATTTCACCCCTTTACGCGTAAGCTTAGTCAAAGGTGAAGCAATACGAGAAAAGTCCTTTACAAAGCGACGGTAATACCCTGCTAAACCCAAGAAACTACGTACCTCAAATACGTTCTTAGGTGGCTGCCAATCCATAACAGATTCAATCTTTGATGAATCAACTGACACTCCATCTCTCGAGACGACGTGTCCCAAAAATTTCACTTCTGACAACCAAAAATCACATTTAGATATTTTACCGAACAATTTGTGAGTACGCAATACTTGTAGGACAACCCTCAAGTGTTCCTCATGAAGTTCCTTAGAGGAAGAATAGATGAGAATATCATCAATAAATACAATCACAAACTTATCCAAATAATTGTGAAATACTCGTTGCATAAGATCCATAAATGCTGCTGGAGCATTGGTCAATCCGAATGGCATAACCACAAACTCGAAATGTCCATATCGAGACCTAAAAGCTGTCTTCGAGATGTCTGACTCTCGAATACGGAGTTGATGATAACCCGATCTCAAATCAATCTTGGAGAAACAAGTGGAACCTTTGAGTTGATCAAACAAATCATTGATTCTAGGAAGTGGATATTTATTCTTGATCGTCACATGATTGAGTTTCCGATAATCAATACACAATCTCAGCGTTCCATCCTTCTTCTTAACATAGAGAACAGGAGCTCCCCACGGGGATACACTCGGGCGAATAAAACCCTTACTCTGGAGATCTTCCAACTGAATTTTCAACTCCTTCAATTCTGCTGGTGCCATACGATATGGCGGAATAGAAATAGGCGAAGTGCCTGGCACAAGATCGATTGAAAAATCGATAGCACGAACAGGTGGCAATTTTGATAAGTCTTCTGGAAAGACATCAGAAAATTCACAAACAATAGGTGGCAATTTCTCAAGAGGAGTGCCCCTCTCCATGGCCAATAAACTAGCCAGAGTTCCAAGAGAAGAATATAAACTATTCCGTGAAACAACGAGGGTAGCGACAAATCCAACTGATCGCCCTCGAATCTACAACTGTCTCCCTCAGGAGTGAAAAGAGTAACCCGACGCTTAAAACAATCTATGAAAGCTCGATACTCGACTAACCAGTCCATCCCAAGGATGACATCGAATCCTAGATTCGGCATAACAATTAAATCGACACTCAATTGCTGGTCCTCTATCAAAAGCATACAGCTACGGAAAACATGATTCAAATGAATAACACCTCCAACTGGAGTATCAACAGATAAGACATGTTCCAAGCATTCTATCTCTAACCCCAATACTGATGCAAATGCTGATGAGATGAATGAGTGTGATGCACCAGTGTCAAACAATATAGATGCCCAAGAGTTAAACAATGGGACGATACCTCGGATCACAGACGGTCCGGCATTTCCAGAAACATGATAAGCAGGCAAAGCAAAATTCCTTCCTTTGGGTTCTTGGTGTTGTTGTGGCTGAAAACTACCACAGTTTTCTGTCCTCTGATAATTACCTTGATTACCTCTGTTCTGGTAGGGTTTCACGCTCTGAGCGGATACTGCCTGAGATGGTGGATAATACGGTGTTGAACCAATCGACTGAGATTTCTTGGGGGGTGGTTGAGGACAAAACTTGATGAAATGATTCGGATCACCACATCGGAGGCAAACTTTCTCCCCAGCGGCATTCACACCTCGCTGTAACCCCGATTGTTGAGAACTTCGATAAGAAGATCTCTGTTGTGAATACGATCGTTGTTGTTGTTGTTGAGGAGGTTGGGACTGAAGTTGAGACCTAGTCTCTGTCTTAGCTTTCTTAGACAGACCAGTGCTCTTGGCTGGAGTAATGATCTCCCTGGCCCTTTTCAGATCCAAATCTACACTTTCAACACCCAACGCCCTTGTCAAAGTATCAGCATAAGTGGTGATAGGCGTGCTAGCCAGACTTTTCCGAATGTAGGGTCGAAGACCAGAGGCAAAACGTGTAGCCTTGAAATGATCACTGACCAACTGCTCTTGTGCAAAACGAGCCAAGGTGGAAAACATAGTAGCATATTCTGTCACTGACATATCCCCCTGCTGAAGGGTAAAGAACTCAGCCCTTTTTGCGTCCCTCTGTACTTCTAGGAAGTAGTTATCGAGGAAAAGATTCTTAAATGACTTCCAAGTCATGCCAGCAAGTGGATGAACACTCACAGTGCAATCCCACCAATGGGTAGCTTCTCCAGAAAATAAGTACGTAGCCAACTTGATGCGGAGAGCATCCTCATGAAGATCAATGAATTCGAATATCTTCGTGATGTGCTGAAGCCAATCCTCTGCAGCCATCGGGTCAGAGCTACCAGAGAACTGTGGCGGCTTCCTAGCATCAAAATCTTTGGTAATCAACCGCTCCCGAGCTCTAGCAGGATTTGTCTCACCTCTCGGACCACGAGGGGGAGGAGGCGGCATAGCATCTCTGACTGCCCTTGCAATTACATTGGCAACATTCTGTAACCCTTGCGGTCCATCAGGAATATCAACCGGTCCTGTGGAAGCTTCAGACTCAAATGCAACATCATGCGCGTGACCTCGACCACGACCACGACCACGACCTCGACCACGGCCTTGACCTTGACCACAGTCTCTACCTGGACCACGTCCTGGAGCACGACCTCGACCTCGACCTCGACCTCGGCCTCGGCCTCTAACTGGTACCGATGCAGCCGATATCTGCTCGTCAGCCTCAAGTTCAATACTGGGATTCTCACGACGCGGCGGCATAACTATAATAAGTTCAAATCGAGTAACGAATCACACAACATAATCTAATCACTAAGTGTAATCGATAATACACGTATATGTCAAGTAAGTAGCTAACATCTTAAGTTACCAAGTAACAAGTTAACACATATCAATCATATGTCGTTTATCAACTAATCATGTCTAACATGTCAACAAAACTAAACATGCGAGCACATAACCCGGCGTCCAAAGTATTCGACCCGGTTACGCTCTGATACCATTCTGTGACGCCCCGCCCCGCCACGGTTTCCCGGCGACGGGGGGGGGGGGGGAGGGGGGGGTCATCCGGCGGAAGTACAACAATAACAGTAATGACAATAGGAGTAGTAGGCTTTGACACCATTCCGTAACTCCCCGAGTCCAAGACTCCGAGGGTTACCTAAATTATATGTTCATCATTGGATAACATTTTATTAATCAGAAATTTGGTTTTCATTTGAAATATCATCTCTTGAAACAAAACGTTTTCAGAATAAGCAGCGAAAAAACATAGTTAAGCTAGATCTTTAAAAAGGTCGGTGGACTAACATTTGTCCAATTGAAACATAACATGTTCTTTGAAATCAAAGTTTTATTACATTAACTAAATGATAATCCCCACACACGGGGTCTTCAAACTATAGCGGAAGCATTGCCAAGTCTCGGGGCCTTGCCCTTATCTATATCACCTGAAAAAAAAGGTTTAATAGTTCATAAGCCAAAAGGCTCGTATAGTCATATAACCGCACAATAACATCTGTTATATATCATGCATGAGTGTAATGAATGTCAATGTCAATGTATGAAAACCATTTTCATGCCTTTTCAAACACTCACCCTCAATCGTCATTATCATTACCCGGACCATGGGCTTCCCGTCCACGTAGGCCTAGCCTCAAACGTGCGGGACTTTGGGCCTTACGAATTACACGGAGGCCTAGCCTTTACCGTTACGGGGGTTTCTTGCAGCACATCCCGCAATTCGAGTTCCTAGTGGTACCCATCTCACATGCCTACCCACAAATCCGGGATTTCTAACTTTTCAAAACAAAATCCCTCCAAGAGGGTTTTATGCATGGAAGCCTCTAAGGTCTTCCCTTTTTAAAACCTGGAAGCCTCTAAGGTCTTTCCTTTTCAAAATTTGAAAGCCTCTAAGGTCTTTCATCCCAAAATCATTTTCGTGATTTTCGTGTTCATGCTTATGCTTATGAAATGATATGACATATGCGAGCTCTACGCATCCAGACATATTCAATATCTCATAAGACAGATTAACAAGGCATGCTATTAATTCAAAGCAACACAATAGACATGCTGAAATTATCCAGGTAAACACATAAGGCATAGCAACTCAAGTAATCACTTAAGGCATAGTAGCTCAAGTAAACATGTAAATACACTATTAACATGTTATACAACTTTATTGAGGGTCATACGGAACTACCGTTCACCGAGGATAGATTGAATACTTAATCCGAATAGAAACCGGAACTGCTCAATCTGTTACAAATCTCAATATACAATAATGCGCGTATATTAGTGAGGTACAACACCTCAAAGCATGAGTACAACTACTATTAAAGTAAAGTACAACTCTTAAAGCATAGGGTACAAGGCCCCTTAGCTCATAGCAGACTTAAATACCACAAAATAGAAGATTCTATTAAACTGCACGAGGTCGCGCGCGCGCGGGCCGCTCGCGCTGGACCTCGCTCGCGCAGGCCGCTCGCGCGAGGCCTCCCTCGCGCGGGTCGCTTGCGCGAAATATGTTCAGAAGGGTCACTTGGCCATTTAAAACAGTTTTTCACAAATAGCTTGGTCGCGCGCGCGGGCCGCTCGCGCGGAATCTCGCTCGCGCGGGTCGCGCGCGCGAGATGTCACAGTTTCGTCTTCTTCATTCTTTTCTTCCCCTGTTTTGAAATCCAACACTGGTTTTGACCCATTTTGAAAACATAATTAAAACAGTACTTCCAATATACGAATCTCTTCCTTTTTCCGCGTAGATTCCAAATATGAAATCAATTTTTCATGAATCAAAACACAACTCCTAATTTTATCGAAAAACCGAATGGTGACAAAACTTTAATTCACCCGTTCGTCGCAACCGTTGCGAATTAGCTTCTAAAATTCGAAAGGGAGTCTCGTGGGATCGAGACCTTTCATTTGATATAAAGAAATCAAGATTCTGCGACTGTTTTTCTGTTCGCTATTTTTGGACCCTTAACAATATATATGTAAATATATGTATATATGATCATCTACACTAACAGTTTACAATAAACTGAAATTAAAAAATGCAAATGTAAACTTACCCAATTCGAATACTCCTGAGATACACAGAGATTTCCAATATGCAAGGCTTATTTGGATGACTCTCTTTATATATCTAAAACTTACATAATTATATGTGTGATGTGTATAAACAATTAATGTGGGTTTGTGTGTGATAGTGTACCCGAGAGAAAGAGAGCTACTGAGAGATGGAGATTTGTGCAATGAGAGTTGTGAGTGATTGGGAGATTAGCATGTGTATATATAACCATAAGGTGCTTGGGCACCAAGCATAAAATGTATACAATACATTGGCACACACTGCACACCAAATTTGCTTGGGCACCAAGCTCAATAATTCTAGTGTGTGTTGAGCTCACGCGATGATACACACACACAGGTATAATTAATACAGAACAAATCTCTAAACTGGTATAATTGCGTATTAAAACACGAGAATAAATAACGGGGTATTACAGTGTAATTTTGTGATCATCAAGTTTCAATGGGTCTTGCTGCACTAAAGTAAATATAATAGCACGAAAAAAATTATTATGAACATAGCAATTGAACATACCCTTGCATGGATTGAACATAGCAATTGAACATACCATGAAGCCACCCAAAGTGCACTTGATTGTAAAAAAAATAGTCTAATTCTAGATTAAAGGCTACCCTTACGTGTGGTCTTTTTTGCTCAAGAAAATCAAAACACAAAGATAAAACAAATAAGATGGAGGAAGCAAATATTTGGTGGTGTTAAAAAATGGCCACAACTAAAAATGACCCAGAATCAAAATTGATTGTGTATAATATTCTAAAGCAAGCATTGTTATGATAAAGTAAATGGGTCTTGCTGCACTAAAGTATAAAAATGACACATTGATTGCTCTTTAGCCATATACTGATTGTGTATTTTTGTGATCATGAAGGTTCAATGGGTCTTGCTGCACTAAAGTAAATATAATTGTAAGAAATTGTGGCAAAACAGACATCACATGAATACAAAAGAAGCAAAGAAAATGCGACTACAAAAGAAGTAAAGAAAAAGCAGTTCCAAAAAGACCAAACTTGAAAAAGACCAAACTGATGAAAATGATAAAATTTTCAAGATTATGTTAATGCACTGCTATTTATTGCTTGAGAGAGAATGAGAACAAATTTAAAAAACAATTTTGACATACATGTTTTCCACATCATTATTGCCAAGACAAAGAAAGAAGGAATAAACATCATCGATAGAAACCCATATTAAATCATCAATAGGAGAGTGTAAATGTTTTTCAAAATTAAATTGCTCTATTATTACCATATGATTTTTTTGTCACTGGCCAAATAATCACAATCTCTTACTTATGCAATGCTCTATTTTTTATTAGATGCAAAGTAAGAACACATGAAAAAGTAGGAGAAAGAAGAAAACTTCAGAGAATAAAAATAGAACTTGGACATACTAGTCAAATGGAGTGTGTGTGAGAGAGAGAGATAGCTTCAGAGAGATAATGTGAGAGATAGAGAGAGAGCGGGAGAGGTAGATAACTTCAGAGATATAACGTGAGAGAGAGAGATAATGTATTGACAGTGTAAGAAAATGATGTGCTTGAAGTGTATATATAAAATTTGAGGAGGATAATTTTGGTTGGAGAGATAATCTATATATAATTTTGACTGAATAATTTTGGTAGGAGAGATTTTCTGGAGAGATTTTGGGAACGGAGATATTCAGTATTATAAAAGGAAAGAAACATAAAATAAGGGAGGAGGGATTGAAAAAAAATAAGGGAACGGAGATATTCAGTATTATCCTTTTTCTTTTATCATTTTTTTCATAAGAGCATAGATTGATTTTCAAACCTAAAATCTATATATAATTATATTATTATAGCAGAAAAGATACGAACCTGCCATTACTACTTTCAGACTTGATGCGAAGTAGAAAAAGGGAAATCAATGATTACAGAATGATACAGTTTAACCACATGTATAGAAGATCCCGGTTAATTGAAAAAAAAATGGTGCAGTGGAAGATTAATTGAAAAAAAAAATGATGAACAAAATGATGAATCCCCATAACAAACAAAATATTGAAGATCAATTCCAAAAAAAAAATTATGGGGAAAAAAATTGAAAAGCATGGTCTGAGCATAAGCTCTTTTAGTATTAAATGATGAACAAAAAGGTGCAGCGTTAAAATAAAATGTCCTATCGAAAATAAACCAACATGGTTGACCAAACGATAAATTGATCAAAACAGAGGTATGATCAGAAGAAAATAAATGTCTTATCGAAAGATCCCGATACATTATTTTTTTGAAATGTCTGTAAATAAACATAAAATGATCTGAAAATTAGGAAGTAACTTCAAAAAATAAATATAGAACTTGGACATACCTGTTTAGTGGAGTGTGTGCGCGAGAGAGAGAGAGAGAGAGAGAGAGAGAGAGAGAGAGAGAGAGAAAGAGAGACAGAGAGAGAGATTGAGTGAGAGAGAGAGAGAGTCGGAGAGGGAGATAACTTCAAAGAGAGAGAGAGATAGCACATTGGCAGTGTAAGAAAATGTAGTTTTTGAAGTGTCTATATAATTAAATTTTGAAGAGGATAATATTGGTAGGAGAGATAAATTTGGTAGGAACAAATATTAAAAAATACAATCAACATTTAGACTTTGCAACTTCTATAACACGAAAATCATATTAACGCATTAAAATCACATTTGGTCAAGAAATAAAAACGGTTAACATGACTGTCACTAAAATCACATTTTGCAATGACCTTTTTTTTTAATGGAAATTTTTGTTTCCAAACCCTTATCTGCAGATTGTAACATGAGGCTTTGACCTTAGATGTTTTCCATATGTTCCTAGCCAAAAAAAAATGTAATTCCATTTTTTCTGCCTATATTATAACCTATGCAAGATGTTAAAAGGGAATGATACTAAACATTGACAAATAAACAACGAATTACATATTACATATGCTAACAAAAACTACAACTATATACGCATTAAAAAAACACATATGAAGGGGGAATAAAAGATAGCACGTTGGCAGTGTAAGAAAATGTAGTGCTTGAAGTGTATATATAATTAAAATTTTGAAGAGGATAATATTGGTAGGAGAGATAAATTTGGTAGGAACAAAGATTTTAGGGAGAGATTTTGTCAAATCAATAAACCCCAAAATCAACATGGAGTACTGAACATGGAGTGTTAAGAAATAGGCAAATCAAGATACAATCAACATGGAGATTTTGTAACTTCTATAAGTGTTAAGATATTGTGCAGTGCAATATTAATTAAGACAAAATGATGAACAAAATGATGAACCCAATTCATTATAATTCTCAAAAGACACATCCTTTGTTTTTTTTTTTTAAATTTTTCATAAGAGCATAGATTAATGTTCAAACCTAAAATAATCAATACACAAAAGATACAAATAGTTTCAATGGAAAGCACAAAACAGTGAAACTAATTTAAACATATATCAAACATAGAAAGATGTGCAAAATGGAATGATATTAAATGGAAAGGAAAAAATAGGGAAATCTACGAACTCCAAAATCAATATAAAAAAATACAATCAACATGGAGACTTTGCAACTTCTATAACACGAAAATCACATTTGGTCAAGGAAAAAAAACGGTTAACTTTACTGTAAATAAAATCACATTTTAGGTTTGCAACTTCTATAAAAGGGAATGATACTAAACATTGACAAACAAACAACGAATTACATATTACATATGCTAACAAAAACTACAACTATATACGCATTAAAAAAACACATATGAAGGGGGAATAAAAGATAGCACGTTGGCAGTGTAAGAAAATGTAGTGCTTGAAGTGTATATATAATTAAAATTTTGAAGAGGATAATATTGGTACGAGAGATAAATTTGGTAGGAACAAAGATTTTAGGGAGAGATTTTGTCAAATCAATAAACCCCAAAATCAACATGGAGTACTGAACATGGAGTGTTAAGAAATAGGCAAATCAAGATACAATCAACATGGAGATTTTGCAACTTCTATAAGTGTTAAGATATTGTGCAGTGCAATATTAATTAAGAAAAAATGATGAACAAAATGATGAACCCAATTCATTATAATTCTCAAAAGACACATCCTTTGTTTTTTTTTTGTTTATATATTTTTCATAAGAGCATAGATTAATGTTCAAACCTAAAATAATCAATACACAAAAGATACAAATAGTTTCAATGGAAAGCACAAAACAGTGAAACTAATTTAAACATATATCAAACATAGAAAGATGTGCAAAATGGAATGATATTAAATGGAAAGGAAAAAATAGGGAAATCTACGAACTCCAAAATCAATATAAAAAAATACAATCAACATGGAGACTTTGCAACTTCTATAACACGAAAATCACATTTGGTCAAGGAAAAAAAACGGTTAACTTTACTGTAAATAAAATCACATTTTAGGTTTGCAACTTCTATAAAAGGGAATGATACTAAACATTGACAAACAAACAACGAATTACATATTACATATGCTAACAAAAACTACAACTATTTACGCATTAAAAAAACACATATGAAGGGGGAATACAAGATAGCACGTTGGCAGAGTAAGAAAATGTAGAGCTTGAAGTGTATATATAATTAAAATTTTGAAGAGGATAATATTGGTAGGAGAGATAAATTTGGTAGGAACAAAGATTTTAGGGAGAGATTTTGTCAAATCAATAAACCCCAAAATCAACATGGAGTACTGAACATGGAGTGTTAAGAAATAGGCAAATCAAGATACAATCAACATGGAGATTTTGCAACTTCTATAAGTGTTAAGATATTGTGCAGTGCAATATTAATTAAGAAAAAATGATGAACAAAATGATGAACCCAATTCATTATAATTCTCAAAAGACACATCCTTTGTTTTTTTTTTTTTTTATATTTTTCATAAGAGCATAGATTAATGTTCAAACCTAAAATAATCAATACACAAAAGATACAAATAGTTTCAATGGAAAGCACAAAACAGTGAAACTAATTTAAACATATATCAAACATAGAAAGATGTGCAAAATGGAATGATATTAAATGGAAAGGAAAAAATAGGGAAATCTACGAACTCCAAAATCAATATAAAAAAGTACAATCAACATGGAGACTTTGCAACTTCTATAACACGAAAATCACATTTGGTCAAGGAAAAAAAACGGTTAACTTTACTGTAAATAAAATCACATTTTGCAATGATCTTAATTTTTTTAAGGGAATTTTTTAATTCATTATAATTCTCAAAAGACACATCCTTTTTTTTTTCTTCCTATTTTTCATAAGAGCATAGATTAATGTTCAAACATAAAATAATCAATACACAAAAGATACAAATAGTTTCAATGGAAAGCACAAAACAGTGAAACTAATTTAAACATATATCAAACATAGAAAGATGTGCAAAATGGAATGATATTAAATGGAAAGAAAAAAATAGGGAAATCTATGAACTCCAAAATCAATATAAAAAAAAATACAATCAACATGGACACTTTGCAACTTCTATAACACGAAAATCACACTTGGTCAAGAAAAAAAACGGTTAACATTACTGTAAGTAAAATCACATTTTGCAATGATTTAATTTTTTTTAAGGGAATTTTTTCTTTCCAAACCATTATATGCAGATTGTAACATGAGGCTTTGACCATAGATGTTTTCCATATGTCCCTAGCCAAAAAAAAATGTAATTCCATTTTTTTTTCTATTTTTCATAAGAGCATAGATTAATGTTCAAACCTAAAATAATCAATACACAAAAGATACAAATAGTTTCAATGGAAAGAACAAAACAGTGAAACTAATTTAAACATATATCAAACATTGAAAGATGTGCAAAATCGAATGATATATAATGGAAAGAAAAAAATAGGAAAAGCAATAAACCCCAAAATCAATATAGAAAAAATACAATCAACATGGAGATTTTGCAACTTCTATAAGTGTTAAGAAATTGTGCAGTGGAAGATTAACTAAAAAAAATGATGAACAAAACAATGAACCCACTTAAATAAAAAAAAATGATGAAATGATGAACATTATGGTGCAGTGTTAAGAAGATGATGAACATTATGGTGCAGGGTTAACATGAAAAGATGTGCAAAATGTAATGATATTAAATGGAAAGAAAAAAAAAAGGCAAATCAATAAACCCCAAAATCAACATGGAGTACTGAACATGGAGTGTTAAGAAATAGGCAAATCAAGATACAATCAACATGGAGATTTTGCAACTTCTATAAGTGTTAAGATATTGTGCAGTGGAAGATTAATAAAAAAAAATGTAATTCCATTTTTTCTGTCTACATTTATAAACTATGCAAGATGTTAAAAGGGAATGATACTAAACATTGACAAAGACTTGAACACTTCTGATCCCATTTGTTCTAATATCTGGGATTTTCCAAATCAATATACAGCCTACAGGTTATAGGAGAGTCAACTTGAAAGATCATGGTGATTTTTAATTTATTTATAAAAGCCTAGCAATAATCAGTACATCCTATTTTAATATGTACACCCTGCAAGGTTACACTTGTTTCACATGGATTAGATTATGATTGTGATGGTGTTGTATAAATATATATTCAACACATTGTATTTGTTATGTATTTTAAACTTAACACACCAAAGAAAGTGAAAATTACAATTAAAAAGAAAGAAAAAAAAGGAGGAAGAAGGTAGTTGGGAAAAGTAGGAAGTAACTTCAAAAAATACATATAGAACTTGGACATACCTGTTAAGTGGAGTGTGTGCGAGAGAGAGAGAGAGAAAGAGAGAGAGAGAGAGAGAGAGAGCCGGAGAGAGAGATAACTTCAAAGAGAGAGAGAGAGAGCACGTTGGCCGTGTAAGAAAATGTGGTGATTGAAGTGTATATATAATGAAAATTTTGAGGAGGATAATATTGGTAGGAGAGATAAATTTGGTAGGAACGAAGATTTTAGGGAGAGATTTTGATATAATTTTGACTGAATAATCTATAGATATTTTATTTCAGGAAATAAAAATACAAATTTCAGGACTCAAAGGATATCTATAAACATAAAATATGGGAGGAGTTTTTGTAAAGAATATTAAACATAGTTAATGGAAAGCACAAAACAGTGAAACTAATTTAAACATATATCAAACATGGAAAGATGTGCAAAATCGAATGATATTAAATGGAAAGAAAAAAATAGGCAAAGCAATAAACCCCAAAATCAATATAGAAAAAATACAATCAACATGGAGATTTTGCAACATCTATAAGTGTTAAGAAATTGTGCAGTGGAAGATTAACTAAAAAAAATGATGAACAAAACGATAAACCCACTTAATAAAAAAAATGATGAAATGATGAACATTATGGTGCAGTGTTAAGAAGATGATTAAATGATGAAGATTATGGTGCAGTGTTAAGAAGATGATCTAGAGAAACAAAATGACGAAACCCCTTAATAAACAAAATATTGAATATTAATATAAAAAACTATGCAGGGAAACAAATTGAAATGCATGCTATGAACATAAGTTTTTACATGGATTAAGAAAATAAAAATAAAAAATGCAGGGAAATTTTTTTTTTAGGATGCTCTGAACAAATAAAGCATGCTCTGAACAAAAGATTTTTTTAGGATTTTAAAAAAATGGAATAAAAATTATTATGAACAATTTGTTGCAACGATCTGATAACAAAACGATGAACCCACTTAATAAAAAAAATGATGAAATGATGAACATTATGGTGCAGTGTTAAGAAGATGATGACCATAATGGTGCAGTGTTAAGAAGATGATTAAATGATGAAGATTATGGTGCAGTGTTAAGAAGATGATCTAGAGAAACAAAATGATGAAACCCCTTAACAAAGAAAATATTGAATATTAATATAAAAAACGATGCAGGGAAACAAATTGAAATGCATACTATGAACATAAGTTTTTTAGGATGCTCTGAAGAAATAAAGCATGCTCTGAAGAAAAGATTTTTTAGGATTTTAAAAAAAAATGGAATAAAAATAATTATGAACAAATAGTTGCAACGATCTGTTTTTTTTTTTAATGGAAATTTTTTGTTTCCTAACACTTATCTGCAGAACAAATTTTTTTGTAAGGCAAATTTTTTTTCCCAAACAAATGCATGCTCTGAACATAAGTTTTTACATGGATTAACAAAATAAAAATTAAAAATGCAGGGAACATAAGTTTTTCTAAACCCTTATCTGCAGATGAGGCTTTGTCCGAGGCGGTGACCAAATCGGCGGAGGCGGGTGGTATAATACTCTCATGAATGCAGTATAATACATACTGTCATGAATGATCATTGGCAGAACAGAAAACAAATGAATGATGTTAGCAAGATGTAACAATCCCATAATGTAGATATCTAAAATCCTGGGATTTTATTTTTCATTTATTAGATATCCAAAAATAAAAGGATATGAGAGCAGATTTTTCAAAAAATGAATTTTCAAAATCTAATGCGATTCATGGCAACAAACACAAAAAAAATGGAAATCACTATAATTATGGAATATTAATTCAAAATTAGATATTGGCAAGTCAAAATTAATCCAAGGGGCATTGTCTGCTTTGGCGGTCGTGAGGACCGAGAGCCAATCTGAATAAGCTCGGAGTCATGAAAGGTAGAATGGAATCTTGTCATCAGTCCAATGATTCTCGAACTGTTGCTCGATCATTACATCCTGGATTCAAAAACATTTTGAGAACCACGTGTTCTCCTTATCGTTACGGAACCCGTGGGTGAGTGAGGGATCCAGAATGTCCAGAGAGGTGGATTATTAAGATAAAGGTTGCTATCTTTTGGTTTAGGAGCCATTGAAGCTAAAAAGGGTAAGAAAATAGAGAGATAGGATGAGAAAATAGAACCAAAGACTCTTCGTCAATGCCAATCGATTGGCATTTAATGGTAATTGATACGCCCAGAAATATTCTGCTACAAGTCAAACCTCCACATCAGCAGATAACCACCCAGATTATCTGGCAAAGGAGCTTATGACCCACTGATCCCGGGGTCTTTCGAGTGCTACCGCTCGGGGTGCTCGCACAGCCCAGGAATGCGGCTCAGCAGCTCTCCACAAGGTGCAGATTGACAGCCAGGCTGCTTAGCAGTTTCCTAAATTGGTCAGAAGACTAATGGAAGGTGTACATAGTTTCCTAAGCCATTTAGGAAACCTCCCATGATTTGTGCTCATCAACTTGTAATTAGATTAGGCTTCCTTATCTAATCAGTTGCCTAATGCGGGTAGTCTCTTGCACCTATAAAAGGGGCCACTCACCTCCATCAAGGGGATGACATTCTTAACTTAAAGAATAGCATATACATACACGCATACACCCGACCGGTATAACTGGTAGTGCCGCCCCAATTGTTGGCTCACCAGGCCCGCCGGTGATCTGCTAGTGAAGCGCACTGACGCACCCGTGGATGTAGGTCACCTTATTAACGGGGTCAAACCACATACAATTGATTGTGTCACAATATCTCTCTTCTTAATCCCTCTTACCAATTTTTGGCATCATTAGTCTGGCGCCATCTGTGGGAAGAGACAAGTCTTCTCATCAACAAAATTCTTAACTGGTCAATATGCTGCCGAAGACGGGTAAGAAAAACACTGCTCTGGTCAGTTAGGAGAACTTGCAGCTCGAGCAGTAGGCCGCCTCTATGACCTTTGAGCAGATGACAATGGCACTCGCGCAACTCCTGGAAGACCAACGACAGACCTAGCAGCAAATTGAAGCGTTGTTGGCCTTGCAGGAGAAGTGCCCTCAATCAGAGAACCAGACCGGGAAGAGTGCCCCCGACCGGGAGCACACGAGAGTTTTGAACCACACCCACTTTGGGCCGGTATCCCCGTCGGATTGGGAGCTCGCCCGGGATGGCGACCGTAGCAGAGCGCCCAGGCGCCCCAAGCGGCGGGCTCGTACCAATCCTCGTCGGGTGGAAGATGCCAGAGACATCATCAATAGGCGTCGTGCCACCAGGGGGGAGGGATCAGGGGCAAAGCCCCGGGAATCAGCCAAAGACCCTCCTGCCCAGAGCCGGGGGGATCTTAGGCATACAATTACCCAGAGTCGGAGCCGGGTTCTATCCCCGAGGTCAACACACTTCGAAGAGGAAGCTTCATCGTCTAATCCGACTTACCGCTCGGATATTTACAGGAAAACCGAGCAGGAAGACGTGAATGCTCAAATCCAGGGTTTGCAAAAATAGATCGAGCAATTGAGCCAAAAGCAGCGTCCTGACCATACCAACATGGAGACCGAGTCGCCCTATACCGCTCGAGTCACCGAATTCCCCATCCCACGAAAGTTCAAGCCAACTTATCTCAGTTCTTGTGACGGGACAGGGAACCCAGTGGATCACATCCGCACCTATAGGGCACAGATGGCTTTGGTTACCACTGTCGATGAATTGCTATGGCTGGCCTTCCCCAACACTCTCAAGGGGCCAACCATGCAGTGGTTCCACGCCCTCAAGCCCCGAACGGTTGATGACTTCAAGACGCTGAGCAAGCTGTTTATTAGCCAGTTTGTAAGGATGCTTGACCGGTCGCAGTCGGACACTCAACTATTGACTGTCAAGCAGCACAACGATGAATCCCTGAGGGAGTATGTGGATCGCTTCAATCAGTAGAGGCTCTAGATATACAATTTGAATGAAACAGCAGCCATCATGGCCTTTTGCTCGGGAGTTCAACACACCAAGGTTGCCACGTCGTTCCATCGAGACCGACCAGTAACCCTGGTCAAGCTCTCGAAGAGGGTCAAAAAATATATAGAAATAGAAGAATTCCTAAAGTCCAAATGCACCGTCTTCGCGGGAGACGAGTCCCCGAAAGCCAAGCGGAGGCGTGAAGACTCTAAGAAGGGTCCAGTAAAGAAGCCCAGGCAAGACCAGTAGAGAGGAGCTCAGGATCAGCCCCAAATCGCTTTTACGCCTCTATCCCGACCAATCCATGAAGTCATGGCCGCCGTCGAGGCGCAGAGGTTACTTTAACACCCAGCGAAACTCAAAGCCCCGCCCGAAAAGAGGAACCGGGATAAGTTTTGCCGCTTCCATAGAGACCACGGCCATGACACAGAGGATTGCTTCAAGTTGAAGATAGCCATAGAAAAACTAATCGAGTAGGGTCATCTAGCAGAGTACGTCGCCACAGATGGACGGCCTACGAAAGGAGCCCGAGCTCCCGGTCAAATACAGCCTCTTGGTCAAATCAATGTGATCTTCGGAGGAGTGTCGGGTAGTGTGGACTCACAGTCGGTAAGGAAGAGGCATGCTCGGGCATCCCGGGCAGATGTCTGGCAAGTCCAATCCACTGGTTCCCTGCCAACTGACATACTGACGTTCACCTCCGACGATTTGCAAGGCGTCCACTACCCCCATGATGACCCGTTGGTTGTGACGCTCTCCATAGCCAATTACGTGGTCAAGAGGGTGTTGGTGGACACGGGCAGCTCGATCGATATCATGTTTGTGTCTGCATTCGATCAGCTCAGGATGTCCAGGGATCGACTCCGTCCGGTTGTTACTCCCCTGGTAGGTTTCAATGGGTCAAGCACCCAGCCGCTCGATATCATGGAGCTCCCAGTGCTTATGGGAACTTACCCTCACCAGATCTCCCTATTGTCAAACTTTATAATCGTTGAGGCTCCATCTGCCTACAACGTCATTCTTGGGAGGCCCACACTCAACAGAGCCAGGGCTGTCGTCTCCACCCATAGCCTGACAGTTACGTTCCTGACCCCTCAGGGACCCGAGAGCTTGCGTGGAGATCAGGCAACCGCTCGGAGTTGCTATGTCAGTTCCCTTCACCGGGAGGTCATCATAGAGATATTGAATGTCTAGGAGATGGACCCGAGGGACCAAGGGACCAAAATGATAGAGTGGGCCCGATCAAAGAATTGGAACAAGTGGCGTTGAACCCACAACTCCCAGACCTAACGGTAAGCATCGGCGCCCTGTTGGAGCCCCGCCTTAGGGAGAAGCTGATTCAATTCTTACAACAGAGTCAGGATGTATTCGCCTGGTGCCATGAAGATATGCCCGGAATTGATCCCCGGGTAATGTCTCATCGGCTCAACATCAACCCAGACTCCTGGCCTGTGAAGCAGAAGAAACGGGGCATGGCCCCCGAGAGACAGAAAGCAGTAAGTGCGGAGGTCGAGAAGCTCCTCAAAGCCTACTCCATACGAGAGGTCCACTACCCTGATTGGCTAGCCAATGTAGTACTTGTCAGGAAAAGTAACGGAAAGTGGAGGATGTGCGTAGACTTCACCGACCTGAACAAAGCCTGCCCTAAGGATTGCTATCCGCTGCCCAGGATAGACCTCCTTGTGGATTCCACGGCCGGCCATTCACTCCTCTCGTTCATGGACGGCTACTCCGGGTACAATCAGAACAACAAGTACCCCGGGGACGAAGAAAATACCTCGTTCATCATGGACTAGGGGACCTACTGCTACAAAGTCATACCTTTCGGTCTCAAAAATGCCAGGGTAACTTATTAACGCCTGGTCAATCACATGTTCAAAGACCTGATCGGGAAATCAATGGAGGTGTACGTCGACGATCTCCTGGTCAAAAGCCGGGATGAGTCCGACCATCTGGAATATTTAGCCAGGGCCTTCAGCATTTTGAGGAAGTTCAGGATAAGGTTGAACCCGGTCAAGTGCACATTTGGCGTCTCATCCAAAAAGTTCTTAGGGCACCTGGTCAGCAGGCGGGGAATTGAAGCAAACCCGAGAAAATCTAGGTCGTCATCAACATGCGAACGCCCAGGTCTACCAAGGAGGTACAGAGTCTGGCCGGACGGGTTACCGCACTTAACAGATTTGTCTCCAGAGCCACCGATCGGTGTCTGCCATTCTTCAAGATCCTCCGTAAGGCATTTCAGTGGTCTGAGGAGTGTGAGGAGGCGTTCCAGGAACTTAAGAAGTACTTGGCATCTCCCCCTCTACTCTCAACACCCGTACCGGGGAAAAAATTGTTCATATACCTAGTAGTATCACCCTCAGCGGTTAGCTCAGCACTCATCAGGGAAGAGCACGGCATACAGTTCCCAGTGTACTATACTAGCCGGGTGCTCCAAGGTGCGGAGAGTCGATACTCCCGCATCGAAAAACTTGCATTCACTCTCATCACCTCTACCCGGAGACTCCATCCGTACTTTCAGGCCAATGTCATTGTGGTCCTAACAGACCAACCTCTCCATAGGATCTTAAGCAAGCCTGACACATCCGGGAGGCTCGTCAAGTGGGCCGTGGAGTTAGAGGAATTTGAAGTGGTCTACCGCCCCGGACGGCAATCAAAGGGCAAGCAGTAGCAGACTTTCTGGTTGAGTTCACATATCCAGAAGACCCAGTTGAAGAGCTGGATCCGCCACTCCTACCGCCCGGGTTACAGGCTGACATCCCCACTTGGGTACTATATGTGGACAGTTCCTCAAAATAGCAAGGCAGTGGGGTAGGAATCATCCTGACTATGCCCGATGGCATCCAGCTCGAGTATGCCCTAAGGTTTGGTTTCCTTGCCTCTAACAACGAAGTTGAGTATGAAGCCCTATTGGTCGGATTGCAGTTGGCCATTTCCATGGGTGCGCAATAGGTCTAAAGTTACAGTCACTTTTAGCTCGTGCTCAATCAAGTCAACCAAGAGTACGAAGCCCGATGAGACAATATGGTAGCCTATCTAGCCCTTGTTCGAACGGTTTTGAAGAAGCTTCAGGGTTTCTGTATCATACAGATACCCAGAGAGGAAAACACCAGGGCTGACCGGTTAGCCTACCTCGCTTCGTCTTCTGAGTCAGACTTGCCCGGGATAAGGGTAGAATACCTACCCGAGCCAAGTATGATCAACTCAGAATGCATGGAGGTGGAACCAGACGCCTTGGGACCCAGCTGGATGGACCTGATCGTAGCATTCCTGGCAACAGGCGTCTTACCAAACGAGAAAGAGGAGGCCCGCCGGGTCAGGTATCGGGCGGCCCGATATCATCTTATAGACGGAATTCTCTACAAAATGGGATTCTCTATACCTTACCTCCGCTGCGTCTATCCTACATAGGTCTAGATAGTGTTGTATGAAATCCATGAAGGAGTGTACGGGAATCACATCAGAGGCCGGGCACTCTCTAGAAAGGCCTTATTGTAAGGATATTACTGGCCAACAATGGCCCGGGATTCTTAGGAGTATGTCAAAAGATGCGACAAATGTCAGAGATACTCTCCCATGATCAACCGACCGGGAGAGCTTCAGACCCCGATCCAAAGCCCCTGGCCCGTTGCCCAGTGGGGTATCGACATTGTCAGGCCCCTACCGACGAGAAAAGGACAGGTCAAGTTCGCAGTCATCGCTGTCGACTACTTTACCAAGTGGGCGGAGGCCGAGCCCTTGGCAAAAATAACCGAGCAAAAAATGGAAAGCTTCATAGAAAAGAACATCCTCAGTAGGTTCGGCATTCCCCGGGTTCTGGTCAGCGACAATGGCAGGCAATTCGACACCCCATTGTTCAGGCAGTTCTGCTCAGGCTATGGGATACTCAATCACTCTCCTCCCCCGAGCACCCTCAAGCCAATGGTCAAGCCGAGGTGACAAATCGGATATTCTTGCTGTCGATCAAAACAAGACTTGAAAGTGCCAAAGGACTGTGGGCTGAAGAACTGCCAACCATCATGTGGGCCTACTGAACTACGCCCCTAGCGGCAACAGGTGAGACGCTGTTTTCCTTAACCTACGGGTTCGAGGCAGTGGTCCTTGCAGAGCTCGGGTTGCCTACTTACCGGGTGGCGAATTACAGCGTGCCAAACAACGAAGATGCACTCAGAGCAGAACTGGACTTGGTAGAGGAGAAAAGAGACCGGGTGTATCTAAAAGTTGCAGCCTACAAGCAGAGGGTGTCCCGGTACTATAATAGCAGGGTGAAGCATCGTAGTTTCCTGGTGGGGGATCAGGTCCTTAAGGCCGTCAATCAGTCCTCAAGAGTCCCGAGCCATGGAAAGTTGGGGCCAAACTGGGAAGGCCCATATCTAGTGACTCGGGTAAACTGCTCGGGAACCTATTGATTACAAACTTTGGACGGACGTGAGCTATCTCACCCATAGAATGTGCAACACCTTTGCAAGTATTATCAGTAACCCCGAGGGATGGGCAGTTTAGCATTGGTTAGTAAATTTTTGTAGCTCTATTTAAGCATTTATTATAAATTTTTGAATAAAATAAAGACTTTACTTTGCAAAATTACTCCTATCACAGTCCCGTCCAATATTGATAGACCTCGGGCCTAACCCCGAGGCAAAAGACCTTGGCTCAAAACCAAGGCACAAAGACCTCGGGCTTAAGCCTGAGGCAAAAGACCTTGGCTCAAAACCAAGGCACAAAGACCTCGAGCCTAACCCCGAGGCAAAAGACCTTGGCTTAAAACCAAGGCACAAAGACCTCGGGACTAACCCCGAGGCAAAAGACCTTGGCTCAAAACCAAGGCATAAAGACCTCGGGCCTAACCCCGAGGCGATTGCTTCGCTTAGGCCCAACCAGCGATGGGGGCAAACCCCCTAGGTGGCTGATGATGGCAAGCCTTAAATGACCCTACAACTACCCATGTTCCAGGTCGGTTTCCTACGGCCGCTCACTCTCGCACACTCGCCTTAGCAAAATGCTTGGGGGGTAGGGACTAGGCTAAAACAGGAAATCACACCGGTCATTAGAAGGACTTGGAATCTTAACATTCCTAAGTACATACAATGATCAGAGATAAAACATCCCAGACGGTAAACAGAACAAGTTCCTATGATACACCGGGTAGTCACCTTTAAAACAGGTCGATAAGATCAGATGTTCTACCGGTTATGGTCCTAAACCATTTGCTAAGGCAGGGATTTAGGTTGATCAAAGCTGGACGGACACTGGCAATCACAAACAGGCACACAAGTACAAAAACAGTAAACAATTTATGAAAAGTTGGTCTCAAGGACCTTTTCATTAATTCAAAACTATTTGTACAAGGCTTGGGGGGCAGTTGTAGTAGCCTACCCAAAAAAAAATTACAATACAAAAGAAAATGGGTCGGGGATCTCAGTCGTCCACCTCAACCACGTCTTCGGTCTCCCCAGCCTCCTCTTTCGGGTCAGCTCCTCCTCCCAGTGCAGAGCCTTCGCCTGGGGCAGCCTTCTCAGCAAGGCCGGCATTAGCAGCGGGGCCCTTGCCCAAGCAGGACCTACATCCCAGAAGTCTGAATCAATCCCTTCGTAGGACGATATGTCCCACTCGGGGTGATCCCAGGATATCCTGCGCTTTATATCTTCATAGCCCTAGAAGAAGCCATCGTCGAATGCTTCTTCCCGGGCCCCAGCTGTCGTCACCTCTGCCAGCTCCCTCTCCCGCGCCTCCGCCTCTGCCACCGCTACACTGGCCCGAATAGCCTCTAGGTTGGCCTGGGTAGTAGCCAACTCGGCTTGAGCAGCGCCAAGGCTCAAGACCAAGCCCTTTACCTTGTCCTTCTCTACGGCCAGAGCGGTGCCCCTGGCCTCTGAGATCGCCTGCTCCTCAGACAAAACGACTTTAGTAGCAGCGACCCTCCTGGCAAGGGAAGGTAGGAATGACTCAGCCCTGGCGGCCATGCATCCGACCTACGAGAAATTGAAACCGACCGATCAGAGAACAAGCATAGTTGACAAAATAGTTGAAGAAAAGGAAATAAAGGAAGGAGAACTCACCTTATGAGAGAGGCTGTACAACCAGCTCTGGAAGACCTCGGGAGACATGTTTTTACATGCCTTCTCTTGGCTGGGGAGTAGACCAGGCTTCACCCGGTCCCTGATCTCGGCCGAGGAAGCCATTGGTGCCACGGCCGGCACCCCCGCCCGGGGGGCAGTCTCCTCAACTACCACCACGTGGGCATTGAGGTCCCCACGGGCTCCGGACGGACACCGTGCTGGATCCGCCTCAGTGGGTGCTCTCCACCCGGGGCCTCAGTTATGGGCCTTTTTCCTTGTACCATTACCATCTGAGCGACAGCAGCAACAGCAGCGGTAGTGGCCTGCCTCTCCCTCAGTTGCTCCATGTTTCTCTTCGGAGCCATCTCTGGAAAAAAGAAAAAATTGAACAGTAAATAACCAATGTAGGAGATGGTGAAGGAGCATCACGGGAGACAGCAGAGTTCGAGCACTTACCAGGAAGGATTGGGGGGAATACTAGAGCTTCTGTGGGCTGAGTCAGGTCGTCAGTAGCTCGAAAGTCACCGGTCTGGGTCAACACGTTCTAGATGTTTACCGGTCGGTCTGCCAAACTTCTGATCCTGGCTTGGCACTCGTTGGGAATGCTCGGTGGGCTGGTTGATCCCTCTATAAAGCCAAGTACCAAATGGTTAGTCTCAGAAACTAGAAACAAAGCAAAGAAGTAAGCAACAAGTGAAATCGAATAGGCTTACCCCTCAACTCTCCCGCCCAGGAAGTCATCATCTGGATCCCGGGGCTGGTTCGCAGAGCTTGAGGGTGGACACTTGGAAGAACCTGTTCTTCCACCCTTTGTTGTTGCTTGGGCAGTTGACTAAGATCTTCCTCCCTTGGCGAGCCCCGAGAGAAAAGAACCCGGTCTTTCCATGTACGGGGAATGGTCGATGCGTCCAGAGAAATTCCTGGATGGAGAGTTCATATCCGAAGACCTGGGGCCACAGAGAGATAGACCCCATCAAGAACTTCCAACCGTTTGAGGCCAACTAGCCCGGGGTAATCCCCAAGTAGATCAGGACGTCCCGAGCAACTGGATGGAGGGGGAAGCAAAACCCAGCTATGAGGATGTCCTCATATAGGGTAGTGAAACCCCGCTGGTAGATTTGGGCCCCACCAACACTCACCGCTAAGGAACAGTAGTCAGGAAGGCCGTATCTATCCCTAATGCGCTCGAGATCTCCAATACGCAATGTGGACGGGATGAATTCACTGGAGAAGGCCACCTCAGGGTTGGGTTCCCCTGGTATCTCATCGCATGAACCCCGGGAAACAGAAGCAACGGGGGACTTCCTGGTCCGACCCATCATCGGAGAGACGAATCGGGATTCTGCCTTCTCTTTAGTGGTCAGAGGGGGGCGCAGGCGGCAGACTCAGACTCGTGTCTGGCTCCTCTGACCCGGACCACTCATCCTCCGACCTGGAGGACGAGTTAAAACCAGTGTGACACATTTTTGAGGTTTCGGTAACAGGGCTAGAAAGAAGGTGACGACCAAGGTATGGGTCAGGAACCCCGAGCCTGGTATACAGAGGGGGTAAGGTTATCAACCTAAAGGGCAAAGAATGAATGGTACTTAGCACTAGATGGCACTCTCTCAAGACTACTCTGGGGGCAACCGCTCGGTTTAACTGTCCTAAGGTTCCACCTGACTTAAAGAAAAAACATAACCTTAGGAAAAAAAAATCCCACTCTCGCTCAAAGCCTACTAGGCTCGCTCCCTCCAGCCTCACCGCGGAAAGAAAAGAGAAAGGGAAAGAGAAGGAAATGAGTGACAAATTGAAACTCAGAAAGGAAAGGTACTTACAGGAATCAACGCAAGAAAGGGCTCGGGAATCTTGACCGGGAATTATTTGCTCTCAAACTGCTCGGGAATATGTGTCTTTGCAGCAAAGACTTGCAAAATGAACAAGTGTTCCTTTATATAGGAACTATGGACGGTTCAGATCAAAATAGATCCAACGGCTCGTGCGCTTTCCTGCCCAAAGCGTCGCCTCAAAAGGCGTGCACATTAAATGCATGACGAGACAGTTCGGTTATCGTGTAAACGGTCCAGTTACACCCACGTTGGTATCGTTTGATCCTGATTAGGCCAGTCACAAGCTGACATGTGGCACAGGCAGGACTCGGGCCCACAAAGTCACCGCTCGGTCTATACCCCGACTGACCACCACGACCGGTCCCACCCCGGGTTGAGTCTCGGCCTTTTACCGGATGGTTCCTTGGAAGCAGTCTTAATTTTCAAACTTCATCTGATGAGACATCACATCAACTCTGAAAATGGGGGCAGCTGATACGCCCAGAAATATTCTGCTACAAGTCAAACCTGCACATCAGCAGATAAGCACCCTGATTATCCGGCAAGGGAGCCTATGACCCACTAATCCCGAGGTCTTTCGAGTGCTACCGCTCGGGGTGCTCGCACAGCCCGGGAATGCAGCTCAGCAGCTCTCCACAAGGTGCAGATTGACAGCCAGGCTGCTCAGCAGTTTCGTAAATTGGTCAGAAGACTAATGGAAGGTGTAAATAGTTTCCTAAGCTATTTACGAAACCTCCCATGATTTGTGCTCATCAGCTTGTAATTAGATTAGGCTTTCTTATCTAATCAATTGCCTAATGCGGGTGGTCTCTTGCACCTATAAAAGGGTCCACTCACCTCCATCAAGGGGAGGGCATTCTTAACTTAAAGAATAGCATATACATTCATCTCATACGCATACACCCAACCGGTATTACTGGTAGTGCAGCCCCAATTATTGACTCACCAGGCCCACCGGTGATCTTCTAGTGAAGTGCACTGACGCACCCGTGGACGTAGGTCACCTTATTAACGAGGCCGAACCACATACAATTGATTGTGTCACAATTTATCTCTTTTTAATCCCTCCTACCAATTTTTGGCATCATCAGTAATCAATTGAGGATCGATGCCAATCGATTGGACCCTGATGCTAATCAATTGTCATTAGCAAAAATAGGGAGCTGCCAGAAAGGACTCATACCCCCATCTAACAATGATTTAATGGTTTGAAGACCATGAGGGTACACTCTAATGTTTTGGATTGAAATTAGGGCAGAAATATAAAGGGGTTTGAAAATTTCCTCAAGGAAAACTGCGGCTATGAAATGGTGGATAAAATTGCCCCTTAATCCCAGAACGAGGGTTAACGCAAATCCATTGCGAAAACCGAGAATGCAAATCCGTTACACTCCCAAATAAAGGATCAACATAAATCTGTTACGAGGATCGAGGATATAAATCCGTTATATTCCCAGAACGAGGGTTAACGCAAGTCTGTTGCGAAAACCGAGAATGCAAATTTGTTACACTCCCAAATAAAGGATCAACGTAAATCTGTTACGAGGATCGAGAATATAAATCCGTTATATTCCTAGAACAAGGGTTAACGCAAATCCATTGTGAAAACCGAGAATGCAAATCCGTTACACTCCCAACCAAAGGATCGACGTAAATCTGTTACGAGGATCGAGAATATAAATCCGTTATATTCCCAGAACGAGGGTTAACGCAAATCCGTTGCAAAAACCGAGAATGCAAATCCGTTACACTCCCAAATAACGTAAATCTGTTATGAGGATCGAGAATATAAATCTGTTATATTCCCAGAACAAGGGTTAACCATATTCGGGTGGATTTGGAGTCTTTCGGACTCGAGTCAATCGGCTTAGATTCAACCATACTCCCATTTATCCAATTTTCCATAATCAGGAGTCAATTAGACTTCAAAATCAAAATTCAATTTTGGAGAAATCCAGAGTCGGTTAGACTCAACTTATTCTTTTCCCAAAAATCAGGAGTCAATTAGACTTCAATCAAAATTCAATTTCAGAGAAATCCGGAGTTGATTAGCTTATTTATCGCAAACGGGTGTTCCTGACAAAATTTTCAACAAGCAGGGACTAATTTCCATTTTCCAAAGGGCTTAATAACTTATTCTTTAAATCTCGGGGGTCCTTTTAAAATGAGGGAAAATCTTTAAGGACATGGGAGCAAAATTTGGGGGTTCTTTTGTAAATAGTGAAAGTTAGGAGTAAAAGGGCCATCTGGCTCACACGGCGGCACTTGGTGAGAAGAACCGGCACTCACTGAGTGCCGGCCGCCACTCCACCAGATGCCGGACGGCATTCGGCGAGTGCCGGCGCCTTTTCACCGAGTGCCTGATGGAGCAGCAGTTTGTTTTAAAACTTAGACTCTTCTTCTCTCCTCTTCATTCTCTCCTCCCTCCTCTCTCGGATTTCCTCTCTACAACTTCATCCTCTCTTGATTCTCTCTTCAAGAACCACTCACAATCAAGGTATGTTAACTCTCTAACCATAAAGATTACATCTTTTCTTGATTTTGTGTTTGAAAATCATATTTCATGTTAAGACTTCTCATATGAACATTGACTTCCCCCTTTTCTTGTTTGTAGATCCTCCAATGGCTAGTGGTTCAGGGTCTTATGGTCCTCCAAAGAAGAAGTACAAACCCAACCTGGTTCACAATTCCTCATTCTTACTTGCCGACCCCGGGGCACATCTATCGGCACGGGCTTTCAATAGATTGGTATACTCTAAACCCCCTTGTATGCTTATGATGAAATAATGCAATGTAATGCTTTGAATGATGTGCTATGAATGATGAACAATGTATGCATGAATGTCCCCCCTCCTCTTTATGTCAATGCAATGCCATGTAGTGCGTGATAAGTGATGTATGTATGAATGCTCTTGTGGTTCTTGTGCACTTAGATGTATTCAACCTTTCGTGATACCCTTCCCCTTTCAAATTAATTTCCTTGGGTAGAACGTTATGATTGGGGTCCAATGCCTAGTGTTGTGCTTTTGCTTATTGCCTTCGTTTGGGTTTATTAACTTTCCGTGCTTATGAATTCCGATGTTCTATTCATCCAATGCTAATGAGGGGTTACATCAATCCTGTGATGCGCTCGGATGAACTATGCTTTTAATGAACCTGAAAATCTATTGTTGCATGACCCAGAGCTTTACTTTATTTTTGAATCAATGAGTTGCTCAAATCCAAAAGAATTTTTCTTTATTCAAATCAAACGAATTTCTTATTCTTATTCTCAAAATCAAACGAGTCGCTTAGACTCTCAAAATTTTTTTTTATCAAATCAAACGAGTCGCTTAGACTCTCAAGAATTTTTTATTTATCAAATCAAACGAGTCGCTTAGACTCTAAAAAAAAAACTTTTTATTTTCTTATTGACGAGACTCGGGAGTTATTTATTTCTTATTCAAAAGAATTGAATTGCTTAGATTCTGAGAAAAAATCATTTATTATTCTTTCCTTTCTTATTTTTTATTTTTCATTTTTATTATTTTTTTTCAGGCTCCAGAATTTGTCCTCAAGGGTCATGGGAGCATGGCTCACGGTCAGAGATGGTACGAGGAACTTTCTGATGAGGTCAGAACTTTGGTCAATAATGCCGGGTTCGGGCTCTTCGCATTGCTTTTAGAGAAGAGTACAAATGACAGGACCCATATCCAGGCCTTAGCGGAGAGATGGTGGGACACAACAAATACCATCCACATGCCCTTTGGGGAGATGACGATGACCCCTTTGGACTTTGCTATGATCACCGGTGTTCCGTTCGGTGGCCTCCCCATTGCTCGCTATAACGATCTTCAGAATCGTCATGAAGAAATTATTGACTTGCTCGGGGCCCATCCAGGAGATTTCGTAGTGCCGGCAAAGTGGTTTTTGGATACTTTCAAGGGTCAGGCCTTTACTGACGATCAGATGGCTAGAGCATTCATTATGTATGTGTTGGGTTGCTCGCTGATGAGCACAAAGGGGGATACGATCCACCTTGGGTACTTGGCTTCCCTCACAAACGTCGACCGCATCTTCCAGTACAACTGGGGGGGGGGGGGACAGGGCTAGCCACTCTCTACAATCACATGAGTGAGGTCTTCAGGGGGAACTCCCCTTCCACCGGCGGGTATTGGAGAGCTTGGGAGGTATAGTTTTTTTTTTATATATATATATTTTTTTAGAAAATCTTCCTTTTTATTCATCTCCCGTAGTTTTATTTTGAGAACTGAATTCATTCTTTCCTTTTCCTTTTGCAGATATGGTCTCATGAATACCTCCGCATGAGAGCTCCCCGTACTCAGGACAACGAGACCGCTATCATGCCCCAGGGCTTAAAATGGAGGAAGGAAGCAACGGGTCAGAAGGTCGGGGCTCATGACTTTATTGGTTATAGGAACCTCCTCATCAATCTACGCGAGGTTCACGTGGAGTGGAATCCGTGGGCGGCGGCTCTCCCAGAGGCAGGTGAAGCGATTCAAGCGACAGTGGCCTCCTCTAGATTGAGGATCCTGATGGTGGGCGAAGCGTGCCGAGAGTGGTACCTTGGTGAGAGGGTGACTAGGCAGTCTCTTGCCGCCCCAAACTTTTATGTACCGATGGCTCCTCCAGCTACTATGAGGAGCACGGAGACTTTGGATCATGACGATCTGGTGGCTGCTCTAGACGGGGAGAACATTGCAACCTTTCTGGACGGCCAAGATGGTTATGCGGCCTTTAGACTGAATTCCCTTATGCACAATTTTCCCCTTATGGATGTTGTCCGGGTAATGCACTTTATTCACATATAAACTTATATTTCTGCTTTCTGTTCCTTCATGAAATATGCAACTATTTATGTCAAACTCTTGTTTGCAGCCTGTTCCTGGGGTTGCTGAACCCCCAGCCCTTCCGCAGTGGAATTGGAGTGTTCCTATGGTCGATATGGGTCAAGAGACTATGTATCAGTTGACCCCTTACACTCAAAATGCTCCAACCATCCCTTTGCAATATGATACAGTCCCCCGGGATTATGCTGAGGAGGGTCTGTCCTATGCACACACCGTCCAGCACTGGGTTCATGGACGTGAATGGAGGGTAATTTCCCCTTTTGTTTGAAATAAATTCCTTATTACCATTTATTTTTCAAAATTCAAAAAGTTCTTTTTTTCTTTTTTTTTTTATTTAAAATATTTTCTTATTTCTTTCTTTCTCAGGCTGATGGAGCAAGGGCCAATGCTGACCTTCAGGCCAGGGCTATGGTATCACATTCTTCCTCTTCTTTTCTCTTCTTTTTCTCTCTTTTCTTTATTTCTCATTCCATTTATTCTCACTTACAGGAAGCTGAGATGGCGGCTCTGAGGAGGCAGATCCAGGAGTTCCAACTGAGCCAAGGCGGCGGCTATCAAGGAGGTGCTGGCGGCAGTGGCCAAGGCGACGGCTATCAAGGAGGTGATGGGGATGGTGGAGAAGGCGGGGATGGTGGTGATGGAGGAGCTGGAGGAAGTCAGACAGCTCCGCAAGCACCCAGAAGGAATCCTCGTCGTAGACGAGGATAGCTTATCTCTCTCTCTTTTTATTCTGTTATGTTATGTCCCTGCGAGGACAAAGAATTTTGAACCTTCTTTTTATTGGACTTATTTAGGCAGATTGGTAGTTACTCATGCATGGTGGCCTGTGTGCCCATTTTGAACTTGTTTATATTCATGCTTGATTACTTCCCCGAATTAGTTTTAAAACTTCTATTCCCTTTGCCTGATTTAGAATATGAATGCCTTTCCTGATTTGTCTTGGCTTTATTTGATGAATGGTGCAAACAATAATGCTGGGATGATGATTGGCGACACTTTTTTTCAAATTCTATGCAGGTTTGGGCTGATTAAGGTTATGAAGTGACCCATGTGCCTTTTAAACCTTTGCCGGCACTCAGTGAGGCTGACCGGCACTCACTGAATGCCGCGCGGCACTCCGTGATTGCCGACCGGCACTCAGCGGATGCCGCCACTTTACATCGAGTGCCGGTCCGGGCCCTTTTTCTTTATAAACTGCCAATTGCCCATTTCTAGGTTCATTCGAGATTTCTAGAGCCCTTTGCCTTCTTTGTGCTCAAACTTTTTCTTCCATATCCTCCACCTTTCTTCATGGCCCCCATTAGTTCTGACATTCTATACCCATGGATGGATTCCCTTTCCGGCATCGACCGACTCAACTTTGAGTCTCACAGACTGACGGATCTTTTTGCATTTCGCCATATGGCTCTAGACAAGGGCTTACTTCGAGCAGCTATCATGTGTTGGGACCCTTCTTTGCACGTCTTTCGGTTTGGTTACGAGGAGGTTTGTCCTCTTTTTGAGGAGTTCAGTGCTATTCTCCACACCAATCCTTATGCCGACTTGATCATTCCCCAGGTTCAGGCGGGATATATCCAGGATTTATCGGCCCTTCTTGGTATTTCCCGGGGTGCTGCCAGCTCCTTTGTTCGGGATCGACACATTGATTTTGACAGCCTTTCTTCCACTTATGCACCTATTGGCGATCCTGACGATGGGAGGTATCAGATCATCAGGCGGAGTGCCCTTTCCTTGGCGATGCTTTCCCACTTCTTGTTTCAGTCTTCCACCGACATCCTGATTCTGGTTGTATGTGGCCTCCGAGAGATGCGGAGTGCCGTTATGCTTGTCCTGGGGGAGACCTTGCTGGGCTTGGATCATGCTCATACCACGGGATCGATGCTGCTTTCTGGGTCAACTCACGTTTTGCAGATTTGGCTCTTCGAGCCCTTAGGTTTCTTCGCTCACCTTCCCCTCGGGAGACTGCTTTCCTATGATCACATGGGTGTCCGCTACCCTTCCCGTACAGTTACTAGCTGGCTTACTTGGTTTCGGGGCTTGAGCTACGAGGACATCTGCTGGATATGCCCCCAATGGCCTTATTGCTCTGTCGCGGTACGACTTCCTGGGTGTCCAGGGGTTTGGTTGCCTGGTTTGCGGGTTACCACCTTTTACATCCCCAGCCGGGTAGTTCGCCAGTTCGGCTTGTTCCAGGACGTTCCTGATGCTATTACCGCTGATTTCTCGAGGAGTTCCGCCTTACGCCCTTCTACCGTGAGGATATTTGCTGAGGCTTGGCATGATAGGGTATCGGCTCCCTTTCAGAGGATTCCAGCTTCAGTTGTCCCGACCGTAGAGTATTTGCTTGAGATCCAAACTCTGGTTAGGAAATAGCTTTTAGATAGACAAAACAACAAGATTTTAAAATTTTCGACAAGTTCTGCTTAACTTTTGCTGTGTTTTATTTTCTGTGATGCATTTTCCTTTTTTTTTTCATTTTTTATTTTATTTAAAGCTCTCTTTTTGTATTCCGAAAATGCCCTAATCATGTTGAATCAAAGTTAGCACTTCTTTAATTTCTTTGGGTTATGAACAGTTTTCCTCTCAATGTCTCTTTCAGCTTTTTTTCACTCTTTCATGAGTCTTGCTTAGTTTTAATCCTTCTATATAATGAATTCTTTCTTGTTTCCACATGATGCATATCTTGATAGCCAGTATATCCAGAAATGGGTTTAGGTTTTGCCTGGGTTCATCGGTTCTAGCAAACAAAGTTTGCCCCTGGTTTCGAGACTTAGATGCGGTTCTTGGGCAAACGCAATTTTGCCCCTAGTTTGGTGTGGCAAAACTCGGGATATTTTAACTTTGTTTGGACTTTGTTTGGACCGAGGGCCTTATGAGCCCGCCTACTTATCCTCGAATGGGTATCAGGTCCGCAGTAGTTTGGCTAAGGCTAGAAAGAACATACTTATTTTTGTTACTTTGTGACCGAACCAAGCATGTTGCCTACGTATCCCCTATCGGGAATCAGGTCAAGCGTAGTTCGTTAACTCTGGAGGTTTTGAAAGACAAGGTTTCAAGCAAAGTATTTTTTGAGGCGATCGAGGTTTATTGGTTGTTTAAACTCAACTCCATCTAGGTCCATGAGATAGGTAGCTCCCCCGGAGAGGAGTGTCTTAATGATATATGGTCCGACCCAGTTGGGTTTAAATTTTCCTCGTGGGTCATAAATGAGCGCTTTAAGTTCCTTGAGGACCAGATCGCCCTCAGCAAGCTTCCTTGGGCGAACCTTTTTGTTGAAAGCACGAGCTATCCTTTTCTGATATCCCCAAGTATGGTTTACGGTAGCCAACCTTTTTTCATCGAATAACATCAATTCCTCATATCTCCCCTGCAACCATTCCAGTTCGGTTACCTCGCATTCTGCCAGAACTCTTAAAGACGGTATTTTGACTTCCACTGGCAAAACAACCTCCATCCCGTAGACCAATGAGTACGGCGTAGCCCCGGTTGAAGTTCTCACGGAAGTTCGATATCCCCACAAAGCGAAAGGTAGTTTTTCATGCAAATCCCTGTACGTATCCGTCGTTTTCCCCAGGATTGCCTTTACATTTTTGTTTGCGGCCTCTATTGCTCCATTTGTTTATGGTCTGTATGGTAAGGACTGGTGGTGGGTAATCCTATACTTCTCTAGGAGGGGAATAACCTCCCCCTAAAAATGACTCCCGTGGTCAGAAATAAGCTCATTTGGCACCCCGTATCTGCAGATTATATTCTTCTGGATAAAGTTCACCACATCTCTTGCCTTCAGAGTTGCGTATGATGCCGCTTCTACCCATTTGGTAAAATAATCTATTGCCACAATTATGTACTGGTGCCCATTTGAAGCTTTCAGAATTACTTCCCCGATGATATCAATACCCCACACAGAGAACGGCCAAGGGGTGGTCATGCTATAGAGCTGGGAAGGTGGGGTATGCATTAAATTTGCATGGACCTGACATTTATGGCATCTCCTAACATATTCACATCAATCCTTATCTAAAGTCGTCCAATAGTATCCTTGTCGAATTATCTTTTTGGCCAACATGTGTCCGTTCATGTGGGGCCCATAGACTCCTTCATGTACTTCTTCCATCATTTTCCTTGCTTCCCTTCCATATAGACATTCTAAATTATAACCAGTGTAGGACTTCTTCCACAACTTCCCCGCATAGATTAAAAATTGAGCTGAAAATCTACGAATTGCTTTCTTATCGTTCTCTGAAGCTCCTCCGGGATATTCTCCTTTCTCAATAAAGTTCCAAACATCTATATACCATGGTATCTCAACCTCTCCCTCTTCTTCAATGGTGGCGATTGTTTTATACGAAGGTCGGGTTCTCTCTTCTATAGACAAAGGAATCATAGAGACTCCCACAAGAATTTGGATCATTAAGGCCAAGGTTGCTAGGGAATCTGCCAATTGGTTCTCCTTACGGGGAAGGTAGTAGAACGAAATTTTTCTGAATTGCACCTTCAGGCTCTCTAGGTATTCATGGTAGGGTCTCAATTTCTCATGCTTTATTCTCCAGTCACCCCTCACTTGTGATATTATCAGATTGGAGTCCCCGAAAACATCAATCCTTTCTACTCTCAAAGCCAAAGCTGTTTCCATCCCAATTATACAGGCTTCATACTCTGCCGTGTTATTAGTTGAATTATACTTGAGCTTAACGGCCAACGGAGTGGGGGTCCCGCCAGGTGATATGAGGATGATCCCTACCCCGTACCCTATTCGATTAGCTGCTCCATCGAAGTACATTTTCCCCGGGTTCTCTTTTACTTCCATTACTTCTTCATCTGGAAACTCAAATTCTCCCTTTTCTTCGGATTCTATGGCGAGGTCGACTAAGTACTCGGCGACGGCTCTTCCCTTGACAGATTTGGAAGTGACGTATCTAATATCAAATTCGGATAGCATCATGGTCCATCGGGATATCCTACTAGTCAGGGCAGGTTTTTCAAAGAGGTATTTGAGTGGGTCCATTCGAGATATCAGGGTGATAGGGAAGGCTAGCATGTAATGTCTAAGGCGACGGGTACACCACACCAAGGCCCAACAAGCTTTCTCCAACGACGAATAGTTCAACTCATATCCGGCCATTCTCTTACTCAGGTAGTATATGGCTTTTTCCACACGCCCCTCTTCCTCTTCTTGGGCCAGCATGCACCCCATTGAGTTCTCGGTTACGGATAGGTATAGCAATAAAGGTTTCCCAGGCTTAGGAGGTGATAGGACAGGTGGGTTTTGAAGGTAGGTTTTGATTTTTTCAAAGCCTTTTTGGCACTGCTTATCCCATTCGAACTTTTCCCCCTTTCTCAATAATTTGAACAACGGGTCACAGGTCATGGTGAGTTTGGATATGAAGCGGCTGATGAACTGTATTCTTCCTAGGAACCCTCTCAATTCCTTTTCATTCTTTGGTGGTGGCATTTCGGTTATAGCTTGGATTTTGGTGGGGTCTACCTCAATTCCTCTCTGGGTGATCAGAAATCCTAGTAGTTTTCCAGTGGTGACCCCAAAGGCGCATTTTTGCGAATTTAGCCTCATTCCGAACTTTCTCAGCCTTTCGAAAAATTTTCTTAACGCCTCCAAATGTCCTCCTCTTTCTTTAGATTTTACTATCATGTCATCCACATACACTTCTAATTCTTTATGAATCATATCATGTAATAACGTAGTGGCAGCTCTTTGGTAAGTCGCACCTGCATTTTTAAGTCCAAATGGCATAACTCTATAACAGTAAGTCCCCCAAGGTGTGATAAAAGTTGTTTTCTCTCTATCCTTTGGTGCCATCAAGATCTGATTATATCCTGAAAACCCATCCATGAAAGATAGAAGTTCATGCCCTACGGTATTGTCTACTAATACGTCGATGTGGGGTAAAGGGAAATCATCCTTAGGGTTTGTTCAAATCTCGGAAATCCACACAAACCCTAACACGACCATCCTTTTTAGGAACCGGTACAATATTGGCAACCCAATCAGGATACTCGGTGATAATCAAGAATCCAACCTTTAGTTGCTTTTCAACCTCCTCTTTCACTTTAAGCGCCCATTCAGGCCTCATTCGCCTCAAATTTTGTTTCACGGGTTTTGAATTTGGGAAAAGAGGAATATGGTGTTGGACAATTTCTGGATCAATTCCTGGCATATCATCATAAGACCATGCAAAGACATCTCTGAATTCTTTTAATAGATTGATTAATTCTTCGCTTTCCTCATTATTAAGTGTGGAGCCAATAGAAACATTTTGTGAATTATCTTCATTTCCCAGATTAATGGTTAAAGTGCTTTCCATGATTTTGCATGCAGGTTCATTTTCTTTTTCAATCAATTTTTGTAATTCATGAGGTATTTCATCATATTTATCACATGCATCACAGTTATTATTATGCACAGTCAAGTAAGCAGAATTAGTCACATTCTCATTAACTTTTTTCGGAGCAATTACAACAGACATAGAAATGGAAAGACGCCTCATTTGGGCCAATACAGACTCTGGGTGAGGGGGATACTTATTACTAGACTCAAAGAGCCACTCTTTCTTGCTTTCCCCTCCCATATCGCTGATGAAGTGATCTTCCCATTCCTCTTCCTGAGTGATTCCTTCTATTTCCACTTCCTCTGGTTCCCCTTCATATGCTGGCTTCTCTCTTTCTTCATTCCTCTTGCTTTCTTCTTTATCCCAGCTTTTCCCATCTTCATCTTTAATCTCTGCAGAGCTCCCCTTTCTGGTTCCCTCGCACCCTTCTTCTAGCAGGTTCTTCATTGCCGATCCATCCATAGTACACACCCAGTCCTGAATAATGGCAGATTTCGCAGGCTGTTGAAGATAATGGTTCTCATAATAAGAGAAGTCATGCGCAAAGAAAATCTCGAATCCCGGCTTCATACGCTTTTCTGCTTTATCTAACCATGGCTCTGGAAAATCGCAAAACGGAAAATCCTCCCCTTGCTTGACGAAATACCCATTAAGAGTTTTCAAGTATGGTTCTAGAGGTGCATCGGTTGCTTTCTTTTTCTTCTTCAATTCTTCCTTGGTTGGCGAGTACCCTAGCCCATGGGCGTGGGTTTGTGTAACGATACTCGGGAATTCTGATAATCCTTGGTGTTTCTTACCTAAACCCATCCCTGGGAAGAACCCCATTTTCCTCATGATCCCGGCCACCAACGGACTGGCGTATTGATCAAAATATAGTGGTAAAAACTCCTTCGGCTTTCCTTCTTCTATGACGTTAATGAACTCAAACCCACCCAAACTTGCTTCACCCTCCTGTACCTGTACCTCTAAAATCGGAGCACTTGATGAGGCCCCAGATATATTCATCCAGCTATCCCCCAGAATATCGCATACCTTGTTTTTCCAAATATACTTAACTTTCTGATGGATGGTTGATGGAATGGCACCCAAATTATCAAGCCATGGCCTTCCCAGAAGCAGGTTAAATGATGCAGGAATGTCAATGATTTGGAATTCTGTTTCCCTTTCACCGGTCCCAACCGAGAGATTTAAAAAGATGATCCCCATAACTGCCCGTAGAGTATTATCATAAGCCCTCACTTTTTGTTCTGATGGTATAAATGTGGATTCATCGAGCCCCATCCTTTTAGCTGTTTGAAAAGGGCATACATTTAACGCAGACCCATTGTCAACTAGGCAAGCAGGTAGAGAATTTCCTAGGCACTCCACGGTAACGTGCAATAGCTTATTATAAATAGGTCCCCCAGGAGGTAAGTCAGCTTCGGAGAAAGAAATAGCGAGAGTTGGACTTCTGGTGATCATGCCGACGAGATCTTCCGGGGTAACATCGATGGAGACATCCGATTGATTTTCAAGCATCGAGGACTGCTTGCCTATGATGCTTGGAAGCGATTAGCAACCCCCAAATAGTGATATTTGCCTGTGTCTTCTTCATCTGTCTTAAAACCCTGTCATCTTCTTCTTCTTCATTCACCTTCCCTTTCCCTTTTTCCAGTTCCCTCCCCGGGTGATCCTCTTCTAGTTCGTGCGGCTTGAAGTGTCTACCAGATCGAGTCAGGTGATTAATCTCTTCTCTTGCCCAAACATCATCGATTTCTGAAATGACCCCTGGACTTTCCTCCGCAATTTTTGCCTCTTCGTCACTCTGATACCACAGATCGTCCTCTACTTGGTTCATGCTCCGATCATCGCCTTTAAAAACCCACCAATCTGACTGCCCAATTACTTCATCTTTCCATATTTTTGGCTGACTCCTAAGTGTACAGATCCCCAGATCTTCTGGTAACTGATAAAACCTTCTCGGTTCCCCGACCTTTGTGATTAGCTTGGACGGATCAAATGTCATTCCTTCCACCCCTAAGAAATAAAGGCCCTGCGGTGGCGGCACATCACGATGGTTTGGCAGAGGATTCTTGGTGACATTGGGAGCTTTGACAGGTGGTTCGGATATCACTTTGTTGTCGATAAGGTCCTGGATTTCATGCCTTAACCTCATGCACCGATCCGTCGAGTGGCCCTTCTGTTGGTGATACTTGCAGTAGAGATCCCCTTTGAAATGCGGCGGGAGTGGACTCGGCGGGGGTCGAGGTTCCAACTGACGAAGATGCCTTTTCGCTAACAGTCTGTCTAGGGCGGTTGACAATGATATTCCTAAATCTGAAAACTTCCTCAATGGCTTATCCTCCCCCCCTCTTGGATGGTTCCTGGTGATATCGAATCTTTTCTCCGGCTCGCTAAGCGCATTGACATCGGTGGGGCCAGAGTGACCCCCCGAATGCCCTCCATTTGATCCATAACTGGGCCTCCGATATCGGTTTAGTGGTTCTTCCTTCTTGATTGTTCCTTCTTGAATCGCATCTTCGATCCTCGTCCCCACATCGAATACTTCAGCGAAGGTGTTGATTGACTGAAATCCCATCTTCTCCTGATAAACTGGCTGCAGATTCTTCATCAGCATTCGGATCTGGTCCTTCACAGACGACCTTTGTACCATTTTGGCTGCCTTTCTCTCCATCTGCTTAGGTATTCGGCGAATGATTCTTTGTTCCCTTGCCTAGTCACCTCCAAATCCCGGACAGTGACATCCAAATCTTGATTGTATTCGTACTGTGCCACAAATGCCTTAATCACTTCTTCCCACACCCTGATTTTGCTTGGTTCGAGAGTAAGATACCAGGATAGAGCGGCTCCAGTCAAAGTTTGTTGGAATAGGACTGCCATCATAGCTGTGCTCAAGCCGCTTGGTTGGAAAGCCCCAATACACATTCTTACGTGGCTACGAGGATTTCCAGTACCATCAAATTTGTCAAAAACCGGCATCTTGAACCCGGCAGGCAGTGTTTCGCGTACCCCGTCATACAACCCTTCCAGTTCCATCAGGTAGGTATCCACTCCATGAGCCTTGCGCATTACCCTTTCCAACTTTTCTACCTTATCGGTCAGCAGCTTCTCCTTCTCATCTTTCTCCCTGTCCCTGTTGGCCCTTAGTGCGTCATTCCATTGTGCTTCCTGATCGTCGAACCAATCTCCGTCCCCTCCTCCCAAAGGCGGGTCCATAACAGGCGGATTCATATGTGGTGGTTGGCGATTCAGCTCTTCTATCATTCCCATCATGCGGTTCATGTTCTCGGCCCGTCTTCTCATCTGTTCCGCTTGCTGTTCGACTAGTACCCTCAGCCCAGTCATCTCTTCATTGTTTCTCTCTTCGGCCATGTCAGTACGTCCTCTCCTTACTAGCCTTGCTGTGGGGTCCCTAAACCAGGCTTGTCTTGATCCGGATGCTATTTTTGCTCCTACAGCAGATTTTAAATTTTTATTTTAAAAACTTTTATCTTCTTTTATCGCAAAAACCCATTTTATGTATCATGCGGATGCAATGCATGTGTGCGTGTGTGCCTATTCTAGAAAAGAAAATCCTAATCCTAACACATAAGCACATAAACACATAAGATCCTTACTCATGTCAAGTGCGCCGATTTCTCCTCTCATTGTGATCCTTGCTACCCTTTTAATAGAAAAATTTTTTAAAACCCTTTTGGAAAGCAACATTCTTTGAAAATTTTGGATTTTCCTTTTGAAAAGAAAAAATATATATATATTTCTCAACAAAAGATGGTTGGGTCGAAAATTTTGCTTTGGGAGATTTCTTCTAAAAACAATTCCCAAGATTTTTGGATTCTTCCTTCAAGAAGGAGAATGCGAGAGTATACCTCAACAAGGGGTTGACTTGGGATTTTAATCAAAAGGTGAATCCCAAAGATTTAAAAAAAAAGAGTAACTAAATACTTTGGAATGACGAAGTCAAAAACCTATCTTCTTTCAAAGATGGATTTAAGATTCCTTGAGTAGAAGGATCACATGTTTGGATAATCACCGCACTTTTCATAAATTTGGATGCATACAAAGTCAATGATGCTTAGCTGAACATGATACAAGAGATGTAATCTTATAATCAAGATTTGGCTTATTCTTAAATGTCATAGGACATGAAAAGGAATTGCTCAAGAGTGATTAAGAGGTTACACATCTTTTATCAAGCAAGCATCGTCATCATCTCAAGTAATCCCTTTCGGGCACACAAAACTCCCTAGCACATAATCCTAATCAAGAATTGAATTCCTAATTTTGAAAGGTTCTATGGAAACTACTATGCAAAGGCCGGGGTTTGGTCAAATAAGGGACCCTTGACACACACCCGATAGGATGCTTCATATACCAAAACATGGTACGAGATCAAGGGTGATCACACGGCCCCATGATGGCTTGACCGACCGGGTTTCCCCGAGCCTCCAAGGTCATAGTTCCGTGCAATCGACTGGCGAGACATGCAAGTGCAATGCAACGGGCACACAAAGATTAATTAATTCAATTAAAACGATGCTTTCAAGTCTAATCCTCGAGTGAACCCAAAATCAGAAATTCTGGTCTGCGAAACCAGAGATTCTGGGTTCGATCCCCAGCAGAGTCGCCAGATTGTGGATACCGCCATTTGGGCCCACTTTTAAAATGTTTTTCAATTTCCAATTCAAATACACGAAGAGTCGCCACTTAATTTTTAAAAGGAAAATTAAGAAACCATTTTGAAAGCAAACCGATCTTTTGCGAAACCAAAGATTTAACTGGGTCCGGGGATTATGGAATAAAAGGGGAAGGAGCCCGACGGACTAAAACACCCCCTTTCATCCTATCTCGCGATAGGCCTCTACTCAACATCCTTTTTAATCAAATTATTAATCTAAGCATTCCCTCAACTAATACATATATACATATACATTACACAAGCATGTTGGAAATGGTGTAAAATTGCTAACGACAAAATATCATTCATAAGCCACGTAATTCAAGTAGCAAGCAACATGATATGCAATAGAGAACTAGAAAACATACCCGGGATCCGGCCGCGAATATTAAACGTGCAATGCATACAAGAACAAAATAAATCTAAGAAAAGGTCTCTAACATATATATACACATAAGGCAAAACATAGGCTAAGGTGTCGCACATGGAGTCGAAAATCAATATAAATCAAAGAATAGAATTAAACTAGAGAAGAGTTGAGAAATTATACCTCAAATGCGCTACAAGACAAAGGTTAGTACACATGCCTTAGACAAGATATAATATCAAAAATAATTAATCCTAAGTCATGTTCAATTAGATACAATTTAGACAAGAGATAAGTCCTACTTATGAATATTAACATGTATGAATGAATGCATGAATATGAATAAGAATGAGATATGAATTTATTCACTAATTTGGATCACTTAGCCTCTGGATTTAAGCTAAATTATCATTATTCAAAACATGATTTGGATTCCAAGACATTAGGAGACCATTTGAGTTTAAATAAATAAGATTAGACAAAAAAAAACAGGAGCAGTTTTTATGAATTACAGAGAGCAGACCAGGTTTTCAAAAATAGTAATAAAATACTTCCAACGGTTTGATCTTAATGAGTTTTGGATATGTTATGCCTCTGTGAGTCTAGTTTCCAACCCAAAATAAAATCAAGGTTTCAACGGTTAGATCTCCAGGAATATGGAAAATACCAGACCTCACTCAGGATTTTGCAACTCTCTGTCCAGAGATCTTGTATGATTTTTTAAAAATAGCACACAAATCCAAATTGCTTCATTCTTTTTAGGGAACCTTCCTAACACATTAAGGTTCTTATAAAAAATTATTAGAGGTCATGAAAACTTGGTTAGAGCTCTGATCTATCAATTTTAAAATTGATTTGTTGTTCTGAAACTCTGGACAGATTGTGGTTGTCTCACAAAACTCATGATCAAACCATTCTAAACATAAAATCTTACCAAAACAAAAATTACAGTGGTAAAACAATGTATTATTGACACTTTCCCGTTAGTTTCACTTGATTTCAACGGTTAGATTTTGAACTAAAAATCTTTGATCGAAAACAGTTTGTGAGCCCACTATTTTCATTTTGCTAGTTCAACTTTGTTGATTGGCCTCAACTATTAGATCATAATGTTGGGCTTAAACCAAATCATTTCTTCTACCATTTAATGGTCATTGAAGACTAAGGACCTCTTTAGACTTATGGACTTTTAATGAAGTATGAAATGGACTTCACAAAATCCCAAACAATGAACTCAAACTTATGGACCAAAACTTGAGTTCAAATCATTACTCCTACCACTTGGTGGTCATTGGAGGCTAAAGACACACATACATGTAAGTTTTAGATGAAGTATGAAGAACTTCTCAAAACCCAAGGGAGAGATTAGTCTAAGCCATAGAGATGGACTTAAACTAAAATATTTCTCCTACCATTTGATGGTCATTGGAGACTAAAAAAAAACAAATCTACTCTAATCTCCATGGAATATAGTATGAATTCCATAGGATTCATAGTAGAGAGATCCTATTCATGAATTGATACTAGCATCTTACCAACTATGTGTAGATTATGACCATGATTCTTTAATCTCCATATGGATCATAAGATCATAGGAAACTAAGGAATCAAATTCAAAGAGTTTCAATGAGATATGGAAGATCTCATGAACCTTATGAATGAAGTAGAAATAAAGGAAATCAAAGTTTTATTTAGGAACACAAATTCTCCAAAACTAATTTATCTCAAACCCAAGGCATTAATTAAATCCAAATTGATTAGATGTCATGAAACTCAATCACAAGTTCTTGGTGGTGTGTGATGAAATGGGGTAAGAAGAGAGGTTTTGAAAATGTGAAAAGTTCCTAAATCTAAGAACTTGTGATTGAATTGTCCTAATTCTACCAAGGATTAAGAGGTTACCTCTATGACCTCAAAAAAATTCTTCAATTTCTTGTGAAGTTCTTCCAAGATCTTCAAATTCTTCTCAAAACTCTTCAAATTCTTCAAGAAATTCTTCTCTTCTTCTCAATTCTCTCTATATGACTCTTGTATCTCTCTCTAAATTCAAGTATATGTGTGTGTATTGATTCAAGTCCAAGTCCCCTCAAAATGAAGATGAAGACCTGTTTATATAGGCCATCATCTCAAGGATAAATGGGTAAATTCGGGTGGAGACCCATGTGCAAAGATTTCTTCTAGAACATGTGAGAAAAGCAGTCTGTTACAGCCAGCGGCACTCGATGGGTGCCGGTGGCATTCACTGAGTGCCGGGCGGCATTCACTGAATGCCGGGCGGCAACCCGTGAGTGCCGGCGCACTGAGTGCCGCCGGATTTTTCGGGTGCCGGGACTAACTGAATTTGCTCCTTTTTTAAATTTTCAAAAGGAATATTAATCAAAACCTAATTTTTGTGAATTATCTTTATATATTTATGTATATTTGTGCTAAAATGCACCCATGTGGGTGATATTCACCCATGTGCATGGTATATTCTTCAATATACTATGCTTTTCTTTTATTTCATTTCAAAAGAAAATTCCTCTTTATTTTAAAAATTCTTCTTTTCTCTTTTTTTTTTTTTATCATTTCTATTTTATACTTCCTTTCAAAAAACCCCTTTTTTATATGTATTTTGAGCAAACTTTCAGACTGATTTTCTCATGGGCCCTTCAATGTTCGGGCTTCTCCCGAATACCCATACCCTTCTCTTTTTATTATTTTTTTATTATTTTTCAATTTTAACTTGAAGAACATCTTGAAGACTTTGGATTTCTTGGAAAATCTTCGAACGTCACGGTCATCGTCATCATTGGTCTTTGAGAGGTAACCAATTCCTGGATTTGACGTTTGGTCAAAATCGGGGTGTCTACAGAAACCCCTACAATTAATGTCAATCTATGTCAATTGGATTATGTTTCCTTTTCCTTGTACGAGTAGGTCTCTTACATCTATAAAAGAGACCTCTCACCCCCCATTGAAGGGGCCGACTTTTCAGTCTACATAGCACCCCTATAGCATTCATCTACATGCCCGGCCGGCCTACGGTAGCTCTAGACTTGTTGGTTCACCACAAGCCCCTGGCTCTTTTACAGTATAGTGAACATGCTCAGACACACACGTGGACGTAGGTACCTTCATTAACAGGGCCGAACCACATACAAAAAACCAGTCTCTCACTCTTTCTCCCCTTACATTGCTTTAATTTACCTTAACCAAATTTTGGAATCATCAGCTTGGCACCGTCTATGGGAAGCGACTAGTCTTCTCATCAATACTGATCGTCATGGCACCGAAGAAGGGTAAGAAGGTTGATCAGCAGTCCAACCGGGATGTTCCTCCGGCCCCGGCATCGGCTGCGGCAGTCATGACATCTGAGCAGATCACCGCGACCCTCACACAACTCTCAGAGGGCCAGCGTCAAATCCAGCAACAGATCAAAGCCCTGCTGGCCCAGCAAAGCAATCCTCCAATGGCTGGGAAACGACCCGGGAACGTTGCGCATGGTTGGGAACCGATCTTGACCAGGCAATGTGCCCGAGCCAACCCGTCCCCCATTGAGGTTGCTAGAGACATCAACAGTAGGCGTACTGCCCGAGAGGAAAGGCAGGAGCATATGGCCCGGGAATCAGTCCATGGTCACTCGGTCAAGAGCCGAGTTGTCCCTAGGCGCACGATGAACCGGAGTCATAGCCAATCCCGATCCTACAGGACAGTACACCGCCATGAAGAAGAAGTCTCTTCCACAGACCCGACCAACCCCTCAGATACTGGTCGGGAAGGAGTGGAAGCCCGAATCAAGGACTTGCAGAAGCAGATTAACGGAGTGGCCAAAAAGCTTGGTCAAAACCGCGCTCAGAATCAGGCCAATACCGAGATAGATTCACCGTTCTCCAGCCAGATCACGAGGTTTGCCATCCCCCATAAATTTAATCAGCCTCGCCTAGATCCCTATAACGGCCCGGGAAGACTGGTCGACCATGTCCGAACCTTCAAGGCTCAGATGGCCCTAGCCACCAACTCCGATGAACTACACTGCCTAGCCTTCCCCAGCACTTTGAAAGGCCCGGCCATGCAATGGTTCTACTCCTTGGGGCCCTGATCGGTCTGTAGTTTCAAGCAACTCAACAAGTGGTTCATCAACCAGTTCATCAGTATGCATGAACGGCCAAAGCTTGACATACAGCTACTGACAGTCATACAAAGGGATAATGAGACCCTCAAGGAGTTCACCGGCCAGTTTAATCAAGAGAAGCTCGGCATCTATGATCTTGATGAAACTGCCGCTATTACAGCCTTTTGCTTAGGAGTTCAACACACCATGTGCGCCACGTCGTTTCACAGAAATCGAACGGTAACCTTGGTTGAACTCGCAGAGAGGGTTGGAAAATACGTTGACACTGAAGAATTTCTAAAGATCAAAGACCCTGGGCAAGAAAGCAACGAGTCTTCCAGAAGTAAGCGAAAGCGAGATCAGCCTGGGGGTTCTGACAGTTCTTCGAGTTCACAGCAGTCCAGGTCAGGCAACCCCGACCTGACCTCCAGTTCACAGCAGTCTGAGTTCGGCAGCCCTGACCTGACCTCCAGTTCACATCGGTCAGGATCAAGCAGTTCCAACTTTGTCTCCAGCACAGAGAAATTAGGAGCCCGACGATACTGATCCGACCCCCTATCTCCATCAGTCTAGATGAGCCCGACTACAGTGGACTTGCATGATCACCACATGAGGCTCCACTGATTGTCAGAGAGCCCTTCCAAAGACCTCGGGCCTAACCTTGAGGCATCCAAAGACCTCGGGCCTAACCCCGAGGCACAAGCTTCGCTTAGGTCCAACCGACGATGGGGGCAATCCCCCTAGCTGGCTGATGATGGCAAGCTTTAAAAGACCCTGCAACGACCATATTCCATGTCGGTTACCTACAGTCATAGCCTCTGTAAGACCCTCATCTTAGCGAAAGCTTAGGGGGAAAGACGGCGCAGGGAACTAAACAGGCAATCACACCGGGTATCTACAGGCCTCGCGGATAACCAAGTCAAAATCTTGGACAACCCGAGCACCTACAGTACTCAGAGGCACTAACTCCACTTAGTCCAAACCGATGATAGAGGTGACTAAAATCTCTTAGGTTGGCCCACGATTGAGGAGCAAAAAGGACCCTACAGCGACACGCTCTAGGTTGGCTCTACCAACATGGTGAAGCTCTTCTCCCAATAGTCTTGACGAAGGCTGGCTGGGCGAAAGACCACCATCCTGGGGAGTTAACATAAAAGGAACCTAAAGCAATACGCTTTAGGTCGGCTTTTCCAACATGGTCAAATTCTTGTACCCACAACCTTGACGAAGATTTATGGGTAGAAGATTACCATCCTGGAAGCTAACTCAAGCAAAAGACTCTGAATTAGGCCAGGTCTCAACTCCCAGTCAATTCCCGAGCATTCACAAGACTCAGAAGCTCCAAGGCAGCTTCCCCGAGCACTCAGATAGTGGCAGGTGGCATCAAGAAGATTTCCAAACTTGCCCCGATATAGCATCCAGCCAACCATGGAAATGGGGGACAACTGATACACCCAAAATCAGCCCATGCCCGAGTGGTTCTATTCTGCAACTACTGACAAGCATCATCCCGAGCGGTTTGGTCCACCTGATGCCTCCCGAACGGTTCATCCACGACCCGGCCAACAGGTCGGGACAACGGCACAGGCACATCCTACCGCGGGAACAGCTCATCCGGACCCATAGGCATGATCCCGAGCATTCCAAGCAGTTTCCTACTCAGGCTAGAAGACTAATGGAAAGTGCAAACTATTTCCTAATCCAATTAGGAAACCCCTACAATTAATGACAATCTATGTCAATTGGATTATGTTTTCCTTTTCCTTATACGAGTAGGTCTCTTACATCTATAAAAGAGACCTCTTACCCCCCATTGAAGGGGCCGACTTTTTAGTCTACACAATACCCCTATAGCATTCATCTACATGCCCGGCCGGCCTACGGTAGCTCCAGACTTGTTGGTTCACCACACTTCCCCGGTTCTTTTACAGCATAGTGAACGTGCTCAGACACACACGTGGACGTAGGTACCTTCATTAACAGGGCTGAACCACATACAAAAAACCAGTCTCTCACTCTTTCTCCCCTTATATTGCTTTAATTTACCTTAACCAAATTTTGGCATCATCAGTTTTATTTTCAAAACAAAATAATACAGAGGTTTGACTCATAAGAAGCATTCTTAAAATCATCTTTTCACTGTGTCTGGTTCATTGCATTGCCCTTCTGCATTTCTCCTTCGACTGTGTCTGAAACGCGGCGCTAACATTATTCAGGTCTTGTTGTGCCAGGACACAAGTCACCGTTGATACTGTACCTTCCAAGATATATCAAAAAGAGTAAAAAAAATCTTCGTATTGTCTCTCTGACAGTATATTGGAACTCTCGTCAACAAACCCTCTTTGACTAAACCCAACCCTTGCATATAGATTCCTGTAGAACCTTTCATAGGACTGTTCATTTATTTTATTTTTTTTTCAGATAGGACAATGTGATATAACTGCTGCATGCCCTGGTGGGATTACCTGAGCGGTGTAGACGCTTATATGGCATAGAACAGAACCTCTTTCTTATGATTCCCAAGGCAATCACTCACATGTGATTACATTGAGTTGACATGCCTAGGCACCATGACAAGGATGTCTGCTCCATGTTTACAAAGATATACATCGCAAATCTTGTTTGTTGGTCCTAAGACATAGGAGTATAAAAAACTTGCTAGACAGTATGATCACCATCATCACCTGTTCCCGTCATATATCCCTATTTCTCCCAAAACACTGCCCGAACTATCCAGATATCCCTGCTTCTCTTAGTAACTCTGTCCAAATCACTTAGAAACCCCTGTTTCACCCAGAAACTCTAAAATCCCTGTTTCTCCCAGAAACTCTCATGTATACCTATTTCTTCCGGAAACTCTGCCCAATTTATCTAATTTTCCAAAAATTCTAGTTTCACCCAGAAATCTCTGTTTCTCCCTAGATTACCCAGAAACCTCATTTTCTCTTAGAAACTCTGATATACTTATTTCTCCCAGAAACTCTGTCTGACTCACCCAAATATACTTGTTTCTCCCGAAAACTCTATCCAAATTCCCTAGAAATACCCAAAGTACTTGTTTCTCCCAGAAACTCTGCCCAAATCACCCAAAATGCCCAAATATACTTGTTTCTCCTATAAACTCTATCCATATTTCTCAAAAATATCCAAAATACTAGTTTCTCCCAGAAGTTTAGTCCAAATTAACTAGAAATCCCTATTTCTCCTAGAAACTCCCATAACTTATGGAAATTCCTCCGAATCTTCCAAATCCCTGTTTCTCCTAGAAACTCTGTCCAAACTTCCTGAAATATCCCAAAAATCCATGTTATCCCATGGTGATCATACTAGAAAGTAAGGTTAGCACACTCTATATGGCTAGGTCCTTACTTGTTTAACTGCTATTTATTATAAATAGGAGCATCATATAGATTAGGGCTTGCATCTGCATGCTTGTCTCATATGTATGCACCATTCTCATCAGTCTGCACACACTGTCTCAGTCAGTCTATACATAAGTCAAACCATCTTCCTTAACATCACTGTCATTGTTTGTCTAGTCGTCACTATCAGAATCTAATACACCCCTCCTCTCGAATATGTAGGTCAATATAGATTCCCGAAGACAGCAACTGGGATCCTCGTCCTGAGACAAAAGTTCAAACAGTCATTTGGTCAGAATTAGCCCGCTAAGTCATTCCAACATGAATCAGGAAGAATTAGAAAACAAAGTCACTGAGTTGGGAGCAACCATAAGCCAGCAATCTGATCGCATGGCCCAAGTTTTGAGTTTCATGGAAGAACTGAAATAGCAGCAGTCACAGTACCCACATGGGTTCCCACCACAGCCAGTAGGCATGCCACCACCACCACCACATAGGTTTGTACCACCTCCCGTCGTTGTACATAAGAATAACGGGGAAGAAGAATGGTTTCATGGGGTCCCGCCACCTACATATGAGAAAAAGTTTCAAGAAAAGATGTATAAAGTAGACAAGCTAGAAAGTGTGCTAAGAAAGAGCAAGGGGGATTACATGCTAGATCTAGAAGGCCTGTTCGAACCCGTCAAAGTGAAACTGCCTGAAAACTTCAAAATGCAAGAAATTGATCACTTCGATGGGACCGGGAACCCAAAAAGTCACATCAAGTTGTGCATAAACATCTTCCAATCTATGGGATGCACTCATGAGCACATAGTTATGCTATTCCCTCAAACCCTCAAGAATGTCGCACTATCCTGGTTCCTAACTCTTGAAGCCTCTAAGACCTGAGTCTGGGAAGATGTTGCTAGAACTTTTATTGATCACTACTCTTACAACCAAGAGTTTGATGTCACCATCCGGGACCTAGAGACAACCAGGCAGAACATCAATGAGTCCTTCACTGCGTTCTTGAGCAAATAGAGAAATAAAGTGGCTCAAATGATCCAGAGACCTATTGAAAAAGAGCAAGTACGTATGCTGGTCAAGAACAGGCAACCAGTGTACCACGATAAACTATTCTACCAGTCCATCTCAACATTTGATGAACTATTTAAAATAGGCACCAGAATAGAGGATGCCATCAGAGAAAAAAAGTTCAAGAATGATGAACCCCACACCAGTCCAAGAGACCCAACTATCCCATGGCCTCCTCAGATGTCAGTGCACTTAGTAACCAACCAATGGAGTACCCTCTCCGTCCATACCAGTCGATTCTGCCAAATTGCCCAAAAGGCCCTCGCGAATTCTCCAAACTTGATGTTCCCCTTTGCACAGCCTTGGACCACCTACTCAGAAAGGGCCACCTATAGCTCCTCCCTCACAAGCCACTACCGGATCCCATACCCTCCCACTACAACATGAGCCTACACTGTGCTTACCACCAAAATCTAGGCCATGCCACCAATCAATGCATTCGCCTCTGCCATGACATTCAGAACCTCATAGAGGATGTACCCCATCCTAATCCTATCCACTATCTTGGCTTGGATCAACCGATTGAGTGACCCCTTTTGATGATGCCAATGAGTGTTAAAGCTATACAGTAAAGTGATAGTGTCTGGAACTTCTACTAAAAAGAAAAAAATAGAATAAGAATAACAAACGAGTCACCGTGACACTCCATTTGAGACCAAGTCGAGTTTGTTTTATGCTTCAAGTCTATTTCAAGAGTAGTCTTGTGATCGAGTCTGTCTATTTTTTTAAGTTCGGTTGAGTCTATACCAAGAAAGGCAATCCTTCTCCTTTAATGGAATGAAATCTCATTTTGCTTAATCTGATGTGTCTAGTCATAAATGCATGAATCATCAAACTGAAATGTCACTTTTCAAATTACCATGGATATTGCTCTGCTAATATTTTTTCTGCAATAAAACAAAAACGAATCCTGAAAGGTCAAAGTTGATTTCACACTGACACCGATGAAGAGCTGAGAATTGAATAATCTTTCTTCAAGAATTAAAAGATGTTCTGCCTCAATCTTGAAAAGACGTGTTTGAAACTGACTTGGGGCTTGCCCAACACCCTTTTTCCACCATTTCAAAGCCTTAAGCCCAATCCAATGGGGAGCCGTACAATCTGTCTGTTAAAAGCAGTGCAGACTTAGTCCTTAATGGTAGCTAAACACTTTCAATGAGTTTCTTCTCCCCTTTTAAAACAAAAAAAAATCAAAACAAAACAAAAAAAAGGAAAAAAAAAAAGAAAGAAAGAAAAAGAAAGAAAAGAAAAGCTCACTAGGTTGAAAACCCGAAAGTGCACCTAGGCAAAAGTTAGAGCTGAAAAAGGTGTTGATTTCCAAGATCTAACCTTAGCCAGTCCAAATGATGGAAAAAATGAAAGGAAGAAAATTTTGGTGATACAGAGAATTGTACACTTCAAGGTACATCATGAGAACATGCCTGGATCACATTTCAAAAGGCTCGGAATGACCACAAATAAATTCTGAGGACTGACATGCACATTCTGGAATTCTGAAATTGTGATAAAAAGATCTCACAAGAATCAACTACATGAAAAGTAAAATTAACTGGCTAGGCAAAAGTGAAAAGGATCAATCCTCAAAAAAGAAAAAGAAAGAAAAGAAAAGATTTGAAAAACCATCAGCCGATTTCTGTCAAAACCTTGCCTTGAACTACGCTCGACCTGATTCCCATTAGAGGATACGTAGGCAACCACATCGGTTCGGTCGACACCATCATATCAACCCCCCTCTTTTTGAAGACCTTACCTTGAACTACGCTCGACCTGATTCCCACTTGGGGATATGTAGGCAACCGCATCGTTTCGATCGACACCATCATAATCAACCCCCCCTCTTTTAAAGCCTTGGCCCAAACTACATTGGACCTGATCCCCACTCGGGGGTACGTAGGCAGACTTTTAAAAAGAAAAGAAGGATGGCTCGCTAGGTCAAAAATCTGAAAGGACGCCTAGGCAAAAATTAGAGCTAAATCCAAAGTGAGCAATAACAAAAGAGAAAAAATAGCTCACTAGGTCACTTCACCAGTGCCTAGGAAAAAGTTATGAGCATCTGAGAGATTAAAGTCACGGTCCTTGCCAGAAAATCACCTTCCACACTAGGGGCAAACTTCGGCTACCCGCCTCGTTTGCCTAAATTTTACTATCTACCCTTTATACAAGGGGCAAACTTCGGCCGCCTACCTCGTTTGCCCAGAGCCTCCAATAAACCATCATCTACACTAGGGGCAAACTTCGGTCACCCACCTCGTTTGCCTATGAATTCCATTTCCTACACCTCAAACTAGGGGCAAACTCTGTTTGCCTAACACAATCCCTTCACACCAATTGCGAGTTTTCAAGTTACAAAGTTGTTTTGAAAATTTTGAAATAGAGCATCTTTTATTCTAATTTATTCTAAAAGCTAGGGCACTAATTCAAAGCACTTCCTAGGAGAAGTAGAGAATTGATTAGATCAATAGGGAGGAATTTTCAAAAACCAGATTCATCAGCAAAGTGCTATCATATTAAGATGAGGAGTGCACAAATAAGAAAAGCGGTACATCGTTTATGACAAAGACACATTAAATTATGGCAATTTGGGCGCTTCATGTCGTTGCTTTTGATGAGTCAATCCTTCTTTGGTTGAGTCAGTAATAAAAGTGCATCAAAGTTCAAGGTTTCATACAAACCTTTCCATCATCATTCCTATCACTTCCATTCATTCAAAATGGTCTCAAATGTGTGGGTTTAAAGTGATTCCACATTATAAAACTTATGGATACAAGTAGAAGTTTCGAACACCGTTACTACTCTTGTCAAGGCTGCAACATGATAAGAGTCCCAATAATCTCGAGCATTGGTGACACCCCAATCATAGTCACCTGATACAAATCAGTCCGTAAGATCCACTGGCTATCTTCCTCCAGTTCCTCACCAACCAAATCAAAATCATGTCACAAATTTCCTTCATCCCCAGCAGATTTGCTCTATTCCCAGTGCAACCATCCCCTCCCCAGCAGAATCTTCTCATCCTCAGCAAAGTCATCTCCAAATAAGTCGTTGAACAAATGTGGTGTATCCTAGACAAAACCACATCTGCTCCTTAGAAGTAACCATTTTCATCTCAAAAAGGGTTATCACCTTCCCCACATAATTAGTTCACTCCTAACAGCCTTATCCACAGAAGAGATATTTTTCTTCGAACAAGTTCAATTCATCTTCAGTACAATCACTTACTCCATTGGCTCTCAAAAGAGTTATTTAATCCCTAGCAAATTCAGTTTTATCCCCAACAGGCTTCTCGATTCGTACATCATCAGTTCAATCCATGACAGTCACAGTAGTTCATTGTCGACACGTCATCTCGATTCGTACATCGTCAGTTCAATACATGACAGTCACAGTAGTTCACTGTCGACTCGTCATCTCAATTAGTACATCATCAGTTCAATCCATGACAGTCATAGTAGTTCACTGTCGACTTGTCATCTCGATTAGTACATCATCAGTTCAATCCATGACAGTCACAGTAGTTCACTGTCGACTCGTCATCTTGATTAGTACATCATCAGTTTAATCCATGACTATCACAGTAGTTCACTGTTGACTCATCATCTAGATTCGTACATCTTCAGTCCAATCCATGACAGTCATAGTAGTTCACTGTCGACTCATCATCTCAATTCGTACATCGTCAGTTCAATCCATGACAGTCATAGTAGTTCACTGTAGACTCGGCATCTCAATTTGTACATTGTCACTTCTTTCGATCACGGTTAGTCCAACTGTTGATCCAATCTATGATAGTCACAATAGTTCACTATTGACTCATCATCTCAATTCATACATCATCAGTCCAATCCATGATAGTCACAGTAATTCACTGTTGACTCATCATCTCGATTTGTACATTATCACTTCTTCTGATCACGGTTAGTCTAACTGTTGATCCAATCCATGATCATCACAGTAGTTCACTATCGGCTCATCATCTCGATTCATAAATCGTCAGTTTTTTTTATCATGGTTAGTCTAATTGTTGATCCAATCCATGATAGCCATAGTAGTTCACTATCGACTCATCATCCCGATTCGTACATCGTTAATTCTTCTGATCACGGTTAGTCCAATCATTGGTCCAATCCATGATAGTCATAGTAGTTCACTGTCGACTCATCATCTTGATTCATACATCGTCACTTCTTCTGATCACGATTAGTCCAACTATTGATCCAATCCATGATAGTCACAGTAGTTCACTGTCGACTCATCATCTCGATTCATAAATTGTCAATTCTTCTGATCACGGTTAGTCCAACTGTTGATCGAATCCATGATAGTCATAGTAGTTCACTGTCGACTCATCATCTCGATTCATACATCGTCAGTTCTTCTGATCATGGTTAGTCCAACCATTGGTCCCACCCATGATAGTCATGGTAGTTTAATGACTACTCATCATCTCGATTCATGCATCGTCAGTACATTGATCATCATTAGTTTACCATCACTCTCATTCAAAATATGTCGTGTTCATTGTTCTCATTCAAAATCTTAGGCTTCTATGTCCATTAATAGGGCTTCTGTGTCCATCGCTTGACATCTTAGGCTTTCATGTCCATCACTTGACGTCTCAGGACTTCTTTGTCCGTCTCCTAATTTCCAGGGCTTCCATGTTCATCGGTTATCTGTTAAACTTCATCTTTAATTAACGTCCTCTGGGACCCCATATCCGATTACATTCGTTTGCGAAGTACACTTTCCAAAATTAAGAAGTTTGCTCTAAGACCCAGAGTCTTCAAACCTTGGTGTCCCTATTCGGGTCAATAACTGCATCACAATCAGAAACACTAGCACAACATAAGTCCACTCGGAGTAGCACACACCCCACAGTACCAACTCATACTAGGATCAGAACACTAGGCATGGTAGGACTCATGACATAATTCATATCACATCCACGCATTGTATATCATCCCCATAGCATAGCATCTGCCTATCTTGTTGTGTCCCGAACTACGTCTTAGGCAGCTCACGAAGAGCACGATCAGCATTAACCTCAGCATCATATTTTTATCATTTGCAACGCTTTTATCCTAAATCTATAGCCTTCAAAAAGACATATCTCTTCAAAGCTTGGGCACTCACTTGCGACATGCGTTGCCTCGCAAGTTCATGCCAAAGAGGCGCAAAGTGTAGACACCCCATTTTGTCGGCTATCATATTTAGGAGACCCATAGGTTGGTGGTTCACAATGATCGAAAAAGACTCAAAAAGGACTCCTGGAAGTTAGTCAAAATGCTCAGAATTACCAAAAAGCCCCTGAAAGCCCAAACACTCCCTGATTTGGACCGAAAGTTCTGGAAACATGATACGTCATAAAAAATGCTAAAAATGAGTTTTGAAGAAAAATCAGATAAAATCGTTAGCTCCCTAAGACCCCTGGAAGTCCCGAAAGTTTTCGAAAAGTCCCCGTTGACCGGTTTCACCAAGGATTGACCATGTTTGACCAAGGTTTGACCAAAATCGTCCAAATTGGGCGAAAAGCTCTGAGATCATTTTAGATCATGTGGAAAGTACTAAAACAAGTTTTAAAAGAAAATCGGACAAAAACGTCAGCTCCCGGGAACTCCCAGAGGTTCCGAGAACTTCTTGGAGGTCCCTAGTTTGACCAGTTTGACCAAAAGTTGACTTTAAAATCGGAGCACCGCATCATTTTTCAAACATTTTTAATTGATACTAGAGGTTAATAGCTTTCCAACGATAAATTGCACATAATTCCTGGATTTAAAACGAATTTATTATGAATTTTTGAAGGTGAAAAAGGCGATCAAATTGGCTTTTATCACGAATACTGCAAAACTTTTCAAAGTGACCTATCTCTGAACTATTTTTTTATATAAAGTACACTCCATTACCTTTCCAATGGTATATCACAACCTCATTTTGGAGTTCATACGCTTTTTTTTGTGAATTTTGGACGAAATAGGGCCTTTTCGCGAATATCGAAACCTCTAGGGGCCTAGATACAAATTTTTGGGCATCTGAGGAGCAGTGCCGCGATGGCGCTCAACCCTGCAGAGTCCATTTTTGTAATTTATTTTGGGGGTCCAAATTGAACAATTGAAGACCAAAACGATGTAGTTTTATGTTCACAGATGTATGAGACCAATGGGCGCACTTTCTAAATCCCAAAACCACCCCAAATTGGCCTATATAAACCCCCCTATGCTCTTCATTATGGGGGGTCAAGTGCAAAGTTTGAGAAAGTTAAAGATAGAAAGAGAGATAGAGATAGGTTTAGAAGAGAGAAAGGGAGCTTCTCCCATTGATTTTCTATAAGAAAGTGAATTTTAATCTTGTTTTCTTCCATTATCTTTCATATACTTCACATTCAAATACCCCTCAATCACCATTCTTGAGCATTCTTGAGTTACGAAGCTACTTCCATGTCCAAATGTCAATATCTATGAGTGAAACGCCAAGCTACAAGTTGAATATCACATTGATTGTCACCTATTGATTGCTATTTACTTGCTTGTTTATATAAATGTTCATCTCTTCTTACCACATTTCCTTTTGATTTTTCTTTGATTACTTACATGCTTATCATCATATAGATGACATGTTGTTCGAGGAGAATGATTCCTTATGGATAGTAGCTCTTGACCTCAAGGACATGTTTAATGGATGATGATTCTAACTTCAATACATTCATATGTATTCTTGAAGTCATATTCTCAAACAAAATAATGTTTGTGCAAGTAATATTGGGTGTTCTTGATATGAGTTTGATGATGATGTTCCAAGTGGTCTTAATCTCCATTAAGTGCTGAAAGTATACTCCTATTTCAAAACCCCTCTTAAACCCCTCATTTTGATTTCAAAGAATAAAACCATAGTTCTTCCCAAGATCTTCAAAACAGTAAACAATCTAAGTTCAAAGATTTCTATCGGACTTAATACTCAAAGTATTAACATGAGACTACTTGGAAAGCCTTCTTAACTCATTAGAGAACACCCACGATTTTTGGTTTGGCTTGGAAACACTTGAAAGGGGTCCATTTGGACCCAAACATTCCTTCAAGACATTCAGTTTTTTGTTGTCATAGCAGTTTGGTTGACTTCAACTTGTTTTATAGAAAACGTTTCCAAAAAGAGTGGTCCCAACTTATTTTTCCCTTGAACTTAAGTGTCTTAGGAAACCCTCTGTATAATATGGTCCTAAAGATGTTTTGTTTTCATTTTCTACGATATTTTGACATTTCCGTCGACAGTACGGACTCTATTTCAGAGTAACCTCTATTTTTATATGATTTCTCTCAATCTGTAAGAGTTATTGAAGATTGGCTTTTAGATATGTGTTCTAGAAACAATAAGGATGATCTTCATAAACAATCATGCATTTAAAACATTTCTAACCCTACTTTTCCATTTCTACAAGATCAAGTCATTGTTCTGTCCACTATTCACAGCAAGTATACTTTTACTTCCATCCTTTGATTTGATGCTTATATGTACTTCAAATTAGTTCATATCCTAGGAAGTGGTCCATACCATATTTGTACATATCCTATGATGATTTCCCCCATGCATTCATTCATCTTTTAGACTTCTAAGGCATATTAGAAATCCATGAACACAAACACATTACTACCTTCCACATCCTAAGACCATACATTGCATCCATGCAAGATTTGGGTTTTTTGTGACTCCTAATCTAAGAAGATTATAAGGAATGAATTTGATCTTACGTTCATGTTCCCCCTCGATTAATTCTTCATTTCTCATCCGTCCTGGGGATTGAGAGATCTTCTTTTCTCAAAGATTAACATGTATCATATTAGCTTGCTAAGCATTTTTTTGATTTCTTTGATTAATTTGTTTCAAGAACAATTCATGTCCCCTTAGATTAGGAAAACTTTATTACTTGATATGTGATTAGATGATTTTTTCCTAGGTTTATTTGTATGATCTTTCACTTTGCATTGTGTGATACTTGGCTTAGATCTTATGAATGATATCTTATCTTTAGATCTTACATTTCAAGTTTCTTATGTGACGTAATATACCTATCATAAATATTAACTGTCGAACCAAACATAGTATAAGATGATTATTTGGATGCTAATTGAGGCACGTCGAGACACGGGGCGAGTTGAGGGTGTTTTAGTCATGACAAAGGCTCCTTCCTATCTCGTACCAAAACCCCGAGCCAAGTTCTTTGGTTATGAAAGGCCGGTGCCCTTTATCCGTTTGGGTGAGTCAAAATTAGGTTTCTTGGTTCCTTAAAGACCAAGTGGCGACTCTGTATCTGTTTTCAACAAACCTTCTTTTCTTCAAATCAACTTTGATTTCAAAACTAAAGGAAAATCAATTCTGAAACCCCGAAAGTATAAACTAGGGGTGGGCTCACGAAGGCCGCGTGTCCATAAGTGCACAAGTCTTCTAAGAATTTGGCATAGGACGGTACTTGTTTGATTGCGTTAAGGAGTGGAAGGTTAATTTTCACTTGCTTAAACAGTTCCAAGAACTCCTAACTCTTAGTATCTTGTTGAGGTTTCTTCAACCTCTAAGGATATGGTGCCGAAAAAGGGCATTTTGGATCCTTCTCGAGAAGAGGTACTTTTCCAAGTCTTCTCTTTAATTCAGTATCCTAAAAAAATTTTGTTTCGAGCTCAACTGTTTTGCCCATTTTCTATTTTCTTCCACCAACTTCTCTTCATTTTCCACATCTTCCTCTTCAACTATAGGTATGGGAGGAGTGAATCTTTATTAATCACTTTCCCACTTCTCAACGATCACAGCCTTGGCCTGTTTATATGGTCCTGGTCCTAAGGGGGCTGAACCTGAATGTTGGCCTATCAGATTGGGTTCTGGCTATGCTAGGAAGATGTTTCTTTCTCTATCCCCTTGTTGGGTAGCCAATTTCTCCACACTTGTATTAAGCTTATTCATTAGCTGCATCATTTGATGCATCATTAGTGTGTTTGGATCCTCCTGTGCCTTCTTATGACATGGGATATAAGTGTTGGAGGGTGGATGACTACTGCCTCTTTGGTTATATTGATGTTGAGGTTGGTATTGCTGGTATTGATTTTGATGGTGGGTGGTGGGTTGGTAGCTTTGTTGGTAGCCTTGGTTTTGGGGTTGATATTGATTCCCTTGATTCGGCTGCCATTGTTGAGATGAGTTTGCTGTGGCAGTATTGTTCCTAGGGTCGAGACCAAGATGGCTCCATCTACTACTGGGGTTGAACGACTTGGGGCATTTACAACATGTACGTCTACCGGATTCTGAAGATAACTTGAACAAGATTCTTCAGAAGCAAACTGTATTACTAGATCTTTCTTCGCTTCTAACGCCTCCAACTTACAAGCTAGTTGATTGTACTTCTACATCAACCCATCTTCAGTCTTCAATTGAAAGATGCTCTTCTAATTTGAACTTGAACTAGAACCTGTTGGAGTTCTCGTCACATAACTTTTCCATTCCGAAGAGTGCTCAGCTAGCCATTCAAAATGAACTTCGGCTTGGTCTGCATTCTTACTCAAAACACTACAAGGAAAAACGCTATTTATATCACTTTTAAAATTATATTTATGTCACTTTAATTTTGAGTGACATAATTATTTCTTGCGTGTGCTTTTTGTGTCACTTCTTAAGTATTTATGCCGCTTTTTATCTGGTCAATAATTGCAATTTATGCACAATTGATATGAGAAATAAATACTTTGGGTTCAACTCATTTTGGACGTGTTAAGGGTATATTTTTCTTCTGTAATTATTCTACACATTTCACAATAACAATTTATGTATAGCAAAATAAAAAATAAAAAAACAATTTCTACACCTCGATATTCTAGGATTTATTATGAGGAATGTCATTCCCCGGTAAAGTGAGGACATGGACATATTGTAGTCACATTTTATCTACATTTCACAATTTGTCATATATTTCGTGTGCAAACATTCTTTCAGTTCTAATGCTTAAATTTCATATAGGGAAGAATTTTGAATCAGAGGAATTCCTTGTTTACTACGTAAATAGTGACCTTAATTTGGAAAGTGGAATGGACTCTAATTGATTGGTTGGTTTCTTTATAGCCGCTTTTGATTTAGTTTATGATAATCTTTTAGTGCATACTAATAATTAAACATTTGATTGTGTCACTTCTTCTTAATGTTTTTTTCCCTTTGAGCTAAAGTGGTCTATTTGCTAATTATTGTGATCTAAGCATTGTTGTTCATGAAATACTCAAGCACTCATTAAACTTTTAGTCTCTACCCTCTCATTGTATTGAAACAAAACTTAATTAATTTAATTTAGACCTTTTTTTTGTTTTGTTTTTTTACACAGAGTGGTGGCATTGGAGGTATTTGATGATAAAGCCAAGCAAAAAGCTCTAAAGATAGCCTCTCAGGTACTTGGTGCCAAAAATTTTAGACCAATACTATGCTTTTTAAATTTGGTAAAAATATTCCCATAATTATTGAATGCGGTCCCATAATCATCTCGCCTGAAACCAAGGAGGTTGGTGCGAGATAAAATACATTAAGGTTTTTTAATTCCACTCCTTAGAAATCGTGATTGAGAGAGAGAGAGAGAGAGAGAGAGAGAGAGAGAGAGAGAGAGAGAGAGAGTAAAGACTTAGTTTTAGAAGGCGTGAATTTGGACTGTTCAACTTGAGTGCTAATTAAAATCCAAGTTTTTTTTTATTACATTAGAATACACACAAATCCAATTCTCTAGATGCAACCAATTCTTATTACACGTATGATTAAGGAGTAGCCTATTCTTTCTACACTTACATATGATTTTCCAACGGGATTTGTGGATTTGATCCCCCTCCATCTCGTCTGTTTGGTTGGATACTAATTGCAAGGAATTGCTTGGCATTTAAAACTCAAAGGCTTGGCTTTTCACTTTTTATTTTTTGCATGCTTTGATTGCTTTATTACGATTGGAGCCTTAGGATAGTGAGGCTATGTATCACACATGCTATAATATATTTAAGCCTTAGGATAGTGAGGCTATGTATCATTGCTTTTAATTGCACATGCTATATATGTATCTAAAGTTTATGTTCTATGTGTGAATATTATTTCATTTTTCCAAGTCTTCAATAATAAATGAACTCTGACAATCAAGTTGTTATAGAGAGAAGATAAGAACTTGATTTAGAAAAATAAGAATAAAGAGAGATATCATGTAATGTTATGGTTTGTTGAAGTTCTTTTTGACAATTGAAGGTAGCTACTAGTTAGCTAGCTAGCATTTGCTTGGGGAGAATAACTTTTGTTCCTAATGTTGTTTTTAATTAAAAAAAAAAGTAAAACTAAATAGGCATGTGAATGTAGCTAATAGCAATAGCACACCTCTATCCGCTGGAATCCAAATTGGTTTGCTAGTAGAAGGCCTAAGTCTATGAATTTGCGTATTTGCGCCTAACTTGCAATATGTGAGTTCGATTTGCGTTCCATTTCTTCCTACAATTCTATTTAGGTGAGTAAGAAGTATAGGTTCTGGTCCCGTGTCATTCTGAGTGCTAGAAGCCATTTTGGTCTCTCAAAACGACAAAACTTAGTGTTAGAACACCTAGGCTATGAATTTGCGTATTTGCATCTAACTTGCAATCCATGAGTCAGAACACTTAGTTTTCTCCCTCTTTTGATTATAAGTCTTGATTTGTGTCAACACATCGGTAGTTCACCGATTGGGGAAAAACTTTTTAAGGAAGGCTTCATGCATAGCCGACCAAGTTGATATAGAGTTTGGCTTGAGCGATAATAACCATGACTTAGCTTTATCCTTCAGAGTGAAGGGGAAAAGCTTTAGTCGAATTATGTTGCACGTGTATGTTTGGTCAGTGAACGTGCCACATCCTTGAAATTACAAATGTGTAGATACACCTTCTCTTTTTCCATCTCGTGGAAAGTCAATAACAATTGAATCATTCCATTTCAGAAATGGAATATGCCCGTGTGAGGTAGGATGCAAATGCAAGAGGGTGTGGATGTTCGATCAGGAGTGAGAAGTTCATGTAAAGGGTGTAAACCATCCTCGATGAGGTCAACCCTATTCTCTTCTTGTTTACTTTCAGTGTCAGGTATTGTATCAGAAATAGGAGTAGAGATAGGATTAGCAGCACTATTGACAAAGCTTCAAACAATTCTGTGATGAAGGCCTCGATAGAGTTAAAGGATATAGAAGGACACAAATCACTAGGTTTGTATTTAGAGGAATAGAAAGAAAAACAGAAATGGGGCAAGAAAGGATTGGATCAATCTAACATTTCTCGCCTTTGTTACCATCCCCGGCAACGGCGTCAAAAACATGACACAACTAAAATTGTGTGTGCTCTTATGAGTAAGTCCAAGTGTAGACAGTCGAGTCAAGTAAAAATTGGTAAGACCAGGTCGTATCCCAAAGAACAAAAAATGGGGACAGAAGATTCTAGATTGAGACCTAAAGAAATTAAAAGATGATATCTTGAAAGGGGAGGTTCTAACGATCATATTGTATTCAAAGTTTAACTAAATTAAATAACTAAATTAACGAGAAGTGAGAAATATGACTTAAAAGTATTTATGAAAAGGTGTTGGGAACACGTGAATCCACGTTGTACCAACCACTACCATGTTCTAACATGTTGAAGTATTAATGGGGCTTCACTTTACAGCTTTCACTATTTTGAACGGGTTAAGTTCAAAATTCTAGGAGCTAATCATATAAGTTTTACATGATTAGTGATTGAATTACTTAACTTACTTTAAGGACCAAAATACTGACTACTTAAAACTATGAACGATAACAAACAAATCAAGTATAAGATAATTGATGTGTTGATCATATGTGTTCATCGAGTTAATTAGTTTAAAGGCTTGTATTTCAAAATTTGTTTGCAATTTGAACTTTAGAAGATTAATTTGGGTTAAGTTCTTGAAACAAAAGTCACTAGAATGCTGTAAAGGTTCTGCTTAAGACATATGCCTACCAATCGATTGGCATAGACAGCAATCGATTGGCATGGAATATTTCCTAATCGATTGGCATAAGATACCAATCGATTGGCTTGGAACCTATGGCAATTGATTGCGTTCTGTGTCCAATCGATTTCCATTGATTTCTATTTTAAAACATGGCAGTGGTTGGGAGACAACGTTGGTTACAATGTTCCCAACCACAAATCTAAGCTAGCATGATATAAGATGCAGGAATGTAAATGAATTGAGACATGCTGACAAAATGGGATCTAGACATGGACCGAAAGATAAAATTGGAATTGCAATGGAGATTCAAACATAGACTATCAAACTACAACTACCATTATCACAATAGAGAAACAATCTAAATGAAACCTGAATACACCCCAGAATTGATTACAAAACGTAGAAACTTGAAGTTGTTTGCAAGGAATGGAGAAACTCTAGAACAAGCCTACAAAACAATAGAAAATGAGCCAACCCTTGACTCCTCTCACACCCACTTATATATACTACTCTAACCACGAGCAAGGAGTGTCCAAGTTCGGAATGTAACAACTGGTCGTCGCACAAATCAGGTATTGCTAAGATCTTGCACCATTAAAGAGGTTTGACTGCACAGTCCTGACCAATCGGTTGGCACTGGGGGAAATATTGGTATTTATAGCAATCGATTGATCATGAATGTCAAGTGATTGGTTTTGGAGCGATGGCAGTCAATTGCCATAGGTTGGCAATCGATTGGGACTTGAATTGCACCTTTCACATGTCCTCTTTATTTCTTTAACTATCCCTTTTCAACCTGTTATCGATTCAACTTCTAAAACCTGAATAAAACAACACTAAACACAATACCAAGGATATACATCAATGCGTAAAGAGAGAGATTATCGAACAAATACAAGTAAAATCAGAGAAATGAGGCTAAGATGATCAAATTCTATTCTTAATCGGGCCAATATTCTAAAAATGCCAGCCCTCATTAATGTACATGTATATATGGGTGTATATATGACCACAATCTATTTCTACAATCTCTGTCTCTCTCTGGTTCTCCAAAACACACACACACGAACGAATTTAACACATATATATATAGGGAACAAAGAGGGCAGGTGGCAAACTCTGTGTAAACACTAGAGATAAGGATCTCAGCTTTTTTTTAATCGATTGATAACATTTGGCACACTTTCAATCGATTGACAAGGATTCAATTGATTGAACTGGGAAGCAATCATTGCATTTATGTCGACAGGGTTTCAAGCAATTGATTTATCTTCAATCAATTAAGAAGACCATCACTTTAATCAATTGAGGAGTGTTCAATCGATTGAACACAACATTACCTCAATCGATTGGAACAAGTTCAATCGATTGGAAATACAAGTATAGTAAAGGCAATTATACATCATCTCATTTATTACTATATATTCAAATATACAAGACATTACAGAATGTTTCTCTTTTGCTCAGATGCAGTGTGAAATTCGACACTATCAATACAATAGGCATCATCTTGCAGCATTGTCCATTTATTCAACAGTGTGAACTTTTGCACTGTCAAATTATACTACAAAATATCTAGTGTGAATTTTTCTCTTTTACTCAGTGTAGTGTGAAATTCGATACTATCAATGTTAACTCACTCATCTATTGTGTTCATACTGCCTTTCAGATGTTTAAGTAGCCTAAGTAATGCTCGTTCACAAATGTCTTTGGATGTAGTTATACATTGTATTATAAAATTTCTCATATGATAAAAGTGATATTTATTGGTAGAAGAAGAGATACAATGTAGTTTGAAATGATGTAACAGATTACTGATGTAAAGGCCTAAAATCTTGGGATTTTGTTTCCATATATTGTATGCAATGCATATCAATGGAATTTGATAACTGATTACTTATGTAATAAATAGTATATATTAAATATGTATTCATATATATATATGTAGTGAGGCTCTTGAACATACCCAGTGAATATTTTTTTTGCCTAAAAATGCCCACGGGTCAACAGTGTCATGTCCCTGCTCTATAAACAGCCAGTTGTCGGATGCCCTGGCTTTCTGAAAGTGGGTGAAATGCGATGGATTTTATTGGGAAGGGTGAAAAGAGTATGGTATGGCCTAATAGAAATGTTTCAAAGTCGACACCTAACATTAGTCGGGTGTTAGGATCCCTACAAAGACAATTAAAGTAATCATCTTTGACTTTTGAAAAAAAAATAGTTTTGAGAAATGTGGGCCCTTTAAAAGCGTGGAGAATTAGATTATGCAGGTGAGTGGAGAATGAAGCATTTTTTGGTACTTTTCTTTTTTTTTTTTCATTTTTTTCTGTGCTTTTATTCCTAGTGTTCAATAATAAAAGTCACATCTCCCTCTTAAAAAAAATACAAACGAGTTCCTTGTGTCCCTCAATAAAAGTTCTTCTTGATGGAACAAGCTCATTATTCATTCTTGATTCAACTGTAATGAAAAAGAAAAAAAAAAGGAAACCAAGGTCTCAATTAGCACTAGTAAACTTGAAATACATGAAGTCAAATTATAATGAAACTTTAGAAGTACCTCGAATTACGTGACATTATTTTGCTTAAGAACACTCCCTTGTGTCCCTTGAATATCTACAACTTGCTCAGAATTATCCATTGTTTAAAAAATACAATTAGTAGAACAAAACTTCAGCACATGATCAAAAAAATGCTTTTATGATTATAATTACCTTCTTCCCCTTTTGTTTTCTTTGTATGATTGGTTCAACTCTTGATTGCTTCCTTTTAAATGGTGGACGTCCTTTTCCACGTACAACCAATGGTCTCAATATAGTTTTGCTCCCTTGTGATTTGGTTTGTCCCAACATATGAGTTGGAATTGATTGGGGACTATTACTACCACATATACCACATATACCATCATTCTTAGTTACACCAATCTTTAGGTCACCTAACCTATCTATAACATAATCACACTTCTCTTGAAATTCAGTTGCAATGTCAAAAAATGTCTTACAGATAAAGTTGTAGCGACGTCCTTCATCAGTAACACTCCAGTCACTATAACTGACCCTCACTGTGGTGTGACGCCTCTTTATGTCTTTCTCTAACTTACGTATAATATATTTACTTGGAATTGAATAAATTATTTCTGAGATTAGAATGGCTATGGCATGCTGACACAATATTCCTCAAAACTCAAAAAGATAGCAAACACACTTTAAATCACACACTTTTCCTTCTTCTTTTACCAGACTCACTTTGAACTTTACCCTCTTCATCCGTTGTCTAAAAACAAGATCCTCAGATACCTCATATTCTAAAATGGAACCATGATCATGTTACTTAAATACTATACAATACATCTTTCCTATTAGGTCCTCTTGAAACTCCTTAAACTTTGGGGTTGTATATGCATCTTGGACTTCTTTTTACATAACATATTGAGTGATAGTGGGAATCTATGAATTGTAATAGCTTAAGTTCACGTCATTATTCTTTTTAACCTTATCAGCTAAAGCATTTTCATATTGACCCACAAATTGCTTCAAAGAAGTTTTTGATTTGACATAACTTGTCAAAAAAAGCATTCAAGCTCTCACTACGTTGCGTGGTGGACATTCCCGCTCAAAAACAATCTTTCATGTAACAAGTAACCCACATATGCCTCTCAATATACAACGCATTCAACCACACATTTATTTGAAGTTCATACTTGTCAAGCATTTCACTCCAACCAATTTCAAACTCATCAACAGTTAAGGAATCATATGTTGTACCCACTTAATTTTTTTGGTATTTTCTTCATTATATGCCCCTGTGGATACCGGGATTCTACCTCTTTTTGTTTTGAAACTTGTTTGAAATTGATCAAAGGAAGCAAATGGTCTGTTCAAAACAGATACAGAGTCGCCACTTGGTCTTTAGGGAACCAAGAAACCCAAATTTGACTCACCCAAGCGGATAAGGGCACCGGCCCTTCATAACCAAAGAACTTCGTTCGGGGTTTTGGTACGAGAGAGGAAGGAGCCTTTGTCACGACTAAAACACCCTCAACTCGCCCCGTCTTTCGACGGGCCTCAATTAGCATCCAAATAATCATCTTCTACTATGTTTGGTTCGACAATTAATAGTATGGTAGTATATTACATCACATAAGAAAGTTTGAAATGGAAGATCATAAGATAAGATATCATTCATAAGATCTAAGCCGAGTATCACACAATGCAAAGTGAAAGATCACACAAATAAACCTAGGAAAAATCGTCTAATCATATATCAAATAATCAAGACTTCCTAATCTAAAAGGGGGACATGAATTGTTCTTGAAACAAATAATCAAAGAAATCTAAATATGCTTAGCAAGCTAGTATGATGCATGTTAATCTTTGAGAAAAGAAGATCTCTCAATCCCCGGGACGGATGAGAAAGGATGATTAGATCAAGGGGAATCATGAACGTGTGATCGTGATCATTCCTTATAATCTTCTTAGATTAAGAGTTACAAAAACCCCAAATCTTGCATGAATGCAATGTATGTATCTAAAATGTGAAAAGGTTGTAGTGTGTTTTGTGTACATGGATTTCTAGAATGACTTAGAAGTCTAAAATGTGTATGAATGAATGAATGAAATAAATATGGGATATGTATAAATGTAGTATGAACTACTTCCTAAGATATGAACTAATTTGGAATACATATAAGCATCAAATCAAAGAATGGAAGTTAAAATGTGCTTGCTGTGAATAGTGGACAGAACAGTGACATGATCTTGTGAAAATGGAAAAGAGGGGTTAGGAGTGTTTTCAATGCATGATATTTTGTGGAGATATTCCTTATTGTGTCTAGAACACAACCCAAAAATCCAAACTTTAATAACTATCACAAATTGAGAGAAATCCTATAAACAATGAAGGTCACTCAGAAACAGAGTCCGTACTGTCGACTGAAATGTTGCAAAATCTTAGAAAATGAAAACAAATGATCTAGGGGCCCATTTTATACCGAATGTTCCCTAAGACATTGAAGTTTAAGGAAATAATAATTTGGGACCACCCCTTTTGGAAACGTTTTCTGAAAAAGAAGTTGGAAGTTAACTAAGCTGCTGTGACAGCAGAGGCAGAATGTCTGGAAGGAATGTTTGGGTCCAAATGGACCATTTTCAAGCACTTCCAAGTCAAACCAAAATCAAAGGTATCCTATAATGAGTTAGGAAGACTTTCCAAGTGACCTTTCATCCATACATTAAGTATTGAGCTCTAGAGAAATCTTTGAACTCAGCTCACTCACTGTTTTGACTCACTGTTTTGAAGATTTTGGGAAAAACAAGGTTTTCTTTCTTGAGATCAAAATGAGAGAGATTGAGGAGGGTTTTGAAATAGTGGTTTTGAAAATGTATTTTCAATACTCAATAAAGATTATAGCCACTTAAAATGCCAACATCAAACTCATCATCAAGAACCTCCAAGATTGTTGGAGAGATTTATTTTATTTTGAACATAACTTCAAGAATACCTTGGAGGTATTGAAGTTATGATCATCATTTATCAAAACATGTTTTTTGAGGTCAAGAGCTACTATCCATAAGGATTCATTCACCCCAAACTTCATGTCATCATTTAGATGATGATGGACTAGTAAGTAAATAAAGAAAATCAAAAAGAAATGAGATGAGAAGAGATGAATATTATACAAACAAACAAGCAAATAGATAGCAATCAATAGACGATATTCATGATTATACAACTTGTAGTTTGGTGTTTCACTCATAGATTTTTACATTTGGACATGGAAGTAGCTTCCTAAGTCAAGAATGCTCAAGAATGGTGATTGGGGGTGTTTGGAATGTGAAGTATAAGAGAGGCAATGGAAGAAAACAAGATTAAAACTCACTTTCTATAGCAAAATAGTAGGAGGAAGCTCCTTTTCTCTCTTCTAAACCTATCTCTATCTCTCTTCTTCTCTACAACTTTTCAAGCTTTTACACTTGGCCCCCCTAAAATGAAGAGCAATGGGGGGTTTAAATAGGCCAATTTGGGGTGGTTTTGGGATTTAGAAACTGTTCCTATTGTAGACACCCCATTTTGTCGGCTATCAGATTTAGGAGACCCATAGCTTGGTGGATCACAATGATCGTAAAAGACTCAAAAGGACTCTCGGAAGTCAGCACTATCTCTCAGAATGCTCAGAATGACCAAAATGCCCTTGAAAGTCCGAAAACTCCCAGATTTGGTCCCAAAGTTCTGAAAACATGCTACGTCATAAGAAAAGTGATAAAATGAGTTTTTAAATAAAACCAGAAGAAATCGTCAGCTCCCAGAGACCCCCGGAAGTCCCGGAAGTTCCCCGAAAGTCCCCGTTGACCGGTTTGACCAAGGTTTGACCAGGTTTGACCAGAGTTTGACCAAGTTTGACCAAAATTGTCCGAATTCACCAGGACCATTCTAAATCATGAGAAAAGTATTAAAACAAGTTCCAAAAGAAAATCGAGCGAAAACATCAGCTCCTGGGAGCTCCCAGAGGTTCCCAGAACTTCCCGGGAATCCCAGGTTTGACCGGTTTGACCAAGATTTGACTTTGGAATCGGGGCACCGAAGCAATTTTCAAATTTTTTTTTCATGAATACTAGAGGTCAATAGCTTTCCAACGGTATGTCGCACATAATTTCTGGATTTAAAACGAATTTATTATGAATTTCCAAAAGCGAAAAAGGCAATCAAATCAGCTTTTATCGCGAATACCGCAAAACTTTTCAAAGTGACCTATCCCCGAACTATTTTTTATGTAAAGTAGACCCCATTACCTTTCCAACGGTATATCACAACCTCAATTTGGAGTTCGTATGCATTTTCTGTGAATTTCGGACGAAATAGGGCCTTTTCGCGAATACCGGAACTTCGGGGGGCCTAAACAGCATTATCCAGACGAAGGGAGGAGCAGTGCCGCCGCGGCACTGGCCCACTGCCGCCGCGGCAGTGGCCCAGTGCCGCCGCGGCACTCCCCTCCAGAACAGTAAGTTTTTGTAAATACTTTTGTGGTCCCATTTTGATTAATTAAAATCCAAAACGACGTGGTTTCATGATTTCAGATGTTTGGGACCAATGGGAGTACTTTCTAAATCCCAAAAACACCCCAAGTTGGCCTATATAAACACCCCATTACTCCTCATTTTGGGGGGAGTCAAATGCAAGTTTAGAGAAAGTTTGGGAGAGAAAGTGTAGAGATAAGGTTAGGGTGGAGAGAAAAGAAGCTTTCTTCTTTGGTTTTTCAAAACAAAAGTGAGTTCTAACTTTGTTTTTACTTCATTACTTCCATTTACTTCAACATTCAATACTCCCAACCACCATTTTAGTGAGCATTCAAGAGTATGGAAGCTTCTTCCATGTCTAGTGTCATTACATATGAGTGATACACCAATCTACAAGTCTCATGCTTCATGAATATCATCTATTGATTATCATCTACTTGCTTGATTATATATATGTTCATCTCTCCTTATCTCATTTCTTTTTCTTTTCTTTATTTACTTACTAGTTCATCATCATCTAAGTGATGACATGAAGTTTGGGGTGAGTGAATCCTTATGGATAGTAGCTGATGAGAGCTGATATTAGCCTAATATTAGCTCGATAAGGAGTAAAAACTGACTGGATATAACCTCATTTCTCTAGTTTTGCCTGCAATTGTGTTTAATTTGTTTCTTTACACAATGATATGTTTTTCGTGGTATGTTGTTGTGTTTGGCTTTGTAAGTGCAGGTTCTGAAGCTAAAGGGAATTACAAGTTGAAAGGAATAACTCAAGAAATAAATTGATGAAGTCTTGATACCAATCGATTGACATAGTGTCAATCGATTGACATGTTTTCCTTACCAATCGATTGACATATTTGTCAATCGATTGACATATTTGTCAATCGATTGACATATTTGTCAATCGATTGACTTAAACTGGAAACAGCTTGTTTTAATGGCGCAAGATCTCAGCAATCAGGCGACGACCAGCCGTTATGGAATGAACCTGGACGCCTCTTGCCCATTTTAGACTTCTAAGCCATTCTAGAAATCCATGTACACAAAACACACTACAACATTTGCACATTTTTAGATACATACATTGCATTCATGCAAGATTTGGGGTTTTTGTAACTCTTAATCTAAGGAGATTATAAGGAATGAACTCGATCACTCGTTCATGCTTCCCCTTGATCCATTCATCCTTTCTCATCCGTCCCGGGGATTGAGAGGTCTTCTTTTATCAAAGAATAACATGCATCATTCTAGCCTTGCTAAGCATATTTTGATTTCTTTGCTTATTTGTTTCAATAACAATTCATGTCCCCCTTTAGATTAGGAAATCTTGATTATTTGATATATGATTAGACGACCTTTCCTAGGTTTATTTGTGTGATCTTTCACTTTACATTGCATGATATTTGGCCTAGATCTTATGAATGATATCTTATATTTTGATCTTCCAATTTCAAATCTCCTTATGTGATGTAATATACTATCATAGTATTATTTGTCGAACCATACATAGTATAAGATGATTATTTGGATGCTAATTGAGGCCCGTCGAAAGACGGGGCGAGTAGAAGGTGTTTTAGTCGCGACAAAGGCTCCTTCCTCTCTCGTACCAAAACCCCGAACCAAGTTCTTTGGTTATGAAGGGCCGGTGCCCTTATCCGCTTGGGTGAGTCAAAATTAGGTTTCTTGGTTCCTTAAAGACCAAGTGGCGACTCTGTATCTGTTTTCAACAGACCATTTTCTTTTCTTTGATCCAAGTCAAAATCAATTTCAAAGCAATCTCGAACAAGAGAAGTGGTCCGATTCCGCGTGTCCACAATCTGGCGACTCTGCTGGGGATTTTTATTTTAAAAACAAAATAATACAGAGGTTTGACTCATAAGAAGCATCCTTAAAATCATCTTTTTACTGTGTTTTGGTTCACCGCATTGCACTCTTGCATTTTCCCCCCCCGACTGTGTCTGAAACGCGGCGCTGACATTGTTCAGGTCTTGCTGTGCCAGGGCACAAGTCACCGTTGATACTGTACCTTCCAAGGTATATCGAAAAGAGTAAAAACCTCCGTACTGTCTCCCTGACGGTATATTGGAACTCTCGTCAACGGACCCTCTTTGACTAAACCCAGCCTTTGCATATAGATTCCTGTAGAACCTTTCATAGGACTGTTCATTTATCTTTTCAGATAGGACAACATGATATAACTGCTGTATGCCCTGATGGGATTACCTGAGCGATGTAGACGCTTGTGTGACATAGAACAGAACCTCTTTCTTATGATTACCAAGGCAATCACTCATATGTGGTCACATTGAGTTGACCTGCCTAAGCATCATGACAAGGATGTCTGCTCCATGCTCGCAAAGACATACACCGCAAACCTTGTTTGTCGGTCTTGAGACATAGGAGTATGAAAACCTACTAGAAAGTATGATCACTATAACCGTACTTACCAGTTTCTCCCAGAAACTCTGTCCGAATATCCCAGATATGACCATATTGACCAGTTTCTCCCAGAAACTCTGCCCGAATATCCCAGATATAACTACATTGACCAGTTTCTCCCAGAAACTCTGCCCGAATATCCCAGATATAACTACATTAACCAGTTTCTCCCAGAAACTCTGTCCAAATATCCCAGATACAACCACATTAACCAGTTTCTCCCAGAAACTCTGTCCCAGATATAACCACATTAACCAGTTTCTCCCAGAAACTCTGTCCGAATTTCTGGGGTATCTTGGAAATCCGTGTTATCCCTTGGTGATCATACTAGAAAGTAAGGTTAGCACACTCTGTATGGCTAGGACCTTATTTGTTTAGCTGCTATCTGTTAGAAATAGGAGCATCATATAGATTAGGGCTTACATCCGCATGTTTGTCCCATTTGCATGCACCATTCCCCATCAATTTGCACGCACTGTTTCGAGTCGGTCCACATCACTATCTTTGTCTGCCTAAAGTCACCACTGTCAAAGATCTAATCTAGCCCTTTCAAAATCTGTCAGGTCAGTATAGATTCCCAAGGTCAGCAGTCAGGGTCTTATTCGTGGGTCAGAAGTACGGATAATCGGTTAATCAGAATCAGTCCGACAGCTTACGTCAGCATGAATAGGGAAGAGTTGGAAAAACAAGGTTACTGAATTGGGAGCGACTATAAGCCAACAATCAGACAGTCTAGCCCAAGTCCTAAAATTCATGGAAGAACTGAAGCAGCAACAGCCGCGACCTCCGCCCGAGTTTCCGCCACCAGGGTTTGAACCTCCTCTACATGAGAATAATGGGGAGGAAAACTGGTTTCAAGGGGTCCCACCGCTTACGTATGAGAAAAAGCTCCAAGAAAAATTGGACAAGGTCGATAAACTGGAAAGCGTACTCACAAAAAGCAAGGGTATCGACGATTACATGTTGGATCTGGAAGGCCTCTTCGAGCCTGTCAAGCTGAAACTGCCAGAGAATTTCAAAATGCCTGCCATCGATCGCTTTGATGGAACGGGAAACCCGAAAAGCCACGTGAAGCTATGTATGAGTATCTTCCAGTCCATGGGTTGCACCCACGAGCACATTGCGATGCTATTCCCGCAAACTCTGGCAAAATCCGCACTATCGTGGTTCCTAACCTTGGAAGCCTCCAAAACCCGGGCCTGGGAGGACATTGTTCGAGTCTTTGTCGATCATTACTCTTACAATCAAGAGCTGGACGTCACCGTCAGGGATTTGGAAATAACCCGGCAAAGCAACAATGAATCCTTCGCTGCATTTCTAAGCAGATGGAGGAACAAGGTAGCCCAAATGACCCACCGGCCAATCGAGAAAGAACAGGTAAGGATGCTCATCCGGAATCTGCAGCCGCTCTATCATGAGAAATTATTCTACCAGTCCATCTCCACCTTTGAGGAGTTGTTTGAAGTCGGAACCCGAATCGAAGATGCTATCAGGGAGGGGAAGATCAAAAAGGAAGACCCTCCGAGTCAGCCCAGAAGGCCCAACTACTCCCGGAATCCCCCGGATGTCAATGCCCTTAGCGGCCAACCCATGGCATATCCTCCAAGGCCATACCAACCCTCCAACCAGGCAAATTCCTCCAACCGCCCTTTCCAGAAAAAGCCCCTTCGCAGTTTTGCCAAGCTAGAAATCTCTCTCTCCTCAGCCCTAGATCGCCTCCTCAAAAAAGGCCATCTCCAATTACTCCAGCCTCGAAATACCCCGCTCCCGCCTAACTGCGATATGTCCAAGCGATGTACTTACCACCAAGCCCCCGGCCATAACACTGATGATTGCATGCGCCTCCGCCACGACATCCAAGACCTCATCGACCAGAATATCATCGAGCCGCCACCAAAGCAGCCTCATATCACCCAAAATCCCCTACCAAACCACCAAAATGTCAACCTCATTGAGTCCAGTCCCGTACCCTTCAACCCTGCTACTTATATCACCCCCCTAGGACAACCCTTGCTTTACATTGACATCCCGGATTCTGAGGGGATTCATCTGATCGAAGGGGAGAATGACGAGTGGCAGCAGCAGCTTGACGACGAGCAGGACTTGTTCTTCCTGGAAGAGCATGACCTAGGGGCGGTAGACCTCAAATGGTATGATCCTAACGACGAGAGTGATGCTTCCATCTGGAACGAGCCAGAAAAGCCATTTGTGGGAACGGATTGTGATTGGTTTAAAAAGGATGGGACTGTAGAAGGGCCTACTCCTGCTGAGATTGATCACCTAACCAGGTCAGGCCGCCATTATCAGCCTCCACAGCCTGCCACCGAAGCCATCGAAAAAGGTCCAGTTAAAGACAAGGGGAAGGGCAAGATGGATGAGGTCATCGAAGAAGACAATGAGCTGATCAAGCAGCTAAAGAAAACCCAAGCGCATCTCTCGATGTGGGATATTATGGTGACATCTTATAAGCACAGGCAAGCCGTGTTAAATGCCTTGGCTGGGATTGAAGTCCCCATCGACGCCGCGCCAGAGGACATGGTAACTTTCTTGGGTGCACTTACCCCCGACCCCATCATTACATTCTCCGACGAGGACCTGCCGCCAGAGGGATCCGCGCACAACAAGGCGTTATACATTACTGTGGGATGTAAGGAGCAACATGTGCCGTTTTGCCTAGTCGATACAGGTTCTGCTTTGAATGTTTGTGCCTTAAGAACTGCCACTGCTTTGGGGGTCAGTATCCTCGACATCACGCCATCTGTGCAATCCGTGAGGGCCTATGACAACACTAGAAGAAATGTGATGGGAACTGTTTCTCTCCAAATCCGGGTAGGATCTTTGGTGAGCACCGAGATTTTTCAAGTCATGGACATACCTGCCTCGTTCAATCTGCTAATTGGGAGACCCTGGCTTCACGCCAACAAAGCTGTATCATCCACTGTGCATCAAATGATCAAGTACATTCATGAGAGGGAGGTAAAGGTCATCCTCGGTAATAGTTGGGGAAGTGAGGCCTTCCCGAATTACGCTCCCATTTTTGAAGTCCAAATACCTGAACTGGAAGAAGGAGAAATCGGAGGATTCTTCATGGAAGAAGTTCATGTGATCGAAGACGAAGACCGATTCCCTGAGGTCCACTCCGCAGTCGTCAACATTGTCCGTAAGATGAACTACTTCCCCGGAATGGGGTTGGGTCGGCGCCAGCAAGGAATTCGGGAATTCCCGCAGATCAAAGGACAACAAGGCACTTTCGGATTGGGGTACAAGCCCACTGATGAGGACGTCGAGCTACAAAGGCCATGGAAGAAGAGGGTGAAGGGTCTCCCGCCATACCACAAGACTTTAAATGGACAATTCGTCAAGGAAGGGGATGATTTCCCTTACTTCGGGTTCCCTGAACCATGGATCCATCGAACCACCGGGAGAAGGCACCCTGGGCTTGAAATCTTCGCTGACTGCGAGAGGCCCCCATATCAAGACCCGTTCTACCCCGAAGAAGTTGAAAAGACCCCAGAGGAAGACTGGTTAAAATACCTTGACACTGAGGCGATCAAGAAGATGTGGGAAGAATCCGCTGAAGAGGAAGAGAAGAAGAGGGCCAAGAGCCAAGATGATCAGATCAAGCCTGCTGAGGAGGGTCTGAGCAACCAGGCTGTAGAGTCATCTGTCTGTGTCTCCCAATCCCCTATCCCCCCAAAGTCTGTACTACCAGTTATCGAGTCTGTACTGGAGTCGGCTGCTGTAAGCCCACCACTATCCAATGTAATCACTTCACCTGTCATGAATGAAATGAAAGACGATTCTGCTTACTCCTCTGTGTCTGACACTTGTGAATGCACAGATCCCTCCGAGGATCTCCCAATCGAACTAAAGCAACTAATTGAAAAACCACCTGCTTATGAAATAATCGAAGATACTTTATCAGTTAACTTAGGTGAAATAGATAATCCACATATTGTGCAAATTGGCTCAACCCTTAATAAAGAAGAAAAAGAAAAATTAACCCTCTTGCTAAAAGAGTTCAAAGATGTTTTTGCTTGGTCTTACGAAGACATGCCTGGGGTCGATCCCGACATTGTCCAACATCATATTCCTCTCCTCCCTAATTCTAAACCTGTCAAGCAGAAACTGAGGCGCATGAGACCGGAATGGGCACTCAAGGTTAAAGAAGAGGTGGAGAAGCAGTTCAAGGCAGGGTTCATCATTGTCACCGAATACCCGGAATGGGTTGCCAACATCGTGCCAGTCCCGAAGAAGGATGGGAAAGTTCGTGTGTGCGTCGACTTTCGTGATCTAAACAAGGCCAGTCCCAAGGATGACTTCCCGCTTCCCCACATTGACGTTTTGGTAGATAACACCGCAGGACATGAGCTACTGTCTTTCATGGATGGCTTCTCAGGGTATAATCAGATTCTAATGGCGCCAGAAGATCGGGAAAAGACGACGTTCACCACCCCTTGGGGAACCTACTGTTATAGAGTAATGCCCTTTGGGCTCAAGAACGCGGGGGCAACGTACCAAAGAGCTGCCACCACTCTGCTGCATGATATGATTCACAAAGAGGTAGAAGTATATGTAGACGACATGATTGTAAAATCCAAGGATAGAGAAGGGCACCTGGTAGCGCTGGAAAAGTTCTTCGAAAGGTTGCGCAAATACAAGATGAGGCTGAATCCAAAGAAATGCACTTTCGGCGTAACCTCCGGTAAACTCCTGGGTTTTCTCATCACACAAAGGGGAATAGAGGTGGACCCCTCTAAGATCAAGGCAATCCTCGAAATGACGTCACCACGGAATGAAAAAGAAGTAAGGGGGTTCCTCGGAAGAATCCAGTTCATCAGCCGCTTCATTTCTAAGCTCACAGCTACATGCGATCCTCTGTTCCGATTGTTGAGAAAAGGGGAGAAGTTCCAATGGGATGACCAATGCCAAGCCGCTTTCGACAAAATAAAAGCCTACCTTCAAAATCCACCTGTCCTTTCACCACCCACCCCTCATAAGCCCTTATTCCTTTACCTGTCTGTCTCCGAAAATGCCATGGGTTGCATGCTAGCCCAAGAAGGAGAAGAAAGCCACTCCGAAAAAGCCATATATTACCTCAGCAAGAGGATGACTGGGTATGAGCTCAACTATTCTACCCTCGAAAAAACGTGTTGGGCCTTGGTTTGGTGCACCCGCCGACTAAGGCACTACATGCTGGCCTTTCCGGTTGTGCTCATATCCCGCATGGATCCTCTAAAATACCTTCTCGAAAAACCCGCCCTGACCGGTCGTATATCCCGTTGGTTACTTCTATTATCCGAGTTCGATATCAAGTATGTTACGAGCAAGTCAGTAAAAGGGAGAACCGTAGCTGAGCATCTCGCAGAACATGCCATTGACTCCGAAGAAAGTGGGGACTTTCCGTTTCCAGACGAGAGCATCATGGAAATCAAGGAAGAACAGTGGAAGTTGTACTTCGATGGAGCAACCAATATGAAGGGATACGGAGTGGGGATGATTCTCGTATCACCAAGCGGGGACCACACTCCGTTGGCAGTCAAGCTCAATTATAACTCCACCAACAACACCGCTGAGTATGAAGCATGCATTCTGGGAATGGAAGCAGCCTTAGAGCTGAAAGTTCAGAAGTTGGATGTCTTCGGGGATTCAAACCTCATCATATCACAAGCCAGAGGAGAATGGAAAATAAAAGAAGAAAGGTTGAAGCCCTATCATGATCATCTCGACCAACTCAAGAGGCAGTTCGAAAATATCACCTTCCTCTACTTGCCCAGAGAAGAGAACCAACTGGCAGATTCCTTGGCCACTCTAGCATCGATGATTAAAATTCCTGTGGGAGTCAGGATGATGCCCTTGGTAATTGAGCAGAGGTACGAGCCTTCGTTCAGCATGATCGCCACAATCGAAGAAGAAGAGAATGAAACACCGTGGTACCAGGACATCTGGAATTTCATAGAAAAGGGGATGTATCCCCAAGAATCCACCGAGAGAGACAAAAGGGCAATTCGAAGATTCGCAGCGCAATTCATCATTTGCAGCGGGAAACTGTTGAAGAAAGGATACAACGGTCACAACCTGACTTGCTTGTTTGGGAAGAGCTCCAGAAGAATGATGGAAGAAGTACACGAAGGGGTATGCGGCCCACACATGAACGGCCACATGCTGGCCAAGAAAATCGTGAGACAAGGATACTACTGGACAACATTGGAAAAAGATTGTTGCGAATACGTGAGAAAGTGTCACAAGTGCCAGATTCATGCAAACATGATGCACGTGCCGCCATCTCTTCTGTACAGCATGACCTCGCCTTGGCCATTCTCCACCTGGGGAATCGATATTATTGGAGAAATCGTTCCGAAGGCCTCAAATGGAAATCGGTATATTCTGGTGGCCATAGACTACTTCACAAAATGGGTAGAAGCTGCATCTTACACCAAGTTGGGGGCCAAGGAAGTGGCCAAATTCATCAAGAGAAATCTCATCTGCCGTTATGGAGTTCCTCATGAGATTATTTCGAATAACGGAAGTCATTTCAAGGCAGAAGTCAGGGACCTGTTCGAGGAATACAAAATCACCTATCACAAGTCATCGCCATACCGACCACAGACCAATGGGGCAGTCGAAGCTGCAAACAAGAATGTCAAGGCCATACTGCAAAAATCAGCGAATACCTACAAAGACTGGCATGAAAAGCTACCATTTGCACTTTGGGGATACAGAACATCGATAAGAACGTCCACAGGAGCGACTCCTTACTCGCTAGTGTATGGGATGGAAGCGGTACTGCCGGTGGAGATAGAATTACCATCCCTACGCGTAATGGCAGAGTGTGAAATTTCTGAATCAGATTGGTTGAGAGAAAGGTATGAAGAATTGGCCCTCATAGATGAAAAGCGTCTGGCGGCAGTCGACCATGTCCGAATCTATCAGAAGAGGATAGCCCGTGCCTTCAACAAAAGGGTTCGCCCAAGGAAGATTGTCAAGGGCGACCTTGTCCTTAAGGAGTTGCGAGCTCCGATCTTTGATCCCCGTGGGAAGTTTAAGCCAAAATGGGTCGGCCCTTATATCGTCAAGACTGTTCTTTCCGGAGGAGCAACTTATCTCATGGACCTCGATGGTGTCGAATTCAAAGAACCGATCAACATGGATCGCCTCAAAAAGTACTATGCTTGACTATCCAATAACCATTCCTTTCAAGCCTTGCCTTGAACTACGCTCGACCTGATTCCCACTCGGGGATACGTAGGCAACCACATCGGTTCGGTCGCTCCACCAACAAAAATAACCTTTCCTTTCAAAACCTTGGCCCGAACTACGTTGGACCTGATCCCCGCTCGGGGGTACGTAGGCAGACTTTCAAAAAGAAAAAGAAGGATGGCTCGCTAGGTCGAAAATCCGAAAGGACGCCTAGGCAAAAATTAGAGCTAAATCCAAAGTGAGCAATAACAAAAGAGAGAAAATAGCTCGCTAGGTCACCTCCTTGGTGCCTAGGCAAAAATTATGAGCACGTGAGAAAAATAAGGTCGCGGTCCTTACCATAACCCAAAAACCACCCTCCACACTAGGGGCAAACTTCGGCCACTCGCCTCGTTTGCCTGAACCTCTTCTAAACTAGGGGCAAACGTCGGTCATCTACCTCGTTTGCCTCACAACCATATATATCCCAAACTAGGGGCAAACTTCGGCTACCCGCCTCGTTTGCCTCTAACAACCCCAGCATGCTCAAGCAAGTACCAAAAGCAACAACTAATTGAAATCTCAAGTTACAACATGTTTTCAGAAAGCTAAAATGCATAAAATGAGATTCCCAAAATAACCAAGGTTCACCGATAAACAAACTTTGAATATTACATAAGCAGGAATAATCAAAGAAATAAAAAAGTCTTTCAAAAAGCAACCACATGTTCAAAGACGCTTGGAGGAATGAGCAGAATCAGTCAGGACTAGTTTTGTCTTAGTGTATTTTATTTCTTCAAAGGTCTTTAGAAGAAGGCCTTTACTCGGTCAGTCCAACCATCAATAAAAGCAGTAATAGTGGTAGCTCTGATCCTGGAAGCAAAGACCCTCTCAGTAAACCCTCGGGGAACCTCCTAAACCTGTCCATACTGTCTGGCCAAACGGCGAGGATGATAGAAAGAAGTCTCTCTCAGACCCATCAACCACACTCTCTGGTGACCCCTGAGGCTCGTGGTGATAGCATAGAGGCCCCAACGCCTCACGATCCAGCAAATGTCAGCCTCAGATAAGGTGCTCATCATGCCCACCCAATCGGCAAAGGTATAGTGAGAATGAAGCACGGCTCAACGAAAGTAAATTGGTGGTATACGGCCCGTCCACAGCTGAAGGCGCTCGTAAAGCCAAGCCTGTAACACCAAAGGCGCCCCAGAAAGAAGAGGAGTCCCATGGTTGAAGGCATTATCCAAACCGTTCAGAGTTTCAGCTAGAACCATGGCCATGGGATTCCTGCTAAGTTTCAGCCCGAGGCACACATGCACCAAGTCAACGGAAGTGCTCGAGAACAGGAAGTGCGAAGTCATGCACAATATCAAAGCGGCCCCACGGGAAGCATCATACATGCTGGGATTCCCAGGACTGGCATACCGGGCAATAATAGAAGCAATGTTGAGAACCTCACCTTGAATCAGCCGGCGGGAAATAGTGACAGAGCAATTCAGGTATTCAGCCAAGGCTCGCGTAGGGCTGAGGGTATCAACAGAAGGGAGAATCAAGTCCGAGTCAGAATCATAGCCGAGAATAGCGCAGAACTCCTCAAGCATGGGGCATATTTCCAGGCCGTTGAAGTTGAAGACATGGTTCACTGGGTCCCAGTAAGCAATGGCAGCACGCAAGAACTCCGTATTCAGGGTCATCTGGCGAAGAGAAAACAGCTCGGTCAAGCCGTAGCTAAAGAGGTTGATCCGTTCCACGCCATCCGTAATGTTCAGCCAAGCTGTGAGATGAGCAGGATCATACAAAGCCATATTTTCTGTCACGGCTCTAGCAAAATTCAAAATTTCGGCAGCACCTCCCCGTTTCACGGACTATCCCACCTGCAAGGCAAAAGCACTCACTATCACAAAACTGCCCATCGCAGTAACATCCAGCAATCACAATGCACATATATCAACAAGCACACAACTGCGCCTCTAAACCGGAAGATATCCGGCCTAGGAGGCAAAACATCATAATACTCTGTCAAAAGGTCACAAATTGTGCTACACATCGTCCTACACTGTCCTAATAATCATATCCTCAGTACAACCCAATCGAAAACAGGAAAAGAAAATAAAATAATAATTCCCGCTTGGGAAGCCTCGGTCCTCCTCTTCTTCGTCCTCCGTCGGACCACCCGGAGTGTACGTCGGCGACGGCCTCCTCCTACCGCCTCTACATCTTGGACCAGTCCTCGATGAGCCAGCCCCGCCTCCACGATACTGCACACACAAATAAAAATGAGGGCAATCAGTAAGGGAACAACAAAAAGTACAAAAACAGAGTCGAGTCAGAGACTTACCAAGGACGCCATCTGATTGGCGGCAAATTGCCGCATACCATCCATCTGTCAAAATAAAAAAAAATCCAGGGTTAGAACCTTGTAACCTTAAGAAAGTGCAAAATTAGAGACATACCCGGTGGTCTCGTGTAAGGACCAGGGACCGTAGGCTAGCCGCCAAGGCGTGACCCTCCTCAGCGTAATTCCAAGGAACGTTGAGGACGCCCGCTGGCTGAGTAGGGTACCCACATGTGACTCGCGGCACCTCCATCATTTGGGGAGTGCCATCAGCGCCTAGAACATTGACAGTCCAATCCCAAGGGGGGATAGGGTCGGGAGCCTGAGGAGCCTGTCTCCTGTACATCTCGCGAAGCTAAAGGCACAGAATAAGTTAGGAAAAGATAAATCAAAAACATGGACAATGAATATAAACAAAAAAATACAAAAAGAACACACCTCCAGGAGTGGGAAGTTAGGCATCAGGAAACGACCACGGTAAGCCTCATAACTGGTCTCAGAAAGAAAATGGTCCCAAACATCGGTGCCAGCTAAAGCCGCCAGCAGAGCATCTCCAGAAAGGTCACTAGCATCCATCACAGGAGGATCATGAGGGACGCGATACTGGGAACCACCAACCACCTGCCGAGACACCCGCTCACCAAGGAACCACTGCCTGCACTCAGTACTCTCCAGCAGAAAGCGGCAAGAGGTAAGAGATTTAACCGCTTGTATCTCCTCAGTGGCGGCATAAGCGACGCCCTCCCAGGGCGTCCAATCAACACTAGAGGCTGTCAACCCAGTTAAGAAGTTCCGAAGCAAAACAATCCGATGGGCCCCGCTCTTCACCCCAACAACGTCCCTCCGCCATCTCAAGCCTCGTGGGAATAGAGGCACAGGAGCCATACCATCCTCATCCTCGCCTGACTCGTCCGCTGGGGAGGGAGCCAACATCTTCAAGTATTCAAAACTCCAAAGCTGCACAGACAAAGGAGAAATCAGAACAGGTATGAAAATCAAAGAGATGGAAAATAAAAGAAGAAGCAGTGCATACCTCCCAAGCTCGCCAGAATCCCCCAGTAGATTTAACATCGCCCCGAGAGACCTCCCCCATATGCTTGTAGAGATGAGCCAGGGCAGCACCGCCCCAGTTGTAGGAGGGGATCTCACCAATGGTCGCCAGGCAAGAAAGGAGCCTCAAGCTCACCCGGTCGTTCCTTGTCGCAAGGATGGAGCACCCGATGACATACAGAAGGTAAACCCTCAAAAGCTGGGAATTGTTCAGATTGTGATTACCTCTACCATAGGCCCGGTAAAGCCAGCCGCAGGGGAACCAATGCCTCTCCAAGTTGGGGGGAACAGCCCCAATCAACATCTCCACCGCCTCCGGGTCAATCTCATAAAAATAGTCCAGAACCAGGCGCTTCCCGCCGACCCTCAAGCCCGTGATCATGGAGAAATCAAAAGGCGTCATAGTCATCTCTCCGAACGGCAGGTGGAAAGTATTGGTAGTGTCCCACCACCTCTCGGCCAGTGCATAGAAGTGAGCCAGATCGTTGCTACTTTTCGAAACCAAGCGGACGAAGCCTCCGAACCCGGCATCATCAACCATCCTCTTAACGGTGGGCGAAAGCTGGGTATACCATAAGAAAGCATGGGCAAGGCTACCATGGCCTTTCAAGGCCACTTCCGGCACCTGCACACAACAAAGGCGACAAAAGATGCACAAAATCACTATTCACAACCCGAGAGCAAAAATTCACAAAATCAACATTTGAGCACAAGTCAAGCTTCTAACGGTCTCTAAGTGCACACTACGGCTCACAAAACTAGCATAGTACATAAAAGTGGTCCTAAAATGTCGAAAGTTTCACATACCAAGCTCGCTAGAGCCGCGGCCGAAAGGTGGTGTTGGGGGTCTCGCAAAATCACGTCCGGGGTGTGCATCTCGGCCTTCATTCGTCCTTTGGCCTTCTTAGACGGTCTCCTTGAGCTCGAAGCCATGGATCTACGAGAAAAATGGAAGTCACATTTTAACTTTCTTCTTGAAAATTTGGGCAAACCAAAACACCAATCAAAAATCCAACTACGGAGAAAGATTACTCACCTGAGCACGCACAAGCTGCGTTTTGGTGAATTTTGGCTTCAAAAACACCTCAAAATGGCCAAGAATGAGCTTGGAAAGCTCAAAAACCCGACATATAAGAAGATGAAGTCCGGCCACCCAGTGCCGCCGCGGCACTGGCCAACTGCCGCCGCGGCAGTGGCCCAGTGCCGCCGCGGCACTGCTCCCCGTGGGCCCCGCGCTGCTCCGTTTCGCCCCGTTTTGGCCCGTTTTGGCCTTTTTCGGCCCGTTTTTGGCCCCGATCAGCCCCGATGGCCCGTTCCAGTCAAGATTTATGAGGTTTTACCCCAAGCAGACTAAAAGTTGTCAGAACTACCTCCAGCAGGCAAAAACTGGGAAAAATCGGCTCCCGAAGACCCGAATCGGTCGTTTCAGGACAATCGTCGCGAATTCCGATAATTCTGGTAACTGATCCTGGTTTTTAGTTATTGCACCGAAGAAAGAAAAGAGATTCCCCGTGAACCCTGCATCATCCTCCGAGGACAAAAGCAGACAGATACCAGCTCCCAGAGACCCCGACAGGCTCTCTTCGATTGAGCACCAAAAGAGATTCCCCGTGAACCCTGCATCATCCTCCGAGGACAAAAGCAGACAGATACCAGCTCCCAGAGGCCCTGACAGGCTCTCTTGGATTGAGCACCAAAAGAGATTCCCCGTGAACCCTGCATCATCCTCCGAGGACAAAAGCAGACAGATACCAGCTCCCAGAGGCCCTGACAGGCTCTCTTGGATTGAGCACCAAAAGAGATTCCCCGTGAACCCTGCATCATCCTCCGAGGACAAAAGCAGACAGATACCAGCTCCCAGAGGCCCTGACAGGCTCTCTTGGATTGAGCACCAAAAGAGATTCCCCGTGAACCCTGCATCATCCTCCGAGGACAAAAGCAGACAGATACCAGCTCCCAGAGGCCCTGACAGGCTCTCTTGGATTGAGCACCAAAAGAGATTCCCCGTGAACCCTGCATCATCCTCCGAGGACAAAAGCAGACAGATACCAGCTCCCAGAGACCCCGGCAGGCCCGAAAGATTCGATCAAAAGGAGCAGTTGAAGAGAGATCCTAGAAAGTATCGCTTCATCCCCAGCAGATTCAGATTAATCCTCAGCGGGTTTATACACCGTCAGTAGTCCATTGTCGACTCGTCATCGTCGGTCCATCGCTCTCATCACACCATTAGGGCCTCCATGTTCATCATAGGACGTCCCAGGATTTCACGTTCGTCCCATGACTTCCATGTCAGCCTCTTAATTTCCGGAGCCCCTGTGTCCGTCAGTTATTTGCCAAAAGACATCTTCGGTCATAGTCCTCTGAGACCCCACATCCAGTTACACTCGCTCGCAAAGCACACTTCCAGAAGTTTGCCCCTAAAACCCGAGTCTTCTAGACTTCAATGCCCTTATCTGAGTCACCCACCACGTCACGATCACAAACACTAGCACAACACTAGCCCACTCGGAGTGGCACACCCCTTGGCACCTGCTCATCCTAGGATCAGAAAACTAGGCATGATAGGACTCATGTATGAGATCATATCACATCCACACACAGCATATCATCCTCATATAGCATAGCATCCGCCTGATTGTTGCGTATGTGCATATGTGATTTATCCCTTCGTGTCCTGAACTACGTCCTGGTCTGATTCCCCTTGGGATACGTAGACAGCTCACGCGGAGCACGACCAGCATCATCCTTCCATCTTTTGCAACGCTGTTTGTCCTAAATCTATAGCCTCCAAAAAGTCCTGTCTCTTCAAAACTTTGGCACTCGCTTGCGACATGCGTTGCCTCGCAAGTTCCTGCCAAAGAGGGGCAAACTGTAGACACCCCATTTTGTCGGCTATCAGATTTAGGAGACCCATAGCTTGGTGGATCACAATGATCGTAAAAGACTCAAAAGGACTCTCGGAAGTCAGCTCTATCTCTCAGAATGCTCAGAATGACCAAAATGCCCTAGAAAGTTCGAAAACTCCCAGATTTGGTCCCAAAGTTTTGAAAACATGCTACGTCATAAGAAAAGTGATAAAATGAGTTTTTAAATAAAACCAGAAGAAATCGTCAGCTCCCAGAGACCCCCGGAAGTCCCGGAAGTTCCCCGAAAGTCCCCGTTGACCGGTTTGACCAAGGTTTGACCAGGTTTGACCAGAGTTTGACCAAGTTTGACCAAAATTGTCCGAATTCACCAGGACCATTCTAAATCATGAGAAAAGTATTAAAACAAGTTCCAAAAGAAAATCGAGCGAAAACATCAGCTCCTGGGAGCTCCCAGAGGTTCCCAGAACTTCCCGGGAATCCCAGGTTTGACCGGTTTGACCAAGATTTGACTTTGGAATCGGGGCACCGAAACAATTTTCAAATTTTTTTTCATGAATACTAGAGGTCAATAGCTTTCCAACGGTATGTCGCACATAATTTCTGGATTTAAAACGAATTTATTATGAATTTCCAAAAGCGAAAAAGGCAATCAAATCAGCTTTTATCGCGAATACCGCAAAACTTTTCAAAGTGACCTATCCCCGAACTATTTTTTATGTAAAGTAGACCCCATTACCTTTCCAACGGTATATCACAACCTCAATTTGGAGTTCGTATGCATTTTCTGTGAATTTCGGACGAAATAGGGCCTTTTCGCGAATACCGGAACTTCGGGGGGCCTAAACAGCATTATCCAGACGAAGGGAGGAGCAGTGCCGCCGCGGCACTGGCCCACTGCCGCCGCGGCACTGGCCCACTGCCGCCACGGCAGTGGCCCAGTGCCGCCGCGGCACTCCCCTCCAGAACAGTAAGTTTTTGTAAATACTTTTGTGGTCCCATTTTGATTAATTAAAATCCAAAACGACGTGGTTTCATGATTTCAGATGTTTGGGACCAATGGGAGTACTTTCTAAATCCCAAAAACACCCCAAGTTGGCCTATATAAACACCCCATTACTCCTCATTTTGGGGGGAGTCAAATGCAAGTTTAGAGAAAGTTTGGGAGAGAAAGTGTAGAGATAAGGTTAGGGTGGAGAGAAAAGAAGCTTTCTTCTTTGGTTTTTCAAAACAAAAGTGAGTTCTAACTTTGTTTTTACTTCATTACTTCCATTTACTTCAACATTCAATACTCCCAACCACCATTTTAGTGAGCATTCAAGAGTATGGAAGCTTCTTCCATGTCTAGTGTCATTACATATGAGTGATACACCAATCTACAAGTCTCATGCTTCATGAATATCATCTATTGATTATCATCTACTTGCTTGATTATATATATGTTCATCTCTCCTTATCTCATTTCTTTTTCTTTTCTTTATTTACTTACTAGTTCATCATCATCTAAGTGATGACATGAAGTTTGGGGTGAGTGAATCCTTATGGATAGTAGCTGATGAGAGCTGATATTAGCCTAATATTAGCTCGATAAGGAGTAAAAACTGACTGGATATAACCTCATTTCTCTAGTTTTGCCTGCAATTGTGTTTAATTTGTTTCTTTACACAATGATATGTTTTTCGTGGTATGTTGTTGTGTTTGGCTTTGTAAGTGCAGGTTCTGAAGCTAAAGGGAATTACAAGTTGAAAGGAATAACTCAAGAAATAAATTGATGAAGTCTTGATACCAATCGATTGACATAGTGTCAATCGATTGACATGTTTTCCTTACCAATCGATTGACATATTTGTCAATCGATTGACATATTTGTCAATCGATTGACTTAAACTGGAAACAGCTTGTTTTAATGGCGCAAGATCTCAGCAATCAGGCGACGACCAGCCGTTATGGAATGAACCTGGACGCCTCTAGCTCGTTTTTTCTGACATTATTTATAGAGGAGAATAGAGAGGGCAAGGGGTTGGCTCATTTTTATATTGTTTTTGTAGGGATTCACCATCGATTTTGGTTTCGGATAAGAATTCCAGTGGATAAATTCATATTCTGTTTTTCATTCTCGAATTTCAGGTTTCAATTCTTGTTTTTAGTTGCTTAGGAATTGTGATTGTTATGCATGTTATAGTTAGAATTTGATTTAAGCAATTTTAATTTAACATTTTAATCTATGGCTATGTTTGATCTTGTCTTTCGGTTTATTTATGTTTATGCAGTCTTAATTATGCGTGAGTAGAACTCTGGTTGGGAATAATGTGAAGAAGCATTGTTCCCAGCCCTCTGCCATGATTCTGTGAAAGAGTCAATGCCAATCGATTGGATACAGTATCCAATCGATTGACATTGACTCCAAGTCAATCGATTGATATACTTGTCAATCGATTGAAAGCCATTCCATGTCAATCGATTGACATTAAGTCAATCGATTGATATGATTATGACTTGGGTTTACTCCTTTCTGTATTCCAGTAACTTTTGTTTCAGAAACTAGGTCCAAATTGATCTTTCAAGTTCAAATTGTAAACTGATTTTGGAATAAAGGCTTTTTCAATTAGTTAAATCTATGAACACTCATAACTAACACTTCGAATATTCTATACTCAATTTGTTAGTCATTGTTCATGGGTTTAATTAACTACTTATTTCAGTTCTTCATAAATAAGTGAGGTAAACGAACCACTAGATATGCAAGATTCACATACCTAGTGTCTAGAATGCTTAACTTAATCATTTCGAAATAAGGAATACTCTAAGGATAAAACCCCAACTGTTCATTCTTGTTAAAATCATGGTAGTGGCTGGTACTTTGTGGATTCACATATTCCCAACTCTTTTTCATATTTGATTTTTATCACAACTTTTAATCTTATCTAATTAAGTCTTTGCTTCACTTTAAATTGTTTCTTCTATTTTTTTTTAGGACTGTTAGAACCCCCTACTACAAGAAATCATCTTTTACTTTATTTTAGGATTCAATCTAGATTCTTCCGCCTTTACATTCCGTCCTTTGGGATTCGACCCGGTCTTACCGGTTTTTAACGCGACGCGACCGTCTACACTTGGACGTACTCTTCTGAGAACACATTTCAAGTCGTGTCAAGTTTTTGGCGCCGTTGCCGGGGACGGTAACGAAGGCCAGGAATTTAGATTTGATCCAATCTTTTCTTATCCCATTTCTATCTTTCTTTTTGTTCTTCAGAACACAAAGTTGCATTGCTTGTGTCCTTCTATGTCCTTTGATTCCACTGAAGCCTTCATCACAAATCTTTTTGAAGATCCAATCCATAGTGCTGATAATCCCATTTTTACCCCATCTACTTCTAACTCAATGTCTGATACGGAGAGCCAACAAGGAGAGAATAGGCATGACCTCATCGATGACGGTCAGCGACCTTTACGAGAACTCTTGGCCCCTGATCGAACAGCCACACCTTCTTGTATCCGCATCCCCCCACACACAGGTACATTCCATTTCCGTAATGGGATGATTCAACTTTTACCCACATTTCATGGGATGGATAAAGAGAAGGCGTACTTGCACATTCGAGATTTCGAAGATGTTTGTGGCACTTTCACAGATCAGACTTGCCCAAGTGATATAATCCGACTAAAGCTTTTTCCCTTCACCTTGAAGGACAAAGCGAAGTCATGGTTGTTGTCACTTAAACCAAATTCGATTTCGACTTGGCCAGCAATTCATGAAGCCTTTCTCAAAAAGTTCTTCCCTAACCGGTTAACAACTGACATCTTGAGACAAATCAAGATGTATAATCAAAAAGAGGAAGAAACTTTTGCTGAGGCATGGGAGCGTTTCAAGGATTTGTTACTGCTCTGCCCGCATCATGGTTTTGAGAAGTGGCGAACGATAAGCTTCTTCTTTGATGGCCTAAGTCCAAAGTCGAAGAAGCTCGTAGAAACTACGAGTGACGGTGAGTTCATGAGTAAAAATGCTGATCAAGCAGAAGCTCATTTTGAATGGTTAGCAGAACATGCACCGGAATGGGAAACTCAAGTGACGAGAACTCAGCCCAGTTCGAGTTCGAGTAAAAAGAGCATTTATCAACTGAAGGCGGAAGATGGCTTACTGGAGAAATACGAGCAACTGGCTCGTAAATTGGAAATTTTGGAAGCAAAGAAGGACCCGGTAGTACAATTTGCATCTGAAGAATCATGTTCGAGTTGTCTACAGATGGGGCATACCTCTCAACATTGCCAAATATACCCTGTTTACCAAGAACAGAGTCCAGTGGAGGTACATGCTGTAAATGCCCCTGGTCGTTTCAACCCCAATGATAGGTGGAGTCATCCTGGTTTCGATCAAAGAAACAGTGCTGCTGCAGCAAACCCATCTCAACAGTGGCAGCCAAATAAAGGAAACCAGTACCGACCTCAAAACCAAGGGTACCACCAGAGCTACCAACCTCCTCCTACTTATCAAAATCAAGGGTATCACCAGAACCAATATCAAAATCATTTACCTCAATCCAACTACAATCAGGGAAGCAACAACCAAACCTCATCAAACACTTATGTGCCACCTCATAAGAAGGCACAAGAAGATCCTAATACACTCATGATGCAGCAGATGATGCAGCTAATGAGTAAACTCAATACAAGTGTAGAGAGGTTAGCTGCCCAACAAGGGGATCGAGAACGAACTATGTTCCCTGCACAGACAGAGCAAAATCCTAAAGGCCAACACTCGGGTACAGGACCCTCAGGATCTGGACCGCATGAGGAGGCCAAGGCTGTAACTGTGTTGAGAAGTGGGAAAGAAATTGAGAAAGTCTCTTTGCCCTCACAACCTGTAGTTGGTGATGAAGAAGAGGTAGAGAATGAAGAAGAATTGGTGGAAGAAGGAAAAGAGGGCGAAACAGTTGAGCCCAAAATAACAATTCCCGAGGATAATGAAATAAAGAGAAGACCTGGAAAAGAACCTCTCCTTGAGGAGGCACCCAAATGCCCTTTTCCGGCACCATATCCTCAGAGGTTGAAGAAACCTCTACAAGAAACTAAAAGTCAGGAGTTTCTGGAGTTATTCAAACAGGTGAAAATCAATCTCCCACTCCTGGACGCAATTAAACAAGTGCCTTCCTATGCCAAGTTCCTAAAAGACTTGTGCACTGTTAAAAGAAAGCAAAGTGTTAAGAAGAGTGCTTACTTGGCATGCCAGGCAAGTGCAATTTTAAAACACGATTTGCCTCCTAAATACAAGGATCCAGGCACACCAACAGTTTCTTGTATAATCGGTCAGAAGAAAGTGAACAATGCGTTACTCGATTTAGGATCGAGTGTTAATCTCTTACCTTACACTGTTTATCAACAATTAGGGTTAGGAGAACTTAAACCCACTCGCATTACTCTCCAACTGGCAGATCGATCAATCAAATACCCGCGAGGAGTGCTGGAGGATGTCTTAGTCCAGATTGACACTTTTGTCTTTCCTGTTGACTTCGTTGTTCTGGACACTGAACCAGTTTACAATGCTAAATCACAGATTCCGGTGATCTTTGGACGCCCTTTCCTTGCGACAATTGATGCGACGATTAAAGTAAGGAGTGGAGTTATGACCGTTGTTTTTGGGAATATGACATTAAATATCAAGATCTTTTCAAATCCCAAGATTGAAGATTTTGATGAAGAGGAAGAGGAGGTGAATTGGGTAGAAGCAGTAATTCAAGATTGCTTTGATTCAACTGCTCACTCTGATCCTGTGGAGTCCGTTATGACTAACTCATGTTATGAATTGGAAAGATACACTCCACAAGATGAAAGAATGAGTCAGATATGTTCTATCTTGGAGGTTGCTGAAGAGGAAGTTGCAAGAACAATGTGGACGGCTCAATATGAACAGCTACCGCCAAAGACCAAGTTGGCTGTGCCGTCAAACTTGCAATTTCCAGAGTTGGAACTGAAAGAACTCCCAAAAGAATTGAAATATGTATTCCTGGGAGAAGAGAAGACCTTTCCTGTAATAATTTCATCTGTTTTAAATCACGAACAGGAAGGCAAACTGATACAGTTGCTTAAGCAACACAGGAGTGCGTTAGGATGGACCGTTGCTGATTTAAGAGGAATTAGTCCATCCATATGGACCCACAGGATTTACCTTGAGGAAGATGCCAAACCTTGTCGTCAAATGCAAAGGCGTCTTAACCCAAACATGCAAGAGGTGGTGAAGAAGGAAGTTTTGAAGTTGCTGGATGTTGGGGTTATTTATCCAATTTCGGATAGTCCTTGGGTAAGTCCAACTCAAGTAGTGCCGAAGAAAGCTGGCATTACAGTGGTAGAAAATAAAGCAGGAGAATTGGTACCCACACGTGTAACCACGAGCTGGCGCATGTGTATTGACTATCGAAGGTTGAATGCGGTTACTCGGAAAGATCATTTTCCATTGCCCTTTATGGATCAAATGCTCGAAAGGGTAGCAGGTCACCAATTTTATTGTTTCCTGGATGGTTATAGTGGTTATAACCAAATAGAAATTGATCCTGCTGATCAAGAGAAAACCACTTTTACCTGCCCGTTTGGAACATTTGCATATCGCCGGATGCCGTTCGGATTGTGCAACGCACCTGCTACTTTTCAGCGGTGCATGCTGAGCATCTTCAGCGATATGGTAGAGAAGATTATGGAGGTTTTTATGGACGATTTCTCTGTATTTGGAAGCAGCTTTGATGATTGCTTGGAAAACCTCCAGAAAGTCTTGAAGAGATGTGAGGAAAAGAATTTGGTCCTCAACTGGGAGAAATGTCACTTTATGGTGACAAAAGGGATTGTCTTGGGACATATCGTGTCTGCTGAGGGAATACAAGTAGACAAGGCAAAGATCGAAATAATTTCTAATCTTCCTGTCCCCACTACAGTTAAAGAAATACGATCGTTCCTAGGTCACGCCGGTTTCTACCGGAGGTTTATTAAGGATTTCAGTGCTGTATCTAGACCACTATGTCAACTCCTTGTTAAGGACCAACCTTTTGAGTGGAACAGCAAGTGTCAGGAATCCTTTGATAAACTCAAACATCACCTAACAACAGCTCCAATAATGCAATCTCCGGATTGGAGTCTTCCTTTTGAGCTGATGTGTGATGCGAGTGACACAGCGATCGGAGCTGTTTTAGGGCAAAGGAAAGACAAGAAGCCTACTGTGATCTACTACGCTAGCAGAACCCTTGATGGAGCTCAACGAAATTACTCTACTACTGAAAAGGAGTTGCTAGCAATTGTGTTTGCATTGGAGAAATTCAGGCAATACCTAATTGGCTCGCAGATCATTTGCTTCACCGATCATGCTGCATTGAAGTATCTGCTATCCAAAAAGGAAACAAAACAGCGATTGATACGCTGGATTCTTCTGCTCCAAGAATTTGATTTGGTTATCAAAGATAAAAAGGGAGTGGAGAATGTTGTTGCTGATCACCTCTCACGATTGACGTTTGAAGACAATTCTTCACAACCTATTCCAATCAGTGAATCTTTCCCAGATGAGCAACTTTTTGCAGCAACTAGCTTGCCCTGGTATGCTGACATTGTCAATTACCTGGCAACAGGGGAGACCCCATCTCATTGGTCCACCCCTGACAGAAAAAGGTTTCTGTCCATCGCCCGATGGTTTTACTTTGATGATCCATACTTGTTTAAGTACTGTGCGGATCAAGTAATAAGGCGATGCGTCCCTGAGGAAGATATCTCTCATATCTTAGCTTCATGCCACTCAAAAGCTTGTGGTGGCCATTTCTCAGCCCAGAAAACTGCTCACAAAGTATTTAGTAGTGGTTTCTACTGGCCAACAGTTTTCAAAGACTGTTATGCATTTTGTAGAGCATGTGCTAGATGCCAAATGCTAGGAAGTTTGTCAAAGAGAAATGAGATGCCGATGACCCCGATCATTACCATTGAAATCTTCGATTGCTGGGGCATCGACTTCATGGGACCATTCCCGCCATCCTCTCATTATGAATATATCCTCTTGGCAGTCGAATATGTATCCAAGTGGGTTGAAGCCATTCCGACAAGGAGAAATGATCACAGAACAGTGATCTCATTCTTAAAGGAGAATATTCTGTCAAGATTCGGAACACCAAAGGCCATGATTAGTGATCGTGGAACCCATTTCTGCAATAAGCCTTTTGCGGCATTGATGAAAAAATATGGGGTTAACCATAAGATTGCTCTTTCATATCACCCACAGTCAAACGGTCAGGCAGAACTAGCCAATAGGGAGATCAAACATATCCTGGAAAAGACTGTTAACACCAATAGAAAGGATTGGTCGTCGCGTTTAACTGATGCTTTGTGGGCGTACAGGACAGCGTATAAGACGAATCTTGGGATGTCTCCCTACAGGCTAATTTATGGAAAAGCTTGCCACTTGCCCGTGGAATTGGAGCATAAGGCATACTGGGCCACTAGATTGCTAAATTTTGACATTCATGAAAGTGGTACACTGAGGAAACTACAACTCAATGAATTGGAAGAGATCAGGAATGATGCTTATGATCGTGCTCGAACTTATAAGTCAAAATTAAAAGCTAAGCATGATCAATCGATCCTGAGAAAGAAGCTTGAACCGGAACAGAAAGTTTTACTTTACGATTCAAAGCTTCATCTCTTTCCCGGGAAGCTGAGGTCAAGGTGGATAGGACCTTTCATTGTCAAGGAAGTGTTTCCACACGGAGCAGTGGAAATTGTGAATTCCAAGAATGGTAATGCTTTCAAAGTCAATGGGCAACGTTTAAAACCATTTTTGGAGAAGTTCGAACCAGAATCGGAGACCATCCAATTGGATGATCCTGATTATTCTTCTTGAAAAATCTTGAGAACCTTGTGTTGTTGTATAATAGCTTTCTTTTCTTGTGTGCTCCTTTATTTTCTGTTTCCTCTTATTCTAATTCTGTCTTTTTGATTGGCTATAGGATGAATCCATTGCACTTCCTGCCACATCTGCTCTACCATGGGGTCCGTTCTCCAGGAACCCCAGAACCGAGGGAGCAAGAAAGGCCAATTTTCACTCCACTATCCGGCTCATGCCCAGATTCCCCTAATGCAGAAATCACCAATATGAATACCTGGGATTTACTATGCGCTGTTCGAGAGATTCTGGATGATCTTCAGTTGAACTCAGATGGAGAAGTTGTGGAGTACTCTGTGGATTATGCTGTGGGTGAAGACTTCTCTTCTCCTGAACCCGAGCAGAATTGATAATTCCTATGGCAAATGAATAAAGACAGAACTTTGTTTCTTGTTTTCTTTGTGTTTGTTTGTTTCCCAACCAAGATCTTGTACTCTTTGGATGATAATAATCCATTTCGAACTGTGAATTGATGATGTTTGGAATAAATTCTTCTTATTTTTTTGATTGATGAGTCCAATGCTTGTTTGAATGATCAAAAGTCTTGTTTCTGTCTTACAAATGCATTCTTAAACTGTTGGGGGTGATCACATGAGGATAATTTGGGTTCCCATGAATTTCTTATTCAATCGATTGATTTTAATGTCAATCGATTGGTATAAATGGTTGTCAATCGATTGACAATTTTATCAATCGATTGACTTGAATTGTGTTCAATCGATTGACATATATTGTCAATCGATTGAAACTCCCTCCAGGCGTATTGTATACTCTTCTCCCTCTCCCTCATTTCAATTCAAATCCTGAGAGGGAGAGGGAGGAGGCGATTTCCAGAGACGAGTGCAGTAAACCCTTCCCCATACATTCATCATCATCCTCATTCATCATCATCCCTCACCATCTTCATCTTCGTCATCTTCATCTTCATCACCACTGCCGCGGCCACTGTCCTCGCATGGATAGAGGATAAAGAGAAAGGAGAGGGATTCGGGCCCCATTTCATCACCATCATCATATTCATTATCATCAATCTCGTCGTCATCTCTTTTGGGGGCAAACTCTCTACCGCGTTTTTGATCAAGGTAACTCACAAAACCCATTTCCCATTTTCATCATTTCTGATTCAAAACGAAAGAGGGAGCCCCTCATGGTCTTAAGACCATTAATTTGATGAAAGGGGGACGTGAGACCTTGTTGTGGGCAGCCCCCTGGAATTGCTGATGTCAATCGATTGACATCAGGGATCAATCGATTGGAACCCAACCTCAATCGATTGACATCTTATGTCAATCGATTGACATAAACAGAGAAGCAGATTCTTAATTTCTTCATCCTAACATTCTGTAATGCTTCTTTTGCAGCTCCCATGGCTCCGAAACCCAAAGACAGTGGGCCCCACCCAGAAAAGTCAACCTCTCTCGAGATTCCGGACCCACCGCTTGTTCACGGGTTTAGGAACGCCAAAGAGAACGCATGGTACACCAAATACTTCCGAACACGCGCAATCATGGTTGAAAGGCAATTCGAGAATATTTGGAGCGACGACAAAATTCCATTCCATTTGGCCCGTCTTCGAGTTTTTCCCGATTGGCTCCCGGTTCTGACAGCGGTTAAGCAAGTTCGGCCTTCATGGATTCGAGCGGCATGTGCTAGCATGGTTAAGGTGCAAGACGTTCCTTATACATATTTCTCTTGTGTATCGGGACGAGCGATCGAGTTCAGCCCAGCCACAGTCGCCCAAGCGCTTGGTATCCCCGAGGTTCCCGATCATATGTACCCTATTCACCCTGACCGCTCATTTCCATCTTATGATGTTGTGGCCACGGAGATTTCAGGAGGGAAGGTTAAGAAGTATTCTGGGGTCACGGTGTTTGACGACCATGATTTGACGATGGACTACCACCTATTGCACCTGACACTCTGCAGTTGCATTCTTCCCACTACGTATAAGTTGGACTTCGCCGGGTGGTACACTAGAGTTTTGTATGCTATCGGGACAGGATTACCTATCTGCCTCGCCTGACTTTTCATAGAGTTTTTCATTGAGCCTACACGTCATCCTGGTAAATCTCAGCACTTGAAGGGTGCGTGGGCGATTCATCGGGTTTGTGAGGTGGCTGGTTTAGAGGCACCAGCCGGTGAGGTTCTGCAGAAGTCAAAGCTGGGAGTTTTTGGAGAGTCTGTGGCTCGGCGATCGCTGTCACAATTTAAAAAATTGGCGAAAGGGAAGGGAAAAGAAGGTGAGAGTAGTAAGAAGAAGAAGAGAAAGAGAGGAGACGTGTCATCAGAGGAGGAAGACGTAGACCCAGGGACGCCTACTGAGGCGGAGGGTCAGGATACGGAGGTAGCTGAGGAGGAGGAGGATGAGGACTCTGGGACGCCGACTGAGGCTGAGGGTCAGTATGAGTTGAGGATGCGTGAGCCATCTACAGCCTCTCCACCACCTGCAGCCCCTGTGCCACCTACGGCCTCTACATCTACCCCTCCATCTCTTCAGACCATTTATGATTTATTGTTAGAGGAGCGAGCTGCGAGGGTACAGCTACATGCGATGATTAGAGAGCTCACAGCTGAGCAGTTACTTTTAGCTACCCAGATGTCGCGGCTAGGTGGTCAGATAGAGCAGATTTCGATGTTGCTCGGGATCGAGCAATCTTTGCGCTCGTCTATGCCACCTCCACAGTCAGATCCAGCTTCGACATCAGCTCAGCCAGAGGGCGTCACCTTGGAGACACCTTCACAGCCACCACCTCCAGCTGCTGCTTCACCGCCAGCTGTGAGTGACCCGGCAGTTGTCGTCCAGACTGAGACAGCTGCTGAGGGTGGCAGTGAGGTAGTTATCACGCCATCCGTTGATCAGACTGCCGATCTTTAGGAGGGAGATGTGGCGAGCGAGAGAGTGTGTTGTTATTTCATTTTTCTTTCTCTCTCTGTTGTCACTTTATTTTTGTATCTGTTGATATTTTGGTTATTTTTTTGGGTCGGTTGGATACTCTTGGGTAGTTGTTTTCAGTTATATCTGTACATGGACTGTATTGGACTTTTGGATATTACTTTACAGATAGCTCTGTTACTCATGGATTATGTTTTATCATTTAGACTCTCTCTATTGTCCATGATTATTCTTGATCTTGGTTGTCTGCGGAGATTGTTTTGTTAACAACAGGTGAATTCTCAGATTTGTACTGAATCGCGTGAATCAGGTGATATCTTTTATTACTCGAATCTCTTCCATTGAGGACAATGTCGATTTCAGTTGGGGGTAAGGAGTAGATATCCACCTGTATATTTTTGAGTTCATTTTGCACACTTGTTATTATTATTATCTCCAGTTTAAAAAAATAAAAAAAAAAAAAAAAAAAACTGTTGTTAATTTTCTAACTATCAAAACTTCGTTCCTCCTAGCTAAAATTATTGGCAATGATGCAGTTATGTTTTCCTTGCTATATTATGGATTTCGATTACATGTTGCTTAGTCACTAATCTAGTTTTACATTCATAGCACGAATATATCCTGAAACAATTCCGCACGAGTTGACAATCACGAAAGAATCTTTGAATGAGAATGAAATACGATTGTCATGTGATTGGATTAATAGTAAAACTTTAAACCCTAGTGAGTTTCGAGCCGTTCTTTTATTCTGAGGGTTAATCAAAAAAAAAAAACTCGTGTCATTTCTTGAAATGCGTTATTATTTCGTTGCGAGTCTCATTCTTGTTTCATTTGGCTTATGCTTCAGGAGAACGTTCAGGATTTACTAATTTTAAAACTCAGGAAATGCTCGAGATAAGTTTTAATATCTAGAAAATGATTTAGGCCATCGTTTTTCTCACCTCATTACCCGAGAAAGTCTAAATTCCCACTTACCTTTCACAAATCAAGGTCTCTACCTAAAATCACCTTTTCATAATCAAGTATGTGACGATTTCGTGAAAATAGTTAAAAGAGAAGAAGGAGAAGTGATTGCAAATATATTCAAAAAAAAAAAAAAAAAAAAGTGGAAAGCAATAAACAAAAGAAATTGGAGGATTGTTAAATAAAAGATGTGAAACGGAGTTGGTTTTACTATGTCACATGCTTGATCTCATTTTTCACAGTCCATTATCTCTTACTCTCCTCATATTTCTGTCAAAAGTCCTAAGGATTCTGGATTAATTTTAACAAATCTTGAGTATGAAATGAGTTTTCCACAGTAGATCGCTCTTGTTGTAATTGGCATTCCATTCATGAGACTCATGCACCTCAAATAAGCGTTTTTCAGTGTCTAGTATGTAAGCATGTTTGATTGCCTCTACATTTACTCATTTGAGCTTCATACTATGAGTGCATAAGCTTTACGCCAGTTTCAGAGTGATTTCTATTTTGAGCGTAAACCGTGTGAGAATTGAGTTGAAACTATGAAGTCTTTAACATGTCAATCTGAAGAATTCTAAGATGAAGATTTATATCGTAGTTGTTAACTCCTCACACACACACAAGGATATATAAAGGCTGTGAATGTAGTTTAACTTGAATAAGTTACTCTGTAACATGTTGTTTACTTCCATAGCATGGTAAAGGAATTCATATCCTTGTTAAGCAGAATTTTTAGCATAAAAGAGAAATTGAAGCTTTGATAAGTTTGGACATTTGACATTTGAATTTTGTGGGTAAATTCTCTGAAAACCCTCACGAGACACAACTCGTCCATTAGGGTAAACCTAAGGGTTCAAAGGCTTGTTGCATACGCTAAATGCAACCGCGATTCCTGCGACAGTGAGTTAGGATTTTCCTTTTGTTTTAGCTCAATAAAACTGTTTCGATAATAGTTGGTCGTCTCAATTTGTGTTAATTCCGCTTCTTTGCTAGAGACTAGCAAAACGCTAGTTGGGGGTCGTGATGAGAGCTGATATTAGCCTAATATTAGCTCGATAAGGAGTAAAAACTGACTGGATATAACCTCATTTCTCTAGTTTTGCCTGCAATTGTGTTTAATTTGTTTCTTTACACAATGATATGTTTTTCGTGGTATGTTGTTGTGTTTGGCTTTGTAAGTGCAGGTTCTGAAGCTAAAGGGAATTACAAGTTGAAAGGAATAACTCAAGAAATAAATTGATGAAGTCTTGATACCAATCGATTGACATAGTGTCAATCGATTGACATGTTTTCCTTACCAATCGATTGAACTATTTGTCAATCGATTGACATATTTGTCAATCGATTGACATATTTGTCAATCGATTGACATATTTGTCAATCGATTGACATCTTTTTCAATCGATTGACATCTTTGTCAATCGATTGACTTAAACTGGAAACAGCTTGTTTTAATGGCGCAAGATCTCAGCAATCAGGCGACGACCAGCCGTTATGGAATGAACCTGGACGCCTCTAGCTCGTTTTTTCTGACATTATTTATAGAGGAGAATAGAGAGGGCAAGGGGTTGGCTCATTTTTATATTGTTTTTGTAGGGATTCACCATCGATTTTGGTTTCGAATAAGAATTCCAGTGGATAAATTCATATTCTGTTTTTCATTCTCGAATTTCAGGTTTCAATTCTTGTTTTTAGTTGCTTAGGAATTGTGATTGTTATGCATGTTATAGTTAGAATTTGATTTAAGCAATTTTAATTTAACATTTTAATCTATGGCTATGTTTGATCTTGTCTTTCGGTTTATTTATGTTTATGCAGTCTTAATTATGCGTGAGTAGAACTCTGGTTGGGAATAATGTGAAGAAGCATTGTTCCCAGCCCTCTGCCATGATTCTGTGAAAGAGTCAATGCCAATCGATTGGATACAGTATCCAATCGATTGACATTGACTCCAAGTCAATCGATTGATATACTTGTCAATCGATTGAAAGCCATTCCATGTCAATCGATTGACATTAAGTCAATCGATTGATATGATTATGACTTGGGTTTACTCCTTTCTGTATTCCAGTAACTTTTGTTTCAGAAACTAGGTCCAAATTGATCTTTCAAGTTCAAATTGTAAACTGATTTTGGAATAAAGGCTTTTTCAATTAGTTAAATCTATGAACACTCATAACTAACACTTCGAATATTCTATACTCAATTTGTTAGTCATTGTTCATGGGTTTAATTAACTACTTATTTCAGTTCTTCATAAATAAGTGAGGTAAACGAACCACTAGATATGCAAGATTCACATACCTAGTGTCTAGAATGCTTAACTTAATCATTTCGAAATAAGGAATACTCTAAGGATAAAACCCCAACTGTTCATTCTTGTTAAAATCATGGTAGTGGCTGGTACTTTGTGGATTCACATATTCCCAACTCTTTTTCATATTTGATTTTTATCACAACTTTTAATCTTATCTAATTAAGTCTTTGCTTCACTTTAAATTGTTTCTTCTATTTTTTTTAGGACTGTTAGAACCCCCTACTACAAGAAATCATCTTTTACTTTATTTTAGGATTCAATCTAGATTCTTCCGCCTTTACATTCCGTCCTTTGGGATTCGACCCGGTCTTACCGGTTTTTAACGCGACGCGACCGTCTACACTTGGACGTACTCTTCTGAGAACACATTTCAAGTCGTGTCAGTAGCTCTTGACCTCAAAAACATGTTTGATAGATGATGATCATAACCTCAATACTTCCAAGGTATTCTTGGAATGTATTGAAGTTATGCCCAAAAATAAAATAAATCTCTCCAACAATCTTGGAGGTTCTTAAATGATGAGTTTGATGTAGGTATTCTAAGTGGCTATGATCCTTATTGAGTGTTGAAAACATGTTTTCAAAACACCTATTTCAAAACCCCTCTCAATCCCTCTCATTTGGTTTCAAGAAACAAAACTTTGTTTTCTCCAAAATCTTCAAAACAATGAGTCAAAACAGTGAGTGAGTTGAGTTCAAAGATTTTTCTAGAACACAATACTCAACATATGAATACAAGGCCACTTGGAAAGTCTTCCTAACTCATTGGAGAACACCCATGATTTTTGGTTTGACTTGGAAGTACTTGGAAATGGTCCATTTGGGTCCCAACATTCCTTCCAAACATTCTGTTTTTACTGTCACAGCGGCTAGGTCAACTTACGACCTCTTTTCCAGAAAACTTTTCCAAAAGGGGTGGTCCTAACTTATTTTTCCTTTAAACTTCAATGTCTTAGGAAACTTTCTGTATAAAATGGGCCTCTAGATCATTCTTTTTCATTTTCTAAGATTTTCTAACATTTCAGACGACAGTACGAACTCTGTTTCTGAGTGACCTCTATTGTTTATGTAATTTCTCTCAATCTGAGATAGCTATTCAAGATTGGCCTTTTGGGTTGTGTTATAGACACAATAAGGAACATCTCCATAAAAAATCATGCATTGAAAACTTTCCTAACCCCTCTTTTCAAATTCCAAAAGATCATGCTACTGTTCTGTCCACTATTCACAGCAAGTACACTTTAACTTTCATTCTTTGATTTGAGGCTTATATGCATTCCAAATTAGTTCATATCCTAGGAAGTGGTTCATACTACATTTGTATATATCCCATGTTGATTTCATTCATTCATTCTTGCCCATTTTAGACTTCTAAGCCATTCTAGAAATCCATGTACACAAAACACACTACAACCTTTGCACATTTTTAGATACATACATTGCATTCATGCAAGATTTGGGGTTTTTGTAACTCTTAATCTAAGGAGATTATAAGGAATGAACTCGATCACTCGTTCATGCTTCCCCTTGATCCATTCATCCTTTCTCATCCGTCCCGGGGATTGAGAGGTCTTCTTTTATCAAAGAATAACATGCATCATTCTAGCCTTGCTAAGCATATTTTGATTTCTTTGCTTATTTGTTTCAATAACAATTCATGTCCCCCTTTAGATTAGGAAATCTTGATTATTTGATATATGATTAGACGACCTTTCCTAGGTTTATTTGTGTGATCTTTCACTTTACATTGCATGATATTTGGCCTAGATCTTATGAATGATATCTTATATTTTGATCTTCCAATTTCAAATCTCCTTATGTGATGTAATATACTATCATAGTATTATTTGTCGAACCATACATAGTATAAGATGATTATTTGGATGCTAATTGAGGCCCGTCGAAAGACGGGGCGAGTAGAGGGTGTTTTAGTCGCGACAAAGGCTCCTTCCTCTCTCGTACCAAAACCCCGAACCAAGTTCTTTGGTTATGAAGGGCCGGTGCCCTTATCCGCTTGGGTGAGTCAAAATTAGGTTTCTTGGTTCCTTAAAGACCAAGTGGCGACTCTGTATCTGTTTTTAACAGACCATTTTCTTTTCTTTGATCCAAGTCAAAATCAATTTCAAAGCAATCTCGAACAAGAGAAGTGGTCCGATTCCGCGTGTCCACACCTATTGGTCCCAAACATTTGAAATCATAAAACTACATCGATTTGGTTTTTAATTAATCAAAATAAACCCCCAAGAAAAATTACAAAAATACACTGTTCTGGGGGAGAGTGCCGCGGCGGCACTGCTCCTCAATCGTCTGGATAATCCCTTTTAGGCCCCCCGAGGTTCCGGTATTCGCAAAAAGACCCTATTTCGTTCGAAATTCACAAAAAATGCATACGAACTCCAAATTGAGGTTGTGATGTACCGTTGGAAAGGTAATGGAGTCTATTTTATATAAAAAATAGTTCGGGGATAGGTCACTTTGAAAAGTTTTACGGTATTTGCGATAAAAGTCAATTTGATCGCCTTTTTCGCCCTCGAAAATTCATAATAGACTCGTTTTAAATCCAAAAATTATGTGCGATATACCGTTGGAAAGCTATTGACCTCTAGTATCCATGAAAAATATTTGAAAATTGTTACAGTGCCCCAGTTTTAAAGTCAAATTCTGGTCAAACTGGTCAAACTTGGGATTCCCGGGAAGTCCTTGAAATCTCCAGGAGTTACCAGGAGCCGACGCTTTCGCTCGATTTTCTTTTAGAACTCATTTTAATACTTTTCTTGTGATTTAGAACGATTCCAGCAAATTCGGACGATTTTGGTCAAACCTTGGTCAAACCGGTCAACAGGGACTTTCTGGGAACTTCCGGGACTTCCGGGGGTCTCTGGGAGCTGACGATTTCATCCGATTTTACTTAAAGACTCATTTTTTTACTTTTCTTATGACATAGCATTTTTTCCAGAACTTTGGGACCAAATCTGGGAGTTTTTGGGCTTTCAGGGGCATTTTGGTCATTCTGAGCATTCTGAGAGATAGAACTGACTTCCAAGAGTCCTTTTGAGTCTTTTTTTCGATCATTGTGAACCACCAAGCTATGGGTCTCCTAAATCTGACAGCCGACAAAATGGGGTGTCTACAATTTGCCCCTCTTTGGCATGAACTTGCGAGGCAACGCATGTCGCAAGCGAGTGCCAAAGCTTTGAAGAGACATGTCTTTTGGAGGCTATAGATTTAGGGAAAAGGAAGCGTTGCAAAAGATGCAATGATGAAAAAAGATGCTGAGGTCAGTGCTGGTCCTGCTCTGGGTGAGCTGCCTACGTATCCCAAGGGGAATCAGACCAGGACGTAGTTCGGGGCACAAAGGAACAAATCACACATGCACAACAAGACAGGCGGATACTATGCTATGAGGATGATATGCAATGCATGGATGTGATATGATTGTGTACATGAGTCCTATCATGCCTAACATTCTGATCTCAACATGAGCTGGTGATGTGGGGTGTGTGCCATTTTGAGTGGACTTGTGTTGCGCTAGTGCTTCTGACTACGATGCAGTGGCCGACCACGGTCTGAAAAGACTCTGGGTTTCGGGGCAAACTTCTCAAATTACGGGAAGTGTGCTTTACAAGCGAATGGGATCAGATGTGGGGTATTTGAGGATGACAACTAAGGATAACCCATAGGTGAGGGAGTTCATAATAACCGACAGATTTATAATAACCAAAGTGAGGAGGCTCATAACAAGTGGGGTAGTTCAGGATAATTGACAGGTGAGATAACCGAAGTGAAGAAGCTCACGATAAGTGAGGAAACTCATAATGACTGACAGGTGAGAAAGCTCATGATGATCAATGGACACGGATCCTTGAATTGTGAATAGATAGTGCTTGCTCTGGGAATCGGGGTGATTTGACTGTGGGTGATGTTTTCAATCATTGGCCGATCCTTATGATGACAAGCTAGAGAATCGGTATAGACTTCTGTTATCTTCTGCTGGGGATGGTAGGGGACTCTCTGAGAATCTCTCTTCAATTCTTGACCTAGAACCAGGATCCATCTCTGAATCTCTCGTGGTTGGTCAGATCCTATAATGCTCAATCCAAAAGAGCCGGTTAGGGCATTTGGGAGCTGATGGACTCTCTGAGAATCTCTCTTCAATTCTTGACCTAGAACCAGGATCCATCTCTGAATCTCTCGTGGTTGGTCAGATCTCGTAATGCTCAATCCAAAGAGCCGGTTAGGGCCTTCGGGAGCTGATGGACTCTCTGAGAATCTCTCTTCAATTCTTGACCTAGAACCAGGATCCATCTCTGAATCTCTCGTGGTTGGTCAGATCTCGTAATGCTCAATCCAAAAGAGCCGGTTAGGGCCTTCGGGAGCTGATGGACTCTCTGAGAATCTCTCTTCAATTCTTGACCTAGAACCAGGATCCATCTCTGAATCTCTCATGGTTGGTCAGATCTCGTAATGCTCAATCCAAAAGAGCCGATTAGGGCCTTCGGGAGCTGATGGACTTTCTGAGAATCTCTTTCGGCGCTCAATCCAAGAGGGCTGGTCGGGGCCTCCGGAAGCTGGAGTTATCATTCTATTTGTGATGAGGGATACAGAGATAGCCTGCGACAGTTAAGGTTTTGATATTGAAAGAGGAGAGTGATGGACTTATGTTGCTTTAGGATGAAAGAAGGTCATCAACGGCCACTCATGGACTTATGTTGCTAGGATGAAAGAAGATCATCAATAGCCACTCATGGACTTATGTTGCATGAAAAAAGATGAAAGATCAACAGCTACTCATGGACTTATGTTGCTGGGAGAAAGGAAGATCATCAACAGCCACTTATGGACTTATGTTGCATGAACAAAGATGAGCAACAGCCACTTATGGACTTATGTTGCTAGGAGAAAGGAAGATCATCAATAGCCACTCATGGACTTATGTTGCATGAAGAAAGATGAAAGATCAACAGCCACTCATGAACTTATGTTGCTAAGATGAAAGAAGATCATCAACAGCCACTCATGGACTTATGTTGCATGAAGAAAGATGAAAGATCAACAGCCACTCATAGACTTATGTTGCTAGGAGAAAGGAAGATCATCAACAGCCACTCATGGACTTATGTTGCATGGACGAAGGAAGATCATGAACAGCCACTCATGGACTTATGTTGCATGAAGAAATATGAAATATCAACAGCCACTCATGGACTTATGTTGCTAGGATGAAAGAAGATCATCAACAGCCACTCATGGACTTATGTTGCATGAACAAAGGAAGGTAATCAACAGCCACTCATGGACTTATGTTGCATGAAGGAAGATCAACAACCACTCATGGACTTATGTTGCAAGGAGATGATGGTCAACTTTTGATGGTTTGGAAAGGGATGAAATTCGCATTTGCCCTAAGTTTGGACGCTTCTCATGCTGACGCCTTAACCGGTGCAGCAATGGTGTTTGGTACTTCTGCTTGTATTGGCATGCTCTTTATAACTTGATTTGAAAATTTTATTAGTCACTATTGACTTACACATTTGAGACTACAACAGACTCAAAAACTTGACAGACACTGACGCACGAGGACGGCATATTTGACACCAAAATAAAACAAGCTCGTCTTGTCAAAACATGATGTGCTTTTGTCATAGATGATGTACCATTTCTCTTTTGGTGTTCACCCCTCATCTTAACATGGTAGCACTTTGCTGATAAATCTGATTTTTTTTTTAAAATTCCTCCCTAGTGATCTAGTCAATTTTCTACTTCTCCCAGGAAGTGCTTTGAATTAGTGCCTTAGCTTTTAGAGTAAAAGATGCTCTATTTCAAAATTTTCAAAACAACTTGGTAACTTGAAAACTCACCCTCGGTGTGAAGGGATTGTGTTAGGCAAACGGAGTTTGCCCCTAATTTGAGGTGTACAAAGTGGGATTCATAAGCAAACGAGGTGGGCGACCGAAGTTTGCCCCTAGTTTGGATGATGGTTTATTGGAGGTTTTGGGCAAACGAGGTAGGTGACCGAAGTTTGCCCCTTGTATGAAGGGTAGATCGTAAAAGTCAGGCAAACGAGGCGGGCAGCCGAAGTTTGCCCTAGTGTGGAAGGTGATTTTCTGGCTTGAGGCATGGACCATGACTTTAATCTCTCAAATGCTCATAACTTTTGCCTAGGCACCAGTGAGGTGACCTAGCAAGCTCTTTTCTCTCTTTTGTTATTGCTCACCTTGGATTTAACTCTAATTTTTGCCTAGGCGTCCTTTCGGATTTTTGACCTAGCGAGTCATCCTTCTTTTTTTCTTTTTTGAAAGTCTGCCTACGTACCCCCAAGTGGGGATCAGGTCCAACGTAGTTCGAGCCATGGTCGGAAAGAAGCGGGTTGATTTTTAGGTAGGTGGGGCGAACGAACCGTTGTGGTTGCCTACGTATCCCCGAGTGGGAATCAGGTCGAGCGTAGTTCAAGGCAGGGCTTGAAAGAGATGGGCTATGAGGGTTTTTCAGACCAATCGTCAAATAAGTTCAAACTTGAGCTACTTGTGGTAGCTTTGAATAAAAGGATTCAGTTTTAATCTCCCTTTCTTTTCTTTTCTTTTCTTTTTCTTTTTCTTTTCTTTTTCTTCTTTTCTTTTTTCTTTTTCTCTTGAGGATTGATCCTTTTCACTTTCACCTAGCCAGTCAATTTTCCTTTTCACATAGTTGATTCATGTGAGATCTTCCGATCATAATCTCAAAATTCCAGAATGTGCATGTTAACTCTCGGGATTTATTTGTGGTCGTTTTGAGCCTTTTGCAATGTGATCTAGGCACGTTCTTACGATGTACTTTGAAGCCTACGATTCTCTCATTTGTTTCATCGAAAATTTCTTCATTTTCTCCATCATTTTGACTGGCTAAGGTCAGATCTTGAAATCAATACCTTTTCAGCTCTAACTTTTGCCTAGGTGCCCTTTCAGGTTTTCAACCTAGCGAGCTTTTCTTTTCTCTTTTTTTTTTTTTTTGAAAGTGGAGCTGAAACTCACTGAAATGTTTGGCTACCATCAAGGACTAAGTCTACACAAGTTCATATGGCTCTCAATTGGGTTGGGCCCAAGGCTTTGAAATGGTGGGGAAAGGGTGTTGGACAAGGCCCAAGTCAGTTCCAAGCATGTCTTTTTAAGATTGAGGCAAGAGAATCTTTAAATTCTTAAAGTAAGACTATTCAATTCTCGACTCTTCATCGGTGTTAGCGCAAAATTGACTTTGACCTTTCAGAATTTTTTTTTGTTTGAGTAAAGATTTTTTTTTAGCACAGTAATATCTATGGTAATTTGAAAAGTGACACTTCAGTTCAGCGATTCATGCATCTATGACTAGGCACATAAGATTAAGCAAAATGAGATTTCATTCCATCTAAAGAGAAAGGTTACAGACTCATAACAACTCGATGACAAACAGACTCAACCACAAGAATAAACATACAACAGACTCGACTAGACTCAACTTGGTCTCAAATGGAATGTCACAGTGACTCACTTATTCTTTTTATTTCTTTTTTTTTAAAAGAGTAGCTTCATTTGGTTTTCTAGCAAGAGTCCCAAACACCATTACTTCACTTGCACAGGTTCAACATTCGTGGGTCTCAGCAAAGGGGATCATTCGAGCGGTTGGTCCAAGCCAAGATAGGAGATGGCATTAGGATGGGGTGCACCCTCTATGAGATTTTGAATGTCATGGCAAAGGCGGATGCACTGATCGGTGGCATGGCCTAGATTTTGGTGGTAAGCACATTGTAGGCTCATGTTGTAGTGAGAGGGTATGGGATCCAGTAGTGTTTTGTGAGGGAGGAGTTGCAGGTGGCCCTTTTTGAGTAGGTAGTCTAAGGCTGTGGAGAGGGGAATATCAAGTCTGGAGAATTTGTGAGGGCCTTTAGGGCGATTTGGTGGAATGGACTGGTATGGACAGAGAGGGTAGACCATTGGTTGGTGGTTAGGTGCATGGATATCCGGAGAGTTTAGGGAGTAGTTGGGTCCCTTGGACTGGTGTTGGGGTTCATTATTCCTGAACTTTCCTTCTCTGATGGCATCCTTTATTCTGGTGAGCTTGTCAAGAGCTTCTTGATCCAAACTATGTATCCAAAGATCAGATAATTTTCCAAACCATTCAGTACAAGGTGCTGGCCGGGAAGATAGCAGAATCGAGGGTGGTGGGTTAGCCAAATGCCGTATCATATCTGTCATTTCCGCAAGCTCATCCCTGATCTTCTCAACAGCAGGTTCCATAGCGGTCATTCTAGCATCCACAGTTATTCTGATTAGTTGATCATTCGGTGTACGAGTCCAAGCGAAGTGAATGCGGACTTCTGGTCTCATTTTCTCAAGAAATCCTAGGACCTAAGTGAGGTGATCTGAAAGCTGAGTCATAGTGGTTCTCATCTTGGCGACTCAAGTTTCCAAGCTTTTGTGATCCATAGGTTTGTTTCCGGGAGGGCTATTAATCCCAAGGAGAAAATGTAGCAGGACAACGTTTGGGACCTATGATGTCTTACAAATTAAAATGACAAGGATCAGACTCGGAGGATGAAGATCGATGATCATGTGATGATGAGAAGGGATAGACTGTGTGGACTTATGAGATATATGTGTGTGCAAACTGACATAAATTGTGTATGTATATGAGACAAGCATGCGGATGCAAGCCCTAATCTATATGATGCTCCTATTTTTAACAGATAGCAGCTAAACAAATAAGGTCCTAGGCATACAGAGTGTGCTAACCTTACTTTCCAGTGTGATCACCAAGGGACAATAGGGATTTTCGGGATACTTCAGGAATTTTGGACAGAGTTTCTGGGAGAAATAGGGATTTGGAAGATTCGGAGAAATTTCTAGAATTCATTTGAGTTTCTAGGAGAAATAGGGATTTCTGGTTGATTTGGACTGAGCTTTTAGGAGAAATTGGGAAATCAGAATTTCTGGGAAAAATTGGTATATCTAGGCATTTTTGGGAAGTTTGGATGGAGTTGCTGGAATTTTTGGGAAATCTTGGAAATTTGGATAGAGCTTATGGGAAAACATGAAAATTTGGGTAAGTTGGACAGAGTTTTTGGGAGATAAGTATACCGGAGTTTCTGGGAGAAATTGAGATTTCTGGGTAATCTGAGAGATTTGGGCAGAGCTTCTGAGAAAACAGGTATAACTGGGTAAGTCGGACAGAGTTTCTGGGAGAAACGGGTTAGTACGGTTATATCTGGGATATCTGGACAGAGTTGGGAGAAATGGGTTATATTTGGGATATCTGGATAGAGTTTCTGGGAGAAACTGGTTAATGTGTGGTGATAGTAATCATACTGTCTAGCAGGTTTTCATACTCCTATGTCTTAGGACCGACAAACAAGGTATGCGGTGTATATCTTTGTGAGCATGGAGCAGACATCCTTGTCATGGTGCCTAGGCATGTCATCTCAATGTGATCACATGTGAGTGATTGCCTTGGGGATCATAAGAAAGAGGTTCTGTTCTATGCCACATAAGCGTCTACACCGCGCAGGTAATCCCGCCAGGGCATACAGCAGTTATATCCCATTATCCTATCTGAAAAGATAAATGAACAGTCCTATGAAAGGTTCTACAGGAATCTATATGCAAAGGCTGGGTTTAGTCAAAGAGGGTCCGTCGACGAGAGTTACAATATACCGTAGGAGAGACAGTACGGAGGTTTTTACTCTTTTTGATATACCTTGGAAGGTACAGTATCAACGGTGACTCTTGCCCTGGCACAGCAAGACCTGAACAATGTCAGCGCCGCGTTTCAGACACAGTCCGAGGGGAAAAATGCAAGAGTGCAATGCGGTGAACCAGACACAGTAAAAAGATGATTTTAAGGATGCTTCTTATGAGTCAAACCTCTGTATTATTTTGTTTTCAAATAAAAAAAAATCCCCAGCAGAGTCGCCAGATTGTGTTTACCGGGATTCCACCTCTTTTTGTTTTGAAACTTGTTTGAAATTGATCAAAGGAAGAAAATGGTCTGTTGAAAACAGATACAGAGTCGCCACTTGGTCTTTAGGGAACCAAGAAACTCAAATTTGACTCACCCAAGCGGATAAGGGCACCGGCCCTTCATAACCAAAGAACTTGGTTCGGGGTTTTGGTACGAGAGAGGAAGGAGCCTTTGTCACGACTAAAACACCCTCAACTCGCCCCGTCTTTCGACGGGCCTCAATTAGCATCCAAATAATCATCTTCTACTATTTTTGGTTCGACAATTAATATTATGGTAGTATATTACATCACATAAGAAAGTTTGAAATGGAAGATCATAAGATAAGATATCATTCATAAGATCTAAGCCGAGTATCACACAATGCAAAGTGAAAGATCACACAAATAAACCTAGGAAAATCGTCTAATCATATATCAAATAATCAAGACTTCCTAATCTAAAAGGGGGACATGAATTGTTCTTGAAACAAATAATCAAAGAAATCTAAATATGCCTAGCAAGCTAGTATGATGCATGTTAATCTTTGAGAAAAGAAGATCTCTCAATCCCCGAGACGGATGAGAAAGGATGATTAGATCAAGGGGAATCATGAACGTGTGATCGTGATCATTCCTTATAATCTTCTTAGATTAAGAGTTACAAAAACCCCAAATCTTGCATGAATGCAATGTATGTATCTAAAATGTGCAAAGGTTGTAGTGTGTTTTGTGTACATGGATTTCTAGAATGACTTAGAAATCTAAAATGTGTATGAATGAATGAATGAAATAAATATGGGATATGTACAAATGTAGTATGAACTACTTCCTAAGATACGAACTAATTTGGAATGCATATAAGCATCAAATCAAAGAATGGAAGTTAAAATGTGCTTGCTGTGAATAGTGGACAGAACAGTGACATAATCTTGTGAAAATGGAAAAGAGGGGTTAGGAGTGTTTTCAATACATGATATTTTGTGTAGATCTTCCTTATTGTGTCTAGAACACAACCCAAAATGCCAAACTTTAATAACTATCACAGATTGAGAGAAATCATATAAACAATGAAGGTCACTCAGAAACAGAGTCCGTATTATCGACTGAAATGTTGAAATATCTTAGAAAATGAAAACAAATGATCTAGGGGCCCATTTTATACCGAATGTTCCCTAAGACATTGAAGTTTAAGGAAAAAATAATTTGGGACCACCCCTTTTGGAAACGTTTTCTGAAAAAGAAGTTGGAAGTTAACTAAGCTGCTGTGACAGCAGAGGCAGAATGTCTGGAAGGAATGTTTGGGTCCAAATGGACCATTTTCAAGCACTTCCAAGTCAAACCAAAAATCATGGGTATCCTATAATGAGTTAGGAAGACTTTCCAAGTGGCCTTTCATCCATACATTAAGTATTGAGCTCTAAAGAAATCTTTGAACTCAGCTCACTCACTGTTTTGACTCACTGTTTTGAAGATTTTGGGGAAAACAAGGTTTTCTTTCTTGAGAGCAAAATGAGAGGGATTGAGGAGGGTTTTGAAATAGAGGTTTTGAAAATGTATTTTCAATACTCAATAAAGATTATAGCCACTTAAAATTCCAACATCAAACTCATCCTCAAGAACCTCCAAGATTGTTGGAGAGATTTATTTTATTTTCAACATAACTTCAAGAATACCTTGGAGGTATTGAAGTTATGATCATCATCTATCAAACATGTTTTTTGAGGTCAAGAGCTACTATCCATAAGGATTCACTCACCCCAAACTTCATGTCATCACACTACACCATATGGCCAAATTTCTAACGGACAACTTTTATGATTTCTAACGGATATATCCGTTAGTAATTAGTAACGGATATATCCGTTAGAAATGGAATATATCCGTTAGTAATGAGAATACAGTGGCAAATTTGTAAATAAAAAGTTAAAAATTAAATATGCGGTGGCAATTTTGTAAATAAAAAACTCAAAACTAAAAAATATGGTGGCAATTTTGTAAATATCACAATACAAAAATTTTGCCCAATATTTTCCCCCCTAACATTTCCCCCTAAACATTTAACAGATTAACTCTCCAGACCTAGGTCAAAAGGGAAGGGAAGGGAAGAGAAGAGAAGAGAAGAGAGAAAGAAAGGAGAGGAAGAGAATTGGAAAGGTCTTCATCCTCTGCTCGTTGCCACCGCCGCTGGAAACATTTAACAAATCTCATCTGTATATATCGTCATATATATATATATCTGATTTCATTTTTCTGTGCTAATTTTTGACTCTTTTCCTTGGACCCCTTAACTTCTCCAAAGCCAAACATTAGAGAAAAGAAAAAATTGCCAAACTGGACAGGATCAAAGAATCCATCCGAGGATCTAATAATGGAAGCTGATGTTTCCATCCTAAAGTCCCTAATTTCTCTTTCTCTTTTCTCTAGAAAAAACCCACTTCGGGTTAGGGGTTTGTGGTTCTTTTGCTGGATGATTTTGAATATTCATATTCTGAGATTCTTGATAAGAGAGAGAGATTATGAATCCTTTGGTGCTAACGTGGTTTTAATTGGGAACTTATCGTTCGAGGACATCGAAGGTAATTTTTGTGAGTTCTTCTTCTTCTTTTTTCTTTCTCCTAATTATAAAAGTGTTTTTGGATTTCTTATGTTATTTTTAAATTCAATAGTTGTTGAATAAACAAGATTATCAATTTGTTTGAACTTAGGTCTGTTGGCAAATAGCTTATATATCTATATATATATATTTACTTATATATATATATATATTTCTCTTTCTCCTTTCTCTTCATAGCAACAAATCAAAATTTGGGATTTTCAGAATTAGTGTTGATCTAAACTTAGTTGTCATGCTAGCAAGTTGTGGCATCATGAATGTTTGCCTTAAGCTAGTTGGGATTCGTAAAATCTCTGTTTTTTTTTTTTTTTTTTTACCTTCCAAAATTTAGTCAGTTAAAGTAGCTTGTAAATGATCAGACCTCTGGATAATCTCATGACATGTTTTAGTATTCTACGTTAAGACTCTTGGAATTAAGATATTCTGTCCAACCTAGGAATAATTAAAATAAAACAATTCAGGTTATGTTTGTTTGTTTCAGAATTCCGGTTTGGTTCCTAAGAGTTTTGGGAACAATACTAGAATTTGGTTACCATGGTTGTAAAATGATCAGTGTATTCTAGTTTTGATAAAATAATTAGTGGAAATGATTGTTTGCTACTTGTATTCACTTTCTGACCATTGTTCCATTGCTAATTTCAGCTCTAGCATTGAAAGTTTCTGGGCTGAGTAGACGCAATGTTATATATCATATACTATAACTTCAACTACCATAAATAGTTTCTTTACATTTTGCACCTATCAAATTAAAACTTGAAGTTAAATACATTTTACCCCCTATGGTTAGACCCATTTTCACTTTACCCTCCTGTGGTTCAAAAGTGGACACTTAACCTCTGTGGTTTCGGACTAAAGTGAGATTGCTAAGATTTCCCTCAAAACTAATGAAAATTCTAAAATTTGCCAAATATATTAACATTTAACTCCTTTGTGAGGTTAATTTTGGGGTCAATCCTCTATGTGGAGATAATGTTTTCATTTAACCCAGCTATGTAGGGCTAATTTTTAACACTTAACCCCTTTTGAAGGCTAATTTTTGGGTTACCTCCTTATGCGGGGGGGGGGGGGAGGGTGGTTAATTTGGACTAAGGTCCTGTAATTACCTTTTTGAGTCTACTTTATTATCTTTTTGAGTTTACTTTATTATTTTTCATCTAGCTATTTGGATTATTTGGTAAAGGGACAATTTATGTGTAGAATATGACCTCAGATCGGCAAATTTGAGTAATAGTACGCTTTCCAAATATTTATTACCAAATTGGTTCCCAAGTGCTTAGAGTAATGCTATGCTTTTTAAAATTTTACTCCCTCCGTCCCTTAAAAATAGTCCACGTTTCCTTTTTGGGATGTCCCAAAATTATTGTCCAGTTTCCTAAATTGATATACAAGAGTGACTATTTTTAAGGGACGGAGGGAGTATACTAAATTGGTTCCCATGAAATATGATTAAGTTCTTGTTCTACAAAACTGCCATTTTTGTCCTGAACTAGTAGTCATTATTAACATGATCAGCCTTTTAAATGTGTCATGAGGTTATTACGGTTTCTTATGGAAAAATATTCTCATTTCGTGGAAATTGACAAAGTAAGTGGTGTTGCTTAAAGCAGTTATACACAATACTTCTTTTTGATAGTTATTTAAGCAGACAAAATCATTTGAATTTCAAAGTGAATAAATTGAGTCATTGTTGTTGTGAATTGCATTTAGAATTTGATTCACTAAAGGTTCAGAGTTAAAGTACAATCACCGCAATATGTGTGTGTGTGTGTGTGTGTGTCTGTGTGTGGATGCATATGCTAAAGTTCGGTGCAAGTTGTTGACCAGTTCTAGTTGATTTGGGTTGTTTTTGTATTACTCTGTGTCTGATTTGGGTTGTTTTGTGTTACTCTGTGCTTTGCTGATTTGGGTTTCTGCTTTGGAGGCTGATTTAGGTTGTTTTTGTATCAAATTTTTGTTTTTTTTTTTTTGGAAGTCTTTTCATGTATTAGCTTCATCATAAGTCTTTCTCTATCAGACCATAAATAACATACAAACTATATACTCATGGAGTGTAGAGTACTCTGCTAATTTGATTTGTTAATTTAAAGGTGTAGATGTCAATATATAGTACTACTACTTTCTCTATACCAAGGTAACAAATGGATTTGTTTGACCCATGTGAATGCTTCTTAACCTTAGTTTTCAGAACCTTTGGTTACTTAACTACAACCTAGAATGATTCTTCATTTGACAAAAGAGTTGTCTCAATCATTATGATTGAGAATTGGGTGTAGTGCTTCACCATTATGATTGTTCATGTATTGGAAAATCTATGGTAAACAATTAACTGTTTGCTTTATTTGTTTTTCTTTTTATGTTTATTCTTGTTTGGTATGAGAAAAGAGGTAATGGAAGGACAGCGACATAGGAAGGGGTAAAAATGTAGAATCACCTATTAACTAGGTTGCCTTGGCAGAGGAAACAATACTTTGACAGAACTGTTTGGGACCTTTAGACACTCACATTCACGAAAGATATATTATGTAGCTTAGATTGTTTAGCTTAGGTTGCTTTTAGTGAATGCATATGATTTGCATTGAATAGTGATTATGAATACCCCCCCCCCCCCCCCCCCCCCCCCCCCCCTCTCTCTCTCTCTCTCTCTCTCTCTCTAAGCTTTTTATTTAATTTGGTTGATGAGCTATTTGATTTAAGCTTTTAAAGTTTAGGAAAAGTTGAAGACTTGAAAGTTTAAGAGTCAAAGAAGCACGAAATCAACATTAAGGAGTTGGAAGTATGTGAATTTGCCTTTTCTCTGTTACTTCATTTTTTCTGATGTCTATATTTCTCCTAGATCAAGACATAGATAAGTATGTGCTGAACTGATTAGTATGTGCTGAAATTGGAATTTTATGTGCTGAAATTGGAAAATTATGTGCTGAAATTGTGTTGAAATTAACTAGAATGTGCTGAAACTGGGAAATTTTGTACTGAAATTGTGCTGAAAAACTGATTAGTATGTACTGAAATTGTGTGCTGAAAGTGCTGAAATTGTGTGCTGAATCAGATTAGTATGTGCTGAAACTAAAAATTTATGTGTTGATCGAAACTGGAAAATTATGTGCTGAAACTGATTAATTAGTGCTGAAACTGGAAAATTATGTGCTGATTAAGATATATGGAATTAATTTTAGTGGTTGCACCTTGTTTAACGTATTTCTCTTTATACTTGTTGGAAGCTAGTCTTTTATTTAGTTTTATGAACATGAAGTTAACTTTTTATTCCTTTTCCTATTTGCATGTGCCATAATACAATTAATACAGCTGGAGTTTTGTTGGGAGGTTGGGTTCTAGGGTGTAGGTCCTTTTGGTCTTGACCTATGCCTCATTTTCATTCTTTACAGCAGCACAGCACGCGCACAGGCAGCACACAAGTAAGTAGTGCACAGCAGCTTGCGCACGCGCACAGCGTCCACAACAGCACGCACATGCGCCCAAGCAGCGCACAGTGTGCACAGCAGCACGCGCAGCAGCACATGGGCAACCCCTTCTGTCACCATGATCCAATGGCATTAGGCTACGGTATCTCTTGCAGGTTTAGTTTTGTCTTTGTTATTCTGAATTTGTGAAACCATCCTACTGATTCAGTGTTTTATCATGTGATTCAATTTGGTTTTTTATTTTCATTTTTATTTTTATTTGTTAACCTTTAGAACTTTTGAATTGTGATACCCCATTACATTCTGAGGAAGTAGTATATGAACAATTGCTTGGTTCTCTTCCATCTTTTAAGGGTTTTTTATAAAAGAAAAATTAAATCCGGGTTGTAAATTTTGTGAAAAATCTTTACTTTGGATGTGTAATATAGGATTGTCTGGGTATGGAACTATATTATATACATACTCCAATCTTGTATTTTGTTGAGGATTCTGTTGAAGATCATACTATGACCCGAGACTTAATTACTATTTGAGAAGTTTTACCCTTTATCAACATAATTTTGAAGATAACAACATAAATAATTTTGAAAATATTCAGACAATTAATTGGAATAAGACCCTCATGATACTGCTTCTGTCAATCACAAAATGGAGTAGCTCAAATTCTGAACATTTAATCTGTTGGGGATCAAGAAATATGTTGCAGTTTGTATTCATGGAGCAATAATGATTCTCTTCTTTATTCCGTGATAGGAATTTTCTGGAGCATCAACAACCAGTTTTCACATTCAAAATACTAGCGGCGGAGGCACACGCGTTGCGTGTGTAACACAATTGTCTTTGTTATGCATTTCTAAGCTTAACACAATTGTCTTTGTTATGCATTTCTAAGCTTAACCAAACTAGAGTAGCTCAAATTCTGAACGTTGATGATAGGTATGATTACTGAGCAAAAATTGTTAATTTAGATTTTTGGATTCCAAGTAAATCTACAGATTAATATGCAGATATTTTCTGCTATGTAGTTTTTCCTGCATGCCTCTTTCTGTCTTTTTTTTTTTCCACTGCTAAATTTCAGTTACTTGAATCCTTTCTACTTATGTAATGCACTTAGAATTTAGATATAGGGGTTTAAAAGAGACACATTTGGTGCAACATCAACTCTTTGAAAGAGTAGATTTCTTTTCCCACGAGTAGATTTGGTCGCCTATAATTTTACCAAGCTCTTTGGGCCCTAACACCTGTCCTGCAACGCTCTTCTGCCTTGTTCCCTTCCTTCCATGGTTGTCTATAGCTTCCTTCACACAGTCAAAGATGAGCTGTTCTGTTTGGATCAAGGCCATAGCACCATTTTGCTTCTCAAGCGATACTTGTATAAGCAATTGGCGAAGTGATGCTGAGAATATTGAGTCTTCTGTTGGAGCTGAAGGGTTTTCTTCTTTCCTTGCTTCAACGTAGCATTTTGCTATTTCATTTGTATGAAAGAGTACTTACACACTTGTAATATTAAATGAGAACTGTGGGGTTGAATATCAAGACATTAGACTGTGGGGACGCACTTTTATTTTTCTGTTTGGCCTTTATTTAGTTCTTCTTGCTTATTTCTTTTTGCTTTATTTTCGAATGGTATCGTTTTAATTTATCTAGACTCTAAATACCTCCTTCATTCTAGCAGCCACTTTGTATCTATATCACATTCAGTTGAACTATGGACTCTTTAAGCTTAAAAATATAATCACTACACCATATGGCCTCATTACTAACGGACAACCCACTACCCCAGGAAAATTTTCTTTTGTAAACTTCAGGATCAAGTAGACTTCTTCTTTTCCAGAGTTGTCCAAACGCTGTTCATACATTTACTCCTATTCTTTCTGGTGGCCTTTATCAAACTTCGCAATTATTTGCCATAATTGTACATGAGTGCTGCGAAAACCATTTTAGAATTCTCATTCGTCTTCGCTTTTCTTGTCTGAACAATGAAGTCTCTTTGGAGACATTGTTTCTTTGTACCTAAGCTGTAGTAGTTTGTTATTGCTTTTCAAACCAGATAATCGTAACTCTTTTGTGCAGTTTTTGAAATGTGTAAGTTTATCCTGGCAGATCTGATTAAAGAAGGCAGATGTAGTTACTCTGAAATAAGTTCTAGAATGATTAAATTAGATTATCTAGGTAAAATTTGGTGTGCTTTTGCTTGGGCAAGAATCTGAATTACGCCTTCTTGACTAATTATGTTCACAGTAAAAAGGGTATTACTTGAATATTTCGAATTGGTTAAGGTTATCCTTTTTCTAGATTATCAGAAATTCAGGATGCACCCCTATACGAAGCACGTTATTAATTTACTCTCTTTTCTTTTCGGAATCCTTTCTCATTTGTATGTCTTGAATATATATTAGTATTTTCAACTAGTATTTTCAACATTATGGCTAAGCTTCACTCTATTTACATTGCCTTGTAGATGGAGAAAAGAATAAACTGAAATGTAGTACTTTGTTTGATGAATTTGAGTAGAGTACATTTCACTAAATCCATATATCAAAATGGAGCCTAGGTGCATATTTAAAGTGTTCTTAATTTTAGCTCACCAATATGTAAAACCTTCTTGGACTTTTTGGTTGCTGTCATGGCTAACGTAGCTTATTAGATAATCTTAACACACTCTGGATGTTACCATATAGCTCTAATACAACTTTCCCATTTAGGTCCTTTGGGTCGATGGAGTCAGAGAAGGCAAAGTGCATGTCCCGATTACTCAGATTTCCACCCTCCACAAATACTGGGAGGTATATTTCTGATCCTCTACTCGGATTTTTGATGTTACAGTTTCCTTCATTTTCTCTTCCTAGAATTGTCCTTGCAGCTTCTCTTGCAATCTTCTCCCATTCAGGTGTCCCTTATAGAATCTATAGAGTATTAAAGGCTTTGCTTGATTCATAGATTTATTGAGGGAATGGAAAGCAAAACACATTTTAATCGTTCAATACGGCAAGAGAATACATAGAGATAGATAACATTCTTTCCTTTTTAAGACCACTTTATGCCCCCTCCTTTTTGTTCTTTTGTTCTTAATTTCAACATTCTTTACATATTCGATTATTTTTTTTAACGATGGTTCCACAGAGCTGGCTTTTAAGACATCCAAAGCCCCAAAATTTTGCTTGTTATGTCAAACTGATTCCCCCAGCTTTGGGAGTGAAAAGTTGAGGTAGGAGGTCCATCCTAAGTACATAATAATTTACTCTGCTAGTGCGTGTCTCAAGTTTTATTAGACATTCTTGGGTTGAATAACTTGAATATATGTAATCTTTTATTGGGTGCAACAAGCTTATCAATGTAGCAGTTCCTGGAACATGTAGCATTGCTTAAACCTAGAGATAATACAGAATATGTAGCATTGCTTAAACTGAAGTTAAAAGGAGTTGATGAAAGTTATCATGTTGAAATTCGAAACATGGAAGCATTGCTTAAACCGAATATGGTATGGTTGAGCAGATTGAAAAAATTCAGAAAAGAATAAAGAGATGTAAACGAATGTACATGTGTTCGTGGCTGATGGGTAAGCTCATATTCATGCTGATGCTGTAGTTGGCTAAAAGTTCGCAATCCCATGTTCTGTATGCAATAATAAATAGCTACTACTTAATTGGAATTCTTTTACATTATTTTTTTATACTTTGAGTCAGTTAGAACGAGAATCAGAAACTTATCTTTTTATTCTGCAATTCCTTTTTATTCGTCCAATGAAGAAAGAAAACTTTGTATAGAACTTCATAGTGTTTGTAATAATGTGTAGCTGACATGTTCTCAAAATCTCACACACACTTGGGATGATAAAATATTCAAACGAAAGTGATGGTTGGTGTGTAGGGTAACTATATTACTATCACCTCTACGAGACTTGACAAGAGGAGCAAACAATATTGTTGATCCTTAGTCTGAAAACTCAAACAACATTCAACTTCATTATATGAATGTAGTGGCACACTTTCTTCATTCCTACCCAAATCAAATTTTTTTTTTTGTAAAGAATTAAGCACCAGTTTGTCTCCATATTACAGAATATTAACTTGCATTGCTATGATTTGCTATATATCTTAGAGACTACGGACATGCCAAGCGTATAGGGATCGAGAGGGCCTTTCCCAGCAATCATTGGTGATAAATACTCCCAAGTACCATAAGCGATACATCTTGCCTGTCAATTTATCTTCATTTTATGTATTTTCATGAAATCTATTTAGTCAATTATTTTCCTATTTTTGAATTTCCTTAAATTCCATGTCCAGTTGGTGAGACCATTGATGGTACACAAAATCAAAATATAGAGGACGCAGTCTGGACAATGAGGACGACTGGCATCAATTCAAGCACGGTAGACCACTCATATCCCTCTTTCTGTAGTTTCAGTTTTCTTTGAGCTTGGTTTCGGTCTGACTCGATCTAATGTATATATTTTTTTTCTTCTTTTTCTTCTTCTTCCTCATAGCCGTTAGAGCTACAATTAGTCAAACCCCACCGTCATCAACAGTCGGGTATGCTTTAGTTTGATATTATGTGGTGCATTACAATTGTACCTATAAATGTTAGCAAGATTATGATTGTTTTATGTTATGTGCTATACAGAACCGGTCGCTCTCCATCTCCTTCTCCTCGACGTTATCAACGGTCTGGAACCTTTTTGTTCACCACCAACACGTCGAAAAAGGAACTAGGTTTGTATACATTGTATCTAGAGTATATACAATTTGAACCCCTTCTAATTATTTAATGATTTCACTTTTCCTTTTAAAAGCTCTCATTTGAATTATTACTTATACTTGTGTTCCATTGATGACACCGATCATATCAGAGAAGAGAATTGTTTCACCGCATAGGATTCCTCTTTTACGTTCTGGATCTCTTGTAAGTAGGCCTACTACTCCACATTCGAGCGGGCCAACTACACCAAATTTGAGACCGACCACGCCAAACACTGCTGCTGCAAGACGGGCGAGCAAAGAAAGAAAACTTTGTATCTCGAGTATTCTAATTCCTTTTTATTCCTTTATTCAGCAATAACTTTGTATATGTGTTGGCGTGGGGTGTGCGAGGAGCGGGAGGAGACTTTGATCTAGATAGAGAAGTATGAATAAAAATTTGTTTTCTACCTTCAATCAAATGTTTGTGAATTGTAATGGAATACCACAATTTGATTATATGAGCATTGGAATGGAATTTTGAGAAATATATAGCTTTCCTTTCCTTTCTTTTTTCTTCTATAATTTTTGTCATGTAGAATTTTAATTTTGCAATTCAATTAATTATGCTTGTTAATTAGGTGAAACAAAATTAAATTGGAAAGCATATAAATAAATAGTTTTTTTTAGATTTATACATATTTCTAACGGATATATCCGTTAGTAAATCTGTTAGTGTTTTTTTAAATTTTTTGGAAATTACTAACGGATATATCCGTTAGTAATAGTTGGCAAACCGTTACTATTCAATATTAATCTTTTTAAAATTAGTTGAAAAAACTGTTAGTAAGTAGCTTTCTAACGGAGATATCTGTTAGAAATCCTTTGATTTACTAACGGATTTACTAACGGATATATCCGTTAGTAAAATTAATTTTACTAACGGATATATCCGTTAGTAAATCCGTTAGTAACATTACTAACGCCAAAATACTAACGGATATATCCGTTAGTAATGTTTTTTCCAACGGAAATATCCGTTAGTAATGAGACCATATGGTGTAGTGTCATTTAGATGATGATGGACTAGTACGTATATTAAGAAAATCAAAAAGAAATGAGATGAGAAGAGATGAACATTATATAAACAAGCAAGCAAATATATAGTAATCAATAGATAATATTCATGATGTATAGAACTTGTAGTTTGGTGTTTCACTCATAGATTTTGACATTTGGACATGGAAGTAGCTTCCTAACTCAAGAATGCTCAAGAATGGTGATTGGGGGTGTTTGGAATGTGAAGTATAAGAGAATTAATGGAAGAAAACAAGATTAAAACTCACTTTCTGTAGCAAAATAGTAGGAGAAAGCTCCTTTTCTCTCTTCTAAACCTATCTCTATCTCTCTTCTTCTCTACAACTTTTCAAGCTTTTGCACTTGGCCCCCCTAAAATAAAGAGCAATGGGGGGTTTAAATAGGCCAATTTGGGGTGGTTTTGGGATTTAGAAAGTGTTCCTATTGGTCCCAAACATCTGAAATCATAAAACTACATCGTTTTGGTTTTTAATTAATCAAAATAAACCCCCAAGAAAAATTACAAAAATACACTATTCTGGGGGAGAGTGCCGCGGCGCCACTGCTCCTCAATCGTCTGGATAATCCCTTTTAGGCCCCCTGAGGTTCCGGTATTCGCGAAAAGGCCCTATTTCGTCCGAAATTCACAGAAAATGCATACGAACTCCTAATTGAGGTTGTGATATACCGTTGGAAAGGTAATGGAGTCTACTTTATATAAAAAAATATTTCAGGGATAGGTCACTTTGAAAAGTTTTGCGGTATTTGTGATAAAAGTCGATTTGATCGCCTTTTTCGCCCTCGGAAATTCATAATAGACTCGTTTTAAATCCGAATATTAAGTGTGATATACCCTTGGAAAGCTATTGACCTCTAGTATCCATGAAAAATATTTTGAAAATTGTTACGGTGCCCCAGTTTTAAAGTCAAATTCTGGTTAAACTGGTCAAACCTGGGATTCCCGGGAAGTCCTTGAAATCTCCGGGAGTTCCCAGGAGCCGACGTTTTCGCTCGGTTTTTTTTAGAACTCATTTTAATACTTTTCTTATGATTTAGAACGATTCCAGCAAATTCGGACGATTTTGGTCAAACTTGGTCAAACCTTGGTCAAACCTGGTCAAATCTTGGTCAAACCGATCAACAGGGACTTTCCGGGAACTTCCGAAACTTTCGGGGGTCTCTGGGAGCTGACGATTTCATCCGGTTTTACTTAAAGGCTCATTTTTTTTTACTTTTCTTATGACATAGCATGTTTCCAGAACTTTGGGACCAAATCTGGGAGTTTTCGGGCTTTCAGGGGCATTTTGGTCATTCTGAGCATTCTGAGAGATAGAACTGACTTCCAGGAGTCCTTTTGAGTCTTTTATTCGATCATTGTGAACCACCAAGCTATGGGTCTCCTAAATCTGATAGCCGACAAAATGGGGTGTTTACAGCCCCAAACACCATCTATGGCGAGCATTTGGAAACACTATCTCTATTACATTACGCATGGCTCGGTCTTGATCAGTGATTATAGCAGGTAGAGCTCGACCTAACATACAAGTAAGCCATGCATTAAACAACCTTGTAAAAGTGGCAGTGTCTTCATTTGAGAATAACCCACAACCAAACAATGTTGATTGCCCATGGTGATTGACTCCTACAAAAAAGGAAAAATGGCATGTCATAATTATTAGTTAAATAAGTCGTGTCAAATGTAACGACATCACCAAACTCCTCATAAGTTCCCCTTTGTCACACCCCAGGTAGTAAAATAAGGAAAAATTTTCATTCCCGTTTTGGACTCATAGGTCATGACAGGTGATGGATCGCTTATCCTATACTTAGCTTAACATGTACCAGAAGAACAGAATATATAAAGCAACAGGGAAGAAAATATAGATTATTACAACTTCAAATATTACATAGGTTTAAATTCAAACATCCTTAAGGCACAGACTGCCTTAATCAAATAAAAACATTTTCCATATCTTTAATACAACTTTATTAAATTAGAAAAGTAATGTTGAAGGCTCCTCTAGCTGACATAATCATATTGTCCTGCATAACCATTTCCTGAACATTTTGGGTGTCCGGGACAAAATAAAGTCATCAGCTAATGAAAGCCTAGTGAGTATAACGAACACACAAGCAATGTATATAAAAGTACATTAACAGTTATTATAAATGTTCGGTACCTTAGAGTATGATTAATCCATTATTCCAATCGTCGCATGATAACAATTAATAACAGTTTAAGTAATGAATAATTAAGACCGTGCATGAATAATGAAACAACCTCATCTCACTAACTCTTTTATCTCGATCACAATCTCTTAACTCATTTAGTTCACCTAGAACCATCCGGCACAATGCTGTTATTTTAGAAGGTCTGTCGATATGTCTGCCATATTTGGGGCAGCCTGGACGTACCTAGACATTCAAGGTTACAATTAAGGGTGTAAACGGTTCGGTTCGGTTTGGTGTGGTTTTTGACGAAACCGATCAGTTTCAGTTCGGTTCGGTTAGGTTTGGTTCGAAGTGTGTAAATTTTAGGTTCAGTTTCGATTTTACACTGCATAAATCAAATGAAAATCGACCAAACTGATCGGTTCGGTTCGGTTTGTCGGTTCAATTCGATTTTTGAACACCCCTAGTTACAATAACATGTAGCATACTTTAATTAATCTACCGTATTTGAAGCGGCCTGGAATAATTTAATGCTACCACAAGACTGACCTACCATATCAAAAGCGGCCTGGGTTCAGTCCTCTTAATTAATCTACTGTATCTGCAGCGGCCTGGAATAATTAAGGCTATCACATGACTCTGACTGGCTTACCATATCTCAAGCGGCCTGGGCTTAATCCTTCTTAATTAACCTACCGTATCTCAAGCGGCCTGGGATAATTAAGGTTACTCATCCCGAGACATTCCATCTTTTCCCATTCATACAACATATATGCTGACCAACGACCCCTTTCCATACATGCCACCTCGACTATACAAATGTGTAATTTATTCTCTTTCTTGTTTATATAAGGGTAGCAGAGCGGTATACGATTTATTCCCTCTTTACATATTTTCTTATAAAGGTATCACAACAATATGACTTAAATATTCCTTTTCACATTTTCTTTATAGAAGGTATCAGCTCAGTTTCTACTTTAAATATGGCATCATAGCTATTTATATTTTGGTTACTACGAATGGTATTCAAAGCGACGAATTCCTATTCTCGTATAATGGTATCAGAGCTAATAAAATATGGTTTAGTCCAAAAAAGTCAACCGTTGGTCCAGAATGGCAAAAACGGCTAAGTATAGTCAAACATAAGATTTTTCAATTCAAGAGTTAAAATGTCCCGCAAGTACCCATATATCGAATACTCCCTCCGTCCCATAATAAGTGTCCACATTTCCTTTTTTGGATGTCCCAAAAAAAGTGTCCACTTTCCTAAATTGGCATATAATTTTTACTTACTTTCCAAAACTACCCTTACAATAAAGACAAAGTAGCATTTATGGGTGGTTTCAAAACAAGCAAAAAGTCAAACACCCATCACATCCAAGGGTAAAATTGGAAAGTGACTTTAATGAACCAAAAAAATTAATATAATACAACTTTCTTAAACAATGTGCAAAATGGAAATGGACACTTATTATGGGACGGAGGGAGTATGATTTTTAAGATTTTTTTAAAGAAAGGAAACATAGTAAAAATAATGCTCTAATATCATAAACTGTGCAAAATTTGGTAATTTTGCCTTCGAATGGAAAGTTGACTTTTTATCTATAAGAAATTGATTCTTGAAAGTATTTTTATTGAATCCAAATGGGGGGGTGGGGATTTCATTAATTACATTAATAACATAAATGATTTGCTTAAATGAATGGAATTAACATGCAGTGAAGGCACTATGCAGTGAAACTGGAAAAACTGCTAAGTGAAACAGATCATTTTGTCATAGAAGGGCGGGATCGAACCTAGACTTTTAGCAGGACCAGTTATGGTCACGCTCGGTCCTACTACTTATGCGGGACCGGTCATGGTCACGACCGGTACTAGGTATGTTTCGTGAGCATTCCCGGGACGTCTTCTTTCCCAGGACTATACAGTACAGAGCATATACGAGTTTTATGAAATGAAACGATACAGCAAGTGTAATATACCATTCTCTTCGTTTTTCCACGTAGATTACAAATATATAAGTCTTGTTTTCTAATTCCTAATATATCTGTACTTATTGATGAAAATTCTAAAGCCGTCAAAACTTCGTTTTGACCGTATGTCGCAACCGTTACAAATTAAGGTCTAATATTTGAAATAGAAGTTACTGGGACTATAATCTTCCATTTCTGATTTACAGAAATCATTTTGGTTGAGTTTGGTGAGACCACCATTTTTGTGCCTTCAAAACTATATATATATATATATATGTATATATACATATATCTCCAAAATTGATACCCCAGGCTTGTGCGCAATGACTGATATTACATTATAAGTGAGCTCAAGAGACTCACCGAGCGTTAGATAGGGCTGTGAGACTTGTCGAAGAAAGACAGAAATTCCAAAATATAAGCTATGGCCTCTTTGAAGCTTTGAGAGCTTACTGGGAGACTTCACTTTCTGTTTTCCTTTCTTTTCGTCCAATTTACAGAATATGTAAGTGACTGTGTGCTTGTGTTTTGAGAGACGAAGAGCAATGTAACTTGAATATGTGTGTGTATGTATATAGTGATCTAAGAGAGAAAAAGAGAGAGAGAGAGAGAGAGTGTGTGTGTGTGTGTGTGAGTGTGAAAGCTAATGCTAATACTTGTAAGAGGGAGTTACTGTGAGAGAAAAAAAGAGAGAGTAATGTGAATATATTAAATAATCAAGAAAACAACAAAAGGGAAAGAGAAAAGAGAGCTAGAGTTTCTCATAACACAAAAACTGAATGAATAAAATGAAAAAGAAGAGGCAATAATAATAGAATATCTAGGTATACAGTATTACCCTAATATAAAAGAAAAGACTAAACTACCCTAAAGCTAATAAAACTAATTCTAACACCCCTCCTCAAACTCACGATGCTGCAGCTAAAAGCATAGAGAGTTTGCCAACTAAAAACCGAAAACGCTGAATCGGATGTGACTTTGTAAACAAATCAGCAATCTGTGCGGAAGAAGAAACAAAAGGCAAAGTGATAGCTCCATGCTTAAGGTGATGACGAGTAATGTGACAATCAATCTCTATATGCTTGGTCCTCTCATGGAAAACGGAATTGTGAGCAATCTGAATAGCACTCTTATTATCACAATACATAGGTGAAGGGCGAGGTAGGGAGACACCCATATCTGTAAGTAGTCGGCGTAACCAAATAAGCTCACGGGTAGTCGAAGCCATAGCACGATACTCAGCTTCTGTGGAAGACACAGCAACAACATCTTGCTTCTTGCTCTTCCAAGAAATGAGAGAATCACCCAAAAATATACAAAACCCAGTAACAGACTTGCGATCTATAGGATCACCGGCCCAGTCAGCATCAGAGTATGCACGCAGCTCCAAGGAAGATGATGAAGAAAGTGAAAGACTTTGAAACCTAGTGCCCCTCTAGTACCTCAGAATACGATGAACAGCAGCCCAATGAACTGTGGTAGGGGAAGTAACAAACTGACTAACACATGAGCAATATCCGGACGAGTAATAGTAAGATAAACCAAGCTACCAACAATAGTGCGATATAAGGTAGGATCAGGCAAAGGAACGCCATCAGAAGGGAAAAGACGAACATTAAGCTCCAAAGGGGTATCAACAATCTTATTATCAGTGAGGCGAGCACACTCAAGAATGTCACCTGTATACTTAGACTGAGAAAGAAGATAACCTTTTGGAGAACAGGCTACTTCAATCCCCAAAAAATAACATAGTGGACCTAAGTCCTTCATTTCAAAACAACGAGCTAATTCAGACTTCAACACCGCAATCCCATCAACATCATCACTAGTAATTATCATATCATCAACATACAAAAAAAGCATAATACGACCAACAGTGGTACACCTAATAAAGAGAGCTGAATCATACTCACTAGGGGAAAACCCAAATGAGGTAATCACTGTGGAAAACTTCTCAAACCAACCTCTAGGGGCTTGTTTAAGACCATATAAGGCTTTTTTAAGCCTGCAAACTTCACCAGGACCATGAGGAACACCCGGAGGAGGAACCATATAAACCTCCTCTTGGAGGTCTCCATTCAAGAAAGCATTTTTAACATCCATCTGAGTTATATGCCACTGACGAATAGAAGCAACTGCAATAAGAGTACGAACAGTAGTCATTTTAGCAACAGGAGCAAAAGTTTTCTCATAATCCATACCATAATGTTGGGAAAACCCTTGGCAACCAATCTTGCTTTGTACCGCTCAACAGACCCATCTGACTTGGTTTTGATTTTATAAACCCAACGAGAACCAATAGCGCTCTTACTAGAAGGTAAGGGAACCAAACTCCAAGTGTCTGTCTTATACAATGCTGAGAGTTCCTCTGCCATAGCCTGTTGCCAAAGAGGATCAAGAGCTGCCTCTTTATAGGACAGAGGCTCAGAGAGATCATGAACTGAAGCTAAAAATGAAGCAAAAGAATTCGAATAACAAGAATAAACAAAATTAGGTAATTGAGTAGACTTACGAGTATGAGCAGGATAGCGAGGAGGTTCCACAGTCTTAGTAGGTGCTTGGGTGGCCTCTGGAAGAAAGGTAGCATCAAGCGGTAAGGTACCAGTATCAGCAAAAGTAGAACCATGAGGTGAGACAATATCAGTGGTGCATAGGGCTTGAGAGGGCACACTATCGGTATCATCAGAGAATGGGTCAAGATGGACGAGATCAGATTTAGTCAACTCATGATGATTATCAGGAATAGAAAAGAAGGGTATGTGCTCGAGAAACACAACATGGCGAGAGACATATAGTTTCTTAGTAACTGGGTCAAAGCAACGATATCCTTTCTGACCCTCACCATAACCTAGAAAAACATAAATAGCAGACTTAGGTGACAATTTGGTACGCTCTACATGAGGTCGAAGGACAAACCAAGTACAACCAAACACCTTTAAGGAAGAATAATCAGGAGCATGCCCATACAATTTTTCAAAAGGTGACAAACCTGAGCAGTGAGAGGACAGAATTTTATTAATTAGATTGACAGCAGTAAGGACAGCCTCTCCCCAAAAATCACTAGGGACATATGTAGATAATAAAAGAGAGCGAGGGGTTTCAACTGTTGGAAAAACAGGTTTAAATGGAAAGATTAAACGCGCAGCGGAAAAATCAAGTTATGAAACTTTATTGGCATGCCCGGATCTACTACTCGTCAATTCTACAGATGCGCACAAGAGGGGACACGAGTTATACCTTAGTGTCTTGAACCCAATTCTGATCTTCAACTTCCAGCAGCCTCCACTAGATGATCTTCACCCTTATGACTCCTGCGGATGCCTGCCAGAAAGACTAGGGTTGGTGGGAACCCTAATAGAGAGGATAGAGAAGGTTTTGGGGCTCCAAAACAGTTTCTGCAGCTTCTGACGTTCAAAACGACGAACCACCTTTTCCAGAACGCAGCTGCCCTATTTATAGATTCCCATAACCGACCTAGACTTCGAGCGATCGAAGTGCCTTCGATCGATCGAACATTCGATCGATCGAACCATCTTCGATCGATCGAACCTTCAGACTTCAATCGATCGATACATCTTCGATCGATCGAACCTGTCTGGACATCATCCTCAAGCATCTTTCCAAGCATCCTGGCGGAGCTAAGAGTGGGACCTCCTAGGCTCTTTATTGTTGGCTCAGACCAGTTTGTTAATCACCATGACCAAACTCTTTGATCAGCAAACTAACTAACTGGTCAGTTAAAGTTTACTCCACTATAAAACGATAACTGAACTCCAACGCAAAAGAACATATCCGAAGCGATAACTAGACTTGTATGGTGTACTAATGTCCCTTTACCGTCAGCATTCGTAATCATATTCAGGTAATCGGATAACTGTTACTGTCAACCTGAATCATGATTACTTCTTGTATTCCTTGAGTCCCATTCACCTCTCATGATTACCAAACATGTTGATAACTCTTATCAACAAGACTGCAGTACTCAGTAATCGACTTGGTGACATTCTCAAGGGAATGCTTACTCTGAAACAGAGGGTAGATTCTATCTTGACAATGCATGTTCACAACCCTATGAACATGACATACCCAAGATACCCAGGTGTTGATCTTTTATAGACCTCACTGATTGGTAAATCAAAGCAGTCATATCCACAGTCTGTGTTCATAATCGTCTCAAGATTGAGAACACGTACCTTATACAAGTTATGAGTTCCTATTGACTGTTTGACAGTCTTAAGCGTCAATAGGAAACTCAGGTCCGTCAATGCACTATAAGCACTAGCATATCAACTAAGAGCTACACTCTAGTGATTGAGATTAATCACTCCATCCAATGGTAGTTAATTATGCTACAGTGTAGACTTGATGAGGTATCCAGTCTCATCATCCACTGTGACACATTCTAAGTATTAAAGAATAGTAATTCGTATCTCACTTGTGTGCATCTCATACACACACGAATTACTTACTATAATACTTAAGGATTAACAATCATCTCATGAAAAGAACATACACAATAAAATGTAAAGCTGATATCCATATATTAAAATGTCAATGTCTCATACAGAAAGTAATGGTTTGAGGGCACAAACCCAACAAACTCCCACTTGCACTCATAACCATTCAGAACTACATCTAAGACCTAGACTATCTAGATGACGATCAAAGACCTTCTGTGGCAAGGCCTTTGTAAACGGATCAGCAAGATTGTCAGCTGTGGCAATCTTGGTGACAGTCACATCTCCACGTTGAACAATATCTCGGATAAGATGATATTTCCGCTCTACGTGCTTTCCCTTTCCGTGGTTCCTTGGCTTCTTGGACTGAGCCACTGCCCCACTATTATCACAATAAAGCGTAATAGGCGACAGCGACGCTGGTACCACCTCGAGTTCCATAAGGAACTTCTTGAGCCAAACAGCTTCCTTTGCGGCTTCACAAGCAGCCACATACTCAGCTTCTGTAGTTGAGTCTGCAATGCATTTCTGCTTAATGCTCCTCCAACTGACAGCACCACCTCCCAAGGTAAAGAGATGACCGGACGTCGACTTCCTCGAATCTTTATCTGACATAAAGTCCGAGTCAGTGTATCCCACTGGAATTAACTCACTACCACCGTACATAAGCATGTAATCTTTAGTTCTTCTCAAGTACTTAAGAATGTGCTTAACGGCTGTCCAGTGCTCTGGACCCGGATTCGACTGATATCTGCTAACCATGCCAACGGCAAAGCAGATATCTGGTCTAGTGCATAACATCGCATACATGAGACTTCCCACTGCAAAAGCATAGGGAACTCCTGTCATGCGATTCCTCTCCTCCTGTGTCTTTGGACACTGGTCCTTGGAGAACGCTAAACCATGCCTGAAAGGTAACAAACCTTTCTTCGATTTATCCATTGAAAACCTAGTTAGCACCTTATCGATATAACCAGCTTGAGATAATCCCATTATCTTTCGCTTGCGATCCCGAAAGAGCTTTATCCCAAGAATATAGCTCGCCTCTCCTAGATCCTTCATATCGAAAGTACTAGCTAGCCAAACCTTGACCGTTGACAATGCCGCTACATCATTTCCAATGAGTAGAATGTCGTCAACGTAAAGCACAAGAAAAGCCACCACTTTCCCTTCACTCTTCTTGTATACACAAGGTTCATCCAGATTCTGTATGAAACCAAACGATTTGACCGCTTGGTCAAATCGTATGTTCCAACTTCTGGATGCCTGCTTAAGCCCATAAATGGACTTTTGCAACTTGCATACCAAGTTACCTTTCCGACCAGCTATGAACCCTTCTGGTTGTTGCATATAGATGTCCTCCTCAAGATTGCCATTCAAGAATGCAGTCTTGACGTCCATCTGCCAGATCTCAAAATCTAGGCATGCAGCAACGGATAAGAGTATTCTGATGGACTTGAGCATGGCCACCGGCGAGAAGGTTTCCTCATAGTCAATGCCCTCCCTCTGAGTATAACCTTTCGCAACAAGCCTTGCCTTAAAGGTCTCAACCTTTCCATCAGATCCTCTTTTCCTCTTGTAGACCCACTTACAGCCAATGGGTTTAATATTGGCTGGAAGTTCTACAAGATCCCAGACCTGATTAGAATCCATAGATTCCAATTCAGCCTTCATAGCTTTAACCCAATGAGCTGAATCAACATCAGCCATTGCCTCTTTGTATGTGGTAGGATCAGATTCAGATTCTATGGAGACAGCTTCAAAAACTTCTCCTAAGAACATGTATCTATCAGGCTGGCTGATAATCCTCCCACTACGACGAGGTACTGGTGCGGAAATAGGTGAAGAAGTGGTGTTTTCCTGATTTACATCGTTATTAACTACGGGTTGGACTGAGGGCTCTCCTTCTATCTCTCTAAGATCTATCCTTCCCTTAGGTTTATGGTTCATGATATAATCATCCTCCAAGAAAATAGCATTCGTACTGACGAACACCTTCTGTTCTCTTGGATCATAAAAATACCATCCATAAGTACCCTTTGGATACCCCACGAAGTAACATACTTCCGATCTAGAATCCAACTTGCTCATCTTTCCTTTTAGCACATGTGCCGGACATCCCCATATCCGGAGATGTTGCAAAGAAGGCTTGCGCCCAATCCACATCTCTCGTGGTGTCCTGGGAACAGATTTGCTTGGTACTAGATTTAGTATGTAAGCAGCGGTTTCCAAAGCATAACCCCAAAGAAATAAAGGTAACTCAGAATAACTCATCATTGACCTAGTCATGTCTAAAAGAGTCCGATTCCTTCTCTCCGCTACACCATTTTGCTGAGGCGTGCCAGGTGCAGTCAACTGTGACAGAATCCCATTCTGTACGAGGTGATCAATAAATTCATTAGAGAGGTACTCGCCACCTCGATCAGATCGAATGGCCTTGATATGTGTGCCCAATTGCTTCTCCACTTCAGCCCTAAACTCTTTGAACTTTTTAAAGGCTTCAGACTTGTGCTGCATTAGGTACACATATCCATACCTAGAGTGGTCATCAGTAAATGTTATGAAATACTCATAACCACCCCTTGCTCTAATATTTATTGGTCCACACACATCAGTATGAACTAATTCCAACAATGCATTGGTTCTATTGCCCTTTGCAGGAAAGGGCCTTTTGGTCATCTTACCCTCTAAACAAGACTCGCAGACTTCTATTGGTTCGAGAACCAAATCGCCTAAGACCCCTTCTTTGACTAGTCTGCCAATCCTATTTAGATTGATATGACCAAGCCTCATATGCCAAAGCTTTGTTGGATTAGTGGAAGGTCTCTTTCTTTTAGATGGTACAGTTACCACTGAGTTATTAAGTTCCATACAAGAATCTTTAGAAATATTGGGAGTAATCACATATAAACCATTTGATTTAACACCAGAACATATAAAAGAACCATTTCTTTTAATCACAACTTCAGTTCCAAAATGAAAAGAATAACCATTATTCGATAAATTTGAAACTGAAATTAAATTACGTCTCATTGAAGGGACGTAAAGTACATCTGATAAAATCAAAACTTTATTGTCTAGAAATTCTAAAACTACGACTCCTATAGCAACAGCAGAAACGGTTGCGCTAGAACCTAGAGTAAGTACGATTTCCCCATCACTGCACCTCCTGGTTGATCTGAACCCCTGCAATGAATTACAGATATGGTTAGTCGCACCAGAATCAATGCACCAAGTGTTTGAAGTATCCGTTATAAAACTTACTTCAATCACATGTGATTCAATCATACCTTGAACTCTTGTAGCTAAGAATTCTGGACAGTTCCTCTTCCAGTGGCCTTTCTCACCGCATTGGAAACACTTTCCTTTGCCTTGGCCACCCACCTTCCCTTTGCCTTTACCTTTTCCCTTAGATTTTGCAATCTTAGGGACCGGTCCAACACTTGAACCACCAGTGCCAGCCTTCTTCTTCCCTTTCTTTCCTTTCGGTACAGATCGGGAAGATGAAGCGCTTTTCTCAACGTTCAAAACGTTGACCCCAGGTTTGATCACCCCTTCCGCTGCCAAAAGAGAACTCATCAATTCGCTCATTGAAAAATTCATTTGATTCATATTATAGTTAAGTTTAAATTGAGCGAATGAAGGCGACAGCGAATTGAGGATCATATCAACTTGGGTCTGTGCATCGATGTTGGCACCTAGGGTCTCCAGCTCGTTTAAATAACCAATCATTTTTAAAACATGTTCCTTGACTGGAGTCCCTTCCGACATCTTTGCACTCATTATCTTTTGCATAGCTACCTGTCTGGCAGGCCTGCCATGCTCCCCAAACATCTTTTTCAGGGATGTGATAATGTCACTGGCTGAATCATTCGATTGGAATTGATGTTGCAACACACCAGCCATTGAGGCCAGAATATAGCAACGAGCCATTCCATTCGACTTCTTCCATTTGTCGAACTCGCGTCTGGCAGCTGCCGAAGCATTTGCCGCGGGTTCTTCAGGGCTTGGGGTGGTGAGGACATATATGTGATCCTCCGCAGTTAACACAATATCAAGGTTACGTTTCCATTCAGTGTAGTTGTTTCCAGTTAACTTGTTTTGAGTGAGTATGGTGGCAAGTGGACTAAATGCAGATCCAGACATTATGATTTACTGAAAAAATCAAAACAAAATAAATATGGATATCAGAATTTGACAGTTTGAAATAAAAGAATCCTTTTAAAACTCTTATTTTAAAACTAAGTCGCCGGAATATCGAAACGAAAGAATAAAGCCTCCGTGTGGTGGTCAATGTTCGATCTTTCAATTTATCATAACTTATCCGCTATGCAACTCTTGCAAAACAAGTTATGACTTCCGAACCTATTTGATCTCTAAGTTTCTGAATAATGCCCCGTGTGGGATCCCTTATCCATAGCTTAGCTAGTGTGTACCATTAACTAGGATCCAATCACAACCGTCTCAAGTAGCGCCTCCGTATGGTGGTCACCCTCTAACACGTCTGATTGATCCTTATCAAAAGAAGTTCACATCTAGTAACCAATGAGTAATGCATCCTCCGTATGGAATGATCACCCCTGGCGAGGTGACACAGAATGCATCACTCATCTTACAGTGAACTGTTAATGGAAGATCGTGGGTGTAATTAATAAGACCCTCTCCCACTAGATTTAGTAAAAAAGGATTTTGCTTTTTGAGAAAATCTGTTTCTACACACTTCCCATAAACATCTAATGTTTACTAATGTGTTGAAAACGGTTTTTGAATTTTATTTTAGAAAACTTGTTTTGCGTGCATGCAACAATGTATTATACGCCAATCACAAACAAAGCACATAAAACAAAAAACTAAAATGAAATAAAAGACATCCAAACGATGCCTCTATCTCCCATGGCTCTATCTCCATAGAACCTGCTTTTGGTTTGATCGCCTCTAGCTCCATCTTCATGGACAACGGCTCCTTGCTCCATCTTCATGGATATTCTAATTCTATTACATTGAACCTATGCCTCTTTTGAAGCTTACAATTTATCTAGAAATAGAAATAGCAACAACAAAATAAAAGGCTAGGGAAACCGGTGCGACTTTCCTTTTCGTAGGATTGAAGTCGCAGCGCCCTTTACATATGCCTTAAAACCAAACCAAACTTAAAACAACACACCAATCTAAAATATTCAAACACAAAATTAAATGCTCTTGGCGCCATGGGAGATAGCGACTAACTTTTGCTGCAAAAGGTTAGTTGAACACACATCCACGCATATATATAACAAAATATAACTATTGGAACCCTTAATTGATTCACACAGTATATAAACTCTTTACATACTGAATTAGAACTCAAAACAGCATCTAACTTCTCTGTCATAGTTCGATCGATCGAAGACCGTTCGATCGATCGAACCTTCGATCGATTGAACACTGTTCAATCGCTTGAACATTCTATTTCACAGAATGATTAAAAATTTTGCAGAATACGTTAAAATTAAACTTTTAATTTCAAAATACTTTTAAAACTGTGAAACAGAAAACCTGACAAAGAGTCTGTCTCGATCGATCGAACTCTATTCGATCGCTCGAACAACAGAAGGTTTCGATCGATCGAAACCTGTTCGATCGCTCGAGTACAGAGCGTTCGATCGATCGAACATTCTTCGATCGATCGAACCCATCTTGCATCCAATGCAATCACAGATTTGTATACTGCTGCGATAACACTGCAGAAACAGATCTGTGACGATGCAGTTTCGAAAGCAGTTCTAAAATCAACATGCAAATCAAAATAGTGTTCCAAAAAAAAAAACACGCATCTATAGATCCAAACGAGCGTGGCTCTGATACCAATTGTTGGAAAAACAGGTTTAAATGGAAAGATTAAACGCGCAGCGGAAAAATCAAGTTATGAAACTTTATTGGCATGCCCGGATCTACTACTCGTCAATTCTACAGATGCGCACAAGAGGGGACACGAGTTATACCTTAGTGTCTTGAACCCAATTCTGATCTTCAACTTCCAGTAGCCTCCACTAGATGATCTTCACCCTTATGACTCCTGCGGATGCCTGCCAGAAAGACTAGGGTTGGTGGGAACCCTAATAGAGAGGATAGAGAAGGTTTTGGGGCTCCAAAACAGTTTCTGCAGCTTCTGACGTTCAAAACGACGAACCACCTTTTCCAGAACGCAGCTGCCCTATTTATAGATTCCCATAACCGACCTAGACTTCGAGCGATCGAAGTGCCTTCGATCGATCGAACATTCGATCGATCGAACCATCTTCGATCGATCGAACCTTCAGACTTCAATCGATCGATACATCTTCGATCGATCGAACCTGTCTGGACATCATCCTCAAGCATCTTTCCAAGCATCCTGGCGGAGCTAAGAGTGGGACCTCCTAGGCTCTTTATTGTTGGCTCAGACCAGTTTGTTAATCACCATGACCAAACTCTTTGATCAGCAAACTAACTAACTGGTCAGTTAAAGTTTACTCCACTATAAAACGATAACTGAACTCCAACGCAAAAGAACATATCCGAAGCGATAACTAGACTTGTATGGTGTACTAATGTCCCTTTACCGTCAGCATTCGTAATCATATTCAGGTAATCGGATAACTGTTACTGTCAACCTGAATCATGATTACTTCTTGTATTCCTTGAGTCCCATTCACCTCTCATGATTACCAAACATGTTGATAACTCTTATCAACAAGACTGCAGTACTCAGTAATCGACTTGGTGACATTCTCAAGGGAATGCTTACTCTGAAACAGAGGGTAGATTCTATCTTGACAATGCATGTTCACAACCCTATGAACATGACATACCCAAGATACCCAGGTGTTGATCTTTTATAGACCTCACTGATTGGTAAATCAAAGCAGTCATATCCACAGTCTGTGTTCATAATCGTCTCAAGATTGAGAACACGTACCTTATACAAGTTATGAGTTCCTATTGACTGTTTGACAGTCTTAAGCGTCAATAGGAAACTCAGGTCCGTCAATGCACTATAAGCACTAGCATATCAACTAAGAGCTACACTCTAGTGATTGAGATTAATCACTCCATCCAATGGTAGTTAATTATGCTACAGTGTAGACTTGATGAGGTATCCAGTCTCATCATCCACTGTGACACATTCTAAGTATTAAAGAATAGTAATTCGTATCTCACTTGTGTGCATCTCATACACACACGAATTACTTACTATAATACTTAAGGATTAACAATCATCTCATGAAAAGAACATACACAATAAAATGTAAAGCTGATATCCATATATTAAAATGTCAATGTCTCATACAGAAAGTAATGGTTTGAGGGCACAAACCCAACATCAACAATATGCCGATGTTTCCTTTCAGCAACACCATTTTGCTCAGGAGTGTCTGTACAAGAGGACTGGTGAATAGTTCCATCTAAAGCAAGCAACTCACAAAATTTATGATAGGTATACTCTCCACCTAAATCATATCTAAAATATTTGATGACAGCAGAATGTTGAGTTTTAACAAAAGCACGAAAGGTATTGTAAACATCAAAGAAGTCTGAACGGTGTTTCATAAGATAACCCAACAGTAATGAGTATAACCATCAATAAATGATACATAATATTGAGACCCCCCTCTTGTAGTAACAGGAGAGGGTCCCCACACATCAGAATGAACTAAATCAAATGGTGCAAGAGAATAAGAAATACTTCTATTAAATGGAAAAGCGGAAAATTTTGCCAGTTTACAACCACTACAATCAGAAATGTCATGAGTTTGTAAATCGCCTAATTTTCCTGTAGAAGCTAAATATTTTAAACGAGAGGCTGAAACATGACCAAGGCGAGAATGCCATAAATAAAAACTAGACGAAGATGAACTCAAACGAAAGGATGACAAGTCAACACTAGAAGCTGCAACCACTGGTACATTGAGCTTGTCCAAGATGTATAATCCCCCTTGCCTACAGCCTGTCCCAATCAGCGTCTGAGACTGCGGATCCTGCACATGACAAAAAGTAGAAGAGAAAGAGACTAAGTAACCTGCATCACAAAGCTGACCAACAGAAACAAGATTCATAGTAAGTTTGGGAATGTGGTAAACACTAGGGAGAGATACATGAGGTGTGACAATAGACCCAACACCTGCTAATGGCATGGGAGTACCATCAGCAGTCATAACAGGCAAAGAGGAAGCAGGACATAAGGAAGCAAAAGACGACAAGTCAGGTGACATATGATTAGAAGCTCCAGAGTCTAAAACCCAAATACCTGAGGACATACCTGAAGACATCCCTGAAGACATACCTAGTGAAAAGGTGGCCATAGCATGTGGTTGTGTGGCAAGGAACTTCTGAAATTGCTCAGCAAGGGAGGTCATGGAAGGAGTGGACAGGGAAGGGGAACCGGGTCCAAATGAGTCTGATGGTGGTACAACTGCTGCAGTGTTAGGCTGTGGAGGCCTATATGAACGCTGCTGAGATTGGTTGTCAAATTTCCAATGAGAAGATTGAGGTTGCTGTTGTTGTGGTGGTCGACCATGTGAGGGCTGGTTGCTGCTATTGGGTTGGTTTGCATGACCCAACCTAGGACACTGAGCCTTCCAATGACCCTTCTCCTTACAGTAGCTGCATACATCACTACCAACTCTTGACTAAGGCTTATTCTGATTGTTGGACTGTGGTCGAAAAGGGGCTGCTAAAATAGGCGGAGTAGAGTCTGGGAGAATTCCCTTTCCAGACTGTGTCTTGAGACGTATTTCCTCGGCTACTAACTCATGGACAACAGAATCAACGGACGAAAGTGGGCTACGATGGAGAATGGACCCACGAAGGCCCTCAAAATCTTCACGTAGAGCCATCAAAAACTGAACCAGACGTTGTTCCTCCCTACTAGCGATATATGGTGCAAAGGCCCGCAATTCGGGCAACTCCATGAGAGCTAACTGATCCCAAAGATCTGTCATTGTAGAATAGAACTCCTAAATACTCAATTTTTTTTGTTCAAGGGCACGAATATCACACTCTAATTGGTACCTTTTCGCAAAATTGGATTGTGTAAATAATTTAGCCAAATGATCCCACAGCTCCTTTGCATATTCAAACTTTGCCAACTGCATACCTATTGAGGGAGCAACGGAGTTGTTGATCCAGGTAATGATTTTCGAATTATTTGTGTCCCAAACATCTAGCAATTCTGCAACTTTATCAGTATTTTCATTCGTAGGTTTACTAAAATCCCCATTGATATAACCCCACATCTTCTTCCCTTTCAAAAAACTTTTCATCACATAATTCCAATATGCAAAATTCTTGCCATCGAGTTTAACACTAATCGCTTGAAGCGAATCATCACGTTCAGCAGCCATTACGAAAACGAAGCAATTAAATAACACAAAACAAGCGAACCCAAAATCAAAGACAGATCCAAAAACACAAAACAAACGAACCAGAATCAGTGACAGATCCAAAAACGGCGCAAAGCAGTGCGAGATCTAAATACGAATCCGAATCAGCGAGAAATCCAACAACGAACCAGAATCATCCAAAAATCGTGGATGAGATTCGAACCTGCTCTGATACCATGTGAATATATATTAAATAATCAAGAAAACAACAAAAGGGAAAGAGAAAAGAGAGCTAGAGTTTCTCATAACACAAAAACTGAATGAATGAATACAATGAAAAAGAAGAGGCAATAATAATAGAATATCTAGGTATACAGTATTACCCTAATATAAAAGAAAAGACTAAACTACCCTAAAGCTAATAAAACTAATTCTAACAAGTAATACCTAAGCTTGCAAAATGTAAGTCTGTGTATGTGTGTGTCTCAATGAGTTACAAGGTGTGAACATATACGCAAAGGTTTGGCTTAGCAACTTGCAAGATCAATTATGTAAAAGTGATGATGAGAAGAATATTTCACAGTTGGTTGATTGATGCGGTCATATGAGCTCGTAAATAATACAGTTAGTCCGTTTAATCCATTTGGTTTAGTTGGTCCAGTTAGGTTGGTCCGGATAGTCTAGGAAAATACCCAAATAAATTAGGGACCAAAAATATAAGCAACGTGATTAATATAATATACTAGTTTTAATCTCAAATTATAGGATAACTTAGGGGCGCAGTCTTAAGCATAATAATTGCAATTAGAATTACTAACGGTCACATAATTAAATATTATGTAGTTATAATAAATCAACACAAGTATTTTCATTTTATGGAAATAATGCTATAACTAAAAATAATGCATAATAGTAAAATAGAATGGCATTGCATTGCAAACTAATAGAATGAGTATTATTTATTTATTCAAATAATACCACAACTACAATTAACATATAGTAATGAAATAAAAATTGACATTTTATTTATTATTAGGGAAGCGAAATTACAGGTTGCTACACCCTTTGTCTACCATCTGCCCAAAATAAGTTCTTTAGTCTATTATCTCCATCTAAGTCCATCATATAAAAAAAATTGGAATCAATAGCTTTAACATGCATAAAATAGCATTCATTTGCACTAGCATCTCCCTCCCCTAATCTCAACTGCCTTACTTTGTCAATACAGTTTCGACAATCTTTCTCAGAAAAGCCCAAATGATCAAATTCCCCTAACCACCAATGATTGAAAACTCTTGCTCATTCTTATCCCAGAAAGATCATTAAGCTCAAGTCCTCTTCTAATACCCTTATTTATTACCATATTACTCACATGGAAGCGAGTTTTCCCCGGACTTAATACACGATTATGGTTAAGAAATGCTTTTGCCACTACCCACTTTCAATCCGTTACTAGTGTTGCCGTGATCCTAGCTTCACAATTCATTTTTGAAATCGGATGTGGCTTCAAAACATTCTTTTGTTGTGCGCCTCGAAGTTCCATTCCGACTACATACTAATGTAACATATCTTTGGACCCCACCAAGGTCCCTCTTTCAAGTTCTAGTGCACACAGCAAAGCCTTTTTGGTTACCATACGTTCTATAGTAGTCTTATCAGTTCATTAACACTACCAAAACTCATGTTAACTTTAGGCTCATTGACAAGTAATGAATACTGCATATTCATGTGCTAGTAGAATAGATATAGTGCTCATTTAATCACCAAATCCCTAGTTTTACATGCACTTTGGAATTAATATGATTTAATGATAGGGGTGAGCAAAGCATCGGTCGGTTCGGTTTTGGTTCAAACCGCTAGCCAAACCGAATGAGTCGGTTCTCTTAGACTAAGAACCGCCAGTCGACCGTGAGCATCGGTTTGCATCTCGGGCGGTTTGGTCTCGGTTCACGGTCGGTTGTGGTCAGTTTAGTCGGTTTCAATAATCAAAATCTAGAGAAGGTCAGAGAAGAAGCAAAAAAAAAAAACAAATCCAAACTCTAATTATATATCCTCTTAAGAATAACAATATTTGCTTATACAACCACAAGAGAAATATATATATATATTATAAAGAGAGAGAGAGAGAGAGAGAGAGTGAGGGGAGGTACCGTAGGTAGGAGATCCCGAGTTTTGAAACCTTGATTGTTGAGCTTTGAACTATAGGAGAATGGCTGTTGGAACCTTGGAGGAGAAGCGGAGTACAGACAGAAAGAACAGAGAGGAACTGAGAAGTGTTTAGATATAGCCCTTAAGGTTTCAATTTAGAGACTTTGTGGAGAGAGAGAGAGTGTGTGTGTGTATCTGGGGAAGGGACAAATTTTTTAGTCTCAATGTGGGACCTTGCAGAGAGTACATATTATATTTATATTATATAGAGAGAGTCTGGGAAAGTGTGGGTAGCTTTTGGCCTTTGGGTTATATTCTCGAAAAGTGTAAAGGCTCTTGCAGAGATAGTATATATTATATATCTATATTTAAATTATAGAGAGAGAGAGTCTGGGAAAGTGGGTAGCTTTCCAAAGCTTTCTTGAAAAAACCACTCAGTGTGTACAATGTATATATTTATATGTATAACAATTATGTGGGGTTCGGTCGGTTCGGTTTTACCGGTTTTCAAGATGAGTAAACCGAAAATCGACCGCTAAACTGAAAAATCACCAACTATAGAACCAATTTCGACCGAGAATCGCTGTTAAACCGATCGGTTTGGCTCGGTTCGGTTGGTCGGTCATGGTCGGTTTCTGAGCACCCCTATTTAATGATGACATCACTCAAATGTGTGTAATTATGTACTTTTACATGTTTTATATGCTTAGGTAAAAATGAAGTTGAAAAAATGCATTAGAAGGAAGGAAAGAAGTAGCAAACACACGGAATTATCTCCCATGTCCATTTGTGCTTATTGGAATTTACGTTGTCAGATGCATACCCAATTAACAGTCAAAGAACAAAAAAAAAACAAAGGAAAAAAAAAACAACCATGAAGAAAAATGAAACAAGGCATTCAATGCCTTGACAATGACATTCCTATGTATATATGTAACATATTGAGAATCTTTCTCTCTCTCTCTCTCTCTCTCTCTCTCTCTCTCTCTCCCTCTCTGCAGATTGATTCAAAATATTTTTTAGAAAAAAATGGGCGAGGATTGAAAAAATGAGCAAACCCTCACTTTCATCCCTGTTCAATGGCAAACTAGATGACGAATCTTCTCATCCTTTACTCAGCAAGACAGGCGATCTTCGTCTATAATTAGACAACATATAAAGAGGAAAACACACAAATCACACAGTGACACAGAGAGAACACAGGGACCCAAAAAAAGAGAAAACCATAGGAAGAATTCTATAGCCAAAGTTACCATGTAGAAATTTAAGCATTTCTTTGTTTGATTTTGTTCTAAAAGTTGTAAAGATTTTCTTTTTTATAATTGATGATTTCAAGTTAAAAAATTTGCAATTATTTTCATCTACTGTAAGAAAAATTAGTTTTTAGATTTGGAGTATTACTAATGTTTTTAGTATAGTTGGTAGGTGTATATCTTCCCTAAATAGTTTGAGACCCCAAATTTTCAATTTTTGTAACAAAATTCCATTCACTATACGACATAATTTCCAATTAAATTCTATATTTCTTTGCTACGTAGTTGTTATAATCACCTATTAAAGCCCCAAGCTTACCCTACCCATATTCCATTTTCAAATTAGATTAGGATTTGGTTTGGCTTTGCTTGTGTTCTTGGAGTTCATCCACTGTGACCCAACAAGAAATCAAGATCAAATGTTTAGTATCTTATTTTTGGTTCAGTATTTCAATTTATTTATGTTTTATTAGTTTAGTTGTACTAAAACTTTGTTATTTTGCAGATTCCACGAATTCAATCCCAACTTATGTTAAGTGAAGAAAAAGTGTATTAAAATTAGTTTTCACTCTTTCCTTGGTGATATGATCCTTAATCTTAATTAGCCAGTGATTGTGTACACCTATTTAATTTTTCTTTAAAAGGTTATCTAGAAGACAGCTTCAATTCCAAAAAAAAAATGTTAGGCTAGACCTTTAATTGGGGATATGCAATAAAAAATCAGAAATCACAACTTCTATGCACAATCTTAAATGGGCATATTTGTCTTGATGGGTTGTTTTTTTATTTCTAGCCAAAAATATCTATAGTTTATGACTATTTAACATATTTATAAATTATGGCTATATTGGACTTTAAAAGATTACGTATTTGAAATAAGAGTTTAATTATGTGAATTGTCAAACTATGCCTTTTGTCATAAAAAAAAACCTAGCATATAAAATAATTTATTTAACAAAGTTTGTATTTCAACTATGTGTATAAATATATATATATATATATATAATTTTTTTTTTTCTATTCATTAATAGACACGCAATCGTGTAGTGGCAGAGTGGTGGGGACTGAGCGCTGAATAACCCACGTCCGCAGGCTTGAGTTCGAACCTGGCTACTGCCCGATTGCTCTTTATTTTTCTTTAAATTAAATGGCGTCGTTTTATATCAAACCTGAAACACTTGATATGACTTCAACTAGTACAAGTTTATTTCAAATAAAGAATCACTCTGTTTAAAAATGCCAAACCTTTTCAAAAACACATAAGTTGTGTGATCTAGTGTTCATTTGCATATTCCCAATGCATTTAAATAATTTCTTCCAAGTCAATTAATATCTTATATTAAATATTTGTATTATTTCCATCTTTCACTATAATAAAATCCAAAAAGTTCATTTCATGTGAATCTAGCGTTTATTTCTTTTTCTTCCTTTTCTTAGAAGCATCTTAGTTAGTTTATTTTGTACTGTTAAAATCTTTACCGCAAATTACTAAAAAAAAGCCTTTTAATTAGTTTTACTACAAAAAATATAAGAACTAGTAGTTTAGGAAAAGCCCCAAAATTCCATCATCTTTTATTTTCTTTTTAGAGACAAAATAGTTACTTCTTATCTTAAAAATATTTTTACCGTTCCCTGTGGGTTCGACCTACTCTTACCAGAAATTTACTACTTGTACGATCACCTACACTTGGGTGTTGATAAGAAAATGCATTAGTTGAACATCAAATTTTTGGAGCCGTTGCCGAGGAACGGCTAAAATAAAAAATAAAAATAAAAAGCTAGGTCTAAAACTATTTCTCCCACTATATATATACCTATTCTACCTTATAAATAATCTAGTTTTAAAAATAATAATAATAATAATAATAATAACATTTAAAAAAAAACTATAGATAATTTTTCTTTGATAAGTATATATTGACAAGTACAATTCAGATCTTAGACGGACCCTAAAAAATGGACCTAAGAGATGGACTGTGTAAAGACTGAGAGATTTCAAAGAGTGAGAACTTCTCAGTCTTTTGTGAGAATTTCTCAGTCTTTACATAGTCCGTTTTTTAGGTCCGTTTTTTAAGGTCCACTTAAGATCTATACTGTTCACAAGTATATACATATATAAACCTAGCTTCTAAAATATATATATATAATAAGACATATATATACATATATGTATGTGTCTTATCTTCTAAAATATATATAAAAAAGAGATTTTTTTACTTAGATAATAATAATAATAATAATCTTTTTGAAACTTAGTTTTCTTTTACTTTATATGTCCTTAGATACTACTGAGGCTTTATACCAAGTACCACATAATTATAATATTTCTAATGATTCATCTAGTATGCAATTCCCTAAGATAATGGCTGAAATTGAAGGCATAGAAGGAATAGCTAATGTTGCTCATAGTGAATATGGGGATTATATACCACAACTTGTTTTACCAGAGCGTGAACAATGCTCTTTACGTGATCTATTTACCATAGAATGAAACATCACTCCTTCTTGCATCACTCTACCTAGATATACAGGAAACTTTCACTTTAGACAAGACATGATTCCACTCTTACCAACTTTCCATGGAATAGGGTCAGAATGTGCTTATCTTCATATTCGTGAATTTGAAGAAGTTTGTGGTACGTTCTCTAATCAAAGTTGTCCTATTGAAATAATCCGTCTTAACTTTTTCCCTTTTTCTTTAAAAGATAAAGCTAAAGCTTGGCTTTTATCTCTACATCCTGGATCTATAACTTCATGGCATGATATGAATGAAGCTTTTCTAAAAAAGTTATATTTAAAAAATTTAACTAATATCATGTTGCGCCAAATTAAACTTTTTGCTCAAAAAGAAAAGGAACCATTCCTTGAAGTTTGGGAACATTTTAAAGATCTCCCACTAGCTTGTCCACATCGTGGATTTTAAAATGGCATCTAATTAATTTATTTTATGAACGATTAGAACCAAATTCAAAGAAATTAGTTGAAACTATGTGTCAAAGAGAATTTTTGAGTAAAACTGCCGACGAAGATGAATCATACTTTGGTTGACTTGGCGAAAATGCTTCCTAGTGGGAAAAAGAAGAAATTGGTAGGGCGAAAAAAGTTAAAAGTTTATACCAATTACAATCAGAAGATGAATTAATAGTGAAATATGAAGAATTAGCACGTAAAATGGAAGCCACAACAGTAGAAAAAATAATCCATATAAGAAGAAAAGAGACCTTTGTGATAACGTCGTATGTTAGGACATCCTATAAATCAATGTCCGAATAGTTCAAATTGTCAAGAAATAGCTCCAGCAGAGGTAAATGCTATTAATAATTATAGGGGTCCCCAAAACTCTTATGGTAATTTATACCAGTCTAACCGGAGGAATCCTCCAAATTATATGTATACCAAAGAGGGTATTTTAAAATTTCAACCTCAATAGTATCCTCAAAATAATCAATATTTACCTCCTCCACCTCAATTTCAACAAACACAAAATACATATCCTAATACATAGCAAAATTCTAATGTCTATGTGCCTCCGCACAAGAAAGTATAAGAGGAGCCTTTATAATCTATGGTGCAACAATTAATACAAATCATGGGAAAACTACAACATCTGTGGATAGGATTAATAATCAACACGATTCTAAAGGAAAAAGAAATTTTCCTGCCCAACCACAACCTAATCCAAGGGGACAACCACAAGTTGATCCCTCATCTTCTGGTAATAGTCAACATGAACAAGTAAAAGTTATAACTATACTAAGAAGTGGTAAGGCTGTTGGATAATAAATTTCACATTCTTCAGAAGAAATTGAGCCTACAAATAAGGATGACAATATGCTAGAAATTGAGGAAGAAATAGATGAAGATAAAATTGCTAATAAAGTTGAAGTTGAAACCCTTGAAAAATGATAAATTTCTGAAGAAAATGAAACATCTGATTTACTAGTGGAAAAAGAAACAAAGAAAATTCTTAAATATCCTCCTCCAATTCCTTATCCACAATGTTTGAAAAAAAATACCAAAATACTAAGAATCAGAAATATTTAGAATTATTTAAACAAGTATATATTAACATTCCTCTCTTAGATGCAATTAATCAAGTACGTGCTTATGCAAAATTTTGAAAAGATTTATGTACTGTCAAACGTAAGCAAAATGTAAGAAAGGATGCGTATTTTGCTGACTTCGTTGAAGCAGTTAATTCCATCGTACAACATACTTTAACAACAAAATTTAAAGACCCAGGTACACCAACAATATCTTGTATTATTGGAAATCACAAAATCAATCACACACTCCTTGACTTAGGAGCTAGTGTGAACTTGCTTCTTTACTTGTTTATCAACAGCTTGGATTAGGTGAGCTAAAGCCTACTCGTATGGTATTCCAACTTGCTGATAGATCTACAAAATATCCATGAGAAATTTTGGAAGATCTTCTTGTCAAAGATGACAAATTTATTTTTCCAGTAGATTTTGTCATCCTTGATATAGAACCAGTATTAGATACTAATGTGCAAATACAAGTCTTTTTTGGAAGGCCATTTTTGGCTACCATTGATGCCACTATTCGAATCCGTAGTCGTATGATAACTGTAGTGTTGAAACTTGATATACACTGTTGGGCCATTCTCTAACAGCTTAAGCTTTTGGAGTAGTTGGTAACTTAACATGGTATCCGAGCCCTGTTTGTGGGAGGTCCTGGTTCGACTCTCCATCCTCACTTTATTGCGCATATGTATTTGCACTTTGTTATTTGTCTCCACTATGATGGAGTTTGGTTTGTTTGCTCTCCACGTGCAAGTCGGGGTTACACGTGAGGGAGGGTGTTGAAGCTTGATGTACATTGTTGTACCATTGTCTAACAGCTTAAGCTTTTGGAGTAGTTGGTAACTTAATATGTAGTATTTGGAAATATGACTTTTAATATTAAAGTTTTTTTTCTAATCCACAACATCAAGAAGAAGATGAGAACATTGAAGAAGTTCATGCTATTGAACACTATCACGAGAATATTTTAACTTGACTTGTTATAATGATCCAGTAGAATCTTTTACTAATAACTCTATTTAGAAGCTAGACAGTAATAATCTACAAAAACATCTTATGAGTTAAGTATATTTTAATGAAGATTCAGTAGAAGAAATAATTCAAGAAGCAATGTGGACCACACATTTTGAACCTTTACCACCAAAGACTACATTCACACTTCCATCTAATTTACAAACTCCACAGTTGGAATTAAAAGAACTCCCTAATGAGCTTAAATATGCTTTTCTTGGTAGTAATGATACTTATCCCATTATCATATCGTCTCTTTTAGACTACAGTCAAGAAAATAAACACATTAGTATGCTTCAAAAGCATAAAAGTGTCATTGGTTGGAGAATAGCATATTTAAAAGGCATAAGCCCTTCAGTATGCACTCACAATATATATCTTGAAGAAAACGGTAAAACCTCACGAGAAATGCAAAGAAGACTTAATCATATTATGCAGGAAGTAGTTAAGAAGGAACACTACACCAAAAGGGCACATTACTAACGGTAATTTACCGTTAGTAAAATTATGACTAACGGACTATTACCGTTAGGAATAAAGTGTGACTAATAATTCTAACGGAATTTCTAACGGTAATTTTCTGTTGGGAAAATTATTCTTACTAACGGTAATTTACCGTTAGTAATATGTTTACTAATGGATATTTTCCGCTAGTAATTTATTATTCCTAACGAAAATATTCTGTTAGTAATATTTATTCTAACGGTTTATTTTCTAGCACTTTTGTATACAAAATACTAACGAAATTTCGTAACGGATATTTACCGTTAGTAATTTCATTACTTACGATTTGTAATATGATAGTTTCTAACACTTTCGAGACAAGTACTAACAGATATAAACCATTAGTAATTTTACTAACAGTTGTTTTTCTAATACATGTGTAACAATACTAACGGAAATTATCCGTTAGTAATTACTTTAAATATGAAAAACATAAATACTAAAATATGCTCCCCACTTTTATTTGCACCTAATTTACATCACAGCCACATTGCATTTACTATAAACATATAACAAGCTCAAATCTAAACCAAAATAAATACAAGCTCAATCTCTATTAAAAAATTGAAATAAAAAAATCAAGAAAATTACTTCAAGTTTATAGTACAAGTGATAGAGATCATTCAATCTAGTTGGTTAAAATGCGTTTTACAAAAAAAAAAAATCATCCAATTGTCTCTATGTTGCTCCTTTAATAACGGGAATAGCCCCGACGCTTCATCTCATGCAATAGAGTTGCAACACAGCGGACTCCTATAAAGACAAAGTAGCATAGTCAAAATAGGCTCTTATCGTTTTCCAAAACATATTCATGTGCAGCTAAATAAATAAATTTTGGAACTCATGAAAACTTAAAAGTGATCCAAATTGGATGCTAAGGATTCCAGTATGCAACAACTCTTTTGGAAGCAACTTAAAACGGATTGATATCCAAATCAAGCAAGTATGTCATCCAACTTTTTGTAGAAGACCTGCATGACTTCTTACATAAACTTAGTAAAATTGTTCTTCTGAATGACAAAACACGCTATCTCATTCCTGATATTTTCATGTAACATCTGCTAGAATATATTAAAGCAAAATCACATACTCCTCTTTCCATTTGGCAGTTAATTTCCTCAACAAAAATGACAATAAGTTGGGTCATTCTTTAAATATGTGCTCCATCAAAACAAATACCAACTATTTGACCCCAAACACACTAATAGCGGTAGTGCCTAGGTATCCTTGTTCAGTAGTAAACTATATCATTTCTGAACTAAATTATCAAGAGTATGCTTCTGGTCTGCCAACAATGGCAGTGCACAGAATCTCAATGAGTACATAAACATAGCCAAAAAAAGGAAGAACAAAAAACACGTATACGTCAATAACTGATTTCGCAATTCTTTCGCCTCCAACATATTCCTAAAAACCATGTGTTATCCTCTATATATGAATTTCAAACATTGTGCATATTCCTCATAAAACATCCAAAATTAACAGCTTCTAACAGTGTCTTCCATCTAAAAGCCTTGTGCATATTCCTCTATAATATTTCCTCTCAGGTCCTCAAAAACTAATGCCAAATTTCTTTAGGTGCAAAGAAAATTTACGAAGACCTATTGGCCTAAGATACTGACATAGGTGTGTGGAAATATCAAAAGAGTTAAGCTTCAAGCTTGAATAGTTCAGCTACTAATTAACTAGCTTGCGAATTACAGATGTAGCCAATGCAAGTTCAAGTGTATGTGAATACCTGTTGCACCCAAAGGATGTCCAATGGCCATAGCACCTCCATTGACACTAATCTTTTATGGATCAAGATCTAGCTTCGTCTGGCAATATACAAATTAGGAAGAAAATGCATGTCGGAGAGGGTACAATATTGGGGTAGTTGCATAGTTCACGGTCATTATAACATCATAAATGCTGGCAAAGAAAATGAAAGAGAACTTGAGCATCTAAACATTACCTCATTGATCTCAAAAAGATCGATATCCTCAACTTCAAGACAAGTAGCTTTGACTGCAGCTGAAATTGCAATTGCTGGGCCCACACCCATGATAGCAGGATCTATAGCAACAGCAGCGAAGGTCGTGCAAGCACAACACTAGGTAGTTTTTTCAAAATCTTGACAAGTAGACTGACTTTCTTCCCTTCAATTAAAGGGATTCATCCATCTAAATAGATGGAAACCATCAGACACTTGGATCCTACTTGAAACATCACGAGATAATCCAATGACTTATGCTCAATTAGCATTTATTTATTTTTTATTTTGGTATCCAAAGATTCCACATGCTCCTAGGTTCTACTTCTATAGAGGAATTTGTAAATAAAAGAGGAATACATGAGGTGGTAGTGATGTTGTCAAAGGTAAGGACTATCTTTTTTCTTCTTGTTCAATGTTCACTACTTTTACAAAATGGTTTTTGTTTGTCCAGCTTTGCCTCTGATGATCTTAGCTTTTATTTCAATACCAAAACCTGAAGAGGGTATATAGGGCGTATCTAAAGCCTATAAAGCCAAGGATAATAACACTGGAAATAGGAAGCATGATTTAGGTGTCATTAATGTTTGAAACTTCTACATTTTAGTCACCTTAGTTTGAAGAATTGAATTGTTCTTTGCAAAAGATAATAAATTCTCTAAATACCTCTCTAGTTAACCAGCAAGTAGCACAAAGAGATATTGCGTAACAAAGGATTAACCAATACGTTACATCACTCGAGCTCAAAACTATGCCCTAGATTGTTTATGATATTTCTCCCCTTTAGATTACTTATCTTTATTATTTTTTATTTTCCATATGATCACCACATATATGCAAAGAAACTCAACATGCAAGAATGCCCCATTTTCTTTCAAAAACTTGATTACTTTCTTCTTTCTTTTCTTGGCTGCAATATGAAGGGGAAGCAATTAAGCCTTTTTCTAATTAACAAGTAAAAAGGCAACCAAACAAAGACTTAGACTATCATTATGCTTCTCATTCTTTTGCTTGGACCAAAAAAAATGTCACGAAGTTACTTCTAGAGATAAATATACTTATAGCCACATGCACCCGAATCTTTGATCGATCGAAATCACTTCGATCGCTTGAACGTTAGGTCGGTTCTGGGAATCTATAAATAGGGTAGCTGCGTCCAGAAAAAAAAAAAAAAAAAAGAGTTCGTCATTTTAATACGTCAGAAGCTGCAGAAACTGTTTAAGAGCTCCCAAACCTTCTCCTTCCTCTCTATCAGGTTTCCCACCAACCCTAGTCCTTCCGGCAGGCATCCGTAGGAGTGATGAGAGTGAAGATAGCCTAGTGGAAGCTGCTGCACCATCAAGGATAAAGAAAATCAGAATTGGGTTCAAGACCTGAGGTATAGTTTTTTGTTCCCCTCTTGTTAGTACGCATCAATGGAATTGACGAGTAGTAGATCCTGGGCTACCAATACATTTTTGTAACTTGTTCTTTCTGCTACGCGTTTAAATTAATTTTAAACCTAATTTTCCCACCACAAACATGGTGTTCACCTTGCCCATGTCCTTTATGGCTAAGCTAGACCAACCAATGACCATGAAGGGAGATGCGGTGGAACACAAACAGAAGAGTCGGCCACTATAGATTATGTGTTTTGGAATGGAGGTGAAACGGTCGAACCCGAAATCGAAATCAAAATTGAGGTACTACCGTTCCTTCTCTACGTACTTTCCTTTATTTTGTTTTATTGATCCATTGGGACAGTGAAAGGTTTAGGTTTGGGGGTATGCACTCACATGCACATTATTATATACACCAAAATTTTGAAAAAAAATTCGATACTTGTGCTTAAATAAACGATGTCACCTACGGTTTTGCAATCTCTAGTCGATACTTCTTGTTAGATAATTTTGATTGTTATAGAATGGTAAGCAAGGAAAGATGTGATTAAACATTTGCTGAAGTCATGATGCGACATTTTAGGATATGTATCGTTCGAATCGTAGTTTTATATCATAGATTTGCACACAAACCTATGCACTGTACGTGGTCGCTTGAATACATGTTTGATGTGAACTATAATATGATTCGGATTTCTAGATAACACATGGTGGAGACTAAGCCCAATAAGCTTTTGAGCCTATCTTTTCTTTTTAGAAGGTTATAAATACATTTTGTGTTTGTCGAATTTCACTTGAAATAGGGCATTAACTTGTTGTTTAGTCTCATTATTCTTGTTTTGGTTGATAAGTCAAGTTAAAATATTTGTTACCATGCTAAATAATCTTCCGTCGTAAACATTAAAGAACCATATGACCATAGGAAATGATGGTAGGCCCTCTTTATTTGCCACCGACCGATAAATGATAAATTTCTTTAGTTCTCCCTTTGAGCCATTAAAATGCCATTTTTTTCTTTAATTACTATTATCCTGTTTTTGCTCCAATTTGGCCAACTTGGAGTTCACCCCTGAAAGATTGATCAACTTTTAGTGGTGTTAAGGCGATGTGTGATTGAGAAGAAGAAGAAAAAGAAAATAAGATGATGTTTGGTGTGGTTTCCTTGTTATTTATTGAATATTCGTTTCAAAAGCAACGAGGAGGAAAAGAATAGAGAAAAAGAAAAGAAAAAAAAATAATAAGGTTGAAAAAAAAAAAGAAACAGAAGGAGAAAAAAATTGAAAGGAATGAAAAGAAGAGAATGAAATGATGAAGTTGGTGGAAGAGAGAATGAAATAAATCGTACATGCCTTACAGTGCCACTCTAAAACTACTAATTAATCCTTTCTATCCTTTTTCATTGGCCGAGCCACATCACAACCTTTGAAAAGTCTTATTTGATCCTAGAAAACATGGTTTGGACATATAAACGACGGGAGGGGATTAAAACATGGTAAGGATTAATTTTTCTTGATTGTTGGTATCCTATCCATGAGACTATTGTTCTTTCATGTCATGCATCTTTTCCGAGTCATATATGAGCATTTCTCGTTTTGAAAATATAATTCATTTGCTCGCATATACTAGAGAGATTACACATGTTTCTGAGTGTTTTATTTGAGAGTGTAATTAACATTGTGAGATTCGTAGTCGAAGCATAGTTTGATGGTTATCTGAGTTATATTCCAAGTTCATGACATGCACGTGTTCATTTGACTATCACTTCACACACGTGCAATTTTATCAGAAACTCTATTGATTCATACGATGCATGTGCTTGAGATTATTTTTCATGATGTAAGTGGACGTTTGGTTACGTTTCTTCTTGTTCGTTATTCTATTTCAAATCATTGTTTTATAATAAGGAGTATCGAATATTATGTTTTTGTTTTTAATAAAACTTTTTAAAAAAAAATTAAATAAAGATGGTTGTGGGTAACTTGTTGACGAGAACCCTCACAAGACTTCACTCGTCCGACTAGGGACACCTAGAGGTTTAAAAGGCTTGTTGCATACGCTAAATGCAATCGTGATCCATGCGAAAATGAAGTAGTATTTTTTATTAGTAGTTTAATTTTTATGTTCTTTTTGCTCGAGGACTAGCAAAATGTAGGTTTGGGGGTGTGATCGGGGGAGAACAAATCCTAATTATACGCCTTAATTCACATTTGTTAGTACTTTTTTATCCTATTTTTGAATATTTTTACTTCGTTTTCTATTTCTATCAGGATTTGGAGAAAAGTAAGGATTCCAAGTTAAATATCACTACAACAAAAAATGATTTTTGCAATGAAAATTTTCCTCGCTAAATGCCATATTTTTGTAGCAATATTTTTTAGCAAGGAATGTTTTTTGTTGCCAGATTCCTTGCTAAAGCTCTGTAGCTAAAGCCTACAGCAACGAAAAAAAATTTTCCTTGCCAATTCTTAGCTTTTTGCAAGGAAATTGTTTTCCTTGCCAATTCTTAGCTTTTTGCAAGGAAATATTTCCTTGCTAATGCTCATATTTTTTGTTGCTAATGGCTTGATTTCCTTGCCAATACCCCTAATCTTGGGCTAAATATAGACAATTGGCAAGGAAATATTTTCCTTGCCAATTCTTAACTTTTTGCAAGGAAAGTTTTTCTTGCTAATACTCATGTTTTTTGTTGCATATAGGTTAATTTCCTTGCTAATACCCCTGCTCCAGTACTTAATATAGATAATTGTCAAGGAAACAATATTTCCTTGCCAATAGTATTCACCTATAGATAAAAAAACAAATTTCCTAGCTAAATGGGGTTTTAGCAACGAAATATAATTCATTGCCAACATAGTTCCTCTTAGATAAGGAAATATTTTCCTCACTAAAAGTAACCCCAACAATACCTGTACAATCCAATACTCATTGTTCAAAATATTTATAATATTAAATAACCATGTCAATCATTCCAAAGCTTTCATACATCAAAATAGAAAAGAATATCTCATAACAACAATTCCAACAATCTTACTTTATATCCTACCATTCAACATACATACGATAATACAAAAAAAAAGTCCTAAAAGTCGTGAGCAAGCTAGCAATCCAGATCTGCATCAAAATTAAAAGAAAAGTGTTAGAATATTACAAATTTCAAAACTATAAAACAAATTTAAAAATTAAAAGCAATTCCGAGTCAAAACCTCAAAACTGAGTTTTGAAAGGCCTAAGTCTAAGAATTTGAGTATTCGCGTGTTACTTGCAATCCGAGTGTCAGAATTTTGTCTCGTTTGTTCCTACACGTCTATTTAGTCGAGTGTGAGGTGTGAGTTCCGGTCTCGTGTCATTCCGAGTCACAGAACTCATTTTGGGCTATCAAAACCTCAAAACTGAGTTTTGAAAGGCCTAAGTCTAAGAATTTGAGTATTCGCGTGTTATTTGCAATCCGGGTGTCAGAATTTTGTTCTGTTTGTTCCTACATGTCTATTTAGTCGAGTGTGAGGTGTGGGTTCTGGTCTCGTGTCATTCCGAGTCACAGAACTCATTTTGGGCTATCAAAACCTCAAAACTGAGTTTTGAAAGGCCAAAGTCTAAGAATTTGAGTGTTCGCGTGTTACTTGCAATCCGGGTGTCAGAATTTTGTCTCGTTTGTTCCTACACATCTATTTAGTTGAGTGTGAGGTGTGGGTTCTGGTCTCGTGTCATTTCGAGTCACGGAACTCATTTTGGGCTATCAAAACCTCAAAACTGAGTTTTGAAAGGCCTAAGTCTAAGAATTTGAGTATTCACGTGTTATTTGCAATCCGGGTGTCAGAATTTTGTTCCATTTGTTCCTACACGTCTATTTAGTCGAGTGTGAGGTGTGGGTTCCAGTCTTGTGTCATTCCGAGTCACGGAACTCATTTTGGGCTATCAAAACCTCAAAACTGAGTTCTGAAAGGCCAAAGTCTAAGAATTTGAGTATTCGTGTGTTACTTGCAATCCGGGTGTCAGAATTTTATCTCGTTTGTTCCTACATGTCTATTTAGTCGAGTGTGAGGTGTGGGTTCCGGTCTCGTGTCATTCCGAGTCACGGAACTCATTTTGGGCTATCAAAACCTCAAAACTGAGTTTTGAAAGGCCTAAGTCTAAGAATTTGAGTATACGCGTGTTATTTGCAATCCAGGTGTCAGAATTTTGTTTCGTTTGTTCCTACATGTCTATTTAGTCAAGTGTGAGGTGTGGGTTCTAGTCTCGTGTCATTCCGAGTCACTGAACTCATTTCGGGCTATCAAAACCTCAAAACTGAGTTTTGAAAGGCCTAAGTCTAAGAATTTGAGTATTCGCGTGTTACTTGCAATCCGGGTGTTAGAATTTTGTCTCATTTGTTCCTACACGTCTATTTAATTGAGTATGAGGTGTAGGTTTCGGTCTCGTGTCATTCTGAGTCACGAAACTCATTTTGGACTATCAAAACCTCAAAACTGAGTTTTAAAAGGCCAAAGTCTAAGAATTTGAGTATTCGCGTGTTACTTGCAATCCGGGTGTCAGAATTTTGTCTCGTTTGTTCCTACACATCTATTTAGTCGAGTGTGAGGTGTTGGTTCCGGACTCGTGTCATTCCGAGTCACGGAACTCATTTTGGGCTATCAAAACCTCAAAACTGAGTTTTGAAAGGCCTAAGTCTAAGAATTTGAGTATTCGCGTGTTATTTGCAATTCGGGTGTCAGAATTTTGTTCCGTTTGTTCCTACACGTCTATTTAGTCGAGTATGAGGTGTGGGTTCCAGTCTCGTGTCATTCCGAGTCACGGAACTCATTTTGGGCTATCAAAACCTCAAAACTGAGTTTTGAAAGGCCAAAGTCTAAGAATTTGAGTATTCACGTGTTACTTGCAATCCAGGTGTCAGAATTTTGTTCTGTTTGTTCCTACACGTCTATTTAGTTGAGTGTGAGGTGTGGGTTCCGGTCTCGTGTCATTCCGAGTCACAGAACTCATTTTGGGCTATCAAAACCTCAAAACTGAGTTTTGAAAGGCCAAAGTCTAAGAATTTGAGTATTCGCGTGTTACTTGCAATCCGGGTGTCAGAATTTTGTCTCGTTTGTTCCTACATGTCTATTTAGTCAAGTGTGAGGTGTGGGTTCTGGTCTCGTGTCATTCTGAGTCACGGAACTCATTTTGGGCTATCGAAACCTCAAAATTGAGTTTTGAAAGGCCAAAGTCTAAGAATTTGAGTATTCGCGTGTTACTTGCAATCCGGGTGTCAGAATTTTGTCTTGTTTGTTCCTACACGTCTATTTAGTCGAGTGTGAGGTGTGAGTTCTGGTCTCATGTCATTTCGAGTCACGGAACTCATTTTGGGCTATCAAAACCTCAAAACTGAGTTTTGAGTATTCGCGTGTTACTTGCAATTAAATAGTCAATGAAGTGCTACTTACCAAGAAGTTCCATTGGCACCAATTGAGTTCCCAGGCATGTCATAGCCAAGTCTTTGAGCCCATTGAAATATGCTTGCCATCCTATCAGCCATTTCCTGAATCTGACTCAGTGTCGTAGATTGTATTTCAGAAATCTTCTCTGCCATCTTTCTCTCCATCTTTTCTTCCATCTTTTGCTCAATAGTTTGAATAGACATAACTAAGGAACGAGAGGAAGAAGAAGGTCTCATACCAAGTCCCTTTACTATACCGGATCTTGCTCCCAGACATTGAACAGACAACTCCTCGGCACTTAGAGGAGTTGCATTGGGCTGCAAGTTATGGTTTTTCTGCAGCTTTATCATCTCGTCCTATCATTTTACAAAAACTTTACATTCAATCAACTTTAATAGATAACTTTAAAGATTTCAAATAATTGTAAATATGAGAGATTATATTTACATGGTAAGTCCTGCAGTCCGAAGAAACCCATTCGTTATTTGATTTGCTGAAATGACAAGAGTGGTAGAAATCTGGAAAGTTGATATCTCCGTTTTTTTCCACCAACTATTTCATTAGGATTTCAAAATTATGAGTTAGTATTTAACAACATAAAACAGTAAACTAATGTTAAAAAAATAAAGAATACGCACGAGCTGATGAGCCTTCATTGCAAATGAGCTCGAGCCGCATACGTGATTAGTCCTTTTACGTGCTCGATTGGCTGAATTTACGGCTGATTGGTGCTGCATTAAACAAATATAAACAAAAGAATAACATGGTTAATAATCTTCAAACGAATTTATGGATTATATAAGTAAATGCTTCTATTACCAAAAATTTTGGATCATTCCATTTATTGTCAATTAAATCAGTCCACTGATCCTGGGTGCATAATTTCTTTGGGTAGTTGTTTCTTGCATGTTCCTCATTGTTAGTGTCTCTGAGATGTTTGTAATGCTTGTACAATCTGTGGGTCCAACCACTTAGTAATGTACCGCATTTTGTTTTCCTTGCTTTTTGGATAGCAACTTCGTCCCCTTCCACATTGAACTTATCCTGAAAAGAACAACATTAGAGATTTTTTTTGCTCAGTTAAAAATGAAAACACATAGAGTTGTTTTAAGTACGTTTACGCGTTGAATTATCGGGACAACGGAGGTTTCTGGCACTTTAGACCACCTACGGATGCTCGGGCGCTGTAGATTTTGTCTAATTTGTAGACCTGTGGCAACAGCAAAACGAGTAGCATGTGGCCCCACCGGCTGCCTAAAATCTGTAGGAATGAGCACATGAAGCTTGCCTTCTTTCTCAATCCGGACGTCTGTCCCAAGACATCGTGTAGGCCCCCGTCTATTAGTCGATGATCCTGTTTAAAACATTATAGATGATATCCATTTGGTTAGTTAATGAAGACATCAAGTTAATAATATTGAGAATTGACAAGTCTAAGTAATTTTGAAGAAGTACCAACGCTGCTAGCCCGTGGCTCACTAATCCCCCGTGGTTCACTACTAGCCCGTGGCTCACTACTACCCTCCCCAACAACATTGTGATTACTAATACCAGCAGACATGCTATTCCTCTCAAGAGAGCCAACAACATTGTGAAGGATAGCCTCATCAACAACATCGTTAACTGGTTGGGAGATCGAAGGCGCAGAAAATGTGAGGCGACGAGCTGGTGGCATCTCAGTTACCTGAAAAAGGAGACAATGGAAAGAAATACTTAGTGACTTTAATTTCATCAAATTGAGATAAATGACATGTTCTAAAATGTAATTTCTGCATATAAAATCAGTTACAACCACAAAGCAAACACGTGTATAATACCTCATGTTCTAAATCGTCAAATGAATCATCATCTCCACTGTTTGACGGTATATAGTCATCATCAGAACGCGTATCACCCACTATTGACTTCCCCTTCTTATTCGTGCATTTTGGATAATCTGGCCCATTAAAAGAAGCTGCCAAGTGTGTTAACCCTAAGGCTTCTACTGTTCTTTTGTTGTCATTGATAGTTTTTTCCCTTTGCTTCTCATATTCAAGGTTTGCGGCTAAATAACCTGGTTTGACCCAATTTCTCTTTGCTTTGGACATTTCGTGATACTATTAAATGGTAATTCACGCAAAAGTTAAATGAATTCAACTATCACAATCATTTATCACAATAAAAGAGATGGGAATAACTAAACTAACAAAATAAAAGGTAAAATCATAATACCATTAACCAAATTCGATTATCAACGGATGGAAACAAATGTTACACATAAAAAAATGATACATATCATAAAGAAAATGTTACACATCTGAATTATAATCCCTATCATTACCATTGTTGTCTATATCATCATCCGTATTATAATCCATGTCAACATCTAAATCATTATCAGAATCATTACGCCAATTAGGTTCATCTTCAACTTCGACATCTTCGTTATCATCCATGTCTCTATATATGTCATTATCAACGTTAGGAATGAACTCTGGTTCAACATCATCCCTACAATATTGAGCAACATTATCATCAACAGCAATTGGGACAAACTCTGTAGTTTCATCTAATTGGAATGCACCGCTAGGCTCCGGTAAATCTCCATGTTCTTCTCCAACCACCGGTAGATCATACACTCCCCTATGCTCAACTCGTTGTACGACTTTCCATGGTTTGCCAAACTTGGTATGATCGAGGTAAAATACTTGTTTTGCTTGGCTGGGTAGGATAAATGGATCATTTTTATACCACCGAGTACTGACATCAATGCTTGTGCAATGTGAATCACTTCGAATTGTCCTCCTGCTAGTGCTACTAGTGTTATACCATTCACACTCAAACAAAACAACATTATTGCCACACATGTACTTGAATTCCCAAATGTTACATAGATGACCAAAATAATCATGTTTCTGATTATCGTGCTCCCCTTCTACATGCACACCACTGTTTTGGCTCTTACGACGGTTGTCAACATCTCTGGTACAAAATCTTACGCCATTGATTATGCATCCTGAATATTGTTTCACTATCACATTTGGACCATTTGCCAAGGCCCACAGTTGGTAATTTTGTTCTATAGACATGTTAACTTTCAAGGTATTGACCTACATAACATGCATTATTATAGAGTTAGCTATACTTGTAACATCAAGTCTTGTGCAAGTGATATAGCATTGTGTGTGTCACAAACTTGTTAATGTCTTACACGATCACGAAACCAGCTGGGAAATTCTCGTCGCTGACTCTGTGTGATATCATCACCAATTGGGATTTGTATCAAATTCATGTGTTCCCTACTTAAGACAACATGTGGAATATATTAAGAATAGTTTACTTATGCAAAGCTAACAATAATTACAGCTATACAACCACTTACTCAAAATATGGCTCCACCTCGGGGCTATTAAAGAGCAAGAACCAATGAACATTGTCTCGAAATTCTTGTGAAATATTGCCAGACCTTGATACCAAGCTAAAAGGACGGCCTGGGTCTTTAAATACTGTCATGCCTGTGCGTTCACCGCGATCTATGTTTCTTTCTGGTCTATCAAACACTATTTCGATATCATCTAAATACATTGAACAAAAAGTAAGACACTCTTTGACAATATAAGCCTCTGCAATCGAACCTTCTGGTCGAGCTCGGTTGGTTACGTATCCTTTCAAAGTTCCGAGATACCTTTAAAAAAGAGTGTTAATTAAGGCCATTATCAAAACTACATGCAAATCGAATTGAAACTATACATAAACACAGTAACATATACCTTTCGATTGCATACATCCACCGATAATGCACAGATCCTGTAAGCTTGGCCTCTCGAGGTAGGTGAATCGCTAAATGGACCATCACATCAAAGAAAGCTGGGGGAAAATATTTCTCAAGCTTGCATAGAATAAGAACTATCCTTTCCTCAAGTTTCTCCAAATCTCCCATTCTCAATGTTTTAGAGCAAATATCTTGGAAGAAGTTGCCCAACTCAAATAGGGTTGTACCAATATTATTATCGATATGACCGCGCATCCCGATTGGTAGAATTCGTTGTAGGAGTACATGGTAGTCATGACTTTTAAGGCCCGACAATCTACCATTTTTTGTGCTCACCGACCTCGATATGTTTGCTGCATAACCATCTAGATACTTAACAGACTTCAAAAACTCACAAAAACCTTCTTTGTCCTTTGGGGTCAGTGAAAATATTGCAGGAGGCTTAATATAAGATCCATTAGGACGTTGTTCTAAGTGCAACTCCTTCCTAATGCCCCAATCCTGCAAGTCCAACCGTGCCTTGTCTGTGTCCTTGTTCTTCCCATCGATGGCTAACAAAGTTCCAAAGATACTTTCACTAATATTCTTTTCCACATGCATCACATCAATGTTATGTCGGAGTTTTTGCTCCTTCCAGTATGGAAGCTCAAATAAGATGCTCACTTTGGTCCAGTTTACTTCTTTATGATTGCTTGAAAGCTTTCCCAAGTTGGCAACCGGCATCTTGTCCAACTGATTGTGTATCTTTTCAATCGGTAACTCAAGGGATCTAGTCCTTGTCTCACGCTTGCCATTATATGCCCTACTTCTTCGCCAAGGGTGATTCTCAGGCAAGTAGCAACGATGGTTAGTGTACCCAATCTTATTCCTCAAGCGTTTTGAAAATGGTTCATCATTACAAATAGGACAAGCCATATAACCCTTCGTACTCCAGCCCGATATGTTACCATATGCAGGAAAGTCGTGTATTGTCCATAACAAAGATGCACGCATCTGAAATGTATAACCAGTCGAGGCATCGTAAGTCAATACACCATTTTCCCATAATTCTTTCAATTCATCTACCAACGGTCTCATGTAAACATCAATCGCTTTCCCTAGTTGTGAGGGCCCAGGAATAAGTAACGACAATAAAAAAAGGCTCTTTCATACACATCCATGGTGGCAGATTATAGGGTGTGAGTATCACGGGCCACATATTGTAAGAGGTACTCATGTTCCCAAAAGGATTGAACCCATCAGTGGCTAGCCCTAGCCTCACATTCCTCGGTTCCCTCGCAAACTCTGGATACTTCCGATCTAGCTCCTTCCACTCAGCACTATCGGCCGGATGTCTTAATACCCCATCATCCACGTGTTCATCTTTGTGCCATTTCATATCTGATGCTCTCTTCCTAGACATATACAATCTTTGCAACCTCTCTGTTAGAGGGAAGTAACGCAAAACCTTATGGGGAATCTTCTTACCCTTACCATGATTGATCTTGTATCTAGACTCTTCACATACTGGACACTTATCGAGGCCTTCATTCTCCTTTCGAAAGAGAGCACAATCATTTTTATATGCATCTATGTGCTCGTATGACATGCCCAGGTCACGTAGTATCTTCTTTAATTCATACGTCGATTTTGGAACCAAATTACCCCCGGGTAAAAGTTTCATGAGTAACCCAAGAAGCATGTCAAGTGACTTATTACCCCAATTGTTTAGTACCTTCACGTCAAGTATACTAACGACGAACTTCAATAGAGTAAAGTCCTTACAACCCGGGTAAATCTCACGTTTGGCATCATCAATTAGTCTATCAAAATTTCGCACTTCCTCCCTTTGGGTCATATTGGTCGGCTCACCCCTTACTCGATCCTCTACCATTTCATCCATTCCATCTTGTCCCCCACTATCAGTATCTTCCATTTCATAATCGTAACCCTGATTGTCAACACTACTAGGCGAGACTTGAGGTTCCCCATGTTCTACCCAGTGAACATATGATTTCATAATCCCATTCGTGATCAAGTGAACGTGAACAGTTGGTAATAGATGTCGTAGAACGTTCACACAGCTTGTACAAGGACACCGAATAGTACCTTCATGGTCCTTAACTGCAACTAAAAACTTAAGGAATGATTTTACCCCATTTGCATATTGCTCACTCAATCTACCCGGTCTTGTGCAAGTTAATGGTATCCAACTCTTGTCCATATCTAATGACATATACAAGTTAAGTGACTAGGAATTTTTTTTGAAATAAAAAAGATAGAAAGATGAAATACAAAAAAGGCTAAGACTTTGTTGGATAAGGAGTGATGTTTCAATAATATGTTATGATTGTGTGACATAAAAGATTGAAATTTAAAAAAAAAAATGTAGTACTTAATTTCCAGTTTTATCAAACGGTGCCCTCCCCCCTGCCCAACTCTTATCCATTTCGATCCCCTTTTTTATTGTAAATAAAAGCCAAAAGAAAAAGAAAATAGTCAATTGGGTATGTACTCGCTAAACCAAATTCACAAGCACAACTAAAAGCACCTTCATTTCAAGTGACCTAACAAAGTATATACAAACAAATCCCAATGGGAAATCATACAATCCATTAATGTGGGTCTAGGAATCACCCCACAACTATCCCGACAAGGGCCACCACACTTAAGGTGAGAGAGACCAAGGGGCCCCTCTCTGTGCTGAAAACAAAAATGGTATATTTAACAATGAGAGAGAGAGAGAGAGAGAGAAAGAACCTGATAGTGGTGTACTGCAGGGTGGACGGCAGTGGTCAGCGAGTGGTGGAGTGGACGGCGATGGTCGGCGAGTGGACGCGCGCTTCTCTTTCTCACCCTCTTTCTCTTTATCTAATTATGAGCATCACTATATATTTCCAAAATTGATTCCCATTTGTACACGCTGTCACTCAGTTAGTGTCCCATACGAATAATTGGCAAGAGATAAATATGGTAAAAATTTCAATATAGAATTTTTACTCGTATTCCATGAATGATCAAATGCATTTAATGACATATATTGACTATATAGTTACATGGTAAGTCTTGCAGTCCAAACAATCAATTCCAAAAACAAGGATGCATAAATTGGAAATTTCAATTAAATTAGTAACCATATTCTAGTACTTGGTGCATGAAGTGTGCTTTGGGGTGTGCTTTGTGGAATTGTAGAGTATCTTTAGCACCACTCATTTAACAAAACTTCCAATTAAATTAGGATATTCAAGTCATTTAATAAATTACCTTTAAGCACAGATATCCCATTGTTCTCTTGTTCAATGGTGGGAACACTGCTATAATTATCACTGCTATAATCATCATCCAGAATTCAATGAAACAATATTGTATAAAGCATGTGGAGATAGATGCATGTGCCAAGTATGGTGTGAAATGGGCCATACTAAACCCCCCCTGAGAATTTAGAATTTGTAGTTTTAACCTTGAATAGGGGCGACTGTTTGGTGCAATGGTAATAACTCGGCCTGACAAGTGATAGAATTCTGAGAGCAGCCACAATGTCAAAGGTTAGGTCTTGTAACCTCCTCCCAACTTAAGCGGGACCACCATTGGGGAATGCCTCTTAGATTCTAAATTCAACACTTGAGACCATTATTGACTATTCATACGGTAGGTCACATAGATGTGAATATATTTTCGCTAGCACTGGATCCTATGGTGAACTTTTGGCTCTGCCTCTGGGTATATGGTCACTTCGTCTGAGGAAATTTTTAAGCTTTACAAGGAGGTAAATTTTGTGAAGTACCAGATTTCTGAAAAATGTTAGATTTTCCATGAAAAATGTTAGATTTTTCATCCAGAAAATAATTGCAATCAAACAGTCTCAAATTTTATTTCCATGAAAAAAAATTCCTAGTAAAATAATTCCATAGAAAAATATTCTTTTCAACCCATTTTCTAGCTTGCAATCAAACGCACCCTTAGTAATTACCCTTTGACATTGGATTTAAAAAATAACAAATCTATTATTTGCAAAATAGTCTGATGTTAATTACAAAAATTCAATTAACCTAGCATCAATGTGGTATATAGGTTTTAAATGATCAAAAAGTGGCATTTTGCTAATACAATAAAAATAAAGTTAAGTCATCAAGATAACAAATCATGAAACCATAAAAGTCAAAACTATAGAATGAAGCTATTGTGCTAATTCTTTATGGCAAAGCAGACTATCTGAGGAAGGTAATTATATAGGATCAAGTGCCTAAATACACAAAAGTTGGGAAAATTATCACTGATCGGGTTATTCTTAAAGATTTTTGATACATTGAGATAACAAGTACCTGGCAACAACAATCACAATGGTAGCACAAAGCTGTCCAATTTGTAATGTTGAAAGCCTAACACCTCCAACTGCTCCAAGAAGTAAGAACCAGTAATGCCTACAATTTCATCACCACTTGCATACTTCAAAAAAAAAATTTATTGTAGAAATAAGCAACCAAAAAATAATTGCTGGATATAAAATTTATTTTTGGCAAGGAAATGCGCGTTTCCTTGCTAATAATAATTTTTTGCAAGAAATTTTATTTTGTTGTCAAATGCTAATGAATTTAATATATTCTTTTTACTTCATATCAATACTTTTAGGCAAAAAAAAAAAATTCCTTGCTTAAACTTTCTTTTAGCAAGAAAATGCATTTTCCTTGTTAAAAGTAGATTTTTCAAGAAAGTTTATTTTGTTGTTAAATAATGCTGAATATACAACTCACTTTAGGCAAGGAAAATAAATTTTCGTTGCCAAAACCAATACTTTCGGCAAGGAAAAAAAATTTCGTTGCCAAATTCAATACTTTCGGCAAGGAAAATAAATTTTCGTTGCCAAAACCAATACTTTCGGCAAGGAAAAAACATTTCGTTGCCAAATTCAATACTTTCGGCAAGGAAAATACATTTTCGTTGCCAAATCGAATACTTTCGGCAAGGAAAATAAATTTTCGTTGCCAAAACCAATACTTTCGGCAAGGAAAAAAAATTTCGCTGCCAAATTCAATACTTTCGGCAAGGAAAATACATTTTCGTTGCCAAATCGAATACTTTCGGCAAGGAAAATAAATTTTCGTTGCCAAAACCAATACTTTCGGCAAGGAAAAAAAATTTCGTTGCCAAATTCAATACTTTCGGCAAGGAAAATACATTTTCGTTGCCAAATCGAATACTTTCGGCAAGGAAAATACATTTTCGTTGCCAAATCAAATACTTTCGGCAAGAAAAATATATTTTCGTTGCTAAACATGTATTTTTCAGCCTTTTTCGCTACGAAAATTAATTTCCTTGCCAAAACTATACTTTTGGCAATGATATTTTATTTTCCTTGCCATGTTTTGTTGCTAAAGCACAATATTGTTGATATGGGGTGAAAAAGCATAAGAAAAGAAGCAGAAAAAGCCACCTCGCGCGCGCGGCCCGCTCGTGTGAAACCCAGGAAATCGCTCGCGCGACCTCCCAGAATCGCGCTCGCGCGACCTGTGTAAAAACCAAATACGTGTATTTCAGTATTATGAAGACTCCTACGCGAACGAAACTGCCTAATTACGTCTGGAAAGCTAAATATAGCAGTTTTAATGCGAATTGGGTTAGGAAAGCTTTCAAAACTTGCTCCAAATCTATAAATACTCAATTATAATTCAATTCTGGGATTGGCAATTATTATACACACAATATGCAACAAAAACTTCAGCCATTGAAGAGAGGAAAGCAAGTAGAAGAAGAAGAAGACCAAGGATTACTCCATCAACCTTTTGCCTGAATCCGCTTCCATGGATAACTAAACTCAAGATCTAGGGTTTCAATGAAACCCTAGCCAAGTAATAGGGTGTATTTTATGTTTTTATTTTAGCTTTACTATGTAGGGATGACAGTTACATGTTCCGAGGATTTTGTGCTTTTATTGATTAAATGGTTACTTTCAAAGTTTACTCTTGTCTTATATCTATTTTGATGGTAGTGTGCTCAATGATCTATGCTTGCTGTGCTTGTTTAGATTATTTACATGTAATCGTGCTTAAATTGAATTGTGCTATCAAGTATCCGAATAGTCCATGCCTAGATTAGACAGATTATACCACAACCCTAGTTTAGTGTGGGATAATTCATGCTAACCAAAGATGGATTATGTTGGTGCTTGAACCATAGTTATTTTCTTGACAGAGGAATTGGACTTGTAGCTACAATTCCCCATTATCATCCAACGTAATAAGCTAAAGTAATTCATAAATACCCTTATTATGAAGCTAGTGGTGGATTTGCAATTCTAGGTTACTTAAACTTATTATAAAAATAAATCTTTAATTGCTTTCATAATTTAGATTTACTTTTATTGTTATTAGTTTAATTCAAATTAAATCCAAAATTCGGTTTTCTTAATTAACTAAATTTAGGTTTTAAAAATTAAAGTGCGTAGTATTCAATCTCTGTGGGTTCGACCTTTACTTCTACACTGCAAATCTTTTGAAAGTAAAGCATAAGTTAAGCATACTTTTATATCTTGATTTTGACAAGATCATATATCCTAAAAATTTCACTTCTTATAGCCAAAATTCACATTTACTGAACTTTGCATACAACTGGCTATCTCGAAGTGTCCATAAGGCAATCTGTAGATGTTCTTTGTGATCTTCCTCTATCTTTGAGTAAATCAGGATCGATGAATACTATAATGGTTTGATCCAGTTAAGGTCTGAATACTCTATTCATTAGGTCCATGAATACTGCTAGGGCATTAGTTAATCCAAAAGGCATAACTAGAAACTCATAATGCCCGTATCTCGTCCTGATTGCAGTCTTTGACACATCCTCCGATCGAACCAATAATTGATGATATCTTGAACGTAAATCAATCTTCAAAAAAATCTTTGATCCTTGTAATTGATCGAATAGGTCATCTATTTGAGGAAGTGGATATCTATTCTTGATCGTAACCATGTTTAACTCTCTGAAGTCGATACAGATTTGAAGCGTCCTATCCTTCTTCTTTACGAACAGCACTAGTGCTCCCCAAGGTGACGGACTTGGGCGAATAAATCCTAAATCTTCCAGTTCTTGAACTTGCGTCTTTAATTCCAATATCTTAGTTAGCACCATGCAATATGGAGTTGTAAAAATCGATAATGTTTCAGGTACTAATTCCATAAAAAAAAAAGTCTATTTCTCTCTTTGGTGGAAGTCCTAAAATATCCTAGAAAATGTCCTCAAAATCTCTTACGATAGGAATCTAGCCCATAGTAGGTTCCATACTCGTACTTCCATAGTTGGTAAGCCAATCCATTCCTAAGATAATGTCGAACTCAGACATTGACAGAACTACCAAGTCTTCCTGAAGATTCCTATCCTCCAGGGTCAAGAGATAATCCTTGTTCACCTTACCCAAATTAACAATCAATCCCAAAGGTGACACAGCATTAAGTGCCGGCTCTAGTTCTTGGGGTTCTAAATCCAACTGGCACACGATCTTAATAGCAACAAAAGAATGTGCAGTACCAATATCAAATAAAGCTCTAACTTGACTAAAAGTTCCTCAGTGGCGGTGGTCGATTCATCTATTGTCACTGAATTGGATAGGCATTCTTTTCTAGACTTACAGCGAATCTCACTAGTGCTTCAAATGATTGGTTGAGATGCCCAATCATCATATGTCGGAGGTAGGGATTCAGTCCCTAATGAAATCTCTTCACCTTCTTCTGAGGTGTGTTAATTATGTGTTGATCGAAGCGCGACAATCCCCCAAACTGCATCATATATTCTCTTACAGTCCAACCTCCTTGGACCAGACTCATTAAATTCTTCTCTTGTTGGTCCTTCTCATCCTCTGGAAAGTACTTTTCCAGAAACCTACCTTTGAACGTCTCCCAATGCATCCTTCATGCAGCTTCAACTCCTATTATAGCTCGTTCAGCTTCTCACTAGTCTGTGGTAGCGCGGGTGTGTTGAAAGATGGACAAACGATGCTTGTCCTGCTCAATGCATTCTAGGGCTTCAAAGATTAACTGCATCTCTCATAACCACTATTCTTCCTTCCACGGCTCCGTCAACCCATCAAACTTCTCCAAGCGCAATGCTCGAAAATGTTCCAATAGTTTGTCCCCAGTCTGATGCGTGCCATGATTGTAAGTGTCACCAACATGATCCATCCGTTGCATAAAGGCTTCAAAAAACTTCAGTTGGGTCCATACCCTCCGGAATATGTGCTCCCAAACGTGGTTGATTCCTCTTAGGTCCTACCATAGTGATCTTGTGTGATGTGTACCTATGAAAAGACCTATTGATTAGTTGATAGTCCTCTTGAAGAAACAACCATCCAGATTAAGCGATAAGCAAGATGAAACTATCAATTCTATATTATAAACACATAATAAATATCAAAATCATATCATAGACATCTCCAAAAAGGGTGATGCTCATATATATATATATATATATCAAAAGATGTACCATGGAGTACACACTGTCAATCGAGTACTACGTGGGACATAAGCTAATACAACAGCTAATACAACACTAAAGTCAACTATTTACAATACCACTACTAGTGGCTACTATCTATACAAAAAGGCTACGGTCAATAGCTATCTCTCAAATCTTCAAAAAGTAAAGAGGGCAACATGTCCTGATATATACTAGAAAATCTAAGCGCTGACTATCCTGACTCAAGAGTCATCAGCATCTTATCCCAATAGCGGAGCCTCATCCTCGGATGTAACATCTAGCTCCTCAGGTGGATAGTCATCCATCACTGAAGCGGGATCTCCCATCACAATCCCTGCATCCCAGTCCTCAATCATCTCATCATTATCTCCCTCATCCATATTGTCCATTGCTGGCTCGGTGGCATCGACGGCTATAGCGGCAAATCCCTCGGCTACTGCGATAGCCTCTGCTATTCAACCTCCCCTATAATAAATTCATTAGGCTATACAGCCATCTCCATGACCTATACTGTGGCCATATGCTCTATGGCTGCCATTTGTGCTATAGGCCCTACAAGTGCCTCGGGTACGACTACCTCATTTGGCTCCTTATCTAGCATCCTGATCTCCCTCAACTAGGTCGGGGTCCTCCAAATCCTCCTCTGGATCATCCTCTGGGTCATTCTTTGCCTCACACTTTGGTTCATCATCTCTATTGCCATCCAAATCCTCGTCATGGTCCTCATCCTCTGGGTCCATATCCTCGGCAAGATCCTCATCACCCCCCAATTGGCTCAGGCATTGCTGGCTCTAGCACTGGTACTGTGGGTATCGGTGCTGCTGCTGCTGCCTATGTTGACAAAAATCCAGGTCCCCCTAATATTGCTCTCAACTCGATAGCATCCATTTCCAGGTTATTCTAGATTAAGTGAGTCATCTCATGATATATCGTCTCTCTAGTCCTCAAATAGTGATACACATCCATGTGCATCTGAGTAAGGTGGGTAGGCTCATTGACATAGAGAGCTATCCACATCTTCTCCTCTAGGTAACGACTGGTCGTCTGACAAACATATCTATGATATATCTCCAGATTAGCTAGCTTGATTGTGTTCCCATGAATCACATGCCCTCCAAATGAATCATCCACAAACTTATAGAAGTCCAGATCCATGCTAACCTGCACAAAAACTATCTAATGTTAGAAAGACAACTTATCTTAATAATCATGTATCTCGGGGATCTCAAAAGTTCTAGGACCAGATGGTATGGGACAATTGGTGACCGAAAATATCAACCTAACCTCTGATACCAAAAATCCTATCACACCCCAAAATAGCAAAAATAGGGAAAATAAAATTCATTTTTAGGTCCATAGGCAATGACTGGTGAAGTCACCGAATTGTCCATACCACGCAGTTCTAAATAGTAATGTAGGAGACAATAAATTTGTATCTTATATAAACATGATAAGGGGTTCTACGATCATTACATCAGAATTTAAAACATACCAATAAAGATCTTAAGGCAACGCATGCCCTATTACAAAATATAATACTAAGGTCTGATAGTAGGATTAGAACTATAATATATCCTATGTCTTCAGCTGCCGTATACATAGTCCTCAGCATAGTAGTCTTCCCCAGCGTTTCCTACTCCAACATGCCCATCTTCTGCATACCCCTCCTCCAAGTAGTATTCGTCATTATAAGGTTCGCCACCTACATGGAAAGCAACAGGATAGTCTGAATGGAGAATGTCCCTATAACTCCATTATTAGTAGGTAAAAAATTAGAGACGTTGGGAGTGTGAAAAAGACCTCAAGAATGGCATGCCAAAGAGAAAACCCAACCCAAGCATTATTTCTGGTTAACACACCATCTCTCTCTCTCTCTCTCTCTCTCTCTCTCTCTCTCTCTCTCTCTCTCTCTCTCTCATGTTTTTATGTAAAGTGTAAACACATCTTGGAAAGACACACCAGATATTCAATGCAACAGTTATTTTAAAGTCGTGGTATCACAAGCTAATAGAGTTTCAAGGTCTAACATCTTTTTCTAATTTTACGGAAAATAAGCTTACACATAAACACTCTATGCATGTGAGATTAGTATGGTAATAGAAATAATGTGAAATCACAATTACATTGAATACTTTATCCCCATATGGGCCACCCAAATGAAGAATTTTTGTAATACATGTGCCCGAAAAAGAAGGCTAATTTGGTATTAATAGGTATTAATTAATGCACAAGATGGTTTAAAGTGGTGCAATGAACCACAGGTGAAAAGGTGTTCAAATGCGAACACAGATGAAAGCCCTATGATAGGTATGAGTGGTATAAAAGTGGAGCCCAATGAAGTTCTAGTTAATATAATTTTCATTTAGATGTCATTATATGTTTATATGAATTTTTTTTAATGGTTTAAATATATTATTATGTTGTATGTCAGGTAATGGGGTCCAGTTTAGGTACTCAAGTGAGGGCGTATTTGAATATAGTTCATAATTTGTAGGTTTAACAGCAACCTCAATTCATATTATATGTGGGACTATGTTTGTGACCCACACAAAACATAAACTATTTAGAAATGTGGGTAGTTAACCAAAATAATTTAGAGGTTCCATAATAAACTTCTAGAAAGGTTGGGTGATGTAAATTGAATAAAGGAAAGCACATGACAACACATATGCATGTCTTGCATTTGTGTTTCATTTGTAAGAACATAGCTGGACTTAAGACAGGGAGAGAACCGAGAGCTTCAACGAAGATGACAGAGCTCCGCACAATATTTTCTTGTCGTTTCTTCGTCGTTCGATGTCAGATTTGCCAACGAAGACCGTATTTGGACTCGTGGAGATAAGAGGATCACATACATGTCTTTTATTTTTCAGTTTGGCGACCGTTCTTGGTTGACAACTCTTGGTATGTCAAAACTATGTAGGATTATCACTGGTTAGGAATTGAATTGAAATTGGCATGCCAATTATGTATAAATTGTCATATTATATGCCTAGTTGCTTAATTGCTTATGTGAATCATAGGGAAGTCAAGTAGTGGCCACCATTTATAGGTCTCATATGTAAGGGATAGAGAGCCCTCAAGAGTGGGGCCTGGTAACGACCACAATGAAATGACGGTGATGCTTTCGGGATCATAAGTGTAAAAGATACGATGTATGTGACAAAAGAGTGAGGAAGATCCGGGGTGAGAAGAACCCGAGGGTGGTGGCTGGAGTTACTTGACTTTTCGGAGATAATTTGTTGTTGTTTATGATAATTGTTGCATTGCATGTTTAACATTCCAATAGTATGATTAGTTCTCTCCTTATGCAAAAGCTTAAAGAATATATGTTTCTGTATGGTTATTAAATAACCAACGCAGGTACAGAATGGGAAAAGGAGAGGAAATGATCCGCACGACAGGTTGGGCATGGGAGTTATGGATATATTGATATGTTCATATGCTTAGATGTTTTAGTTTCCAAATGTAGCTTTTGTATTTGTGTTCCTAGGAAGGAGTTTATGTGTTATATGTGTTTCAATAACTCTCGAAATGGTTGAAATTGGTTTTGGGGAACTCTCATGTTGTTTGTGTTTCTATTTGAAATTCAAGGGTTTTGAAGGAATGAGTAGCTTCCAAATGCTTGAAAATGGTTTTCTTCAGAGGTCCATATGATGTTTGGTTGGATTGATGGAAGTTGGGAGTTTGTATATGAGTTGGGGTTGTTTTGATTGTTGTATCACACTCGGATATCTTGTGCAAATGTTTAGAAGCACTTGGGTATATTTTGAAATGGTTTTTGGAAGTTTCCATGAGGTTTGATTTGGTTTTGATAATGTTTTAAACTTGCAAAACAGGGGAAACTAATGTAAAAACATGTTCTACATAATCCGGATCCAACCGGGTCTGGTGCGGATCAATCCGCAGTTTATGAAAATTGAGTTTGAATCTGCCAAAACCAGATCAATCCCCTTTTGGGCAGATCGATCCGCCTGTGTATTTTCAACCAGACGACTTTTAAAGAAACGGACATACCTCTTTCTAAAAAATTCTAAACAGCACGCCGTTTTTTGAGTTGGAACCCAGACTCAAAAGGGCTATCTTTTGATATAAAATTTTACCCTTTTTAAATGACCATTTTGCCCTTGGACTGCTTTGTCTTAACAAAAGTTCTTTAATTATGTTTAATTCATGTTTTCTTTGGAGCTTTAGTAGTGTTGTTACACATGACCTAATTCGCCTGAGGTGGGTTGGGGTGTGACAATTTTGTTCATCATGTTCAGATTTATGTATATTTTTCATTTTAATAAGGTCATCATCCCCATTTTAAGTGAACACATTGGATTCAACACTGTCGATTTTAGTATCAAAGGTTCCAAATTTTATTGAGTAATATTATCCTTTTTAAATTTTTGCCAAAAATTTAGATTTCAAATGATTGGTGAGCATACCATTTGGAGTAATAACTTTCAACTAAACTAAAGGTGACCACTCTGAGATGACCTCAATGGCACATCACTGCCGTCTAATTAAGAACCTATTTGGGAATGCCAAGAATATGATCATATTCAGCTCTATTCCCATTTTTAACTTATTTGTCGATTGTTAGGTATAAGTTGATTAGCAAAGGAACTAGTTCTCGGGTATTTTAACCAAGCACGGACTCATGTAGCCAAAAGATACATGCACAAATACCAAACTATTTAAAAACAATCCCTTTGTAAACCACAATATTGGTTCTCATGTTACCCAAACAGTCTTTAAAATATTTTGCCTAAATTTTAGGGTGAGCCTTTGTGTATTGAATCAATTATTGTAATTTCTTATAGAATCCTCAACTTAAATATGGTTCCACTTGATAAAACTAGAAAATTAAGTGATAAAAATAATTATTGACTTTTTCAGTAGTGAAAATTTTAAACTATATATTAAATTTACAGTTCTGAAGACAGTGTTTCAAGAACAGAAATAGTCTGCATTCAATGATTTTCTTCAATAAAACTTTTACACTTAGGGTGCGTTTGATAAAACTGAAAATTAAGTACTGAAAATTAAGTGCTGAATTTTAAATACTGAAAATTTTAAGCGCTTGAAGTTTTAATCCTTAAAACAGTGTTTCAACTATTGAAGTAGAATACATTCAGTGATTATTTCCAGTATAAATTTTTCACTTAAAGTTTTCAGTGGTTTTGGAGCTACTTTTTCAATTAAGTGATATGTTATCAAACGCACTGAAAAAGATTAAGTGCTGAATCTTTTCATTTTCAGTACCTAATGGGGTTATCAAGCACACCCTTAGAGTTTTTAGTATATGTTTTGTTTCTTTTTCAGTGAAGTGTTACATAATTAAACACCGGAAAAAAAAATTAGTTCTAAAACTTTTCTTTTTGAACGTTTAACTATGTTATCAAACTCACCCAATGTATTTCTTATTTTCATATATTTAATTATGAAAATGGGTTTCTTATTTTCATTTAATTATGAAAAATTGAAGCTTCGACAAACACAAGCTTTTAACCATAACTCAGATACATAGAATATAAACGTATATGTGTACAACGAGTGGTGATCCAGTGGCTGGACAGGGTGGATAGGGTGGCTTAAACTTACTACATTTTTTATTTCACTTTAGTCCTTATAGTTTCAATTTTGTCATTTTAGTTCTTACAGTATATGTGTACAACGAGTGGTGATCCAGTGGGGGGACAGGGTGGATAGGGTGCCTTAAACTTACTATATTTTTATTTTACTTTGGTCCTTATAGTTTCAATTTTGTCATTTTAGTCCTTACAGTTTCATTTTAGGTTCAATGCAGTCCATTCATAAAAAATTTCCTTCAATTTTTGACAGAATTAAGCTATATGATGCACATGTGAGGTATCATTAGGGGCATAATGATAAATTTGTGTAGAGAAATTACACTTTAAATACCTACATTGAACCTAAATTTGTCAAAAATCGAAGAATTTTTTTTTGCATGGACTGCATTGAACCTAAAATAAAATTGCAAGGGCTAAAATGTCAAAATTGAAATTACAGGAACCAAAGTAAAATCACACCCAAACTATAAGGGGTGTGCTTGCACCCAAAAACTGCCAAAATATTTTTGAGGTCGAATAAAGAGAGATGGAATGGGCTTAGGCTTGTTTCGGCCACGATTAGAGCTGTTCAAAAACCACCCGGCCACCCGACTCACCCGACCACCCGACTCACCCGACCACCCGACTCACCCGTAGACTTTTTTTTGGTTTTTAAACAATGTGGGTGGAGTCACGGGTCTTGGGGGTGGAAACCCGACAGTTTCGGGTGGAGTCACGGGTATAGGGGGGTGAAAACCCGATTCACCCGACCCGACTCGAAACACACTTAATTTTTTTAAAATATATATGTAATATGCTTATATCAATATATGCATTATGTATTATATAGTCTTTAATATATATATATATAATATGCTTATATTAGTATATGTGTTATGTATTATAAAGTCGTTAAATATATATGTTATATTCTTATATCAATAAAATATATATATCACTAGCGGAGATATAAAAATCTTAAAACCATTAAACTAGCACATGATTATGTTTTTATTTTTTGTTTCGTCAGAGCTTTGGTTAGCCCATGAATATCTAGATAAATACATTCAAAGCAAAAAAAGAAAAAAAAAAAAAAAAAAAAGAAAATGTAGACAAAGTCATGTGTAAAGCAAATACTTAATTGAGACAAATGAGATAGTCGGGTTTCACCCGACTCGACCCGACTCACCCGACCACCCGATGAGTCGGGTGCACCCGACAAAGCGAGTGGATGACGGGTGGAAGGAGGGCAAACCCGACTATGTTCGGATGGATGAGCGGATGAAGGCCAAACCCGACTCACCCGACTCGTGAACACCCCTAGCCACGATACGTTTATTTTTACTTTATTTTTCAGGCCCAGTGTTATTGGCATGACTTGGGCTTGAGTGGCAGGCCAACGTGTAACTCCAAAAATGCTAAGGTATAGGGCTAAACCTTAAAGAAAGAAGTATGAGCCGATTCAGTGCAGAGAGAAGGTCAGTAAGGCCCTCAGGCACTATAGCTGAAATGTAGTAAAAAGTAGCACGCTAAGGAAGCGGCTCGCTGAATCAGAAGAGAATGCAAAAAATTCATCGGACACAGAATTCAAAGCTTGATGGTAAGGTTTGGCAGATCGATCAGCCTGGAAGTTAACAAAGGAGCAGTCCGATAGAGAGTTCGAGTAGATTTTCAGAAACTGGTAATCGATCAAACATGAGGCGTATTCCTTATTAGTTTAAGAAAGAAAGCCCCCTAATTTGAAGGGCAAGAGTCCGTTTGGGGAGAGATTGATCCTATCCAGCTGGCTATGGAAACCAAATCTCAAGGATTTTGCGATTGGATCAATTTTGATAAGCTTTGAAAGAATTGAGTTTGGGAAGGAATCTGGGTGTCTTTGTCCCATTAACAGAGTGATTGAAGGAGTATTTGTCATATCCAAATACTCTATGGCCGCTATAAATATAAAGGATGGGCAAATTTTCAAAACACTTCGTGTCTCTCTCGAAAACAGCATACATACAGCATCCAAAAAACATTCAAAGCATTCAAATTTGGCGTTCTTTGCTTTCTTTTCAACATTCATAGCATTAGGCTTGTCCTTTTGATATTATTTTCTTTTTAAGCTTTTGAACAAACAGAGCATGTTCTGGTCTTGTGCTTAGTTTTATTGTTCCAAGCATAGTTCATTGAAGTGTCTTCTGACATATATTTTATTACTGTGTTTGTGATTATTTACTATGGTAAATTCTACACACACACACAACCCTATCCCACCATAAAATATGGCTGTACATACTTACCTGAATTGTTGTTGCACACACACACACACCCACAACCCCCCCTCCCCCCCCCCCCCCCCTAACCCAACTCAACCTCAAAGTCCCACAATGACCCACAACAAAGCCCAACAAAGGCCACTCATTCCGACTGACAAACAATAAGGGGGCAAGCAAAGGAATCTCTCAAAGGAGATTCGAGCCCTCAATCTCCCCACTAAGGAGAGACAGGTCATACCAATTGGACTAGACCTGCTTGGTGGATATGGCATGATTTGATTCTTTGAGAAACATTGCAAGTTCATGACAGCAAAATTTCACTCGATACCCACCTAACCAAATCATTAGGACGTGACTTCCATACATTTCTAAAAAAAAAAAAAATTAGAACTAAGTCCTACTATTACGATAGGGAACCTAACGAACCACACTTAAGGAAATATATGGAAGTTGTTTCCAAATCATTGTACAACAATGTTAGGGGTATAAACACTTTACAAACACTCTATCTCTCTATTCGCTGGTACTGTGGAGTCCACTGAAATTATCGGATCTCACAATACCACCCAAGAAAGAGATATAATGTTTATAAAGTGTTTGTGTTAAGTGCTTGTACACCAAACATTACTCATCGTTATATAGACATATATATATATAGTTCTATGTGTATATCATGTATGTGTGCATAAGTGTGATCCCAGTTAAAATTCTTGCAATACTAAGATGTTTGAATACAATTTTTTGAGTTTACAAGTAATGTGATTGAAATTCCAAAAACTAAATTGAAATCGTTTAGCAAATCAAATTACGTCACATAATAGAAAATTATAAACAAAAGGTGACTGAATGATAGAAATTTGTGATTGGTCAAAAACCATCTTCAATAGTTTTTTATAATAATAAAAATGAAAACAAAAAATAATAAATAAATAAAATAAAAAATTGCGATTGAATCATATTTGCAAACTGACCCTGATTTGAGCGCAAAAAGAAATCTAAACCAGTTCTTGATCAATCACAATTTTTTTTTTCTTACAGATCAATCATAGAAGCTAATTAATTAATTATCAAAATATTTTCACTTAGCCCATTGCTATGTCCTAATCACTCATAAACTCTCTTTCCATTTTATTTCCACCATAGCAAAATATACAATTCTGACTTGTACGTATAACAACTAAAATATAAAATTATATATAAAAACTAAGAGACAGATGGAGAGAGAGAGAGAGAGAGAGAGAGGGGGACAAACTTAACGGCATTAACCAAATCACAAACTAACACTACATCTCTGAACAAACTGGTACTTAATGGCATCACCGACAACCACTCCGGAGCTCCGGTCACCGAACGTTATAGTCGCCGGACACTTCACGTACAAATGGTACCTGGATCACAAAATAAATATATATATATATATATACACATATCAATGTACATAATTCTGAAATCTAAAAGACAAACGTAATTACTATAAAATCTAAAAACAAATCTAATTACTATGAATAAAAATAGAACTTAGACAGACGCACAAAAAAAACCAGAAAACAGATCGATTATAGTGCTCGATAGTATAACTTTAAGACGATTTTGCCTCGCACTGGTACTCACGGTTTTTGTAACAATAATCTCCCAAGATGCTTTCACTTTTCTTATAGAAGCACTTCAAATAAAATGATTCAACCGACGAACCATGCAGTACTCCTCTCTCTCTACCAAGCCTTGAACCTAGCTAAGGGTTGAGAACATTCATCCAACTAACCATCTAGGGAAGGGCAGTTGGTACCGATGAACCATACTTGTATTTATACTCTTTCAAACACTAAAACTGACAATTAATATGTGTATGCATGATTTCTAGAAATTCTATTTCTCAATTCATTATTAAATGAATAATAGAAAATTATTGGAAAATTCCTACAAGTAACTCTTAAAAGTTTAAAACTCAAATTAGTTTGACCATTTTCTAAAAAGGACAAAAGAGGTAAACTACCAAATTTGCCCCCAAAAGGAATCTCAGCAAAAAAAATGGCTTGCTACGCGCGCGCAACACGCAAAATCATTTCCCTCCCCATCACTTAACGCGAATCACTCGTCACGCACTGGCACACGCGCGGCTCACTTCTCACTGCACTCGCACGGTATGAGCACTGTACCGTAACATATCCAATTTCGAAAAATATTTTTAAACTTTAAACCTTCATAACTTTTGATTTACAACTCCATTTTTAATAAATTTTATACCGTTAGAATCGTGTCGTCGAGACCTACAAAACTAGTACCATTGTTGATATGTTTTGAGCAAATTTTTTTAAAAAAATTTTACATACATGAATAATAAGTAAAATTTCAGTTGACATACATGAATATTAAGTGAAGTTTCACTTAATATTTATACATGTTAAGTTGATATATCTTGAGGGGGAAAAAAAAACAAATAAACATTTCCTAAACATAATATTTATGCATGCCAAGTTGATATATTTTGAGGGTAAATTAAAAAATACAATTTTCACATGCTTGTTTCTAGAGAAAGTTTTAGTGAAATTTCACAAGAATTTTTGCATTTGTTTGGTTTAAAAAACTGTGTTTTCATAATTGATTGTGAAATTGATTTTTTAAAGAAAAAATATACATTGTTTAGTATGAAAAAAAAGAAGAAGAAGAAGAAGAAGAATAAGTGAAAGTTCACTTATTAAGTGAAAAATACATGAATATTAAGTGAAAATTCACTTTTTATTTTACGAGGGTCTCATAATACCTTAAGCTAACCGCTATGAGCACAAACTGGGTGAAATTTTGTTTAATATTTTTCATATATGCAGTGAAATTTCACTTGATATTTTATGTATATCAAGTGAAATTTCACTTAATACATGAATAATAAGTGAAATTTCACTTCATATATATACATGAATATTCAGTGAAATTTCACTTAATATTTATACATGTCAAGTTGATATATCTTGAGGGGAAAAAAAAAACAAATAAACATTTCCTAAACTTAATATTTATGCATGCCAAGTTGATATATTTTGAGGGTAAAAAAAATACAATTTTCACATGCTTGTTCCTAGAGAGAATTTTAGTGAATTTCACAAGAATTTTTGCATTTGTTTGGTTTAAAAAACTGTGTTTTTATAATTGATTGTGAAATTGATTTTTTAAAGAAAAAATACATTGTTTAGTATGAAAAAAAAAAGAAAAAAGAAGTGAATTTTCACTTATTAAGTGAAAGTTCACTTATTAATACATGAATATTAAGTGAAAATTCATTTTTTATTTCATGAAGGTCTCATAATACCTTAAGCTAACCGCCATGAACACAAACTGGGTGAAATTTCTTTTAATATTTTTCATGTATTCAGTGAAATTTCACTTGATATTTTATGTATATCAAGTGAATTTTCACTTATTATTCATGTATGTAAAAACATGAAATTTTTTTTTTCTCAAAACATATCAACAATGGTACGAGTTTTGTAGCTCTCGTCGACACGATTCCAACGGTATAAAATTTGCGAAAAATAGAGTTGTAGGTCAAAAGTTATGGATGTTTAAAGTTTAAAAACATTTTTCGAAATTGGAAATGATATGGTACACTACTCGCACGGTGCGAGCAATGTGTAATATCAGCAGAGCGCGTGGCCGCGCTTGGGGGCGTGTGGGGCGAGCTCGTGGGACGCGTGGGGCAAGGGTAATAGTGGGTTTTTCAAAATTTTTTGTCCTTTTTATCCATGATTTGTATTGTTAAGGGATTTTTTAGAAAATTGTCATACCAATTGGAGAATTACTTGTAGGATTTTCTATTAATTCTACCAATGAATAATTACCCGTGATATATATATATATATATATATAATCCTTCTAACTAGAGATCTCTCATTTTAGAAAGTGAGGACTTATGTTGTGGCCGTGGAATCATCATCTAATTCAGGTCACGTCAGTGAAATGACAAATGTATCATTAATGAAAACACGATTCAAACGGTCGAGAAAAAAAATCCCCACTGTCTTAAAATAATGATCCCTCATTAGAAACAGTATCTATATACATATATACTAAATATCCCACCTTTTCCACTAAATACAAGACCGTGTCCTTTGGTGTAACAAGATGAATATTTTGTGAATATAGTGATGAGTAATGTTAGATGAACTCCTAAATCTACAATTAAATGCATAATTTTGTTTAAAAATATTGGACTTCGAGCTGAAAAGTCTATACACAAAAAATGGGATGTGCAGGGTGTGTAAGGCTTTCAGCACGAAGTTCAATCTTTTTAAATAGGGTTGTGCATTTGGGAGTGCATCTAGCATTACCCTATAGTGATATATTTAGCAAAAATTAAAGGCAGTATATTCGGCAATTACCTATATATATATATATATATATATATTGTGATTTGGGAATAGTTATGGCAGTATAGTGTAAGGGACTTAGACATATTCATGATACTTAAATTTTTCCAAATAGTACTACCTCCCAGATATGAACGCCCCAACTTTAAATCTGACCCGTCCATCAATTTTGATCATCAAAAGAACAGAGCCACTTGCCAAATCGCTACTTATGGCGGCGCCGTTGTACGGCGCCACCGGTACGGCTGTGCCGTAAACGAACGGCGACCAAATGTTGATCTCGTTGTGACCCTCATAGGTTGGTGGCAAATCGGTGTAGTATGAGATCTGTTGGTTCTGATAGGTGGCGTAAACGTGGAGCCAATCGTAGTAGATCCCGACTCTGGAATTGGGATTTCGAGAAGTGATTGTGACTTGGATGTTTGTGGTGAGGAGGCTCGGAACAGTGGCGTTTAGGGCGAAAACGGTGGCGTCTTGGAGGACGAATGTGGGTTTTTTAGGGTGGATGGCGGCCCATGTTATGAGGATTGTGAGGAGGAGGATGATGATGACGATGAGGAGGACGGTGAAGAGGCGGCGGAGGAGCTTGTGACGGTTGCTCTGGTGGTGGATGCTCTCTTTTTCCGACATGGGTGCGACTGCAGTAGTCGGCGGTGGTGGTGGTGGTGATGAGTTGGGTTGGGACTCCGACTGAGAGAATGAGAGGGGTGTGAGCAGAGAGTGGTGTATCTGTCTATATATATATATATATATATAGAGAGAGAGAGAGAGAGAGAGATGGCTCTCTATGTTTCTATATTAGCACTACTTGCATGTCTCAGATGTCTGATCTGCTTAGTGTCACAAAGTTCTTCCTTTTTCTTTTTCTTTTTCTTTTTTTTTTTTCTTTTTAGGTGCCATTGATAGCTATTCAAGTATATTAGGAGAAATTATTCAGTGAGCCTTCATGCAACATCAGCATATTGACGTGGTATGACCAATTAATTTTAACCATCCACTTGTCCTAACCATCCACTTGTCCCCTCCTTCTAGTGGATTAGTTGGTTTGAGCCTCCAACTGAGAGGGTGAGAGAGGTGTGAGCTGAGAGTGGTGTAATTATCTATCTATATAGACAGAGAGAGAGAGGAAAAAAAAAAAAGTTGGCTCTATGTTTCTATATTAACACTACTTGCATGTCTGCTTAATGAAAGTTCTTTCCTTTTTTCAATTTCTTTTTTCCTTTTTTTTTTTTTTACAGGTTTCACAGGTTATAAGTAGGGGTGCTCATGAGTCGGGTGAGTCGGGTTTGGCCCTCATCCGCTCATCCATCCGAACGTAGTCGGGTTTGCCCCCCTTCCATCCGTCATCCACTCGCTTTGTCGGGTGCACCCGACTCATCGGGTGGTCGGGTGAGTCAGGTCGAGTCGGGTAAAACCCGACTGTCTCATTTGTCTCAATCAAACATTTGCGTTACACATGACTTTGTTTTCTTTCTTTTTTTTTTTTTTTTTTTTTGCTTTGAATGTTTTTGTCTACATAATCATGGGCTAACCAAACCTCTAACCAAACAAAAAATAAAAATATAGTCATGTGCTAGTTTGATGGTTTTATTGTTTTTATATCTCCGCTAGTGACATATATATTTTATTGATACAAAAATATAACATATATATATAAAGACTATATAATACACAATACATATACTGATATAAGTATATTACATATATATACATTAAAGACTATATAATACATAATGCATATATTAATATAAGCATATATATTACATATATTTACAAAAAAAAAAAAAAAAAATTAAGCGTGTTTCGAGTCAGGTCGGGTGAATCGGGTTTTCACCCCCCTAGACCTGTGACTCTACCCGAAACTGTCGGGTTTCCACCTCCAAGACCCGTGACTCCACCCACATTGTTTAAAAACTAATAAAAAGGCTACGGGTGAGTCGGGTGGGCGGGTGGATTTTGAGCAGCCCTAATTATAAGTAGTTAGTAACACACAAATTGGGAAGTGTGGATCAGGTGAGTTGACCATGATAAGGTGAGTTGGTTCTTTTTTAGTTCCCATTGATAGCTATTCAAGTATATTACCACAAAAATGTTATGTTGGGGGTTTCTAAATTTGCTCTTACCAAATTTAATTTCTAAATAGTTTTACAATTATATCGCAAGTTGTACGTGGGCATTGTCGGTGATCAAGGGCGAAACAATGATTAATTTGATCTAAGATAGGGCACACACTTACATGGGTCGGGTTTGAGACAGCACCCCTGAACAATTTTTTACAGTAGAAACATTATAATTGTGGATTTTTTGGATTGTAAAATTGTGTGGTTAATCTATTGTATGACATATAACAGTGGGTTGAGGGTTACAGAATGATTATTCGAAGACAAACTAATCTCTCCACTACTCTTTCAAACAAAATGTATTCATATGTTTAATTTCTTTTCGGTCCACTTATCATTGATTTCACTATAAAAATATAGAATCCTTCATATGTTTAAAATGGATATATGTACGTGGGCTTAAATACTTGAGTCAAATTGAGATTAACAAGATATTTATTTGGATAAAAACTGTAAATATTTAAGGACCAAAATGATATTTATGAATCTAGATGGGGTAAATCAGAAAATCCAAGAGGGATACAAATTCATATAATATAAAAGTGCATAGGGTAGAAAATAATATTAAAAGTTGATGGGGCAAGTGCCTCCTAGTGCCCCCATATGGCTCTGCCACTATCTCTGGTACTACTTATAACTACATGCGTCAACATGCAAAGTATTTGAGAAAGATATCATTGCTATTCTAAATTTACTTTGAAATTTGGGAGAAAGTATTCATTGCAACAGTTAGGTGTGTTCACGGACTGACCGCAACCGATCTGAACCGAACCGATCGATCGATTTTCTAAAAATTACCCTAAGCTGAAAACCAAATCGAACCGACCAAAAACGACAAAATCAACCGAACCGACCAATTCGGTTGATTTTTGAAACACGCAAGTACCGAAAAAATAAATAAATAAAGATGACCGAACCGACCGATAAACACCCCTAGCTACGGTTATTTTGGTTACTTAGCATTACAAGTCAATGAAATTCTCTTTGAAAAAGATATCTTAATTTTATGGAAAAGGTAGTTACGTACATGTAAATATAAGTATTGATGTGTATTAGTGAGCTGATACAAATTAGTATTATCACTAATTTGAATATTTTCTACAATTCTGGATCTAAGTGATTTAGTATTTAATCATTCAAATATATTAAGTACATAACTAAAAAGACAATTATTGTGCAATCAAGTAATTTTCAAACAAAAAGGTTATAATTTTTGAAACTGTGGTGTCAAATTTTATAACAGCTTGAAAATCTTTAACATGAAAAAGTATAAAGTTTTTCCATAAGAAATAATTTTCGTTTTTTGCAGAAAAGTATTATAATCTAATGAATCCCGAAAGTAAACATCCAGTAATTTATTTATTTTATTATTATTATTATTATTATTATTATTATTATTTTGGGGGGGGGGGGGGGGTCAAAAGCGAGTAGTAGCTAAACAATATTGCCCTCCTAGAGTTTAATCTTGAAGTAACTCCACTTCAAATGAATCCCAAGTTTAAAGGCTGAAATCAAGTCCTTTGTGGTCGAGTGGTAAGTTTTTTGGGTGTATTACCCAAGAGGTTTAGTGTTCGAGTCATGGGGGGCGTGGCCACTGGAGTATTCACCCGGCGCCTCCAGGCCTCGGGGGATTAGTCGAGGTGCGCGTAAGCTGGCCCGGACACCCCCGATTACCAAAAAAAAAAAGTTTAAAGGCTGAGAGATCTTATTATTTTCATTTATTAGAGAGAGAGAATTGTTTCCAGAGAGAGATTGTCATGAGCTTATTGCAAGAAAGTACTATTTGACGAGAGTTTTTTAAATTCATCATAAGTGGTTGCAGAATTTTAGAATTAGCTACAATTAAGAGTCCGTTTGCTATTGCTTATTTGTCAATTTTAAGTAGTCTTAGTGGCCCCAAACTATTTTTTGATCTATATATTTCAGCAAAAAGCATAAGCAAATCCGGTCCCAAAGAAATTGGGCCATATGCAGGTGGAGTGGGTGCTTTTTAAGATTATCTCCATATTTGATCAATTCTATAACATATCAACCAAACACCTAAATCATAATAAACAGTTCTACTCTTAAGGACTTCTTCCAATCACGATCAAAATAGCATAAGCATAAACACAGATAAATAGGCTCAAAATGGTCAACAACACTACATTATATGGCCCAATTTGTTCGGTCGGTTTTCATTTGATTTGTGCAGTGCAAAATCGAAACTGAACCGAAAATTTATACACTCCGAACCGAACCGAAACCGATCAATTTCGTCAAAAACCACATCGAACCGAACCGTTTACACCCTTAAATATAACTACAAACCTCCATTCTTCAAACGTAAAGCAAGACAAATACCAAGACAAGAATCAAACTGGAAGCATAAATGAGACTTCTAGTTGCTATAGTAAGTTTTTCCATAGAAGCAATTGCAGCGTTGTCCACGTACAGGGCACACCTAGAGAACAATGACAGAACAATGTTGTCCAAAACCAAATCTGAAAGTTGAACATGAACTACTTAATCTTCCTACACTTTTTTTTTATTTTATTTTTTTGTTGATGGTCAAAGCACCCGCAGGTGCCACACACACACACTTCAAACAGCTAGGGGGGACCACGGGCCCACTTCAAAGGAACTTTCTCTCATAGACGGCTGAAGAGGAATAAACCCCCTGTCCAATTTTCCACGAGGGGAATCGAATTCCCCACCTCCCACAAAAGAGAGGTGGCGATAGACCAACTGGGCTAGACCCACTGTCTTAATCTTCCTACACTTAATAGTACTACAATACAATATGATAACTATCTTTTTGTTTGAAGTTTCCATGTGCGATCGGCAAGTATCATCTCCCTACACTTAATACAATAACTCTTGCCTACAAAGTACTAAAAATTAGTCAAATCTAGAACTACTTAAAAACCAATATCTCTGGTTTACAAAGCAAATAATGTGAAATAGAGAATTTTAAAAAATCTCTACAGGGGGCATCATAGTAGAGTCAGACAATTCAAAAACTGAGTAACAATGCTAATCCACAAAAGAAATAGCCAACATGGTACATGCATAGCAGCAATCTTCATCTCTAAAGCATCGTCAATAACGATTTCATTGACAATTTCATCGACGCATACAGTTAATGTGTCCAAAACCCAAGAAGAATTATATCGATTTTGCGAGTGTGATTGGAAAAAAAGACATAACCAACACTCTAACAATGGAAGCAACCTGTTATAAGGAATGATAAAGATGGTTGCAAAATTCGCTTTTAGCCCCGTTTAGAGGCACTATTTAAGTTTGTCGATTTAGAGAATAAAAATGAAAAAATAAAATAAAGTAAATAAAATAAAATAAAGAAAACTATTTCTGTATTGTTTTCCTTTATTTTTGTTAACATTCGAAATTAGTTACTTTCAAATATCAGTAAAAAAACACACACACACACACAAGAAAATAGGAAGGAAAATGACTCAAAAAAATACTTATCAGTTTGCACATTATTTTTCTTATCAACCGAACAAAGAAATTGTTCTTTCTCAATGTTTTTAACTCTCATTGCATTCATGAACAAAAGAAAGCCCTAAAGATCAATACCAGTGAATATGGCGTCAATGCTTTAATGAAATCATTGGAACGCTTGTGATTTGGATTAGTTTCCATTTTCTTTAGGAAAAAATAGAATGAAATTCAAAGGATGTGTAATTAACTTCTCCATTAATACTGTGTTAGCTTCAATTAGCATTTGGTCCTACACACATCAATCAATATAAGGTGATGTTAACATTTTATTTTTATTAATTTTTTTTTTTTGGTAATCGGGGTGTCCGGGCCAACTTGCGCGCACCTCGACTAAAAGGTGATGTTAACATTACAAAGATATAGATGATATGCTTATATGCAAATCAGTTTTAGTAATTCAACCACAGAAAAAATGTCTCAATTACAGGAATTTGTAATTGGACAAGTGACGTTTTGCGGAAAATTAATTTTTCAATCCCAGAAGTAAAATTTGTTGCCAAACAGGCCCCCAAGTAATGCACTTAATGCGAGGAGAGATGGTAATGCCACTTTGATGCATGACTTCTTATATATATAATTGATATTGATTAAAGAGAATGAATTCAATAACATGCAGTCAACGCTTGGTTATTAACAATTAATCAAACTAAACTTACCAAATGTGTGTTCAATTAAGCCTTACATTAACTACTGCAGTGGATCAAGTGCCTAAGCAATGTAAGCATAATTAAGTAATTCACTGCTCGTACTGAGCGGGTTGTAACTCAATTGGCATAGGGTTTGAATCCTCATATATACCCACCCCCAAAGTTATTCTTCAATACTCCGAATAAGTTGCCTTTAATGGACTTTGTTGTGGGCCAATGTGGGACGTTAGGGTTGAGTTAGGGTTGGAGTGTGCGTGTGTGTAGGGGTGTTTGTATCCAGTCCGGATCCAAATAAGCATTACTGTAAAAAAAAAAAATCACTGCTCCTATATTTGTTTATCACGGTAATGTACAAGAGGTTCATAAAAAATATTTATTTGTCTCGCAGCTCTCAATGCATGTACAATTCATGATGCCTCGAGTGTATAAGTTGTTTCCACAGTGATTGTTTATGATGTATGTATTAAGAGTAATATTTGGGACACAACTTTCATATAACTTTCATACAACCTCCTCAAAAGATGTGTCTATCTCTCTCTTGTGATGTCACTGGACCCCACAGTGACACAGGAAAGAGATAGACACATCTTTTGGAGAGGTTGTATGAAAGTTGTATGAAGGTTGTGTCCCAAGTATTACCCATGTATTAAATAAGGGTACTTTTGAATTTAGTGTAGAAACAAGGTAAGTTAGTAGTTACTAACTACGACTTTAATAAAGCCTTCGTTATTTAGCAACGACTTCAAAATAAAGAGTATGTCATTAGGCACAAACAAGAGCACTACTACACTCACTTTTTTTTACATTCAGCTTTAAATATATGTATCATGTGTTATATAGGTGGTATACAAAAAAATGTGAAAAATTCAAACAGCACAATGTACATACATTTAAAGCATAAGATGTGAAAAAATGTGTGAAAAAGTGTGTGAGCCTAGCACTTTTCCACAAATAAATCTCATAAACATAATCAACAAATACCATAATGTGTCTATCTCTCGCTTGGTAGAGTCCACTGACATTGTAGGGTTCACTGACACTATGGAGTCCACAGAAGAGAGAGGTAGATACATTGTAGTGTTTGTGAATTGTGTTTGTGAGATTTGTTTATGCCAAAAAACTTACTCAAAAATAAATTACAAAGTCCTTTTTAGTAAAAATGATTTTAATAAATTAATCATGTCTTTCACCTAAAAGGTTTTTTTTTTTTCCTTCCCAATTTCTACTATTAAAGTCGTCATTACAAAGTACAGCTTTAATGTATTTGGTTAACTAAGTCTTTGTTACTAACCAAGAGCTTTAATATATTTGGCTAAACTCTTTGTTACTAACCATGACTTTATAGAACAATATCAATAAGTTAAACAAATTACTTTTGTTTAATAATTAATTAAGATTTAAATTTACAATTTGTTTAGTGGCCTTTTGTGGGAAACCTTTAATTTTTTATTTTTTTATTTTTTTATTTTTTTTTTTTAGGGTTAAGAGGAATGAAAATTTGTTATTACTACAAGTGTAATGCTACACTTGTCAAATTTAAATCCAAAATTTGATTTTTCAAATTCTCTGCCAATTGTATTATTGACCACTAAAATATTTGATAACAAACTGTGAGATCAAATTTGGCAAACATAGCATTATTCTTACTACAATAGGTCTTCTTAAGGAGGTCAAGGATTCAAAGACCCAAGGGTCAATATAAGTGGGTTGGAAAGTCGGACCTCAAGTAGCCAGACGAATTATATCCAAAGCTTAGTGTGAATTTGAATCTAATCTTCCACTTGCAGCCGTATACTTGGTTCGTATCATGTGGGGTTGGTGCACGTGTCCAGAGTTTGCCCTCTGCATTACTTCAATAAAATATTATTATTGAATATTCTATCCAAAAATATGAAGGTGAACCCCGACAGTAGTGGAAAGATAAAAGGATTTATCGATGTCCAAAAAATATATTTTAATAAGAGTAATGCTATAGACACCTAAACAATTCATCTAAAAAAGATACTGGATAACGTGAATAATTAAAACTCTTCAGTAATTACAAAACAAAACAAAACAAATTTAGCTTTAATTTCAAATTAATTTATCATTGACACATCAATAGGTAAAAGATTTGGGGGTATTCGCGATCGGTTTTTTTCAATTTTTTTTACTAGTATTAAAATTGACCATTCGGTTTTGGTAGATCGATTTAGACGGTGTTGGTCGGTTTTCGATCAATTTAAATTTTTGCAATTCTCTAAAAATAAAATTCAATACATCAGCATTTGATCAATTTAATTTCGGTTAATTTTTTTATTTTTCGGCTTTTATGAATAAGGCTAAAGGGTAATATTTAGGGCACAAATAAATCTCACAAACACTTATACCCATAGTCTATCTCTCTCCTGGGTGGACACTCACAGTCTATTTCTCTCCTGGGTGGACTCCACAGTGCCACCCAAAGAGAGATAGACTATGAATATAAGTATTTTGTGAAATTTGTTTGTGCCCCTATTATTGTTGAAGCCTAAATGTACTTAACGTTTTGAAGTTACATGGATCTCATGACCGTTGAATGGCATTGACTAGGAGATCACACACCGACGCTTGAGGGCCCACTTATCATAATGGAGAAGCTCTTCCAGAAAATCAAACTGACCGCGTGGGGTTCTAGAATATACCCCTTTAAATTTTTGGCCTAAAGTCCCAAACACTATCTTCGATTCCAATAAAAAAAGGGCAGGGGAATCATGGAGATAATAACATGCAATACAAATGCAGGCATTAATATGCTATGACAACACTCCGGGTGTTCTTCACTAATTGAATAGACACTAGGGGCTGTTTTTTTGGAAAAGCTCTTTGTCACTTGAGTTATGGTAACTTATGCATCAGACTGTGGAATGAGATTTATATATTCCAAGTTTTTTGTTACTTGAGTTATGCTAACTTATACATTGGACCGTAGAGGGTAGGGATGGACGCAAGCCGAGCCGAGCTTGCTCGCGAGCTCTTTCACGAGCTCGCGAGCAAATGAGTCAAGCTTTCAAGTGATCGCGAGCTTTGTAACGAGCCTTTTCAGGCGCCTTTAAACTATATAGTTTAATAACCAAACCTATTTACGAGATTTGTTATATTATCTCTAAAATTATATAATTTTATAATAAATATATATACAACACTATTCAAGCTCTTTATCAAACTTATTAATGAGCTTTTTCACGAGCTTGCTCGCGAGCCTTAATCGATCGTGTTCACGAGCTCAAATGAACGAGCCGAGCCGAGCCGAGCCTAGCCTTTATCGAGCCAAGCTCGCGCCCTTGTTGAGCGGCTCTGCTCGTGTCCACCCGTAGTGGAGGGGACTAATATATGCCAAGCTCTTTGTCACTCGAGTTATGTCAACCTATATATTGGACCCTGCGCGAACTTATATATGTCAAGCTCTTTGTTACTTAAGTTATACCAACCTATGCAATTATTATCTGGTTTTTGTAATAACCTAGTTTGGTGAGTGTTTATATATTGCATAGGAGTCCTTGCCCAATTTAAAAAAATTCTTAAAAGTAGATTCTATGTCAAATTAAATGATATACACTTAGTTCTCGCAAGAAGCAGATAAAAAATTTTATCATACGGATGTGACAAGTAGACGAGATAATTTATAGGTGAGAAAGAGCTCTAAACGAAATGTTGTGTTTATGGTTATAGCCTTATAGGGCTCGTTTAATAACAATTTCTGCTTCTGCGATTTAAATGCAGAGAGCTATTTTTAATCAAAAGTTGCCCAAGTTAATCAGCTTTTTGCGACTGTGTCACATTTTTTCTGCTTTTGAAGTGCAGAGTCTGATTTTGCAGAATAAATGTATTTTAATTTTTAGAGTTTCATAATCACTTATAAAACTTCACTGCTGCCAAACATCCAAATAGAAAGGGAAGAAAAAGAAGGGGGCGGCGATGTTGGTCCTGGATAAAAGGATTTACTTAGAACCAATAGCAAGAAGCTTAAGAAAATCCATAAATATTCCCAAGCATCTGTTGGCTTTGTCCGTAGTTGCATACTTGCATTGCTACATTATACCAAAAGCTTTTTCTTTCACATGACATGAAAGATGATTCTCATCCCCACATTGCACCCATAAAGTTCCTACACTATCCTAACTTATTTTTTAATTTATTCAGCTTTAACTCTTTTGATGAATATGCATGTACAAGCCTTTTTATCATTTTTATATAACGTAGGTGGCCCCTAAGATGCTTCACACACAATTGTATGTGTATATATGTATATTTATGTATGCATGTATGTATATATATATATCTATATGCGGTGAAGATCTTAAGCGTATTTTAAGGGGCGGGTTTGGAATTGACCGACGTTAAGCGATGAAAATCACTAAAACAATACATTTTTAGCAACAAAAAATTTCGTTGCTAAAAACTATTTTTTCGTCACTAAAAGTCAATTTGTCCCAAATCAACTCCTTGAAATCTGCTTAAGATCCAGATTGGATATGTATATATATATATGTATGTATGTATAAGAGTAATGCTACGCATACTCTTAAAAGTACACTAAAATGCACAACCTTGCTTAAAAAGGTTGGACCTTATGTTGAAAAGTATGCACACACACTATGTATGTATAAGAGTAATGCTACACACATTTTGAAAAGTACACCAAAATGCACAACCTTGCTTAAAAAGGTTGGACCTTATGTTGAAAAGTCTGCACAAACACTACGTATGTATAAGAGTAATGCTACAAACACTCTGAAAAGAAAACCAAAATGCACAAATCTTACTTAAAAAGGTTGGAACTTATGTTGAAAAGTCTGCACACACACACTTTCAACATAAGGTTCAACCTTTTTAAGCAAAATTGTGCATTTTGGTGTACTTTTCAGAGTGTGTGTAGCATTGTTGGTGCGTATAGACCTAAATTTGGTGGGTGCCTTCAAAATTCAGCGCTAATGAAGGAGACAAGATTCAAAAGTGGGAAAGAATAAAGTTATCAGAGTGAACTATTTGTTTTTTTTTTCTGTTGAACAAACAAATTTTATTAAACTTTCTACGAAACATCAACAAGAGTATCATCAATTACAATTTGAGGAGGAGAAGAGGGAGATAGAGATCCAAAAAAATCTAAACTAGCAGACCACTTAGCAAGCTGGTGTGCCACAAAATTACAATCTCTAGGAATTTAAAGAATTTCCAATCTGGATGAAGATTTTTGAAAATCCCAATATCAGAGCAAAGAGAGGCAAGTTTCCAAGATTGAGTAACTTTGTTTATGGAAGAGATGGTAACAAGAGAGTCACTCTCAAAATTAACATAATCTCCAATATAAAGGTGAGCTTTGGATGCAGCAAGTCTCAGAGCATAGCATTCAACAAAATCATAATCAGATGACTTAATAACCTCACACCAGGCACCAATGACATTTCCACAAGAATCTCTAGCTATACAGGCTGCAGAGGATCTGAGATTATGAACAGCAGCATCACAGTTAATGGTGACCCAAGGGGCAGTGGGAGGGATCCATTTAAGGATTTTTAATGGAAGAGTTGTAGCTTGATTGATTATTAAGAGGACCAGAGGTAGTAGCTTGAAACTCCATAATTGAGAACTTAGTGCTTTTTAGGATAAACTCAACATCAACATCAGCATTCTAAAGGAGCTTTTGATTCCTAGCTTTCCATAAATTTTCAAGGATGGTGGCCATTTTTAAGAAGTAAAAACTGTTGGAATGTCTGGCCAAGGTAACAAAGATAAGATCAGTCCATTGGGAAAAGGAGGCAGGGTGATGAGTATCAGTTCTGATCCTAGAGATAGAAAACCAAAGAATTCTAGCAACATCACAGAAGAAAAAATATGGGAATATGATTCCTCACACAGGTTACACAAGGGGCAAAGGATATTAGGAATAGGAAATCTAGAAGCAAGGATTGCTCTAGTAGGAATAGCCTGAGCAAAAGAGTCCCCACAAGAAAACTTTTTGCCTTTCATGAATTTTGAGTTTCTAGACCTTCTTGTAAAGGATGGAATGAGAACTGATATAGGAAGTAAACCTTTGGTGTTGATCAGTAGGTAAGCAGACTTTGTTGAAAACATAACTTGTAATTATCATATGTTGGAAACTGTAAGGTTTATGGTCTTGGACAGTGAGTAGGTCATCTGAAATTTATTCAGTCTTTTGGTTTTTCTATGTTCTTAATTATGCACTTCCTATGATGTGTATATATATTGTCATGTTGTTATGGAATATATATATAGAAGATCAAGTTAATAAAAAGTAGTCTGGAGCAAAGTACTCTAAAGTTTTTCCTTCTATCTTCTTCTATCTCCAACAAATTTGGTATCAGAGCTAGAGAGTTCTGGAGTTCTCTCAATGGCAGCAACCTCAAATTCAAATGTTTTCAATTATGCACAAAATTTGATCCCAGTTTTCGATGGTGAAAGTTATGATTTTTGGAGTCTCCAAATGAAGACCCTCTTTATCTCTCAAGATATTTGGGATCTTGTTGAAGATGGCTATGAAGAACCGGAATCCACTACAGTCCTTGCAACATGGACTCAAGCCAAGCAAAAGGAGTACAAAGAAAATAAAAAGAAGGATGCCAAGGCTTTACTTTTCATTCAACAGGGAATAAGCAAAACTATTTTTCCAAGAATTTTGGGTGCAAAGAAATCGAAGGATGCATGGGACATTTTGAAGGAAGAATTTCAAGGATCACAAAAGGTAATTTCTATCAAGCTTCAATCATTATGGAGAGAATTTGATACTTTGATGATGAAAGAGAGTGAAACAGTACAAGTTTTCTTTTCAAGAGTATCCGGAATAATAAATCAGATTCGAAGCTATGGTGACACAATTGAAAATAAAAGGATTGTTGAAAAGATTCTAAGAAGTTTGCCACAAAAATTTGATGTTATTGCGGCCATTGAAGAATCGAAAGACTTATCTAACTTGTCTTTGCATGAATTAGCTGGTTCTCTTGAAGCACATGAGAAAAGAATTAACAGGTCTTCTGATGCATCATTCGAGCAAGCTTTTCAAGCAAAGGTGATTTTCAAAGAAACAAAAGACAAGGAGGTTGGAAGAGATAGTTCAAGAGGCAGGGCACAGCAACAAAAGTTTCATTATGCACGAGGTTCAAATTCAAATCGTGGCCGAGGAAATTTCAGTCGAGGTCATGGACAAGGAAGAGGAAGAGGTAGATTTTACCATCAACAAGGTTACAACAGATCAAACTCCCAATGTTCTGTTTGCAAAAAGTTTGGCCATCAAAGTGAAAATTGCAGATATAAGTGTACTAGATGCAACATACTCAACCACATGGAAAAAGATTGTTGGTTCAGAAATAAAGATGAGGTTAATTTTTGTGAAAAAAATGATTCTTCGGATCAATTGTTTTTCACATGCCTAAGTTCTCAGCATGAGTCTCAGAATATTTGGCACTTGGATAGTGGTTGTAGCACTCACATGACAGGAAACAAGAATTTCTTCATGAGTCTGGATGAGAAAATAGCTTCGCAAGTCAAGCTTGGAGATGGTAAACTATATGAGGTGAAAGGCAAGGGAGTAGTTTCTGTCCAAACAAAGGAAGGTAAATCAAAACTCATACATGAAGTTCTTTATGTCCCTGGCCTTACTCAAAATCTGTTAAGTGTTGGCCAATTGATGCAAAAAGGTTACAAGATGATATTTGATAAAGATGAATGCCTTATTTTTGACAAAAGTATAAGAGAATTAGTGACTAAAGTAAAAATGGCACCAAATAAGGTTTTTCCTTTCCTCTTGCCACCGGATCCATATTGTGTTTTGAAAGTTGATGAAATTGATGTTTCTCTATTGTGGCATATGAGATATGGTCATTTGAACTATAAATCTCTCAAAGTGCTGAAAGATAAAGACATGGTGATCGGGCTTCCTAATGTTCATTGTGGAAATAAAGTTTGTGAAGGATGTATCTATGGAAAGTTTCATAGATTATCATTCAACAAAACATCTTGGAGAGCCAATGCTCCTCTCGAATTGATTCATGCTGATATATGCGGACCAACGCGAACTCCATCCTTAAGAAAGAAAAGATATTTTCTTCTCTTTGTTGATGATTTTAGCAGGCACATGTGGGTGTATATCTTGGAGCAAAAATCAGAGGCATTTTCTACTTTTCTCCAGTTCAAGGCACTGGTAGAGAAACAAAGTGGACAGCAGCTGAAAATATTGAAGACAGATCGTGGTGGAGAATTTACTTCCAAGGAGTTTCTAAAATATTGCAAAGACAACGGAATCAAGCGTGAATTGACGGTGAGATATACACCACAACAAAATGGTGTGGCGGAACGGAAGAACCGCACAATTGTAGAGATGGCTCGGAGTATGTTAAAGGCAAAACGACTCCCAAATAAATTCTGGGCAGAAGCAGTCAACACTGCTGTTCATATTCTCAATAGAGCACCAACAGAGGCTGTTTTGAACAAGACTCCTTTTGAAGCATGGCACAAAAGAAAGCCAGAGGTAAAATCATTCAAAGTTTTTGGTTGCATTGCATATGCACATATTCCATCTCAGCACAGGGAAAAGTTTGATGAAAAAGGCGAGAAATATGTGTTCATTGGGTATAGTGAAGAATCAAAGGCATATCGCCTTCTCAATCCAAAAACTGAAAAATTGGTAATATCAAGAGATGTGATATTTGATGAATTAAGTGCATGGAATTGGGAAAGTGAAGACATGGAGCGACCAATGATCATTGAAGAAGAAGAATCACCACTAAGCATAGAAGAAGTTCCTACTTCACCACCAAGCTCGGGAAGTCCTGTTCCGAGCTCACCTGATTCTTTACCAAGGAAGTTTAAATCTCTTCGTGATGTTTATGAATCATGTGATGTAGCATTTATTGCTTGTGAACCACAGAAATTTGAGGAAGCTACAAAAGATGAGAAATGGAAAAGCGCAATGGATGAAGAAATTAATGTCATCAAGAAAAATGAGACATGGGAGCTTGTTGACAAGCCCGAAGGGAAAGAAATTATTGGGCTCAAATGGGTCTACAAGACCAAGTTCCATGAGGATGGAACAATTCAAAAGCACAAGGCCCGATTGGTTGCAAAAGGCTATTCTCAGCAACCGGGTATAGATTTTAATGAAACTTTCGCACCAGTCGCTCGAATGGAGACGATTCGGACAGTGTTAGCTCTTGCAGCACAATTACAGATGAAAGTGTATCAATTGGATGTCAAGTCTGCCTTTCTTAATGGTGAACTTGAAGAAGAGGTGTATGTAGAACAACCGCAGGGTTACATGGTGAAAGGAAAAGAAGACAAGGTTTATCGCCTTCATAAGGCTTTGTATGGCCTTAAGCAAGCTCCGCGAGCCTGGAATAGCAAAATTGATCACTATTTTCAACAAAGTGGGTTCATGAGAAGTCCAAGTGAACCATCGCTTTATGTCAAGAAAGAAGGAAAAAGTGATTTTCTCATTGTTTGCCTATATGTTGATGATTTAATCTATGCTAGCACCAAGCAAGAAATGGTGGCAGACTTCAAGAAGAAGATGATGAAGGAATACGAGATGACAGATTTGGGACTCATGAGATATTTTCTCGGCATACAAGTAAAGCAGTCTCAAGAAGGTATCTTTATGTCTCAAGAAAAGTATGCTGATGATTTGTTAAAGAAATTCAATATGTTCGATTGCAAGCCAGTAGCAACTCCTATGGGTATGAATGAAAAGCTTTCCAATAATGATGATGCTCCAACGGCTGACTCTACTTTCTACCGAAGTCTTGTCGGTTCATTGATTTATCTCACAAATACAAGACCTGATATCATTCATGCAGTAGGCGTGGTTTCTCGATTCATGAGTAAACCAAGCAAGCTTCATTATTCAGCGGCAAAGCGAATACTCAGGTACATCAAAGGGACGAAAACTTTTGGGATAAAATTCACGAAGGAAGATGACAATAGCCTTGTTGGCTACACAGATAGTGATTGGGCAGGATCAATTGATGACAGGAAAAGCACATCTGGGTATGTTTTTTGTCTAGGATCCAAAGTAATTTCATGGTGTTCAAAGAAGCAGAGTACTGTTGCACTGTCCTCAGCTGAAGCAGAGTATATTTCTGCAACAAGTGCAGCATGTGAAGCGGTGTGGTTAAGAAGAATCCTAGCTGATTTGCAGCAAGAACAGACTATGCCAACAATCATCTTTTGTGATAACATGTCAACAATTGCTATGACAAAGAATCCAGTTTTTCATGGGAGGTCAAAACACATCGAATTGCGTCATCACTTTATCCGAAAATTGTTTGAAGACAAAGAGATTGAGTTAAAATTTTGCAGGACAGATGAGCAATGTGCAGACATCTTAACTAAGGCTGTCACAACAGAAAAATTCAGTTATTTTAGAAGTCTTATGAAAATTACAAATTAAGAGGGGGTGTTGAAAACATAACTTGTAATTATCATATGTTGGAAACTGTAAGGTTTATGGTCTTGGACAGTGAGTAGGTCATCTGAAATTTATTCAGTCTTTTGGTTTTTCTATGTTCTTAATTATGCACTTCCTATGATGTGTATATATATTGTCATGTTGTTATGGAATATATATATAGAAGATCAAGTTAATAAAAAGTAGTCTGGAGCAAAGTACTCTAAAGTTTTTCCTTCTATCTTCTTCTATCTCCAACAGACTTAACAAAGAAGCAGCCATCTTTGCTAGGAACCCAAAACATAGAATCAGATTTAGGGTAAAGAGGAATAGGAACTTTTAGGATTTAATTGACATCATCTGGGGATAAGTAGGTTTCAAGAAGACTAACATTCCAGGAGAAATTGTTCCAATCAATAAGATCACCAACATAAAGAGATTTATCTTCAGAATCAATCTTTGGAGTAAGCCTTGTGAAGGGTTGGTTGGGAATCCATGGATCATTCCAGATACTAATAGTGCTGCCAGCACAAATCATGCAACAAGCTTCTTTATAGATGATAGATCTAGCCACAATAATAGCCTTCCAGATAATGAATCGGAGGGGGAGCTTTTAACATTTAAAAAACTAGATCTGCAATGGTGCTTTTTAATTAAAGCTTTGGAATAGACAGAACTATACCAATAGTAAGGTTCCAAGCTATCTTGGTAAGAAGAGCTTTATTGACATCCTTGAATCTTCGAAATCACAGTCCTCCAATATTCTTGAGTCTGTAGAGATTATCCCAAGATTTAAGACATAATTCAGAAGACTTATCTTTACTATGACCCCACCAGAACTTCCTCATTAGACCATCTATTTTAGAACATAGAGTTGAAAGAAAAGGATAAGTTTGAATAGCATAATTAGAAAGAAAAACAAGGACAGATTTTATGAGAGTGGCTCTTCTAGCATAAGGTAGGCATTTAGATTTCTAGCCAGCAACTCTAGCTTTCATTTTATCAATGATATAACCAAAAGATTTAGACTTGGATTTACCAATAAAGAGAGGAAGACCAAGATGAGTAGCATTATCTTTGACAATTTGAAAACCAAGTCTATTTCTAACCACATTTTTGAGATGAGGCTGAGCATTTCTACTGAAAATAATACCAGACTTGTTCTTGTTAACCATTTGGCCAGGCCAAGAATAATAGGTGGAGAGACATTCATTAACAATAGCAGCTTCCTTGAAGTTTGCTCTACAAAAAATGAAAAGATCATCTGCAAACATAAGGTGTGAGATAGGATTATTGGTCCTAGATATTTTAATGCCATGGAGACTGCCTTGGTTTTCTTTTCTGATCAAAAGCTTGGAGAGAACTTCAGTACATATGATAAAGAGGAAAGGAGACATTGGGTCACCTTGTCTGATTCCTCTAGAGGGTTTAAAAAAATCATAAGGACTACCATTCAAGTTGATGGAAAAAGACGAAGTTGAGATACATTGAATGATGAGTTAGATGAAATGAGGATCAAAACCCACACACTTAAGAATTTTAGCAAGAAATTGCCACTCCACCCTGTCAAAAGCTTTGGCAATATCCAACTTAAGAGCCATAAGGGCTCCTTTACCCTTCTTATGTTTAACTGTATGAAGAATCTCTTGAGTAAGAAAAGAGTTTTCTTGAATACTTCTACCCTTCATAAAAGCAACCTTGGTATGGGAAGATGAATTTATCTAGAAGTGGGTTGATTCGATTAGCACGGATTTTCAAAATGAGTTTGTAACTGACATTGCAAAGAGATATGGGTCTAAAGTAACTGACAGATTGCGCTTTAGGGGATTTGGGAATGAGAGCAATATTAGTATGATTCATTTCTCTAAGAAGAAATCCAGTAGAAAAAAAATCTGGTAACCATATCATTAAGATCCTTACCAATAATGCTCCTATAAACTTTGAAAAAATGAGGGGGAAGACCATCAGGTCCAAGAGCCTTAAGGGAATGCATACTAAAAAGGGTATCTTTAATTTCTTGAGGGGTAGGAATAGAGCAGAGGCTAGCATTCTCAGAATCAGTAATACATGTAGGGAAAAGATTTTGAAGGTCCTCAGGGAAAGTAGGATTAGATGATGTAAACATATTAGAGAAGTAATCTAAGAATTGATCACCAATTTCACAATAATCAGAGGTCCAATTTCCATCAACTTTTTTCAAAAAACCAATGCTATTCCTTCTTCTTCTAATAATAGTAGAGAGATGGAAAAACTTAGAGTTAGAATCACCTTCCTTAAGCCATAAGATTCAGGATTTCTGTTTCCAGAAGATTTCCTCTCTAACAAGATACTCATTGAGGTCTTGAAGAATGTCCCCTTCTTTTTTAATGCTAGTAGGAGTAGGATCAGGTTGTTGACACAAATCAAGCTCTCTTTTAAGATTTCTGGTTTTTTTCAAAACAGTTCCCAAAACAACTCTTATTCCAATCCTTCAAAGCATTTTTAGTAGACTTAAGTTTTTGGATAAGTCTAAAAGGAGCAGAACCAATAGTAGGACAATCCCAATCTTTTTCAATAATCCCTTGACATTTAGGATCTCTAGACCATATAGCTTCGAATTTAAATTGTCTAGGCTTGAGCATTGATCATTATCAGTTTTTAGAAGCAAAGGGTTGTGATCAGAACAAACCCTTGGAAGATGAGTAACCATGGCTCGAGGGAAAAGAGTACTCCAATCAGCATTAACAAGGCCTCTATCAAGTCTTTCACGAATGTTAAAAGGTTTAACCCTTTTATTGCTTCATGTAAAAGGATTCCCAACATAGCCCAAATCAATAAGACCATTATCAAAGGTAAAATTATTCAAACTGGTTCTCGATGTAGATGGTAAGACCCTACCACCTTTTTTATCCATCTGGGATATAATATTGTTGAAATCACTGATGTTGTCAAAATCAAGATATGAAAAGTGTACTTTACTTTTCCCAAATATTTGCAGTAGTGAAAGTAAAGGTCGAACCCACAGAGATTGTTAATTTCTACCCTTTAATTACTAAAATCTAATCTATTTAATTATAAGAAAATCAGAAGTTTGGTTGGTTTAGACTTTGATTATTACTACTAATTTAAACTATGAATTAAACTATGAAATTATGAAAATAGAGTCTAGAATTAAATCTAAGTAAACTTGTACGCTTAATTGAGAATTGTTTGAATATAAGGAGATGAGATCTAGGATTACAAATCCACCACTAACTATGCATCGGGGGTCTATACTTCCTATTCTAAGTTCTATGTTTGGATAGTTAAGATCTATTGTAGCTACAAGCCCAATAGTATCGTCAAGAAGATATTGTTAGTTCAATCTAAGCATAACCCATCTATGGTTCACATGAATTATCTACCTATAACTAGGGTGTAGCACAACTTATCTTTCCTAAGCATGAATTATAAAAGATGTAAACATCACAATCACATAAGCACCATTGTATGTAAATACTCCTATTAATCACAGAAATCAAGGACTATTGAGTTCAATAAGCATAAGGAAAAATCTAAGACAAGAATATATCCAAAATACTCTTGATTATAAAAACTGATTATAAATAATCCACCAACATACAATCACTATCCAATACATAAACCCTAAAATAGAAAAACATAGAATCCCCCTTTACGTCGCTAGGGTTTCATTGAAACCCTAGATTAGGAGTTTAGTTGCACATGGTGGATGAAAGCATGAAGATTGATTTGATGGTAGCCATTAGAGACCTTCAAGCTTTCTTTTCTACTTCTTCTTGCCTTCCAAAGCTCTCTATGAAAGAATGTGTAACCCCTCAAAATTATAAAAACTAAGTATATATAGATTTTACAAGGAGTTTTTAGAAGCTTTCCTATCCCGAAACTAACTAAAATAGCTGTTATTTCCAATCCGGACGTCATTAAGCAGTTTCGTTTGCACAGGATTCTTCAGTATAGCAAAATACGTAACTTTGATTTTTGTACGGATCGCGCGAGCGGGCTGATCGAGCGCGTAATTGGGAAGGTCACGCGCGGATCGCGCGAGCGAATTCTGGGAATTCTGGGATCTCGCGCGAGCGGACCGCTCGCGCAAAGGGTTTTTTTCAGCTTTTTTCTTCTTGCTTTTTTCTCCTTATTTAACCTGGAATCCATGTTTTCTTCTAAAACCTGACAGAAAATAGAAAATACAGTAAAACTACACAAAAACAAGATAAAAAATAGCTAACAAATGTGAATTAAGGCGTATAATTAGGATTTGTTCTCTACCGATCATACCCCCAAACCTACATTTTGCTAGTCCTCGAGCAAAAAGAATAAAATAAACTAATAATAAAAGTCCTACTCCATTTTCGTATGGATAACGATTGAACTTAGCCTGTGCAACAAGCCTTTTAAACCTCTAGGTGTCCCTAGTCGGACGAGTGAAGTCTCGTGAGGGTTCTCGTCAACAAGTCACCCACAACCATCTTTATTAACTTGTAAAAATAATATAAAAAAAAATCATTCAAACTTCAAAATATTTCAATGTCAACATCCTTCTTTTATAAAATCAACTTCAAATGAAACTTTCTAAATCATCAAGAGTAAAACAATCGTATGCCTTCCTACATTATGAAAAATAATCCGAAAACATATATCACCAGAATCAATGGAATATATCAAAGACCTGCATGTGTGTGAAATAGTAGTCAAGTGGATACACGGCAACTATGAACTTGGAATATAAATCGGATGACTATCTAGCGATGCTTCGACTACAAATCTCACGTTGTCAATTACACTCTCTAAAATGAAATCACTCAGAAACAGGTGTAACCACCCATATATATATATATATATATGTACGAGACAGAATTCTTGTGCAAAACAAATGAACTTGCATATGACTCTCAACAACGTAAGACATGACAGAAATAAAATAGTCTCATGAATAGATATCGATCATCAAGTGAATACCATTACTACCATGCTTATATTCCCTTTCTCTATCGGTTTCATATTCAAGTCATGTTTCCCTAGAATCAACTAGGACTTTATAAGGGTTATAATGTTGATCAAGGGTTAAAGCTCAGAAAAGAAAGGCAAAAAGGGATTCAAAAAGTCCGTGAGTGCATAGGAATAGCCTTAATGTGTAATGCAAGGGCTTTACTACAACGACACGTTATTTCACTTGGTTTTTTTTCTCTCTCTTTTTTTTTATCTCTTTCAAGAGATTCATCTCCTTTTTATTTGCTCAATTCCTTTTCAGTAACTATCTTCTTCTTTTTTTTACTACTCAATACATCACTTTTTTTCGTTTAGTAGCCCGATTTCTTTATGAAAAACTATCCTCTACTACTCTTGGACATGGGTTAGGTCAATTTTAATAGTGGCGAACTCCATATCGGAGTTGGTTGAATAATAGGTGAACAAAGAAATGGCTTAGTTAAAGGCCCAAAGGGTTAACAATGGATAAAAATATTTGTATTGGGTAGGCCATAGGTCAAAAAGGGTTATTAAAACAGATGGCCTAGTGTCATTTCCTAGAGTCACAAGATTCTTCAATGTTACGATCTTAAAGGAAATAGATTTTTGATTATTAATTTTTTTTAACATGGTAATGATAATACTAACTCGACTTTCAATCAAACTAAAGAATAGTGAGACTAATCAACAAAATAATGCGCTATGCCAATGAGATTTGAATAACATAATAAAACCCTCAAAAAGAATGAAAGGCTCAAAAACTCATCGGGTCTAGTCTCCACAATATTACTATTTAAAAATCCAAGTTATATTATAGTTCACTGTTAACATGTATCCATATGACTACATGCCATGCAAAAAGTTATGCAAATATAAGATATAAAACAATAATTCGAAGGATATATAGATCTCAAGACATACCTTTATAGATTCGGTAGACATCGAATTACATACTCTCTAAATTCCAAAATTTCAACGAAATCTAATTACAAAAAGAAGTAACGCATTGAACGATATTAAGAAATATTTAAGAAACTGTTTGCATTTTTTTTCTTCTTTTTTTTATGAATAAAAGAAATAACGAATGAACGAAATAACAAAATAACGAACTAACAAAAGAAAACTAAACAAAACTATTCTGAAGTACTAAAAATAAAATGAACGACTATACTAAAATGAACAAATATCCATATACTCCCCTAAACCAAATCACCGCATGTCCCTATGCAGGTGGGAACATGACAATGACATGGATGTAGTCCGCATAGAAGATCACCAGAACATCCACACCACGAAACACGTCTGAAGGAGGTCGCACGCCGGAACGAAAGTACCAATCTACTAGCTCCCACTCCGGATGCGTAGCAGGATCAAAAGGTGGTCCCATGTCATCAAAATCGTCCTCAGCAGTCAACTTTGGAATCACATCTATCTCAGTCTCCTCACTAGTACCTAGACCCAAATAAATTGCATCATCCTCAGGACCGGAATAAGGCACAAAGAACGAGGCGATATCCTCGGGAGACCAATCAGGGTGACCTGGACATTGTCGAACAACGTCCGGCACATAATCAGGGAGATCCCTATAGGGATAGGTAACCGCAGGTGTAGGTAACTCGATCGAAATCGAATCAGATAATGAAATGGCGGCTGAACCGGGAGGAATGTCCTCATCGTCATTTTCGGTCGAGGAATCAACTGAATCAGAGGAAGAAGAGTCAGAAGACGTCGGCGGAGCGCCATAAGGGCCATCTATAACGGTAGGGTCATCGCCGAAAAGGTCATCCTCGTCCGAAGAATCAGAACATATATAAATGGGTGAACGAGGACGTCAACACTTCCAGTCGGGATGACCGACTGGAACGTAGGACTTGGCTACCCTACGACTCGGTATGGTATCAGAATCGGAAGAACTAGAGTCGGAATCATAACTCGACTGACTCGGGGACCTATCAGGTGAAGTAGGAGGAGAAATCGGATGGTCCATGATGTGAGGATGTAAATGAGATATGAGGGTCGAGGTAACTATACAGATATCAGAAAATCAAAAACCTGAAACAAAAAATTAAGTCACAAGTTAACTGTATTAGTCGGAGTTATTAAAAGTAATAAGATTAACGTCACTATTTGCTTGATTGTATAGCCATAATGAATTCCAAATCTTAAACTGAGGCCGTGGAGGTTTGCAGTTGAATAGAAATTCTAACAAAATTACCCCCAAACCTGAACCTAAGAGATTCCTGTTATAGTGCAATGGGGGTGGGTGAAATCGCTGTGCAATATCAATTCAATAACAAATGCTCCTAATGAATAAACGAAGACATTATATAGCCAAGCATGAAAGTGAAAACAGAACTAATTAATAGTGACGTTACTGATGTGACTAACCAGAAGCAACAAGAATAAAACAACCATAAACGAAAAACAATAAATGCAAAATGATATAATTACAGACCAATGCAGCAAAAGTAAACCCGAAAGACAGAAAGTAAACTAACCGGTCGAAGCCGGGTACAGCAGAATCCTAATAATAATCAAAAGACGGAACGAAAAGTAAAAGTAAAGAAGCAATAAAATAATATATAGGCCCAAATGTCTGAAAATGTCTAAACCACCCAACCAAATACATGAAAAATGAAAAGAAATGTCCAAACACTCCCCCCAAACCTAACCTAGTCCTCACCGCCCTCAATCAATACCAGCTCCAACCCCGTACTCCCCTGGCCTATCATACCATCACCATCCCCATCACCGTCACTCCCATCTCCATCGTCCCCATCGCCATCCCCAGCCTCCTCCTCCTCTCCCTGCACCACTCCCTGCTCCTCAACCCCCTCCTCGGCCACCTGCTGCGCCTGTCGCGGGAACGCTTACTGGTAAGCCACCTCTCCCTGAGCAAGGATGTCCTCTAGCTGGTCAGGATGATGAAGCTAGAAAAAGGAATGCAAATAGGACTGCAAGCGAAGAGTCTCACCTCGGAAACCACAAACGTCCCCATACGTCCAAGCGTAAGGGGTATCCTCAGGAGGAGGTGGACGATGTGCTGCCTGCTCGCGATGGGCCTGGGCCTGCTCTCAGGCCCTCATAACCTCCAGATCTAGGCGATCCAAGCTTAACTTCCAATCAGCGGAAGCGAACTCTAGGATATGTGCATCGATAGGCTCATCGGCTGGGATAGGAAAGGCCTTAGCCCGGAGAATAGCAGTGATAGTGCAAGGGTAGGGCAAAAGGAGCTTAGAGTCGACGGAGTGGTCAATGGCATGGGCAGCAAGACGCATGCCCTCCATAATAACAAGGCCAGGATGGAACCAGTCGCTACGGTAAATAGCGTGGAGGGCATGGTGAATTTCCTTGGTCCGTTCTTGTTCATGACCAAGGGGGTATAGGTTGCGTTTAAAGACATGGTCGACGAACCACATCTAGCGGGGCATGTGAGAGCGTCGTATAGATTGCCCTGATCCAGAGCGGCCACCACACATATCCTGGATAATGTGTATGAAGGAGTGGGCTTTGAATAGGACATTTAATTTTGGTACTTGATAAGAGTGGGAGGGGATTTGGAGGATTTCAGCGATATTGTCTGGGTTAAGGGTGTTGTCGTGGCCATCTATGGTTGTTGACAGAAAAGCGTGCTAGCTGAGGGATTGTTTATGGTAGCGGAGGTTTTGGTAAAAGAGTTGGACGAAGCGGGGGTAGCTGATAAGGTCGGGGTTTCTAAAATAAAGCTGTGGGGTCAGCTTATGGGCGACTAGGTTGCTGTGGCCCCACTTCGTGTCTTTGTCAGACGCAAAGTATTCAACGTCTATAGCGGCCTCGTAATTGAGACCGCGGGTGGAGTACCTAGGGCCGAGCTCGTTTGGGTTAGGGTCGTCTGGGGGAGGTGGTGGTGGCGTTTGTTTTTCTTTGCCTTTGGATTTCTTTTGGGCGGGTTAGGAGGATGAGGCGGATCTTACGATTCGTTTGGTCATATTTAAAAGAAATGGATGAAAATTTTTAGAAAAAATTTAGAAATGTGGGCTTTATTTTGGTCTATGCCCAGAAAAAGAAAGAAAGGGAAAGGGGGAATGGGTCACCTGCAAAGAAAAACGTCCCGGCAAGGGACACAATCAATAAATAATTTCAACAGTTAAAAGAAATTGGGGTTCACGGGGGAACACCCAGCAACTGTGAGAAGAGCCGGTCCCTTCCACCCACTGTCCCGACAAGGGCACACACGTTGCGGCAAGTCGCGGGGTACTTGTCGCGTGTTTCACTACACCATTTGGCCATTTTTCTAACAGATACTTATTAGCATTTCTAACGGAAATTTACCGTTACTAATTTGTAACGGACAATTTTCGTTAGAAATCTATTATGTTCGTTAGTAATTTTCAATCATATGAATTATTTATATTTCTAACGGTCATGAAAATAATACTAACGGTTAATATCCATTACAAATTGGGCCCAAAATATAAAATTAATATACAAAAAAGGAAAAAGGAAAAAGGAAATGACTGTATAAAAAAAAAAAGAAAAAGTAGAATGAAATGACAAAATAGATTTACAGGTGTGGTTTTTATGTCAAACGAAAAAAGAGGGGAAAGCAAAAGAGAAGAGGGAGAAAGCAGAAGAGAACAGAGAGGGAAAGCAGAAGAGAAGAGGGGGAAAGATCCTCCATCACCGTCACCATACTGTACTTCTGTCGTCGTTCCTCCGGTAAGATTCAAACTCTCTCTCTCACTCTCTCTCTCTCTCTCTCAAACACACACACACACATACACACACACACATACACACACACACACTCTCTCTCTCTCTATTCCTTCTCATATCTGATCATTTCTGGATGTCAAATCTGTTCGTGAGAAAGTGGTTTCGCCAAGGAGTTCAAAGGTTGATTACTTTGAAGCCATTGATTGTTTCGCCCTAGAAATCAGGTTAGGGTTTTTCATTTCTGACATTTTCTGTATAATTCCTTCGTAATATTGTTTCAGTCGTGCCTAGAAATCAGGTTATGGTTTTACATTGTTTTGACGCTAAAATGTGTTAAAATCCCCCCAAAAAAAATGATATACAGTATATTTGTAGATGAATATAAATATTCATATGTTCTAATGTATAACTTCTCTCGAAGTAGGACCCATCTGGATTGCTATGTGATCTTATATTGTTAGGTATGGGTCTTTGATTGAATTATTAGTTTACCATCTAAGATATATATATACATATCATATATTGCTATTGTGTCCTCTGGAACTAATTTTTTTTTTTTGGATGACTAGTCTTATAAGCTTCCATCTATTCAATTCGTCATTCAATTTCTAATAGCCCTGTCTTTAATTAAAAAGTTAAAACCACAATGCAAGACATAACATGAAACTCTCCCAAATAGCCTATTTAATAGATCCTACATTTTGGTAAGAATGGTACATAAACTCTAATACAAACACCAATGTTCACCAACCTTCAAAGATCATGAAAATCTTTCACTAAATAACATCTTAATGCTTTATCTACTCCACTTAACTAAGGCTTTGTCCCAAATTATTTGAGGTCTACTCCTTAGAATCCTTTTTCTCCATTCCGCTCGGTCAACAACAATTGCCTTACTCAGCTTAGCTTACGCTTTATCTACGGTACAAAAATAAACATTTCCCTCAAATCCAACAGACCAATGTTCTTATGGTAATTAAGGCATTATTTACCTAAGTATAGTTTCATTGTCAAATTTTCATGTTTCTATTTCACTCTATTTCTAGATACTTTTGAAAAAACAAAACGTGCCAAAAACCATCGACTAAGATTCTAGGAACTTGCGTTTAGATATTAAAGGTAGCATTTCCTAGCTATTTAATATAAACTCCTACAATATTAGGTAATTTAAATTTTATAATGATCATCAACTGATATATTTAGTACAATATCCTACAATATTAGGTCACTTAAATTTTAGAATGAACATTACCTAACATATTTAGTACATTATCCTACAGCATTAGGACATTGAAGATTTTACAACTATTACTACACCCCAAAATATTACACTTTCCATCACTAATATCACAACCCTCTCTACCAAATTAAGGAAATCTCTAATAGTAAGTTACTAGCATTAAAATTTAAAAAAAAAAAAAAAAAAAAACTCAAATGTCAACTTCAGACATTAATTTCCTTTCTGAACTATCTTTTCACCTACATTTGGTATAAGCCACTAAAAATTTTACAACTCATCACAAAGAATAACTATACTACACACCTTCTTTAGCTACCTAAGAATATATCTGTCTAAATTGTTCATAATATCATAACTTGATTTTATGACCTACAGCTAGAATAAAGAATACGTGTATGCATCACTTTAGATCCTTATATATAAACCTTTTCTAATCATGTCATCTACTTGAAGAACCCAATTTTCAAATCGGAGGTAACCATGAAGTTGCAGTGTTGTGGCCCCCCTTTTGATTATCAAAATCTTGGTAACAGAGAACCAAAATATGAGACAACAATTGAAACGGTTTCCCTATTTTTCTGTTCTGTTTTGTGAAAGTGAACAGGGCTACTATTATTCATTTATTCTCTCAATCTACATACATCTTGCAGCTGTCTCAGGATAAATTGTCCAGGTAGTCTTTTTTATTTTATTTTTTCAAATGGTTGGCATTCCTCTCCTTTTACCTTACTGAACTAAGAATTGAAAGAAAGGACCCATAGGCTACAAGGAGTTTATGAACCTCCTGAATGATACAGATACTTTTTTCCACCATCTATTTATTCAGAATTGTTTCCAAATCTTTTCCATCTGATTTGTGAGGGAGAGAACATCAGTCCTGCAGTAGGAGTGGCAAAAGTCTGAATGATTTAACTCTGTTAAAATTTTGAAACATTAATAGCTATATTTTGTGTGTGTGTGTGCGCGCGCTATATAATCTCACAAACTACAAACAACTTAATAGGAGATTGTCTCGGCATGTGTCATTGTTACATAATCTAGAATTGATATATTGATATCAAGTCATGAGACTCATGACTAATGCATTTTATATAATTATAAGGAGTAACGCTATACTTTCTAAATTTTTATCTCAAAAGTATTTTTTAAATGATGTGATAGTATGGCCAAATTTAATACAGTGAGATCAGTTAAAGTTTGATCGAAAGCTATTTACCTGACCCCACTACCACATTATTTGAAAAACAATTTTGGAAGTCTAATGGTTGCTGCTGTTTTTTGAGGCCAAGTTTTAAGAATTGCTATCCATTCCATGGCTAGCTTTGATAGTAATATTAATGACAGATAGGTTATGATATATTTTTCATTTGTTAGGATTCCAAGGCTGTAAGGGTGCTTGGGGAATCTTAGGGTGGATATGATATGTACTTCATTTGTACGGGGGTGGTGTTTCTTTCCTAGCCTCTTTGGCAATGTAATAAATTTGATTTGCTGTTAAAAAAAACTTCATCATAACCATTAATTTTTAAATAACCAACTTTGATCTTTTCTTGTAAGGCCAAGTGTCATGGAAGTAACTTTCAAATAATTATCTACCAATTTGAATTGATTTTCCATGTGATATATATAATAATAATATGACTTTATATAGTAATACATAAAAGTATTGTTAATTTAAGGCCCAAACATACACCCCCGCCCGTGGCTCTTCAAGAACAATGCTCTTGGAGGGTCGGAAGATTATCACAACAATAAATGTACATGACTATTACTACCAGGCCTAACTTGCTCATATTAATCCTAGTCTGTAAACTCTCTCTCTATAGGTTAAGGGTGTAGCCTATTCTTTCTACACTTATATATGATTTTTCAACAGGATTTGTGGATTTGATCCCCCTCCATCCCGTCTGTCTTGCTTGCTACTATTTGCAAGGAATTGCTTGGCATTTCACACTCAAAGGTTTGGCTTTTCCCTAGATATTTTTTGTATGCTTTCATTGCTTTTATAAAATAGAGCCTTAGGATAGTGAGGCTATGTATCACACATGCTACTTTTGAATTTATGTACATTGTTTCTGAACACGTGGCAAGTCCCCCGTGACTTGTCGCAATGTGTGTGCCCTAATTGGGACGATGGGTGGGAAGGGGGCAGTCCCTTCTCACAATTGATGGGTGTTCCCCCCGTGGACCCCATTTTATTTACAATGTTGATTGCATATTGATTGTATCCCTTGCTGGGATTCTCTTTGTTTGCAGGTGCCCTTTCCCTCTCCCCTTGTCCCTTTTCTTTTTTTGGGTTATTAGACCATTTTAAAGGGGACATTTTCAATTATTTTCCTTTCCCTTTTCTCTTTATTTAAAATCGCGTCTAGTTCACAACCTCCACAGAAAAAATCAAAAGGAAAAGAAAAACAAACAGAAAACTAACTCTAACGACCTCTCACCTAGTTCATGGTGAATTGCAGAATGTCACGACCCATTAACAAAGAGTGGATGAATGAAAGCAATAGAGTTAGTCCAGTATATACACATGGGGTTGACGAGTTTCTTGAATTTGCGATTACAAATAATGTTGGAAAATTGTCAACATTATCTTGTCCGTGTGTAAAGTGTCAAAATAGAAATCGACACACACCATTAGAAGGCAGAAATCATCTCGTTAGGAGGGGCATAGATAGGACATATTCTTTATGGGCTATCCATGGTGAAAAACCATCTATGAATTCGATAGATCAACCACCAGTAGAAGAGGTTTGTGGAGAAAACATTGAAGAAGAAAACATCGAGGTTGGAGGGCTTGGGATGGAGAATCTTGTTGACGCTTCTTACGGAATGGATGAAGAAACTCATGTAGATGACAGTGGTCAGGCTAGAGTTTCAGAAGAACCGTATGTGGGTAATGAGAAATACAATGAATATAAAGATTATCAACTGAGAAATTGTACCCTTCATGTGAGGGTCCTGATACAACTCTTTCTGCTATAGTGGAACTGCACAACATTAAGAAGCAATTTGGTTGGTCGGGAAATAGTATGACGGCACTTTTGACCATCTTGAAAAGGTAGCTCCCAAAGGGGAACACTTTGCCAGAGAAGTATCCATACATGAAGTGTATGATGAAAGACTTGGGGATGAAGGCAAACTTTATTCATGCATGTGTCAATAATTATATTTTATATTGGAAAGATAATGAAGATGAGGAGCAATGTCCTCAATGTGGAGAACCGAGATATGATGTGAGAACAAAGAAGGGGGCCCTGTGATTCCAAGACTTGTGAGATTGTATACTATACCATGGATAGCACACGAAATGACATGGCACGATCGATCGAACTCTTCATGGGAGTATCTGAGGCATCCTTCTGACTCTCCTCAGTGGGGAAGGTTTAGATTAAATGGCCAACATTTGCTAAAGAAGGGCGCAACGTTTGGCTTGCAATTGTAACTGATGGGTTTAATCCCCATGGTATTCAATCCTCTAGTTATAGTTGTTGGCCAGTCATTACGGTGCCTTATAATCTTCCACCATCGTTGTGCATGAAACGAGAGTTTCAAATGTTGTCTTTGCTAATTCCTGGGCCAAAGGCACCAGGTCAAGACATTGATGTTTTCCTTCAACCTCTAGTATAGGAGTTGAAGCAACTGTGGGAAGAAGGAGTGCCAGCTTTTGGCATGTACAAAATGCAACCTTTTATGTTGAAAGCTATGCTAATGTGGGGGATTCACGATTTTCTCGCATATGGGAATTTATCTGGGTGTGTAACACATGGTTATAAAGCCTATCCTGTTTGTGGAGATGACACTCGATCCATCTGACTAGAGCACAGTAAAAAAATAGTGTACACAAACTACCGTATTTTCCCTAGCATGAATCATCCGTTTAGGAATGGGGGGTATTTGGGGCTTAGGTTACCTGAACATAGTGAACCTCCTTCTCGGTTAAATGGAGATGCACTTTTGGAAAAGTTAAATCAGATAAAGTTTGTCCCTGGAAAGATCCCAAAAGTTTCGGGTAGAAAAAGGAGGATGGGCTGCACTGATGATGAACCGAGAGAGGCATGGTATAAAAAGTCCATCTTCTTTGACTTGGAATACTGGAGCTCTCATCAAGTTCGACATGTTCTTGATGTGATGCACACCGAGAAGAATGTCGCTGAGCAATTAATTTGCACAATCCTAGATGATAAAAACAAAACAAAGGATAAAATAAATGCGCGTGAAGATATAAAGCACATTGGCATACACAGCGGTCAGTGGATGCAAGCAGATGAGCTCGCAGGGAAACAGATAAAGCCAAAAGCATCATTCTACTTGGATAAAGATGAGAAACAAGAATTTTGCCTAATTTTGAAAGATTTGAAGCTCCCTACTAGTTTTTCATATAACCTGAGCAACATTGTCACTCTTAACCCACCCAGTTTGCATTCGTTGAAGTCGCATGATTATCATGTTATTGTTCTATATTTGTTACCCGTATTGCTTCAACATGCCTTTCCAAAACATCGAGATTTGCGAAGAGCTATCCAACAATTAAGCTTATTCTTTAACATACTATGCTCAAAAGTCTTGATTCAAAAGGATATCCAAAGAGTCTTGCATTAATTGCCTCTATGTTGAGTTTTAACCATATTTTTGTTTGGATTGTACGACTTTTTGTACTGTTACTTGATTGAATGCAAAACTTAACTTTTCTTTAGATAATTGTTATGCGTTAATTAGTATTCTTTGTTATCATTGTTGTTCGCATACTACCACCTTATTTTCAAATGACAGGCATTGGAATTATGACATCAAGTGGAGGTAATTTTAACCCGAGTTCATCCCAACCATCTTTTTCAGTCCCGCCCGCATCTGAGTCATCGGAAGGCAAAGCCCCAAAAGAAAAAATGAAAGTCACAATTGAAAATGACGGGTCTATGGTGGGTGAATACTCGAAGATATAGAGTAGTCATACGGGAGATTTTATGAGAAATCACATTCCAATTAGCTACAATGAATGGCGAAAAGTGCCAAAGAATTTCAAAGACGATGTTTGGAATGCTTTAATGGTAAACTTTTGTGTGTAGGCTCTTTGTTTAATTAGTTGGTTTAGTTAATATTTTCTTTTTAACATAACAATTCTATTCTACTACTAGGTTGAATTTGAACTTGATGTTCCACAATCCGTGGCTTTCCCATTTGCGGAGAAGTCGTGGACCCAAACATTTAGGACATATAAAAATAACTTGCGAAACCTTGTGAAGAAAGGTCATCATGATGTGCCAAAATGTGTTGATCCACATTTATGGGCAAAGTTTTTAGAAAATAAGAGAGATCCAACAAAGGTGGACCAAATTGCTAGAAATTTGAACAACAGAAAAAAAAACTTAAGATTCCCCATTGTCTTGGGCGTCGTTCCTATGCTCAGAAACTATACTTAATGGTGCGTATAATTGCTTACACTTTTTCTATTTAATGCAAGTTTTCACAAGCTAACTTGTTAAATTTCAATGTCTAGCGAAAAGAAAATCCTAGCAAACACTACAGTTGTGTTGACAAATGGTTGGCGGCACATGAGCGTAGTGATGGGAGTGTCTTAGAGAGTGTTAAGTGTAAATATGTTAGTAACATATTGTTTGTAGTTTTTAATTCATAGCTTAATTTTTTTAGTGTATTATCACAATATTTACTTTAAATGACTACAGGATGAAATAAAGGCAATTGAAAATTTAAGAAAAAGTAGTGACTTGACTGACGAGGGATATAGTAATAATTGTGAAGACTTTGACAATGATGAGTTAACTCAAGTATTTGGAAAGGACAAAAGGGAAGGGGTTCGTGCTGTAGGTTCACGCATCTCTAAGAGGCAACTACTTCATATCGGGTTGCCAATGTCCAAAAGCGAGGGAAAAAAGAAGATAACTGAAGAAGTTGCCGCATTGGAGGATAAGATCATTTCTCACGTTGACTCAAAATTTCATGATATGCAAGGTATAATTATGTCTTTAGTTTCGAAACTCTCAAATGTGAGTACCCCACCTATGGTTACTACTCCCTCAAGTGATTATGGATCAAATTCAGTTAATTTTGCTACTCATTTAGCTCAAAACTTGAATAATATTTTTGCCATGGGTGTTTCACCTTCTACTCATCATATGCCTCCTACCATGCCTCCTCCCACCGACAAGCCCCCATGTGTATTATTTGATAAGTTTGGTAAACAATTGGCAAAAGGGTATGTTGTGACGGATGCTACAGCTAATGTCTGCCACTCCAAACAAGTTGGTATTGGCGAAAAGAAAGTTTATATCGAGAAAGTGTTTGAGCCCGATGCTCGTTTGTGGGATCGTCAAGATGGACAAGATACATTGGCAGACTTTGTTCAAGGGGGATTTGTGATTTGGCTTGAGTGTTGGTTAAAGATTGGTTGACTATGTTTGTCTTATTTTCTCTGACTTTAAATTTTAGACATGGTTTATTTGTCAATTGGTTTAGTTTAGTTTTGGATGGATTTATTCTTTCAATTTCAGACATGGTTTGTTAGTTTTGGTTTGGACTTAGAAATAGTTTGTATTTAAGGATAATTATGCCTATTTTGGATTATATTTTTAGTATTTAATATAGATTGAGCTTGTATTTATTATGGTTTGGATTTGAGCTTATTATATATGTTTATAGTAAATGTGATGTGGCTGTGATGGAAATTAGGTGCAAATAAAATTTGGGAGCATATTTTAGTACTTATGTTTTTCATATTTAAAATAATTACTAACGGATAATTTCCGTTAGTATTCTTACACATGTGTTAGAAAACAAACCGTTAGTAATAAAATTACTAATGGTTTATATCCGTTAGTAATTGTCTCGAAAGTGTTAGAAACTGTCATGTTACATACCGGTAGTAATTAAATTACTAACGGTAATTTACCGTTAGTATTTTTGTATATAAAAGTGTTAGAAAATAAACCGTTAGAATAAATATTACTAACGGAATATTTCCGTTAGGAATAATAAATTACTAATGGTAAATTACCGTTAGTAAACATATTACTAACGGTAATTTACCGTTAGTAAAATAATTTTCCTAACGGAAAATTACCGTTAGAAATTCCGTTAGAATTATTAGCCACACTCTATTTCTAACGGTAAATTACCGTTAGGAATAATTTTACTAACGGTAAATTACCATTAGTAATGTGCCCTTTTGGTTTAATAGCAATGTAAATAATTAAATAGATAAGTGACGCTTATGTCGAAAAAAAAATTGTGATATAGCTATATTGTGTTTTGTTACATTAATTGCTAAATTCAAACAGTTTAGGACGTAGTAAAGAACTTTCAACAATAGCTCTGTGTTTCGAAAAGGGCCTTTTAGGATTAAATGTGCATTTACAATGTGAATTGAAACTCTTTTGGTTTTAAATGTTTACTCAAACTCGTTTAAAGAATTTCAAGATCTAGATTGTGTAATCATTATAAAACATGGAAATATATTGTTGGTAAGTTAAAACGTCAATCGACAACAGGTTAACTAAGTTAATTATGCACCGAAACAACAAATTTTGCCATAATTATGGGACTTTTCAATTTGATCGTTGAATTTCATGCGAATAGATGTTATCAGAATAATGGATTATCCATATGAAATTTGATCGTTGAACATTGAAACACTGAATTGCCTAATTATATTATCATGAAATTAGAACGAACAAAGTATATGTGCACTAGCTGTCAAAGTAGCATCCCTATGTGAATCAAAGTCGTAGCTATAGTTGTACAATTCAAATGTGATTAAGGCGTATTCGCTTGTGTAACTTCCACTGTGAATGTGTTGATTACATGAAACACCTAGGAATTTGAACATTGAGACACTACGGTTGCACCAACACATAGTTGAAATATGATCAAGACATTTGAATAAACATAGAAAATATTGAAACTCTCCAGTTATCCAAATTCTGATTTGCAATCATAGAGGAATTGGACATATTAAAATTCAGGATTTGTGAGATCATGAAGGGGAGATTGTGTGGATGTCAAAGTACACTAAGATCAAGAAACCCCCAAAATTCCAAACCCTAAATCTAATTAGTGTGTGTGTCTGATCGAGCATGTGGATATGAACATAAAAAATATAAACATCGATACGTATAGATAGCACTTTAGATATATAGATCTAGGTACTTTCGCCAAATCATTAACCCGTATGTGTATGTTTAGTTATGGAAGTTAGGGTTCAAAAATTTAGAAAGAATTAGGGTTCGCATTTGGGTATATATATATATATATATCTATCTATTGAATCTGTGTGAGTTCTTTTGTGATGTATGTATAACACGCAAGCCTGGATTAGTACACATGGAACAATATGTGAGATATAAGCAAGAGTATATGAAATATAAAAATAATAATAGGGATAATAGGATCCGGAGAGACTTCGGGTCCGGATGAGAACCGAAGTAGCCCCAAGTGAGAGAGAGAGAGAAAGCAGTATGTATCTTGTAGTAAGGTGATGGGTAAATATCATAACAGAATGAGGGATGGAGTAAGCCGAAGGCTCTAATAAAGTGAGGGGTCTCGTTAAGACAAAGGATGTCTAGAGTCGAGGATGTTAGTGGAGCGAAGAATATTGGGAACCGAAGGTGCTGGTGGAGGCGAAAGGTCAAAGTGGGCTAGAGACAATGGGAATGTTTTGTTAATGGCTGGGGATAAGAATAACTGCTAATCCTTTACTCTAGTGCCGGATTAAGTTGAGTTGGGTTGTTGGGTATAGTAAATGAGGGTGCTTATTTATAGTTGAAGTCGGTGGTGTATTTACAAAGCTTTGACATGATAGAGCGAGGCCGAGTTGGCATCCTCTTACTGGGTTGTTTGTTTGAGGTGGGTGAGTGGCTTAAATGTTCCTGTTTAGGGTGGTTGAGGTCATTAAATGGGATGTAGATGAAGCATATACTGAGCTGGTGGAGACAAATGAGAGAGAAATGTTTGTCGTTTGGTTGTGAACCGATATCATTGGTTGGTCAAGGGAGGGAGGGGATGCTACTGGTGCAGAGGTTTAAGCGAGTGGGGGTACCGAGGCTTTTGCTATTGGCTCCGAGAGGTTAAGCGAGGGCGAGTGTCAAGGCGTACAGATGGCTTCAGCGAGGGAGGAAACCGAGGTATTTTCTATTGGTGCAGTTGGTTAAGCAATCTTGACACGACTAAGCTTAGACGGTCAAAGGTTCTGACGAGCTTTGCAGTAATGAGCTTCGCTTATTGGTTGTGGGTTGATTGGGGTAAGGCACGTGTGAAAGTCATGTCTCTCTCTCTCTCTCTCTCTCTCTCTCTCTCTCTTTCTCTATCTCTCTCTCTCTCTCTCTCTCTCTCTCTCTCTCTCTCTCTTTGGGACCAACCCTAACCTTACCCATGGGGCGCAGGTTAGGGAGATGCCTTCAGTTCTAGCCACCTTACCATGAGTTTCTGGGACCCCAGCAGACTTGCCCACCCTTAGGTACTGCTTCCAAACCAAGGGTAGGTGTCCGAGTGTGAGTGTGTGCATATTTCAAGTATTTTTCCTTTGTGGGCTGCTTTGGGCCTTTGGAGAGTAAAGTTTCGAAGTGGAGTTAACCGGGAGCTTTGGAGTGGGGTCAATCGGAGTGGGCCTTCGGAGTGGGCTTATTGAAGTGGGTCGCGGGGCGAGTTTCTTAGTTGTGAAGTTTTGCAATGGGCTTTGCGGGTGGGCCCGTTTGAAGTTGGCTAGCGGTTTGGAGTCGTTGTTACATGTGGAGTCCACAATAATGATGTTGTTACACGTGGAGTCGTTGGTGATGTGTATAGTCAAAGTATATGAGTCGTCAACTATTACCTACATTAGCCCCCCTGTCTGTATTCTAGGCGTAGAGCGGCTAGGATGCAGGCATAATCCTTGCGTATCTTTCCCAGTTTATTTTTCTGGTAATGAATGGACATTTTCGCCTGTTACGGGTCATGCTTTGTTGGCAGTTTGATGGACGACTCAACTTTTTGCAGGTAGTACTGTCTTCCTGGTGAGGTTTTTGATGTCGAATCTGGTTAGTAGATTGGTCTAGTAAATATTAGTGTTACCTGCTGTGCATATCCATTGTGCAGTTTTGGGGTGATAGTTATATATAAAAAGGAGGGTTTTGGAGACTGCATGCATCCAACTCCTCAATGCATACTTGCTTTCTTGCTCCTTTACAGTGTAAAACATGAGCTCCTTATCTGGATTATTACCATGTGAGGTGGGAGTGTTTTGGCGATGGCGTGGGGTCAAAACTTCTTGGGACCTTCGCCATGACCTGTACCAAACTTATGCGTGGAGTGGCGTTACAAGCTTTGCATAGCATATTTCTAGGGATCTTTTCTATCAGTGCGGAAATGGGGAGAGATCCTTTCTAGCAGTGCACATGCTTTATTAGGCAGTGCATGTTCTATTCAGGTTCTATGTTTCTTCGTGGTGCTTGGGATGAGTGACTGCTTTTTAGTTCTTTCTCCGTGGTTTGGGGTGAGGATCACAATTTTGGGATAGGCTGGTAATAACTGATGTTTCTGCTCTATTGCGCTGCGAGTTCTTCTTTCACGAAAGTACTGGGCTACTGTGGCCTGGTGTTTTGTGTTTAGGAGATCCGGGTTGGATGCAAAATGGTTGTACAAGTTCTCCCTGAGATATCTTGATTTGAACAATCATTGGCAGTGACGTGGTGATCCAGACTTTGTTCCTCGTCCCGAATTTGATTCCAGTAAAATCATGTGTGTCTCCTTGTAATGTATGTATTGGGTCTGTACGAGACACACATGTTTATCCTTGTTATGTATTGGTGTATGTTTTGAGTCAGTAATGTTTCATAATGAGAATTGTATTTTTTGCTAGTCTTCTTGCACTTGTGATTAGTGATTTTGACGCTTTGCCCCCTCCCCCCCTTTTTTTTTACTACTCATTTTGTGAAGAGCTATTAGGAGTGGTGGTCGGAGTTTGTATTCATATAGCCCCTATTGTGGTGTGATGGAGTGTGCCTCTCAGAGAGGTGGGGAGGGTGTATCCTATGGAGAGATGGAGATGGGGAGTGTGCCCCTTGTGGAGAGTGTGCCCCTTAGGGAGGAAATTTCCTAGCTGAGGGGCGGGGAAGATACCATATTTGGAGAGGTGATGTTGGGGAGTGTGCCCCTAGGAGAGGTGTATCTTCTTTTACTTTGATTGACGTGTTTGTACGTATACGTGTGATTTCCATCCGTTCCAGTGCTCTATATATAAGTGTAATAACCTTTTTATAACCCTTTGTAATGGACATACTTATGGCTGACTCCACTTCGCCCCATATTGTAAGAGGACGTCGTTCTCTTCCCAACTTATTTGGTAACTCGGAAGATGGTTGGAGAGGTGTCAAGGTGCATCACTGGTATTGTTGAGTGTTTAGAGCGTGTTTATAATCGTAGGCCTGGTACTTTTGTTGATTTTGTTGATCGCGATCCTGGACAACAATCTACCTTGCTGAATCATTTGGGGTATGTTTTGGATTACCTGTCGATGGCTACTTTGTCCACTAGTGATGAAGATTTGTACTGTGTTTGTTTCCCAAGAGTTCACATCATGATGGAAGCTGAGCTGCCGGTGCAGTGGTTGCTTCATCATTTAGAATACATGCAGCATAAGTATTTCGTTTTTAAGATTGTGCTTCATAGGAAGAGTCTTGATGTTCATCGCAAGGAGATTTTACGAGAGATGGAGAAATGTAAGGATGTTCTGTCATGGCGAGGAAGACTTTTGAGGCCAGATAGTAACCATATAGCGCTCTTTGAAGGTCATGAGAGAGACATGGTGGGTTTGAAGAGGGAGCTGTCAATGATTCAACGGGAACTTGCGGATGTTGTTGCCAAAAAGCTTCTTCTTCGTTCGTTTGTAAACGAGAACGGCCTTCATGAAGATTACGAGATGGACACCGGGCTCTTTTGAACGGAGGGTTCAACTATGTCATCCTTGACAAATATAAACATATATATATATATATTTATAGTGGGGAGCAGATCCTGTATGGTGTAGTATCCTGTCTTTTGTTGCCATGTGGTTAATGTAATATGGCATGTGGTTAATGTAATATGGACATGTGGCCTTTTGTCTTGATGGAGTATTGTTGTCTTGATGTACCTTTGTTGCCTTTCTATTTATTGTGGGGTTGTATGCATCTTGATGCCCTCATAAGTATTGCCTTCTGTATGCTTGATTTTTGTTTAATTACAGTGTGGTTGGTTTGTTTGTGGAGATGTCTGGTGTTGGGTCTTCTGGAGATTCATCGTGGGGTTTGCCACTTCTGGAGTCATTTGGAGATGTGGAGGATGGCTGGAGAGGTGTGAGGATAGATCAGGATTTTTTTTGATATTTTGGAGCAAGTTTATCACCGATATCCTGAAACTTTTGTTCGTTTTGGCTGAATTGGTGCTAGATCTCAATCTGATTTACTAAGACGTCTCTGCCGGATTCTGCGTCGCTTGCGTAAGACAACGTTAGAGGAGGCGGATAATGATTTCTTTGCTGAATTGCTAGAACAGGTGCAAAATCTGGTACAGGATAGACTGTCAGTCCACTGGTTGTATTCCCATGTAGAGGAGATGGAGCATAGGTATGATCTATTTGAGCCAATGTTGGAACGGCGGGCTGCTTTTGATACTTATTTGGAGTTAGAGAATTCTGTGACTGAGTGTGCACGGACTATGGGGCGTTATGAAAGTATAGTGTGCGGTAGCAAGTGGGTTGGCTCCCTAGATCCGAACACGGTGGAATTTATTGAAATGTATGAAGCTGAGCATAGGCGTTTTTTGGAGCTGAAACAGGAATATGCAGATGCTAATGTACGTTTTGAAGCTACTAGAGCTGAAGTGTCTGCTGTTGAATAACAAATTCGTGAATTGGGCTTGCATATTAACTATAAGTTGGATACTGGTCTGTTTGGTTAGCCAGATCTTTAGTTGTGTTTGCAGCCATGAAGTATATGTTTTTTGTTTTACTGATATTAGGTGAAATATATATATACATATATTTTATTTTGCTCCGATTAGTGGCGATTTTGTCCACTGTTGGTGACTTAATGAATGTAATGGAGTTTTGGTTTGGAATTTTTTTTATATTATATATATATTATAATCCGCTTACTTCAGGCACCCTTTAACAGTGTGGGGATTATTATCGTTTGCACATCGTCTTGCTGGACTTTTGTAAAAAAAAATATATAGTTATTTTTGTATTATACAGTGGGTAATAACCAGAGGATATGGATATGGACCGTGTGGAGGATGAAAACATATTTTTGATTCTTTCCCAGTTTAGCTTTTCGGTATAAAAAAAATATGGCCAAGTTTTTGTTGTACAGGTGAAGTGAGTGAGGGGACTAGTGATCAGGAGATATCTCAGATAAAAGTGAGTCATGTGTAATAGAATTGTTAGGATTTTGTGTTTTGTATTTTGAGCTTCTATATCTCTTTTAGAAGGCTAAGGGGGGAGAAAAGAGAGAAAGAAAACCAAAGAAGAAGAGGGGGAAAGTGTAGAGGGGAACAAGGGTGGGAGATTGAAGACAAGCTTTGGGTGGGGGCTCCATTGGTGATCTCACAAGGTATGTCTTCTCTTTCTATACTTCCATGTATGTAAAGATGTGTATGTGTGTGGGTGTAATTGTATTTGGGTATGGAGGGTTTTGATTTGGGGTTTAGGATGTATAAAAGTAGATGGGTCCATGGGGGTGTTGGTGAAATCGGGTGGGGAAAAAAATTGGTGGTGGTGGTGTGGTGAGGCGGGAGATCCGAAAGAGAGGGAGTTTGCCGAGGGAGATGGGATGGGGAGCCGAAGGCAGAGGGAGGGGCCGATGCCCCTTTTTTATTTTTTGAGTTTAGAACGGTGGGGGAGTACCGGCGGGGTGTTTCGGAGAAGGGGGCCGAGAGGGAGAAGGTTCCGAGTGGTAGGGAGGGGCGGCCCTGTTCCAAATGGTGTTCTGAAGTTTTTTTTTTTGTTTCCGGCGGTTGATTCCGAATGGGGAAGCTCCGGGGGTGGGTTCCGAGTGGGTTCGGGTTGGGGGTTTCGGGGTTGGGGATTCCGGATGGGGGAGCTCCGGGGTGGGCGCTGAATGGGTTCGGGTTAGGGGTTCCGAGGTTGGGGGTTCCGGACCCCTGTTCCGAATGTTGTTCCCAATTTTTTTTTTTAAGTGTGGATCCGAAGGTCTTAAGGGGTGTTCCGAAGAGAGGTTTTCAGAGAGAAATAGAGTTTTGGAGAGAGAGGGTGTCCGAGAGATAGGAGCCAAAGGAGGATCCGAAGGGTTGGGTTCCGGACCCCTGTTCCGAACCTCTCTTTTTTTGTTGTTGTTGCCGAGGTGTGTTCCGGAAAAAAAAAAAAAAAAAAAAAAAAAAAGAAAGAGGTCCGAAGGTTTCGGGTTCCGAATGGTATGAAGGGGCCGAATGGGCGTAAGGTTTCCGGAGGGGATTCCGAGGATGTTCGGATCCGAAGGTCCTTCGGTTTTTTTTTTTTTTGCGCGGAAGTGCGACTTGGTTGTGGATGTTCCGATGGGTCAAATTGCTGAGAGGGATGGTTTCCGAGATAGAGAGAGTGTCTGATAGAAGGGGTAATGGTCCGGGAGGTTCGGGCGAAAGGTAGTTTCGAGTGGTAGGATAGTTTGAGTAAAAAACAATTTATTATTATGTACGTATCTATATATTTTTGTTAAGAAATATACATGAAAAACAGACGTCCAATGTAAAAAAGAGTGTTGGTTTAGGAGTTGGCTAACCATGTCGTCGTTCTTCATTTGATTTTCAACAGTCTGTTTTATTGCCATTGTTGCAAAGCTTTGTGAACCTTATCAAAATGTATTATTTTGCAGCATTCTGTTATTCGGTGTTGATCCTTTGTCGGGATGGTGCAAGAGCTTGGTCATGGGGCAGGTGATCCTCCGCTTCTAGGTATTGATGAAAGATTTTGGCAACGTGCCCCGTATATATTTACAGATGATAACTTCTGGCAGCCGATTATTGAAAGTGTAAATGGAGGTGGCATATGTTCTGAGGCGGATAGTGCAGCGAGGTTTGATTTGCCGCCTGCTCACGCTATTATCCGATTGGGTGTGGAAAGAGGTGAATATCCTCATACTGTATTGAAGTTTGTAGCTGCTTCGGGGGTTGCCCAGTGTGAGGCGTGGAATGAGTGGACGGAGTACATATTGGCAAACTTTGAGGCTGTCCTTAAGGAGACGCGAATTTATGACTCTATTTGTTTATTCAGAGATATGAGGTGCTCTTTGGAGGAGAGAGAGATATTGACTTTGATTTCCCGATGGTGCCCAGTCACGCATACTTTTGTTGCTGCATGGGGTGAGTTTACCCCTACTTTGGAGGACGTTTCTTCTCTATTTTTATTAAATATTATTGGTGGCTTAGATTTTGGCTCCTACCAGCTTTCTGCGGAGGATAAGGTGGTAGTTGGGGCATTAGAAGCAGGTATCTTGGCCTGTCAGTTTACCTCGCATTTTCTAAATGATGGTAGGGAGAGGCCTAGGGGTCCTATTCCAAACGGAGATAAAGCGGATTATCGTGCTTTTCTTTGGTATTTTTGGGAAGATCGACAGCCGGGTGCGAAGCGACGACATCGGAAGAGTTTTACTGGTAAGGGTAGGGATTATAGTCTTGTTGCTTATCTTGTGTGTTGACTCTCAAGATACATATTTGGAGGTGCCCCGGAAGACGGGCCTTGCTCACATTTATTCGGATTGGCCTCCATTTTATTACGCGGGCAGGTCTCCCATTAGCGCAAATGTTCTTGGGATCATTGTATTTACGGTTTGATATGTTGGCGCAAGATATGCGACGTTCGGTGGGGCGGTATGACATTGCTATGCATGTTTCATATTTATTTTTGCAGTTGTTTTTGTACGAGAGATGGTGTGGCTATGCGGGACCTTGTTCACCGAGGATGACATCTAGATTTTGGGGACAACGATGGGGTTCTGGTGTACAACCTGAGTTTTCTCTTGCTCAGGTTATTGATGATGAATTAGCTTTTATATTTCGTCTGTACGTGGAGATTGTTGGTATGACGCTTCTACCTTTATCATTGTTCCGTAGGATTCAGGCTCGGAGTGTGGTAAGGAGTACTTTAGGTGGTGAGGTGGAGGAAGTGGTGGCGGCCTTCCATGATGTCACGCGTATGTATTTGCCTGGGTTTACGGAGCGTAGAGCTCGTGAGATGATATACTGCCCAGATAGGGTATATAGGCAGTTTGGCCTTGATCAGGGAGCTGTGCTTTTAGATTCGTCATTCTAGTGTACAGGTCTACGCGATTGCTATGAGGGGCAGAGTAGTATGGGCCCTGATACTGTGGTACTGGTTGGACGGGAGACCTCCGGTTCTTGTGTAGGCAAATATGCTTCTTTCTGGCGACATGCGCAGGTGCGGTTTTACGCATATTATGATGACGTGCCTATGTCGGTGTCGGTGCCGCGGATAAAAAATGCAGATCCCTCGTTACGAGTAATAAGTAAGAAAGACGGTGCCACTCGCACTTATGATGCTTCTAGGTGGGGTAAGTCTAGATTTTTTGACCGGCTACAGAGGAGTGTTGTGTTGGTCGATGGTGATGGGTGGGATAGTGGTTTCTCGTTAATTGAGTTCGATAATTCTGATGACAGCCCCATACGGAGAAAGAAACATGTGAGTCCCTCTTATGAATTTATTTATTTATTTAGATATATGTATATTTGTAATTTATTTTATTTATTATTATTTGTTTAAAGGATTTTGTTGATTAAAGTTTTGTCTTCTGTCTGTACAGGTATTACAACATGTGGTAAACAAAAGAAAGGGGAAAAGTGAGAGCAAAAGGGGCCAATCAATCATTATAGATACCGAGGACCCCGAGAATACCGATGATGTAGGGTTATCAATCCCTTCGGATGACATCCATGACATTCCTTTTTATGATACACCTGTGGAGGATTCATTGTTGATGGATGCGGGTGCAGCTCCGGCTTTTCGCCCATGCATGGAGGAAGTATTTATGTGTCATGATGTTGGAGGTGGGGCAATCGACGAATCGCCGGGAAATCAGGAGTGTGAAACTGGTATAGGGGATGGGCGGCGAGAACGACTGGAGAGGGTGGATAGTGATTCTTCTTATGAGGTCGTGGAGCGTATGCAGTTACCGATGGTGGATACTTCGGTTTCTACATCTGTTGCCGGTGTTTTTGGTTCTAGCCGCCCTTTGAGTAGTGTCAACCGCCCTTGTCCCATCGGGACTGGACTTTCACTTTCGGACTCCGGCTTTAGGAGATTTGCAGGATCTTCTTCTTGTGATAATACTGTCTTTGGGTCTACTACCGGTGGTGGTGAGGCAACTCTGTCACTCGGTGTTTTTTAATCTGGCATTGATACTACTTTAGGGTTACGGTCGCATGAGTTTGATGGGCGGACGTCGAGTTCTAATGGTGTCCACCCTCTGCCCTGTGGTAGGACTACTGATTCAGCCTCCGAGACAATGACAGTTGGTGTGAGTACTTCTGTGTTAGCTCCTGGGTCATTTCCTGTTGTGGCTTCTGTATCTCATGCAGGGTCTTCTGAAGGCGAATTCTTCGTTCCGAGTTTGGCCAGTATTCTAGGGAAGATACCTGGTGACGCTCCTTTCCCGGCTCTTGCTCCTGCCACTGAGAAAGCTGTGTTGGGGATGGTATATCGTCGTTATCCGCAGACCTTTTCTCCTTTTGTCATGAAGGTTGCTACCGGTTTGAGGTCTTTTTTCTTAAGTACGCTTGCATCTATGGTTTGGAGTTTATTTGCCACTAATATGGCGGATTTGAGTGGAAGCCTTTTAAATAATATGGCGGGCGAGCGAGCTTGCATCTTTTAGGGAGGTTATGGGCTCTGATGTTTGTTGGTTGGAGGCGCGTGTGGCCTTAGTTAGGGTAGCTACTGGGCTGAGATGTGCAGATGACGAGATGGCTAGCGTGAGCACTAGGATAGTGGAGATAGAACGGGAAGAGGCCGAATTGGAGCGGCGGTTGGTGGCACTGAAGGAGGAGAAGTCGATTATTGGGGATCGCGAGAGGGCGGTTATTAAGGTACGTGAATATTTGAGCACCTTGGGGACCTTTGATGCGAGTGCCCTCCAGATGCCTGCGGATAGTCTTGGGATTGGAGATTTGTTTTTCGCCGAGGATGTGGATATTCTTGGTACTTTCCAATAGTTGTTTCTCTGTCCGAGTAGAGATATGTGCTATGTTTTTTGTTTTCATCCTTCTTGATCATGGCGGGTATGTCCATTGTAATATGTATGCCCCCTTTTTTGTTTATAATACAAATCCTTGTGTTTTTGTTTTTTTTTATATTAAAAAATTTTGGTATGTATGCATACAATATGATATGATTGTGAGAGGCTTGAGGTGAAGGGCTCGGGTGGAGTCTTCAGCTATATAAGTATGTATATATACATTTTTGTTTTGGGTCTTATAGGTATGCTTTGAAAATGGGTAAAAACAAAAAATTTATTATATGCCCACACGTGGCGCACGTATAGGGATAACGAGGTGGGGTTAAAATTTTGTTGAAAGGCTCATGTGATTACAACCTGCTAACGTGCGGTTAGCTTTTAAGTAGTGTATATATATATGAGTATGTATAACTTTCTTGGTGAGGCAACTATACTGCTAGGTGGGCTTTAGGTGAGCTAAAGTATGGCAGGTTCATCATGGGCGTCCAATTCGGGGCCGGGCTTTTCACGGCTACCGGAGACGTTTGGAGATATGCAAGGTGGTTGGCGAGGCGTTCCCGTATGGGAAATACTTGTGCCTTTTTTGGAGAGGGTTTATGTACACCATCCACAGACCTTTACCGGTTTAACATATATAAATCAACAAGAAAGATTACTAGCTTGTAAGATGCTGGGTAATGTACTTTTAGAGATGTCTAGGACTAACCTGGGGGATGCCACTTACGATTATATGCAGCGAGTAAGAGGTGATATACATGATATAAGCACACAGGGGCTGCGTCTGTTGTGGCTGACGGAGCATCTGGACATGGTGGTCTTACTGCGACAATTTGTGGAGGCCAGACGGAGAAGGCAGTTTGATGAGCGGCAATTTATTGCGGTTAGCGAGAATTTCCGGAGAGCTCGGGTGGAACTAGTGACTACTGCGGGTCAGTGGAGGAGGTTGGGAGTGCCTCGTACGGCGCAGCAGGAGGATCGAGCATTGCGGCTTCAGGCGGCCGTGGATCGTGGTGAGGAGGAGTGCAAGGTGTGTGAGGAGAGGCTGGCAAGATCGAAAATAGTAGAGCAACGCTCGAGGACGGGGATTGCTACGGATGAAGTTACTAATGAAACTTTGGTGATTGTAGGATTGTTTGTGGAGTAAACAACTACTGTTGAGTTTGCTGGATGTTGAGTTACCTGGGTAATCCAAGTGGTGGGTAGAGTTGACCTCTATTTTTTTTTTTTTTTTTGAGCTTGATGCTATGTTTAGTAATGTGGGGAGAGTACCTTTGAATATTGAAAATAATAAGTTGTTCATGAATGTTGTGGCACACATGTTCTTTCAGTTAACAACTTTTTCAAGGGCAGGCAAAATAGCAGAATTTTGAAAAAAAAAAAAAAAGAGTGCTGCCTAAGCATGATATAGCTTTAACCATTGGATATTGATTGGTCCAGATATGAATTTTTCACCAACCTTCTGGATCCTATAGTACCCGCTGGGATTAGCTTCTTTAACTTCATAGGGTCCTTCCCACTGTGGCGTGAATTTGGGCGCTGAAATACCCCACATGATGTGCTTGGCTGCCTTCAAAATTAAGTCTCCTTCCTTAAAAACTCTGGGTCGGACCATGGCATCGTAAGCCCGTGCGATTTGCTTCTGGTATTTTTGAAGGTTTGATTGCGCCCTATCCCTATGCTCGTCCAGTTGTTCGAGCATAATTGGGCGAGGGTCGTGTAGAACCTCGCTTTTTATGGCAATTCGGGCAGAGGCCACCACCAACACTGCAGGTAAAACTGATTCAACTCCATAGACTAAAGAGAAAGGAGTCGCCTGAGTTGGTCGTCTCTTGGAGGTTCTGTAGGCCCAAACGGCTAGAGGGAGTTGGTCGGCCCATATCTTGGGACAGTCCTTCATCATCCTGCTTAAGATTTTCAATAGTGTTTTATTTGTTGCCTCGGCCTGACCATTACCTTTGGGGTAATAAGGAGTGGACTTGTGGTGAGTGATGTCATAGCTTAGGAGAAGTTGTCCCACATGCTTGTTGATGAATGGTGTTCCATTATCAGATAGGATTACTTTGGGGATTTTGAAGCGGCACACGATGTGCTCTCGGATGAAGGCCGCTACTGCCGGCCCGACTGCCTTCCTCATTGGTACAGCCTCTACCCATTTGGTATAGAGTTCTGTAGCCGCGAGGATTCAAATATTGCCCTTTGATGCTGGAGAAATTGGCCCTATGAGATCGAGAGCCCAAGTGTGGAATGGCCATGGTGTTGATAATGCTCGCAAGTCAACGGCAGGTGCATGGATTCGATTTCCATAGATTTGGCAAGGGTGGCATCTCTTGACATGATTTCTTGAATCCTCTTCCATCTTTGGCCAATAGTACCCCAGGCCCAAGAGATGGCGGTATAATTTGGTTCCCCCTTGGTGCTCGAACTCATGTGCTTCACTCAAGACTTGGTGAATTTCTCCCCCAGCAAGACATCGCAGCGACTTCCCATTGAAGCTGCGACGGAACAGCTGATTCTCGTGGACAAAAAATTTCGAGGCCCGCTTTTTTACTATGGCCGCGACGGCTCTATCAAGGGGGAGAGAGTTCTCGTTAAAATAATCCATATATGGATGGCGCCAATCCGATATTTGAGCCGTAAAATTGCATTCTTCCTTGCTCGGATCTTTCGAACATTTCGAGCAAGTCCGTTGGAGCATGGAGGCCTCTTTAGACATTTCAGGCCAGTAGTACCCTTTTCTCTGTATCATCCGATAAAGACTGATATCCTTGTCTCCGCACGTATTTGGTGAATCTGGTGGAGTCGAAGTTTTGCCTCTTCTCCCCCTACGCATCGTGCCAAGACGCCTGTGGGAGCACGAAAATAAAGATTGCGTCCGAGGAGGGTGAAGCTTTTTAGTTCCGACACTGTTATTTTTCCTTCACGACTTAGTAATTGGGTAATGATAGGTGCTCTCCAGTCATTGAGTTACTCAGGGGGGAGTAGTTCCAAAACGGTGCATGGGAGAGTTCTTTTGATGATTTTGATTCGGGTGGAGCCTTCGGGTATGTCGATCTTTGAAGCAAGGGTTGCCAAAGCATCTGGGAAGCGATTGTCCGATCTTGGCGCATGTTCCATCCGAAGGGCCTCAAATTTATCCAATAGCTTTTGAACTATGGTTCTGTATTCTGCCAAAGCCGGCTCCCTGATCGCGAATTCTCCTGAGGTTTGTCTGACAACAAGATTGGAGTCACCCTTGATTCACAGGCGGGTGGCACCCATACTAGCGACCGCCAGGAGTCCTAATATTAGCGCCTCGTACTCCGACTCGTTATTTGAGCATTTGAAGTCAAGCTTATAGGACAAATGGAGCTTGGAACCATCTAAGTAGGATGTCAAGTTGATTCTTGCTCCTCCTCCTAGCGACGTGGAGGATCCGTCGAAGCTAAGGGCCCATTCCCCAAGGTCTTCGATTGGCATTACGCAGTCGAGTTCTTCTCCAAGAAGTGTTTCCCAAGGCGGTTCAAATTCTCCACTGGGGAATTGGGCTAGTAGATCTGCCAATGCCTGACTCTTGATTGCTTTTGGCGTCACGCAAGTGATATCAAATTCGGCCAAGAGAAGGAGCCATCTCGCCATCCGTCCCGAGAGAGCAGGCTTAGATAGGAGATATCGTAATGGGTCACATCTCGTGACCAAGTGTACAACATGACTGAGAAAGTAGTGTCTGAACTTTTGGGCTGCGAAGGTGAGTGCGAGACAATTGCGCTCGATGGGAGTATATCTTTTCTCAGCATCACGGACCACCCGACTAATGTAGTATACCGGCTTCTCGTTTTCGTCAATCTCCTGGGCAAGCAGTGCCCCAATAGATTTGTGTGTGGATGTGAGATAGAGGAGCAGCGGTTTTTCCTATGTTGGAGCCACCATGGTAGTGGGAGCCGACAAAGTTCTTTTGATAGCTTTGAAAGAATCCTGGTGGACTTCTTCCCATCTAAATTTGGCCTTCCCTTTCAATATCTCTCCCAGGGGATGAGATATTTCTGACAATGCTGGAATGAATCTACGGAGATAAGACACCCTTCCCATGAATTGCTTTAATTGTTTCTGGGTATTTGGCGATGGCATGTCCATGATTGATTTGGCCTTTGTCGGGTCCAAGTCGATGCCATGGCGGTGGACTATGAATCCGAGGAATTTTCCAGCCGTAACCCCGAAGGCACACTTGAGCGGGTTCGTTCGGAGCTTGAATTTTCTGCAACATTCAAAAACGGCACGAAGATCATTTTCATGGCCTTTCCCTTGCCTGGATTTTACCACGATGTCGTCCACGTAATCCTCCAAATTATGGTGGAGCATATCATGGAAGATGGTCGTCATCGCCCTTTAGTAAGTGGCGCCTGTGTTCTTTAGTCCAAAGGGCATGACGGTGTAGTAAAAGTTGCCAAAGGGGGTATGAAAGGCTGTCTTTTCTGCGTCTCTTGGATCCATCTTGATCTGATTATAACCGCTGAACCAGTCCATGAAGGAGAAGTCTTGATGCCCGGATGTGGCGTCGATTAGAGTATCGACATTTGGAAGAGGGAATTCATCCTTCGAACATGCTTTGTTTAGGATCCTGAAGTCGACGCAAACTCTAATCTGTCCATTCTTCTTTTTTACCGGTACCACATTCGCCAACCAAGTATGGTGCTCGATGGGCTTAATCAACCTGGTATGAAGGAGTTTTTCTACCTCGGTTTTAATCTGGAGTTCTAGTTCATGTCGAAACACCCGAGGTGCTTGTTTCACTGGCCGGTGGTTCGGATCGACGTTGAGCTTGTGTGTTACTAAGTACGTATCTAGTCCCGGCATCTGGTCGTACGTCCAGGCGAATACGTCGATGTATTCCTTGAGAAGGGAAATCAGCGTGACTCACTCCTCCGAGGTTGCCGCTTTGGAGATGAAGGTGATACGAGGGGTTCTCCCTTTCGGTGCAGGATTGATTTCTTCTATTTCTGGTCCTGCAGTGCGTGGTCCATCTTGGAACGTTTCCCGGGCTACCCTGGGTTCGACAGCTTTAGGTGTTTCTATGGTGTTGCATTTTGGGGCTTCGGGACCGTGAGGTGCAGCTTCTGGTCCCGACCCCACGCACCATCATAAGCAACGGTATACAAAGCGTCCGTCGGGGAGTTTGACTCGGATGCATTCCAGGGAAACGCTACGGCGACATTTCTGTTTCTCCTTTGGGGAAAAATCTTCTTTGTGGGCATCTTCCCACTTTGGGATGGTGAGGCCGCGTGGTGAGACTGGTGGTGTGGTCTCTTTTTCGGAACAAAAGTCATCGAACAGTTCTGCTTCTACCATATGAGCCTCGTGGTTCCCAAATGATTTTAAGGTTCCGGCCACAGTGAATACTTTTCTTCCCTCACCAGTGTTCATTTTTCCTTTCAGACACTGATGGTAGGTAGATGGTACGATGCTGAATGTGTGCATCCATTTGCGTCCTATCAGGAGGTGATAGGAGGTATTCGCATCGATCACGTGGAATCGAGCCGGTGCTTGGAATTTCCCAAGGCGAAGTGATGTAGTCACAAATCCAATTGTTCGACGCGTGTCATTGCCGAACCTTGCAATGTCCGTGGCCTGTGGGATAAGTTTCTCAGAGGAAATACAGTGGCCCTGAATGTGGTCAATGGCATGATGTTGAGGGAGGCTCCTCCGTCGAGCAATGCTCTCTTGAACTCCCTTCCGTGGACTGTGGCCGAGACGTACAATGGGCGGTTGTGCGGATGTGGGACCTGTATGTCTGCATCCGTGAAGGTGATTGCTGACTCAGCTTCTAAAGCAGCACGACAGACGGAACCCCCGGTTGCTACGCACGCTTGATGGTAGGTTTCTGCCACTTGCAAGATAGCCTTGGTGGCTTCAAGGCGTGCTTCCTCACAGAACCCAACCTGATCAAAGAAAAATCTAAATTTGGTGAGGTTCTTGACTTTTGATGCTGTGAACTCTATGGTGCTCCGAGAAGGGTTTGTCATGATGATACTGGTAGAGGGGTTTCTAGCGATTGGTGACGTTTCTTCTTCTTCCTCTATGAGTTCGATGAGAGGAGCCGTCATTTCCACAGGTGACAACGCACTAGGGAGTTCAATGGGAGGAGATGCAATTTTTTCCAAGTGGTGGGAAGCCGTGTGAAGAGATACCATATTAACAGCTCCTTCGTTGTGTCCCCAAAGTTGGCGAGGTATTTCTTCAGCAGCATCTAGCTGAGTAGTGGTCACCAGTTCTTCGTTGGCTATTTTCTTATGGAAGATGCCGCGAAGGGCCCAGCAGTCCTTGGTAGCGTGCTTTACCATCTGGTGATAAGCACAGTAATTATACTTGGCCTTGTCACCTTCTGTCGGGGGTCTTGTGGGTGGGCGAAGGGTGATTACTTCATCTCTTATCCATTTTTTGAGTACGGCATGTACTTCCTTCATGCTGCAAGGGAATGGAGCTGGTGCGTCAGTTCCGTCCCTTCTGCACTTGTTATCATTATATTCTCGGTCTCGTCCACTTTTTCTTTCCTCAGTTACAGCAGCGGTTGGGTAACGATGGGGTGCCGAAGGGCAAGTATCTCGATGTATCCTCGATGGTATTCTCACATCTTTTGCTAAGTTTCGTGCAGCAACCATGAGATCTGAGAATGCTGGGAACGAGTGATTGATGAGGTGAATCTTGTAGTCGCGGAGCATTCCTGGTTGGTTTAGACTTTGATTATTACTACTAATTTAAACTATGAATTAAACTATGAAATTATGGAAATATAGTCTAGAATTAAATCTAAGTAAACTTGTACGCTTAATTGAGAATTGTTTGAATATATGGAGATGAGATCTAGGATTACAAATCCACCACTAACTATGCATCGGGGGTCTATACTTCCTATTCTAAGTTCTATGTTTGGATAGTTATGATCTATTGTAGCTACAAGCCCAATAGTATCCTCAAGAAGATATTGTTAGTTCAATCTAAGCATAACCCATCTATGGTTCACATGAATTATCTACCTATAACTAGGGTGTAGCATAACTCATCTTTCCTAAGCATGAATTATAAAAGATGTAAACATCACAATCACATAAGCACCATTGTATGTAAATACTCCTATCAATCACAAAAATCAAGGATTATTGAGTTCAATAAGCATAAGGAAAAATCTAAGACAAGAATAGATCCAAAATACTCTTGATTATTAACATTAAAAACTGATTATAAATAATCCACCAACATACAATCACTATCCAATACATAAACCCTAAAATAGAAAAACATAGAATCCCCCTATACGTCGCTAGGGTTTCATTGAAACCCTAGATTAGGAGTTTAGTTGCACATGGTGGATGAAAGCATGAAGATTGATTTGATGGTAGCCATTAGAGACCTTCAAGCTTTCTCTTCTCCTTCTTCTTGCCTTCCAAAGCTCTCTATGAAAGAATGTGTAACCCCTCAAAATTATAAAAACTAAGTATATATAGATTTTATAAGGAGTTTTTAGAAGCTTTCCTATCCCGAAACTAACTAAAACAGCTGTTATTTCCAATTCGGACGTCATTAAACAGTTTCGTTTGCACAGGATTCTTCAGTATAGCAAAATACGTAACTTTGATTTTTGTACGGATCGCGCAAGCGAGCCGCGCGAGCGCATAATTGGGAAGGTCACGCGCGCGGATCGCGCGAGCGAATTCTGGGATCTCGCGCGAGCGGACCGCTCGTGCGAAGGGTTTTTTTCTGCTTCTTTCTTCTTGCTTTTTCTCCTTATTTAACCTAGAATCTATGTTTTCTTCTAAAACCTGACAGAAAATAGAAAATACAGTAAAACTACACAAAAACATGATAAAAACAGCTAACAAATGTGAATTAAGGCGTATAATTAGGATTTATTCTCTACCGATCAATCACCCAAACATATCCAAGGGCCTTGGAAAGAATTTCCAACAACAGACAAACCATCAAGCCATTCGTGTTGCTTACTATGGTTAGGGGGACCATAAACACATGTAAGAACCCAGGGCTTATGAAAGGGATTAGAAAGAATAAGACCAGCGATGACATTCTTATTGGAGATAAGAATGTCAAGATCAACTCTATTCCTCCAAAAGAGGGCGAGGCCACCAGACAAACCAGAGCTACTGACAACTTCCAAGTTTGGAAAACCCAAGGAGGCAATGATTTTACTGGCTTTTTGACAAGTGATTTCTGTTTCAGAGATGAAAACAACATCAGGATTAAGCTCCCTGATCATGACCTCAGGTGACGAATTGTCGAGGTATGGGCCAACCCCCTACAATCCAGCTAAGAACTCTCATGGGGGTGTTGGGGGCATGGATGGGCTCGCCTCCTCGGCCTTCATATAGGAACAATAATTCTGAATTTCAACTTCAATGAGATTTTCTTCAATTGTAGATATAGCAATAATCTTCTTAGATTTTTCCTTTGGGACACAACTTTCTTTCTGCTGGTGGACTTTTTGAGACCGTAGTCATGAGATTAAGAGTGGGTTTTGGATATGTAAGAAGGGTTTGAGTTTAGGGGTAAGGGGGGAATAGGATCTGAAATTTTTGGTTTTTTAGAACAAGGAAGGGGCTCAGGTTCAATCATAACAAGGGTTCTTTTGAAAATAGCACAAATTTATGTATTCATTATGTAAAATATGAGCATCATGTTTATAAGGGATGAGAGAGCTGCCAAGTTGGGGTGGGTCTTGCATTTTACAATTAGAATGGGAATCTTTGGGCTCACAAGAAACAAGAATTTGGGATTTTGGGTTGTGTCAAGGGATTGGGCTTGGTCTTGAATTGTAGCAATTTTTTTGGGCCTAAGTTAAGTGGGGTTGTGTAATCATTTTTAAGGGCAAGAGGTGAAGGTTGGCTAGTTACAGGTTAACTATACTGGCAACATGGGTGGTAGTTTTATGAAGAATTCCAGCTGGCAAACACTACAACAAAAAATGATTTTTGCAATGAAAATTTTCCTTGCTAAATGCCATATTTTTGTAGCAAAAGCCTTTAGCAAGGAATGTTTTTTGTTGCCAGATTCCTTGCTAAAGCTCTGTAGCTAAAGCCTACAGCAACGAAAAAAAATTTTCGTTGCCAATTCTTAGCTTTTTGCAAGGAATTTGTTTTCCTTGCCAATTCTTAGCTTTTTGCAAGGAAATTTTTCCTTGCTAATGCTCATATTTTTTGTTGCTAATGGCTTGATTTCCTTGCCAATACCCCTAATCTTGGGCTAAATATAGACAATTGGCAAGGAAATATTTTCCTTGCCAATTCTTAACTTTTTGCAAGGAAAGTTTTTCTTGCTAATACTCATGTTTTTTGTTGCATATAGGTTAATTTCCTTGCTAATACCCCTGCTCCAGTACTTAATATAGATAATTGTCAAGGAAACAATATTTCCTTGCCAATAGTATTCACCTATAGATAAAAAAAACAAATTTCCTTGCTAAATGGGATTTTAGCAACGAAATATAATTCATTGCCAACATAGTTCCTCTTAGATAAGGAAATATTTTCCTCACTAAAAGTAACCCCAACAATACCTGTACAATCCAATACTCATTGTTCAAAATATTTATAATATTAAATAACCATGTCAATCATTCCAAACCTTTCATACATCAAAATAGAAAAGAATATCTCATAACAACAATTCCAACAATCTTACTTTATATCCTACCATTCAACATACACACGATAATACAAAAAAAAAAGTCCTAAAAGTCGTGAGCAAGCTAGCAATCTAGATCTGCATCAAAATTAAAAGAAAAGTGTTAGAATATTACAAATTTCAGAACTATAAAAAAATTTAAAAAATTAAAAGCAATTCCGAGTCAAAACCTCAAAACTGAGTTTTGAAAGGCCTAAGTCTAAGAATTTGAGTATTCGCGTGTTACTTGCAATCCGGGTGTCAGAATTTTGTCTCGTTTGTTCCTACACGTCTATTTAGTCGAGTGTGAGGTGTGAGTTCCAGTCTCGTGTCATTCCGAGTCACGGAACTCATTTTGGGCTATCAAAACCTCAAAACTGAGTTTTGAAAGGCCTAAGTCTAAGAAATTGAATATTCGCGTGTTACTTGCAATCCGGGTGTCAGAATTTTGTCTCGTTTGTTCCTACACGTCTATTTAGTCGAGTGTGAGGTGTGAGTTCCGGTCTCGTGTCATTCCGAGTCACGGAACTCATTTTGGGGTATCAAAACCTCAAAACTGAGTTTTGAAAGGCCTAAGTCTAAGAAATTGAGTATTCGCGTGTTACTTGCAATCCGGGTGTCAGAATTTTGTCTCATTTGTTCCTACACGTCTATTTAGTCGAGTGTGAGGTGTGAGTTCTAGTCTCGTGTCATTCCGAGTCACGGAACTCATTTTGGGGTATCAAAACCTCAAAACTGAGTTTTGAAAGGCCTAAGTCTAAGAAATTGAGTATTCGCGTGTTATTTGGAATCCGGGTGTCAGAATTTTGTTCCATTTGTTCCTACACGTCTATTTAGTCGAGTGTGAGGTGTGGGTTCTGGTCTCGTGTCATTCCGAGTCACGGAACTCATTTTGGGGTATCAAAACCTCAAAACTGAGTTTTGAAAGGCCTAAGTCTAAGAAATTGAGTATTCGCGTGTTATTTGCAATCCGGGTGTCAGAATTCTATTCCGTTTGTTCCTACACGTCTATTTAGTCGATTGTGAGGTGTGGGTTCCGGTCTCGTGTCATTCCGAGTCACGGAACTCATTTTGGGGTATCAAAACCTCAAAACTGAGCTTTGAAAGGCCTAAGTCTAAGAAATTGAGTATTCGCGTGTTATTTGCAATCCGGGTGTCAGAATTTTGTTCTATTTGTTCCTACACGTCTATTAAGTCGAGTGTGAGGTGTGGGTTCCAGTCTCGTGTCATTCCGAGTCACGGAACTCATTTTGGGGTATCAAAACCTCAAAACTGAGTTTTGAAAGGCCTAAGTCTAAGAAATTGAGTATTCGCGTGTTATTTGCAATCCGGGTGTCAGAATTTTGTTCCGTTTGTTCCTACACATCTATTTAGTCGAGTGTGAGGTGTGGGTTCCGGTCTCGTGTCATTCCGAGTCACGAAACTCATTTTGGGCTATCAAAACCTCAAAACTGAGTTTTGAAAGGCCTATGTCTAAGAAATTGAGTATTCGCGTGTTATTTGCAATCCGGGTGTCAGAATTTTGTCTCGTTTGTTCCTACACGTCTATTTAGTCGAGTGTGAGGTGTGAGTTCCGGTCTCGTGTCAGTCCGAGTCACGGAACTCATTTTGGGGTATCAAAACCTCAAAACTGAGTTTTGAAAGGCCTAAGTCTAAGAAATTGAGTATTCGCGTGTTATTTGCAATCCGGGTGTCAGAATTTTGTTCCGTTTGTTCCTACACGTCTATTTAGTCGAGTGTGAGGTGTGGGTTCTGGTCTCGTGTCATTCCGAGTCACGGAACTCATTTTGGGGTATCAAAACCTCAAAACTGAGTTTTGAAAGGCCTAAGTTTAAGAAATTGAGTATTCGCGTGTTATTTGCAATCCGGGTGTCAGAATTTTGTTCCGTTTGTTCCTACACGTCTATTTAGTCGAGTGTGAGGTGTGGGTTCCGGTCTCGTGTCATTCCGAGTCACGGAACTCATTTTGGGGTATCAAAACCTCAAAACTGAGTTTTGAAAGGCCTAAGTCTAAGAAATTGAGTATTCACGTGTTATTTGCAATCCGGGTGTCAGAATTTTGTTTCGTTTGTTCCTACACGTCTATTTAGTCGAGTGTGAGGTGTGGGTTCCTGTCTCGTGTCATTCCGAGTCACGGAACTCATTTTGGGGTATCAAAACCTCAAAACTGAGTTTTGAAAGGCCTAAGTCTAAGAAATTGAGTATTCGCGTGTTATTTGCAATCCGAGTGTCAGAATTTTGTTCCGTTTGTTCCTACACGTCTATTTAGTCGAGTGTGAGGTATGGGTTCCGGTCTCGTGTCATTCTGAGTCACGGAACTCATTTTGGGGTATCAAAACCTCAAAACTGAGTTTTGAAAGGCCTAAGTCTAAGAAATTGCGTATTCGCGTGTTATTTGCAATCCGGGTGTCAGAATTTTGTCTCGTTTGTTCCTACACGTCTATTTAGTCTAGTGTGAGGTGTGAGTTCTGGTCTCGTGTCATTCCGAGTCACGGAACTCATTTTGGGCTATCAAAACCTCAAAACTGAGTTTTGAGTATTCGCGTGTTACTTGCAATTAAATAGTCAATGAAATGCTACTTACCAAGAAGTTCCATTGGCACCAGTTGAGTTCCCAGGCATGTCATAGCCAAGTCTTTGAGCCCATTGAAATATGCTTGCCATCCTATCAGCCATTTTCTGAATCTGACTAAGTGTCGTAGATTGTATTTCAGAAATCTTCTCTGCCATCTTTCTCTCCATCTTTTCTTCCATCTTTTGCTCAATAGTTTGAATAGACGTAACTAAGGAACGAGAGGAAGAAGAAGGTCTCATACCAAGTCCCTTTACTATACCGGATCTTGCTCCCAGACATTGAACAGACAACTCCTCAGCACTTAGAGGAGTTGTATTGGGCTGCAATTTATGGTTTTCCTGCAGCTTTATCATCTCGTCATATCATTTTACAAAAACTTTACATTCAATCAACTTTAATAGATAACTTTAAAGATTTCAAATAATTGTAAATATGAGAGATTATATTTACATGGTAAGTCCTGCAGTCCGAAGAAACCCATTCGTTCTTTGATTTGCTGAAATGACAAGAGTGGTAGAAATCTGGAAAGTCGATATCTCCATTTTTTTCCACCAACTATTTCATTAGGATTTCAAAATTATGAGTTAGTATTTAACAACATAAAACAGTAAACTAATGTTAAAAAAATAAAGAATACGCACGAGCTGAAGAGCCTTCATTGCAAATGAGCTCGAGCCGCATACGTGATTAGTCCTTTTACGTGCTCGATTGGCTGAATTTACGGCTGATTGGTGCTGCATTAAACAAATATAAACAAAAGAATAACATGGTTAATAATCTTCAAACGAATTTATGGATTATATAAGTAAATGCTTCTATTACCAAAAATTTTGGATCATTCCATTTATTGTCAATTAAATCAGTCCACTGATCCTGGGTGCATAATTTCTTCGGGTAGTTGTTTCTAGCATGTTCCTCATTGTTAGTGTCTCTGAGACGTTTGTAATGCTTGTACAATCTGTGGGTCCAACCACTTAGTAATGTACCGCATTTCGTTTTCCTTGCTTTTTGGATAGCAACTTCGTCCCCTTCCACATTGAACTTATCCTGAAAAGAACAACATTAGAGATTTTTTTTGCTCAGTTAAAAATGAAAACACATAGAGTTGTTTTAAGTACGTTTACGCGTTGAATTATCGGGACAACGGAGGTTTCTGGCACTTTAGACCACCTACGGATGCTCGGGCGCTGTAGATTTTGTCTAATTTGTAGACCTGTGGCAACAGCAAAACGAGTAGCATGTGGCCCCACCGGCTGCCTAAAATCTGTAGGAATGAGCACAGGAAGCTTGCCTTCTTTCTCAATCCGGACGTCTGTCCCAAGACATCGTGTAGGCCCCCGTCTATTAGTCGATGATCCTGTTTAAAACATTATAGATGATATCCATTTGGTTAGTTAATGAAGACATCAAGTTAATAATATTGAGAATTGACAAGTCTAAGTAATTTTGAAGAAGCACCAACGTTGCTAGCCCGTGGCTCACTAATCCCCCGTGGTTCACTACTAGCCCGTGGCTCACTACTACCCTCCCCAACAACATTGTGATCACTAATACCAGCAGACATGCTATTCCTCTCAAGAGAGCCAACAACATTGTGAAGGATAGCCTCATCAACAACATCGTTGGCAAAACCAATACTTTCGGCAAGGAAAAAACATTTCGTTGCCAAATTCAATACTTTCGGCAAGGAAAATATATTTTCGTTGGCAAAACCAATACTTTCGGCAAGGAAAAAACATTTCGTTGCCAAATTCAATACTTTCGGCAAGGAAAATACATTTTCGTTGCCAAATCGAATACTTTCGGCAAGGAAAATATATTTTCGTTGCCAAAACCAATACTTTCGGCAAGGAAAAAAAATTTCATTGCCAAATTCAATACTTTCGGCAAGGAAAATACATTTTCGTTGCCAAATCGAATACTTTCGGCAAGGAAAATACATTTTCGTTGCCAAATCTAATACTTTCGGCAAGAAAAATATATTTTCGTTGCTAAACATGCATTTTTCAGCCTTTTTCGCTACGAAAATTAATTTCCTTTGCCAAAACTATACTTTTGGCAATGATATTTTATTTTCCTTGCCATGTTTTGTTGCTAAAGCACAATATTGTTGTAGTGAAAACAGAATTAGGCGAGAAAATGGCTAGAGATTTGACCACGCGTAGGGAAGGGCCATAATTGTCACGCGCCACCATAAGAGGAGGATTAGGTTGTTCTGAAACTTTTGGGGAAATGGGAGTTGAAGTTTGGCTAGGTCTAGATGGGGATTTTGTTGAGGGAAAAGGTTGGGAGTGGACATGATTAGGGTTTGGGAAAGGGAATTAGGAAGAAGAGGCTAGAACGGGTACAGATTTAGGGTTCTTAGGGGTCTGACCTCTAAGCCAAGGTCTAAACGGCTTTTGATTTTCAGATGAATCGATGTTTGCAGACAAACAATCTTTATGACTACGTCCAATTTTTCCACAATCGTAGCAAAAATCTGGCAATATTTCTTACTTAAAAGAAATCCAAAGACTATTCAATCCAGATCTAGCAAAGCCAGAATCCACTAAACAAAGGTTTCTCTATATCAATCAAAGTTCTAATTCTGAGAAAATTATAATCCAGAACAAGATGCTCATTAGTCTTCATAGAAGTAGGTTTACCTGCTAATTGAGCAAGTTGCAAAGCGTTTTGATTTGTCAAATTTCCAATAGGTAAGCCGTGAATTTGTATACAGATCTGACCATGATCAAAATCTGACTCTTCAACATTTTACTGTGAATTGCAATGCTTTAAAACAAGGAGTTGTCCCATAACAGACCAAGGACTTTCAAGATAAATTTTCTCTCTATCTGCCTCCAAATCAAAAGTGAACAAGTAAGTATTAGGGCCCCATTTCGAGATCTTGAAATATGATTTGGTTTTCTAGGAATTCTTAAGGATATTTGATACTCCCTGAGCATTTAGTTGTTTCTTTGCAACGATATTTCTAGCTAAGAGATGAATCGATGAAACTTCTTGATGATGGAGCTGATCCAGATGAATCGTAGCAATTTTTTGCTTACCACTACTAGAAGCCACCATTGGAGATGAAATTTAGTTGTGAGAACTATGAAAGAGTAGTAGAAGATGAAGGAATTAGAGATAGCAATCGAGAAAGAAGAAAGGGAAAAGAGAGAGAGAGAGAGAGAGAGAGAGAGAGAGAGAGAGAATCTCAGGTAGAAAACCTACAAGAGGAGAGAGAATCTCCCACAGAGGAGAGAGAAACCAGTTCCCCCTTTGTACTTACTTGAGTGAACTATTTGTTGTTGATGGGACATTCCCAGAGCGGAGAAGAGAATATGAAGTGATGAAATTGGAAAGAAGAGGGAGCTCCTATTATTATATTTAAGTGGTTTATGATATATTATACATTCTACGTAACAATATTTTGACACCACCTTGGACAAAAATGTTGTAAACTTTGAAAACTCTCATTTTTTAAAATTCAAAATTCCACTGTTTTGTACACTATTTTAGCACCCAAACATAACATTTAGCACTAAAATCACTAGAATGTATTATACACCCCAAACCACTAGCTAGGATGTATCATAGAATTTTCTGAAAGAAAATTATTCTTGAGAACATGAAATTAAGTTATGGATGCTATGATTTGAATTAAGCTTATTTTTAAGCTCTAAACTTCGTTCTGAGCAGTAATTCGATATGACCGTAACATCACAGTACATCCAATTACAAACTACACCAAAGTTGCCCCTCATTGGGATTTACCCATTATAGAGATACACAAAGGTACAAAACGAACTTCATTTATCTCCTTTCCAGTACTCAATTATTCAAAAACAAGATTGAACGTTAGCCCGGTTCGCCTCCAATTTCGTGAAACTATTCCTCAAGCAAGGCAGTCGGCAAGTCATCAAAGAAGTCCATGCCTGGACTACTATTTTTCTCAAAACTAGATTTTTTTTTTCTTTAAAAAAATAAATAAATAAATAAAACCACCTTGATTCTTATTACACAAGCCAGATAAAATGTGAGATGAGTATTGATTTAGATATTATTTTAATCAGTCCCAAAATTGTCAAGATGATTTACTGGAGTTGAATGTATGGCCCAAATAGAAAGCTTACTACCCCAAAATCATAGTAGAAGGTTTATATTACAGACTGATAACAGTCCTACAGACAATATGTTTGGGCCTAACTAGGGATGTAAAAATGGCCTATCGGGCCCGGCCCGGCCCTACATTGATCGGGCTTGGGCGGGCTTGGGCTTTGGTCCACGGGCTCCTTCTCTCTTTCCGATCGGGCCGGGCTCGGGCCGGGCTAGAGGGTTCATGCTCTAGGGCCTAGGGCTGGGCTTAAGGCCTTGGGCCGTGCAGGGCCGGGCCTAAGTTGTCTTTTTTTATTTATTTATTTATTACTCTTATAAGATATATAAAGACATTATAAATATGTAAACAAGTGACAAAGTAACGGAAGATATAAAGGGTTAGAGTCTAATTAAATAAATAAAATAAAAATCATTATCTTTTATTAAAAGAAATTAGAAATAAAAATGATTACGCCCCAAATTTGGCATTACTCCTATGTATAATTGTATTATATCCTTAAATTATTCGAGTAACACTATGCTTCTTTTCCTAAATGGTTCCCAAACATAAGTGGTAATGGGTCCACCTTCAATAATGGTAGGACCACTTCAACATCGTCCAATCAAAGTAGGCTCATTGTCACATATTTTTGGGAATCATTTGAGTTACAAAATTTTGGAAGTATAGCATTACTCAATTTACTCGCAAGCTGGCAATACTATAAATTTTGTCACTTGCAATTTTGATTATATGAATTGTTGGAAAGCTTCTGGGCTTGATCGGGCCGGGCCTCGGGTTGGGCTTCGAGTCGGGCTTGACCGGGTCGGGCTTCGGGCTGGGCTCGGGCTTCAAGAGATAGGCCCAGGCCCTACCCAGGGATGTAAGGGCCTAGGGCCGGGCTGGCCCTACCTCGGGCTTGGGCCGGCCTTAAGGCCCATTTTTTCGGGCTGGGCATCGGGCTGCCCGTCGGGCCGGGCTTTTTTTACATCCCTAGGCCTAACCCTATAATGGCTGGTGAAAAGATGAACAAAGATTCGGCCTAAGTCAACTAGAACCATCAATTGAATATAGCCCATCCTTTGAGGTCCTAAAATATTTTTGGGCTGGGCTATATCTTAAATGTCCAGAGAGCCAGCTGGAGCCATTTTATCGTGGGTATTATCACCGAATGATGGACCAAAACTGAGGGAAAATGATTTAGTGAGCCCGTCACACCTTATTAGTACCCGTCACACCACGTCAGTATGCTGACGAGGTGTGACGGTTTAATTGTATGGGGATACATGGATTTTTTTAAAAAGGTGGAGATGGCATGTATATAAGTTGTACCCCTGAAAATAGGGGGCATGATTATTTGAAAATTTTGTAATAACACATGTCTTGTCCATATGTCGTTATACAATTAAACCGTCACACCACGTCAGCACAATGACGTGGTGTGAGGCTCACTAAATAACTTTTGGAAAAGGAGATAGATTTTTATTTTAGGGTAAAAAGCATTTTGCCCCCTCAAACTATACACACTTTTGTAATATACACCACGAACTTTAAAAATCCATTCAATCAAACCCAAATTCTGACACTGTTAGCTTAAATTATTAGAAATTGTCACGTATGTTGCGCGTAATACTTACCTGTCACATGCTAGGTTAAGAAAAACATGGAAGATTGTGAATAGTGCAAAAAATCGCATTTAATCTAATCCGAAATCGCGTTTAATCAAATTCGAAAACACATTCGACTAGATCCAAAATCGCATTCAATCATACCCAAAATCACATTATTTTTTAACCATTCACAATCTCTCGTGCTTGTCTTAACCTAACATTTGACAGGTAAGCATTACGCGCAACGTAAGTGACAATTTATAATAATTTAAGCTAACAGTGTCAGAATATGGGTCTGATTGAATGACTTTTTGAAGTTCGAGAACCCAATTAAAAAAAATTGTTATGGACCCAATTGAAAACAGGTGTATAGTTTGATGGACTAAAATGTAATTTGCCCTAATTTTTATGATTGTTAATTTAGATAGGGATAATAAAATGTCATAAATGCTTTTGAAATTTAGCATGTGCGTTCCACACGAGCAAATTCCATCACATTTTTTGACGGAATGTGATGGCAAGATTGACATTACAACACGAAAGGTAGTTCAGATGGGACATTGCAACACAGACGATAGTTCAGGGAGACATTTCAACTTTTTGAAGTTCAGGGGGGACATTGCAACTCTGAAGATAGTTCAGGTGGGACATTGTAACTTTTTAAAATTCGGGATGTAAATTGCAAAAACATGTATAGTTTGAGGGAAAAAATGCCTTTTACCCTTTATTTTAATATTTTTTGCACTGAAGTATCAAGTATTTACTACCTGTTTAGGATAGCTTGGGACTATCAAATATTAGCGATTATTTGAAAAGGAACTATAGTTTGTATTAGTTTTTTCGCAGTTTTATAGAAAATTCTAAACACAGTCAGGCTATGCAGAGGGCGCCCTGTCCTTAATAAAGAGAGGGTTTCTGTTTTGACCGTCAGATGATGTTTATATTAAGGGCAGTTTTGTCACTTCACAGTTTTTAAACACAATCTGACGGTCAAAACAGAGGTCTTCTCTTTATTAAAGAGAGGTGGCCGTCTTTAGAGAATCTTTGATATATATAAATATATATATATATGTGTGAAAACCAATTTACTTCAGAAACTATTTTTCATGTAAAACAGTTTCCATTTAATTGTTTTCAGTGTTTGGATAAAGTGCTAAAAGCCCTAACGATTCAATGGATGAGGCTTCAGCGTAGATCTGTTCCTTCCAAAATAAACCACATCATGGATTTCTTGGATTTGACAAACGTACGGCTCCTTCTCAGCTTCTAGGTATTAAACAATAAAATGATAGGATACACACCAAACGACACACGATACACCAGTTTTAAAAGCATGTATCACTGTGTTAGGTAAGTGATGCACAAAAAAATGTGAGAAATTCAAACAACACAAGGTACATGCATTTAAAGCATAGTATGTCGTTTGGTGTGTCGTTTGACGTGTATCCCTATCATTGTTGATTAAACAAACCTAATAAATTAAACCACATTGGTCGCAGACTCACCATGTTGTTGCTTCTCGTAAACACGTCGTAAATCAATTTTCATTGGATAGTGCAACATATATTTTCATCGCAAAACATTTTACACATTTTTTTTGCAATTGACACCAAAAAAATTTTTAAAAAAAAAGCAACATTTTCTGAAAAATATATATCGAAACAAAGGGAGTTCCAAAAAGTGATTATTGTTAAAGCTAGATGAAAGGGGTTATTAATATAGGATTATCAAGTTGGTAAATTGGTAACCCTTCATTTTCTCATGATGTATTCTCTTGAATTCCACCAAACATAAACACAAACGACCTTTCTTTAGAGGTACTTTTCTCTGTCTACCTCTTCATGTTTTATGTTTAACACACCACAAAAGTTACGTTCTGTTCTTTAATTAATCATTTACAATGTTAGGCTAAAAACTAAAAGGGGTACTCTTTCGCTTGTTTTTAAACCTCTCATGATGCATTTAGAAACATAAAAATGGAACAAATAATAAAGTTTCAATTCGATAAACAAAGAAAATTGAGATTAAGAAGAAAGAAACTGCATGTGTTCATTCGTATACGAAACAATTCTTCTGGCCACCGGGGACCAACGCCCCAACCCCGGTGGCCGACTTGAACTCAACCTTCAAACCATCACAAAAAACCCTCATTCTTATATGCTTTCTCCACATACTCCCAGATGTATACGTCGCCCCAATCTCCATCCTCAAATTGAAACTCAACGTCCCGACACTTTTCTCCTCGCTCAACTCTCTCATCTTCTCTTCTCTGATACCATTTTGCTTCGCGACTAACGTGCTAATAAAGCTACCCTCTTTTAGCCTCCCAAGTTGAAGAGAATCCACCACACCAATCGCCAAAATATCATCTTTATGTATCATATCAGCATTAATATGGTGAAACACCACATCAAATTTCTTGTTCATGTTCTTGACTGCCACATTGGCTTCCCATTTGGCATCTAAGGTCGAGTTTGTAATGTTGAAAACAGGAACGGAGAGCGACTCGACCTTGAAATTAGGGATGTCGGATCCGAAAATGAGCCATGTGATGAGGCTCATAAACAATGTGGCGATAATTAGTATGATCATAATTAGAAAAAAGGTGCGAACAAAGGTTTGGCCGCCGCTTTGTTCGTGGTGTGAAGGAAGGTGCTGATGTTGGGAGGCATAATAGGCGGCCGGTGGTGGCGCGGTGTAAGGGTAGGGGTTAGGGTGGTTTGGATAGGCATGATAGGGTGGTGGGTAGGCTTGATTTACCTGAGGGTATCCTGGTTGTGGATACCCTTGATTGCCTGAAGGGTACCCTTCGGGATGTCCATGTGAGTAGCTTGGCCCCGGTGGGTGCCCTGGAATGGCTTCTGGCGTGGGTTTAGATTGATCTTGATCTTGAGTTGATGTTGATGAAGCCATTCCCCCTCCCTCTCTAGAGAGACAGAGAGGAGAGAGAAAATGAGAGATGGATGGGGATACCTAACAATAATGTACCGGTTGGAGAGAGAACGGAGAGGGAAGGAATATAAATAGGGGATGTTAAACTATGGCCTAGTGTTTCATAGGTTGTGTTATAGGCAATGCACCGCAGATAATAAGAAAAAGATTTATAACCATTTTCCGATAATATTAACCACCTCTCAGTATATGTGGTACTAATCTTCAATCAGCAAAAGTTATCATGTGATCCTTACATTATGTAATTTTCCTTTAGGCTTTTTACGTTGTCCCATATTAATGAGATAAAATATTCATTGTACCGATTATTTTATTGATCAATATAGTATCACAATCCAATCAAATACGTTGATCAATGAATATTCATTATACCGGTTATCATGTGATCGTTATACTATGTAATTTTCCTTTAGACTTTTTTACGTTGTCCCATATTAATGAGATAAAATATTCATTGTACCGGTTATTTTATTGATCAACATGGTATTACAATCTAATCAAAACTCTTTATTTTGCACCCCCTATTTTCAGAGAAAATCTCATCCACAAAAGTATAAATCCCAAATTTATTTGTACATTATTTTTTATGACGTGAGGGGTTTTTTTTTTTTTTTTTTTTTTGTGTGTGTGTGAATTTCAACCTTTAAGCAACTTATGGTGAACATTTTAAACTGTTCATTGTGGTCCGAATTCCAAATTCTAGTATCAAATCAAAGAAATAATGGAACAGTTTTACGTAATAAAGGGTAAAGTAAAAAAAAATGTGCAGTTAAAGTACATGGCTTTTTGTAGAGAACTCTTAAATTGAGATATCAAAAAATTAAATAAAAGACTCTTAATTTGAGATGGAGGGAGAAATAAAAAATTAAGAGCGTCTTAAGTGATATATTAGAGATGCCTAACCTATATTAGTATAGTGCTAAAATCTTATATTTTAGCATGTGTGCTCCAATAGTATATTCCAAAAGAAACACTAAATTATAACATTAACATCCAAAAACATCACTTCAATTGAGTGCCAAAAGTGATACTACAATTTGACAATGTCAAATTATAGCATGGGTAATGCTAGTGACACAAAATGGTCACAAAAAGATGCTCAAAAAAAGATGTGATATTCCATGTGGTATTCCATGCGGCAGTATGTGGTATTCCATGTGGCAGTAGCCTCATGGAATACCATATCTGTAACACCCCGAAAACTAAATACACGAAGGCAAGGTCAAAGAGTTAAATATAAGGCAAAGGTCTCACGTGGACCAATCTAATGAAGCGGAAGCAACAAGGAATCCTACATGGATTCCGAACAGGACAAAAGTGGTCAACGGACCCAAGAGGTTAAGAAGTAAAACTAAGCTGCCACACTGTACAGTACTCGCTTGAGCAACATTTCAAAGAGCTTAAAAAAAAAAATAACAATGAGGTTGTTAAAGTTTTTAAATCAAAACCAACGTATGACCATTATCCTTTAAAATGTCCTTCACAAAATAACTCATCAAGGCCTCAATGTAACAATTTTTCAAAAAGAACCCCAAGTTTGTTACACAAAATTTACAAAAGGGCTAAACAAATGCCCAACAGATTAATTAATCAAATAAAACATTTTTGTCCTTTTAATCTACTAAAAGAAAGAAATGTAAATAATTACAATTGATCGAATCAAAGAATAAATGTAAATATTTGCTTTCGAAGTAGGCAACCTCATGATCAAATTCTTTAAGCTCCATAATCCGGTAACGGAACCTGCAAAGACTGTGTGGGGGTGAGATAATACATATATATAGATATCTATATACATATATTAATCAAGTGCTCACTACTGCCAATCTAGGATCCCGCTCAAAGACATGTCAGTATACCTTTAACAGCACAATTAACTTATAGCTATTAACCAAAGTGTGCAGCACCACAATTCGTAATAAATCACTTAGTATTTATATTAAGCAAGAAAATACAAATATAACTTCAAACCCAATAATCGGACCAAAGCCGACAACAACCCACAATATGATATGCTAATAATAATTCTTAATCAATAGCCTTATTAATTAAATATCCGGTCCACCTAGCACCGTGTACCCCTTTCAAAATCCAAGAACTCGATCTAACAATTCTAACACTAAAATGGTAACACTAGTTTACCATAGGTGATCTACAAGATTCACAATTAGTCTTTTATTCTTAATGAGAGCTCTTGCCCAACTTTAATTCTAAAAGCCATTAACCCAACTCCATATACAACAATATGTGTATATATATATAGACACCTACAAATGCACCACAAACATACTTAGGTGACATAATCTTAAATTTAATAACCAACCAAGAGAGGGTACTAAAATACTAAGTAATCTAAATTTATATTTAAATTACACTACCAAACAATTATGTGTAGAGGTATTACACAAAGCACCATCAACACAAATCTACTACACTAATACCACCCATTTTAACATCTAACATGTCAAATAAATAAATAATAATAATAATAATATAATTCCCCCAAAAATTATACTAAAATTATATTACCAAATACCACTCATGGTATACCATAACTAGCCTCATAAGCACACATGCACTAATTTTTCATCTAGTTAACTACAAATAAATTAACCCATTCAACAAGTATGTATATCACATTCTTGATTTTATAGAATTTCTATAAGCCATAAATTTAGACAATAATCCAAGCTAAGGGTACTAGAAAGGAAGTAAACCCCACCTTAGTGGATTTGACGAAATCACACTACCAAAAATAACTCCAAAAAGAATTCCAATAGCACCATTAGGGAGCCCCAACCGAGCTCTACAATCTGTCTTAAGCCATCCCTAGCCAAAGTGGGTTTGGGCAACCACCACGAAAAGTCAACGACGTCCTCTCGACGATCCGAGGGTACCCACACGTAGATCTCATCGAGCTCTACAACTTTCATGTTGGACATTTTGAACGAAAATGCCTCTAAGATCTCCAAAATGGAGAAAAAGTAAAAATGGCCATGGAAGGGGAAAGAGAGCTCACTGCCGAGAGAGAGAGGAAGAAGAAAGAAAGAAAAAAAAAAAAAAAGAAAAAGAAAAAGGAGGAGAGAGAGATAGCTGCGTGAGAAAAAATGGGGAAGGGGGGTGTAGTGATGATGTTTTAAATGGGTGGTGGGGGGTCCACAAGTGTCAAGTCTTTTGACTTGTCCATCACCAACAAATGCACACATACACTGCATATATACACAGATATTTATCCTATTAACACCTCAAATAAACCAAAAATAATCACATCAAATTCTCCCAAATATACTTATATGCATTTATTTTATTTATATAAGTGTACACTAGTGTTCCACTATTTATGTGTAAGTCATTAAATGACTTACAATCATACCCAAAAGGTTCACTATATTAAACCCATAGGTCCAACCAAACCTAGTGTCCAAATCAATTGAGATTAAATTAACTCAATATGCCAAATAATACATTACCCTATATAAAGGTACCAATTAATAAGCACACACGGTCCCACATGTGTTGCAAATATAATATATAAATGCACAATTATTATTATTATTATTATTATTATTTTTTTTTTTTTTTTTTTTTTTTTGGGTTATTACATTCTTTCCCCCTTAAAAGAATTTCGTCCCGAAATTCAGTCACATAACCTAACATACATCATCGTAAATATCAAAACCATATCCATCATTACATCTAATGTTACCTCGATCTTCTTTACCGAAATAAATAGATATTACTTGGGCCAATCAACGACCATATCCACTTCACCTGTAATACCTGTTATGTAAGATAAAGCTTACTCAAATGTATATGAAATAGGAACATGTCTCCACCCAATGGACTAAGACCTTGTTCACATAATTTCATGTAATTTACGGAAGTCAACAATAATAACGGATGTCCAAGCAATCCGTTATTGTTACATCACTACTCCACAAGAACCTGTATCAATCCTCAAATCAGATAGCCATGTCATACCTGAAATTGCAACACATTAGTCGTTTTCGTCTTTTGAAAACATATTTGGAAGAAAAAAAAAAAATAATAATCATTCTTTTTTTTTTTTTTTTTTTTTTGAAAACCCATTTTCTCCCGTAAGTGTTGGATCCCATACACCCTCCTCCCATACGAGAAGGAACTAGATTCTCACGGCTCAAGGGAAGGCACGGCTCAAGTCCACACACTCCGATTTTTCCGAAATCAATAACCTCCCCTCCGATAATGTGGGATCCCATACACCCTCTTCCCATACAGGAGTCTAGTCTCCCACGGCTCAAGAGAAGGCACGGCTCAAGTCCACACAATCCGGCAGCGGGTTGCAATGAAGTGGATGCAATAATGAAATGCAATGCAATGAGCGTGATGCAATGATATGTAATTGACTGTAAATCATGAATATTCCAAATCCCAATGCGTCATATGCACATTTTCAAGGATATATATTTCAATCACTAAGGAATCGCTAAATAAGCACTGTCAAGTAGCATTCTATTAAACGCACATCTGACATCAACTATTTCTTTAGAGCGTGGATGTACACTAAATCACGCACCCAATAGATAATCATCAATGTAATTCAACCCATAACTCCTCAATGTTGTAATACGGTATTCAAAAATACCGTCACCTGCGTAGCACAACCATACAAAATGCTAATAATTAAAAAAACAAGATACGTGCCAAAAGTTAAAAATTTAGGAAAAAGAATAAACATTAACTGGTGCTCACTTGAGATTTACCCAAAACTTTTCGTAGAGAATGGTAACTTCTAAAATCAATTCTTCACCTCAACATTCATTGCATTGCCTCTTACCTTTCGATGCACAAAATCCCTACCTCCATTAAACAAGTAATTCCTTCAAGAGGTAGTTCATAAAGGATTTTCAATCCCTAATCACATAAAAATACTCATCACTATATTCCTCAGTTAAATGAAACTGATTCCTCAAGCTTTAGAATTTTTTTTTTTTTTTTATTCAATTATAGCGATTTCTATTTCTACATTCTCATAAATTCTAAAGAATTCTTCAGTAGTCAACCTCAAGGCAATCAACACGTAAAATATTATTTTAGAGAATACCTTAACTCATCATCCACATGTCTCCAAGGAATACAAAATAACTAACACATTCTCTTCCATATAATATAGGTCGCCCATGCACGAGGCACCTAAGGCTTGGGCTTGACATGTAAGCACAATCACATAGTACGTAAATTAAGTTACATAGCACATGAATAAATTCCATGTATTTCAAACAAGACACGGAATTCTTAGTGTACTCACGAGAATTACAAGTACCACAAAATAGGTAGTTTTATAACCTATTTATACGCACTAGTTACATAAAAATAACACTTAGCAACCGCTATTAAATAAAAAGTTGCTATTCACATAATTAACGTACACATAGTATTTCCAACGCATAAAACAATTATCCGAGCAACTAAATAAATTTAGAGCTCACACGCTACAGCATGGTTTTGAGAGATTTTATCCCATCTACCATGTTAATAAATATTACTAAATATTTATCATGTAAGCACATAAGCACGTGAACATATAATCAGGTAAGTGAGCAACCAGAAATAATTTTCATCATATTCAAGACACACCTACTTACTTCGATACGCCTATCATAGGCCCAAATAACTCCCATAGTCCGTAGGTATTCTAACCCGGTTAGCTCTGATACCATTCTGTAACACCCCGAAAACTAAATACACGAAGGCAAGGTCAAAGAGTTAAATATAAGGCAAAGGTCTCACGTGGACCAATCTAATGAAGCGGAAGCAACAAGGAATCCTACATGGATTCCGAACAGGACAAAAGTGGTCAACGGACCCAAGAGGTTAAGAAGTAAAACTAAGCTGCCACACTGTACAGTACTCGCTTGAGCAACATTTCAAAGAGCTTTTAAAAAAAAAATAACAATGAGGTTGTTAAAGTTTTTAAATCAAAACCAACGTATGACCATTATCCTTTAAAATGTCCTTCACAAAATAACTCATCAAGGCCTCAATGTAACAATTTTTCAAAAAGAACCCCAAGTTTGTTACACAAAATTTACAAAAGGGCTAAACAAATGCCCAACAGATTAATTAATCAAATAAAACATTTTTGTCCTTTTAATCTACTAAAAGAAAGAAATGTAAATAATTACAATTGATCGAATCAAAGAATAAATGTAAATATTTGCTTTCGAAGTAGGCAACCTCATGATCAAATTCTTTAAGCTCCATAATCCGGTAACGGAACCTGCAAAGACTGTGTGGGGGTGAGATAATACATATATATAGATATCTATATACATATATTAATCAAGTGCTCACTACTGCCAATCTAGGATCCCGCTCAAAGACATGTCAGTATACCTTTAACAGCACAATTAACTTATAGCTATTAACCAAAGTGTGCAGCACCACAATTCGTAATAAATCACTTAGTATTTATATTAAGCAAGAAAATACAAATATAACTTCAAACCCAATAATCGGACCAAAGCCGACAACAACCCACAATATGATATGCTAATAATAATTCTTAATCAATAGCCTTATTAATTAAATATCCGGTCCACCTAGCACCGTGTACCCCTTTCAAAATCCAAGAACTCGATCTAACAATTCTAACACTAAAATGGTAACACTAGTTTACCATAGGTGATCTACAAGATTCACAATTAGTCTTTTATTCTTAATGAGAGCTCTTGCCCAACTTTAATTCTAAAAGCCATTAACCCAACTCCATATACAAAAATATGTGTATATATATATAGACACCTACAAATGCACCACAAACATACTTAGGTGACATAATCTTAAATTTAATAACCAACCAAGAGAGGGTACTAAAATACTAAGTAATCTAAATTTATATTTAAATTACACTACCAAACAATTATGTGTAGAGGTATTACACAAAGCACCATCAACACAAATCTACTACACTAATACCACCCATTTTAACATCTAACATGTCAAATAAATAAATAATAATAATAATAATATAATTCCCCCAAAAATTATACTAAAATTATATTACCAAATACCACTCATGGTATACCATAACTAGCCTCATAAGCACACATGCACTAATTTTTCATCTAGTTAACTACAAATAAATTAACCCATTCAACAAGTATGTATATCACATTCTTGATTTTATAGAATTTCTATAAGCCATAAATTTAGACAATAATCCAAGCTAAGGGTACTAGAAAGGAAGTAAACCCCACCTTAGTGGATTTGACGAAATCACACTACCAAAAATAACTCCAAAAAGAATTCCAATAGCACCATTAGGGAGCCCCAACCGAGCTCTACAATCTGTCTTAAGCCATCCCTAGCCAAAGTGGGTTTGGGCAACCACCACGAAAAGTCAACGACGTCCTCTCGACGATCCGAGGGTACCCACACGTAGATCTCATCGAGCTCTACAACTTTCATGTTGGACATTTTGAACGAAAATGCCTCTAAGATCTCCAAAATGGAGAAAAAGTAAAAATGGCCATGGAAGGGGAAAGAGAGCTCACTGCCGAGAGAGAGAGGAAGAAGAAAGAAAGAAAAAAAAAAAAAGAAAAAGAAAAAGGAGGAGAGAGAGATAGCTGCGTGAGAAAAAATGGGGAAGGGGGGTGTAGTGATGATGTTTTAAATGGGTGGTGGGGGGTCCACAAGTGTCAAGTCTTTTGACTTGTCCATCACCAACAAATGCACACATACACTGCATATATACACAGATATTTATCCTATTAACACCTCAAATAAACCAAAAATAATCACATCAAATTCTCCCAAATATACTTATATGCATTTATTTTATTTATATAAGTGTACACTAGTGTTCCACTATTTATGTGTAAGTCATTAAATGACTTACAATCATACCCAAAAGGTTCACTATATTAAACCCATAGGTCCAACCAAACCTAGTGTCCAAATCAATTGAGATTAAATTAACTCAATATGCCAAATAATACATTACCCTATATAAAGGTACCAATTAATAAGCACACACGGTCCCACATGTGTTGCAAATATAATATATAAATGCACAATTATTATTATTATTATTATTATTATTATTTTTTTTTTTTTTTTTTTTTTGGGTTATTACAATATCCTTTTGTGAGCATCTCTTTGTGACCATATTATCTCTCCAAACATTGCCCTTATAGCATAGCACCCGAAAACATCACTACACGCCAAATGTGGTGCTATAATTTGGCAATGCCAAAGGTGATGCCAAATTTGGCACGGGATATAATATTGCAAAATTATATCACCACCTTTAGCACACCATTGGAGTGATATTTTTGGAGGGTGATGCTATTATTTAGCAATAGTGCCCTCTTTAGCACTCCCATTGGATATGCTCAAAAACGCTATATGGATGTAACAATAAGATAAGATATTTTCCCCTCAACTAACTTGACTTACTTGTGCACTGTGATCACTGATTACCTTTTTTTAATATGAAATTTAGGGCTCACATGTAATGTTGCAACTCCTTGTTTTCAAAATTTTTTTTATAGGAAAAATTGGTGAAAAGGTCATTAAAAAAAGCTTTATTGGGACTAAGGATAACTTAAAATACACGTTGGGGATAAGTCTTTCCAATATCCATATACCAAAATACCCTCATCTTCAACCTCTAACCTTAACCAAACCCTAGCCACCATTACCACTCTCCAGACTACCTTCGACCACCACCCCTGCCACCTTCGGCCACCATCCTTGCCATCTCCAGCGACACCACCTCATCACCTCTTGACCACCACGTACAATGCTTGACTCTCTTAATTCTCTCTCTCTCTATATATATATACATATGTATATATATACATATATATATTCGTAGTACATATCGATATATCGTATATTCATACACTATTGTGTTTTCAAAGCAACACAACAAGACTATGCTTTCAATTTCACCAGTTGTTACTCGATGCAATACGCATGGTTTTTCTATAGTCAATAATAGGCAGTTCATTTCAAATTGTGGTGTCCACTCCTCTTCTGATTCGGAACAGATTTGTTCTACCAAAGAAGAACATGCTACTAAGTGAAATCAGATATCCTAAGTCAAATTTGACTTAGGATTTCAGACATTATAAGCGAAATTTCACTTAGGATACATGATTTTGCTTCTCACAAAACACCTATGAACCAACAACAATCAAAAGAAAAGAGAGAGAGAGAGAGAGAGAGAGAGAGAGAGAGAGAGAGAGAGAGAGAGAGAGAGAGAGAGAACCTACCACCTATGGTCACCACCCTCACCATCTCCAACGACCACTACCTTGCCATCTCCGGTGACCACTACTTCGTTACTTCTTGACCACCACAATGCTTGACTCTCTCTTAATTCTCTCTCTCTCTCTCTCTCTCTCTCTCTATGTATATACATATGTATATATACTAGATATTGCCCGTGCCCGAAGGCACTACTAAAAAAAAAGAGAACTGTAAAAACAGGTTTTAACTTTAAAACTGCTTAACGTCTACAAAACTATCAAAATCTCTGTCTCATACGTTACTTCAAAATTTGAGATTAGGCTCCATTAACATGCACTTTATTAGCCTGTCATAACTTAATAATCTAAACAATAATTTTACACCAACTACATCCCAGCTCATCTAAGCACAGAAAAGTGAAGCCATGGAAGGAAAAGAGTAAATAAGCAGATAAACTATTCCAGTAAATAATAGCATGCAAATAAAAGAGCAAAAGTCATACAAACCCAAATCCAAATCTTCCCACTCTAAACAATAATTTTACACCAACTAATTCGAGATTAGGCTCCATTAACATGCACTTTATTAGCCTGTCATAACTTAATAATCTAAACAATAAGTTTACACCAACAACATCCCAGCTCATCTAAGCACAGAAAAGTGAAGCCATGGAAGGAAAAGAGTAAATAAGCAGATAAACTATTCCAGTAAATAATAGCATGCAAATAAAAGAGCAAAAGTCATACAAACACAAATCCAAATCTTCCCACTCTCTCATTTAGTGTTCCTTGTACTTGCCAAAGGAAAGGGTAAACAAAGCTATAATAAAAAGGAAGAAAATTCAGAGAGTGGAAACCACAACAAAAATATAAGTAACATTTGGGGCACTTGGCTCCAACCGAAATAAAAATCCCACAATCCATTATCAAAACCTTCCATTGATACAATTCTCCAAAAACAAAACCAATATAATTTTTAAAAATTTAAAAACTCAATGCCTTTCAAGATCATGTTAACCACACGCAAAACCATTCTATTTCCAACCACTCTGAAATCGCCCAGATTTCCAATCTTTGGACAATTTAGTTGAACTGCAAATATTAAAGTCAATGTTGTTATCAATCAACAACGACCGCATAAATATAAGAACAATTAGTACTAAGGAAGATAAAGACAACAGAATTTTTCAACAGTGAACTCTATATGTTGTGTAGGGATGATTACTTAAGAGAGAGAGAGAGAGAGAGAGAGAGAGAGTTTCTACGTATACGACAAAAGAGAGAGAGTTTCTACGTATACGACAAAAAATTTAGATGTGTGAAAATTACCAACTTGTTCAAGCATTGTTCAATAGTTAATTGACTTAGATTTATTAGAGCTTCATTTTGATAATGACCAAAAAAATACCTTGATTGCCTCTTGCATAAAAAGAACAACAATTAGCATGCCAATCAGTTACTCTGCTTTATTTTCGCAAGTCAAATGAGTTCTTTTCTTTTCCGTAGATTTTTCAGTAAACCAAACATATAATAAGCTTTTCAAGTTTCAACAATGAAAAGAACATTGCAAAGGAATAGATTATATAATTGCAAACCTGATATGTGCTTGATTATGCTACTTATTATAAGATCTGAAAATTCCAAGTGTCAGCCATGAATTAAGCAACATAGGAGAATCTGAGTTCACATGATCTATGACTGGGTAAATCTCAAGTCAAACAAAAGTGGCATGTGTTCATGTCAGATTGCTCGTTTAAGACAACTAATTGATTAACTGAAAGAGATAATTAAGGAAATCAAAAGCAATGGATAAGATTCTAATTGAACAATTAAAAGAAATAAATGAAATTAATACAAAGTGGACGAATCTATGCACCGCGATGATACCATGGATGATAACATGCGCCAGTTGTTGGAACTCTCTCGCCAGGCATTGTAATGTAATTTACACAATTTATATGCTTTGCTAACACAATTTGATGCGCCACGTGGATACTTTTGAAAGATATCAATTAAAACAAAATCAAACAATTATTCAAACGTGATAATCGACTCAATCTCAATCCAAAAAAAAAAAAAAAGAAAGGAAAGTAATAGTTGGGATTAAATTCGAGGAAAGTAATAAATTAGATGTTGATCACAAATACACTGTGGAGAAAATTTTGGAAGGATAGAAGCAACTCACACAAAATCAAGCAACACAATCAAATCCCAAAAAAAGGGAAGTAATCAATGGGATTAAAGGGAAGGTGATAAATTGGATTTCCATCACTAATCAACTGGGAATAAATCTTGGGAAAAAAAATCCCAATTTGGATAGAAGTCAGGAAAGGTAAATAGGTAGTTTAGGGAAAAAGACTGATTAGAAAATTATATCAATTACATTAGATCACTTATATGTGAGTTTGATAACCCGTGTTGAAAATGAAAAATTTTAGCACTTTTTTTTTTTTTCCAAATGTGTTTGATAATATACCACTCCACTGAAAAAGCAACAAAAAACCTAATGAAATTAAGTAAAAAAAAAATCTTCTAAAAATGATAAGTGAATATAGTCTATTTCAATACTTAAAAGTTAAAACACTATTTGCAATATTGCAAATTTTATAGCTTAAAATTTTATGTTCTTAAAATTCAGCACTTAATTATCAATACTTAATTTTTAGTTTTATCAATCTAATCCTACGAAAAATTGCCTAAACATCAACTGAATGAGAAACACAAATTCATGAAACATGCAAAGAAGAAATTTCTTTCCAAAAAATGTAATCCACATCCTACCAACAACCATGAAACAATCTGCCAAGTAGAAAACAATGTTCTACTCTCCTAACCCTCTGTAAAGGTAGGAAAATTAAAGGTGAGATAAGCAAAAAAAAACGTATGGATCAACTCTCTCAGCCACGAAAAGTCACAAAACCAAGCCACACCTAACTCGGTGAAAATTATAGAAATCATAAACAAAATGTTTTAAGAGTAGGAAAAGGGGCCCCAAAAAATAAAAGAGTGGTAAAAGAAACCATAAAAAATAATAATAATAATAATAATCAAGCATCCGCATCCGCATCCGCATCCGCATCCATCCATTTAAAGCAAATTTAACTTATGTACTTGGCCTCAACCTAGAAATTAACATGAATCTGTGTGTAATTAAAGTCAGAAATCAAAATTTTCTCACCTAGCCTTGCAATCCAAAGGCCCCCAAATTTTAGTTTTTTTCCCATGTTCGAAACTGAAAGCCCTAGAATCCTAAAAATTCAAAAGGGAAGATTCACAAATCAGAAACCACAAATCCAAAACCCCAATGAATATCAAAATCAATATTATCTCACCTACTAACCTTCAAAGAGAGAGGATGACGATTTTCGCGAAGAGTATGTATCCACCTTCAACTCAGAACAGAGTTGAGTACTTCATTTTGGTAGTGGTTGGCGTTGATGGTCGTGGTTGGTGTACGCGGTGGTCCAGTGTCAGTGGTGGTGGTCAAGAGAGAAGAAGAAGAAGAAGAGATACTAGCAGTGCCGAGATTGAGAGAGTAGAGGGAAAGAGAGAGCAATTGATCTCCAGAGAGAGAGAGAGAGAGAGAGAGAGAGTATGAGAGGGTTATGACTTATGTTATGAGAGATTGAGTAATAGATTGAGTATATTGAGTATAGATTTTTTTTCTTCCTTTCCTTTGAGCCCACGTATAGGGTGAGTCAGCAAATCTTGGCCAATTAGAGCAAATTTCTCCGTCCTAGTCATCAAATGTTTGTCCTAGTCATAAGACTTATAGAGACAAATCGATCTCCCATATTATATAAATATAAGTATATATACACATATATATATTCATAGCACATATCGATATATTATATATTCATATACCATTGTCTTTTCAAAGCAACACAACAAGACTATACTTTCAATTTCACCAGTTGTTACTCGACGCAATAGGCATGTTTATTTCAGATTGTGGTGTCCACTCCTTTTCTTATTTGGAGCAGATTTGTGCTACGGAAGAAGAACATGCTACTAAGTGAAATCAGAAATCCTAAGTGAAATTTGACTTAGGTATCAGAAATCCTAAGTCAAATTTTACTTATGATATAGATCCTAAGTGAAATTTGACTTAGGATTTCAGACATTATAAGCTAAATTTCACTTAGGACATATGATTTTGCTTCTCACAAAAACACCTATGAACCAACAACAATCAAAAGGAGAGAGAGAAGAGAGGTGGTAGTTAGGATATATGAATTTTCTTCTCACATAAACACATATGAACCAACAGGTTTTGTTGATCAATTTTGTACTTCTCTATTTAATTGAAAGTGATGAAATGTGTTCTTATAAATATCAATGGCAATCAAAAGTTATATTTTTATTTGTAAATATCAATGGAAATCAGTGTTTTAGGTTTAAAGTTTGTCCAAATAAATTCCATTTTGAGGTCAATACTTGGAGTTAACAATCAAAAGTTTGGGTGCTTGTGGTGGTGGCTATGACAAAATGAGGAGAGAGAAAGTTAGAGAGAGAAGAGATTCGGTGGTGGGGATGACGGTTCCGATAGTCGTGACAGCGACAGCAGCGACAACGACGGTTCGGTGGTGGTGGCTATAGAGGGAAGAGGATAGAAAAAGTTAAAGAAAGAGAAAGAGAAAGAGAAAGAGAAGAGAGATGGCGACGATTCCGGTAATAGTGGCGGCGGCGACCACGACGGTCCGATGGTGGTGGATATGGAGGGAAAAGAGAGAGAGAGAGAGAGAGAGAGAAAAAAAAAGAGGTGGTAGTGGTGGTGGCTATGGAGGGATCTATGGTTGTGGTGGTGGTGGTGCCGGCAACTGTTCCATGGTGGATCGGTGGTGGTTGTGGTGAGGAGAGAGAGAGATTGTAGAGAGAGAAAGTAGATCTGGGAGATAGAGTCTGTTTTTTTTTTTTTTTTGGGAAGATGAAGTTGAGTGGTAGTTTGGTTAGTTGAAATTTTTTAAATGGATTTGAAGAGTGAATTGTTAGTATTGTGGACTGGAGTGAAAAAATAGGCTTAGGCTTTTGTCCTTGTGAGATTTATTGTTAATGGGTTGTACTTTAACCAACAAAGGCCAACCGTAGGGAGCTTAGGCCAAGTCTCTCTTTTTTATATTCATGATAAGATAATCCAATCCAAAAATAAAAAAATGTCGAAAAACCTAAAACTGCAATATTACCATTGAGCCATCTCTAAAGGCTTGGTCTTGGATTATACTGCTCCTCACCACTTGGGCACAAGCACCATGATCACATCACCATAACCATTTCTAGGACACTATACAAAATACAATACAATACGAAAAATAGGTTATTCTCATACCTTATGCATTACAACAAAACAAGCATTTAAAGACCGAAAAAAGTATTGCAATAGGTCACAAAATGTGTCACTAGTTGTTATACCAACACTTACTAAGTGTCATAATAGGTGTTGTCGCTAAGCCTTGTTGAGATACTTACCCAAGTGTTGGTAAAACCGTCAGTAAAGGTTGCTTTGTAACGATAGAGAAAATTTGTCATTAAAAGTGTCGCTAAATATTACTTTTGAAGTGACATATATTTGTAAGTAATGACAAAAAGAAAGTCTCATTAGAACTGTCACTATAAGCTACTTTTATTAACATATATATATATATATATATATATATTTGTGTCATTATGAGTGTCCCAATAAATGACATCAATTTTTTTTCCTAACCATCTACCAAGTTTTGAACTTAAGACCTCCTTAAATGTGTTGCAGCCTTGAATCCGCTTGACCAAATAGCCAGCTTTCAAACTACAAGTATGAAAATTATTTATTTGTATATAATAAATTCATGCACTATTAACACATTTAAAGTATTAAACATCATTAGTAATATATTTTATATTACTAATATATTTATTTATTTTTTATTATATATTACTATAGTTATTATTATTGAATGTATTTATTTAATTTATTATTTAAGTAATTAATTTTATTAAAGTTAATAATATGGAGCACTAACAAAATAACTATGTATCCAATACTAATAGAATATTAATACAGTCTAGGGGAATAATTATTTTTTGAACATTTAAAATCATTTTTTTATTTATGTCACCAAACACCTATATAATTTATTCTTTCACCATAACTAATTTTACAATACATTACCCAAACTCCACAACTATTAAAATCTATTCTGACAAAAGTAATTTCAAAGTTATCGCAATCGCAATCGCAAAACGGAAGCTACCTAGATTGGGCCATATATTTTCCCTTGTGTTTTCCTTCATGCTTAAATAACATTAAAGATTAAAAAAATTAAACAAAATTACTGTCACACCCCAACCAGCCTTGGGCAAGTTAGGACACGTGTAACAAAGCTCACACGTCAAAACACCCTTAATTCACTAAGAAAATCATGGATTAGACCTCATTAAACAGCTCCGTTGACACAAAATAGCCCCAAGGGCAACATGGTCTTTAATAAAGTATAGAAAATTTTATACCAAAAGATAGGTCTTTGAGTCCCGGTTCCAACGCAAAAAACGGTGCGCAAATCCGAATTTTCTAAAGAGAGTTATGCTTGTTTCCATAAAAGACGTCGGGTTGAACCCAGACTAGCGGACCGATCCGCCCCAAAACCGGATCGATCCGATTTTGGCAAATTGCTATTTTCTGCAGCTCCAGATGCCCCAGATCGATCCGCACCAAACCCGAATCGATCCAAATTCTATAGATGCATTTTTCTACTGCTAAAACCCTGTGTAATCAGTTCAAAACACTTCTAAACTTCCCCAAACTTTGGGGAAACATCCAAAAATTATTCTCAAAGCATTTCCAAATGTTTCTAAATCTCAACACAACATCTCCAAGCATGGATTGACCATCACACATACACAAGCTATTCCCTAGGATCAAGAACCTACATCAAAGTTCACATATTTAACCAATACTTACATAACTTCTCAACCAAAGAAAACTAAGTTTGATTGACAACCCAAGTTGATAACACAAACTACATCTCTCCCAATTATTTAGCTAAACATGAGCAAAATTCTGTCAAAAACATGACTAAACCATATCAATTCCTTTAGATACATCCAAAACCATTTGGAAAGCACTCCCAAGTGGCTCAAAACTTACCCAAGTATCATAAGAGTTTTCCAAACCATTTCCAAACATTTGAAAAGTAGTTTAAACATACATAATCCATAGAATTCCAACTAGGAACCTTAATTTACATTCAAGTTCATATTCTTGAAACATATATATAAACATTGATCCATAAGGAGAAACCAAGTTAGTTTCCAACTAAAAGTTACCCAACTTGCTCAAGTCTCTCCCAACCACACCTAACTTGTGACTTGTAAGTGCAACACACATCTTACAACATAATTTACAATCACTTAAACTTAACATACTACAAGTCTCCCAAATATACATTGTTCAAGTGTTTCCCAAGATAAAAGTTGTATTTCACACTAAAACCATCTAAGCATAGAATCATGTTCGCAACTCCCAAACGCATGACTCACTTCCTCTCCTCGTCTCGTTTGGTACCTGCGAATAACCACAATAGAAAATATATTTCATTTAAGCTTTCGCTTAGTGAGGGAACTAATCATGCTATTGGAATGCAAAGAATGTAAATGCAACAATCATTATAAACAATAACAAATTGATCTCCGGAAAGTCAAGTAACTCCAGCCACCACCCCTGGGTCCTTCTCACCCCGGATCTTTCTCACTTTTGGCACATATAGCGCAACACACACTCTCTTGTGACTCCGGAGGCGTCACCGGCATTCATTGTGGTCGTCACCACGTCCTACTCATTGAGGAATTCCTATCCCTTACATATGGGACCTATAAATGGTGACCACTACTTGACTTCCCTTTGATCCACATAAAAATATAAGCAACTTCAGCCTATAACATACCAATTTTACATATAATTGACATGTTTTACTTCAATTTCATCAACATATATATATATATATGAGTTAAGCAACTATGAACAACAATTATCACATTAACATAACTAAACACCTAATTTTGGGATTAGTACACTCACCTCTTTGATTTACTATCAAGTTAAGCTTAGAAATTCCAACCTCTAGCAAATTTCCAACCCAAATTCCACCGGTGTAATTCCTACATAAGTTTGATACAACAAACACCGTCTATCAAGAACGGTCGCCGAAAAAATGTTATCGAAACTGAAAACAAATTACATGCATGTGATCCTCTTACCTCCACGAGTCCAAAAGTGGTTTCAGATCATAAATCCGACACCAGACGGCGAAGGAACGGCAAGAAACGTCGTCGAGAAATCCATTGCCAACTTGGAGCTCTTATTCTCTCTAATTTTTTGGAGAATTCTAGCTTGTTTTTCTCCTACATGCATATGTGTTGGCACCATTTTTCATTATTTACGTTTATCTCCCCCAACTTTCTTTAAGCTTTATTATGAAACCCACCATATTAATTACGTTAGCTACCCATCTTTTCTAAAAAGATTTAGTCTAAGTCCCGCGTGGGTCCCAAACGTGGTCCCACATAAATTATGAGGTTGCTATTAAACCTACCAATTATGAATCATTTTCAAATACGCCCTCACATGAATACCCAAACTAGTCCCCTTTACCCATCATAAGACATAACATTATCTTTAAACTTTAAAACAAGTAATCATATAAACATATGATGACATCTAAATGAAAATTATTTTAATTAGACCCTCATTGGGCCCCACATTTATATCAGTCCTGTCTTTCACAGAACTTTCATCTGTGTCCGCATTTGAACACCTTTTCACAAGTGGGTTCATAACCCCACCTTAAACCATTTTATGCATATTAATACCACATTAGCCTTCTCTTTTGGGTACAGGTGTTACAATTACCGACATCATTTTATTAAAGTAGAAAAGAGGGCAAACGTTAAAATTTCAAATGCTATTAATTAACAGTATTGGTTTACAAATGCTGTTAATTATCGGCATTTTGTATGAAAACGATGTTAAGTATCGGCATTTAAATGCCAAGTGCTGGTATTTGCGAGCGCTCTTTAAAATCTTGGTAATTAACAATACTTGTTTGTTTTTTTTAAATGTTGGTAATTAAAGCAATTTTTTTAAACGCCGGGACATGCCCTTTTTCTTGTTATGTTAAATTTTTTTTTTTAATTCTTTAGACAATTCTCTCTTTGTAAAGAAAAATTAATAAGTGTCGTTATTTTGTATTTTTTAATACACTTATTTTCTTTTGTAGAAACAGAAAATTATATATTTTTCAAGTAACTTCTAAAGCCATATTTTGTTTTAGAGATGGACAATTATGTGTCCTTACAAGTATCTTCTAAAGACACTTATTTTCTTTTTTAGAGACCAAAAATCAAAATCCTTATATACAATTAACTTCTAAAGACAATTATTTTCTTTGCAGAGACCAAAAATTATGCGTCCTTACAAGCAACTTCTAAAGACAATTATTTTCGTTTATAGAGACGGAAAATTATGTATCCTTACAAGTAACTTCTAACGACGCTTTTATTTTTTGTCTAAAAATAAATGTCTCTATAGGCCATTTTTGTTGTAGTGATGTCAGTTAAAATTTTTGGAGGAAATTCTACGTACACTAAGGCTTTGTTTGGTTCATGGATTTTGTGAAGAAAAAGAGGGGGTAAGGAAAACAAGATCGAAAACTAGTCTCGTCCGTAAGATGAAAGGATCTAATTTTTCATCTTATTTTCCTTTCCGCTCACTTTTTTCTCATGAAATCAATGAACCAAACAAAGCCTGAAAGATGGCTATTCTATATAATAAGGGAGAAATGTGTTTGTCTCCCCCCAAGACAAAGACAAAGAAGGGCTGAGATTAAGTTTGAAAGGAGATAAACAACCAGGATTGCCAGGATTGATTTGGATTTCAAAATTCAAATGCCCTCGTGACTCCCCCGACCTTTTTGCGCCCAAAAAAAACATACAGTCCTCTCTCTCTCTCTCCCTCTCTCTCTCTCTCTCATGGATACCCCCTCCTCCCTTTGGCACATTGGCCACCAAAGACCCAGCTCCGATCTCTCCTTCCTCCGGATCCGGCCTACCCTTCTCCTACTCTGGCTCCGACTTCCTTTCCCCTTCTACACTCCACTCTCCCAGGTACTATCTCTCTCTCTATCTCTCTCTCTTTCTCTCTCTTCCCCAGGTACACTAATTGTAAGCTAACTTAGACTCAGTTTTGTTTTTGTGTTTTTTTCCCCGAATCTGTGTTTGGTTTTGCATATTACCACAAGCACACTATTAATTTTTTCAGATTTCAATTTTATATGCTAACCATTGTTTGTATGACTGTGCTAACAACAAATCATATTTAATCTAACCATAACTCGTATTTAATTGAACCATTGTTTTTGTCAGTGTTTTTTTTTTTTTTTTTTTTTTTTCTTTCAGATTTCATACTTTTGTGCTACTTTTTGTGCTTCACTTGGTCTTCCTGCCAATTGCCCAACCTTTCAGGTATATTCTCATTCCAAATTTGTTCATATATTTTTGAAATGTCATGGGTTTGGATGCCATGTTATATAGATTGCTCAATTAAATGACCACCAACTATCTTTTTGTTTCAAGCATGGTATAAATTTCTTAGAGCATTTAGCAAAAAAATGATAAGAACAGTGAGGCACTTTCCTATTAGTTTTGGTTGCAACCACAATTGACTAACCTCTTGGTTGGTTTTGACTGTCATTGGGTTAGGGAAGGGAGGCACTTGCTAGCTCTCATGAATAATGAAGAGGAAATCTGGCATAAAACTGCACTTACTAGCTCTCAAGTTGAAAAACAAATGAACTCTATCTGAGTCTTTGGTAGGTAAGGTAGTCACTTTCTAGATCCAAACACATGATTATTTCTCCCTCTATTTAATTTTATTGCTATAGAATATGATTAATATATTTGTAGGTGGCTTATGCTGACCATTGGAGGATTTCAAAGTCATGTGTTTCATACATTCTAACAACCCCTGTTTTGCTCTAATGTTTTACTTCTTCTGATGGTAAGATCATGTTTCGTGATTTTGACACTTGAAATTGTATCTTCTTATGTGCAATTTAGGAACACGGTAACAAAGTTTAGTTAATTTCGCTTACATAAGCATCCCCTTTATTTTTGTGCTTGAATTTTGAAGAATTATAGAGTTGGATGCATATGTTTTTTTTTTCTTCACATGTACATAAGCATCCCCTTTTGTAGTTTTGTTTTGTTTTGTTTTTTTTTTTTTTTGAACAATTGTTGATGATGGCCAAACAATAGTAAAGCTCTTGGCTTTTGAACTTTTAGAACCTGAGAGTATTTTGCAATAGCAAACTCTCAAGTTCTAAGAGTTTGTTTGGAGCTTTCTTTTCCATAATGTTGATGGAATCGAAAAATAGTGTTTTGCAAACGTATAATTTCTTTCCACCACAGCTCCTATCTATTGGGTAGTTTTTTGTTTTTTTTTTTTTTGTTTTCCTTATGGTTTTATGTAATAGTGTTGTTAAAATTGAATTAGCCAATTGCTTTAATTTTCTTGCTTTTCAAAGGGGTTGGTCGTTTGGAATAAATTATTTAGAAATATAAGATTTAGTCTCTCATAATGGGTCAAAAAAATTTTAGTGTATTTGACTTTTTAAACTCTTAAATTCATCCTTAATTATTAAGAAATATAAGAATTAGTCCTTTCCCCCAAATCTATGTGTTTTTTATGGACAAGATTGTCCTCATCATTCGATATATACATATGTATATATCATCAACTTAAAATTAGGAATTTCAAATTGATGAGGGCAATTAAATGCAGTTATATATATATATATATATATATACAGAACCCTTCTTATGAGGGATCCCTCACTTTAATAAAGTGAGGACTTCTTTTTACAGCCGTTGGATCCAGTTTTTTGTCTGTAAAATTACTTCAATACCCTTAATGAAAACTGGATCCAACGATTGTAAAAAGAATCCCTCACTTTATTAAAGTGAGGGATCCCTCATAAGAAGGGTTCTGTATATATATATATATATATCTCCTCTCACGATCTCTCTCTCTCCTCTCCTTTACTACCCATTAAATGCATGGTCTCTCTCTATATTTATCTTTATCTCCAGAAGAAAAAGAAAAGAAAAGAAAAAGAGATCTATGCAGCAACAATCCGTCATCATCGGAGACATCATCATCATTGGGGTCAGCAACAACAGTCATCATCGGAGTCGTCGTCATCATCTAGCATCGTCGTCAACATCATCATCATTCATCATCTATTGCAGCAATTTGTTTCACTTGACAGAATCTAATTCCTTCAACAATTTTGTTCATCTCTTCAAAGTACCCATCATGACTAACTATCAGGAGAGTTTCGTTTAATAGAAATGTAGGATTTAAATATATTTTTATTTTTATTTTTTTGTTGTTGGTGAGATTTGAGTTTGATGAGTTGTTGTAGTTGGTTTTCTAAAGTGGGTTTTGATTATTCATGCAAGCAAGGTAATTAATTATCAATCTTCTCAGTTTGCCCCTCTGTTGCACAACACTATGGCTTCATGTTCCTAGTCTTTGAGTGAGAATTTTTCACCGTAATATATATAATTTCTCATTCATGGTCAGTGAGAATTTTTTTTTTTGTGAGAAATTTTCTCATCAATCCAATTTCTCTCTCCTTGATTTGGTGAGAATTTCTCACCATAGCATATACTATAATTTCTCATTTATGATCAGTGAGAAATGGTTTTTTTTTTTTTTGGTGAGAAATTTTCCCTTCAAACCCATATTTCTCTCTTCCTGATTTGGTGAGAATATCTCACTGTAATATATATAATTTCTCATTTATGGTCAGTGAGAATTTAATTATTAATTTATATCTCTCCCTGATTTGGTCAATTTCTAGATTTTTATAAGATATATATATATATATGTATATGTATTTTATGGGTTTTGAACTTCAAAATCCTAGTTATATATATAGTTATATGGGTTTTGAATTTAAAAACCCTGAATTGTGGGAGTGGGGGTATTTTAGTCATCAAAATAGGTGAGGGACTAAGTTCTAAGTTGATTTATTGAATGGATCAATTTATAGAAAATGCTACAATAAAGGACTGAAATCTAAAGAACCCATTTAGCTGATTTGTATTGCAATCTGTTTTGCCATTAAGTTGTTTTTGAATATGACCTTGGGTATTTTCATCTTCCATGCGCTGACCCGAAAACTCAAAAGGCTTAAGACACGTTCTTTTGGAGCAATTTTGTTGGTAGTAAGATTATGTTTCAACCACATCTTTTTGGATAGGTAATATGTGTTTGAGTATGTATATATCACGCAAATAGAGGCTGGACTAAAATAGAGTAGAATTCCTACTATTAAATCTTAACCAATAAATAGAGGCTGGACTAAAATACAAGATCTATAGATTTTTTTTCTTCTACTACAGAGATTTTTCATCACTTTACCTTTATTGGTCGTGGTTTTGGGTCTGTTTGATAAGTGATTTTGGGTCAATTTCATGTCTGTAATGTTTTGTTTCTAATGCATGAATTGAAACACAAGGAAAAATGTTAGGAATATGGTTTTCCTTATTGTTTTCATGTTCCTTCTATAAATCAAAACATTTAAATAATCACTAATCACAAAGTTACCCTAAGAACTAATCAAAACATTTAAATAATTTTCGAAAGAGGTATAAAAAGAAGGCATGCAGCACTATTTTCGACTGGTCGAACTGTCCCGCTCAACTAGTCGAATGACCCTTTAGCAGAATTCTTCCCCCCTTTAATTTGGCAGAATTCTCCCTAAGAGCATCTGTTATGGACACTTTAAGTGTCACGTTTGGGTCAGACTCTATGAATACAGTAGAAAAAACGCATGCACTGGACAAGTTAAACAACCTGCTAAACGATGGGTCCCATTGTCAGACTTTAAGTGTCCTCCAACTGTGGCCAGCGACATAACACAGCAGTAAAGACAAAAAAAAATCAATTAAATAATCCATAGGTAACGACTATAATCCAAATGTTAAATGCACACTACACAAACGGCTATATTTCTAACCGTTTTTTTCTTTGTATAATCAGGTGAAATTTTCCTATAAATTCACATTCTCATTCTTTTTACTCTCAAGTTAATTTTTAGTAGTTTCCTACATTAGTCAGTTCAACTTGCACCATGAATCATCGTTCTCCATTTTTTAACACTCAATTCAACCCACATTTTAACTACCAACAATCACCTCAATTTGACTCCCAATCATAGTCCCAACCATCACAATACGATTCACAGACATTTTCACAACAATACCAGTTCATTCCACAATATCCACCTAGTGTGTTCAATCCTCAATTTTGTTTTGGGCAATCTCAATTCCCATCCAATCAGGCTTGCCAAAGTAATGATCCACAACCTCCCACAACATAGAACAAGAAGAATACTCAAACACAACAAAAGGAACGAAATCCCAATTGGACTAAAGAAGAAGATGAAGCATTATGTAAAGCATGGATACGTGTCTCAGAAGATGCAGTCACGGGTGCAAATCAACAAAGAGCAAGGTTATGGGATCGAATCAGTGATGAGCTTAACATCGTATCGGCGTGCGAAAATAATAGAGTTAGCACTGCATTAATGAACCGTTGGTCACTTTTATTCAGTCCCACTTGAACAAATATTCTGGATATGTGCGCATGATAGAGAGTTTGCCTAGGGCCAGTAGCACTAATGCTGAAGATGTAGTAAGTTATTTAATTGACATTATTTTTTCTTTTGATAAATTGTGGCTAAATTTAGTTATTTTCTTTCTTTTTCTTTTCTTCCTCTTTTGATATTTTATTTTATTATTATTAAATTCTTTTTCTTTTCTTCTTCTTTTCATATTTTATTTTATTATTATTAATTTTTTTTTCTTCAGATTGGTGCAACAAAACAACTACATTACAAGAAAGAAAAGCATCAATTTAAGTGGGGTGGTTGCTGGGTACTTTTGAAAGACAACACAAAATGGTATAACTACACCAAAGATTAAGAACATAAAAGCAAAAAATTGCACAAAGGAAGAGGACTGAGATAAATTTGGAAGATGATGAAGTTAAACATTCTTCCAATCCGTCTACTCCGACCACTAATCCATCTACTCCGGGAACGCACCTGGTTCAAGTAGCCATAACGATGATGATTCACCATTCAACCAAGGGGCACATGATCTACTACGACCCCGGGGAAGAAAAACAATGAAAAACGCTCGTCGAAAAAAGAATAATGATGCTATGAATATAATAGTTGCAGAATTTGGCAATTTGAGAAAGAAACAAAAGGAAATTGCTGAAAAAGACTTCATCATGACATGTGAAAGAGAGCAACTAAAGATTACAGCAAAGCAAGAGCAAGAACGAATGAGGATTGCAGCTAAACTTGAGACCGAGAAAATGAAGATTGCAGCAAAGCAAGAGCAAGAACGAATGAGGTGGGAGAAGGAGATTATGATGATTGATCCAAATTTGGTTCCTACAGAAGAAGGGAAGGTTTAGATCATACAACAACAAAGGTCAATTTTGGCCCGAGGAAGGCAAGGGTGCTTCGGAGATGGTTCAAGTGATAGTGGGATTTAGTTTATTTATTTATTTATATGTAATAGGTAATGCTTTAATACAAAAGATTTGAAGCAAAACATGAGATAAAAGCTCAACGATTAAAAAGCATTTTAAATCACTTCATCCCCGAACTGGTTCCATAAATGATTTATAAGATCAGACCTTAGCATTGTATTTGTATCACAATTGCGAATCCTATCTAGACGAGCAGATATATATAAAAGCTGCTAAAGTTGATAGGTTTTTAGCATAATCAAGATAGGCGATAGTCTCCTCAGGCAGAGGTCTCCATACTGCAAGGTCGGTGTCACACTCATCTTCAATGGTCATATTATGTAGGATGATACAAGTTTTCATTATCTTGTAAAGGTCCTCTTTTTTCCAATAATTGACAGGTCCTTGCGTTATACCCCACTTAATCTGTAAAACACCAAATGCTCGTTCTACATCCCCCCTAACTGTAGCACCCTGAATTTCTTTAGTATTTCCACGTAGGATATTAGAAAAATAGTGATGTCACCATGGTAATGGTTACAGAAAATCCATTAGGATATTCCCAAAATAGAAATCTCTATAAGCACCCTCTAAGGTAATGTCTTAACGACGATTCAGAATTAACATAATACTAATAACAGTAATAGTCTCGCCCTCGATCTCTAGTTCTATTTAGAAGTCATAGACTGGCTTATGCCTAGGGCCCGTACATAGCTCGTACACTTACACTTTAGTAATTGTATTCACTATCATCGTAGTGCACACAAACCAAGGCACATGCACACAGTACGAAGGTGGGATCCACACGCCTGCCATGTGGCAGCCATGCACATGCACTCCACCACCTTGTGCCCTATCAACCTACTCTTAGACATACACATATTGGTGCACATTGTGCACCCACTACACACAACCAAACCCCCCATCCCTCCCTCTATAAATAGATACCCTTGCACCCTCATTTTACCCTTACAGCCCACCCCGAATCTGTCTAAGACAGATTGTACAGAGAAAACCCGAGATAGGGAGTTTGCAAGAGAAACCAATCCGACATCCACCTACATTGTGCATTCATACAACTACATCACACACTTACCCTCTCTCTGTCCCCTCTCAGCACACATACACACACACACGTAGAGAACCAGAGGAGAAGGAGAGATATCCCGAAGGATAAGAAGGAAGAAGAGGAAGATCAGAGAAGAAGAAGGCTGAACTGAGATCACCAGAGGTAAACCCACATCCCTTCCCTGTTTCTGGACATTTGCATGTCACTGAGGAACTCCCTAGGGCCACATGCAAGCAGCCAAACAGAGCCTAAGGCTCTCTATGAGCTCCGGCGGCCATTGAAGCTCAATAATGGAGCTTGATTTTGAAACTATAACCAAAGCCCCTTTTTATTGCACCAAACAGACCCCAACGAACCCAAATAAACCCTCTTGTAGCAGGTTTTGATTTGGGGAACGTTTGAATGGCCATGCAGGCCATTATTCTTGTTATTGGTCAAAACGATAATCCTCTGGTAGGAGGTCTAAATGAATAAACAAGATCAAGGGTTTCTAGCATGTGATAGAGGAGAGTAGACGAGCATTTTGGCGTTGGTTAGGAAGATTTCCATGGAGAGGAGAGAGAGATATAGGCCTGCAAAGTTTCCCAGCGAGCTCAGACGGCGCCGGCGCCGGCGCTAGCGGGATCGCCGGAGAAGAAAGGAGATCCGTTTGGATCTTCGGGTTATAAGACTTGGGTCGGGTAAAGGTTTGGGTGGGTTAGTGTGTGAGTGTATATGGGTAAGGGTAGTGATTAGGATCGGGTTTTAATAACCCATGGGTTGGGTTTAATGGAACGGCGCCGTTTTGACGCCAGGCCGTATTCGGGGCGGGTCCGGTTCTTTGGTCCGGATATTATTGTGTGTGTACGTGGGTATCGGGTTTCGATTCCGGTCTATTTGGGTTAGAGTTTTCGGGTTGGGTCGTGTTGAGTCTGCTAGTGGGTACGGGTTTGGTCAGGGTTAGGGTTAGTGGGTAGGACTAGTTGTGAGTAGATTTGGGTTGCGGGTTTAGGTTTGGTTTGACCCGAATGGGTTCTTAGATTGGGTTTGTGTGAGTGTGTTTTTGGGTAACCCGTATAGGCTCGGGTCGGATCAAGGTTGACCCAGCGGGTCACCCAGTTGGATCCCTATGAGAGTGTACATGGATGATCCATTTAGTTAGAGTCAGTTCGGGTTAACCCATCAGGTTATCCTATTTTTATGATTATTATTATTTACTTAATAATAGATTAAATAATTTTAATTATTATAAAATGCTTTATAAATGTAATATCAATGTTTTAAATTATAGAACATTATTATATAGTATTCTATATATTCTGGAAAATAATTATATTATAATATTAATATAATTATCATTTATTTATTATTATATGAATATAATATATGATTTTCAAGGGTATTTAAATACCTATATGCATTTATAAATTTTAGAAAATTAGGGTAACGACCCTGGGACTATTTTATTGCATAATATAAATTATGAAGCTTTAATACTATAGTCTAGTATTTTTAATAATTAATAAGGAACTATTTTACATGTATATTAATCATTAAAAATACCAAACGAGCCCCGAAAATTATGAGATAAATACTGGTAGTGTATTTTAATATCTAATATTTAATAAAAATACTTCTAAGTATTGATTTATCAGTATAATTATAATTGTGTATTTAAATTTCTTTTCGGGTATTTTCTGATATATATTATCTTCAATAATTCATAATACATAATCTAGGACTCCGAAAAATACGCGGTCAGTTCCCAGAGTCTTAAAATAATGTCTAGATCGTTTTCCTTTAGTTTCGTGACTTTTTGACTCAGTCAAAAATACAGCTTGTCTTTAGGGCCCGCATTAGTGTAGTAAGCCCTACCTTTTGCCTCGTAAAACGCGACAGACTCTGATTTGAGTCTAGTCTATGGCATTAGACTTAGAATGACTTGTAGAACATTACCTTGAGGTTTATAATCTCATTTGGTAAAATTACCATTTTGCCCCTATAGTTGTACTCATACATTATTGTTGTTTCTTCCGTTTATTGTTGTAGAACTTGACGGTTAGCTGCTTCCGAGGATCGGCGACTCGAGGTGAGTTTCCTAACCTCACTCTAACCCTAATAAGATTAATATAAGATGTTTAAAAGCTATCTGTATGATGTTTTGTATAAGTAATATATTAATTTATGATGCTACTTGTATTCCAATAATTGTTTGGCTATGCAAAGCATGTATGGTAGTGCTATCGCATACATGAGCATGTTAAGGGTTTTATCTATATGATTATTGGTATCAAATCCATATTCTATATGTTACGTTTCTGCTACTATCTATTAAATGTACATTTTACGATGTTGTTGACTGGAATAGATAACGCATGCCATGTTAACAATAAAGAGGAGTAAAAGTAGATTTGCATGTGAGTATTGATAGTGGACACGCGTGCATTTCATGACATGTGTCAGTATGCGTTGTGTGAGAGAAAGAAGTGTTTGATGGGGATGTTAATAAGATGAGATAGGTAAATGGGAAAGAGATGTGAATATTGAATCCGATGGATCAACAGCTGACGAGCCGGGTGGACATGGACGGTTAGGGTTCCTAGCGCGCCTCTCACCATTGAAGACGTTCGGTGATGCACATACGTGGTTGAAGACGTCCCATGTATCGTTGAAGATGTCCGGCTAGTGCTCTAATATACTTCTCAACCGTGTAGGCGACCGGTGAGAGTATACACACGGTGGAAGACGTCCCATGTGCCAGTTCCATTATTTACAGATAGTGTACGCCGTGAAGACGTCCGGCGACCTATCAAAGGAATAAGTATGAATCGGTTGTTATAACATGTTATCATCCTTGATGTACCGCGTGTTGTCAAGTGGATGAGAAAGAGAAAGTGAATGATGAGATTGAATTGATGAATAAAATGGTTTGGTTCGAAATGATTTGGTTTTAGAAAGTTTTGGTTTTAAAATGAAATGGTTTTGAAAAGCAAGTGTCTTTGAAAAGAGTTGGGAGTAAGTCGCATTGGTCATGCATTTGCACGCACGAGGATAAAATAAGGAGAATGTATTCTATGATATTAAGTTTAACTGTCTACCTGTCTTGTTGAGACTTCTGCTATGCATGTGGTGAGAATGCGTCTTTTGATAAGAGATTAATAATATCTTAAGGTACTAAACTATGACGTGAGTCGAGAGATGTTTTGTATTTACTGATTAGTATGCGGTTGAGACTCTCACCCAGCCTTGTTCCAAGGCTGATGGCATGTTACGCCCTGGGCATTCCAATGCCCAGAGTGTTGCAGGTTTGGAGATAGATAGAAGAGTTCAGGATGCAGTGTCGTGGAGCTAAGGAGGATAAAGCCTTGTCGAAGAGCTGATAGATAGTTTCTCCTATTGTTTTTAAGCTTATGTAAATTGTTTAGTATGGCCTCTTGTATTAGGATTGATGTTATTGTAACTCTTGTTTAATTTTCGCCGTTGTAATTATACGCTGATAAGTTTAAGTCATGCTTATGCTTTAGCATTTCCCTTATGATTGCATGGTATGGAGTTAGAAGGGCAGGACGGTTAACAAACTAGTCATGTGTCCACGGACCCATAAAGGAAATTTTAATTTTCCCTATTTTTGGCTTACTCTGGGGCGTGACACTAGCAGCCTCTTATTTTTAGCGAACAAACTCCCTTTTGAAGGGTGCGAGATGGTTTGCATCAGAGTTGCCCAGTGAGGGTATATATTGTCAGTTAAGTAATACCCCATTGTGTATTATATTTTGCAATCGTTTTTTTGAACGCTGGGAAACTGTTTCAATCTTTTCATCAGATGAACTCGTGTTGCTTAATGAACTCGAAGATGATGTAAAATTAGACTCATTCATAGCAATTAGATACGATGATGAAGCCATGAACTATCTCAAATTTAAGATGAAGATGAATTAAAAAAAAAACATACAATTGGTGATATGATGAAGAAATAGATGATAAATATTTGATGTAAGTTGAGGCATTGGGCTCTATTTATAAATAAATAAATAAATATGAATATAAAATACCAAGTTATGAACGTTATAAAGAAAAAAAAATTAAATTTTTTACCGTTAAACTTTAACAAGCCATTTGTTACCGTTGGCTTCTTAAATTTTTATTTTTTTAAGAAATTTTGGTCATGGCTTTTAACATATCCATAGTAACCACTTTTGTAAAGGCTGTCAGACTTTAATAAAACCTGGTAGTAATGGTCCACATGTGATGTGTTTGACAATTTTAGTGAGTTCACTTTAAAGTTTCCATAACAGATGCTCTAAGGGTCAAACAACCCTTCCTCAAACTTGCAGTACTTCAATCCAAACTTACCAATCATATCAAGGTAATAAGAACCTAACCCTTGCCAAACATTGAAACAGAAACGGAAAAGAAACAAGTTAAGGCTTGTTTGGTTCCATTCGTAAAACTCTATCGATAATCATCCAAAACTCAAATTTGGCAAATAAAGCTTCAAAACAAGAATCCATGAGTTCGGATTCATTAGAAACATAACTAAAAGAAGTTTTTGTTACACATTACATCATTAATGAATCGTCCTCAATCTTTACAATTGCCAAAACATGGTTCTAACTACCAACATACATATTTCAACATAGAAATGATACTACCACATCTCAATGGGAGAGATTTGTCCCGGGTGATCCCATTGGCCTCACTCTTCACATTCTTCTTTCCTTTCTTCGTACCTGCAAATATACTAAATCTCCATTGCTCATCTATATGTTGAGTGCACAATTCTAAACATATGCTTATATGACAATTTATGCTTTAAAACATCTAAGCACATCAAAATGGTCTCTAGGGAGAATGGTACACATTCATCCGGTAAATCAAATTGATGTCGTGAAAGGCCTTCCCCTTGCCACTCATCCAGTGCCCTAGCTAGGCCTTCTCCCAAACCATGCACAGTGCCCTAGCTGGGCCTTCTCCCAAACCATGCACAGTAGCCGTCGCTACAAATCCTCAAACATCGAGGAGGTTACCCCGGATGAATTTGCACCAAAACCCCCTTCAACCCACATAGACACATAGAATGTTTTTATAATCATTATTCACATGTACGTGCTATTATTTCAATTTCACGGGCATAATTAACGGAGATATTTAATACATGAATTTTGTCCAAATCCAAAATATCAAGTCAGATATTTAAAACATATAAATTCTCTATAAATCATAGGTCTAGAATGCATACCTATAAATTCTCTATTTATAGGCTCGACTATCGGGAATTATGTTTACCTCCCCACGAGTTCTCAAAACTTCTAATTATTCTCCGAAACGTCTTACATGTCTAATTCATTACTTCACGAGTGAAAACTATAAATTATAAAAGTTTTCATCTAAGTTCCATCTGTCGCCGTAATTACGTTCCGAAAACTATTTCCGTGGAATTTCTAGGTAACCTACCTTTTATGAAATGTATCACTTACGTTAACACTAAAACATTCAAAGTGATCTTAAACCAGATCAACACTATCATAAATTACCCTATACAGGTAAAATCACTATTCACATATACCAAAAAATATCAAATAACATTTAAGTCACATAAATGCCATTTAATCATGTCGATGCCTCATGAATTTTCACATTCCCGTGTTCTCGATGGACACTCACCGTTGACCCACAGTCAACTCCATTCACTATTATTAATAAACATTAATAATTTTCATAAATCAATTTTGCATTTTAAAATAAAAGTATTTTTCGGGATGGGTGTGACAATCTATAAATTGTTTTCTTTTTCAGTATGATGTTGTCAATTGTAGGAAAGGTTGATGTGGGGCACGGTGTCGTTTGAAAAGGAGTGAGAAGGTCTGTTCTTTCGTAAAAGAATGGTGAAACTGTCTATAACACACCTTTTTTTGGGCATATATTTCTTTTTCTTTTTTTTTCTTTTTTTTTTTTGCGAGGGAGGGGGGTGGTTTAATTCAAGATTTAATTTCCGTAGGAGCTAATAATTTTTGCTTATCATTTAGGTTCAAGTTCAATTTCTGAACTCACAATACAGCCTACTAGGTGTTGACTCATATAATTTTGCTCCGGGCAAGCCAGAGCTGTTTAAAGCTCGATTGTGTGTGTGAAGAAAAACGTGATTTTTCCTAATACTTTGTGCGAGTGGTGTACGATCTGACTTCTATCATAATGACGATAATAGGAAAGTACCCTAGTTAAGGTTCTTTGACAGTATTGAAGCACTCAAGTCAAATTATGTCATAAAGATGTGAGAAGCAACCAAAATAAATCAACAAGCTTTAAAGGGCAATCAGACTATCTTGAAGAGAAAAGACATTCTGTTGATCAAAAACTTGGAACTAATATTAATGTAAGAACTTAAGAACAGATGATGATTTGCACTAAAGTTATACAGAGATGAAAAATAAAAGGAATGCTTTGTAAAAGGTTTAATGTGTTTGGTATGCTTTTTGGGATTTTTGTTTGAGACGCAGGGTCCTTGTCTGTTTGGACCATGTCTTGTATTTATAGAAAAAGTCCTTGCTTCTGGCAGTTGAGGTTGAACGACTTTGGCGAATCACGCCCAATGAGCTTTGGCCACGTCGGTAATTCTTATAGCTTCTAAACTATCTCATTGGTTGGAACTCTAGCTCCATTTGTCTTGTCACTTGCATTTCCATCATGAGCTTTGACAACTTTTGGGGATTTCTCTATCTTTTAGAGATATCTTCTCCTCGGAACTCATGCGATGCTTCTCAAGGAAACTTTCATCACACCGATGGGGAAGATAAACTGATGAACAAGCTGCGCAATGAGAAGGCAGTACAACGAAAAGGCAGCACGATGAGGAGGCAAAACGATGACAAGGCAGCACAATGAGGGACCTCTTTTGGTCCCTTTTATACCCATTGATCGTGTTATTTGGACTTATGCATTTTTTGGGTGTATACACTAGGTAAGCATTCTCTCGGTTTTCTCTATTTTCTTTCTATTCATAAAAAACAAAATCTGGAACATTGTGTTTTGGGTTATAGCAAAGGAACATGGTTTAACCATGCATTCTCTGACTATGAAAAAATTATTTTCTTTTTCAGTAAGATGTTGTCAATTGTAGGAAACACTAATGTGGGCGTGAATGGTGTCGTTTCAAGGGAGTGAGAAGGTATGTTCTTTCGCAAAAGAATGGTGAAACTGTCCATCACACATCTTTTTTTGGGCATATATTTCTGCTGCTTTTGTTTTTTTTTTTTTTTTTTGGGGGGGGGGAGGGGGGGAGGGGTTAATTCAAGATTTAATTTTCGTGTGATTTCTGGGTTTCAGCAGGAGCTAATAGATTTTGCTTATCATTTAGGTTCAAGTTCAATTTCTGGACTCATAATACAACCTACTAGGTAAGCATTCTCTCTGTTTTCTCTATTTTCTTTCTATTCGTAAAAAAGAAAAACAAAATTCTAAACATTATGTTTTGGGTTATAGCAAAGGAACATGGTCTATCCAAGTATTCTCTGACTATGAAATTGCACCTTTGTACAAAAGTGTGGGAATGAGGGATTTTTTTTTTAGTAAAGTTCTATTAATTTAAGGGGTCTTTAGCTTACTGCCTTTTGGCTTAATGGATGTCTGAGTTTTTTGGCTTTCGTCTTAATTTAAGGGCTCTTTCTTGCTTAGGTTCTGAAATTATATATGGGTTAGGTTTCTTTATTTTCTGCAATTTCCCTTTTTTTATGAGTAATGTCATGGTTTCATATTTGAATCCCAAATGTGCTGTTATGATCCATGTTTTGTGGATTGAAGTGCCAACATGCCCTAAAAATTTTGGGCTCTCTCCATCATTAGTTCTTTTTACCACTATTTGTAGTATTCCAGCTCTAAATAGCGATATTTTAGGGCAGCGAGGAGCAAACTCACCATTGAACTAATCACATCGAACTCTTCATGTACTCCTTTTCACGAGTTTTTCTTAATTTCTTAGTCTTATCATTTGAAAGGCCAACCATTTCTAATAAATGCGTACTATGATAAATACAAATGTCAAAACTTATAAATCCCCTTATTTTTGGCAACATACATGATTTTGCATATATCTACTATACTATAAAAACGCATAAGCAAGCACGTCAAAAAATATGAACTTCCTCTTCTGCACATCACTACATCATAATTACTCAAATATCTATCTATACATCGTAAGGATATATTGATTTGTGTGAGGCTAAATTTGTCATTTTGGACAAATAATTACATTCAAGTTAGCTTTTGAAATTTTATTTAATATAATAATGAAGTTTTAATCAACAATCTTGTGTCTAATTACATTTGGGTCAACAATTTTTGAAATATTTATTATTGACTTAAAAAAAAGTCAACAAAAGTGGCTATTTTGGTGGCTATTTAGGAATTGGTCACTAATATTTACAATTTGGTCAACTTCTTCTCTCAAATGAGGTTTCAATCAACAATTTGTGTCTAATTACATTTGGGTCAATAATTTTGGGGATATTTATTATTCAATTCATAAAAAGTCAAAAAAAAAAGTGGCTATTTTAGTGGTTATTTAGGAATTGGTCACTAATATTTACAATTTGCTCAACTTCTTCTCTCAAATTTAGGATTCATATATTGTAATATGTGTAATTGCATTTAGGTCAGCAAGTTTTGGGATATTTATTATTCACTTTTAAAAAGTTTTAAAAAGTGGCTATTTAGGAATTGGTCACTAATTTCACATTTTGGTCAACTTCTTCTCTAAAAATTAAGTTATGGTATATTTAAAATGTCAAATAAAGTGCCTAATTTAGTAGCTATTATGAATTGGTCACTAATATTTACATTTTGGTCAACTTCTTCCCTCAAATTCAAGATTTATAGATTGTATTCGAATATCAATTAAGACCTACAAACACATTCATGCCCCTTTTTTAGAAGAAATACCCTACTTGTGTCATATATTTTTAGTGGCGCTTTATTAGGTACATTTACTACTTATTTATAAGATAGTCAGAATTATCAACTTCTTCCGTAAGAAGAGTTTTAGATTAAATAGTTACATTTACAATTTCCTATTTAACTGTTTTAACATCTTATTATACACTTTAACAACCACTTAACCACACGAAACGACACAATTAAATTTCCTGCGCAACGCGTAGGGCTCCAACTAGTATATATATATATAGGGAGAGAATCTTAAGTGCACCAGTGCACTGGCTTTTAAGCCTAAAAAAACCCACAGGTCAGCGGGGCACGGGTCAGCGAGATAGTCCACGGATTTTTTTAGACTTAAAAGCCAGTGCACTGGGTAGAGTGCACTTACCCAGTGCACTTAAAGATCCTCTCCCTATATATACATATATAATTGTTGGCCCAAATGTGGAAACCTTAGAGGGGGGGTGAATAAGGTTTTAGCGGAAATTAACCTTTTAAAGACTAATATTGCAAATTAAACACAATCACAAATAATAAAGTAAAGAGATAAGGGAAGAGACACTCGCAAACCGAGTTTTCAAGTGGTTCGGCAATCGCACCCCGCGGCCTACATCCACCCCTCAAGAACACCTCTTGAGGATTCCTTTAATCTGATCTACTTAACGGGTGTAGACCAAACCGTTACAAGAGCCTCCAATCTCTCCCAAAGAAGAAAACCTCTTCTTTGCAATCAAGGGTTACTAACCCTCACTCTTTACAAATGATTTGGGTACAAATGATAACTCTCTCTCTAGAGTGGATAATACAATTAAAGCTCATACAATAACTCCTTAGTGAGTAGATAATACAAATGAAAGCTCACTACAATTTACTCTCAAAGAAATACAAATCAAATACTAGAGCAAATTGATAAACTCACACAACTAGGGCTCAAATATGAATAATAAGAAATCAACAAGTCGTGTGATTTAAATAGATGTTTTCCAATGGATTGATCAACATGAAATGGTGTGGGAAAACATGTATTAATAGGCCAAGAAAGATTATAGTCGTTGGTGGCAAGTTTGGTAATTAAAAACCCCTTTAAAAACTAGCCGTTATTGCCTTTCAGCGCAGTCCAGTCGACTGGATCGAAGGTTCAGTCGACTGGGAAGTTTATAGCAGTGAAGAGGCAATTTTAGTGCTGTCCAGTCGACTAAAAAGTTCATTCAGTCGACTGATGTTACAATCCAGTCGACTGGACCCATAAAAAATCAGTCGACTGGTTTTAAGCAGTTTTTGGCAGACTGGCACCTCTTTACTAAAACAGCCATAACTCCCTCTACAAAACTTGTATTCACGATCCGTTTGAAGATTCGGAAACCAGATTCAAATATCTTTCCAACCACATAAAACTCAAGATCTAATTCCTTACCAATTGGATCAGGTTTGCATTTAAAGTTGACCTATCTGCGCAAAGGTACTTTCTTTTGACTTAGCCACTTGAAAGCTTTTGTGAAATGAATTTAAATGAGTGGTCTAAGTATGTTTAGGTCCTTAAAAGTATTTTAAAGTGTGAGTGCAAGGATCCTAAAGTCCAATTAAAGTTACTTGAGTCCCTATGAGTGATTGATCAAAATGCTTACATATAAATCCTAGTCTTCAAGCTTCAAGCTTCAAGCTTCAAGCTTCAACCAAGGATGAAAAATCTTCAAGTCTTCAAGCTTGATCCTTGTTGAGCTCCATTACTCTTGAACTATACCATATGCTATCTCATGTTCTCAAACAAAGTTAGAACATTTAAGTACATGAATCAAGAGATTAACATAACGCAAATGACATGATAGTTGATTAAAATAGAACCAATGAAAGTATGCAATTATCACTAGATTTGTCATCATCAAAACACAACAAAAAATAATGCCTTAAATAAATTCAAGGCTAATAATAATAATTTTTTTTAAAAAAAAAGGTTCATTAGTTGCCTAATTGAAATCTATAAAAATGATATTTGAGTGCTAGCTTCAAAAAAAATGTTGTACTCTACTACTAGATATAATTTGGCAGATGGTGCTTCCAAACTGCCCATCAAGTTTATGTGCAAAGTTATCATGAAGTACAAGAGAAGTGCCAAGGTCTTCTTCTTTTTTTTTGGGTTATCTTGAAGGTTCAGACTTTTCAGAAAGTAGTATCCCAGGTTTAGCCTGTAAATTATTTACCTACGAATGCGGAGATATTTGAGCTGATGTAGTTTTGAACTTTTCTTTAATTGTTTCTGGTAAGAACACAAATTTGAGTTACAACATTTAACTTTAAAAATGCAAACTTCTAATTAAAGTATGATTTGGGTTAACCTTCAGTAGTTGTAGAGTTGATTTAGCAGCTTTTGGAGAAGATTTTTCAGGAGCCAAAAGCAGGGAAAACCAATGCTGAGAATGAAGAAACCAGTGTTTCAAGATGGAAGTTGTGTTTTTTTTTTTTTTTTGGAAAATCCGGTGTATGAAATGGGAAGTTTGTTTGGGAGCCAAAAATAAGTCTATGAATTTTCTATTCTTTGCTTCAATCGATCTTGTAATCAAGGGGTCAATATGAACTCAAATTCTAATTGAACGGTTCTATCGGTTTGGGCTAAAACCAAATAAGGGTAAATTACAGTAACACCCCCTGAACTATGACAGTTTTTCACTTATACCCCTTAAACTTTAAAACTGAATAGACTCACCCCTTAATTATCTTCTGTTGACAATACACCCCCTTCTTCAGGAGGTGAGTTTGTTCATTTTGGATAGTTCAAGGGGTGAGTCTGTTCAATTTAAAGTTGAGGAAGTGTTAGTAAAAATCGATCATAATTCAGGAAATGTTACTGTAATTTACTCAACAAATAAAGGAAGAAAGAAACCTATGGAAGAGTGCAAAACAAAGGCCCAGAGAGTGGGCCATAAGAAGAACTCTACTTGTTCTTGACAACACGCTTTCATGTGCTAGATGCACAAATAAAATGCACAACTAAATGCACAACCTGTTTAAAATTGTTGGACCTCGTGCTGAAAAGTATGTACACACAAAAAGACAAAAAAAAAAGAGGTGTACAGCTTTTTCAGCACGAGGTCCAACAATTTTAAGCAGGTTGTGCATTTAATTGTGCATTTTTTTTTGTGCATCTAGCAATACTCTTAAAATTTTCAATAATAGTAGATTTTTTGGTGTTACAATAATACTATGATTTTTAAAGGAACAATTCTATGTGTTAGCCTTAAGGTATATTAAGGCATATTTAATTATGTTTTGATGATGTCAAATATGCTATGATAATTACATGATTCATATTGATTCATTCTTTATTCTTATCATAGTCATTTTTATGCCCATATATAATCTCATGTATTAATATTGTATCAATGTTTTAACATCTTTGTGTGCATGAAATTTAATTGATGTAGATCAAGATTACAAGGAGCTCAACAAGGATCAAGCTTGAAGACTTGAAGATATTTCATCCTTGGTTGAAGTCTAGGACCATCATTGTAAGGCATCTTGATCTCACACTCTTAGGGGCTCAAACAAATGCTAAAAGTTAAAGTTTTGGAAACAAATTTTAAATGGGTCATCTTTAAAGCAATGTCCCAACCAATTGAAGAATAATTAGATGTTGAGTTTTATATGGTTGGAAAGGTATTTGAATCTAGTTTCCAAAACATCAAACGGATTGAAAATCCGAGTTTTGTAGAGGAAGTTATGGCCATTTTAGTGGAGATGTGTCAGTCTACCAAACAGGGAGGGGCAGTCGACTGAAGGCCCGATTCAGTCGACTGAAGTGAGCAGAATGCAAACAGAACCCTCTGTAAACACATCTCAGTCGACTGCTTCAAGGACCAGTCGACTACTTCATGTTCCAGTCGACTGAAGTGACCTGAAAAGGCATAACGGCTAGTTTTTAAAGGGGCTTTTAATTACCAAACTTGCCACCAACGGCTATAATCTTTCTTGGTCTATAAATACATGTTTTCCCACACCATTTTATGTTGATCAATCAATTGGAAAACATCTATTTCAATCACATAACTTGTTGATTCTAAATCATTCACAATTGAGCCCTAGTTGTGCGAGTTTATCAATTTGCTCTATCTTTCAATTGTAATCTTTGAGAGAGTGAATTGTAGTGAGCTTTTAATTGTATTATCCACTCTAGAGAGAGAGTTATCAATTTGTATTCAATCAATTTGTAAAGGTTGAGGGTTAGTAACCCTTGTGTGCAAAGAAGATGCGTTCTTCTTTGGGAGAGATCATAGGCTCTTGTAACGGTTTGGTGCACACCCGTAAGTGCTCCGGGAAACGGTTTGGTCTACACCCGTAAGTAGATCGGATTAAGGAATCCTCAAGAGGTGTTCTTGAGGGGTGGACGTAGGCCGCGGGGTGCGATTGCCGAACCACTTGAAAAATCGGTTTGCAAGTTTCTCTTCCCTTCTCTCTTTACTTAATTGCTTGTGATTGTGTTTTAATTTGAAATTTGTTTTAAAAGGTTAATTTTCGCTAAAATCTTATTCACCCCCCCTCTAAGGTTTCCAGTTTTGGGCCAACAATTGGTATCAGAGCCTCGGCTCTTCTATTTTCAAAAGTTTTTGAAAATTTTGAGTTAAGATCCAAATGGAAACCGACTCTTCTTGCATTTATTATTATGAGGGTCAATCGACATTAAGACCACCATGTTTTAATGGCTCAAACTATGCCTATTGGAAAAATAGAATGAGAATCTATATGATTTCTCAAGATTTTGATTTATGGCAAATCGTGGTCAAAGGGCCTCATCTACTTACAAAAATTGAAAATGGTTTTTCTATTCCAAAGATGGTAGATGAATATAATAATGCCGATAAGAAACTCATAAAAATAAATGCTATGGCAATGAATTTATTATATTGTGGTTTAGACCCAAATGAATACAATAGAATTTCATCTTGCGAATCCGCAAAAGAAATTTGGGATAAACTTGAAAATGCTCATGAGGGAACAAGCCAAGTTAAAAAGTCTAAAATCAATTTGCTTGTTCAAACTTATGAAATGTTTAAAATGTTGCCATATGAATCTATTGGAGATATGTTTTCTCGTTTTACTATTCTTATTAATAACTTGAAAAACCTTGGTAAAGTTTATACTAATGAAGAAATGATTGAGAAAGTGCTTAGGTCTTTACCAAAGGATTGGCAACCAAAGGTCACGGCGGTTCGTGAAGCAAAGGAGCTTTCAACACTCTCCTTGGAACAACTCATGGGTTCTCTCATAACTCATGAAATGGAATTGGCCGTCTTCGAAAGTGAAGACAAGAAATTGGAAGTGAAAGAGGCCAAAAGGGGAGACATGGCTTTAAAATCCTCAAGCTCAAAGAAAAAGAGGAAAGATGTTGAGAGTGATGGGGATGAGGAAATGACAAAGCTCACCCGAAAATTTGCAAAGTTTCTAAGGAAAGAAAAATCGGGGAAGAAGTCACCCAAAGAGGAAAAACACAAAAAGAAGACAATCAAGGCCACTAATAGTAGTTCCGAGAGCGAATCATCGGACGACGACTCAAATGGTGAAGAGATTGTCAATCTTTGCCTCATGACAATGGAAAGGGCCTTTCCTACCACCTCGGCAAATGGAGCATCCAAGAAATGCTTGGACAAAGGTTAAGTATTGATTTGGTAATGGTAGGTTAGTAGGTAATTTTGCTTTGATTTGTTTTCATCATCCTACTTAAATTTTGTTTTGATTGATTTCATATCATACACTTATTTGTTTCAAATCACTTTGTCTTTAATATGCATACTTGATATTGCTTATTTGAAAAATGATGATATGCTTTTGCTGCTAAACTGTCATTATTGTGAACTGCTGAACAAAGCAGTCGACTGATATCCCGACACAGTCGACTGATTTAGCTGTGAGGCTTTGAATTTTTTCATTCTGCATTGTTAAGTCGACTGTGACGTCGACTGTGACGTCGACTGTTTCTCCTTTATTTTGCCTTCTGTCCTATTCCGTCGACTGTGGCGTCGACTGATCCAACTGAATGTTTGTTTTTCTTTGATTTTGAGTTCTCCAACTTTTTTATTGGTATCTTTTATCATTGCACATGCTTAGGGGGAGCACTTTCATGTATTTATTTTCTCACATGTGGTTATATTTGTTTATTTTTGGCATCATTTTGGACTTTTGATTTGTATGCCTATTGTGAGGGGGAGCTTTGTATTTTATCCCCCAAATCTTTTTGATAATGTCAAAGGGGGAGAAATATGAGAAGTATTGGGGAGAAGTATTTAGGTAGTTATCATTCTTGTTCTTTAACATTTGATATCCATTATGAATGATAATATGAAAATGACCAAATGTGCTTATATTGGTATATCCTTCATTGGTTGTTTGCCATCATCAAAAAGGGGGAGATTGTTAGCCTTAAGGTATATTAAGGCATATTTAATTATGTTTTGATGATGTCAAATATGCTATGATAATTACATGATTCATATTGATTCATTCTTTATTATTATCATAGTCATTTTTATGCCCATATATAATCTCATGTATTAATATTGTATCAATGTTTTAACATCTTTGTGTGCATGAGATTTAATTGATGTAGATCAAGATTACAAGGAGCTCAACAAGGATCAAGCTTGAAGACTTGAAGATATTTCATCCTTGGTTGAAGTCTAGGACCATCATTGTAAGGCATCTTGATCTCACACTCTTAGGGGCTCAAACAAATGCTAAAAGTTAAAGTTTTGGAAACAAATTTTAAATGGGTCATCTTTAAAGCAATGTCCCAACCAATTGAAGAATAATTATATGTTGAGTTTTATATGGTTGGAAAGGTATTTGAATCTAGTTTCCAAAACATCAAACGGATTGAAAATTTGAGTTTTGTAGAGGAAGTTATGGCCATTTTAGTGGAGATGTGTCAGTCTGCCAAACAGGGAGGGGCAGTCGACTGAAGGCCCGATTCAGTCGACTGAAGTGAGCAGAATGCAAACAGAACCCTCTGTAAACACATCTCAGTCGACTGCTTCAAGGACCAGTCGACTGCTTCATGTTCCAGTCGACTGAAGCGACCTGAAAAGGCATAACGGCTAGTTTTTAAAGGGGCTTTTAATTACCAAACTTGCCACCAACGGCTATAATCTTTCTTGGCCTATAAATACATGTTTTCCCACACCATTTTATGTTGATCAATCAATTGGAAAACATCTATTTCAATCACACAAGTTGTTGATTCTAAATCATTCACAATTGAGCCCTAGTTGTGCGAGTTTATCAATTTGCTCTATCTTTCAATTGTAATCTTTGAGAGAGTGAATTGTAGTGAGCTTTTAATTGTATTATCCACTCTAGAGAGAGAGTTATCAATTTGTATTCAATCAATTTGTAAAGGTTGAGGGTTAGTAACCCTTGTGTGCAAAGAAGAGGCGTTCTTCTTTGGGAGAGATCATAGGCTCTTGTAACGGTTTGGTGCACACCCGTAAGTGCTCCGGGAAACGGTTTGGTCTACACCCGTAAGTAGATCGGATTAAGGAATCCTCAAGAGGTGTTCTTGAGGGGTGGACGTAGGCCGCGGGGTGCGATTGCCGAACCACTTGAAAAATCGGTTTGCAAGTTTCTCTTCCCTTCTCTCTTTACTTAATTGCTTGTGATTGTGTTTTAATTTGAAATTTGTTTTAAAAGGTTAATTTCCGCTAAAACCTTATTCACCCCCCCTCTAAGGTTTCCACTTTTGGGCCAACACTATGCTTGTAGTTTTGAATCCAAACTTTGGTACCTAAATGCGCCTAAGATTCTCGACCGCAAGCTGTGTGGCAGCACCTCTTGTAGCACGTGCGTGGCGCTGGTATGAACACAAGATATATATATATATATATATATTTGTAATTTTTAAAAATGTAAAAATAAAAAATAAAAAAAATCATCGTGTGGTCATGCAAACGCTACTCGGGAAACTCGCGACTGCAAATCTGGACTCCCCAATTGCTTATGTACCACATGTTGTGGTAGCGATTATAATACCATACACCATTGAATGTGGATATGATATAACTTAGGGATGCAACTCGAGCTGGCCAACCCGTGATTAACCCGGGCACGGCCCAAAAATTACCTGATTTGGGCTCGCGGTACTGTCACCATGGGCGGGTTTGGGCAGAAAAATGCAAGCCCGAATTCAATTTGGGCCGTGCTTGAACAGAATTTCAGTTTGTACCAAAAAAAATTGCAACTTGGGCTCAATTCGGGCTTGGGCTCGAGCTCGGTCTTAGGTTTTAATACTAAATCACAAACTGGGCTCGAGTTGAAAAGTTCGGGTTTAGGTTGGGCTCGGGATTGGACAGAATGTTTGAATTCGGGCTCGGGCCTGGGCAGAGCCAAAACCCTTTGAGTCTCGTCCAAGTTGCACCCCTAGTATAACTGCTAAAGCATTTAATATTCAAATATGGAGTCAAATTAGAATATAGCATTACTCTTCTTAAATTTGTATCTCAAAAAGTCGAGTAAATATTCAATACATTGGTGATACCACGTCATCTGTATCAACACAGTAATACATATGGGTATAGTGCTTGTGTGGACACACGTTTTCCATAAAATTATGACTAACGTGTCCTTGAATAGTGACCTCCGTACTTGTAAGATTTTTTCTCCAATAAGCATACCATGCTTTCCAAAAATTAAACTTAAATTTGTTTTCCAAATACTTTATCAGTTATCAGGGACGGACCTATTATGGGGCAAAGGGGGATTCAAGCACATAAACAATTCAAGTTTATGTGCAAAGTTATCATGAAGTACAAGAGAAGTGCCAAGGTCTTCTTTTTTTTTTTTTGGGGTTATCTTGAAGGTTAGACTTTTCAGAAAGTTGTATCCCAGGTTTAGCCTGTAAATTATTTACCTACGAATGCGGAGATATTTGAGTTGATGTAGTTTTGAACTTTTCTTTAATTGTTTCTGGTAAGAACACAAATTTGAGTTACAACATTTAACTTTAAAAATGCAAACTTCTAATTAAAGTATGATTTGGGTTAACCTTCAATAGTTGTAGAGTTGATTTAGCAGCTTTTGGAGAAGATTTTTCAGGAGCCAAAAGCAGGGAAAACCAATGCTGAGAATGAAGAAACCAGTGTTTCAAGATGGAAGTTGTGTTTTTTTTTTTTTTTTTTTTTGGGAAAATCCGGTATGAAATGGGAAGTTTGTTTGGGAGCCAAAAATAAGTCTATGAATTTTCTATTCTTTGCTTCAATCGATCTTGTAATCAAGGGGTCAATATGTCAAATTCAACTTGAAAGGTTCTATCGGTTTTGGGCTAAAACCAAATAAGGGTAAATTACAATAACACCCCCTGAACTATGACAGTTTTTCACTTATACCCCTTAAACTTTAAAACTGAATAGACTCACCCCTTAATTATCTTCTGTTGACAATACACCCCCTTCTTCAGGAGGTGAGTTTGTTCATTTTGGATAGTTCAAGGGGTGAGTCTGTTCAATTTAAAGTTGAGGAAGTGTTAGTAAAAATCGATCATAATTCAGGAAATGTTACTGTAATTTACTCAACAAATAAAGGAAGAAAGAAACCTATGGAAGAGTGCAAAACAAAGGCCCAGAGAGTGGGCCATAAGAAGAACTCTACTTGTTCTTGACAACACGCTTCCATGTGCTAGATGCACAAATAAAATGCACAATTAAATGCACCACCTGTTTAAAATTGTTGGACCTCGTGCTGAAAAGTATGTACACACAAAAAGACAAAAAAAAAAGGTGTACAGGTTTTTCAGCACGAGGTCCAACAATTTTAAGCAGGTTGTGCATTTAATTGTGCATTTTTTTTTTGTGCATCTAACAATACTCTTAAAATTTTCAATAATAGTAGATTTTTTGGTGTTACAATAATACTATGATTTTTAAAGGAACAATTCTATGCTTGTAGTTTTGAATCCTAACTTTGGTACCTAAATGCGCCTAATATTCTCGACTGCAAGCTGTGTGGCAGCACCTCTTGTAGCACGTGCGTGGCGCTGGTATGAACACAAGATATATATATATATTTGTAATTTTTAAAAATGTAAAAAAAAAAATAAAAAAAAATCATCGTGTGGTCATTCCAACGCTACTCGGGAAACTCGCGACTGCAAATCTGGACTCCCCAATTGCTTATGTACCACATGTTGTGGTAGCGATTATAATACCATACACCATTGAATGTGGATATGGTATAACTTAGGGATGCAAGTCGAGCTGGCCAACCCGTGATTAACCCGGGCACGGCCCAAAAATTACCGGATTTGGGCTCGCGGTACTGTCACCATGGGCGGGCTTGGGCAGAAAAATGCAAGCCCGAATTCAATTATGGCCGTGCTTGAACAGAATTTCAGTTTGTACCAAAAAAAATTGCAACTTGGGCTCAATTCGGGCTCGGGCTCGGTCTTAGGTTTTAATACTAAACCACAAACTGGGCTCGAGTTGAAAAGTTCGGGTTTAGGTTGGGCTCGGGATTGGACAGACGGTTTGAATTCGGGCTCGGGCCTGGGCAAAGCCAAAACCCTTTGAGTCTCGTCCAAGTTGCACCCCTAGTATAACTGCTAAAGCATTTAATATTCAAATATGGAGTCAAATTAGAATATAGCATTACTCTTCTTAAATTTATATCTCAAAAAGTCGAGTAAATATTCAATACATTGGTAATACCACTTCATCCGTATCAACACAGTAATACATATGGGTATAGTGCTTGTGTGGACACACGTTTTCCATAAAATTATGACTAACGTATCCTTGAATAGTGGCCTCCGTACTTGTAAGATTTTTTCTCCAATAAGCACACCATGCTTTCCAAAAATTAAACTTAAATTTGTTTTCCAAATGCTTTATCAGTTATCAGGGACGGACCTATTAAGCGGCAAAGGGAGACTCAAGCCCCTTCTTGATTTTAGAAAAATACTTCACATACTCTAGAAAAATATGTCTTTACACTTAAGCCCACCCAAAATTAAAAAACTCTCCATTTTATTAGAAATTGAGTTTTGTAAAATTCTATAATACAACCAAGTATGATACATTCAATTTCTTTGTCTCAATTTGTAATAACAATCTGGCATTTTATAGTACATTTGGTGCTAATCAATATTAATAACCTTTCTAATGTATTTGGTGCTAATCAATATTAATAACATTTCTAATGTGTCATTTGGAAGTAACTTTTAGGTGTTATTTGTTAGTTACTCTCTCCGTCCCATATTAAGAGTCTCTTTTGGAAATTCCAACTTATTAAGGGGATAACCTTGATTTTGGTGAGATTTTCAACTTTTCAATATTGCCCTTTTTGAAATTCAAAATGATAGTGTCACATAAAAAAAAAAGGGGAAGAGTTGGATATAATAAAGGACAAATTTGGAAAGTGGGTATTAAAGTACTTTGACTTTTCAAAGAAGACTCTTAAAATGGGACATCAAAAAATGGCATCAAAGACTCTAAATATGGGACAGAGGGAGTACAATTTATATATAATGTGTACTAAAAGGTCTTAAAATATTATAACTTTGATGTTTATTTCATACAATGGAAGATGATTTCTTGAGCTTTATATTAATTTTTATAGCATTAATTTAATTATATAATCTACAAGAAAAATATGCATAGATAGACTCAAAAAAAAAATCGCCTCAGGGCTCCCGAACCCTTATAAACTCGAATACTTCATGTGTAACTTCTTAGTTTTGCCCCCTACCAAGCTCCCCCAACTACAAATTTCTACATCCATACCTGTTAGATATATTGTATATATAATATCACCAATCATTGTCAAAACATATTGTACAACTGTTAAAGCACTTGAAAACCATACTCTCGTTCATCTCAAAATGTAGTTTCCAAATACATATTGCAATAGACTACCCACAACAAGGATAAGGCAGAGTTAATTACATTTTACCTCATCATTTTCACTTTGTCCCATGTGCTGTCTTATGTGTTTCAAAAGTGGACACTTATTACCACCTTCATCTCTCGTTTCCTTTACCCATTCTATACAGACAAACCCAAAATTCCAGAATTTTCTTCACACAATCAAATCAACAATGTCAAAAACACGATTTGTGACACCTTAATCACAGTCGCATATATATATATATATATAAGTGCTTACTAGTATGGTTTGTGCGGTCGAGCAATCGGACCAGCCGGTGACCGAAAACCGACCGTGACGGCGTCGTATACGCACCAATGAAACGGCGCTGCCCTTCTGTTCCTCTTCGCGTTCGTACATTCCTCGCACAAGCTTCGATTGCTCGAATTCACAAAACTATCTTCAATTCTTGGAAAATCTTCCATGTAAACATTCAAATTCAAATTCAAATTCAAATTAGATTTGGAGTTCATTTGCAAGTAATTTAACCTCTGGATCTGAAAATTCAGTAAACTATCACTGTAATCCCCAAATTCGGAATGCGAAATCTGATTATTGTAGCGTGAGATTTGTGAATCGTTCAATTCCGGCTGGTTTCGCCGGAGAAGAAGCAAATTCTCCGGCGACGGTGACCATTTCTCTTCCGGAATATAATCGGTGAAATCAGCGGTGTTGATCTGTTTCGATTTTACTCTCCGATCTCGTCTCGATCGCTTCAATACAACAAGAAATAGACAGTCCTTTTCGCGAGCGATTACAGAGAAATTGACCTTACCGGTGATAGGAATTCTCCGGCGAATCTCCGGCGACGACTTCGATTTCTTGCGATCGACGAGGTAAATCGTGATCTGATTCGGAGATATTCCGATCCTCTGGCTGAGAAAGAATTGAAAATCTTTGAATTGTAGAGATGAGTGAATTTTTACATCGCCGATGCTGATTTCGCGATCTCCGTCGAAGAAGACGACCGGAAAAGGTACTCTACCATCGCTATCCACCATTTTCTCCGTCAGAGAGAGAGAGAGAGAGAAACTGTGCGCTTTGGGAATGGAAGGGGTTTTATAGAGGGGGCAAAGGAATGGGGTTTTAGGGTAGGAATTGTAATTTCATCAAAGAAGTGAGGGTGTTTATGGTATACATTATATACATATATATATATATATACACACAAGAGAATATATAGGAAGGAATCGTGGGAGATTCGAGAAGCACCAATGACGACTTACATATTTTAGCTGAGGTTTTGGTTGCTTGGGGGTTAAGTTAAATGACTTAAACGATCTATTAACATAGGTGCCCTGTTTTATCGTACTCCTTCAAGTTTTTGGGTCGAAATTGCCCTTCTAGCTACGGTAGAATTACGTTAAGTGCGAGGCTAGTTCAATATTGTACAAAAGTGTAGTATGAGTGCGAGGCTAGTTCAATATTGTACAAAATTACACTAACGAGGTGGGTGGCCAGTGGTTCGGACTCTTGTAGTGGACTGGAGGGGAAGGTCTCGAGATCAAATTGAAGGGACGCAAGTTACTGAGATTTGTTGTTATGGAATTCTGCTCGTGGATATGAATTCTTAGTTTGGCTTGCGCTTGGTTCTACGCAACAAAGACTTTCACTGTGGTGTTTGGGTGGCATAGAGTGACAACTATGGTCAAAAAAAACTTCTTGATTAGTGCGCCTTACACATGGGGGCGTCCTGCTAAGGAACGTAGGCCGCGCGGGTAAAAGGCTTCCATGATCACGTCCAGAGGTAAACCACATGTGATTGTCCCTCTGCAAATTCTTTTTTTTTTTCATAATAAAATTATAATAAATAAAGAGATATTGTAGAAGAGTATCTAACTTGGGAATGTGCATATGCGGAATAAGAGTGATAATTGGATGACAAACGCTTATTAACACACTCTATTTCTTTCCTAGGTGGCACTGTGGGGTCCGGATATTTCAATAGACCCCACAATGTCACCCAGGAGAGAGATAAAGTGTGTTTGTAAATATTTGTAAAAAGTGTTTGTCACCCTAACATTGTTGGCGGAATAATGTTTAATTGAAGAGTTTTGATATCGGTTCGTTCTCTTAAGAAACAAATTTGTTCATTCTCTTTAATAATTGATAATAAAAAAAAGAAAAATAATCAAAATAATAAATAAAAATATTCAAATAACAAGAAGAGAAAATTGATGAAAATTCTCTAAAACCAACTAGCAAGAAGTGGCAAAGAGCTTGACATATAAGTCTCCTCTAAAGTATAGGTTCGGCTCTCGAACCTCATCCCCCTCTCCCATATCAAAAAAAAAAGTTTTTTAAAAAGTCCTTGATTTAAAATTGTAAATTTTGCTACATCCGTGGTCATATAAACTCACATTTTTTTTCTCCCCAAAATACCTCAAGAAACTCGCGCCTCTCTCTCTCCGATCTCTTCCTCGCTACTACCACCACCATCGGCTATGGGTGGTGATCAGAATCTTCGTCGGAGGGATCATCTCTCTCTCTCTCTCTCTCTCTCTCTCTCTCTCTCTCTATGCATCACCTAGCTACAAATCGCCGAAGCACTCTCTCTCTATGCATCACCTAGCTACAAATCACCGAAGCACCTTCATCTCATGAAGCTTTTCACCGCCAGCGAGCTCACTTTGGTGGTCACGAAGGAGATCCATGAGATCATGTCGCTGGAAAGTCGGAGCACAAAGTTGTGTTCTCCGATAGAATTCGAGTGGTGAGAGCAGGTCTACGAGTGCGACGAATGCAACAATGTCATCGAGCTGTTGCGGAATGCCGGAATTGCCACATATACTTAAGTGAATTTTTCAAACTTTTAAGTGAAATTTCAATTATTTTGTTAAGCGAAATAGCAATCTTCAAGTGAAAATGCAAACTTAAGTACTAGACAGTCATAGATTATCTTAAGTGAAATTTCACTTCATATTTTAAGTGAACAGTGCGTGCGTACAATGACATAATTCGTGCATTAATAGTGAGGATATTTTTTGTACAATAAAATAATGAGAACATTTTATTAAAGTCCAAAACAGTTTGTCTTTAAGACTAAAAAATCTTATCATAATGTCATTTTTGCTAATTCCCTCTAAAAAGAATAGCAAACCTAAGCACGCAAGTTTACGTATTTGTATTATGTATGTGTGCATAAATAGATACTTATGAGCAGTGGCAGATCCAGAATGACGACTATATATGTGGGGGTTGTGTAAAAATCATTTGAATTTTAGCCAAATCTTGATACAATAAAATTTCTAAATAGCATCCGTGAAATGAAATTCAAGAGAGATGAAGAATTGAAAACCAAAATATTTTAGACTAGTTAGTGAGATTTTAGAAATTTTTGACATGATGGCACATGTTTTCGTCTTGCAAAATATAAAATAGATTTTTTGTAGTTGAAAAAGACCTAAACAATACTTAAAAATACCTTTAAAAAACTGATTCTTTACTTAATTGTACCACACAGGCATCAGGCATGCCACGTGGTTGTTGGGATGGGCCTACAATCACAACAAGAAAAATCAAACCCACAAAGATTGAGATAAATAGAAGAAAAACGACACAACCACGAAAGGAAAAATAAAGCAAGTTTAAATGTGGTTCGGCCCAACAATACCTACTTCCACATGCAAAGACTATCACCTCGATTAATATGAAAATTACAAGCACTCAAGACCTCATGTGTATAACTTTCCAACCAAGTTATATGACACACACAATTGCTAAAAACTAATTCTCCCTCACTATTTTGCAACCATCTCTTGTGTATGGAGAAGATTTCCAACCAATCTTATCGATCCCTTGAGTAAGCCCCATATTTATATAGATTGTAGAGTCCCAATCCTACTTGTAGTAGGATTTACCCCCATGGTAAGTTTTGTACAACAAGTAATACTCTCACAAACATTTCTATATAAAATAAGTAACTTCCACCATTAAAGGAATCCTTATTTGACAAAAAAAAACCACCAAATAAGGAATCAAATCATAATTAGGAAATAATTCTACTAATGGAATTTTAGGCACAATTCTAACAATCTTCACCTTGCCTTAAATTCCTTCACATTAGTTCTCAGAGTCTTTTCCTCTTGTAATCTTCAACTTGCACATCAATAGTGTATCACCTTTGTCACCCCCCAAGCTATTCAACTACACCATTACTCAAGTTCACATCCCCCATGAACTTGATATAACCAACGTCATCAAATACGAAACGTATGAGCTCCACTTTGCTATTGTGGTCGTCCTCACCTTTAGTAGAAGTTGTCATCATCGAAGTTGTTAGAGCCTCATCATCTATTCCCTCAATAGATTTTCCCACCGGCCTCCACACCCTCTTATTCTTCGTGATATCTCCAAAATCTGTACTTCCCGACAAAACGTACAATTTTCCAACCTTCTTTCCCAATAACATTATATGAGAATCCCGCTTCACCCTCATGAAGCCTCTCTTCGCGACATACGAGCATCCTTTGGAATCCAACATTCCCAAGGAAATTATATTTCTCTTCGAACCCGGAACATGAAGCACATTTATCAAAAGCCTTTTCAACCTATTTGAAGTTTTGATTCGAACGATTCCAACAACCTTGATTTCTCCAACTGTGTTGTTCACCATATAGACTTTTCCCTCCATCGGTTTATAGAATGAAAACCAATCTACATGCGAACACAAGTGAGCGAAACAAGCTAAATCAAGAACCCAATCCGCAGTTTTCTTTTCCTCCTCTGTAATTATCATGACTTCTACGACATCTTCATCCGAATGTTCCAACACGTTTGCAGTGGTACCTCTATTATCCTTCTTCGCTGGGCAATCTCGCATAAAGTGAACCTTCTCTCCACAATACTAACACTCCTTATCCTTCATAGGAGTTCTATGTCGTGCTTCTCCACTACCGCCTCCACTAGAGTTCTTCTTCCCTTGCCTTGGCCTCTCTTGTATAACAAGTGCTTGTGCATCTTCCAACATTTCCTCTTTGTTATCCATCTTCTCGCTAGAGAATAGTGTTTTCTTCACATGTTCCATCGTTATGGTATCTCTCCCATACAACAATGTATTGAATAATTGATTATGGGTAGATTTTACCGACGTAAGGAGAATGATAGCTTTGTCCTCGTCGTCTAGTTTGAAGCCAACGTTGGATAACTCGCACAATAACTTGTTAAACTCGCCTATATGGACTTGAAGATAAACTCCTTCTTTCCGCCTAAAGGAGTACAACTCTTGCTTCAACATAACACGGTTGGTGAAGTTCTTCTCCAAATAGAGATCCTCAAACTTTTCCCACAAAGCTTTTGCGAAGGTCTCTCCCATGACATCGTACACCACATCGTCGACCAAATTAAGCCGCATGGTGCTAACGGCTTTAGAGTTAATCCTCTTCCACATATTGTCGGTCATCCCTTCAGCTTGTTATCTTCACTGCACAATGCATCCTCTATACCTTGTTGCACCAAGGTGTCCTTCATACACACTTGCCACATGCTGAAATTCTTCTGGCCATTGAACTTTTCTATTGCCATTCGTATATCCCCAAGCGAACTATCTCCAGCTGCCATGGACTCTCAATCGAGCTCTGATACCACTTGTTGGGATGGGCCCACAATCACAACAAGAAAAACCACACCCACAAAGATGGAGATAAATAGAACAAGAACGACACAATCACGAAAGGAAAAAATCAAGCAAACCAACACAACAAGATTTAAATGTGGTTCGGCCCAACAATGCCTACGTCCACGTGCAAATGCGATCATCTCGATTAATATAAAAATTACAAGCACTCAAGACCTCACGTGTATAACTCTCCAACCAAGTTATATGACATAAACAATTGCTAGAAACTAATTCTCCCTCACTAGTTTGCAGCCCTCTCTTGTGTATGTAGAAGATTTTCAACCAATCTTATCAATCCCTTGAGTAAGCCCCATATTTATATAAATTGTAGAGTCTCAATCCTAGTTGTAGTAGGATTTATCCTCATGGTAAGCCTTGTACAACAAGAAATACTCTCACAAACATTCCTATATAAAATATGTAACTGTCACCATCAAAGGAATCCTTATTTGACAAGGAAACCACCAAATAATAAATCAAATCATAATTAGGAAATAATTCTACTAATGAAATTTTAAGCACAATCGTAACAGTGGTACCCTCAAGATACCTACAAATTTCCGTTGAACTTGATATGTTTCAATCTTCCCAAATATGCTATGGTCTCACATGAAGCGCTCCTCTTTTTCCCATATTGTTGGAAATTATTTGATTAGTCCTTCAAGAAAGTTGTTATTCATTCTTAGATACTCATTATGAAAACATATGGATATTCATATTAGATTTCATCCTAATTTGTAAAGGACGTTTGCTTGTTGAAGTATCTAGAGAGGGTTAAATGTATGCAAACTGCATTACGCCGGGAAGGTAACTTGGAATTAGGGTCCTCAACTTAGAACTAAACTAGTCTATGTGTAATAAGTAATGTTATACTCCTCAAATTTAAATCTCAAATTTAACCAACATCAATTCAGGATTTAAGTGTTGGATGCATAAAATTAGACCTGCCGATTTTCACAAAAAATTAATTTCAAAGTCCCAAATCTATATGCAAATTGCAGTATAGTTTGAGAAGACATGGAAAGTAGAAGTCTTAGAGCATCTCCAAAGGAAAAGGCAAAATTTACACATCAAATGACTCATTTGATGCAAGAATTTACATTTGCCTCATGAATCAAACACATGTTCTCCAAAGGATGCACCAAATGTTGATTATTTTAAGAGTAAAATTTGGGACACAACCTTCATACAACTTTCATACAACCTCCCCAAAAGATGTGTCTATCTCTCTCCTGTGATGTCACTGGACCCCACAGTGACACAGGAAAGAGATAGACACATCTTTTGGGGAGGTTGTATGAAAGTTGTATGAAGGTTGTGCCCCAAGTATTACCCTTATTTTAATATATCTTTAGTTTTCCATCTTTTTACATTTAAACTTTTTAATCACTTTTAATCATCCAACCACCCCCTTTCCCTCTCTCCGCCACATTTTTTATTCTAAAAAAATAGATTTGATGCAATAGGCAAATGTAGCAAAGTTGCTGCAATTGACAAGGGCAGCAAAATTGCTGCTGATATTTGATGCTCTTTTTGGAGCTCATTTTGCTAACATGGCACAACAAATAATTTTGGTGCAATAGTTTGGCGCCATTGTTGGAGATGATCTTATCATTTGTTTCTAAGGAAGAGTTTTAATTTAAAATTCTCCTTTGAGAAGAAATCAATAAAAAGTGAGAATATTATAATGTGTGTGTCACGCCCCGAAGTACCAAAAATAGGGAAAAATAAATTTCCTTTATGGGTTCGTAGACACGTGACTGGTTGTGAGTGTCACCTGATTGTCCAAACATGCTTATAACAATAATATGATATGGGAAATTGACTAAGTTCAGCGGAAGCAGAAATTTAAAACATCCAAGTCTTACATCAGTAGTATATTACTGGCCAAAAAGATATCCAAAAGATACATATTACAAGACCAGCTAAACTATTACATCACTAACATAATAGTAATAGAACTATAACAAAAGAAAAGCTCCAAAGTCTTCAGCTGGCGAAACCGTAGCCTTCCTCGTAGTAATCTTCACCAGCATAGTCTTCAGTAGTAAAGTCAGCATCTTGATAGCAGTCGGCTCCGTCTGGACCTGCAAAGGCTGGACGTGGAAGGTCCAGCGGCATGAAAAGCCGTTAGCGGTTAAGCTAAGTGAGGGCCCCCTTAAGGTTACCACCACTTAAGGTAAGTTATTCTTCATCTCTTCTTATTTCTCGAAACCATATCTCGTTCATCATTTCTTATTCTCGATACTATGTCTTGTTCGTCTTTTCTTATTCTCAAAACCATGTCTTATTTAAACCCAATCATTCCTTTTGAAACTTAACCCAGAACTGAACTGACCAATGACATTGACTGAAAGAAGACTTAACTCCAAACGCATTTACTGGTCAAGAAAGTACAACACTCAACAATGAATAGTTAACTGTCGCCCAACTGGCACTCAAACTGTCGCCCAAATGGCATAAGTGTGCGGGACATTAACAATCTCTTGGTCGAACACGTCATGCCGATCCTCAGGTCGCCCGCACGTTACCGAACACGTCATGCCGATCCTCAGACCAAGGGTACGGGAAATTAATAATCACTTGGACGAACACGTCATGCCGATCCTCAGGTCACCCGTACATAACCGAACACGTCATGCCGATCCTCAGTCCAAGGGTGCGGAAAAATAATCAACCACTTGATCGAACACGTCACGACGATCCTCAGGTCATCCGCACTTGACCGAACACGTCATGCCGATCCTCAGATCAAGGAACAAAACATAACTCACCAATCGACACCATGGAATTACCGAAAGACCAATTTTGCAAGAAATATCCAAACACGACACGAAAGTTCACGAATCAACTTTGACCGGTAGTCACACAACTAGAAACGAGGCCCAACGTCCCTTATTCGCATTAAATATGTTATCGAAGGTTTTATCATTATTTTACGCGTTCGCACGTTTCGTAGTTTAGTTCATTAATATCAACCATTTATAACCGTTAATATTTCGCTATACGTCCAACATTCCGTTTTCCTCTCAATATACTTACAATGGAAACTTTCCCAATCATTTATCAACGCAATAATCGTGCCATACAATATACTTATAGTTTAGATATGAACTTTCAACGGTCATTAGACTATATTCATAACAATAGAAAACATAGCACGTAGCTCATGGATTTATAACGTGAATTTAATACCAATAAACACATAGACGAAACCCTTAACATACTCATCTACGCGATAGCACTACCATAACACGAGATTTTCATAACAACACATGTACCGAAAAACTAGCATCAACAATCAACACCATGCATAAACAAAACATTATACAAAAAGCTGTACAATCTGCCAAGATACATTTTCACTGTGTTGACTGAATTAACATGATTTATTTGGGCATGATAAATTGCTTTGTAGATCAAACTCAAAACTAAGACATTGTATATAATAGGAATATCTTCATGTACAAAAAAATCTAGCTTCAATTACATTTTTGAGCTACTCAAAATATTTATTTTACAAGACATTTCTTATATCTCGGACTGTTCTGTCCCATATTTATAACACTGCATTGTACGTGAATTTCACCTATGAAGGAGTGGTTTTTAGACTGAGCTATAGAAGAGTTATTTGTAGATAAATGAGTTAGCTTTCTTCACAAAAAAACCTAGCTTAATTCTCATTTTTGAGCTGCACAAAACATTCATTTTTACTAAACTATGTTCTGCTGAGAGTTTCAGTTTCTCATATTTATAACTCTGCGTTGTACATGCATTTCACCCATGAATAAGTGATTTATAGACTAAGCTATAGAAGAGTTATTTGTAGATATATGAGTTAGCTTTTACCAAAAAAAAACCTAGCTTAATTCGGATTTTTGAGCTGCACAAAACATTCATTTTACTAAACTATGTTCTTCTGAGAGTTTCAGTTTCTCAGATTTATAACACTGCGTTGTACATGCATTTCACCCATGAAGGAGTGATTTCTAGACTGAGCTATAGAAAAGTTATTTGTAGATAAATGAGTTAGCTTTTACCACAAAAAAACCTAGCTTAATTCGGATTTTTGAGCTACACAAAACATTCATTTTACTAAACTATGTTCTGCTGAGAGTTTCAGTTTCTCATATTTATGGATTTGTCTTGCATGTCATGAAAACTTCAACACATCAACATCAAACTTCTACTAAACATTATTACATATTTTATGTGTTCTAAATTGAGTTAGATTACTCACAATTTACTCACCAAAGCTTGAAATTAAGCTTGATGTTGTTCTTGAGCTTGATGGAGCTTGAACTCAACTTTAGATGGTGTCACCTTCTTCTTCTCCTTGTTTTTCTTCTATATCTCCATGGGATTTATAACTCCCAACTCTCTATCTTATCTTATGTGCAGATTATGAAGACAAGAGTGTCAAATGTGTGTGTGTATGCATGTAGGTGTGCTTTATATAGGACAGATGCATGTGCTAGGTGTCATGGAGCATGTGTACATGCTATGCCATGTGTCCAACAAGTGTACATGTGTCCAAGAGGGTGGCATGTGGTTGCCACATGGCCGGCCATGTGGGCCCATCTCGGGTTGTGTGCCACTTCCTCAGTTTACGTGCATAAGTTCTTCGGTATGCGTGTCGGTCTCGAATTACGTGCAAACTGGTAATATTTCTAATGTCCGGGTCCGAGTACAGGACTAAGTTAAATCTTATTATGGTCGAGTCGGTATGGTTACTACAGTCTATATGGTAATACTACAACACGTCCATACCGTCACGTAATTAAAATAAAAATATAATAATATAGTGGGTCCAATACAGAAATTAGAAAAAGCTGATATTATAATGACAGAAAATTACAGGTGTTACAGTGTGGCTAGTTGAGTGGTTATTGTAGCATGGACGTCTTCAAAGATATTGGAGTTTCAGCAATTTCTCTAACTGGTGGTGATGAGTGAGAAATTTATTCAGTGAGACCATCACACCACATTATCATAATGATATCATGCTCTAATAGTACAGGTCCACGTCACGTGGACCCTATTTTTAAGGGTACATGACAAGTAATTACTGACTTCGAGCACATATCATGTCTCCAATATTTATCATGTGCCCCTATTCTTAGGAGTAATATAATTTTATTTTATTTCGACATCACACCATATTAATATGATAATATGGTGTAACGATCTCACTTATGTGGGTGTGAAAGAGATATAGGAAAATTGTTTTCTAATCATTGTTTTAAAGACTAGACGGCATAGTGCCGTATTTATGTTCCATATTTTGTCATGACTCTGTCAGGCTAGCACTTGAGAGAGAGAGAGAGAGAGAGAGAGAGAGAGAGAGAGAGATGCAAGTAGAAGTTTGTACTGTATATTGTCTGAATGTGAGAAAGGTATTGGATTGCAAAATGCATGAACTGAATTTGTTTCTCCATTTTTAAGTATGTGGAGCACTTTTATACTTTGCCTCTAAGTGGTAATGATAAGGTTGTTCTCTCTGAATTTTAAGCTAAACATTACTCACAAAAAGTTGTTACATTGGTTTAATGTCTACGTTGTAATGATAAAGTGTACAAGTCATTATTTGGTGGTGGAATGTGCAAGAAGGTAGACCTGCTAGTGACGTCTAATTTTTGACACTTTTGCCCAAACTACTTAAATCTCAAACTTGAAGTGCTCGAAAGATGGATTAAAGACAAATAATACCAAGCGGACTTAGTCCAATTGGTATGATCTCTCTCTTCTCAATGGGAAGATTGAAGGTTCAATTTCTCTTAGGGGGATTCCTTTGCTTGCCCCTTGTTGTTTGTTAGTCAGAATGAGTGGCTCTTATTGGGCTTTGTTATGGACTATTGTAGGACTTTGGGATTGAGTTGGGTTGGAGCGTGTGTGTGTGTCCTGTCATAATCCAGGTTAGTATAAAAAACAACTAATCTTTCGTGTTTTTGCACAAAGTAATTGTAATACCCGTACCCAGAAAAAATAGCTTATATGATATTAGTATGTGTTAATTAACTAGAATTAATGCATATGATGATTTCAGATGGGATTATAACAGATAAAAATGTGTTTAGATGCGAACACAAATGGGAGTCCCATGTTAGGACTCGACGAGGATCTAGATAATATAATTATGACTATTTATTTAGTCATAATTATGTTATGTTAATATTATATGTCAGGTTATGGGGATTAATTTAAGTACCCATGTGAGGACGTTATGATACAGCTCATAATTGGTAAGTTTAATAGCAACTTCATATTATATATGGAACCATGTTTGGAACCCACACGAGACATAGACTAAATCCATTTGGAAATGTGGGCAATTAATATAATTATTTTTGGGGATTTCATAATAAACAATTAGAAAGTTTTGGGGGTATAAATATAAATGAGAAAAAATGTGAGACATGCCATATGCATGTTTTGCATATGTGGTAAACGCATATCACGTAGAGAGAGAGAGAGAGAGAGAGAGAGAGAGAAGATGAGGCTCCGACACCGTTTCGAAGCTGTTTCTTCGTCGTCCGGTCTCCATTTCACGAACTGAAGCCATATTCGAACTCGTGGAGATGAAACAAATGTTTCTATACCTTTATTTTTCCGTTTTAATCATCAAATTTTGCTGACTCCTTTTAGTTGGTAATACACAGTTTACTGAATTCATGTAGGAATTGCTCTAGAGTGAAAATTTAGCTAGAAATCGCAAGAATTGGGGGTTTTCTAAGCTTATTTGGCTATTATTCAAAGAGGTGAGTGTTATAATCCCAAATTTAGGTATTTAATTGTGTAGAAGTGATAATGGTAGCTTAGTAATACTTAATTCTTGATGATTAAGTCAAGCATGTGTTAAATTAGAAAATTACATGTCAATTATATGAAAAATTGTCATGCTTACATGTTAAGTTGTCTAAATGCTTATGTCGGTCAAAGGAAAGTCAAGCAATGGCCACCATTCCTATCCTGTAGTAAGGGAATGAAAGCTCTCAAGAGTAGGACATGGTGACGACCACAATGAAATAATGGTGACACCTTCAATGTCACACGAGAGACGCTATATGCGACAAAAGAGTGAGAAAGATCCGGGGTAAAAGGACACGGGAGTGGTGGCTTGATTACTTGACATTCTGGAGACTAGAATAATGATCCATGTTGAGTTGTTACATTTCGCGATATTCCGTTAGCATTATTAGTCCTCTCACTATGCAAAAACTTAAACAAATTTTACTTTCTGTTGGGGTTATTAAATAACCACCGTAGGTACGATCAAGAGGCCGAGAAAAAATGATCGGCGTGACAGGTTGGGCTTGAGAGGGTTGTGGATATGTAATTATTAGGGGTGTAAATTGATCGGTCAATTTTTTTGGGGTTTGATCGGTTATGCGATCAATTTTAACTTGTACATATATTTAGAACACTCACTGGTCAATTTTTTGGTTCGGTCGATTTGTGGTCGGTTTGCAGTTTACAGTTTTTTCTTACACCACTAGTAATTATGTTCATATGTTTGGACGTTAGAGTTTAACGGTTGTTACTCTTGTGTTGGTGAGACTTGTAATTTGGGTAGTAGCTTGGGTAAGAGTTTAGCTTAGCTTGGGTGATGTTTAAAGTCGTGGATGTATCTTACAATCCACAACTTATGTTTGGGATGGAAGTTCGACTCATATTAATATGACTTTAGGAGTTTCCATGTCTTAATCCATGAGTCTAAATGGTTCTTTTATCTTTCTATTTTTATGTCCTAATAGTTGGAAATGTTGTGATATCATGTCTGTGTTGGGAGTGGTTTGGTGAATGATTTATAAGTTTACATCAGTTTAGAAATGCTGAGAATGAAGCTCTAGGCAGAATTTTGCAAGTTTTGCTGAGGATCCTACCCATAACCCATTCAACCAGTCAAAGAGACCAAGTCGACCGGTCAAAAATCCTTCTAAATTTTAGTTTTCTACAACTTCAAACTTGATGAAAGGGTACTTCAAGAATCCTATTAATCCACAAAAATACTACTTCTAAATTCCAAGGCTGAAAGGTATTTTAAAATGAATTTTCTTTTGGTTTTGACACGTATGTGTAGACTTGATGTAGCTTTGTCAAGTTTAATCCTAAACTTTGCTTTGGAACGCTAATAAGTGAATATTTAGGCCTTTGTGATATTGTTGCATGATCCTAATCCACCTTTGCGAGTTGAGGTGTGATAGTAACTGCTCTTGTGATACGAATAAAGTAAAACTATTAAAACTTTTCTTTAAAAATAATAATTTTTTTAAATAAATTTGGCAGAAAAAGTCGACCAATTTTTGAATTTATTTCAATTTGCCACCACTCACTTATTTTTTAAAATTTTGTACATTTTGTTTCTTCCCCAAACAACCATTATTGCCACTGCCACCAACCACCCTATAGAAACAAAATAAAAAAAGGAGTAACTAAGGCAATTTGTCATGGAAAATATAAATAAATTGAAAATAATGAACGAGGCATGCTATTTGAGAGTAAAATATTAATACCATAAGGCCACGTTTCGTGAACGGGATTTAGGAGTATTCAGGAGACTATAATACTACATCCCATGGGATTAAATAGTCCTTGAGGAGATTATTTAGTTAAAATTAACTATTAATCCCTTATGATTAAGCGTAATTAAATACTGGACTATTCAATTAAAATGGACGATTAGTCCAATCCTACCTAGTCTTGCCCTTAGTGCAAAATCACAAAGGCCACGTTTAGCTAGTAAGGGTGGGACTGGAGAATTAGTCTATTTTAATTGGAGTAATGCTACAAACACAACATATTGCACAACACAAAGCACAACAGGGCTTTAAATGTCTTGTACCTTGTGCTGTTTGAATTTTTTATACTTTTCTATGCACCACTTACATAGCACAAGGTACAGGCATTTAAAGTCATGCTGTGTTTTATATTGTGCAATGTGTTATGTCTGAAGCATTATTCTTTTAATTGATAACTATTTAGTTAAAATGGACTATTAGTCCCGTATGTTTAAACTTACCCCCAATGAGGGACTATTCAAATGGATTATTTGTCCAGTCCTGTCATTTCCTGTCCTCAATCCCGCTAAACAAAAGTGGAGGTTAAGTTTGGACTATACGAGACGAAGTGAAAACAGCCAACAGGGATAAAAAAAAATTATAGAAATATAAGGTTTAGTCATCGAGACCCCACTCTTTAAAAATGATTCATCCCCAAATCTATGTACGGTAATTAGTCCCTAATTACAATTAGGGAAAATTACATTGACACCCCTTGAGGTTTAGCACTTTATAACTCACACCCCCTGAAGTTTTTTAGGTTACACTGACCTCCCTTCAGGTTTGTGGATTAATAACACTAACACCGCCTACCGTTAAGTGGCGTTAAAAAATGACTAACATTAGCAAAATAATTTTTTAAAAGGTCCAAAATGCCCTTATCTTCTTCTTCTTTCACACACACATATATACACACATACATATACACCAAAAAAGACCTTGGGCCTTAGCCCGGTTGGTCTACCCTCCCCTCTCCAAGTGAGAGGTGGGGAGTTCAAGTCCCCTTAGGGGGGTTTGGATTGGGGGATTTATTCCCCTTAGCCGTCTATGGGAGGAAGTCCCTTTGAAGTGGGCCGTGCCCCCCCCCCCCCCCCCCCCCCCCCGGCTACTTGCAGTCTGACTACAGTGTGTGTGTGTGTGGCGCCTACGGGGGCTTTGACCACCAGGAAAAACAAAAAATATATATATATATACACAAAAACAGAGTCTTCTTTCCATCTCTCTCTTTCTCTCTCTCACTCTTTCTCCCCCCTCTTTCTCTATTGTCTTTCTTCTCTCTCTCTCTCATGCTAACCACCACGGGCCGGAACACCCTCTCTCTCTACTTACTCTTCACTCTCTATCTCTCTCTATTGACTCCTCTTTCTCTATTCTCGCTCTCTCTCTCTCTCTCTCTACTTTCTCCTCACTCTCTATCTCTCTCTATTGACTCCTCTTTCTCTACTATCTCCTCTCTCTCTCTCTCTACTTACTCTTCACTCTCTATCTCTCTCTATTGACTCCTCTTTCTCTACTATCTCCTCTCTCTCTCTCTCTCTCTCTCTCTCTCACCACCACCAACCGGACCACTACCAAACACATTCATACCTTGTCAATCTATGATCATTCATCAATACCCATCACATAAACAATAACCCTTCCTTGTCCATGGCACATAAACAAATTTGGGAACAAATTGTGGGAAAAAAATTTGGGAAAAGCTGTCCACTCCTTCGTCGGCGTAGACACCAAGCTTGCCAACTCCCTTCGCCACCACCGAGCTACTTCTTCAATATTCAGTTCTTAGAATAACCGACACCAACCCCTCACCTCGCCGCCGCCGACAGTGTCTTCCTCTCTCACTTCAATACTAGTATTGTACTTTTGGGGGGTCATTGGTTATAGATCTGAGCCCATATGTAGTAGATCTATTAGATTGATCCTATATTTGCTATTGTATTTTTTTCCAAAGAATTTTTTATTTGATACCATGAGAAAAGATTGAAGATTTTCACCATGAGATTTTCACCTTTGGATTTCGTAGCCATTTCATAGTTTTGGGAGGATGCTTAATTTTCACTTCAATCAAACAATCAATACCTCTTCAAGATTTGTGCCATTATTGATGAACTTTTGTGATGATCTTAAATCTCTGCAACCAATTAGATACTTCTCTCCTAGTAAAGGGTTATATATTTCTTCCAAGAACAGTGGAAAGTGATCAAGATTTTCACCAATACTGCTGAATTGCCCTAAGATTTCAAGTTCTTCAACATCAGAATTAGGTAGATTATGCACAAGTTTCCATTCCATGAGTATGACCACTTCAAATCTGTTAACGGATCCAAATCGATTACCTTTTCAAGTTTCCAAATTTGAACAGTCCTTGAATATTTGTATCACCACTTCAAATTTCCATTCCATGAGTATTTACTGTTAATAGGATCCAAATCTATTACCTTTTCAAATATCAGGGAAGAGGACAAGTACCTCTCATTGATGCTCGATAGGATCCCAAACATGACACTTTGCTGCTTGAGAGAGAGCAATAGGAATGTATAAGCAAATCCTAGAATTGCATATCTCTGAAGTTGGACCAACAATGAACAATCCCAATATTTGATCTAAGTGTACGTATGGACTGTCTGGTGGTGGTGGTAAGCTTGACTGCTTGAGAGAGAGAGAGATGACAGAAAGTAGAGAGAGAAGAGGGGTATAGTTGTCTTTTTAATGTCACCGTTAACGGCGTTAGCTCCACAACTCTAACAGGGGGTGTGAGTGACATGTCTAAAACCTCAGGGGGGAGTGTGAGTGATAAAGTGTGAAACCTCAAGGGGTGTTAGTGTAATTTTCCCTTACAATTATAAACTAGAGATTAATCCTTTTCCCAAATCTATCCTTTTTATGGACAAAATTGCCCTTACCATTAAATATATATATGCACCATCACCACATCAATGGGATGAATTTAGAAGTGAAATCGGCCAAGCCTTGGCAACACAGGGATAAAATATAAACATTTGGAAAAACTTGCTGATTATCCAAGATGAAGAAAACGACGTATAAGAAACTAACTACATAAACAAATGGTTACAAGCATATTCTGAATCTGATATGCATAGTTTTAGTTAAAAAGCTCTTTATATCTTGTTTGGTTTGCGTCATTGGAGGCCAAGAAAATGGAAAGAAAAACTAATTCTCTTGTGTTTTCTATTCTATTTTCGTCCATGCTTAAATAACATTAAAAGTGAAAGATTTTTAAATTTTTGGTAACCTAAAAAAAAAAAAAGGAAATTGAGTAACAAAATTGAAAATTTTAAATTTATTTCCCACTATTTTCCTATTTTAAATTTTAAATTTTTTGTAACCTAAAAAAAAGGAAATTGAGTAACAGCCTCTTCTAACTATTTTCCTATGTTAACTAAACAAAGAAAAGTATTTTTCTTAGTTTTTTTTTTGGCATTTCCCTTACTAAATCAATGAACCAAACAGAGCCTTAGTAGTGAAAGTCAATCATTGGCTTTGTAAACCAAGAAAGAGGTTGAACCAGTATAGTTAGACGCTAGTGCCTTCCCGGGTGAGGTTGGCTGCGAAAATGCCAACTGAGTACGTTTGATGGCAACTTCATTGCAGAAACTTTTCCTGCGTTTAGAGAGAAAAAGATGAGAAACTCGCACGTTAAGGCTCTATTTGATTTGCAAATTCAGATAATGAAAACAAAAAGGAAAAGGACAAGGAAATTTCTTTCCCTAGTGTTTTCGCTTGTAAATTTTTCCCTCCGTGCTTAAATAACATTTGAAGTTTAGAAACTTTTCAGAATATGATACAAACTCAAGAAAAGAGGAAGACTTCACAAAATGCAAGAACTATAGTTTATTTTAAACCATATTTCTTTCATTGATGTTGTCCTCACCGTTTCCTTATTAACCAAACATAGGGGAAAAAGAAAATTCATGTTTTACATCAGAAAGAAAGCCGGGTAGTGTTCTAAGTTCACAGATAGTACAGAGGAAAAGGAAAAGGACAACAGTGAAGAAATAGCCAATTTTCTTTGATTAAGAAAAATGGTGAGAAAATAGTAAGGAAAAGAAAATAACGTGAATAATAAATTAGAGCTCGCATGGAAACGTTGTGATTTTTTATTTTCGGTTTTTGTTTCTATTTTTTGAATTGATCACAGTCAACTCCCAATACAAAAACAAAAACTGAAAACCAAAAATCACTATGCTACCATGCGAGCCCTTAGTAATTCACTTAACGCTTTCTTTGTTTTGCTGCAAAATGTTTTCCAAAAAACATTTTCACATTAACGGTGTTTGGAGCCTACGAAAAGTTTGGTGGTGAACAACCCTCTTGGGCATTATTTAAAAGTTTTTTCTTTATTTTTGGCCTGCCCGGATTCCTTCTTATGGGATATCAAGCCGAGAAATGAGATTACAAAAAAAAAAAAAAAAAAACAAAAAACAAAACAAAACAAAAGAAACAATAAACACACATATTACATATATACATTTACATATTGAAATTACCTTGCAGCATCAAGTAAATGGTAGGCAATGTGTTTTCTTCTGTTATAGGGAGTGACCCATATTGCTCTAATCCCACAAACAGCCGGCACAGCTTCATTTTCACACCACATTGCTCCATTTTGGTTCCCATCCAAAATCTCATGACTATTAGCAGAGGCTGTTCTTCTTATTACTTCTCTCTGAAAACTCAACTCACCAAACTGGAGTGTTGTTGAATTTGGTTTTGCCTCCATAATATCGTTACAATCGAATTTTCGATCCACTGAGTTTGAGACAACCTTGTAGGCCTTCTTTATCGGTTCTGCAATCAGACAGCCTGCGATCCTCTGGGAGGAAATATATAGATACACCTATAGATATAAGGTTGAGAACCAATGGAGAGAAGTGGTATCAGAATCCCATGTTTGAGTGTCCCAATAATTTCAATAGCCCTATTCACATTTTTTGTAGGCTTTCAATGTAAAAGTCCATCATCTTGAACTGGGTCATTTGGCGAAATAAAATTCTTCATTATATTCCATCATATGTAGTCATTCCTAGGTTTTTATGAGATGACAAAAATTCCTGAGTTTAAGCATCATATTTTAGACAACAATCATATATGATCTGAAATGGGTCAGTTCTAGGCTTCAAGGGAAAGAAGTTTCATAGAAAAATGTGATATGAAAGGCAAATCTGCCAAACCAAACAGACCATTAAAGAATAACTTGAGCAACTATGATTATTCTTGTTAGGGATGTCAAAACAAAGATCAGCACGCATTCGTGAACAACGTATAATTTAGAACAGTTCAAAAGCAGACATAGCTGATCCCAAGACAGTAAATACCAGCATCTAATAATTTTCAAGGAACCAACCTGATTCCATGGTAGATAATTACAAAGGGCATGTTTGAGCGTCCTTGAATACAATTCTCATACATTTGATACAGCATTCTAACTAAAAAATATGGTGATCTTGAATGGTTAAATTTAAGAAAATTGAGCGCAGTTCAAAAATGATGCGTAAAATTATGAAAATATGATGCTTAAAATTATGACAATATAACACCCACATAAGCAGAAATATAATGAGGTCTCCTCTTTATCCAAATTAATTCATTTATGATAATATTTTTATTCCAAAATACTAACATAAATTATGAAATGAGGCTATTCAAATTGAAGTGAAAACCAAACATGCTATAACTCTACCGTGGAATTAGTTTAGGTACGAAATCCTGTCGAGTTATTTCATATACATGCATGGTAGTTTATGTGTCAAATTTTGACTAATGAAATTTACATTCTCAATTCCCGAAGAACATGTGAGAGTTATTTTATACTAACTTGGAAAACAACATTTTTGTTTTGCATATTATTAAAAATTTATATTATTTGCAACTCCCACGATTATCGAGTATTAGAGAGGTCGAACCCCCATTTAAGTCACATTTTGTTGACAGTAATACTATTTTTTTGAATCCAAGAATTCCCAGAAAATTATCAAGATGATGCAAAATGAGGCTATTTCTGCCCAACCAAGAGGTCCAAGACCAAGAATGGTTCAATTTTGGCCACCTTACAGTGCTTATGATATATCCATCCATCTCCAAGCTCCATCTCCATCATCTTTACAACTTCTTGAACCTGCCGCCAAAATAGTATCCCCATTAAATCTCCAAGTTATAAAGTGACTCATCAATAGATTAAAATATATATATATATATATAAACCCGCATATTCGAATTTTCATATGTATTCGATTTATGTCCAACCTAGAGAGAGCTCGAACCTTGTTTCTCTGAGCAGGAGGGTCACCATCCAAGACCAGAATAATACGGCCTCCTTTCACTGAAGGCATCTGAATAACTCTTTCGTTGCGCCAACCCTGAAAATAAAGCAAATAATGTAGTTAGGTATTATGATCCTAAGTGTCCCACATTGTGTATATAGCTCTTAGGCACCCTCCCCTGGTAAGCCAGTTTCTAAGGATGAGTTCTACATGGGGGTTCGTGCCATTTGGTAAGAGCCAGACAACATGTTATGGTTCAAGTCACGGAAGAGGGAAGCAGGAAGCTAGAGGCTAGATTAAATCGTCTTGGTCTTATGTGTGGGTATGGTGGACACGGGCACGCGACATGGAAAATTCTGAAAATGCACGATACGGGTATGGCTAAGATACGGCGAATAAAAATTAACTTTTAAATTTATTATGTATTACTAATAACAAATAAGAGATTACATAGTGACAGTATGGTATCATCCAATAGAATCAAATTATCAACAAGAAAAGGATCAAAGGTCAGCATCACAAAGTCTTCCATGGCAAAGATTATTTTACCCTTTCCATATCATCTATAATGATCAATGGCCATAAGTATAACAAAGAAAAGTCACTACTTATTTACTAATAGGAATAGTTAGAACTAAAGTATTATGAGAAACCAGTTCCTATTTATAAAGAGAAGTAATCTCAAAATTTGACCCAAAATCATTCAAAGCATTTGGCAAAGTCTCAAACATGTCCGGGCGTGTCTGTCCTGTGTTCGTGGAGTGTCTGGTTTTAAAAAAATCAATAAAAAAAATTTATATAAGACGCATTTCTAGGCGTGTCGAACACATATCTGGGCATGTCCAAGGTGTGTCGGTGTCCGACACAGGTACGACGGCCTAAGGGAAGTGTCTATGCTTACATAGCTAATAGGTGGATGGAGCAGTGAAAAAAAAAGAAGGAAAGTGCCACCATCAAATCACTGCCAATCGCCGTCGACTTGGAAGCGTGGTGGTCTGTTCTGTTATGATCCCAAGTGTCACTAAGTATAGGGAATAGCCTTGTGTATATTAGCTCTTAGGCACCGACCCTTTGAAAGCTGGTTTCAAAGGTGAGTTCTACAATGGGTTCGTAATTCGTATCATTAGGAGGGCATTCCAAATACAAATAAAAATATGCATGCGCTCACAACGTGTACATACATAACTTGTCAAAGCAAACTACCTTGAATTGAACTCCATGAGTGTAATTCTTGTGAAATGTTTTGTGAACCTTCTCATCCTCTACATCACCAGCTGCATACTTGAACCCACATGTAGTACATGTATGTAATAGAAAATCAGATTGACCCAAATCCAAATGGTATTGGGCATAACTCTTCTTCTTGCTCAGATTTTTCCCAGAATTCACTAATGAAGATTTCGCAGAATCACTTTTCTTCTCTTCTTTCCCAATTTGCCCCCCACTATTCCCATTTTTACCCAAGAAAGAAGAAAGAGGCACAAATTAATTGACATCCAAATTGTCAGTGGCAAATGGATGTTCTATTAAAGATCCAAAACCCAAATTGTCAGTGACAAACGTGCGTTGTAGTAAAGATCAAAATCCTAGTTTTAATTGAAGAAAACACCCAAAAATTACGAAATCCAAATTGTCAGTGCCAAATGGGTGTTCTATTAAAGAGTTTTTCGTTTTTCTTGAAAAAGTTCCATTAAAGATCAAAACCCCAGTTTTCATTGGGGGGGAAAAACAAAACAAAACAAAAACCAAATTAAGTGGAACCCAAATTGTCAGTGGCAAATGCGTGTTCTACCAAAAATCAAAACCTTAGTTTTAATTGGAGGGAAAAAAAAACATGCACACACACAAATTAAGTGAAACCCATATTGTCAGTGGCAAATGAGTGTTCTAGTAAAGATCAAAGCCCTAGTTTTAATATTATTTTTTAAACACCCAATTAAGTGAAACACAAATTGTCAGGGGCAAATGGGTGTTCTACTAAAGATCAAAACCCTAGTTTTAATTGAAAAAAAAAAACACAAATTATTTAATACCCAAATTTTCAGTCGCAAATGGGTGTTCTATTAAAGATCAAAACCCTACTTTTAATTGCAAACAAACACACAAACATACACCAAATTGTCACTGTGTTCTAATGAAGATCAAAACCCTAGTTTTAATTTTAGAAAATTAAAATTCCAGAATCAAACATGGTCCAATCGAGTCGAGAACAACACAAAAATGTGCTTACCTATCTGGGTTTGTAGCTCTGCGCTTGTATGTAACCAGAATTTCTGGTTCATTCCGGGTCGGATCTTCGAGGCCGTCGAATAAATCATCGAAAATCGGAAGACGGTCAGGGGATTTGGGTGCAGAACACGAAGAAGAAGATGAAGAGGGTTTGAAGAATGAACTGATCTTTGATTGCATCTTTTGTATATTTGTTTATTCGATCGACTGTGGGGACTCAATTGGTCCTTTTGGGTTTTACCCAAAGCCAAAAAAAGATTTGTAGCGCCAAAAATGCACAAAATGTGTGTTTAATTCGCTTTCCCGCCCAATATGAAAGTTGGCTTGGAATCCGGTTCGGTTCGGTTCGGTTCGGTTCGTTGAGTTCGGCTATTGAAATGAGAGCTAGGAACCAAACAGGAGGGTTGTTCGGTGAGGATTTTTTTTTTAATGAGAGCATTTTTCACTCCCACTGCATTGACCAATAAAAAGCTTGGGTGAGTATTGGTACACTAAAAATTGGGTGAGCAAAATGGGTCTCACTATATTAACCAATTGGAGGCTTGGGTGAGAATTGACATACCAAAAATTGAGTGAGCAAAAGTATTTTCTTTTTTTATATGACACTTTTTTTTTTTGGTTACTTTTTGTTGTAGTCTAATATTTTATTGGTCCACATTGTGTGCCATATAGATACATTTTTACGTATGGATCAATCATATTTTAAAGAGTAATGATATACTCACATCAAATTTTATACCAAATTTCATAACTAATAATTCTGGTCCTTGATTCCAATGAGCTTTATGTGGGTCCCACATAGGTCATACACGAGACCCACAGGAATCAAATGTCAGGATGTGTTGGATATAAAACTTAGTGTGGGTGTAGCATTTTTGTATTTTTAAATCAATAATGCTAAGTGTATACACTTTTTGACACATTGCTTTAAATGCATGTACCATATGCTGTGTAAGTGGTGCACAGAAAAAGTGTGAAAAATTGTGAAAATTCAAACAACATAAGGTACATGCATTTAAAGCACAATGTGTCAAAAAGTGTGTACACCTAGTATTATTGTTTTTAAATAGTTAGAAAGATGTATAAGGGAAGGGAAAATGTTTGGCACACAAAATTTTAGACACATTATGCTTTAAACATATGTATCTTGTGCTGTTTGAATTTTTTACACTTTTCTGTGCACCACTTACACAACAGAGGATACATATACATTTAAATGTAGCACTACTCCTAAGGAAAAGCATTCAAGTCTTTTCCTTTTTCATATACCATCTCGTGGGAGGTTGAGGTTATTGCTTCTATGCCTTAGAGGTTGTTTGGCATAACTTTTTGCTTCTGTGATTCAGTCTTTAAAAGAAAATATGTTCTTGACCAAACAAATAACTTGTAGCCAAGCACAATTTTTTGCAATTGACTCTCTTTTTTTGTGATTGAAACTGATTTTGATTTGCAACACTGTTTCATATTATAACTTTGGAGTTTTATCATCCTTTATGAAATTCAAATGATGTTGCCAAACACCCTCATATTGTAGAGAAGTTATTCACAGAGTCTGTCACGTCACGTCAGCATGATGACGTGATATGACCTTCCCAATTAAAAAAGGGTCATGTGCCCACTAACACTAGGAGGTTATAACATGTGGTGGGTAGCTTTTTTTTTCTTTTTTTTTTTAAAATTTGATAACATTATCATGTTGACGTGACGTGACGGGCTCACTGAATAATTTCTCCATATTGTATGTTGGTGTGTGCGATGTGCGAGATTTTAGTTTTTTGGGCTCGCTCTGGTTTGTGTTTCTTGCTTTGGCTTTAGTTGAAAATAGTTTTGCTCACCCAAAAAATGGTTCACTAATACTCACTCAAGCATCCTATTAGTTAATGCAGTAGGACTCAGGATTAAATTGATAGTGTTTAATCCTGGATCTCACTACATTAACCAATAGAATGCTTGGGTGAACATTGATAAACTATTTTTTTTGGTGAATAAAAATGTTCTCTATTTAGTTTTGTGTGTGATGGATATTTATAACTTTGGATGACCTTGTGAAATCTTTGGATTTGCACAATGTGGAGAAAATCAATACAATAGTTATTTTTGATAATGTATATCACAAATCAATAAAAAAAAATCTATGTATTTTATAAAAAAAATAATAGTTACGCATAATCATATCACCGTTATATTGAATAATTTCTCATACATATAAAGACTATGAAAAGCCCTTATGTTGCAGACAGATCCGACATCGTTGGATGAAGAAGATAACTAAAGATTTATAAAAGCATATAGAGCACAACTTCTTTTTTCTTCTTTAAACTCATCCATCTTTTTTTTTCCTTTGTTGCCATAGTACGTACGAAGTCCAATAGAGGTGCTGATTGGGTTGCTAAGGCAGCAAAATCTGGTTTCTTATAGATGTTTGGAATTTTACAATTCCTTCTGATTTAGCTTGTATAATTTGTTTTGATTTCTCCCCTAAGGGGGTTGGCTGATTTGTACTATGTTTCTTTGTTCACTGACCCTTAAATAAAAAAATTAAAAAAAAAAAAAAAAAAAAAACCCTCATCCATATTTTATATTCTTCGTCTATGAACTAACTTTATATCCACAGGGTTTATTACAGACATACCCTTGTACTCAGTTAGTTTTTCACTTTACCTCATATACTTTAAATCGTGAAATTGCTACAATTGCTTAGTGGAATATTTACCACTTTGACCCCCTATGACAAGCACACTTTTTAATTTACCCCGTTGTAGTCTTAAACGTATCACTAATACCGCTTGTGGACTGTTTGGTAGCTTTTTTTCTTTCACAATAAATCACAAATATCACGTTGGTATTAGTTGTCCAATATAGCTTTTGGTCCATTGCAATTGCAGATACTACTTTATTACATACTAGTAATTTATTTTATCTTTAGGGGTTCATAATTATTGATAAACTCTAAAAGTTGCTATTAAATACAATCTATGTCCATTAAATTTAACTTAGTTATTAACAGTTTCACTTAAGTCCAAAGTACATGAGGTATTAGTGACACCATTTGAAGCATAGAGGCAAAGTGAAAAATAATATAAGTACGAGGATGTATCTGGAATTACTCATCCACCAAATCGAAGGCAAAATTAAAGGTGTCAAAGGAGGTCGTGTCTGGGTTGGCATGTTTGTTCCTTGGTTGGCTCGAGACGACCTCGTTGGCCCGAGTTGTGTCGTGCCCATGTGCCACAAGGGACAAGTCAGGATAAGTTTACACCATGATGCATTATTGGGGAATTTTTTTTTTTTTTTTTGGTGAATTTAGGAAGAGAAATTAAAGAAGATGAGGAAAATACTTTCTCTCTCATAACCAAAGAGATCATTGAATACAATAGGATGGAGAAAAGGTTAAAACAATAAATTAAATAATCACTCGATAACACGTGTTACGAATGAGTTTTACATAATATGAGCTAATTGTCAAATACTCCCTCCGTCTCATTTTGAGAGTCCATCTTTGGGAACTCAACTTATTAAGGGGACAAAAAGAATCTACACCTACTTTCCACAATTGCCCCTAATCATTCCAACAACTTTTTTAGTTTTGTCTTGGTGTAGATTTCAAGGAGGCATAATTTTGGAAAGTAAGTAAAAATTGTACATTAATTTCAGAAAAATGGACACTATTTTGGGACATCCCAAAAAATGGAATAATGGACTCTCAAAATGGGACGGAGGGAGTAGTATAATTATGATGACAATCGCAACGATGATGTTAAACGGGGGCTAACCTATTAAATGGAATTCAAATGGAGAATGCATGCAAGCTAAATTAAGTGTATTGGTACGTAAATTTGAATTAAATATATTACGAATTAAAGTTAAGTACATTAATAGTCAAGAATTTTTCATGGGCCACTCAGCCATAGCACCCTAAAATCAATACAATGCTATATAAAGCCCAATGCCCAAATATTTAACTCAAAAACTCCTTCCCCAAACAAAAAGACCAAAATGACCTAATTTCCTAAGAAACTGAAAATTTCCTCTCCTCCTACACAGCAGAAGTGACGACAACGATGGTGATGGTGGTGCTGATAGTGATGGTGGTGACGATGGCGGGTGGTGGCGATGGCGATGGCGATGGTGATGGCGATGGCGATGGCGATGGCGATGGCGATGGTGGTAGTGGCAACGATTTTATCTGTGTATATGTATATATATATATATCATCTTATTCAGTGGCAATGGTGGTGGTCGTGGTGAGATGGTGGTGGCGATGGAGGTGGTCTCGCTACGAAAGTGGTGGTGGTTGCGGGTGGTGTTGATGCGATAGTGATGGAGGTGACGTGGTGGTGGCGGGTCGACGGCGATGACAACCGCAATGACAACGATGATACAAATGGTGATGGTGGCGCGGTGCGGTAGTGGTGGTGGTGGTGGTGTGGTGCTGGTGCTCTGATGGTGGTGGTGGTGGTGCAAAATTCTGTTGTGGAAAACAGATAATATTATCTGTTTACAAAAACAGATAATATTGTGGTGCTGCTGGTAGTGGTTGTGGTGGTACTGTGATCGCAATGGTTATGAAATGTGTTGTTATAGGGGTATGGTGGTGGTGGTGCGGTGGTGGTGGTGGTTGTAAAAAATTATCTGTTTTCGAAAACAGATAATATTGTCAAAACAAATAATATTATCTGTTTTGTGGTGCTGCTGGTAGTGGTTATGGTGGTGCTGTGATGGCTGTGGTTATGAACTGTGCTGTTAAGGGGGAGGAGGTGGTGGTGGTGGTGGTGGTGGTGCAGTGGTGGTGATGGTGCAGTGGTGTAGATTGTGAAAAATTCTCAATTTTTGCAAACAGATAATATTATCTGTTTGCAAAAACTGATAATATTGTGGTGCTGCTGGTAGTGGTTATGGTGGTGCTGTGATGGCTGTTGTTATGAACTGTGCTGTTAAGGGGGAGGAGGTGGTGGTGGTGGTGGTGGTGGTGCATTGGTGGTGGTGGTGGTGCAGTGGTGTAGGTTGTGAAAATTTCTAAGTTTTTGCAAACAGATAATATTATCTGTTTGCAAACAGATAATATTATCTGTTTGCAAAAACTGATAATATTGTGGTGCTCTAGTGGTGGTCATGGTGGTGCTGTAATGGATGTGGTTATGAACTGTGCTGTTAAGGGGGATGTGGTGGTGGTGGTAGTGCAGTGGTTGTGGTGGTGGTGCAGTGATGGAGACAAACAGATAATGTTATCTGTTTGACAAACAAATGTTATCTGTTTGTTAAACATGTAATATTATCTCTCCGTGTTTGTATATATATATACATATCATCTTCTTCAGTGACGATTGTGGTGGTGGCGGTACAATGTAGTGGCGATGGTGGCAGTAGCGGTGCGATGGTGATGGTGATGGTGATGGCGATGGCGATGGTGGTAGTGGCAACGATTTTATCTGTGTATATGTATATATATATATATATCATCTTATTCAGTGGCAATGGTGGTGGTCGTGGTGAGATGGTGGTGGCGATGGAGGTGGTCTCGCTACGAAAGTGGTGGTGGTTGCGGTGTGATGGTGGTGGTGATGGTGGTGATGACAGTCTCACAACGATGGTGTTGGTGATGGTGGTGCTGGCGATGGTGATGGTGGTCTCGCTGCAATGGTGGCGACGGTGGTAGTTGCAGTCACCGGCGTCGGACGATTTCGTCGATGTCGGGGGCAACGTCGTCATTCAACTAAATAAAAAAAAGAAAAATGGGTTTTTGATTGCAAATTTAAAACGCGCGTGGGCTTTAGATCAAATAAGAGTTTGACTGGGTTTTGCACAGTAACGACTGATTCTAAGGGGTTTATCACCAAATTTCCCATTTTTCATTCCCTAAATTAACCTTAATTCCTGATATAGGTAACTGCAATTTTGTACCAATACACTTAATTTACTTAACTTGTGTGCATTCTCTGTTTGGAAAAGACTTTTCAAATTAAAAAAATGGAAAAATAGTCCTCACATCCTTTAGAGAGAGAGAGAGAGTGAAACCCATTATTATAAATTAAAAAAATAATGACATTTTCTCGTTTCCTTTTCCTTTTTAAAATTTAATAATGCAATGCTTTCTAAATGGATTTTTTTTTTTTTTTCGGAAAATGATTCCTAAATAATCGTTTGGTCATGCTGTGGACTTGCTAATTGTCCCCTAGTAGTACAACATTTAGCACCGCAATTGAAGGCCAGTTACCAAAGTGGAAGAGAAAAGGAACAATAAAAGTGACCCACACGTCGATCATCACAAACAGTGAGTCCCCTTGTAGTTAACAATTTTCAATTACGTGATTCAATTACCCAATGATAAAAGTGATAGAGACTCGTAAGTGATTATGGTATACTAGTTGGACACTGTTGGCAGCAGTTTTTGGAGCCCATAAGTCACTGTAAAACTCCAAACGCAAAAGCAAAATTGTTTGACAAATCAACTTCTACGGTTCAAAATTTTGCAATTCCCTAACATAGCTTTTAGCCAAAAACAGCTTTTTGTGATTAAATTGCAAACGCAAAAGTTGTTGGCTAACGGGGCCTTACTACTCTGATGCTCAGTTTTAATTATGAAGAGATTCGTGTCCTCAAACTTGATATTAAAGACATAGGCCATGAGATAAGGAAATTGATACGAGTAATGCTACACACTCTGAAAAGTGCACCAAAATGCACATACAAAAATGGGTATTTTGTGTGTACAGACTTTTAAGCACAAGGTCCAATCTTTTAAAGCAAGGTTGTACATTTTGGTGTACTTTGAGAGTGTGTAGCATTGTTGAATTGATATTCTAGATAAGAGTTAGGACCACTAGGAGAGAGAGAGACACAAAATGGAGGTTGTGTCCTATGGTTGTGTCTTTTGGTTGTGTCCCAAGTATTACTCGCTAGATAAAAAGAAGAGTAATGCTACACAACACTCTGAAAAGCACACCAAAATACACAACATTGCTTAAAAATGTTGGATCTTGTGCTGAAAAGCATGCACACACAAAAACACCCATATTGTGTATGCAGGCTTTTCATAACAAAATCCAACCTTTTAAAGCAAGGTTGTGCATTTTGGTATGCTTTTTAGAGGGTGTAACATTACTGTAAAAAGAAAAGAACATAAAAATGATAACCATTACTTCGGTGACTACTATATGTAATTAGGACGCCTAAATTTTGAAAATAAAATAAAATTATGTGTAATATTTTGTCCCCAGATGTAGTTTGACCGCTCCTTGTATATTTGTCCCATTATATTTTCTTATCACTTTTTAATTTAGCCAAACTTCAGATGGTTATATCATCTGTCAAGCTTAACAAATTATAATAATCTATCAATCCCAATAATCGAAAAATTGTGATGTAAAACAAATTCTACCCACTAACTATGTACAAATAGACCCCAAAAAAATTTGTCTCAGAGGTACTGCCCTCGAACCCCGTTTAGCTGACTAGTCATTTAACAACTGTGGGAAGCACTAGCACCGATAGTTATATAGCCAAGATACCAGTGGTTCGAGATTTCCCGGAAGTGTTTCAAGATATTGCTGGGTTACCGCCGAAAAGGGAGATCGATTTCTCTACTATATGCATGCCAATCTAATTCCAGCCCCCGCTACTAAAAAATCCTGGCTCGGCCATTGCGCAAAACCACTATTTCTTGTCTACCCGAACAGCCTCCAATTGTCACAAAATATGCACTATTTTCCCACCTAGAGTGATGCATGAACAATGCTGCGTTTGGAATTGGAAAAGAACAGATTGTCTTCACATCCATTAGAATTCAAGTCAAATAGATCTATAATCTATATACTTCTATAGTCTACATGCTCAACTGAGCACATATGTGGATAAATGCAAATGCCTCAGGAATTTGCTAGTCTACAACAATCTTGATGAGCAAATAAGAAATGCCAAACATGGTGTTAACAAATTACAAACATTCCCAACATCAGATAAGAATATTCCAATTACAATGAACAGAGAAGAAAAAAGACCATTCTGTTCCATGGTGGTGTACCATATCTACATCCCATAACCCAATAACAATAAAATCCATGACATCAATTCTCACACACACACACACACAAGCTAAACAAAGCTGCTATATCCATATCTACAAAAATATGAGTTCCAAAAACCAAAAAAAAAAATACCTTCTTTAACGCCCATCGGCTGAGGTAAAAGAGTCGGCAAATCCAGTAGGCCTTGCCGGAATACTACCCTTACTATCCTGTAAATCCACATAACTAAAGTCCTTTCCCTCGGCTTCTTGCCATCCCTTGACCATCTGATTAAGAGGGAGGCTATAATCGATCCCACAATATTCCTCGGGATCATCATCAAACGGCTTCCATTTCTCAACTAGCGGGGCCAACACGTTCACGACATGGCCCATATCAGGCCGTTGATTTGGCTCCCTAGCAGTGCAGTGGCCCGCAAGGTCTGCTATGATTGATATACTCTCGAACGTATCTTCTTTCACGTCGAGGGATGGATCGATGGCCGCCATGAATTTTTCGTTGTTTGACTTGATGTGCCAGAACCACGCAGCTAAGTATTGGCTTTCCTCGGGTCTGTCCTCGTCGAGAGCCATTAGTCCGGTTAATAGCTCCATTAACACAACTCCAAAACTGAATACATCGGCTTTGGTCGTGATCTTACCCGTAACTGAATGAAATGGTATATCAAAGTTAGTGTGATATCGAAACATAAAAAAAAAGAGAATTAAATGCTAAAAGAATAATATGATTCTCAGAACAGAGGTGTCGATTGGAAAGGCAAAGAACTAGCTTTTTAGTTCACAAGTGAACCAGTTCTACCAAATCAAGTGTTTGGTGCATGTCCATTTCTTGCACAGGAGTCCATCTCCAGTCTAATATCTCTCTTAAAAATATAACCAACATAACCTTTGTTCTCATAACAAAACAAAAATAAAGTGACACTAAGACTGAACCATATCCTATTTGAAAAGCATTCCCAAACAGGGCAGGAATACATAAAATTGGTTCAAGTTCAGTCTTGTTCTCATTTCTATATGTTTTTTCCTCTTTTGAAGGCCAACATAATGTTGGTTTGGCAGCTAATAGTATTTTTGGATCTGACTCGGGCTATTGTACAACACAAAACATCTTCTACCACTTTAAAGTATGTAAAATCCGCTTGTTTTGTCTAGAACAGAACTGGTTCGTGCAGATTCCGAACAGTTTCTAAAAGTAGACACATTGTAGTCATTTTTTACTATCTAACTGGGCAAGTGATTTTTGTCAGATGCAGTTAGTCAAGGCAACAAATCTCTTAATTCTTTGCAAATTCCATCACTTACGACGAATTTCAAAGATCACATTGACTGAAACTTATTAAATGAACTAAAAACAAAATTACATGTTGAAATATGTTTGTAACCCAGATATATAAATTCTACACTTATTTGCAACCTTGACATATAGACTAAGGGTGCGTTTGATAAAACTGAAAATTAAGTACTGAAAATTAAGTGCTAAATTTTAAGTACTGAAAATTTTAAGCGCTTGAAGTTTTAATCCTTAAAACAGTGCTTCAACTATTGAAGTAGAATGCATTTAGTGATTATTTTCAGTAGAAATTTTTCACTTAAAGTTTTCAGTGGTTTTGGAGTTACTTTTTCAATTAAGTGGTATGTTATCAAACGCACTGAAAAAGAATAAGTGCTGAATCTTTTCATTTTCAGCACTTAATGGGGTTATCAAACACACCCTAAGTATATAGCAGATGCCCTACTTTGACATCAACAAAGTGGAAGACTCTTTTTCCTGAAACATTTAACAATAAATTCAATTTAACTAACTCAAGTCATGTTGGGCTCCATTTGATTTGTGGAATTAATGAAGGAAAAGGAAAAGGAAAACCAATTCACTATTTTTTTCCCTCGTGTTTTCTTCAATAATGCTTAAATAACGTTAGAAAAATACAATAGGAACACACGAAAAGGGTAGGGGAAGTCACTCATGATATTCAGTTTTCGTATTTATTTTCCACCTTCTTTCATTGTCCTTCCCAGTTTTCTCACCTTTCCTTAAGCTGTGTTTGGTTCATCAATTTAGATAAGGAAAAGAACAAGCAAAGGAAAGAAAACCTTTTCCCTAGTGTTTTACGGTTTTACCCCCTTGCCTAATAGAAACATATGAAAACAGGAAGGAGTAACTTGCAAAGTCTTTGAACTTTTTAATTTTATGTTCCTCCTATTTTTTTTAGTTCCTATTTTCTCTGTTGTTTTCGGTGTTGATCAAACAAAAAAGAAGTTTTTTTTCTATGTTTCCTTTTCCTTTCTCCCACTAAATCCATGATCCATACAAAATCTTAATAACCAAACAAAGAAAACTGTTTCCCCTAGTCCCTTTTAAATCCATGAACCAAAGAGAACCTTAACCCAACTACAACTAATCTACTCTATCAAGTACGTAATATAATTATATGTCTTCCAGTTTCGAAAAATACATAGTACACATCCATATCAAATTTCAGTGCAACATAAAAACATAAAACAAGATGCTTACCAGCATACTCTGGCGCCAAGTATCCGAAAGTCCCAGCAAGCCTTGTCACCACAGATTTCTCTCCATCGGGAGCAAGTTTCACCAACCCAAAATCCGAAACTTTTGCTCTAAAATCATCACCAAGTAGAATATTTGAAGATTTAAGATCTCTATGTATGAAGCTTTGATGAGCCAAAGTATGAAGATACTCCATCCCTCTAGCAACATCCAATGCAATATTAAGCCTCCTCTTCCATGACAAAGGCTCAATTTTGAAAGTCTTCCAATGGAAAAGATGCCTACTAAGAGCCCCTTGAGGCATATACTCGTAAACTAGTATTCTCTCACTACCTTCAACGGCATACCCGAGAAGAGACACCAAATGTCGGTGACGCACCTTTGAAAGAACGGCAATTTCGGAGTGAAATTCGTCTATAGCTTTACGGCTAATCACACCGGCCTCCATCCTTTTCACGGCTATTTTTGTTCCATCGTCAAGTTCTCCCTTGTAAACCACTCCAAAACCTCCACGGCCGAGCTCGTTTTCTGGGGCAAAATTCTTGGTCACGTTCCGAAGAACTTGAACGGAAATTACTAAGTTACCCGCCTCGATAACATGAGATTCGCCAATTCCGCTGCTGTGTCTACTAGCAGAACTACTACCTGCCACAGTCGATACACTTCCATTTGTATTACTGGCAACCACAATCTTGACCATATTATCTGGATCCGACGGGTCCCGTGGGTGAACGACAAGAGAACTCGGAGCTTGGTGCGTGTCTCTCCTCTTTTTGCAGAAATAAATGGATAGTGGAACAACCAAACAGACCAGAACGGCAAAACTTGCAACCGGGGCCACAATCACAATCAATTTAGACTTATCAGAATTTCTCACTTTCATTGATCCATGAGAAGGCCCACTAGGGTTAGAACCTGAACCTGAACCCGAACCTGAACCCGAACCTGAACCGGTGCTAGGGGAAGGTGGGTTATTGGGCGAGGCCGGCGAACCCCCAGATGGCGGGCTGATTACCGGCGAAGTTGGTGTTAACAAAGGATTTCCTTCTATGACGAGTTTCACAGAGCTAGTGAATTTTGGCAATGGAGGGGAAAGATTGTTTCCACTTAAATCCAATGTTGTTAAAGATGTCAAGCCAGACCAGTTCATCGGAATTGGACCCGTTAACTGATTAGAAGAAAGATGAATTTGGTTAAGCGAACCAAGATTTCCGATTGAAGGACTCAACGTACCGGTAAGATTAGATTTAGGCAATTTTATGATATAAACATTTTGGTTTGAATTACAACTCAATCCCAACCACTTACACGGGTCATTACCGGACCAAGAAGAAACAAGTCTAGACGGGTAATTAACACCGTCAAGAAACTCCAAGAGTGCCATAACTTCCAGGGCACAGAGAACCCCTTGTACAGATTGACAAAATGGATTCGAACTATAAGTCACATTAACAGATTTGAACTTTGGAATCGGACCCATAAATTGATTGTTGTTCAAATCCAAATTATTCAACTCCATATTAGCTAAGCTATCCGGAATAAGCCCAACTAGATCATTCCCATTAAGATTAAAATCCTTCAAAGCAGTTAAATTCCCGATATCCGCTGGAATTTTACCCGAAAAATGGTTTCCATGAAGCCATAAACTAGTGAGAGAAATCATTGATGAAACTACATCAATTGGACCGGTCATTCCACCACCAGATTGTCCATTCAACCAAAGCATTTGCAGACCGGAGTTCTTAAAACTAGCCGGAATAGGCCCGGAAATTCGATTGAAGGACATCAATAATACCGTAAGAGACGACATGGTACCCAAAAATTCAGGCAATGGACCAACCAGATTACAACTAATCAAAGTAAGATTCATCAACTGAGCTGAATTTTGCAACTCAGAGTCAGAGGGTAAAGACCAACCAGTGGTCTCATTTAGGGGATTATTATCCAATGCCATAACCTGTAAATTCACGAGCCCATCGAAGAAATTTTGGGGAATTGAATCGAAATTGTTGAAATCAAAATAAGCATGCGTCAATTCAGATAACCCATTAAGAGATGGTAAGGCTCCGCTAAACTGGTTCCTTTGAAGACCTAACCTACTTAGTCTAGGGAGTTGATTCAAGTTCTGGGGAAGAGGACCCTTCAATCCCATACCTTGAACTTCAATCTGAGAAACCCTATTACCAACACAGAATATGTGGGGCCAACTTGGTGGACCACATGGGTCACCACCATTGACAGGCCAGTTCAAGAGCTCTGGGTTGTCTAACCCTTGTCCAAACTGTTTGATAATGGCTAAATCATTAGGGTCCGTAACACTAAACACAACTGAAACTAGAGAGAGAAAGAGTGATAAAACAAGCCTTATCTGTAACTTCCATGGAGGACAACTGATGCACCAGAGCTCAACCATTTCAAAAACCCAAGTCAAGAAGCATCTAATTGGTGTTTCTCCAAATACCCATCTCAAATTTTGCAAGAAAGGACGAGAAAATCCCAAAATTCAGGAGAGAGAGAGAGAGAGAGAGAGAGAGAGAGAGAGATGATTGGAGTGAGAAACACTGTTGGAGTTCTTCACGGTGCTGTAGACAAACATGGAAATGTACCAAAAAACAAAGTAAAATAAATTGTAGTGAGGGTTTGAGAACCAAGTTATGACCATGAAAGGCGGATCTATGATGAGAAAAAATCAAACACCCAGATGGAAAATTGGGAAACTCGGAGGGGAAATGAGAGAACTTTAGATATATAATCTCTGTATACGTTATATCTACCCGTTTGTTCTCTTTTGGACTTCAATTTCATTTATATTTTCACCTAAATTCTGAGTAGTGACACTAAAATATATGGGCTGGCTGGCCACTGTGCATCGTCTCTTTCATTAGTAATTGCAAGGGCATTATTGTCTTTTTGATATATATATAGGTTTTGTTAACATGTGTCTTTAAGACATATATTAAAGTTTTAAAAGTAGAAATAAACAAAGGATATAGTCTGGGTTTCAGTGTCCTGTGTGGGGTTTAGGAAACAAACATTGAATCCCACACCGGACACTGAAACCCACACTGTATCCCTTATTTATTTCTACTTTTAAAATCTTAACATATGTCTTAAGAACACATGTTAACAAATATATATATATATATATAGACATATTTACTTATATGAATATGTTGGTAACTCGGTATAGAGGGTTGTTGATGGCTGGTCTGGTCATTCTGGAAATCCGTGACTCGTTGAAGCTGCTATTCCAAATTCTCTTGATTTTAAATATTAATTAATTAATTGTTTTTTCAAATTAAATATATATGAATTTGAATAATTAATATGTATCCCCACTTGTGATTTTACTTTACTAATTGGACCAACTTTTAATTACTGTGGCCTAAATCACGTAGTAAAAGTCTAGGGAAATAAGAAACAAGCTAAACCTCAAAAGTGGACAAAATAAAGTATAATTGCCAAAACACATGATTAAAAATTATTGTTCAATGATTAACACAATTATCATTTGTTTGTTCTCATTTCTTTCATTTTTTTTAAAAAAACTTATTTCTTCCATTTTCTACACTTTTTAGGTGCCATATTCAATTTGTATTCGTTTAAGTACTATGATTGAGTGGATTGAAAAGTGTTTGGCTCTTAAGCATAGTTTAGCTTTTGCATTTCTGATCATTATTAAATTAGGCATTTTAATTATAAGATTATTATGCTACATGAATATTAAATAAAGAAAGATGCGTACTTGAATATTAAATAAATTTCAATGAATATTAAGTGAAATTTTATTAAACAATACATGAATATTAAGTATAAAAAAAAAAATTCATTGTACTGTTTACTTTAGTGTTAAGATAATTTAAGATTTTGATTAGAGAAAGACCTGTACAAGAAAATTAAGTAAAATTTCACTAGATCATAATGAATATTAAGTGAAATTTTATTAAACAATACATGAATATTAAGTAAAGTTTATTCGTTTAGAGGCATTTTAACAAACTAAGAATCAAATTGGACTTTAAACTCTGGCAGTTACATTTAGAAAATTTTGAGTAAATTTCTATTATGAATTTCAACAATTCTTCTTCTTAATTTTACATTACACTTACATTGCACCAGTAGTACCCTTTTTTTTTTTTTTGGTAACAACGCTTAGGAGGAGCATTTGAGACACGTACAGACTAATCTAAAAAACTACTCATTTGGCAGCTATGACTGCAAATCTGCACAAGTGAGAGAAAATTAAACAGGATATAGATATCTTCATCTTTTCTTGTGTCGAACAATGGCCTTTATCACCCAAAAAAAATTTAAGTAGTCATCATAGATGCCATACTATTAGGCTTTGTTTAATTTGTGGATTTAAAACAGGAAAAGAAAATTAATTTATTTTGTGTTTTTCTCATATGCTTAAATAAAATGAAAAATTAATTATTTTGGAACATATTTGAATTTGATGAGAGAGAGAGAGAGAGAGAGAGAGAGAGAGAGAGAGAGAGAGAGAGAGAGAGAGAGAGACGTGATTTACGACATTCAAACTTCATCTTCTTCTTCTTTTGTTGTGTTACATATTGAAGGCCTGAAATTATGATAAATTCTTTTCTGACATTGGTTACTCATGTTGGAATTATTATATATGATTTAGCTTCTTTTATTTGGACTTTGGGTCTTTTATTTCAAAATTTTAAAGAAAGCCTTTAGTTTAATGTGAGATGAAACATTTTTACTCCTTATATACAATTTCACTTGTTAAGCTTAGTAAATTTGTGTTGTGGAAAGGCTCTCTGCAGGGGAGGGGTTGCAAATCTCAAATTTGGGCCGTCGAATTTGGCTTGAAAATCAATACTTGTCCGTATACGGATGCCGTCCATTTACTCCAACATGCGAGAGATTGGCTAATATTTTTGCACTCTGAATTATTTTTTGAAAATGTTTTTATGAAACTGTTACTACACAATTTAATTCAACGTGTTTTTATAAAATTATCCTCCTCTGCCCATTCCAAAATAACACAAAGTAATCAAATTATCTTCCAATTCCTAGCTTATCATATCATATCCGATTGTTATATCTGGCTTGCCAAAACATGGCCTAATGGTATATAAGGAGAAAAACAAATCATTTTATAAGCTAGGCAAGTGGAGCGGTGTTGAGTGATTAATATTAAATGGAGTAGAAGTTAATATGAGTGGAGACATCTTCTATGACACAATTACCTAGTGGTTTGCGTTTTATCATACAACCATATTTTAGGTTCCCACATATTGTGAATTCGTTCCAAAATATTATAAGTTGAAAATTTACCTTAATTTTAAAATCAAAATAGTTAAAAATTTACAATATTTTAAGACCAAAACACAATTTGTTGATAGTAAAAATTTAAATTGTATAATACTGCCCAAACCTAGGCTGTGTCATAGATGATGTCCTGAAAATATGAGATTGATCCTTTTTTTCTTTTTCTTTTTCTTTTTTTGGCTCAGAAAAGGTATGAGATTGATCAAGAAATGTGACCACCATTCATTCATTCACTCAATTTAATTTAATCATTCATAACGATTAACGACCAAGTTTCTTATTGACTTTTTGTAAAATGACTAATCTACCATCAGCTTTTAATTCTCCGCCCACTCCATCAGTACCGATGCATTCTATAATCATGGTTCCTTCCCTCTTGGAAGGCTGTGGTCCTGACAGTCCTGCGGATTCCATTGCTCCAGTCCAAAGTTACAAGAGTAATGGTAGATGCACTTCTAAATGTACAATTAAATGTATAATTTTGTTAAAAAATGTTGAACTTCGTGCTAAAAAGCTTGCATATCTTGCACACCTTTTTTTTGTGTATAGACTTTTCAGCACGAGGTTCAATATTTTTAAGCAGGGTTGTGCATTTAGTTGTACATTTGGGAGTGCATCTAGCATTACTCAAGTTATAAAAGCGGCAGAGTAAAAGCATCTCCAATGCAAAAAAATTATTTTGTATCTTTCAAATCATATTTTAGTAATGTTATAGTATTAAAAATTTATAATTTGACAATTATGCTCCAATGTAAAAAGTCATTCAAAATATCATTTTTGGGCACTAAATCTATTAATCTAATACATTGGGCAATGTGTTTTGTACACTAGTATTGATAATGGGTGAAAAATGGTTATTGAGCCCAATTACTAACAAAAATCTGATGTGGCAAAGATTTGGCAATGTCAAATCTTCTCTCATATTTGAGAGAATATTTGACAATGCTATAATTTGAGAGGCCAAATAGCTATGCATTGGAGCATGCAATTTTAGAGGATCTACCATATTTGACTTTGGCAAGCCAAATGAGAGGTGCATTGGATCTGCTCTAATGCTATATGTTTTTCAAAAAAAAAAAAAATTCCAAAGGGTTTATTAACACATGTAGCATGAGTTCAGTTGATTTTGATTGGTTAATGTTGGAGTGATCCTAGTATTAATGAAGAGGGGTCCATTGCCACATGTGTTGGGAAACACTTTTTGAGAAATTTTTTTTTAGAAAGTATTAGCATTACTCAAAATGGTATATCCCTCTCTAAAAGAACTCTCTCTCTCTCTCTCCCATAAACTTAAATTTTTGGGTTAAATGCACTTGTACCCCTGTGGTCTGATCGATTTGTACTATACCCTCCTGTACTTCAAATTTTGACACTAATAAGGTATACTCCTATGGTTCGGACTAAAATACAACCATTAAATTTGCTAACGGAGCAAGCTGAAATGACCAAATAACCCCCAAGTCTTCATAACAGTGTTAAGAACTTCGATTTGTTTACTTCAATTTATTTAGGGAGAAACACATAATTTTGAATTATGTAAGAAAGAATCTTTGACTTTTTTTTTTTAGGATTTTCTTGGTATATGTCATGTGCTTGACTCAAAGAAAATGATTATGCCTTATTTTACTTTTAATATGACTTTTAGGGACATAATAGTCATTTTAACCTTCAAATTACGACTCTCAAGTGTAAAACCATTAATTTGGATGGAAAAAGTCGCGGTTGCATTTTAGGTCGAACCACAGAGAATACTAATGCCAAAATTTAAAGCACAAAGAAGTAAGTGCAAATCAGTCAAACCACAAAGAATGTAAGTACATTTAACTCTAAATGTTATTATATTATTATTTTTTAATCCCATTAGAACACAACCCATTTCGTAAATGAGGTACATGCAAAAACCACTGGAGTCCCCTGAAACATTTTCACAAAGTTTATGATTTGAACGGAGTGGCTTTCGAGATTCGTACAAGAGACCTTTGAATAGTACATTCATAACTCGCCCACTCGAGCCAACACAGGTTATATTCATAAATTTAAGTCCTCAACAGTTGAAAGTTAATAACTCCCTTGTATTTGTGTACGAACCAATCTTTTAACCTAAACATATCAGGCTTGTTTGGAATCACTTTTTAAACATAAGTTTGAGTTTCATTGTGCTTTTAGAACCCCAAATACACGTTTTAACTTGTTTGAATAAATTTTTAAGTACTTTAGAATCCCAAAAGTATGTTTTGACTAAAGCAGATATGTAGGTTCTTTAGTCCAAAAGTGATGCAAGAAATAATTTGGGTTTTAATGAGTTTTTCTTTGTTCTTGTGTTGCCCTTGTGATTAGAACTTTTACTTCAACTTCTACCTAAATACAAACTCGAAAGTCAATTCAAACGACTCTTAATGGTGAATTAGGCAATGACAACAAAATTCGTTCATTTAAAAAAAAAAAAAAAAAAACAAAAAACAAAAGCGAGGCTCAGTGCAATAGTAAGGTTTTTCTATTATGACCTAGGTCAGGCTCAAGAAGCGACAACAACCTATCTGCATACGGGAACAAAATTGTATCTGATAATGTTAAAATTTGGTGCCAACAAATTTGTCTAAAGTGCACCCCAAAAGTATTCAAAGCACAATCTCATCTTACCCTCTCCCAAACTCTATAATAACGGGAGTCACATACACTGAGTTTCCACTATCTTCAACTGAATCTTATTAGTAGTGCTGAAGTAAAGAGTTAAATTCTCATCACTAACTAAGGCTACAAACAGTCAGCGGTTTCATAAACTAGAGTTGAGAGGACCAAAATAAACATACACAATTCTTAGCTGGAGTTTTGATGAAGTTTGTATAAACAATTTGAACTGAGGTTTGATTTATATATATAGATAGCTAAATATGCTATAGTACATACAAATTTGTGTAATATGTAAAAGGATTATTGGATTATTTATATTCAAAGCATTAATATCTACCGGACTCAAGTTTGCAAAACTTTAACGTTAAATTTGAAAGCTACGTTCAAGCTGGTAATTCATTTATTTTTATTATTTTCAAGTATGAACTATTTTTTTTTTTTTACGAGATTCTCAAATGTGACGTGCATGCGTAATATGGAAGACCAAATTTTAAATTAGAGTATTAACATGATTAAACACAAAGTTTGATCACAACTTTGTATGTTGGGGAATTTAACGCGGAACCAAGATTCCCATTTAAGAGTAGTGAGAATACGAAAACAGAAGTAGCAAGAAAAACACTCAAGAACAAACAAACGTGTTTTTTTTTTTTTCTTCCAAAATTGGGCTACGTCCACCACATTGCATAGTTTAATTATGCTCTAACATTAAAGATATGTGATACATTAGGTCTCAGAACACAATGATAAAGCAAGCCTTTTATAGGCTCAAAACCATTTCCTAAACGAATTAGAAAATCTTGAGCGATCCCAAATATCTCCCGAGTGAAGAACCAATTACTTGTAATGCGCAGCCCATTAAACTCTTTAAAACTCCGGTGTTAAGGAGAGGGGAATTGAAACTTTATAAACCACACATAAAGGGCATAAATGGGCGATGTGGGACATTCTAACACACCCCCTAAATTACAGGAGCCGGACACTCGGTAAGCCGGAAGACAAACCCAACCTGGCTCTGATACTACTTGTAAGACCCATCTCATTCAACTACTTAAAATTCAGGTGTTAAGAAAAGGAGAACTGGAGTCTTATAAACTACGGAGTACATAGAAAAAACATAAATGAACGATGTGGGACATTCCAACAATAACAAAACCCGCTCAAGCCGAACCTAGACTCGCGTGAGTGGAAACGTCAATTACCGTGCTCGCCCTTGCAAGAAGACACCTTGCTGGAGTGAGGATTGCTCCTCTACTTGAATCAAACCACTTATTGAAAGGAATCAGGTTCCACAAAACCGAATATATTATTAAAAAGTTTTTTAATTCTCAACTTTATCTAAAATTGTATTAGCTTTAATTATTACTTTCATTGGGAGATGTATCGTCCATCTATTCTCTTTTTCTTTTTCTTTTTCAAAACAGTACTTTAGTATGTACCGTAACAATATTTAGAGCTCAGTAGTGTTAGTACGCACACTTTAAAATTTACATTAAAATCCACACAAGACAATCGTAATTGTTGATTTTGGTGGAATCCGCGTGGAACTCATGTAAAATCCACAAGATCTCCACCAAATTAACGACCATAATTGTTCTGTGTAAATTTCAGTGTGGATTTAAAGTGTGCCTAACATTATTGTTTAGAGCTAATACATTGGAATGAGTTTTATGTCTCTAGCAAAAGCCTTAGAGCAACTCCAATGGGAGATCCAAATGGGTATCCAAAACTAAAAGATGCCAAAATGCTCTCCAAACTTACAGTCTTTGGAGAGAGAAAGTGAGAGGATCCATATTTGGTGGTGAGATCTTAGTCATTGGTTTGTGATTAAAATTATATTTTTAGTATATCTATGGTGAGATACACCAAAATATATTAAATAATAAAATGACTACTGATTTTTGGTATTATGATTGGAGTGCATGAGATTTATTTGGTATGTAAAATACTATTCAAGTAACCAAATAGCATTTTGAATATCCAAATTAAATTATTAGTCTAGGAGTTGCTCTTATTATTGGAAAAGAACCGACCCAAACCCAACATTATCTAAAGATGTATATATACTGTGTTTGTACAATCTATGTAATTCATATGCCCAATGATTCCAATCATGTAAAAATAAAGAGTAATGATTCGTGCACATAAAATATGCACATAAAGTGTGCACATAAAGATCTAGGCCATTTATTTTGGTGGGTCTTATGTGTGCAGAGATGGACCCCACCAAAATGAATGGCTCAGATCTTTATGTGTACATTTTATGTGCACGTAGCATTACCCAAAAATAAATATGAAAATGTACTTTTTCACGAGAGTTATCACTTAGGAAATAAGAATCCATTATATCATTCACGTAAAAGAGAATATTTGCTTTTTTTTTAGTTGATGTTGCACTCAGCACCATCGATCCCTTTGCATGAACCTTATATATCTTTATATATTCCTAGAAAAATTAAGAAGGGATTTTTGGTGAGAAATCTCTTCAAACGAGGTACAACAACCGAAAATCCAAAGTTATTGTTTTTTTTTTTTAAAGTTAATTAAGATCATTTTCTCTACTTTTTTTTTTTGGGTACTAATTAGAGTTATTCGTCACTTTTTTTCTCGTAATTTTTTGATTGATTATTTATTTATTTTTTTACTTGGCCATAGACTTTATCATTTATTAAAAAAAAAATTTAAAACTTTTTGGATGATTTTTTTTATTATTTCATTTTCTTCTTCGAGATCATCTACGCATTGGACTTGGAAATTGTGCAAAAACAGATAATTTGGAGCCTCATTTTGAGCCTCATTTTGAGCTTTTATTGTTTGAACAGATAATATTATCTGTTTACAAACAGATACTTTTATCTGTTTGAATTAAAGGACCATACTTTTCTCATTTTTTTTTTTGGCAATTTGGGTATTTTTTTTTTATTTCATGTACTTTTTGGAGATCTACACACCTATGGATATCGATTTTACAAAAGACGTGTTTTCTTGTTAAATTCATGCCCAAAAAAAAAATGCATTTTCACGTTTGTTTACTATTTTTTCCTTCCATGATTTAATAGTCAATATTAATCTCGTTTGATAGATCTCGTTTTTTCTGATTTCAAAACATCAAGGTTTAAAAAAAGGGACTTGTAGAATAAAAGTTATTACAATTTAGAGTTTTTTTTTTTTTTAAGTATATAAGGGTATTTTTAAACATTTGCATTTTTGTGTAGGATGTGTTTGGGTCTAAGCTTCTTTAGTTGAATCCCAAAAAACAAGACAAAGGTAGGAGCTAGTAACTATTGCTTAATCAAGAAAGGGTGGAGAGAGGGGAGAAATTTTTGTGTGTAGTCTTGAAAATACAAATAGACAAGTGGATAGTAAACCTAATCGAGTGAGTTTATATAACACAAGAATCGAGAAGTTGGGTACGGTCACACCTCAAACTGTCAACCCAGATTTATTATCTTTTTTAATTTTTTTTTTAATTTATTTATTATTATTTTTTTTAATCATTAGTCACAATTTTTAAATTACAATAAACGATGACCATTAATTATTTTCCAAAAATTGATCTGTAGAAATTTTATCCCAAAAAAAATGAACAATTAGATCAAAAACCAATTGCCTCGATTGAGTTGCCCTAAACCCCCATTATATAGATCCGTCACTGTATGTAGGTCCATTCAGTCCTAACCACCTCTAACTAAAAATTCTGACTCCGCCATTGTCTATGACCACACCATAATTTCAAGAGAGAATTTTTTCTAGCATTTTTTATTTATTTATTTTTATTTTATTAGCATAATAGAGGAGTGGAATTCAAACGTACTCCAAAAGCATGAGAGAAGTTTGTGTTGGATAACTCCCCCACTCCTTTGTTATGACACATAAGAGGAAAAGGCAATTAAGTTTGTTCATATTTGAGGTCTCAAATCATAATGGTTGATAGGAAAGAAATTTAACTCTATTTGTAGAAATTGGATTCAAGCACTTCAAGTTCATTGCATGTACTAACGTAAGTTTTCTCTCTCACGTAATACTAAATTGAAGTCAAAGACTGCCCATTTTAAAAGAAAAAAAGAAAAATACATTGAAGTCAAAGATTTGTTTTGGTCCAATATCTTAAATTCCATAATGTCACATGTTTGGATACACTTTTTCAAAGGAACCATTAATATTATATCAAAATTTTCATCACTCAAATAGGGTAAAATTGGATGGGGAAAAAAATATCTAAACACTCCCTCCACAATATTGCTTACCTAATCCAATTGTCCTGAATTGGCAAATGTTGTCGGTGGGATAGAAAAATCCACAATGTTTCATTCTTCAATATCACTTTATTTTCTTTTTTCTTGGAAAGAAAACACAGTACTCTGCTTTATCCAAACAGTCCCTTAACCTATTTCTCATAAATTCTAGCTAGTTGAAATTTCGTACAATACACTAGAATAATATAAGAAAAAAAAATACAATTATCTTAGATAAAATAAAAATAAAATATTGGTTCATGTCTATAAAAGAACAATCATATAAAGTCTTTTGTTTATTTGTATTTCATATAATTTTTAACTCATCAAAGCTTTTCGATCATAAAGCGATTTATACTGCTAAGTACTATAGAGTTTCCTATATGTTCTTATAACTATATACACATGCATTTTCTCCGCTAAGCGAATAATTTAATTTAACATAGACAAGGCCGATCCTAAGATTTTGAGGGCCCTACTCGAACTTCTAAATGGGGGCCTTCTGTATATTAGTATAAATATTACAAATATTACTTATTGATTTCTTAAATAATAAATTTGGGTTAATATTTTTTAGAGTGGACCCTGCCTAAAGGGGGACTCTACGCGGTCGCGTGTGCCGCTTCCCCTCAGGGCCGGCCTTGAACATAGATACATGAATCTAATATAGCTCTTACTCCATATATACATGCATGGACAACTCTCTAAGCATACGGGACACGAAAAGTAAGAAATTAAATGACCCGACTTTTTAAATAATTAATATGAAAAATGAAGAAATTTGCAGAAATGATAAAAGAATAGAAAAAAATAAAAATAAAAAAGAGGAGAATGCCAAAGTTTTTTTTTTTTTTTTTTTTTTTTTTTTTTTTTTCATTTTGCCACATGGCACATTAAGGATGGAATAAAAAGTTTTGGTTTTCATCAGGGGCAGATGTAAAGAGGTACAAGGGGGGCTCAAGCCCCCCTTAGGTTTTGAAAAAATTGTACACTTGCACTAAAAAAAAAAATTTTACAATTAGCCCCCCCTAAAAAATACAATTAGCCCCCCCTAATATTATAAAATTGTCATACTAAGCCCCCTTTCTCTTATATTTTTATGCTAATTATAAAATCCCTCCTCCCTCCTATGTTTTTGGGTTAATTTTTTTTAACATTAATTTATATCATCTACACAAAATATACACAAAATACGTATAAATAGGTCCAAATTTTTTTTTTTCGGGGGCGCTGCTCCCGAACCCCCGAACAAACCTCTGTTAAGCCCCCCTGTATTAATTTTCTAAATCCGCCCCTGGTTTTCATACATTGTATAGAAACATTTTATCTTAGACCATGTCTTACTTTACCGTTAGTGGTTCAGAGTTGACAACTAGAACATCTCCAACAGGATAATCACATTGGTAATGATATGAAAAAACTAGCACTATGATTACCCAAATTCTTAAAATTGCACTCCAACATGGTAATTAAATTAGTAACCAAAATACAAACTCGTGAATAGGGTAATCATATATACAAAGAGTGGGAGGAGAGAAAGGGGGTAATCAAATTTTGGAGGGAAGATTTTAGCCATTGGATTGTCATACCAAAAAAAAAAAAAAATTTTTATGGTTATTGCAGTTTCACCAAAATAAAAAGTGTGGTTACTTATTTGAATACTGTTGTTGGAGTACATTCGAAGAAAATAACCATTTTGCTCATCAAAAATACTATTTAAGCAACCAAAATTGCATTTTAATTACTTAATTTGATTAACGTTGTGGGAGTTGCTATTAACTTTCGAGTAATTGTGACTGAAGTGAAACTGTTAACATATCATTTTAAATACATTTTACTATCATACACTCATTTTCAAGAAATTTATAATGCTATGTTTCCCAAATTTGAATCCCAAATTTGGTTCTAAATTGATGCTTTACCAGTTGTACCACATGCTCTGGAAGTGGTCAATGTACCATTGCTTATGGTATAGTTGTTCAAGTATTTGAGAACCAAATTCGAGATTCAAATTAGAAAGTATATATAGTATTATTCTATTCGATTTACCTCCCTATGGTTCAAAAATTGACACTTAAATCCCTTGTGTTTAGGGGTGGGCAAATAGTTCAGTTAACCGAAATTCGAACCGAACCAAACTAAAATTTTCATTTCAGTTTCAAACCGAACTAAATTTTTTTTTTCAGTTCCACTCTCCCAAACCGAACCGAACCGAAAAACCGATTTTTTTTTTAGTTTATATATTATTAATACATTTTTATACACAACTATATATTACAAAATATAAGTATAATATATATAAGTAAATATAAACATATATTTTCTTTTGTAATATGAAAGAAAAATGGGAAAAGAAACATATAAAAAAGTTGTGAAAATGAAAAATAAAATAAAAGAAAGTATAGTTTTTTCAAAATTCGGTTAATCGAATTTCTAAACCGAACCAAACCGAACCGAATTGACCAAAACCGAACCGAACCGAAATATAATTCAGTTCAGTTTCAGTTCCCATTTCTCCAAACCGAACCGAACAAAACCGAACCGAATTTCTTCAAACCGAACCTGTCACAGCCTGGTTCCACAATAGCGGAACCGGAGCCCGTGGCACGCCACCGAGGCTAAACCAATTCATTAACGTTCCCAAAATTAGATTTGAAGAACACACGCAGCGGAAAACAAAACACATTTTAAAAATCAGAGGTTCAGTCGACCACTCAGTCGACGGAGGAAGGCAGGGATTTAAGTGAAATTCCAGTCGACTGAGACTGGGGGTCCAGTCGACTGATGCGGGGTCCAGTCGACTGCTGCGGGGTCCAGTCGACTGTTTTTGCTAAAATAAGAAGCAGTTGCTAACAGACTCAGGGGTTCAGTCGACTGCTCAGTCGACTGCTCCCCTGGCAGCAGCCCAATCTGCAGAATTTCAAGTTTAAAAGCTTTCTAACTATCACCAAAGATCAACCACTCGATCCAAACTCAAACCAAACTCAGTCTAAAGTAATTCTAGCTGTATTAAAGCATTACCAAACAGAATTACAACATGGTACTAATTATTACAACGGTTTAAAATCCATTCTAACATACCAATTTAAACATGAGTTAAAACAACCAAATTCTTATTACAACATTCCTATTATCCCAAAACTACAAGATTAACATTTAAGTTGCCTCCCAAGCGAACTCCCAACTCTCGTACTCACTTCTGCGATTCCTCGCCAGCATTAACACCTGCAATGGTTATTTGAATAACCACACATATTTCGATTTGTTTAAGCTAAAGCTTAGTGAATAAAACAACATATGCACATGAATGATAAACATGTCCGCATTCACATCTATACATTTCATACTAGTCGCCGGAGACTCACGTGCCCGTCCATAATCCCAATCCGCGACTCCTCGCCAATAAGTCCACGCGAAAGGGTAAGACCCACGATTCTTCTCTTCAATCGTGCGACCTTAACGCCTTATCGGCTCCACAAAATGGCACGGTGTCCACGTGCTCCTTCTGACCCACATAAACAACTTAACATGCTCAAATACATATCACCATACTCGCGATAATCAAAACATATCACCGTGCTATTGAGCCTACTTATCAATATAAATGCCCAATATGAACTACACAATATATCTCTAAGAATTAATACATGCTATTCACACAAAACATGAATACATGTCAAGAAATCATTCCAAAACATAGTTGAATCACTCACCTCCGAATAACGCTCCTATAATTCAATCTTGAAGAAAACCCGTGCACAAAGAACGTGCAGAAGTCCGTCTAGTAAAATTCCTATGGATCAGAATTCCATTTATCAACTTTTATGAAAAATTCTAAAAAATAACTTTTCGGAAAACTTAGCCAAACAGGCCCTAACATATATCAAAACGAAGCTCTTACCTCGAGGAGCTCAAATGCAAAATCTGGGAGAAAACAGACTGACAGAAGGTCGTCATTTGGCGTCGCAAAGCTCTAAGCAATCAAATCTCCCTCTAGCCTCCCTTTTGGCCTCCTCTTGAACTTTTAGGTTAACTTATGAAATATCTAAGTCCATCTCTATCTATATATAGGCAACACTCTCGGGGAATTACGTTTACCTCCCCACGAGTTTTCAAAACTCCTAATCAGTCTCTGAAACTTTCTATACAGCTTATTCATAGCTTTATAAGTGAAACTTCAAAATTATAAAAGTTTTCGACTAAGTTTCGTTTGGTCGCTAAAACGCGAATTTCTACATGACGTTTCCGAAGTTGCTAATTAGCCTACCAAATTAATAGCGTGTTTATTCGTCCTCACCAGGATACTAAATCTAACAACAGAAATAAATTCTAAAACAGAAAATAATACAGATATTGCAATACACAGGTAAACATTTATTTTCAGATAGACATTTAAAATGTTCCACAGTGACCGTCTCCTCAATCACAATAGTTTCAATGGGTTCTCTTATACAGACACCCAAATCAACTCGTGAGTCAAAACTCACTCAACCAAGTGTCATAAGACACGTCACATCACATTATCATGCATGACAATGTAATGCAAATGCAATAACACAAATGTGGGTGTTATAGAACCGAACCGACCGAATGCCCACCCCTACTTGTGTTCGTGTTTGTGATTGAAATAAAGGGAATATTTATCATTTCAAGTCAAAATTTAACACTGTTCTGATTTACTTAACACACAACTACACATAAGCATCAACTTTTGAATCATAGAGAAAAAAGGGGGAAAAAAAAAAGTAAAAATAAACCAAATCACAGGGTAGTATTATAACATATTCGGACTTAAATTCTAGTTTATCTTGTTCTCACTTACATAAAGTTTCTTTACGATTTACACTATATCTTCTTCCTTTTTTTTTTTTTTTTTAGTAATCATGGGTGTCCGGGTCTGTTTGGTAGGAAAATTTATAAGTGTGTGCGAGCGTGCCAGGCAAGCAAATTGCCAATGTGTATGTGTGATTATCCAAACTGCGCCTCACCAGGGAATTGTGGTGACGTTCGATGCCTTGAACAGGACTTTAATTGTGTAAAGATGTAACTAAACGAAGAACTTCGAACTGATTAAATTAAAATCTACTCCTAAATAAAACAGTAAAATGACTAAAAGTAATTTAACTACTTTTATTAAATTAAAGAAACTACAATCTAACTTTGAAGATAACTTCGAAGGTGTTCTACTCCTAATTCTAAGTAACTAGATAACAATACAATAGATGTATTGAGAGATATATGTTGATGTTTTGATCGAAGGATCTCTTTCAAATACCCAATCCTTCTATTTATAGACATCGAAGCCTCAGTAACTTAATTCGAATGTTCCCTCCTATTTTCAAACTGATAACTGCCTTTATCCGTGGCATTCCCTCACACTGACAACTGTCCTTCAGTTATCCCATGACGTTCAACACGTGTCCTCTATTAACAAAGATGAATTAACTTCAACTGCATATTAACGGTTTTCTTGTCAATCAATTTCCACCAATTATCTTGCCACATCACATCCTGCGTGTCAAACTTGTACTGGCTGAATATTTTCATCACAAACAGGGTCAGTTTGCGTGCATCTTGACTAATCCCCTGAGGTATTGGAGTCGCCGGGTGAATTTTCCAGTGGCCACGCTCCCCATGACTCGGAACACTAAACCTTTTGAGTAGTACATCTAAAAAGCTTACCACTCAACCACAAGTGATGTGGTTAATTTACACAATATAATATTGCATTATACATGTACATTTTGGATCAATTTAATTATCTAATACATTCCAAAGATTCCAAACGTATGCTAGTATCATCTTTACAAGTGACTACATAAACTTAAATAGATATAGGAACCATTTAATCTTATAATATTTTTTTATTTAGTAAAATGTTCTTCTCAAATGTTCCTAAATTTGGGGCGGTGCAAAGGTGGCTTTTGGTTGGACCACGAACTATAGACAAAATGAGGTCCCCATATCTTTATTGTAAAGCTGTTTGTTTGTAGTGATATAAAAATTTCAGTACAAAGAGTCAAAAGTTGATGGCCTCATATCACTTTCATAATGCTGTTTTTCTAAATCACATTACGGCAACTATAATATTAATCATATATGTATACTTTATAGTAATAAGATTCATAATAAAGATATAGTTATTATTATGAGACAGACATAGTATAATCCAAAAAAGTTCAGATTTATTATCCTTAAAAACTTTCGAGCTTAAGGTCGGTGTTGGAATTTGCCCTTAATTCATGATTCAATTTCGTTCAAGCCATTTTCTCACCCAAAAACTGAAAGAAAAGAAACATGCATATTTATAAAGAAGACCTGTCATATATACTTAGGAAATGATTAATTCTAAGTGAGGATATTAAAGGCTCAGCTAATTTAGTAATTAATAATACTAGAGGCAAATTGTGAAATATTTAACAATAGAATGGATAAACAATTAATCTCTTTGTATGCGACCATATGGGACCCCCAAAATTAGATTAAAATTTAGCGTTCAAAATCACAGTGTTAGTATCCCAGCCCAAAATTCATCGATTCATTACTACCATTCTAATATTTCAACCCTAACCTGTCCTATTTTATTAAAAGAGACAATTAAAAAAAATTAGTAAGTAAAAAAGATACATTGTTACTTACATAATTCAATTCACTTATTAGAGTCCGGATCTTTTCAAATTTAATTGCATAGATAAATTAGGGTGGGACTAAATACACACTTTTCTTGCTAAATACACATCACGTTCACTCACAAAATTTTCATTTTTTAACACTATAGGATGATATATTTAGCAGAAAAAAAACCACGCCCATAAATTATCCTAATGAAAATGATCTATGGAACTATAATGTCTTGGTTTGGAGGTACTATATTTTTGGAGTCATATAATAAAAGATGTCATAGTGCAAACTCGAAGATCATGATTTATTGCCACCTAGGAATTGTTTTTGGATGTCTTTCACTTCATTTATTATTATTATTATTATTATTATTATTATTATTATACATTTTGATTCATAGTGTTTTTTCTTTTCATTTTTGGGGTGTTTTTTTTTAAGAAACTATTTTATATGACCGGCAATTTGAGTATTCTGTAGATACGTGGATCCTACAATAACAAAAAGATCATAAAGACATATCCCGCCAGTGTAACCGATCATATAAAATAATTTCTCGTTTTATGGTATTGAAGGGAAATTAATTATAATGCCATACTCACTCATTCCCATGTCAGTGACATATCAAGAACTCCCTTGTCCTTTGGGAATGGGAAGTAGATTCCTCTCAAAATTGTGGCCACCATTCCTTTTTTTTTGCCTATCAATTATTGAAGAGATAACTCTCATCTGGATAACCTATCCACACTTCCCAGTTTTGGAAAATTGGTTCTTGGAGATATACTGAAAACATTGAGAGAGAGAGAGAGAGAGAGAGAGAGAGAGAGAGAGAGAGAGAGCATTGCCTTAACATGGAAATGTTACACTAGTAGGCCCAAAGAGTACTGTTCCCTTCAATGATTGATGAATGTCATATTCACCTAAACAACACTTGTTCATGTAGACCCATTAGGTTCTTATTCACGTGAACCAATTCAGGTCTAGAACAGTACTGGCAAAATTGGATAAGACATAAGTCCTAACTAATTGCCCGTTGTGATTGATTAGTTGCGTGTATTGGCCACTATTTTTATTTAAAGGGCCACATTTGGACGTTTTTGTGGGTTGGACAATTAGTCTATTTTAATTTAACTATGTCAGCACCAATAAACTCAACGGAAAGATATTTAGTGGCCCAAATGCAAAATTGTTTAGTAAAAATAGACTAAATAATCCCGCAGAAGATTGACAAGCCGATGCCATACAAAACGTGACCAGGGAAGGTAGTATTAATAGTCCCTTGTAATAGCAAAAAAACAAGTACTCCACCTTCTAATCTTCTAGAAACAAACATTACCTATATGCCCCCTGTTACAGAAGCTTATTAAAGCTTATTAATCTTTGAAAGTTTTGTAAACTTGGCTGTCCCACTAGACCTGCTTAAGGATTTAAGGGATTGGGCTTATTTGTCTTAATGGCACTGTGTGTGGAAGTACAACAGCATGTCCACATCTAGCCCAAGCCCAGCCTCTTGGATTTGGGGACATGTCACATGTACAACTATGGCTACATGAGATTGCTCAAATTTGACTAGTAAAATTTAAGTAATGCTATGGTTCTTACACTTGTATAGTATTAAAGTTGATTTCCAATGTGATAGTGAGCTCATATTCACTAATAACGGGTTCATATAATTTTTATTGAAGTTATTTTATATGGTCTTACTGCTCTGTGTTAAGAATCAAATTTGATATACAAATTAGAGAATAATATCATTACTCAAGATTTAATGTACTCCAAAAGGATCGAGTTTTGTTAGTTTTTAATAACAAGTTTGGTTAGTTATCTTTTATCTGTTTGTAAACAGATAATATTATCTGTTTAAACAATAAAAGCTCAAAATGAGACTCTAAATTATTTGTTTTTGCACAATTTTCAAGTCCAATGTGTAGATGATCTCGAAGAAGAAAATGAAATAAAAAAAAATCATCCAAAAAGTTAAAAAAAAAAATTTATTAAATAATCAAGTCTATGGCCAAGTAAATAAATAATCAATCAAAAAATTACAAGAAAAAAAGTGACGAATAACTCTAATTAGTACCCCCAAAAAAAAGTAGAGAAAATGATCTTAATTAACTTTAAAAAAAAAAATAAAAATAACATTGGATTTTCGGTTGTTGTACCTGTTTGAAGAGATTTCTCACCAAAAATCCCTTCTTAATTTTTCTAGGAATATATCAAGATATATAAGGTTCATGCAAAGGGATCGATGGTGCTGAGTGCAACATCAACTAAAAAAAAAGCAATATTCTCTTTTACGTGAATGATATAATGGATTCTTATTTCCTAAGTGATAACTCTCGTGAAAAAGTACATTTTCATATTTATTTTTGCATGATTGGAATCATTGGACATATGAATTATATAGATTGTACAAACACAGTATATATACATCTATAGATAGTGTTGGGACTTGAATAGTATTTTATATACCAAATAAATTTCATGCACTCTAATCATAATACCAAAAATCAGTAATCATTTTATTGTTTAATATATTTTGGTGTATCTCACCATAGATATACTAAAAATATAATTTCAATCACAAACCAATGGCTAAGATCTCACCACCAAATATGGATCCCCACACTTTCTCTCTCCAAAGGCTATAAGTTTGGAGACCATTTTGGCATCTTTTAGTTTTGGATACCCATTTGGATCTCCCATTGGAGTTGCTCTAAGGCTTTTGCTAGAGACATAAAACTCATTCCAATGTACTAGCTCTAAACAGTAATGTTAGGCACACTCCAAATCCACACTGAAATTTACACAGAATAATCATGACCGTTGATTTTGGTGGAGCTCTTGTGCAAGTTTGGTTAGTTATCTTGAATTGGAATTGAACAAGCGTCTCGCTGAATTGGTAGTAAGATGATGCTTAAGAAGTTTTTTCCTTTATAGTCACAACTCACAATCCTCAATTGTTGATAGACCAGGCTTAATGTTGACCGAGCTCGGCCATAAGTAAGTATTACCTTCCCAAGTCTCTGTGCTCGACTAGTTTCAAAAACACACCCCCTTTCTCCTAAACTCAACACAAAATCACCACAGGCACTCCGTCGAGTTAGGACCAGCCCGAATAATAGTAACTCTTTTGTTCTAACAATATTAACTATTGAGTAATAGTAAAGATTGAGACACACCCAAAGACACAACTTTTGGGACACAATCCAAAAGATGTGTCTATATCTCTCCTGTGATTTCACTAGACCCCAGTGAAATCACAGGAGAGATATAGACACATCTTTTAGATTGTGTCTCAAAAATTGTGTCTCTGGGTGTATCCCAAATATTACCCTTAACTATTATCTAATTTCACCTCCATTTCAACCACCCACATATTATAAGATGGACAACACCTGGGTGCTTTTCACTCCGTCCTTTTCGTGCAATTTTCTCTCTTACAGAAGTGGAATCCAAGACAATTTTTAAAAACTGTTTTAAAGTGTTGAGTCCCACTTCTGTCAGCACGAAATACGCAGAGTGAAAAGCATCTAAGTTGTCCTTATAAGAAACATAAAAACAAGCATATTCATCATATTCAATGCCGGCCCCGAGCATAACGTAAAGTAACTGGGCCCCCAAATTTTGATTTGCTTGAGACCCTTTTTTAAGTCCAACTTTTAAAGCCTTGTAAATATATGTATTGAAACAAGAATCAAATTTACAAAGCCCAATCAGCACCTTGAGGATTTATGGGATTGGGCTTATTAATCTTCGCAAGTTGAGATTGTAAACTTGGCTCCCCATATCAGCTTGAGGATTTATGGATTGGGCTTATTTGTCTTTATGACAGTGTGTGTGTGGAAGTACAACAGCATATCCACCACAACTAACCCAAGCCCAAGCCAACCAATTGGATTTGGATATGCACAATACAAGTATACCTACATGAAATTCCTCAAAGTTGGTAAAATTTAAGTAATGCCATAGTTCTTAAATCTGTGTCAAATTTGATTTCTAACACAGATTAAATAATAGTGGGATCACATAACCACATTATTTATATTAGAGTTATTTAAGGTGGTCCTACTGCAACATACTAAAAGTTAAATTTGAGATAAAAATTTGTGGGCCGGAGCAATACTCAGAATTTATTTTATTCCAAAAGGATTAAGTTTGGTTAATTATCTGGAACGTTAGTGAACAAGGACCTTACTAAACTGGTATAGAGGCGATGCTCAAGTAGTTTTTTTTTGGGCTTTGTTTGGTTCATGGATTTAAAGAGGGAAAAGAAAGAAGGGAAATTTGTTCAAAAGCCCTAAAGAAAATACTTTTTTAGTATTAGGTCCATAGCATTTTTAATTTTAGTGAAAAGTCCACAAATATGTATTGGGACAAAAGTGCCCATCTCTATAGTTGTCCCTATCGCACATACACGTGCACCTAATTTGCTTATTGAACAGTTATTCTGTGCATTCACTCACACTTAACTTTCTAAAAGTTTTTGTAAACTTTAAAAATCCATAACTTTCAATCTATATATCATTTTTTTTTGCTTGTAAAATCTATATTTTTCAGAATCTATTCGACGAGATCTATCATGTAAGCACCATTGTCTTTATGAAGTTATGGAAAAAAAAAATTTATTCAAAATTTCACATAACTGGTAATATGAAATTTCACATATTGTGAAAAAGAGAGGTTATGTGAAATTCACTCTAGCATCTGAATTTTCACATAACTAATTATGTGAAATTAGTTACATGAAATTTGTGAAAAGAAAAGGCTATGTGAAATTTCACATTAATAATGTTATGTGAAATTTCACAAAGTCCTTGACAAGTAACAATAAAAACCACCCCAAACAATCCTCACTTAAAACCATTTTACAAACTCCTACCCTACCAAGCAACTGGCCAACAAACGTAAATCACTTCCTTTGTGGCTAGATGGCAAGGTCTTTGGGTATTTCAATCCCCAACTCCAACTGAGAAGACCCAGAGGTCTTGTGTTCGAATATCTGTTTGTGATAAAAATATCCAACTTATGTGGAAGTGACATGTGAGATTCGATGTGACAGGGCAGTTGGTTGAAATGGATATGGTGCAGGAACAGTTATGAACAGTTTTGCTGACTCATTATGTTCAAAATAGTTAACTGCTAAGGGACACGTGTTGATCATGGTGGAATAACTAAAAAAGCAGGTGTCACTTTAAGGAAATGCCACGTATAGGAGCAGTTACCAGTTTGAAAAGAAGAGGGAACATTCAAATAAGAATGTTGGGAGGCCTCGACGTTTATAAATAGAAGGATTTTGTGTTCAAGAAGGGATCCTTCGATCAACATCAATATATAACTTTCAATACGTTTACTGTATTTCTATATAGGCATTTAGATTTAGAAGTAGAATACCTTCGAAATCATCTTCAAGGTAAGATTGTAGTCTGTTTAATCTAATAAAGTAGTTTGTTGCTTTATTGTTTTATTTACTGTTCTTACTTAGGAGTAGTTGTCCATTAGTTAGTTCGAAGTGCTTCAATTAGTTACATCTTTACACGTTTGAAGTCCTCGTTAAGGCATCGAACGCCACCACAATCTGTCTGGTGAGGCGCAGTTTGGATATCAATCACATCACACACATTGGCAATTTGCTTTCCTGGCATGCTCGCACACTTATAAAATTTTCAACCAAACATTTTTGGCACGCCCGGTAGGACACGAGTGTCAAAAGATGACAAACAGAAATCTTCGAAGCAATAAGTCTGTCGATAACACCAATGTTGGTGTTAATATCGCTGAAGCTGTTGGTTCTCCACCCCAAGATCCTCAAAGCAGCAATACTGGGAATCATATGACCAATGAAAACCCAGAAGTAGGATTTGAGAGTTTGAATCCTATTCCAAATAATGGAAATATTGGTTCAGAAAATCAACATAACCTGGTGAGTCAATTGACACCAATATTTGACCATTTGGGAAACATGATCCAGAATGTTAATATTCTGATCACCTCCCTTAACAATAATATTCCACAGTTTGCACCAACAATGGTGCCGAATGGGAATCCTTCTGTGGTTCGACAGAATGAAAGGGGTCATACCTATGGCTTATTTAAGCCAAATCCTATGATTCATGCAAATGGGCCTCCTTTTAGGCCTAATTCACAAGAAAGTTTCTATATGTCTGTCCCTTATAATTCTCATCCAATATTCGAAGGGATCCAAGGGAATTCTATAGGACATGGTCAAGATCATGTCTATAGACATGTGAATATTGAAGAACCTAGGCCTAGGGAAAACATAACATGCCAAAATAGGAGAGTGAATAACAATCCTATATTCGAATCAGAACCTACTGGAATAGGAGTGGGTCGAAGGAATGAAAATCCCAGAAGGGTGGATAATATCCCTCAACCACCTCCAATACCACCAATGTACCCTCATTTGGGTCAACCAAGTTATCAACAACCACTTAATATGGTTGATAATGACATGATTAATTTAATCCATGAGGTTTGTGGACCCATGGCTTGGGGGGTACAAACTCCAGTATACAGGAAACCTTACCCTGACTGGATAGATAGGATTGAATATCCGAGGGGATTTAAATTCCCCACCTTTGCTATGTTTACTGGAGATGGGAGTCAATCAACAGTTGAATATGTAGCAAAATTCATCAGTCAATGTGCTGATGCAGGAAATAATGAATACATTAGGCTTCATTTATTTTCTAGTTCATTAACAAATACTGCATTCACTTGGTTTATTAATTTGGTCCCTAATTCGATCCATAATTGGACACAAATGGAAGAATCCTTCCATATTCAGTTTTTTCAGACAGAACCAGAGGTATCTATGGCTGATTTGGCCAGGCTTTGCCAAAAACCTGATGAAAAGGCTACCCAATTCATTAATAGGTTTAAGAGGGCTAGAACAAAATGTAAAATCATTTTACCAGAGCCTGAATTTGTCAAATTGGCTCAAAATGGTCTCGAATTTAGACTTCAAAAGAAGTTTGATGCGCTAGAGTTCAGAGATCTTGTTGAATTGACTGCTCGAGTCTCTAAATATGAAGCTTTGTTAGAAGAAGAAAATGAAAGGAATGCTTCTTCATTGAAGACATACTACAAAGATCCTAATTATGAGATAGATGCCGCAGAAATAATAGGAAATGAACCTTTCACGTGTAAAAGTCTTGTGAAGAAAAATGTTTCTGCTGAAGTATATAAATCTAAAGGATCATTCAAAAAATATTCATTCGATATTTATAAATTAGATGAAATATTTGATAATCTGTTAGAAGGAAAAATCATCAAGTTGTCTGATGAGATAAAATTACCTTCTAATGATGATTTAAAAGGTAAAAAATACTACAAATGGTATAATTCTTGGACTCATTCAACTAATATCTGTACTATTTTTCGAGACAAGATTCAAGATCTGATAAAAAAAAGGGAAATTGAAATTCCCTAAAAAACAAATAGGGGTTGATGAAGATCCATTCCCAGCAATGCAAGAGGTGTCCACCAATGTCCATAACATTTCCCTCGAAAGGAAAGGGAAAATGCAAAGACAGAGGACAAGATAAAAAGGTTCGAAGAAATAACAAAGAAAAATCTTGAATCATCAGTTTTCAACCAGGAGTATGCAAAGAATTTATGCATTGGTTGTAGGAAAAGATATGCTGAAATCTACGATGAAAGGGTTGGGGCCAAAACAGGCAGAAAAAACAAACAATCCTCATTCGAACATAAAAGAGTGAGTACTTCATATGAACCTCCATTTTAGCCAATCATGAATGTTGGAAGAGGGCAGTTTAGAGGACCAATTTATCAAGCCTCAACATATACTAGACCAACAACAGCCAGGTATGCTCCGAGATCAATGGCTCATTTTAAAGCCAATTTTTCAAGGAATTTTCATACTGGTAACTATGTTCGACCACCAAGGAACATGCAGTATGTAAGGCCAGGTTTTTCTCATGTACCAATGAAACATTATGTGGTGCAGAAAGAAAGACAAACTCAATTCATGCCATCAAAATTGGTACCAGCACATGTGGTACAAGCCAAGATGGATATGGGAACATTGATTAAATCACCAAAAGTTGGTGAGACATCAAGTGAATCTGCATTGGTGCCAGGGGTGCCAAATTGGTTTGTCTTGCAAGATGATAGAGTAAAAAATATGATGGAACAACAAGGCTCTCAAAACAAGAATAGGATGATCAAACCTCCTCATGTTGTAAAAAATACATGGTATGTGCTTCAACATCCTAAGGAAAAGGACCAAAAGATGGTTCCTGAGATAAATAGGACTCAGCAAAGGAGACTTCAGAGAAAGTTTACTATGTGGAAGGAATTTTCAAACATGCAGAATCGAAATCAAGAATTAAAAAATGAGATCGAGAAGCTTTCTAGTGATATTTCGAGACCTAATCCTAGGTTCGATCGAAATATGAAAACTGTTAATGATACTATGTTTGAAGAAAGTATTATTTAAGCTAAAGTTTTAGAATTGGAAAAGGCCATGAGCATTGACGAAGGAGATAAAGCAATGACAGTGGTAGAATCTCAAGTCTTGGGAGACACTGAGATGAAATTTAATGATGAGATAGTCAAAAATGAAGATGTACACATCCAGTTTGGCACATTTCTAGAGCAAATGGAAGTCGACACTGCCACATTCATACTACCAAAGATCTTAGAAGCAGCAGAAGATCAACAGGTAGATGAAGAAATGGAAATGGAAGCATCTACTGAAGATGTCTCTGAGGTAAATCTTCCTGAATTCATTTTTAATGATTGTAATATTGTTTATTCATTTGAAGAACCATCAACAGAAATGACTAAGCACCTTAAACCATTATATATAAAGGCTTGTTTAAATGGAGTTCTTTTAAACAAAGTATTGGTTAATAATGGTGCTGCTATTAACATTATTCCCCAGAATACTTTGAAAAAGATTAATAAACAAGATTCAAAGTTGATACAAACCCATATTATGATATCAGGTTTTACTGTTGATAAGAAAACACCAAAGGAGTAATACCTATTGAAACCATAGTAGGTTCGAACAAATCCAAAACTGCTTTCTTTGTGGTAGATGCTAGTCCCAGTTATCATGCCTTATTAGGAAGAGATTGGATTCATGCTAACCGATGTGTTCCTTCTGTTAGGAAACTGCGTTCCCAGAATCCATTAACAGCGCGTATAAGTTGGAACTGCAAAAAAATTACGTGAAAACTACAATAACCCTACAAGGGCGGAACTAGGGTTACCTTAAACTGCTAAAACGGATTGCTGTAGTAGACGAATCGAGAACACGAGATCGATAACAGCTCGCGATCTTCTACCGTATTCCTTTGCTGCCAGAATATCGAACTAAGTGTGGGCTCCTTCGAAATCCTTTATGTTTTTGCTCTCTCTTTTTACGCTCTCTTTTCTATTCCGAGTTATAATACTCTTGATGGAAAAATGCAAACTGAGGAGAGAGCCAAAATAGCATATATATAGGCTACGATAGGGACCATAAGAAGTCAATAAGGAATAGGCTTCCTTATGGAATTAGGAAACCCTAACTCGAATTGAATCAGATTCCTATTTCCATAAATTATAATTCATGCCACTAAAGAATTATAATTGCACTCCTACCCTTATCTCAAAAATATATTTCGAGCTCCATGTTATTAAATGCTTATTATCTCCCCATGTTAAGATTACAGATATCCATTAATTAAATATAATTATTGACAATCATATTTAATTAATCTCTTAAAATTCCTTGAGATCCTCTACTTAATTTATCTGATATGTCGGGTACAAAATCCACCTGCAGGGTTTGACATAATCAAAACTTATAAGCTTTCTCAAGGGGATATCATCAATCCCAAAATTGAGACATGGATTCCATCATTAATTAATATCCACCACACAATGAATATTGTCACCCAATCCAATGAGATATTGACCCATTTAAGGATCTCACCCTTTTAGGGATCAAAGTGTAAATATCAAATGTACGTGTCCATAAAATAACTTAGGATTTAGAGCATAAGCACTCATAATAGTCATGAGGTATTAATTATCTTATAAGTCAGTATAAAGATAATTACCCCAAGTCGGTCCCGTTTAATACACAAAATGTACCAGCATGGTGCATGAGTTGAAACTATACCGTTTCCCGCAGTCAAGACAAACCTACTACAACACCATGCTGCAGTCCTACCGATGGTGTGTCCAATCCATCTAAGACTGTAAACCAAAATCTTACATTCTAAAAGATCTGATGGTCTGATCTTCCCTGTGCAAGCCGAACTCTACACACCAAACCACCTACTATGTAGAGTGAAAGACACACATGCATAATATTAAATAAACAATATAATACAAATATTGCCCACACAGATTCTCATAAAAAATGGATTAACTGATTTTATTAAATGAATAATAAATCAACTACATAAAGCATGGCTTTTAGTATATATCCCTAACACCTTCTTCAATGCATCAGAAATTGTTGCTTGTGAAGGAAAACTGTGAGATTGAAACAGTGAAGGCTGATACTCAGCCTTTTCATGCAAGTTCTAACTGTGTTGAAGCCCAGTTATATCAAGAGAATGTTAAACCAATTGATCTTAAAGAATCAGAAGATGAATCTCCAGAAGAAAATTGGGATATTTTGGCTGATATGCCATTTGGTTCTTTGGAACCATTAGATGATGACAAGGTGGTTTAATGGCTGACACACCTATAGAATTAGGAACTATAGAAGTGACCATTCGATTGGTCTTACAAAAGTTAATGATGGCAAATTTAGAATTGAGAATTGAGAAAGAATCGACCATAAATTGGTCAGATTATGTCTTTGAAGAAGATTCACAAGAATTAAAAGATGTTGGTAGGGAAGAATTATCTGCACTGCCAGAGAATTCAATACAAGAAGTAGCACAAGATCCTCTATCAGAAATCAATTTGGGATCAGATCAACAAAAAAGAATTACCTATCTAAGTTCAAAACTTGGGAAGTGTGACCAATATAAATTGGTTGAGTTATTGAAAGAATTTTGAGATTGCTTTGCTTGGGATTATGGCGAATTTCCAGGTATCGAAAAAAGCTTAGTAGAACATAGACTGCCTATCAAAGTTGGTTATAAATCAGTAAAACAGCAACCTCGAAGGATGACTCCAGAAGTTACTATGAAGATTAAAGAAGAAATCGAAAGGCTACTCAAGACAGGATTCATTAGAACTGCCATGTATGTTGAATGACTTTCGAATGATGTTCCAGTTGTAAAGAAAAATGGTAAATTAAGAGTGTGTATTGATTATAGAAATCTTAATTTGGCCACACCTAAGGATGAGTATCCTATGCCAATAGTTGATTTATTAATTGATAGATCTGCTAGAAACACTATAATGTCTATGATGGATGGTCACTCAGGATATAATCAAATATGTATTGCTGAGGAGGACATTCATAAGACTGCGTTTAGGTGTCCAGGGAGTATAGGTACTTTGGAGTGGGTGCAAATGCCTTTTGGTTTGAAAAATGCAGGAGTTACTTATCAGAGGGCTATGAATGCTATTTTCCATGACATGATTGGAACATTTTTAGAATGTTATATAGATGATATAATTGTTAAGTCTAAAACACTTGATGATCACCTCATGCATATGAAGTTAGCATTTGAAAGAATGAGATTTTTCAAACTTAAATTAAATCCATTAAAATGTGCTTTTGGGGTCAGTACCGGAAACTTTCTAGGATATTTGGTGCATGAAAAAGGGATTCAAGTAGATAAGAATAAAACTCAAGCAATTATTCAAAGTAAACCTCCCTCAACCAAAAAGAAATTGCAGAGATTCCTAGAACAGGTTAATTTCATTCGAAGATTTATTTCCAATACTGATGGAAAAACTTTGATCTTTTCTCCTTTGTTAAAATGGAAGGATCATGAAGAGCTAGAGTGGGAAGATAAACATCAGACTACCTTTCAAGCCTTGAAGGATTATTTGGTGAAGCCACCAGTGTTAATGCCTCCAAGAAAAAATAGGCCTATGAAGTTATATATCTCAGCAGCAGAAGTATCAATTGGGGTCTTATTAGCCCAAGATAATGATGATAGGAAAGAGCAAGCCGTGTATTACATTAGTAGGTTTTTAAATCCTGTTGAATGTAAGTATTCCTTTATGGAAAAACTATGTTTATCCTTGCATTTTGTAGTAATGAAATTAAGATATTATCTTCTTTCTACTGAAGTTTATGTGATTGCTAAGTTCAATTTAATCAAATATATGTTGACTCGACCCATTATGAGAATCGAATTAGTAAATGAATTTTGGCTTTATCAGAATTTTGTTTACTTTATGTACCACAAAATGCAGTAAAAGGGCAAGCCTTGGCAGATTTTCTGGCTGGCCATCCAAATTACCTCGAAACAGAGGGAAATTATGAAATTGGACATATAACCATTAGTCCATGGAAACTATGGTTTAATGGTTCAAGAACTGAATTTGCTGCAGGTATTGGATTCATTATTGAATCACCTGAAAAGATTAAAACTAAATACGGTTATTGTAACAACCTGCATTTTATTTAATTAATATGTATTTGCATTGTCATATTTAAAATCAAATCTCATTGTCTGCTTTTATTTTAATTACAATTCTTATGTGTAGAATTTATTACTTGCTTGATTTCATATTTGAAATTCTTATTGGGACCAAACTGCAATTTTACAAAATTGGTAATACCTGTGTTGGGTTTCAAAACTGTATTTCAAAATGGTGGAAATGTTTGCTTTTAACTCAATCAGTATTTTTATAAAACCGGAAAATCATTTCCTACATTAAAATGAATTTTCTGTATTTTTGGGGTGACCACTGCGCCACGAAAATACCAGTTTATGTTCAAAATTGTCCGCGATGTGCTAAACTTTCACAGATTTTGGAAGTGATGTAAAGCAAAGACATGACATTTGCTTTATTGCTATTTATGGCAACTAATGATTGCCTTAGGCCTTGTTTGGCAATGCTTGAAGTATGTGTGTTATACTTGTGCCTAAAGTTAAATTCCCAAACACCCTTGCTTTGCCCCCTAATAACCTAGTGTTGCCTCTTCAAAATCTGTAGATATTGTATATATACGTATGTATCTGTGTGTGTATATTCTGCAGCTGGGTTAAATTGAAAAACAAAATCAATTTGTTGAGTGAGAGAGGTTTTTCTTGGCCTCCAAGTTCATCTACTCTCTATATACACACACTCTCACACACTCATAACTCTCACATTCAGCATACACATAACACAGAGAGAAAAGAGAGAGCTTGAGAGTTATCTTGCAAAATTTTAGAGAGAGAAGGAACTTCAATCCTCCATAGCTATAGTTCATTGGATTTCTTCTATTGCTTTCTTTCTCAACAACTTCTCTACTTCTCTACACCTCAGTGAGTATTTTAAACTCACTATAAATGTAATTCTATGATTAGTTACTGATTGTGTATATGTATAGATGAACCACCATTGCTAATTTCGTCCATGGAAGCTTGAACTTCAAAATCATAATTTTTCAAACTCAATCAAAATCTATTTTCTTAGATGATTATGAAAGCTTATGGTATATATAGACTATGTTTAAAGTATTGAGACCTAATTTGTTCATAGGAGAAAGTATATTAGAAATCAAATTTTAACATCTTTTAGTTTTTCATAAAATTAGAGAGATATGGTTTGATTCATGTTAAATTAGTTGTGGATTCTTATTCCTTGTGAAAAACCAAAGAGAATCATATATTGCATGATATATATACTTACAGAATTGAAAATGGGTCAAAAAGACCCTGAGTTTCTGAAACAGAGCAGTTTCACGAGGAAGATGAAGTCTCTGCAAAAACTCGCGCGCGCGAGCGAGGGTCGCGTGAGCGGCCCGCGCGAGCGACCCCTCGCGCAAGCGACCCGCGCACGCGAGGTTTGTGTTCCCAGGCAGACAGAAAAGTTTTATAAAGGAAAATGAAAATTAGGCAGATCGCGCGAGCGGACCGCGCGAGCGATCCGCGCGCGCGATCTATAAGTATTCTGGCAGATAGAAAAGTTTTAATAAAGAAAATGAAAAATGGGCATATCGCGCAAGCGACCCCTCGCGCGAGCGGCCCACGCGCGCGACTTCTGGCAGTTTCTGGTCTTTGCTTGTTTTGTATTAAGGAACTGTTTGAGTGATATTTTATGAACTGTTAAAGCTCCGTTTGGGAAATTTTCTTAAACAGAATCCTATTTGGGTATGTTTGGATGATTAAAATGTTGTATTACGACTTATCAATCTCCGCATGTACATCGTTTATATAATTCAGTAATTTGCCTCATGTTTTAAAGTTTCATGACATACATGTGGAGTCAGTTGTACATGCATGGTGAGTGTGAATGTTGGTCAGTATGGAAAAGAGTAATGGACATTGTGGTATAGTGAGTGCGATTGAGATTGTGTTGTGGACACTCCCTGGTAAGTGAGTACCAAAGTGTGTTGTGATTGAGATTGTGGCGAGGGTGTCTTTGAAATGTGACGGTGGCAAAAATGGACACTCCCTGACGACCATGGTAGCGTCAAAGTGTGTGAAGCCGAACTTGGACATTCCCTAGCACCCATGGTAGTGCTAAAGTGTGGCCTACGGACACTCCCTGATACCCGAGTCTGGATACTGCGTGAGGGTTCCTCCGGTATTTGCATGGCGGATTAGGTAGTCAAAGTGTGAGGCAATGGACACTCCCTGGTACCCCAGACCAAAGAGGCAAACTAGACATTCCCTGGCACCCCTGTGTAGGGATGGCAATGGGGCGGGTTTTCCGGGTTCTCTGCCCTGCCCCGCCCCTAATACGTAGGGTATGGGGGGGGGGGGGGGGGGGCTTAATAGGGTTAGGGGCGGGTATGGGGGAGGTTTTCAAAACCCGAGTCGGGTTCGGGTCGGGGTCGGGGTAGGGTCAAAAAACCCGAACCCCCCCGAATATACTTGTATTTATATTTTTACCCCTCAATAGTTATGTGTATTACCATTTTTAAAAAAAAAAAACTGCAATATTGGGGAACTAATTGGGTAAGTTAAAAAAAACCTGCACTATTAGGGAAAAAAATGCATTAAAAAAATTGCTTTTTCAATTTGTGTACCAAAAAAAAAAATCAAATCGGGGCGGGGTCGGGGACCCCGGGGGCGGGGCGGGGGCGGGGGCGGGGAGAGGCACTATGCGGGGCGGGGGGAGGATTTACTGAAGCGGGGCGGGGGCGGGGGCGGGGTATGGGGGCCCCGTCCCATACCCGCCCCGTTGCCATCCCTACCCCTGTGCTAAAGTGTGGCTATCGGAGTATTTTAAAGATACTGGTGTATGATAGTGGATTGTTGGGTTTTGTCGAGAGAAAATGGTCAGTAAGATGAGATGGTGCATTGTTCTCATACACGGTCACATATATGTGGATTATATCTTTTAAATAATATTGTGTTTGGTTCCTAAAATGACCTCTTCGCTTTAATATAAACTTATTGGATTAAATGAGAATTGGAAAATGGTAATTGAGTATGTTTTACATTCAAAGTTATGTTTGTAATACTCACCAGCTTCTTGAAGCTGACGACGTTGATGCGTCCTGGACATTCGTGTTCAGGTTTTTCAGGTTATGACCAGGCTGAACATTATGATTATGCTAATTGAGAACGACCGCTTGGAAGAAAGACTGTTATCTATACTCCATGTTTTAAGTTATAAACTATTTTGTAATAAGGATGACTGTAATAGACGATAGATATTGTTTTGATTTAAGGCGGTTTGTGCCTTTAGAGACCCCGTGCTGTAATATGTAATAAGTTAGAAAAATATTTGTAAGCTTTGATTGCTCTACTCTGATTATGGTTTTATGTTGTTCGACGTTTGGGACGGAATCGATCCTTCAAACTGTCGCGACCTACGGGTCCATAAAGGAAATTAAACGCTTTCCATATTTATGCTACGTCGGGGCGTAACAGTTATAAACTTGATTCGAACCAATGTACCAATAATCAAGTTGAATATGAAGCTCTAATAATGGGCCTCGAAACCCTGTTAGATCTCAAAGCTACATTTGTAGATGTATTTGGGGATTCTCAGTTGGTTATAAATCATATGAATGGAATATACAAATGTGTGAGTTATACATTTAAAATATACTATGACACCACAATGGATTTATTATCCAAATTTGATGATGTGAATCTTTTGCATATTCCTAGAAGTTTTAATGAAGAAGCCAATGATGTGGCTCAGAAGGCATCTGGATTCAGAACAAATGTGGAAGATGTTGAAATAGAACAAGTTACGTATAGGAAATTATTACCAATATTGGTAGATAGATTACCTTTTGGTAATATTTCAAACATAGAAATTCATGATGATTGGAGAAAACCAATCATAGATTATCTCTTAGGATTGAATGAAAAGCCCAGTCGAAGCATAAGATTGAAATCTATCAATTACATTATGTATAATGAAAAATTGTTTAAAAGAGGAAGTGATGGGTTGTTGCTTGAATGCTTAAGTAATCTCGAAGGAATTGAGGCTATAGCTCAAATTCATGAAGGACTATGTGGGGCTCATCAATCTGGGATTAAAATGAGGTGGTTACTTCGAAGGCATAACATTTATTGGCCAACAATCTTAAAAGATTGTATCGAGTTTGCCATAAGATGTCAAGAATGTCAGAAACATGGTCCTTTGAAGCATTTACCCACTGTTGATCTTCAATATGTGGTAAAACCTTGGCCTTTTAGAGGTTGGGCCATGGATGTGATAGGAAAAATCAATCCTCCTTCTTCGAGAGGTCATGGATTCATCATTCTAGCCACAAATTATTTCACTAAATGGGTAGAAGCAGAACCTATGCAGACTGTGACCCAGGCAATAGTTATCAAATTTCTTGAGAATATAGTTTACAGGTTTGGTATTCCTCAAACCATTGTATCTGACAATGCCTCTATATTTGAAGGGGATGTGATTGCTTTTGCAAATAAATTGGGAATCACAATATCAAAATCAGCCCCATACTATGCTCAATCTAATGGTCAGGCTGAAGCCACCAATAAGATCATAAAAGAAAATATGGCTAAAGTTATAAAAAAATAAACCAAGGATATGTCATGAGATTCTGCCAGAAGTTTTATGGCCATATAGGACTTCGAAGCGAACAAGTACATGGGTGTCTCCTTATGTTTTAACTTTTGGTCATGAGGCAGTTCTGCCAATTGAGATAAAGGTTAATTCCCTTCGAATTATGAAGTAGAATCATTTATCCTTGGATGATTATCAAACATCAATGGCTATTGAATTGGAAGACATTGATGAAGAAAGAATCAAGGCTCTTAATAATATCCTGATACAGAAAAGAATAACAGCAAATGGGTATAATAAGAAAGTGTTGTCACAGCCCGTCCCACACAGCACGATATTGTCCGCTTTGCAGCACTGGGCCTGCACCACAGTCTCACAGCCCAGCCCACTCACGGCTTTGTTCCTGGGTCTGGTACTCCCAAGCCCAAAACACGTCATGCTATGTAGAGGCAAGTTCACACATATAAAGCTCATCACCCCTCCACACCCAGGCGATGTGGGACGCAAGTTCCCAACCCCAGTCGACTGGTCGGTCGACGGAACGGGTCCTCACATCCACCCCCCCTAAAGAGGGCCCACGTCCCCGTGGGCTTTCCCCACGCATGAACATGGCACACTTCCGGCTGGGCCGGGCTCTGATACCATTCTATCACAGCCCATCCCACACAGCACGATATTGTCCGCTTTGTAGCACTGGGCCTGCCCCACGGTCTCACAGCCCAGCCCACTCACGACTTTGTTCCTGGGCCTGGTACTCCCAAGCCCAAAACGCGTCATGCTATGTAGAGGCAAGCTCACACATATAAAGCTCATCACCCCTCCATACCCAGGCGATGTGGGATGCAAGTTCCCAACCCCAGTCGACTGGTCAGTCGACGGGACGGGTCCTCACAAGTGCAACCAAGAACCTTTGATGAAGGAGATTTGGTTTGGAAAACAATATTACCTATTGGATCTAAAGATCCAAAATATGGGAAATGGTCACCTAAATGGAAAGGTCCATTCCAAATTCACAAAGTTTTTAAGGGTGGATTTTACCATTTAAAAAACTTGAATGGATATATCCACTTAAGGAAAATCAATGGTAGATTTCTTAAATAGTATTATCCCACTATTTGGGAAGCAAGAAATTTAGAATGAAAAATATAACATTCCAAAATAAGAAACATACATTTCACATTAAAAAAGTTAGATACAAAAAAACCAGATTTTGGTAAATTACAGGTTTATGTTGGTACAATCTTTCATACCAGTTTTGTTATAAATTGGGCCTTTAACCTAAAATTATCCCAAGACCTGGTATACAGTTTTGACTGACTAAGGATGAATTTCTGCCTGGAGATTGACTCTTGGTTCTTTAGAGGCTTCGATTCAAACTCTGTCTTCAAGACCAGAAGTTTTGTTTCAGCACCTTCTTACTTGATCTTTAGGTTGACCAATTCAGTCTCTGCAAGCTCGAGCTACATTTTTAATTTGTCCACTTTTGCAGATAGTTTTTCAATGGCAGTGCTGGTTTCATCAAATTCTGCGAAGGTTTGATCCATCTCGAGGGTCTTTTATGCAGTGTATTCCATGTCAACCTCTAATTTTTTCCTTTCTTCGATAACTTTTTCCAACAAAAAGCAGTCAAAATCGAAAGTTGACATGATTGCAGAAATAGTCTCCTTGTATGGAACAGAGATATTAGAACTATCTAACATGAATTGGCACATGGTCTTCATAGCTTTTTGTACTTCTTTGTCCTCAAAAATCTCAAATGAAACTTGACTGAAGAGTCTCAAGGTAGCAAGAGCAACCACTAGGTCTATTTAGGGTACTTTCGGTTTACTTCGACCTATCATCTGTTGAAAGAATTCTTGAACATTGGTCGAAGCGACATCTTCTATCTTTAAAGCATATTTTAGACTTTCTTTAAAGTCATTTATTTCCTCAGGAGTCAGATTGGGAGGGAGAGGCATGTGAAATTCCTCAGAACTTGAGACACCTGGGACAGTCTGGGATTCAAACGAGGCTGATGTTGGAGCAGCTTTAGGATCAGAACTTGTGCTAGGCTTTAAAGGACTAGCTTCAGTCTCGAGAACAGATTCAACCTGATTAATAAAGGATAAACATTTATTTCGAATCTGTCCATAGAGGAATATCAAATATCAGAGAAATTTTGAATGTTTTACCATTGGTTGGTATTCAAGTAATAGAGGTTGAGTGCTCAATGGAGGAGACTTCTGAGCCACCGGAATATCAGAACTCTGAGATGATGGTTCTGGAATTGTTTGTGCCAACTTAGGTTCGGGTCCCACCTTCGATATAGGGCCTGCTAGAATAGGAACTTCTTTAATGATCTCTGAACCAACAGATGGTTTAATTGTTGTCTTGGTTTTTTCTTTCGAATCAATGATGAGATTGGACAAGTGTCTGCCTCTTCTTCATATTCAACAGTCTCAGATGTAAGAGGAGAACTTTCTGCCGGAAGGATTAATTTTCTTTTGGGTTTCGAAGGTGGTGGAGCAAGGATTGGAACCTTTGAGGCCTTTGAGGTAACTGGAATGCTTAATTTGGCTTTCGAAGCTCTAGTTGTTGGTGAAAAACCTTCACCAATTGATTTCCCTGTGTTGAATAATTTAAGACAACAATAAGTCAAGGTTCTTTTCATCACTAAAGAGGAAAAGGATTGAATTAGTAATTTGTTTACCTTTTGACCTCGAATTAATGTACCTCAGGAGTTGGCACTTGTCCATCTGCACTGACATCAAGTTTTCCCACCAACTCGAGAAGGCAGGTGTGCAGTTTGTATAAACTGGCAGGGAGGTGAATTCCAAATTGCTAACTTTGTTTTGATAAACTGCTAATGCAGCAGTTATCACTGTTTTTGGCACCCTTGTATTTGTCTTATAAGCCATCAGTATATTGGCTTGGCTTCTAATTGGGAAAGGGATTGATTGGGTATGCCCAAATTGCCTCAAAAATTGGTTGGGTAGATAGAGCTCACCATGAGATTTGATACTGAGAGCATTCCCAAAATATAGATCCCTACTGATTAAAAACCTCCCCCACCCCATGTAGCCTTTAGTTCAACTGCACTTGCTGCTCTGTCTAGTATTTGACACAGCCAATTGGGGAAAAGATGAGTTCTATCTTTGGAATTGTAGAGGATAGAGAATGGCTGAAACAAATTATTTGGTCTAATTGCTGGAATGTTGAAAAAGAAGGTAATAGACTCTTTGAAAGTTTGTTCTACATTTGGCAATAGGGCAAAGAAGGTCCCATGTGGATTAATGTGCTTTATAGACTCTAAGTTGTGAATTTTTGAAAAATAGGCATATAACCACAATTGTAAAATCCAGAAAGGATCACCTTGAGTAGGAAGAAAGGGGTCGAAGCACAAATCAGAAAAGGATCTGTAGAGAGATCCTAGAACGAAGGGAGCTAAAGCTAGTCTTCGACCAGCAGTTAGAGCTCTGGCAATATTGGAGAATTCGAGGACAACCCTCTGAGAAGAAGTGAAGAACAGATGCTTTGAGAGCCAATAAAGAAGGAAGCAATAATACTCCTTATCTTTTACACCCCCTGATGACTTTCTATGAGAAGTCAAGAAGTTAGTATATCCTAATGACTTCGAATCAATATTTATGGGAGGGCTATAAGATTCGATCATATAAGGATGAGCATCTTCTCCATAGGATAAAAACCCCTAATAAGTGACAAATATCTAAGACAGTTGGACCTATTGGGCCAAATCGAAATTAAAAATGGTTGAAAATAGGGTTCCAAAAACATAAGGCTCTAGCCAACAGATTAGGACTGGTTTCGATAGGGTATTTGGAAAGATCAACAGCGTGATAAATCCCAGTAGCCATCAGGGCTTCTCTCTTGTTCTCTAAAATTCTATCTATCCACTCTGGCCATTCCTTTGCAGGCTTAGGCCAATGTCTAAATTTTAATTCGGTTCTAGGAAGGGGAATTTCCTTCTGGTAAGCCAAGAGTTGCTGTCCTAACCTAGGATAATAGACATGGAGTTTAAGGTTGGGAGTGCTCAAACAGGTACCTACGGCTATTGAAGATTCTTGGTTAGGGAAAGTTATGGGGACAAGGATCTCATTGATTAGCGAAGTCTCTTGCCCTTTCAAATAATGTTCTTGTTTGTCTTGAATGATTTTCTCAAAGTCATCGCAGATTTTCTGAAGTTGAGTATTATCACCAGATGTTGCCATGATTGGAAACGAAGTAATCAGATTAGAATGAGAATGATTGTAAAGAAGATAGAGCGTAAAGAAGATTGAAGAGTTTGCAGAGTTAGAGGGGTTTTTCTTCTTCTGTCTTGATTATTTATATCCTTTGGTGACGTTTGGAAGGAGGCGCATTTGTTTAAGAAAGTAGCCATTACAGTTGGTTAATTATTTAGCCGTTATACCAAGTGAAAGGACATACTGGTTGGCAATGAACCATTTTAGTTTGGTTAAGACAAAAATTGAATTCTTAATAATTCATTGAATTAAGAAAAGGGTACATATACAATTACAGACATAATTGATAAAAATGTGGAAACCCATAAGTCACAAGATTGTGAAACATAGCCCAATAATAACCAAAATACTCTGCTTCTAGTTCTATCTCGAGGCATAAATTCCTAGTTTGCAATGCCAATTTATCTTCACTTCGAAGAGTGAGATAAGCCTGCTTGAGTTGTTCTTCATACTGGTTTAAGCGAGAGTTAATCCTGAATAAGGCTTTGCGAAGACCTCGAAGTTCCTTGGCTAATAGGGTTTTACCTCGAAGAGATATGCCAATAGCTTTGGCTTCATCTTTGAGATATGCAATTCGACTTTCGAGGTCAGGCTTCGAGTAATGGGAAACATTGCTTTCTTCATCAGAACTTCCACAACTATAGATATATTTCTCTTTGAATTCTGAAACTTCACCAAGAAGTGCATTGGGGACTTCTTTGAGACTTTCATAAAGATCCATGAAGTAGTTCAAATGATGAACACTTTCTTGGTGATGAGAATACCATCTCACATGAGAGGCTAAGGTTCGAAGGGTGAAATCCATTTGGGTTCGAATAAGTGTTGAAACACTCCATTCATGGCATAGGATGTGACAACTCCATTCAAAGTTAATTCGAGCCCTTGAATCTTGCAGAATGGAGAATGGGAGATGTGAAAAGGCAACTAGAAGCCTTTGAGCTTAGATGATCAAGCATGGAGAGGGTGACAGAATAGGAGAAGTATGTTCAAATATAGGACCATTCCTACACAATTGGTCTAATTTTAAGAAAGGATCACTAATATCCTCAGTTGGGTCTACCACTTGAACTTTGGTATTTGGAAAACCTAGCACAGAATGATCAAAAGGCAGCACTCTTTCTTTGTAATCTTTCTCGAAAAGTTTGCATTTGGATAGAATAGTGCTCATTGGAAAAATTTTCATGAGATACCCTTACATATGTATGGATGGGGGGTTTACCTTGAGGAATTAAGATATTACCTCTTTGAAGCCTTTTCCCAGGAGGACTGGTTGAAGAGATCAACTAGGCATTCAACAAGTTTTGTTCTCGAGAAAGATGGTTCGAAAATGAATAGTATGGTTTTATTACCCTGCTTCGAATAATCCCTTCAGTTTCAGGATATTCAAAGTTTGGGTGAATAACTGAAGGTGTTGTGGTTGGTATTTCAAGTTTCATCCCTTTGTAGTATCCTACCCCTTCACCATGGGAAATGGGTTGTTCCCAAGCAGGAGGAAAAGTTTGGTTATTATAAATTGATTTCAAAGAGCTCGAGGATGAATTTTGTCCTGATGAGGAAGCACTTGGTCGGTTTAGCAAATTATGCCACTTTTCCCATTTCGAATAAGTAAAGGGTTCAGGAGGAATCTCAGGGGGATTCCAATTAGTTCGGGGGGTGGGGGGAGGGATTTCAGGACGTTTGGTTGACAACATCATTTCTTTGGGAAGATCTAAAGGGAAGTAATCACTGGTATCGAATGAAGATTGAGAAGAAGACACGATTAACAGAGGAAATTCGAAGTGACAAAGTTGGAAATTCAAGGATTAAGCAAATGCAGCAGCTTGTGTGAAGACAAATGAAAACTTGATCTTCAATTTAACTACAAAGAAAGGGGTGCATGAAAGTTCCAACTATCCAACATGATCTACCACGATTACCATTATCTTTTTCGAATCAAAAGGAAAATGGCGCGGGGGGTAATGTTTGTGATAAAAATATCCAACTAATGTGGAAGTGACATATGAGATTCGATGTGGCAGGGCAGTTGGTTGAAATGGATAGGCGCAGGAACAGTTATGAACAGTTTTGCTGACTCATTATGTTCAAAATAGTTAACTGCTAAGGGACACGTGTTGATCATGGTGGAATAACTAAAAAAACAGGTGTCACTTAAAGGAAATGCCACGTATAGGAGCAGTTACCAGTTTGAAAAGAAGAGGGAACATTCAAATAAGACAATTGGGAGGCCTCGACGTTTATAAATAGAAGGATTTTGTGTTCAAGAAGGGATCCTTCGATCAACATCAACATATATCTTTCAATACATTTACTGTATTTCTATCTAGGCATTTAGATTTAGAAGTAGAATACCTTCGAAGTCATCTTCAAGGTTAGATTGTAGTCTGTTTAATCTAATAAAGTAGTTTGTTACTTTATTGTTTTATTTACGGTTCTTATTTAGGACAAGTTGTCCATTATTTAGTTCGAAGTGCTTCAATTAGTTACATCTTTACACGTTTGAAGTCATTGTTAAGGCATCGAACGCCACCACAATCTGTCTGGTGAGGCGCAGTTTGGATATCAATCACATCACACACATTGGCAATTTGCTTGCCTGGCACGCTCGCACACTTATAAATTTTCCAACCAAACAATCTTAAGGGAGTGGTCACCTACCACATTTGTGATTTACCTGGCTTGCTATGCTTGAAGAGTGGTTAGTAGGACCTTGAGATTAATCGAGGTGCGCACAAGCTGGCTCGGACACCCAGAGTTATCAAAAAAGCTAGCCAACTAACGCCCCCAAGCAAACAACCCCATTAAGCAACCAACAACCCCAATTAAGCCAAGCAAGCAACCATTCTTCAGATCATAGGTGAAATTTTAGATCATAGTTAAATGAAATTTGGAGGAAAGAGGAACCCAAAATTACTCAAATAGATTCTAAACTCAATCAGTACACACCCATATCCAGCCAAAAAGACAACTACTTACACAAGAAAATTCACTCAGGCCTTTCACAAGCACAACAAGTGCACAATCAAAACCCCCAAGAAAATCAACCTACTGAAATGTATAGCCCCAATCCAAAAACACAAATTCAATCACCACGCTGCATCTCTCTATCTCCTTTTTAAGTTAACATTCTCTCTCTGTGTATTGTAAGTCTATACAAATGTCTGGGGTATTTTGGTCCATATGTTAGTCGATTATATGGGTCCAAAGGAGTTGAAGGGGTTAAGTTTTACAATTGAAGGTCTTTTGACCAAAGTAAAAAAAAAAAGGATGGGCTTTTAACCCACATAATCCAATTTGAAGTATTCATCACTAAAATTCTGAAGAATGAATTTCCAAGTAAAAAATTTGAATTTTGTGGGTCACTTCCTAGTTTTTTTTTTCTAAACTTACAGTAATATTTTTTAAAAAAAAAAATTTAAACTTTGAGCATGGATGAAAACATAAAGGGACTCGTTTTTCCTTCCATTTTCATTTGCTTCAATAAATCCACAAATCCAACAAAAACTCATGGTTAGTTATAATCTTAAATTGCTCATCGATCAGTAGGCTTGTCAATCAAGCCCTATGATCGAGTCCATTGTTGTCCGAGCTCGGCCCGAAGTAAGTATTATCCTCGCAAGCTCGAGCTTGGCCCGTATCAAATCACACCCTTCACTCCCAAACTCAGCCCAAAATTACCACTAGCTTGGGCCATCCCCAATAATAGTAATTCTTCTTTCCCAACAATATTAACTCTTTTTCTAATTTCACATTCCACCTCCAATTTCAACCATCTAAATAAGATAAGATATGTAAGAAGCATATTTATCATATTTACACCTTTGTCAAATTAAAAAAAGGACTGAAAATATGTATATATTATCCATATGCTTCATATTTGCCTGGAGTTTGCTCCCATAAATAAAACCATCCCTATCCCCTCACCTCAATCCCACGAGCCTGAAGCACAATCTCCAATCAAATAATCTAGGAATTAAAAAAGAAAAACGAAAGAGGACCTCACTTCGTAAATCAAATAAGAAGAATATCCACTGCGTTCAAACTAGGAAAACTCAACTGATTAATTAATTCTTTTGTTACCAGAAGTGAAAAGCTCAATTATTTATTTATTTATATTTTTGGATACTGAAAAGCTCTATTTTAAATCAACCAAAATCTAGTCTAAAATTAGGTCACAGTTAATACCAAAAAAAAAAGGAAATTCATTTAAGAAAGAGAGAAATAAATGGAATTTAGGGTTAATTTTAAAAATAGTAAATTACCAATAAATCCCCCATTGATGGACTTTCATGGTTGAAGGACACCAAATTTTCTATTTTGGTATGAGATCCCTAAAATCCTAGTTAAGATGCCTAATCATGGTTAGGGATTTTTTTGTCTCCTAAATACCCTGGTATATATTTGTAAGATATATACACAAACTGAATATATTCAACAAATCATTCAATTATGGATGGTATTAATGCTCTAATATTTCCATGTTCGGTATTCAATTGAAGGAGAGATTAAATGCAGCCAATCACTCCATTAGGATGTTTCACTTTCCTTGCCAAAAACAAAACTACCAACATGAATTTTGATTCATTTATTGAGTGAATTGAATCAACATTTTCATTATCATGGATTTTGAGTCATTGGTGACAGCATCCACAACGATGACAACATATAGCGGCAACCTCACCATGCAAATCAGCCATCACCAAGCCGAATCAAACACACCATCATCCTCCATCATCTATACTAACTTGGCCACTATCATCAAACACATCATCCCCAAGCCAAATCAGCCACCACCAAGCGGAATCTAACACATCATCATCCTCCATCATCACTACTAATCTACCAAATCCCATTATCAACCATTGATTGTCACATTAGACAATTATTGATTGTGGCTCTTTTTTTACCTTTTTTTTTTTGCTTCTTGCAGTTTTGGAAAAAGACTTCACCTCGGTTCTAATGTGATTTTTTTGGGTAAACTTTGGATAAAGTTGCTATATTTGCGTAGGATGAGATAATTGCATGCATTTCGGTTCTAGGAAGCAAGTGTACTTCGAACTCTGAATTTCTCAAATGCTCATATTTCTTGTTCTTTTTATAGTTGTTCCACTTATTGACTTGCTAAGATAGTTTTGTGAATTTCACAAGTGAAACAGATGGGTGCTATCATGATTTTTGTTATTTGCACAGTTTAAATTGTGAATTTCACAACACAAGCTGTGAATTGAATATATTTGCTTGTGAATTTCACAACACAAGTTGTGGATGCTGTCATGGTTTTTATTATTTGTACAGTTTCAAACTGTCAATTATAAACTTTGAATGAAGTTGCTATATTTGCGTAGGATGAGATAATTGCATTTCGGTTCTAGGAAGCAAGTGTACTTCGAACTTTGAATTTCTCAAATGCTCATATTTCTTGTTCTTTTTATAGTTGTTCCACTTATTGACTTGCTAAGATAGTTTTGTGAATTTCACAAGTGAAACAAATGGGTGCTATCATGATTTTTGTTATTTGTACAGTTTAAATTGTGAATTTCACAACACAAGCTGTGAATTGAATATATTTACTTGTGAATTTCACAACACAAGTTGTGGATGCTGTCATGGTTTTTATTGTTTGTACAGTTTAAGCTGTGAAATTCACAACTCAAACTGTGAATTATAAACTTTAGTAATAAAAAAAGTATTCTAGTACTTCTAATTTTCTTGGGATTTGTTACAAACCCAAATACATAAAAGTTTTTACACTTGTCTACATTTTTGAAACATGAAATCATGAATTTAGGAGAGTGTTTTTAGGATAAATTAGCCATAAATGATATTGCCTTTTTGAGAAATGTTGAGCTTGCACTTCACATTTATTGTCGGGCATGAATTTAGTAAGGGTATTTTGGTACCTGTAATCTTTTAGGGATTTGTTACAAAACTTTTTTTTAACTCAAGGATCTATTGCCATATAATTCTACCGTCTAGGGATTTATCACTTAAAGACCCTTTTAAAAAATAATAGTAAAATAAAATGGGTTTTGGGCAAGTCATATCTATTAGCTCTGGTAGATATAGAAGTTCCCAAATCTCGTGACACGGGATGTGGGGGGAAAGAGCCAATGGAAAGAAATCCTATGTGGATCCCAATAAAGTTAAAGAGTCAAAGGGTTGATTGGTCAATATTAGAAGAGTAATATTTGGGGCACAAACAACTTTCACAAACACTTACAAACACACTTTATCACTCTCATGGATGGTACTGTGGGATCCACTGAAATTATCCGGACCCCACAATGCCACCCAAGAAAGAGATAGGGTGTGCTTGTAAGTGTTTGTAAAAGTTGTTTGTACCCCTAACATTATTGATACTAGAATATGATACAATGGGTCAATGGCGCAACCCCAAGTGTCTAGAAAAAGAATCAAGGGCATGCAAAATCGTCAAATCTAATATTGTATTGTATATCAACAAAAACATAATTGAGTCTAATAGTTGAAAAAAAAAAGAAAAAAAAAGAAAAAAAGACAGTATGACCGATGCTAGTTCTTTCAAAGCCTTGGCCAATTATGTCATGCCCTTCTTGTTCAAATATCCACATTGAGCTAATTCGCAAAACAATTCCACTTGAGTAGAATAGGTCCAAGAGAAAAAAGTGGAAGGGAGGTCCCTCATTCCTCATTAGTGGTCTGATTTATTAGAAATAATAGCTCTTTAGTGGATATGGGAGGTTTTATGGGGATAAGACTTCTGTAAAGTTGCTCCAGTAATTTTTGTTAGGTTTATTTCATAGTTTTTAAAACTGCTTTTTTAATATTGTACTCCCTCCGTCCCATTTTGAGAGTCCATTATTCCATTTTGGGATGTCCCAAAATAGTGTCCATTTTCCTGAAATTGATGTACAATTTGTACTTACTTTCCAAAATTACCCCTCCTTGAAATCTACACCAAGACAAAACTAAAAAAGTTGTTGTAATGATTAGGGGCAATTGTGGAAAGTAGGTGTAGATTCTTTTTGTCCCCTTAATAAGTTGAGTTCCCAAAGATGGACTCTCAAAATGGGACGGGGGAGTATTTCTTTGTAACATTTTTTTTGGGAAATTGTGCATCTATGTGAAAGGAACCTAACGAAATGTACTGAATTAACTTTACTGAAGTCTTGTCTGTTTTATGGAGTTTTCAAATGAACATTTATATTTTGGTCTTGTAGTTCCTAGGATTCATCATAAGCACTTCATGATTGAACAAAACTCATTTGGATCCACCCAATTTTCAAGAAATTGAATCATGGGGATTTTGAAACACATTAATATAACACACAATAATCTCTGATTTATATGGAAAACAATATACATGCACATCACACGAGATACATACTATTTTAACATATGAAGTTTGAGTACTATTTAAATGTGAAAACTACATGTTGGCTAATAACTAAAATTTACAATTCCATTGTTTTGTTATTTTTGTTTACTTGAGGACCCTCCTTCTCCACAGTAATAACAACATGGTCATCACCATCACTGTCACCCTCACTAATAGGTATTACAATTCCTCTTTGAAGTAATTGCTGTTTCCCTTTCTTGAAATTCGCTAGGAGAGAAAGATCATGGACCGACTCCGTGATTTTTTCAACGCAATTAATGATTTCGATTAGTATCGATGCAGCTGTAATAGATGGTATGATTTCAATAAGCTCTTCTTTTTCTAGTGAAGAAGAAACTTTTAGAAGCGCAATTTTGAGTTCATCGACCGCAATTTTGGATTTCTCTATATGGATATTTGAACAGGAAGGGCATGACATGGTTTTAATGACCGATGCTAGTTCTTTCAAAGCCTTGGCCAATTCTGAGCTCATTTTGTAGCATGATTCTTGAATTTTTCTTTGAAATTCTGATGGTTCCTGCAGGAGTAACACATATATAAGCTTGTGAGATGGAGTGAGCACAAGGGTGGAGCCAGGAATTTTTGGGGGCCAGAGGCAAACTGAAAGGTAAAAAGAAAATCGTGTAGCCTGGACTAAAATCTGTAATATATTAAGGGACTAAACCGAAAAAATACGAGAAAAAAAAAATGTGTGGATTAAATTTAAATTGACCAAATTATTACAAACAATAAATAAATTCAAAAATTAGGGGGGACTAGACCCACCCTAGCCCCCTCATAGTTCTGCCCTTGGCCAGGAATTGTTATTTTGCTTTTTTTTTTTGGCGAAATTCATAATCACATTTTAAACAGGTCATAAATTTTGGAAAAAGCCAACAAGAGTTGTAGATAACTGTATAATTTTAAGATCAACTTGCTTGGATTGTTTGTTATTAGGTTAATTTGCAGAACTAGAGAAGTAGACAGGCAAATTTTTTTCCTAATTTTTTCTTCATGCTTAAATAGTACTATTAGAAACTAAAAGTTTTAAAATTATAATTGGAACTGTAGAAAAAGAGATTAAAGAAACTGACCCACCAAATTCACAAAAAAAGTTCTAATTTATTTTTTTAACCATTTTGTTACTAAATCTTCCTAATTAAGTCAATAAGTGTTTTACTCCATGTTTTATTTTATTTTGCCTCACTATGTCATGAAATAAACAGAGCTGAAAAACAAATAGCTAGGATGACGTTACCCTAATTAATTAAGCGCGATAATTTTTTTTTCTTTCCCCTATTTATTGCATTGATTTTAGTTTGTTTTTTGTTTTTTGTTTTTGTTTTTGTTTTTGTTTTTTGTTTTTTGTTTTTTTTTTGGGTTCTTTTGTTACAACTTAGGGTCTGTTTGGGAAAGTCTAAAACAAGACCTGGCTCAGTTCAAGTCCAATTTTTATCTGATTCTTGTGAGAACCTAGTTTGGCAAGTATCTATTATATTCTTTTATATAGCAGTTTGTGCTCAGTCTAATAAGTTTATTAAAATAGGTTCTCTGTCAAACCAACTTACAATTAGTTCTCACAATAACCAAATAAAAAAGTGAACTTAGACTGAACCAGATCCAATTTTGGATCGATATTCCAAAACAGGCCCTTTTAGATTATGCAATATTGGTATGTAGAAGGAGGAAAAATGTTTACTTGGATATCGAAGTGTAGGTAGCCACTAAGAGCTTCAACTTTGTAAGCACATTGTCTAGTGAGGCCTCCAATCTTCAAGTATTGTTTCCATGGATGTCTGAATCTGAATTGACCATGACATGGTTCCCACCAAGCAAAATTTGCCTGTAATTTTAATAGCAATATTGCATAAATTATTTTTGACTATGCATTTGCTTTTAAGAGAGAGAGAGAGAGAGAGAGAGAGATTGTGCTCACTGCTCACCAAAGATTCTTCAGTGCTTGAATTAAGAACACTTTTATACCCTTGAAGATATGACTTGTCATCCTTAGAGATCATTGTGCTACCTCCATCTTCAGGAAATTTAAAATAATCACCTCCAAAACCTGTCAAGTCACTGTTCTTAATTATATAGGAAATTGCAACCGTCGGATAAATGATAGTATTAGTTAGGAACTTAGGATTGTGATTTGCTTAGATTTTTATGTGATTTGGTTAGAGTTGTATTACTTGTCTGACAAGTAATGGGTCATAAACTCTATATATAGGGATGTTGTATAGAAATTTATGTAAGCTCTTAGTGTATCAAGTTGGGAGTCTCCCCTCATGGGATGCATGGTCTAGGGTGAGAGAGATATTCATCACTGGGGTTTTCTGTGAAGGGTGTTCATAGCATTATAGGGATGTGAGGTAGTGAGGGTATTTCATTGTCTCTATAATGATCTCTCGGGTGTGGACGTATGCAGGTGTTTGGCCGAACCGTAGAAATCCGTGTGTCTTTTCTTTGGTGTGTATGTTTAATTACTGCTCATGTTTGTGTGTTTATGGGAGAATTTGATTCCACGTGTTAAATTCCTAGCAAGTGAAGTAAGCGAGCTCAATGACGCCATACTAAATGTTTGAGGCCTTTAGAGCATCTTTATGTAAAATCTAGTTTTTTTTTTACCCCCTATGGTTTAAAAATAGACACATAACCCCCTTGTGGTTTTGAATTAAAGTGAAACTACTAAGATTTTCCTCAAAATAGCCTCCACATGGGGACCAAGTGTTCAAATTAGCCCCACTTTGAAGAGTTTAAGTGTCAAAATTAATCCCTCATATGTAGTTAACCCCAAGATTTGCTCCCCTAAGGAATTAAGTTTTAAAAATTAGACCCGCAAAGGTGGGTTAAATGGAAAAATTATCTCCATATAGGGGATTAACCCAAAAATTAACCTCACAAAGAGGGTTAAGTGTTAGTATTTTTGCCTAATTTAGAATTTTTATCAGTTTTAATTTGAGAAAAATAGTAACAGTTTTACTTTAGTCCGAAATCACATTTTGAACCACAGCGGGATAAAGTGAAAATAGATCTAACCACGGGGGAGTAAAATGTATTTAGCCTTTTTTAAAATTTTTTTATGCCAAACCTATATTCTATCATTGGTATACAGTACAAAAATTCTATGTTTTAACACATACGCTCCAATGATACATTAAAAAAAAATGTTAGTCTTTAATTTTGTATTAAGAAAAGTTAATCTACAAGCCAAATTATAGCATAACAATCCTAAAAAATAGCACCAATGGTCAGCTAGACTGCTATAACCCATGCCAAATTATAGCAGTACTATGTCTTGTACCAAATAAAAGTATTTTTGGGTGTTATGCTAAACTTTTGACTACAGCATGAGCGTTAATATTTTCATTGGAGGTGCTTTAACTGATTCTACAATGTCAAATGTCTAGCAAACCTGAGCAGAAGTCACTGATATTTATCCTAAAAATAAAAATAACAAATGAAAGAGATCAACGTACATGCACTTTTGTAGTCACAAGAAAATGTACCTTCTAAGAAGCTGGCAAGCTTTTCTAAATTGAGAACAAGAAGATTGTGAAGATCTTCACCAGCCCACACTGGGCATATGAATATAGACACTACAATACAAATTGCACCACCAGCTATAATAGTTGAGAGTCTTTGATGGGCTAGCTCTATGATCTCATCAACTCTATAACCTGAGATTGCTACCAAACTGAATGTCAATAGGAATATCACCGCCCCATAGTCATACCTTGCCTTTATAACAGGAAAGAATCTTGTAAATGTAGATGCTGCACCTGAAAAAAAAAAAGAAAAAAAAAAGAACCCCTTGAATAATTGTAATTATGTTGTATCTATTTATATGAAAATGCACTCCTCCATATATACACACACATATATATATATATATACACGTACATATACATATTCATGAAGTGACATCAGTTTTTCTGTTCGGTTAAGTATACATACTTTTAAATTAGTATAGGGATATTTGCAAAATCTAGTGCAGTAAAAAATTCACACGAATTGGCCATTTTTTTTTTTTTATAAAGCTCATCGCTACTTTTTGAATTTGGTGAAAAGCTCCTCCTCGAATAGAAAAATTGCTAAGGCATTATTATCTGTTAACTTTAAACCACCACAACTCAATCATTTTTCAGTCCTTTTGAGTGTTTTTTTTTAATTTTTTTTTTGTTTTATGTATTTCTTTGAGATCTGCACAATGGAGTTGAATAATATCTGTTTTGACAGATAATATTAATATTATCTGTCATCTTTGAACCACCATGACTCACTCGTTCTTTTAGCTTATTTATTTATTTTATGCATTAATTCTTCGAGATCTACGCGATGGAGTAAAAAATTGTACAAAAGAAAGTAATTTGGAACTTCAATTTTGATTTTATCTGTTAAAACAAATGATATTACCTGTTTTGACAGATAATATTAAGTTAAACAATCATAATTTTATTATATTTTGGCCTTTTGGGATGATCGAGATCTACGCAATGGGCGTGGAAACTTTACAAAAAAAGATTTGTTGCAGCCTGATTTTGAGATTTTTTCTGTCTAACAGATAATTTTATCTGTCTTATTGTCTGCAGATAGATAATATTATCTGGACAGATAATATTATCTGTTTATATTAACGACGATAACTTTATCAATTCTTGGACTTTTTGGGTGATTTTTTTCCCTGTGTTTTTCGAGATCCATGCACGGTATGCACCTATGGTGCCAATTTTATGAAAGGAAAGTATAATTTGTTCAATTTATGTATTAAAAAAAAATGCAGTTTTTCATACTTGCTTAGGGTTCGCATGGTAATATTGTGGTTTTTTATTTTCAATTTTGGTTTTCATTTTTTCTATTGAATTAGAGGCATGCATCAGTACAAAAATGAAAAAAAAAAATTGAAAATCAAAAACCACAATGTTACTATGCGAGCACTTAGTTATTAGGTTTATTTTTTGGTCCTAGTATTTCAAGGTCAAGGTTGATCTCAGTTGATAGATCTCATTTTGCTGAATCCAAAACATTAAATTTTACGAAAAACGGACTTGTAGAACAAAAGTTATATTAATTTGAAGTTGTTTAGGCATAAAAAGACCTAATGAATTAAAAAAAAAGTAATATGAGTTTTATTTTAGTAGGATTTTATTTGAGGGGCTATGGTCGAAGCCCCTATTAGTATATTAGGATTTTTCTGTGTACATATATACATGTAAGAAATTGCTAATATATTAAATGCATCTGAAGGGAATGCTTTTTTTTTGGGGAAAGAAAAAAGCTCATGTCACTTCTTTAAAGATGGTGACACTAAAATATTCTTCCAACAAATCTAAAGTAAATAATTTTAGCGCATTAATTGTAAAATTGCCTTTTTACCCTATTTTAATCATGAGATGGTGAGGATGTTTTTGTCCATTTAAATTTAACCACAATGCGGACTAGTTATCCAACTTCATTCACGTAATAGGATATCATCATGTTCAATGCTAATTTGAAAAGAAAGCCATTTCTATTTTTATTAAAGCTAGAACCGTCAAATAATTTTATAAAACAATTTTATTTAGGTTCATTTTAATATGGTGGTATAAATTTTTTATCCATTTAAAAGTGTGTCATTTTAAATATATAACATGTTAGCATTTCCCATATCAATTTATACTCATATTTTCATAAATTAATTAGACTAGGCTATTTATTGTAAATAATGACCATACCTAGAATGAAGACCAACAACCCAAGAAGAATGGGCTCTCCAGTCTCTCCTAAGAGATTGGCTAAGTAATCAGCTCCAATCCCAAAAGCACCAGCTAGAAATGTTGCTAAACCTCTATTTAAACCTTTACATAGAGTAGCACCTGAAAAGAGAAAAAATGAAAATATTATATATATATATACATATATATATGTATAATATATTCCATTGAGTATCTGCTGATCTATACAAGCAATTGACATATGCAAGTAAGTTGTACGTATATACGTCCAACAAAAAAGAAAGGATATATAGTATATAAAAAGGAATGAATGATTTTCCGTGAAAAAAAAAAATGACCCTAGTTCAAGATTTCATGATACATGTAAGTTGTAACTATGCATCTTACCCATCTAAAATTACCCATCTAAAATGTGAGACATTTTGGACCCTATATTTATGTCAATGCAACGGTCTTTTCAGATTTGAACCATTTTGAATTTTGAAGTTAGAGGGGACCACCGCCACCGCCATGGCAAACCCCTCTTTATTATTATTATTATTATTTTTTTTTTATAACAGCCATGGGCACATGCAATTCTTAGTATATATGTGTGAAAATCGTATATACAACATATCTAAAAGTACCGATTCATAAACGGAAAAAAACATAAAAGTTCCATACTACTTGGTTAAAATAAGAGCACAAAAACAAATTTACAAATGATCAAAAATAAATCATGAGTAATTCTAGACGCACCCACCATTTTCTCTCTATTCCCAGATGATTTATTAATGAGGAGTGCGTGTAGTGTTCCCTATTGTGCATGTGAATGTAGATAGAAAAGTTGTTGGTGTGCATAGAATTTCTGATGAACTACTAGTGCTCTCTTTGTCAAATTACTTTAATGCTCACATTTTAAAGAACCTAGCAACGACTTTTTTTTTTTATCCATTGAACATGATGCTATCCTAGGTGTTTATATGCTAGAATTTGTTCGTGCCCGTGGGCATTACCCAAAAAAAAAATTTGCCATGGCGGCTGGCAATTGTGGTATACTCTATATTTCAAAATTCAAAATAGTCAAAATCTGAAAATTGAGAACAAATTTAGACCCTTAGATTGGCACTGAGAAAGGGTCACATTTTGAATGGCTAAAATGTTTAGTTACAATTAAATAAAATTTTGATCATTAAATCAAATTTTGCTTTAGAAAAAGGTATTCCTCCCTTATTATATAGCAAGACCCACATATTAAAAAACTTACCAACTGTGAACTCAAATATAACCACCACGGTTAAGACAGCCCACATTCCAGCTGCTCCAAAACCATCATATAAAGGCCTTAAATAGTAGAACATGGACACCAATGTGAGAGCTAATGCCACTTTTAAAGAGTGAATTATTCTTCTTGGATCATCTTTTCCAATCTTCTTTGTTTTCTTTGTGATCTCTATGGTCTTGGCCTTGAATTTTTCAAGCAAGGCCTTAGCCCAACTACACATGAAAGCTATGATGAGGCTGGTTTTCTTTTGGGTTGGTGACTCAATTACCATGGCAACTTTTGGTGGAGAGAGAGAGAGAGAGAGAGAGAGAGAGAGAGAGAGAGAGAGAGAGAGAGAGATTAAATGCATTTGGAGGGACCTAATAAGACAGGATTTATAAGTAGTGAAGTTGGGCTGATCAACTCAAGTTAGTACTCTACTAATGTAGGTTCTATGTGTTGGGAGTCTTTTGTGTCATGAGAGGACAAAAGATTTTCTTATAGACAATAAGAAAGTATTGCATGGCTAGGAGGACAAGAAAAAATAAATACATAATACTTTAGCTCCGAGATTTGTATCCCAATTTGATTCTAAATACACATGATAGTAGGATTACGTTCAATAATTGTGTGACCGGCTACTTGATTTTGTTGAAAGTTGTTCTTTGTGGTGGAACTATTTGATTTTTATTAAAAGTTGTTTTATGTAGTGATCTAACTGTCACATGTGTTTGAAAATCAAATCTGTGAAACAAATTTGAAAACCAAACAAATAATTAAAAAAAAAAAAAAACTAAGGAGAGAGAGAGAGTAAAAATTGTAATATGGCTGACTGGGCTTTTTTAAAGAATTTAGGTCAGAATTTTAGAACTATATAAAGCAGCGCTCCCATTATTTAATTAAAGCAGATACTAGGGCTTTAGGAGCAGTATTTTACAATGATAATCAATCCCATTGCCCTTTTTGCTTCTCTCTCTAAATATATATATATATACACATATAAATATATATGTGTTTCTTTGTATAACACAATCAAGCCAAATTCCACAACCTACAATGGTGATACATTACAAAGTGAACATTGTAAAGTGTCAAACATGCACTGTATTCCACTCTCCCAAGGGATTGTGATTCAGAGTTCTAAACAGCATTTGTTACCTAAATTAATAGAGTAGTGTCTTTGGAACAGTATGAAAGATATGTTAGAAAAAAAAACTGTACCGATCTAATTGATGTCCCCATATATATATATATATATGTATACATATATATATTTAAAGAGAGAAGCAAAAAAGGCAATGGGATTGATTATCATTGTAACATACTGCTCTAGAAACCCAGGTATGTACTTTAATTTAATAATGAGAAGTGATATCACATTCCACGCATATACAACATTACTCATCTTTATTCAATGCTAGCTCATGTACTGATGTGTTTTTTTGGGTAGATGTTTTTCTTTATTTTTTTAATTTCTTTCTTTTTCTTTTTTCATGATTCGGCATGAACCATGGTTCAAGAACACATTGATTTTGGGTCCTAAAATGACTTAGAGACTACAATTGCAAGGATTTACAATAGGTATATAGTAGGGTGGTGTTGAAAATGGTGAAGTGGTTTTTTTATTTTGACAAAAGATGGTGTAGTGTTTGCTTGCCATTTTTAGTATCTCCCATCTCACACCAAAAATTCCTAAATTACAACTAATATTTTTTTATTATAGGGATTTGCTTTAACTCTTTGTTTTGTCTTCTTTAAAGTTTGTTACCAAATTGACTTTGATTTCTACTGTGAGACTTTAAACATGATTTTGAATTATTGCAATTGTCCATGTTGCTATGGTTGTTGGTCAATTGCTAAATATTTACATGTATGGTCCCTCCCAAGTTACCAATTTTCAATCTCAGTCATTCAGATAGAGTTGGATATTTTAAATTGTCGGATCTAAAGCGCATACATGTATCACACATGTATATATATATATATTGCCTTATATATGAAGTGATATGGCTTATAAACAAGAAGTGACACAAGACATTGTTGCCAAAATGAAATCAATTTAAGTAGGGAAATTCAATCCTCCAAATTGATTGAAATTTGAAAATTAAATAGGATATGCATCTCTCACGCACATATCACAGGTAGTGATATCACATGCCACACATATACATCATTAGTCACCCTTACCCAATGCTCAAGTACCGATGCATTTTCTTTGGTAGATGTTTTTCTTTATTTCTTTATTATCTTTTTTTATGAATCGACACAAACCATGGTCTAAGAACACATTGTTCTTTGATTCCCATTTTGGGTCCTAAAATAACTAAGAAACTGCCGTTGCTAGGATTACAATAATTGTAGTAGGATGGGGTTGAAAATGGTGGAGTGATTTTTTTTGGACAAAAGATGGTGGAGTGTTTGCTTGCCATTTTTAGTGTCTCCCATCACACCAAAAATTCCTAAATTACAACTAATATTTTTTTTTTAATTATACGAATTTGCTTTTAACCCTTTTTTTTTTGTCTTCTTCAAAGTTTGTTACCAAAATGACTTTGATTTCTACTATGAGGCTTCAAACATGATTTTGAATTGTTGCAAATTGCCCATGTTGCTGTGGTTGTTGGTCAATTGCTAAGGGCTCGCATGGTAACGTTTCCTGTTTTGAGTTTTCAGTTTTAAAAACGAAAATCAATTTTGTTTTTTTTGAAAAAAAAAACACAAACTTGTTTGGTAACATTGTTGATTTTTTTTTCTTAAAAAAAAAAAAAAACAGGAAACTCAAAAGGACTTTTTGGTGTTTTCATTTTTTACCCAAAATTTGAAAACGTTTTTTGAAAAACAAAAAACAAAAACGTTACCAAATGTGTTTTCGATTTTCGTTTTATAAAAAACCAAAACAAAAATAGAAAACGACAACGTTACCAAACGAGCCATAAATATTTATATGCATGGATTACGCAATTTAGTATGTATCCATACCTAAATAATACATAAATAGATATATATATATATATATATCATTTCTAAATCTATTTCTTTTTCTCCCTATCTGCCGATTTTTTATGTGGTTGACATCTCTTGGAAGAGAGTAGTGTTGTGCTTTCCAAATTTGAATAATTCAAATTTGGTTTTTAAATACTTAGTAAGTAGTAGCAAATGCCACAAGGAATAGCCCAAGTGACAAATGGCTGACACTTAGTGCCCTCCTATGTATCCAGATTCTATGTTTGAACATTCCCCCTCTCCTGCTAATTGAAAAAATAAAAAATAAAAAATAAGAATAATAAAATAAAATAAAAAAAGAATAGTACCAAAATGCTATGGTTTGTGATACTACGTTCTTAATATTGTCACAATATATATGTTTTACCAATTGCTTTCCATTTTCTTTTGTTTCTTCTTATATAAAAACGAAATTAAAATTGTTTTCTTGAATTATCCAATAGACATGTTGTTTGCTTGTAATTTGCGCAGGCGTGCCAGAATCAATAGTGGTTCGAGTTGTGCAAACTAATTTCCTATATCGCTTGAGTCAGTAATACTCAAGGTAACGGGTGATTGTGTGTGGCGAGTAGGAAAATATCCTCACCTAAAATCCTATGGCAGTATTAAAGCACACAAGCCATACAAGTGATGAACAAAAGAAATGAAATAAAATGGACTTTTATTTAATTAAAAAGAAAAGAAATTACAAGAATATAATTAAAAGCTAAGAAAGCCTAGGAAAATAAAAAGGATGCTAAGAATGCATGTTTGAGTGCTTTGGGATGCTTTTGTCGAAGTGACGCGGAGTGCCTTTGCAGCTTGGCCAGCCTGTTGTATTTATAGCGGCCATGGAAGTCTTCAAGATAAGCTAGTAAATCTAATGAATATTAATCTGATAAAATATACCAGTTTATTTTCATAAACTGCTCTTGACTTCCATATCTTCGAATATACATATATCTATATAGGTTGAATCTGGTCCACATTCAGTCTTGGTACGGTTGGCTTCCCCTCCAAGAAAGAGATAACTTCCATAATAAATTGATATTATCTCCAAAAGTGATAATATTTTGAATATTATCTTGTCATAACAGATAATATTTGACATTATCTTTTCCATAAGTGATATTCCTTCCTAAATCTGATAATGTAAATATTATCACATTGAGGGTTTGTAGGAATTGATTCTTGCCATAATTGGCCAAATCTGTATCAACTTCTAAACTGGCAGAATGGCTTGCCAATCAAGCAGTCCAATGAAACCATAGCTTAGGCTATGTTGATGAATGATGAGGTGGTGGCTTGAACTGAAAATACCGTCTTTAAGTGGAAAACTTGCTGAGTTGTCCATTCTGCTACAGCAACCCCTTATTAATTGACATCGGGTTTGTGCAACTAGACTAGGCCATGAGAGCCCGAACTGCATTAGCCTAATCGGGTATGAGTAACCAAAATTCCATGGCAACTTATCATGGTCGCCAATCCCTTGATAACTCTAAATCGGACAAAAGGTACATTCCTGCAGCCCGATTGAGACAACTTGATGGCAACTTGATGGAGTAAATACAATGGAAGCCCGATATGAACTGCCAAACAAGGCCTAGGCCGAATTGAATTTGGTCAGTCCGATTACAGTGTTGCCCGATCAAATGATGATCATCCCGATTGAGTAATGGTGCTAGCCCGTGCTAGCCCGATCAACTAGTGGTTAGTCCGATCAACTTTTAACCAATCAGTCATTATTTTTGCAATCTGCCTCATAATCAAAAATCCATCGAGCTGTCTAATGGATCAAAATACATGCACACCAACCAAACAGTCTGAGTAACATATGTTAATCAGCCCGATCCAAAGGTGATCAGTCCGATTAAATCAACCTGACCAACTTTGACCCAGTCACTTGCCATTGATTTTGCAATCGGTCCCATGAGTCCGATTAAAAAGTTCCAATCGGCCTCTACCAATTTTGATTTTAAAAAATGTATTTTTTAGGTGCAAACAATTGCCCCCCTGGCTGTTTAAAATAAAAGCAATGTAATTTTGAATAGCCAAATTTATCTAGCCCAATTACCTTAGACTGATATCAGTCTTGCCTATGAGACTGATTGTAATTGTTGCAACTATCATCTAACGCCCCTCTTTCAAATAAACTGAATGAGGAAAAAAGAGGGTGATGTATTTTCTTTCCACCGGGCCCCACTTCTTGACTATAAGCACTTCTGACACTACATCATCGGCCTTTATGCCCGATTCAGCATCTCAAGCCTCCTTCCAGCAGTACTTTATTTATTATTATTATTATTTCTCTTGCTTTCGGTCTTGTAAGTCTGAATAGCACTATTAGTTAGACCGAATTAATATTTTCACCTTCGGTCTTAATAACTTTTCAGTCTCTTGATAATACCATTGTTGTAAAAATAACCACCAAATAATATTCAATTTTTGGTGACATCCACACAACCAACGTGGATGTAAATTAACCCAAGCCAAATAATTAATTGGCTTAAAATGGAGAATATAATCGGTCACTATTACAAGACCTAAAAAATTGAACAATTCCTTGAGGCTGAGTTTCCTCAAAGGAACATGTTCAAAAACTTCATGAACCGATTTAATTTCAATCGGTCTTGGTGAAACTTGCCCCCTAAGCCCTTCATCGCCGATTTCTTCATCATCAAGGGGGTCTTCATCATCGTCCTCCTCATCAACCGGAGGGTCCATGGCCGATACAAGATCACTCGGCCTATCACACTCTACTGTTTCAGCCTCAACAAAATTGTGAGGCTCATATTGAATTTGCCCCTCGGGTGCTTCATTGTCTTCTTCAATGTCGGTGAGGAGCTCTATGGCCAAAATAAGATTATTCGGCTCTTTATTTTTTTTTTTTCCGTCTTGCCCCCTGAGCGGTTTGGACAGCGTGGAATCAAGATGACCAAAGACATCGCTCTCTTGATTTAGAGTGGTAACATCGGCCTTCTCAGGCGGTTGTCGTGACTTTAAAAATTGTTCGATCTTTTGCTCTTGAGCTTCTAATATTGCCAGGCTTGCTTTCGTGCCTTCTTCAAATCGGCTAAGCTTTGCCTGCTGTTCTCTCGAGAACGCCTTCATATCTTCAAGAGCACGATAAATGTTGTCACAAAGTAGCTTCTTTCGCCAGTAACTGTATTAAAATCGTCTAGAGACATGAACGAATTCCCCTTGGGCGGCGGTTCATCAGCTCCACTCGAAGCTTTGAGGAGGCCGATTTCCTGATTAAAAAACCGCATGTTGGCCTCAAAATGGTCTATCTCATTATAAAGATGACCAGTTTCATTCCAATTGTCACAGCCCGGTCCCACAATAGTAGAACCGGAGCCCGTAGCACGCCACCGAGGCTAAACCAATTCATTAACGTTCTCGAAATTTAGTTTGAAGAACACACGCAGCGGAAAAACAAAACACATTTTAAAACTAGGGGTCCAGTCGACTGGGTCGGGACCTCAGTCGACTGAAGAGAGCAGAGAGTTTTCAAAAATTGTTTACAGCCCTTCCAGTCGACTGATGCTGGGGTCCAATTTTCAGTCGACTGAACTTCCTTCATCAGTCGACTGAAGCAAGCAGAACCAAAAATCACATAAACCTTCAGAGGTCCAGTCGACTGAGGCAGGGCCCAGTCGACTACTTTTGCCATATTAAAAAGCAGTAGCTAGCAGGCATAAGGGTCCAATCGATTGAACACTGGACCAGTCGACTGCTCCCTTGGCAGCAACCCAATCTGCAGAAAAACAAGTTTCAAAAGCTTTTTAAAACAACCAAGTGTTAACCACACACTCCAACCTCACATCAAAGTAATCCTAGCTGTATTAAAACATTACCAAAGTATAATTACAACATGTTACTAACTATTACCATGCTTTAGGTCCATGCTAACATACTAAGTTAAACATAAGTTAAAACATTCAAATCTTTATTACAACATTCCTATTGTTCCAAAACTACAAGATCAACATTCAGGTTGCCTTCTAAGCAAACTCTAAACCCACGTGCTCACTTCTCCGATTCCTCGCCAGCATTAACACCTGAAATGGTTATTTGAATAACCACAAATAATCGATTTGTTTAAGCTAACGCTTAGTGAATAAATAACATATGCACATGAATAATAAACATGTCCGCATTCACATCTCTACATTTCATACTAGTCGCGAGAGACTCACGTGTCCGTCCATACTCCCAATCCGCGACTCCTCGCCAATAAGTCCACGCGAAAGGGTAAGACCCACGATTCTTCTCTTCAATCATGCGAGCTTAATGCCTATATCGGCTCCACAAAATGGCACGGTGACCACGTGCTCCTTCTGATCCACATAAGCAACTTAACATGCTCAATACATATCACCATGCTCGCGGAAATCAAACATTTCATTGTGCTATTGGGCCTACTTAACAATACAAATGCCCAATATGAACTACACAGTATATATCTATGAATTAATACTTGCTATTCAAACATAACATGAATACACGTCAAGAAATCATTCCAAAACATAGTTGGATCACTCACCTCCGATTTACGCTCTTAAACTTCGATCCAAAGAAAACCCGTGTACAAAGAACGTGTAGAAGTCCGTCTAGTACAATTCCTATGGATTAAAATTTCATTTATCAACTTTTATGAAAAATTCTAGAAAACAACTTTTCGGAAAACTTGACCAAACAAGCCCTAACATATATCAAAATGAAGCTCTTACCTCGAGGAGCTCGAATATGAAATATGGGAGAAAACAGACTGACGGAAGGTCGACATTTGGCGTCGCAAAGTTCTAAGCTCCAAAATCTCCCTATGGACCCCTTTTTGGAATTTAGGTTAAGACTTGTGAAATTTATGAAAGTCATCACTTTCTATATATAGGCAAAACTATCGGGAATTACGTTTACCTCCCCATGAGTTTTCAAAACTCCTAATCAGTCTCTGAAACTTTTTATACAGCTTATTCATAGCTTTACAAGTTGAACCTCAAAATTATAAAAGTTTTCGACTAAGTTTCGTTTGGTTGCTAAAACGCGAATTTCTACATGACGTTTCGGAAGTTGCTAATTCGCCTACCAAATTAATAGCGTGTTAATTCGTTCTCACCAGGATACTAAAACTAACGACAGATATAAATTCTAAAACAGAAAATAATACAGATATTGAAATACACAGGTAAACATTTATTTTCAGATAAACATTTAAAGTATTCCATAGTGACCTTCTCACACTCGGAGAGACATTGCAACAACAAATCCTCAATCACCATAGTTTCAAAGGCTTCTCTAATACAGACACCCAAATCAACTCGTGAGTTAAAACTCACCCAAACATGTGTCATAAGACACACCACATCACATTATCATGCATGACAATGTAATGCAAAAGCAATAACACAAATACGGGTGTTATAATACTCTCCTCCTTAAAAGAAGTTTGTCCCCAAACTTGTACCTCATGTCTCAAAAAGGTGCGGATACTGAGTGCGCATCTCATCTTCTATTTCCCACGTCATCTCTTCCGTAGTTTGGCTACGCCATAACACTTTCACTTTCGATATTACTTTGTTCCGTAAGACTTGATCCTTCCGATCCAAGATCTCTACCGGATACGCAACATATTTCAAATCACTCTGAATCTCATTCGATATCGGAGTCATAACATGATCTCTATCCTCCACTAAGTGTTTACGTAACAATGATACGTGAAATACGTTATGCACTTGAGCATACTCACTCGACAATTTCAATCGATAAGCTACGGGTCCAACTCTCCCAATAATCTCAAAAGGTCCTACATACCTCGGGTTGAGTTTTCCGTATCTACCAAATCTGGTTATTCCCTTTGAAGGTGACACCTTCAAATACACCAAATCTCCTACATCGAATTCTCCTACATCGAATTCCAACGGCCGTATGCGCTTGTCGCCATAACTCTTATACCTACTCTGGGCTGTCAGTAACCGTTGTCTAATTACCTTTATCTTATCCATCGTTTCTTGTACAATTTTCGACCCTTCAATCATTCTTTCTCCCACCTCTGTCTAACTAATCGGTAAACGACATACATGACCATATAAAGCTTCATAAGGAGCCATTCCAATACTCGACTGAAAACTTGTGTTATATGCGAACTCAATTAACGGCAGGTGGTCTTCCCAATCACCTTGGAAATCAAGTACACATAACCGAAGCATGTCTTCCAAAATCTGGATTACTCTCTCTGATTGGCCATCGGTTTGAGGATGAAAAGCGGTACTAAAGTGCAATTTGGTACCCATTGCTTCTTGCAAGGCTCTCCAAAACTTAGATGTAAAACTACTATCCCTATCCGAAATGATAGAAACTGGGATACCATGTAGTCTCACAATTTCGCGAATATACAACTTAGCTAACGTCATTGGCTTAGTTGTTCGGATTGGTAGGAAGTGCGACGACTTTGTCAAACGATCAACGATCACCCAAATAATAGTGTTCGATCTCTTCGACCTCGGAAACCCGCTAATAAAATCCATTGTTATGTGCTCCTATTTCCACTCGGCTATCGGTAACGGTTGTAACAATCCTGAGGGTACTTGGCGTTCGGCCTTTACTTGTTGACAACTAGTACAACGTGAAACATAACGTGCTATTTCTCTCTTCATTCTCGGCCACCAATAAACATGTCTTAAATCTCTATACATCTTGGTGCTTCCCGGATGAACGGTATACTTTGTATTGTGTGCTTCCTCTAGGATGTTCTGTTTCAACTCCTTCTCGTTAGGCACACAAATTCTACCCCTCAATCTCAAAACATCATTCTCAAAAGTAAATCCCGGTTGTTTGCCCATCGGAATCTCATCACAAATCTTCTTCAAAGCCACATCTTGAAGTTGTTTCTCTGCGATCTCATGAATCAAGAATGGTTGTGCCACCATCGTCGACATCAAGCCACTTTCAATCCTCGGTATCACTTCAAGCTCCAAATTTTCCATATCTCGTATCAGTTCTTTCTGATAAGTCAAATCTGATGCGGTATTGGTTGGTACTTTGCGACTAAGAGCATCGGCGACGACATTCACCTTACCCGGATGATACTGAATTGACAAGTCATAGTCCTTCATCAACTCTAACCATCTCCTTTGCCTCATGTTCAAATCTCGTTGTGTAAACATGTACTTCAAACTCTTGTGATCCATATAGATCTCACATTTCTCCCCGTATAGGTAATGACGCCAAATCTTCAATGCAGAAATCACAGCGACCAATTCTAGATCATGTGTTGGATAATTCTTCTCGTGCGGTTTAAGTTCTCTTGACGCATATGCAATAACCTTATCACTTTGCATAAGAACGCAACCTAAACCTCTATATGAAGCATCACTGTAGATAATAAACCCTTCAGTCCTTGACGGAACGGCTAAAATTGGTGCTTTCACTAGTCGGCTCTTCAACTCTTGAAAACTTTCTTCACATTCTAGACTCCAAACAAAAGCAATATCTTTCCTCATTAACTGTGTCATCGGCATTGCTATACGCAAATTTTTTTTTACAAATCTCCGATAATACCCAGCTAATCCTAGGAAACTTCGGATGTTTGTCACATTCGTTGGTCTCACCCAGTTAGTAACTGCTTCTATCTTCTGAGGGTTTACAGAAATTCCCTTTGCTGACACTATATGTCCAAGGAAAGCTATCTCGGTCAACCAAAACTCACACTTCTTCAATTTGCCGAATAATCTCTTTTCACGCAATCTTTGTAAAGCTAATCGCAAATGATGCTTGTGATCTTCAACGCTTTTGGAGTTAATTAGGATGTCATCTATGAACACGATAACGAACTCATCTAAATAATCCTTGAAAACACGGTTCATCAAGTCCATGAAAGCAGCTGGTGCATTAGTCACTCCAAATGGCATAACTAAAAATTCAAAGTGACCATATCGAGTCCTGAAAGCTGTCTTCTCAACATCTTCCTCTTTGACTTTCAACTGATGGTAACCGGATCTCAAGTCGATCTTTGAAAATACCTGAGCCCCTTGTAACTGATCAAACAAGTCATCTATTCACTGCAACAGATACTTGTTCTTGACAGTCAACTTATTCAACTCTCGGTAGTCGATGCACATACGCATTGTTCCATCTTTCTTCTTCACAAACAAGACTGGAGCTCCACACGGCGAAACACTCGGTCGGATAAAACCCTTCTCAAGTAGTTCTTGTAACTGAACCTTCAATTCTTTCAACTCTATCGGTGCCATTCGGTATGGCGCTTTAGATATCGGTTGTGACCCTGGTACTACTTCTATTGTGAACTCAAGTTCTCTTTCAATCAATACTTCGGGTAACTCATCGGGAAAAATATCTGGAAATTCTCGAACTACTGAAATGTCTTCTATTAGTGGTCCAAGAACTCGCGTGTCGACAATTGAACATAAGAAACCCGAACAACCCTTCTTCAACATCTTACTTGCTTGAATCGCCGATATCAAGTACAGCGGTACGATCACTCCCTTACCCTGAAAAGTAAACTCTTCTCGCCCTGACGGATAGAAACTAACCCATTTCTGTTCACAATCAATTCTGGCTTGATTAACCGACAACCAATCCATACCCAAGATAACATCAAAGTAGTTCACCGTCAACGGAATCAAATCAACGCTCAAGACTTTATCACCTATCTTGATCTCACATGACTTGAATATCGAAGAAGTAACTACCGGTTCACTACTAGGCAATGATACACACAAGTCATATCCTAGAGGTTCTGACTTAACAGTTAAATGCTTAACAAAATCACGTGATACGAATGAATGCGTTAAACCAAAATCCATAAGTATACGTGCAGGATACGAACAAATAGGAAGAATACCTGATACGACGGTATCATCCGTATTCCCCGGCCTGAGCTGGAAGTATCGTCCTTGTTGTTGCGTGACTCCTTTCCCTTTATCCACTCGAGGTTCTATCCTTGATCCGCTTGGCACACTCGATGCCTCGGTACTCATTCCCGGTTGTCTCTTACTCGGGCAGTTCTTCACTATGTGTCCCGGTTGTCCACATTCAAAACATTTTCCCCTCATCTCTGGGTTGTAACTCTTTGTGTTCGAGGTAGTGTTCGGTGTAGTCACATTCACATTCAAAAGACAATTCCTAGATACGTGTCCCAATTTCTTACAAAGGTAGCAAGTGGTCAATTGATAGCAGGTTCCTCTATGTCGCAGGTTACATGTCGGGCAGAACGGTCTCGAATCTCCCGTGAATGTACTTCCTCCTTGGTTACCCATATGTGATCCCGAATCTTGCGTAAACAGTTTCTTCGCATTCCCTTGACTCTTACCCCAACTATCATTTACTCTCTTCCCTTGTTGTCCCTGCCGATATCTGTCGACACTTTTCTCAGCAATACGAGCAGCTTCCTCAACAAGAGAAATGGTCGGGTGTTGTAACATATCCACACGGCCACGGATATTCTCCCTAAGTCATTCCTCAAACTTACAAGCTTTATCCTTATCAGTCGGAATGGTAGTTTTCCCAAATCGTAACAAGGCATTGTAACGGGATACATGCTCACTCACAGTCATGTCTCCCTGAACCAGACTTGCAAACTCTTGGCATTTCTGAGTATAAGCAGATTGCAGAAAGAAACGTTTGTTGAATTCTTCTTTAAATGCTTCCCCACGTGGTCGGCTTCCCTTGTTCAAGTACGTTGTTCCACCAATCCAATGCTTCGCCCATCAACGTATCGGATACGCATAAAATTTTTTCCTCATTGGTACATATTACCTGACAGAAATGTCTTTCCATGTCCATCATCCAATGATCGGCCAAGTCTATGTCAACTTGTCCATAATACAAGGTCGGTTTTCGCTTATGAAACTGTTCCACGATTGTGTGTTGAGGTCGCGGTGCCGGTGGTGCATTGATATAATGAATTTCCACTGGTAGAGGCTGAACGTTCATCTGTTCTCTTTCACTTACTGCTTGTATGAAATTTCCCACCATATTCACTATTTGGTCCATCCGCGAATGCGGTTACAATTCTCTCGGCGGATCAGCCATAATGTTTCAAATATTCCCCTGTTGAGTTCAATGCATAATCACCATGCATGCTATGCCACAATATAGATATATGTGCACAGTTCATGACAATCAACAAATGCTAACACGTGAAGCATTTCTACAATGATAACAATTATCTTCACAATTACACACTCCACTCGACGTCACTCAGCATATATAACGTCACTCGTTCCCAAGGCTCTAAACTTATGCTCTGATACCACTAAATGTCACAGCCCGGTCCCATAATAGCGGAACCGGAGCCCGTGGCACGCCACCGAGGCTAAACCAATTCATTAACGTTCTCGAAATTTAGTTTAAAGAACACACGCAGCGGAAAAATAAAACACATTTTAAAACAAGGGGTCCACTCGACTGGGTCGGGACCTCAGTCGAATGAAGAGAGCAGAGAGTTTTCAAAAATTGCTTACAACCCTTCCAGTCGACTGATGCTGGGGTCCTCTAATTTCCAGTCGACTGAACTTCCTTCATCAGTCGACTGAAGCAAGCAGCACCAAAAATCACATAAACCTTCAAAGGTCCAGTCGACTGAGGCAGGGCCCAGTCGACTGCTTTTGCCATATTAAAAAGCAGTAGCTAGCAGGCATAAGGGTCCAGCCGACTGAACACTAGATCAGTCGACTGCTCCCCTGGCAATAGCCCAATCTGCAGAAAAACAAGTTTCAAAAGCTTTTTTAAAACAACCAAGTGTTAATCACACACTCCAACCTCACATCAAAGTAATCCTAGCTGTATTAAAACATTACCAAAGTATAATTACAACATATTACTAACTATTACCATGCTTTAGGTCCATTCTAACATACTAAGTTAAACATAAGTTAAAATATTCAAATCTTTATTACAACATTCCTATTGTTCCAAAACTACAAGATCAACATTCAGGTTGCCTTCTAAGCGAACTCTAAACCCACGTGCTCACTTCTCCGATTCCTCGCCAGCATTAACACCTGAAATGATTATTTGAATAACCACAGATATTCGATTTGTTTAAGCTAACGCTTAGTGAATAAACAACATATGCACATGAATGATAAACATGTCCGCATTCACATCTCTACATTTCATACTAGTCGCGGGAGACTCACATGCCCGTCCATACTCCCAATCCGCGACTCCTTACCAATAAGTCCACGCAAAAGGGTAAGACCCATGATTTTTCTCTTCAATCGTGCGATCTTAATGCCTATATCGGCTCCACAAAATGGCACGGTGACCACGTGCTCCTTTTAACCCACATAAGCAACTTAACATGCTTAATACATATCACCATGCTCGCGAAAATCAAACATTTGATCGTGCTATTGGGCCTACTTAACAATACAAATGCCCAATATGAACTACACAGTATATATCTATGAATTAATACTTGCTATTCAAACATAACATGAATACACGTCAAGAAATCATTCCAAAACATAGTTGGATCACTCACCTCCGATTTACGCTCTTAAACTTTGATCCAAAGAAAACCCGTGTACAAAGAACGTGTAGAAGTCCGTCTAGTACAATTCCTATGGATCAAAATTTCATTTATCAACTTTTATGAAAAATTCTAGAAAACAACTTTTCAGAAAACTTGGCCAAACAAGCCCTAACATATATCAAAACGAAGCTCTTACCTCGAGGAGCTCGAATATGAAATATGGGAGAAAACAGACTGACGGAAGGTCGTCGTTTGGCGTCGCAAAGCTCTAAGCTCCAAATCTCCCTATGGCCCCCTTTTTGGAATTTAGGTTAAGACTTGTGAAATTTATGAAAGTCATCACTTTCTATATATAGGCAAAACTATTGGGAATTACGTTTACCTCCCCATGATTTTTCAAAAGTCCTAATCAGTCTCTGAAACTTTCTATGCAGCTTATTCATAGCTTTACAAGTGAAACCTCAAAATTATAAAAGTTTTTGACTAAGTTTCGTTTGGTTGCTAAAACGCGAATTTCTACATGACGTTTCCGAAGTTGCTAATTAGCCTACCAAATTAATAGCATGTTAATTCGTTCTCACCAGGATACTAAAACTAACGACAGATATAAATTATAAAACAGAAAATAATACAGATATTGAAATACACAGGTAAACATTTATTTTTAGATAAACATTTAAAGTATTCCATAATGACCGTCTCACACTCGGAGAGACGTTGTCGCACCGCGACGGGAAAAAATAGGTTTTTTAAATATATATATAAGAGTGTGTGTTCTTTTTTAAAGAAAATGGAAAAAGAGGAATGTGGGGGAAGTATTTTTTTATTTTGAAAAATAGGCCAAGTAGATTTTTCAGAGTCGCCACCTAACTTTGTACGGGTGTTAGGATCCCGATAAAGATACGGAAATATATCTTTATATTTTTACAGTTTGGGAAAGTGGGCCTATGTTTTTGACAAGTAAACCAGAGATTTAGAAAGGGGTTCGGGGACTCGGTTATGTCGAGGGAAGGTATTAAGCACCCTCGAACATCCATGACGAAGCATGGTTGCCAAATTGGCGATTTTCATGATAACGGGGCATAAAGATAAAAGAATAAGAATTTACAAAAGAAAAAAGATGAAAAGTTATGGCCGCACCCTTTTGGGGTTGCATACGTATCTCGGGTTGAGAATCAGGCCAAACGTAGCTCTAACTTGTTATTTATTTTTTTTTTTGAAATTTTTGGTCACGTTTGACCGTGCTCGTGTGTTATAGTGTTTTTGAAAAGTCGGTGTAACCAGGACGTTGATCGCCGTAATCGAGTCCTAGACTTTAACCTTGATTATGTGCCGGAAGTAAGGGTCGGTGCCCATTTGAATACTCGAACATTCGAGTCGTTAACGTTATTGAACAACGTAACTAATCGAAATGTTCGGTTTTGAAAAAGGTTGTCGGAAGTAAGGGTCGGTGCCCGTTTGAGTCTCGAACATTCAAGTCGTTAACGTTATTGAACAACGTAACTAATCGAAATGTTCGGTTTTAGAAAGGATTTGAATACCGGAAGTAGGGATCGGTGCCCGTTTTGAACCTTCATATTATCGGCGTTATTGAACAACGGGATAACTTGAAATGTTCATTTTGAAAGAAAGGTTTTTGAAAGTTACCGGAAGTAAGGGTCGGCGCCCGGTGAATGAGAGAATGTACCGGAAGTATGGGTCGGTGCCCAGTGAGTGAGGTTTGCCGGAAGTATGGGTCGGTGCCCAGTGAGTGAAAAGTGTGCCGGAAGTATGGGTCGGTGCCCAGTGAGTGAGAATATGAATTAGAGTGATGTTACCTGTGAAGAAGGGGGGGGGCTATTGAAGCCCAATCGGTGATTGTTGAGAAAGAAAACCGAGAACCGTAGCAGAAATAGCCCGATGAGACCAAAGTCGTACTTCGACGCGAAATCAACTTGAATGGACGTCATAGTTGGATCCAGAAGGGCCGAAAGAGTCAGAATAGCCATAAGGCGGGCCGGAATGGGTCCGGGCTGAGTTGAGCGGGACCCGCGGGGGTTAGAACTGGCCGGGAGAGCCTGAAATGGACTCATAGAATGCCAAACAGCCCTTTAAATTTAGATTCAGCCAATTCTGAGGTGACTGGTGCGTCCGGAACGGCCAAATTAGCTGGGAACAAGTGTCCGTTCGTTGAAATCTGGACCCGGAATGGAGAAAATTGGGAAAAACCAAAAGTGGGGCCCAAGTGCCACGTCAGCATGCCACGTGTCAGTCAAAGACACGTGGCGCCTTCTGATTGGCCGGTCAAAGCTGACTTGGCGCAGACTGGACGCGCTGACTGGGTAGACTATGGACACGTGGCAGCCTCTTACTGGTTGGCTGGTGCTGACGCGGCAGTGACATGGTAGACACGTGGAATTAACACGTGGCATGGGTTGCCACGTGGCAAGCTGTGATTGGTCAACGAACTCTGACGTGTAGGTGACGTGGCAGACATGTGGCATGACACGTGGCAATGCCACGTGGCAGGTGATGGCACGTGGCAGTCTGTGATTGGTCCATCAATGCTGACGTGGTGATGACATGGCGGATGACGTGGCATGACACGTGGTAGTGACACGCGGCAGGTGATGCCACGTGTCAGTTTGTGATTGGACCAAATGTATTGACGTGGCTTGTTGACTGGACTGCTGACTCAGCAGCCTTGCCACGTGGCGGCCTATGATTTGCTGACTGTGGCTGCGCGTGGGGAGGCGGAACGGTGCACGGGTGACGCGTGCAGCGCGTGCGGCGGCGTACGGTGGCCGTTGGAGGTGTGTCCGCCGGGATCTGGATCGTCTGTGCTAGACGATTGGGATGGTGGTGGTGATTTACGGCGTGGATCGCTGGAAAAGCCGCCGGAGTGTGATTTGTGCAGCGGCGGCGCGTGGGGGATTCCGGCGGCGCGTGTGCCTTCAGTTGAGGTGGTTTAGTGGTGGGACCAGCGGCGTTGGCTTCGTCTTGGCCTGGCGGACCCACTGGATGGGGAGGTGAGATGCAGAGATCTCTGTAAGGGCCTGTTTGGTTGAGTTTTCAGATTCTGGGAAGGTTCAAGGCCCTGTTTGGTTCAGACAGTTTTTCTGGGCTTTCTGGGTGTGTTTCGAAGCTGGTTTTTTTAGGGGGACTGGGTAATGAGGTGTTGATGGTGGGTTTTTGAGTGGTGGAGACAATGGTGTTGTGGTGGTGGTGATGTGGTTGTGCTTGGTGAGGTTTGTTGATCAAATAAACCAAACAAACCTTGGGGGAAGAAACCAGCCAAACAGGGCCTTGAGGAGATGAGAGGAAAGTATGCGCAGCTCTCTCCTCTCCTTCTTTGTCTGCCGAAATGATGAAGCAAATCGTTTGCTTTTATAAGCAAAACCTACATGGGCTCCGATCCCATGTAGGTGAGACACCGGTTGATCGGTGCAATTCTGATCTTGATCTTCCGATTGTTCCGGAACTTCGATTGTTATATATTTTTGAACCGACCGTCCGATCTTTCTGATTCAAGAAGTTACGGACTCGTAATGTCGTCCTCTTTATATCCGTACGGTTGGATCAGAGATCTTGAGCCCGGATATTGACGTGTATGTCATTGTCGATGTTGATCGAGCCGTAAAAACTTGAATCGAACACTGTTTCTTCTCCGATTGTCCGATTGGACTGATTCAAGTCACAGAATCTCTGTTTTTCTCTGTATTTCAGTCAATCATGTCCAGTCGGACTTCTGGTGTCTCCGGATTGATGATCGTGTCCTTTTTTCTCGATTTCGGTGCGCCGAAGCTTCGATCGGAGACCGATTCTTCGTCGGTTATCAGAATTTGATGATTTTGAAGTTCCGTGGCCCGGTGTTGATTCATGTTCAGCTTTGATGTAATCGGATTCAACTTTTGGTTGTCCCGGACTTGATTCCGGTCTTGAATTTGTACTGAACTTCGATTCTGGCTGAAAACGTCGTCGGACGATCCTGGGTTCTGGGACTCCTGATTGATGAGCTGTGGGCTCTGTATTGACTTTGATTTGACATCTGGGATCCCTGTTTGGATTCTGGAGCTCTTACCTCGATTAGAGTGCCTGGTGGGCCCCCTGTAATAATTATTTTCTCTCTTTTTTTTTTGGTGGGTCAAAATGGGGTGTCTACAGCTGCCCCTCTTTGTCATGTTTTGCGAAGCAAATCGTGACAAAGAAATAAGACGACCCATTTTGACCCTTTTCTTTTAGGTAATAAGAAAAAGTAAAAGGATGTGCCAAAGTAGGCAAGCGAGTATGAGATGCCATCGTAGGCAAGTGAATGCGGAATGCCATCGTAGGCAAGTGAGTATGAGGTGCCAATGTAGGCAAGTGCGTATGAGGTGCCATCGTAGGCAAGTGGGTGGGAAATGCCATCGTAGGCAAGTGAGTAGAAGTGCCAACGTAGGCAAGTGAGTATGAAATGCCATCGTAGGCAAGTGAATATGAGATGCCATCGTAGGCAAGTGAGTGTGAGATGCCATCGTAGGCAAGTGATTGGTATGCCAAAGTAGGCAGTTGGGGATTGGGAGTATTGCCAGAGTGGGCAAACAGCTCCGCTGGGGATTGAGAGTATTACTAGAATGGGTGAACGACTCTGTTGGGATTCGTGTGAGAATCGAGTAGAAGAGGGATGGTGTAGTCGAGAAGTGCATAACTGCGTAATCTCGATCTTTAACCAAGATGTAGTAAAGTGAGGGTATGGTCGAGCTCTTAAAGCTGCCTACGTATCTCCTGTCGGGAGAATCAGACCGTGCGTAGTTCGTGACGAACTTAGAATTTGAGTGTTTTGCCATTTTGAAGCAAAATGAGGGATGCCACGTTGGGCGAGAGAGGGGGAACACCACGTTTGGTGAACAGAAGTTTGCCGTTTTGAAGCAAACGAGAAATGCCACGTTGGGCGAGATAGGGAACACCACGTTCGGTGAACAAAAATTTGCCGTTTTGAAGCAAATGTGAGAGATGCCACGTTGGGCGAGATAGGGAACACCACGTTCGGTGAACAAAAATTTGCCGTTTTGAAGCAAATGTGAGAGATGCCACGTTGGGCGAGATAGGGAACACCACGTTCGGTGAACAAAAATTTGCCGTTTTGAAGCAAATGTGAGAGATGCCACGTTGGGCGAGATAGGGAACACCACGTTCGGTGAACAAAAATTTGCCGTTTTGAAGCAAATGTGAGAGATGCCACGTTGGGCGAGATTGCTGTGGGATAGGGGAGCAAAATGCCACGTGGGGTGTGATTGCTGTGAATGTTTGAGAGCAAAGTGCCACGTGGGGCGTGATTGCTGTGAATGTTTGAGTGGCAAAATGCGATTCGCGTGATTGCCTTGAATATAAGAGACGTGAATAGCAAAGTCCGATACGGGTAATTGCCGTGGAGATAAGGTCCAACAGAATGCGATACGCGTGACTGCTGGGAGTATGAGAGAGCAAAATGCCATGTGAGGCGTGATTGCTGTGGATGAGATAACGAAATGCCACGTGGGGCGTGATCGCTGTGAAGTAAGAGAGCAAAATGCCGCGTTGGGGCGTGATTGCTGTGTGTGAGATAGCGAAATGCCACGTGAGGCGTGATCGCTGTGAAATAAGAGGATAGCAAAATGCGATGCGCGTGATTGCTATAGAGTGCGGGAGGGTAAGAGAGATACCTGACACTTGATGCCAATATAAGTTGGATGCCGTTTGAAGGACTTATACCTGATGGTAGGTGATATGAACAGAATGCCACTTGACGGACTCACTCCTGATTCTGATGATTGACAGACGATGATGTGAATAGGATGCCCCTTGACGGACTCACTCCTGTGCTGAAGATGTAAACGGAATGCCACTTGACGGACTCATTCCCAATAGTGAGATTTGTGAACAGGATGCCCCTTGACGGACTCACTCCTGTGCTGAAGCTGTAGACGGGACGCCACTTGACGGACTCATTCCCAATAGTAAGATTTGCGAATAGGATGCCCCTTGACGGACTCACTCCTGTGCTGAAGCTGTAGACGGGACGCCACTTGACGGACTCATTCCCAATTGTGAATAGGATGCCCCTTGACGGACTCACTCCTGAGCTTGAGATGTGATTGGGACGCCACTTGACGGACTCATTCCCAATAGTGAGATTTGTGAACAGGATGCCCCTTGACGGACTCACTCCTGTGCTGAAGATGTAAACGGAATGCCACTTGACGGACTCATTCCCAATAGTAAGATTTGTGAACAGGATGCCCCTTGACGGACTCACTCCTGTGCTGAAGCTGTCGACGGGACGCCACTTGACGGACTCATTCCCAATAGTAAGATTTGTGAACAGGATGCCCCTTGACGGACTCACTCCTGTGCTGAAGCTGTCGACGGGACGCCACTTGACGGACTCATTCCCAATAGTAAGATTTGTGAACAGGATACCTCTTGACGGACTCACTCCTGAGCTTGAGATGTGAATTGGATGCCATTTGAAGGACTTACTCCTGATTTTGATATGGATTCTGATGCCGAGTAGTGAATAGGATGCCGCTGGAGGGTCTTATACCTGGTGCTTGTGATGGAATAGGACGCCGTTTTGAAGGTCTCACTCCTAATTCTGATGATGGATTTTGATGCCGAGTAGTGAATAGGATGCCGCTGGAGGGTCTCATACCTGATTCCTGATTTGAGCATGAACGGTTAGACCTGAGCGAGAGATAGATTTCTTGACAATCTACCGAGGAGAAGATCGATTTGATATGTGGATCCGAGCAGGTGGATCAGTGTAAAGTTGGTGAGTCTGAGCAAAGGTTGATATCATGGCTCAATTGGTGGTGATGCTTTTGAAAGTTGGGCCAGTGGCTGGGCTTTGGAAGTATGTTGGGCCAGTGGTTAGGCTTTTGGAATTTGGGCTTGTGAAGTTGGGCCAGTGGTTGGGCTTTTGGAAGTTGAGAGTAGTGTCGGAACCAGTTATCCCTGCTATAGAAAGTATGCATTGTCTGCTATGCTGAAAGATATGAATGGATTTTGAAAGTCATGTCATGCTAAGTAAGCGTATTTACAAGAGTATGATGCATGAATCTATCATCTGTGAAAGAATGCTCATGAGTTAATGGATATTGACTGTCTTATCGCGTGTTAAGCACTAGAAGACAAAGTATTTGACTGTATAGGCTCAGTGCCCCAGTGATTGTCCTTCAGAAGGACTCAGTTTTTTAGTATTTGATTTCTCTCGAGCTCTCTTTCTCTCTGAAACCATTTTTACCTTCGGCGCCCTCACGGGTTTTCACCGAATCCGGTTATGTGATTATTGCACTTCAGTACATCCTGTGATTTGAAAGTATGTGGCACTCCCGTCGTTTGGAATGATGCAAGTATGTGATTTAGTGAACCCAACAAGGCCTGTGTCAATCAAAGTGGACTTTACTGGGTTGTAACGTAGGCCAGGGTCATGGGTTGAGAAATGAAAGGATCGCATGAAGGCTCAAAGTTTGTTTTGAAAAGTCGGTTGAGATTCCTGAGATCACCTTATGCCTTGCGTCTATCCTTCTTTTGATTTTTCTTTTTCTTTTTTTTTTTTTTTTTTTTTTTTTTTTTTTCTTCATCCCAATCTAGTGTGGGGTATGTCATTGCTGAGTAAAGTATGTACTGGGGAGAATTGCCCCAGTTTGAAGTATGTATCCAAGTCGGATCGTATCTTTTGTGGAAGTGCTCCAGCTTTACATTGAGTTCTTTTTTTGTTTGCTTTCTCTTTCTTTTTTTCTTTTTGTTGGCTTTGCCCCAGTTTAGGGGGTGATCCTCAGGGGTTTAAGTTTGAAAAGAAATCATCGTATGGCTCAAGTGGGCTAACGAGGGAAAGTAGTGTATAGATAGCTGAAATGATTGCCTCTAATCATTTTGACACAAGTCGAGTCGGGCTCAGAGATCACATATATGCATCATTGAAGTTAGAGATCCTGAGAATGAGTATTTACTTTCCTGGCCAGGATTGAGGGGCCTCATGTGGGCCAGCAGTGATCGTGATGACCTCTTTTGCTGAGATGTGGGGACGAAGACTGCCCCAGTCGATGTATGTCATGATCATGAGAATAGACTGAGGTGTCCTGGTCCCTACATGCCCGTCGTCTGTTTGCTCTGTCCTTATGTACTTGGATGACATTAAGCGGTTGTGAATATGCACTGAGTGCGCTTTTGTCATCTGATTCGGGTTGAGATAGTGAGCATTGTCAACGGATGAAATGGCCAATTTATGAACTTGAGTCTTTTCTCGGCATGACCTTGTGTTAATCGTACTTTCAGGTAGAATCGAACAAAGCTTTGTTACGTCCGAAAGTCTCGTACAATGTCTAATTCGTATTCAGCAAACAATAAGACAGTCATATCCAACATACTCGTGAGATTTAAGGAATGAGAGCAGATGACATTTATTGAATGACGCAAAGAATGAGTTTTGTTTTTGTTTTTTTTTTTTCATTTAAAAGTATGTACACTTATACAAAGCAGACAAAGCATAAATTCTATAGTATGGACAAACTGCCCCTGTGTGGCATATGATGAGAAGTAATGGCCAGAGCTTGTGGATGTATATGGGTAGAAGTATGCCTATTGGTTCAGCAGCTTGAGGGTTTGAACAATCACAAATGCACTGGTACTGCTCGGATTTGATCTCCTCGGTTTTGTCACCCGATCCTGCTCAGGTTTGACGCTTGAACATGTTTGGAGTCGGAATTCGGAGTTGTTTGGACTGGTTGTCCATTCAAAGTTTTTTTTCGATCCGTGGAGAAGTTGGTGATGCAGGGAGTAGGCTGAGCGTGTAGAGGCTTCCCATGCTGACCTCTGTCAGAAGTGTACCTTGCAGCGAAGGTTGGAAGAAGTATAGTTAGTAAGTCGCTTCAAAGGAAAGAAATGGGGATTCTTCTCCCAGTGACTCGTTAGAGATGGGAGAATAGTGCCCCAGTGTGATGTGTGTTCCCAAGGTATGAGGTGAATCTGGATAGCCTTTCGGCGTCACCAAATATCTTTGAAAAGTGGATTTGTCCTTTGGGAAGTTTTATTCTTGCTTTAAAAGGTGAGAACGAGTTGGGAAAAGTCTGGCAGCCTTCCGGCGCCGTTTTTTGAGTTTTTTTTTTGAAAAAGTGTATCCATCCTTGTTAAAATGTAAGGAGAGGACAAGTGAGAATGGGCATCCCTTCGGCGCCGTTTCGTATTTTGAAAGGTTTTGAATGCACACGTGTAAAAATGTGACTATGTGGAGAGGTTGACGCCTAATGCAGCCTTATTGTTTAAGCCAGGTTCCCGAACCTTCAAACCTCCAGTGCCGGAGCACCTTCTCAGGTTGGTGGTTCGAGCGGGAGAATTTCAGTGCTGGTACCGACGGTAACACCGCAACGGCCACGCCACCTACTCAACTCCCTATCTAATCTTAAGGGTGGTTCCTCGGAACCGGGTTATGAACATGCTCAATGTGTAGTGTGCGTGATAATGCTTGAGCAAAATAAAGTTGGCATTGGCCTTGCAATTTATTTTTTTGGCATTGGCCGCAAATCCTGTGCAAGCAAAATATTTACAAGACTGAAAAAGAAAGAAAAGAAATTAGTAAAAGAAAATGCCCCGTTAGTATGAAGATCGCCAAAGTAATGGCTTGAGTCCTCTTAAGTTAGTTCCCCAGCAGAGTCGCCAGCTGTCGCACCGCGACGGGAAAAAATAGGTTTTTTAAATATATATATAAGAGTGTGTGTTCTTTTTTAAAGAAAATGGAAAAAGAGGAATGTGGGGGAAGTATTTTTTTATTTTGAAAAATAGGCCAAGTAGATTTTTCAGAGTCGCCACCTAACTTTGTACGGGTGTTAGGATCCCGATAAAGATACGGAAATATATCTTTATATTTTTACAGTTTGGGAAAGTGGGCCTATGTTTTTGACAAGTAAACCAGAGATTTAGAAAGGGGTTCGGGGACTCGGTTATGTCGAGGGAAGGTATTAAGCACCCTCGAACATCCATGACGAAGCATGGTTGCCAAATTGGCGATTTTCATGATAACGGGGCATAAAGATAAAAGAATAAGAATTTACAAAAGAAAAAAGATGAAAAGTTATGGCCGCACCCTTTTGGGGTTGCATACGTATCTCGGGTTGAGAATCAGGCCAAACGTAGCTCTAACTTGTTATTTATTTTTTTTTTTGAAATTTTTGGTCACGTTTGACCGTGCTCGTGTGTTATAGTGTTTTTGAAAAGTCGGTGTAACCAGGACGTTGATCGCCGTAATCGAGTCCTAGACTTTAACCTTGATTATGTGCCGGAAGTAAGGGTCGGTGCCCATTTGAATACTCGAACATTCGAGTCGTTAACGTTATTGAACAACGTAACTAATCGAAATGTTCGGTTTTGAAAAAGGTTGTCGGAAGTAAGGGTCGGTGCCCGTTTGAGTCTCGAACATTCAAGTCGTTAACGTTATTGAACAACGTAACTAATCGAAATGTTCGGTTTTAGAAAGGATTTGAATACCGGAAGTAGGGATCGGTGCCCGTTTTGAACCTTCATATTATCGGCGTTATTGAACAACGGGATAACTTGAAATGTTCATTTTGAAAGAAAGGTTTTTGAAAGTTACCGGAAGTAAGGGTCGGCGCCCGGTGAATGAGAGAATGTACCGGAAGTATGGGTCGGTGCCCAGTGAGTGAGGTTTGCCGGAAGTATGGGTCGGTGCCCAGTGAGTGAAAAGTGTGCCGGAAGTATGGGTCGGTGCCCAGTGAGTGAGAATATGAATTAGAGTGATGTTACCTGTGAAGAAGGGGGGGGGCTATTGAAGCCCAATCGGTGATTGTTGAGAAAGAAAACCGAGAACCGTAGCAGAAATAGCCCGATGAGACCAAAGTCGTACTTCGACGCGAAATCGACTTGAATGGACGTCATAGTTGGATCCAGAAGGGCCGAAAGAGTCAGAATAGCCATAAGGCGGGCCGGAATGGGTCCGGGCTGAGTTGAGCGGGACCCGCGGGGGTTAGAACTGGCCGGGAGAGCCTGAAATGGACTCATAGAATGCCAAACAGCCCTTTAAATTTAGATTCAGCCAATTCTGAGGTGACTGGTGCGTCCGGAACGGCCAAATTAGCTGGGAACAAGTGTCCGTTCGTTGAAATCTGGACCCGGAATGGAGAAAATTGGGAAAAACCAAAAGTGGGGCCCAAGTGCCACGTCAGCATGCCACGTGTCAGTCAAAGACACGTGGCGCCTTCTGATTGGCCGGTCAAAGCTGACTTGGCGCAGACTGGACGCGCTGACTGGGTAGACTATGGACACGTGGCAGCCTCTTACTGGTTGGCTGGTGCTGACGCGGCAGTGACATGGTAGACACGTGGAATTAACACGTGGCATGGGTTGCCACGTGGCAAGCTGTGATTGGTCAACGAACTCTGACGTGTAGGTGACGTGGCAGACATGTGGCATGACACGTGGCAATGCCACGTGGCAGGTGATGGCACGTGGCAGTCTGTGATTGGTCCATCAATGCTGACGTGGTGATGACATGGCGGATGACGTGGCATGACACGTGGTAGTGACACGCGGCAGGTGATGCCACGTGTCAGTTTGTGATTGGACCAAATGTATTGACGTGGCTTGTTGACTGGACTGCTGACTCAGCAGCCTTGCCACGTGGCGGCCTATGATTTGCTGGTCAACTGCTGAGTCAGCGATGACTCAGCGCTGACTGTGGCTGCGCGTGGGGAGGCGGAACGGTGCACGGGTGACGCGTGCAGCGCGTGCGGCGGCGTACGGTGGCCGTTGGAGGTGTGTCCGCCGGGATCTGGATCGTCTGTGCTAGACGATTGGGATGGTGGTGGTGATTTACGGCGTGGATCGCTGGAAAAGCCGCCGGAGTGTGATTTGTGCAGCGGCGGCGCGTGGGGGATTCCGGCGGCGCGTGTGCCTTCAGTTGAGGTGGTTTAGTGGTGGGACCAGCGGCGTTGGCTTCGTCTTGGCCTGGCGGACCCACTGGATGGGGAGGTGAGATGCAGAGATCTCTGTAAGGGCCTGTTTGGTTGAGTTTTCAGATTCTGGGAAGGTTCAAGGCCCTGTTTGGTTCAGACAGTTTTTCTGGGCTTTCTGGGTGTGTTTCGAAGCTGGTTTTTTTAGGGGGACTGGGTAATGAGGTGTTGATGGTGGGTTTTTGAGTGGTGGAGACAATGGTGTTGTGGTGGTGGTGATGTGGTTGTGCTTGGTGAGGTTTGTTGATCAAATAAACCAAACAAACCTTGGGGGAAGAAACCAGCCAAACAGGGCCTTGAGGAGATGAGAGGAAAGTATGCGCAGCTCTCTCCTCTCCTTCTTTGTCTGCCGAAATGATGAAGCAAATCGTTTGCTTTTATAAGCAAAACCTACATGGGCTCCGATCCCATGTAGGTGAGACACCGGTTGATCGGTGCAATTCTGATCTTGATCTTCCGATTGTTCCGGAACTTCGATTGTTATATATTTTTGAACCGACCGTCCGATCTTTCTGATTCAAGAAGTTACGGACTCGTAATGTCGTCCTCTTTATATCCGTACGGTTGGATCAGAGATCTTGAGCCCGGATATTGACGTGTATGTCATTGTCGATGTTGATCGAGCCGTAAAAACTTGAATCGAACACTGTTTCTTCTCCGATTGTCCGATTGGACTGATTCAAGTCACAGAATCTCTGTTTTTCTCTGTATTTCAGTCAATCATGTCCAGTCGGACTTCTGGTGTCTCCGGATTGATGATCGTGTCCTTTTTTCTCGATTTCGGTGCGCCGAAGCTTCGATCGGAGACCGATTCTTCGTCGGTTATCAGAATTTGATGATTTTGAAGTTCCGTGGCCCGGTGTTGATTCATGTTCAGCTTTGATGTAATCGGATTCAACTTTTGGTTGTCCCGGACTTGATTCCGGTCTTGAATTTGTACTGAACTTCGATTCTGGCTGAAAACGTCGTCGGACGATCCTGGGTTCTGGGACTCCTGATTGATGAGCTGTGGGCTCTGTATTGACTTTGATTTGACATCTGGGATCCCTGTTTGGATTCTGGAGCTCTTACCTCGATTAGAGTGCCTGGTGGGCCCCCTGTAATAATTATTTTCTCTCTTTTTTTTTTGGTGGGTCAAAATGGGGTGTCTACAGCTGCCCCTCTTTGTCATGTTTTGCGAAGCAAATCGTGACAAAGAAATAAGACGACCCATTTTGACCCTTTTCTTTTAGGTAATAAGAAAAAGTAAAAGGATGTGCCAAAGTAGGCAAGCGAGTATGAGATGCCATCGTAGGCAAGTGAATGCGGAATGCCATCGTAGGCAAGTGAGTATGAGGTGCCAATGTAGGCAAGTGCGTATGAGGTGCCATCGTAGGCAAGTGGGTGGGAAATGCCATCGTAGGCAAGTGAGTAGAAGTGCCAACGTAGGCAAGTGAGTATGAAATGCCATCGTAGGCAAGTGAATATGAGATGCCATCGTAGGCAAGTGAGTGTGAGATGCCATCGTAGGCAAGTGATTGGTATGCCAAAGTAGGCAGTTGGGGATTGGGAGTATTGCCAGAGTGGGCAAACAGCTCCGCTGGGGATTGAGAGTATTACTAGAATGGGTGAACGACTCTGTTGGGATTCGTGTGAGAATCGAGTAGAAGAGGGATGGTGTAGTCGAGAAGTGCATAACTGCGTAATCTCGATCTTTAACCAAGATGTAGTAAAGTGAGGGTATGGTCGAGCTCTTAAAGCTGCCTACGTATCTCCTGTCGGGAGAATCAGACCGTGCGTAGTTCGTGACGAACTTAGAATTTGAGTGTTTTGCCATTTTGAAGCAAAATGAGGGATGCCACGTTGGGCGAGAGAGGGGGAACACCACGTTTGGTGAACAGAAGTTTGCCGTTTTGAAGCAAACGAGAAATGCCACGTTGGGCGAGATAGGGAACACCACGTTCGGTGAACAAAAATTTGCCGTTTTGAAGCAAATGTGAGAGATGCCACGTTGGGCGAGATAGGGAACACCACGTTCGGTGAACAAAAATTTGCCGTTTTGAAGCAAATGTGAGAGATGCCACGTTGGGCGAGATAGGGAACACCACGTTCGGTGAACAAAAATTTGCCGTTTTGAAGCAAATGTGAGAGATGCCACGTTGGGCGAGATAGGGAACACCACGTTCGGTGAACAAAAATTTGCCGTTTTGAAGCAAATGTGAGAGATGCCACGTTGGGCGAGATTGCTGTGGGATAGGGGAGCAAAATGCCACGTGGGGTGTGATTGCTGTGAATGTTTGAGAGCAAAGTGCCACGTGGGGCGTGATTGCTGTGAATGTTTGAGTGGCAAAATGCGATTCGCGTGATTGCCTTGAATATAAGAGACGTGAATAGCAAAGTCCGATACGGGTAATTGCCGTGGAGATAAGGTCCAACAGAATGCGATACGCGTGACTGCTGGGAGTATGAGAGAGCAAAATGCCATGTGAGGCGTGATTGCTGTGGATGAGATAACGAAATGCCACGTGGGGCGTGATCGCTGTGAAGTAAGAGAGCAAAATGCCGCGTTGGGGCGTGATTGCTGTGTGTGAGATAGCGAAATGCCACGTGAGGCGTGATCGCTGTGAAATAAGAGGATAGCAAAATGCGATGCGCGTGATTGCTATAGAGTGCGGGAGGGTAAGAGAGATACCTGACACTTGATGCCAATATAAGTTGGATGCCGTTTGAAGGACTTATACCTGATGGTAGGTGATATGAACAGAATGCCACTTGACGGACTCACTCCTGATTCTGATGATTGACAGACGATGATGTGAATAGGATGCCCCTTGACGGACTCACTCCTGTGCTGAAGATGTAAACGGAATGCCACTTGACGGACTCATTCCCAATAGTGAGATTTGTGAACAGGATGCCCCTTGACGGACTCACTCCTGTGCTGAAGCTGTAGACGGGACGCCACTTGACGGACTCATTCCCAATAGTAAGATTTGCGAATAGGATGCCCCTTGACGGACTCACTCCTGTGCTGAAGCTGTAGACGGGACGCCACTTGACGGACTCATTCCCAATTGTGAATAGGATGCCCCTTGACGGACTCACTCCTGAGCTTGAGATGTGATTGGGACGCCACTTGACGGACTCATTCCCAATAGTGAGATTTGTGAACAGGATGCCCCTTGACGGACTCACTCCTGTGCTGAAGATGTAAACGGAATGCCACTTGACGGACTCATTCCCAATAGTAAGATTTGTGAACAGGATGCCCCTTGACGGACTCACTCCTGTGCTGAAGCTGTCGACGGGACGCCACTTGACGGACTCATTCCCAATAGTAAGATTTGTGAACAGGATGCCCCTTGACGGACTCACTCCTGTGCTGAAGCTGTCGACGGGACGCCACTTGACGGACTCATTCCCAATAGTAAGATTTGTGAACAGGATACCTCTTGACGGACTCACTCCTGAGCTTGAGATGTGAATTGGATGCCATTTGAAGGACTTACTCCTGATTTTGATATGGATTCTGATGCCGAGTAGTGAATAGGATGCCGCTGGAGGGTCTTATACCTGGTGCTTGTGATGGAATAGGACGCCGTTTTGAAGGTCTCACTCCTAATTCTGATGATGGATTTTGATGCCGAGTAGTGAATAGGATGCCGCTGGAGGGTCTCATACCTGATTCCTGATTTGAGCATGAACGGTTAGACCTGAGCGAGAGATAGATTTCTTGACAATCTACCGAGGAGAAGATCGATTTGATATGTGGATCCGAGCAGGTGGATCAGTGTAAAGTTGGTGAGTCTGAGCAAAGGTTGATATCATGGCTCAATTGGTGGTGATGCTTTTGAAAGTTGGGCCAGTGGCTGGGCTTTGGAAGTATGTTGGGCCAGTGGTTAGGCTTTTGGAATTTGGGCTTGTGAAGTTGGGCCAGTGGTTGGGCTTTTGGAAGTTGAGAGTAGTGTCGGAACCAGTTATCCCTGCTATAGAAAGTATGCATTGTCTGCTATGCTGAAAGATATGAATGGATTTTGAAAGTCATGTCATGCTAAGTAAGCGTATTTACAAGAGTATGATGCATGAATCTATCATCTGTGAAAGAATGCTCATGAGTTAATGGATATTGACTGTCTTATCGCGTGTTAAGCACTAGAAGACAAAGTATTTGACTGTATAGGCTCAGTGCCCCAGTGATTGTCCTTCAGAAGGACTCAGTTTTTTAGTATTTGATTTCTCTCGAGCTCTCTTTCTCTCTGAAACCATTTTTACCTTCGGCGCCCTCACGGGTTTTCACCGAATCCGGTTATGTGATTATTGCACTTCAGTACATCCTGTGATTTGAAAGTATGTGGCACTCCCGTCGTTTGGAATGATGCAAGTATGTGATTTAGTGAACCCAACAAGGCCTGTGTCAATCAAAGTGGACTTTACTGGGTTGTAACGTAGGCCAGGGTCATGGGTTGAGAAATGAAAGGATCGCATGAAGGCTCAAAGTTTGTTTTGAAAAGTCGGTTGAGATTCCTGAGATCACCTTATGCCTTGCGTCTATCCTTCTTTTGATTTTTCTTTTTCTTTTTTTTTTTTTTTTTTTTTTTTTTTTTTTCTTCATCCCAATCTAGTGTGGGGTATGTCATTGCTGAGTAAAGTATGTACTGGGGAGAATTGCCCCAGTTTGAAGTATGTATCCAAGTCGGATCGTATCTTTTGTGGAAGTGCTCCAGCTTTACATTGAGTTCTTTTTTTGTTTGCTTTCTCTTTCTTTTTTTCTTTTTGTTGGCTTTGCCCCAGTTTAGGGGGTGATCCTCAGGGGTTTAAGTTTGAAAAGAAATCATCGTATGGCTCAAGTGGGCTAACGAGGGAAAGTAGTGTATAGATAGCTGAAATGATTGCCTCTAATCATTTTGACACAAGTCGAGTCGGGCTCAGAGATCACATATATGCATCATTGAAGTTAGAGATCCTGAGAATGAGTATTTACTTTCCTGGCCAGGATTGAGGGGCCTCATGTGGGCCAGCAGTGATCGTGATGACCTCTTTTGCTGAGATGTGGGGACGAAGACTGCCCCAGTCGATGTATGTCATGATCATGAGAATAGACTGAGGTGTCCTGGTCCCTACATGCCCGTCGTCTGTTTGCTCTGTCCTTATGTACTTGGATGACATTAAGCGGTTGTGAATATGCACTGAGTGCGCTTTTGTCATCTGATTCGGGTTGAGATAGTGAGCATTGTCAACGGATGAAATGGCCAATTTATGAACTTGAGTCTTTTCTCGGCATGACCTTGTGTTAATCGTACTTTCAGGTAGAATCGAACAAAGCTTTGTTACGTCCGAAAGTCTCGTACAATGTCTAATTCGTATTCAGCAAACAATAAGACAGTCATATCCAACATACTCGTGAGATTTAAGGAATGAGAGCAGATGACATTTATTGAATGACGCAAAGAATGAGTTTTGTTTTTGTTTTTTTTTTTTCATTTAAAAGTATGTACACTTATACAAAGCAGACAAAGCATAAATTCTATAGTATGGACAAACTGCCCCTGTGTGGCATATGATGAGAAGTAATGGCCAGAGCTTGTGGATGTATATGGGTAGAAGTATGCCTATTGGTTCAGCAGCTTGAGGGTTTGAACAATCACAAATGCACTGGTACTGCTCGGATTTGATCTCCTCGGTTTTGTCACCCGATCCTGCTCAGGTTTGACGCTTGAACATGTTTGGAGTCGGAATTCGGAGTTGTTTGGACTGGTTGTCCATTCAAAGTTTTTTTTCGATCCGTGGAGAAGTTGGTGATGCAGGGAGTAGGCTGAGCGTGTAGAGGCTTCCCATGCTGACCTCTGTCAGAAGTGTACCTTGCAGCGAAGGTTGGAAGAAGTATAGTTAGTAAGTCGCTTCAAAGGAAAGAAATGGGGATTCTTCTCCCAGTGACTCGTTAGAGATGGGAGAATAGTGCCCCAGTGTGATGTGTGTTCCCAAGGTATGAGGTGAATCTGGATAGCCTTTCGGCGTCACCAAATATCTTTGAAAAGTGGATTTGTCCTTTGGGAAGTTTTATTCTTGCTTTAAAAGGTGAGAACGAGTTGGGAAAAGTCTGGCAGCCTTCCGGCGCCGTTTTTTGAGTTTTTTTTTTGAAAAAGTGTATCCATCCTTGTTAAAATGTAAGGAGAGGACAAGTGAGAATGGGCATCCCTTCGGCGCCGTTTCGTATTTTGAAAGGTTTTGAATGCACACGTGTAAAAATGTGACTATGTGGAGAGGTTGACGCCTAATGCAGCCTTATTGTTTAAGCCAGGTTCCCGAACCTTCAAACCTCCAGTGCCGGAGCACCTTCTCAGGTTGGTGGTTCGAGCGGGAGAATTTCAGTGCTGGTACCGACGGTAACACCGCAACGGCCACGCCACCTACTCAACTCCCTATCTAATCTTAAGGGTGGTTCCTCGGAACCGGGTTATGAACATGCTCAATGTGTAGTGTGCGTGATAATGCTTGAGCAAAATAAAGTTGGCATTGGCCTTGCAATTTATTTTTTTGGCATTGGCCGCAAATCCTGTGCAAGCAAAATATTTACAAGACTGAAAAAGAAAGAAAAGAAATTAGTAAAAGAAAATGCCCCGTTAGTATGAAGATCGCCAAAGTAATGGCTTGAGTCCTCTTAAGTTAGTTCCCCAGCAGAGTCGCCAGCTGTCGCACCGCGACGGGAAAAAATAGGTTTTTTAAATATATATATAAGAGTGTGTGTTCTTTTTTAAAGAAAATGGAAAAAGAGGAATGTGGGGGAAGTATTTTTTTATTTTGAAAAATAGGCCAAGTAGATTTTTCAGAGTCGCCACCTAACTTTGTACGGGTGTTAGGATCCCGATAAAGATACGGAAATATATCTTTATATTTTTACAGTTTGGGAAAGTGGGCCTATGTTTTTGACAAGTAAACCAGAGATTTAGAAAGGGGTTCGGGGACTCGGTTATGTCGAGGGAAGGTATTAAGCACCCTCGAACATCCATGACGAAGCATGGTTGCCAAATTGGCGATTTTCATGATAACGGGGCATAAAGATAAAAGAATAAGAATTTACAAAAGAAAAAAGATGAAAAGTTATGGCCGCACCCTTTTGGGGTTGCATACGTATCTCGGGTTGAGAATCAGGCCAAACGTAGCTCTAACTTGTTATTTATTTTTTTTTTTGAAATTTTTGGTCACGTTTGACCGTGCTCGTGTGTTATAGTGTTTTTGAAAAGTCGGTGTAACCAGGACGTTGATCGCCGTAATCGAGTCCTACACTTTAACCTTGATTATGTGCCGGAAGTAAGGGTCGGTGCCCATTTGAATACTCGAACATTCGAGTCGTTAACGTTATTGAACAACGTAACTAATCGAAATGTTCGGTTTTGAAAAAGGTTGTCGGAAGTAAGGGTCGGTGCCCGTTTGAGTCTCGAACATTCAAGTCGTTAACGTTATTGAACAACGTAACTAATCGAAATGTTCGGTTTTAGAAAGGATTTGAATACCGGAAGTAGGGATCGGTGCCCGTTTTGAACCTTCATATTATCGGCGTTATTGAACAACGGGATAACTTGAAATGTTCATTTTGAAAGAAAGGTTTTTGAAAGTTACCGGAAGTAAGGGTCGGCGCCCGGTGAATGAGAGAATGTACCGGAAGTATGGGTCGGTGCCCAGTGAGTGAGGTTTGCCGGAAGTATGGGTCGGTGCCCAGTGAGTGAAAAGTGTGCCGGAAGTATGGGTCGGTGCCCAGTGAGTGAGAATATGAATTAGAGTGATGTTACCTGTGAAGAAGGGGGGGGGCTATTGAAGCCCAATCGGTGATTGTTGAGAAAGAAAACCGAGAACCGTAGCAGAAATAGCCCGATGAGACCAAAGTCGTACTTCGACGCGAAATCGACTTGAATGGACGTCATAGTTGGATCCAGAAGGGCCGAAAGAGTCAGAATAGCCATAAGGCGGGCCGGAATGGGTCCGGGCTGAGTTGAGCGGGACCCGCGGGGGTTAGAACTGGCCGGGAGAGCCTGAAATGGACTCATAGAATGCCAAACAGCCCTTTAAATTTAGATTCAGCCAATTCTGAGGTGACTGGTGCGTCCGGAACGGCCAAATTAGCTGGGAACAAGTGTCCGTTCGTTGAAATCTGGACCCGGAATGGAGAAAATTGGGAAAAACCAAAAGTGGGGCCCAAGTGCCACGTCAGCATGCCACGTGTCAGTCAAAGACACGTGGCGCCTTCTGATTGGCCGGTCAAAGCTGACTTGGCGCAGACTGGACGCGCTGACTGGGTAGACTATGGACACGTGGCAGCCTCTTACTGGTTGGCTGGTGCTGACGCGGCAGTGACATGGTAGACACGTGGAATTAACACGTGGCATGGGTTGCCACGTGGCAAGCTGTGATTGGTCAACGAACTCTGACGTGTAGGTGACGTGGCAGACATGTGGCATGACACGTGGCAATGCCACGTGGCAGGTGATGGCACGTGGCAGTCTGTGATTGGTCCATCAATGCTGACGTGGTGATGACATGGCGGATGACGTGGCATGACACGTGGTAGTGACACGCGGCAGGTGATGCCACGTGTCAGTTTGTGATTGGACCAAATGTATTGACGTGGCTTGTTGACTGGACTGCTGACTCAGCAGCCTTGCCACGTGGCGGCCTATGATTTGCTGGTCAACTGCTGAGTCAGCGATGACTCAGCGCTGACTGTGGCTGCGCGTGGGGAGGCGGAACGGTGCACGGGTGACGCGTGCAGCGCGTGCGGCGGCGTACGGTGGCCGTTGGAGGTGTGTCCGCCGGGATCTGGATCGTCTGTGCTAGACGATTGGGATGGTGGTGGTGATTTACGGCGTGGATCGCTGGAAAAGCCGCCGGAGTGTGATTTGTGCAGCGGCGGCGCGTGGGGGATTCCGGCGGCGCGTGTGCCTTCAGTTGAGGTGGTTTAGTGGTGGGACCAGCGGCGTTGGCTTCGTCTTGGCCTGGCGGACCCACTGGATGGGGAGGTGAGATGCAGAGATCTCTGTAAGGGCCTGTTTGGTTGAGTTTTCAGATTCTGGGAAGGTTCAAGGCCCTGTTTGGTTCAGACAGTTTTTCTGGGCTTTCTGGGTGTGTTTCGAAGCTGGTTTTTTTAGGGGGACTGGGTAATGAGGTGTTGATGGTGGGTTTTTGAGTGGTGGAGACAATGGTGTTGTGGTGGTGGTGATGTGGTTGTGCTTGGTGAGGTTTGTTGATCAAATAAACCAAACAAACCTTGGGGGAAGAAACCAGCCAAACAGGGCCTTGAGGAGATGAGAGGAAAGTATGCGCAGCTCTCTCCTCTCCTTCTTTGTCTGCCGAAATGATGAAGCAAATCGTTTGCTTTTATAAGCAAAACCTACATGGGCTCCGATCCCATGTAGGTGAGACACCGGTTGATCGGTGCAATTCTGATCTTGATCTTCCGATTGTTCCGGAACTTCGATTGTTATATATTTTTGAACCGACCGTCCGATCTTTCTGATTCAAGAAGTTACGGACTCGTAATGTCGTCCTCTTTATATCCGTACGGTTGGATCAGAGATCTTGAGCCCGGATATTGACGTGTATGTCATTGTCGATGTTGATCGAGCCGTAAAAACTTGAATCGAACACTGTTTCTTCTCCGATTGTCCGATTGGACTGATTCAAGTCACAGAATCTCTGTTTTTCTCTGTATTTCAGTCAATCATGTCCAGTCGGACTTCTGGTGTCTCCGGATTGATGATCGTGTCCTTTTTTCTCGATTTCGGTGCGCCGAAGCTTCGATCGGAGACCGATTCTTCGTCGGTTATCAGAATTTGATGATTTTGAAGTTCCGTGGCCCGGTGTTGATTCATGTTCAGCTTTGATGTAATCGGATTCAACTTTTGGTTGTCCCGGACTTGATTCCGGTCTTGAATTTGTACTGAACTTCGATTCTGGCTGAAAACGTCGTCGGACGATCCTGGGTTCTGGGACTCCTGATTGATGAGCTGTGGGCTCTGTATTGACTTTGATTTGACATCTGGGATCCCTGTTTGGATTCTGGAGCTCTTACCTCGATTAGAGTGCCTGGTGGGCCCCCTGTAATAATTATTTTCTCTCTTTTTTTTTTGGTGGGTCAAAATGGGGTGTCTACAGACGTCACAACAACAAATCCTCAATCACCACAGTTTCAAAGGGTTCTCTAATACAGACACCCAAATCAACTCGTGAGTCAAAACTCACCCAAACATGTGTCATAAGACACGCCACATCACATTATCATGCATGACAATGTAATGCAAAAGCAATAACATAAATACGGGTGTTATACCAATATCCATCGTTGTGGAGACGATAGATTTCTTCGCGAAGTTGGCATATTGTCTCATTCTGCCAACCAATCTGGTTGTTGTAGAAGTGTAGCCATGCTTCAGTGTATGCATGGCTCATCACTTGGCTGTCCCACCGGGCGTGCCAAAATGTTTGCTTGTAATTTGCGCGGGCGTGCCAGAGCCAATAGTGGTTCGAGTTGTGCAAACTAATTTTCTATGTCGCTTGAGTGAGTGATACTCAAGGTTTTATGATCTGACTTCTAACGGGTGATTGTGAGTGGCGAGTAGGAAAGTACCCTCACCTAAATCCTATGGCAGTTGTAGACACCCCGATTTTGACCGACCGTTGAATTTAGGAGAGCGTCACCTCCACGTCCGATGATGATAAGGACCGAAAAGATCCGAAGTATTCCAAGCTCTTCAGAAAGTTCTCCAAACGTATTAAAATTTCATAAAAAAAAAAAAGGAAATACCAGGTATTTAGGAGAATTCAGGTATAAAACATCACTTTTGGAAAAGATCTTCAAAAAATAAGTTTTTTTAAGAAAAATGAGAGAAGAAAAGACCTAAAAGGGGAAGTTTAGCAGAAGCCGGCACACGGCGGTTATGTGCGGCACTCACTGAGTGCCGTACGGCACTTATAGAATGCCGGAACGGCTCTCACTGAGTGTCGCCGACATTTTCTAACTGCCATTTGCTTTTAAAGTTCGTATTTTGTGGTACAATACGTATATGTATGCGGATAAAAACAAGAACTGATAAAGTAAGGTTGACAAAAATGCGGCAATCAATAATTTGGCGCGGCTCTCAGTAAGTGCCGCACGGCAGTCATGGAATGCCGCAGCAGCAGTCACGTAGTGCCGCAGCGGCATCCACTGACTGTCGCACAAGACTTTTGACTGCCGCCCTGTGCAGTAGTCTATCTATTTTCAGGAAGTACGTATTGTACCACCAAATGAGACATTTACACCTGTCTTTTACTCTGAATTCACTGAGAATACTTGGTAATTTTGTCTATAAAAGAGGGAGGATCTTCCTTGGGAGGATAGACAAGAGGTAGCTACCATTACACTAACACATTTTTTGAGAGAGAAAAGAGAGAGTTTTAAAAAATTAGAGAGAAGAGCTTGGAAGATCTTCAAAGGAGAGAAGCTTTGAGGATAGTTTGGAGGTGACCCTCTAATCTTAGTTGTGTTTTCTTTCTTTTGAGCCTCTAATCTTCAAGTCATTTAGTTTTTCTTGATTAAGCTTTAGAGTTTGTTAAGTAAACTTGGAAGTCTTTGCTTCTAATTCTTTGATCCTTCTTCTATTTTTCTTGTTTATGTTTTTTTTTTTTTCTTTTGAGATTCTTGGAGATCTTCAATATCTCTCTTGGAAGCTCTTGAGTTTGATGTTTTGAATCTCATGTAAGCTTATACTTCACATGGGAGTCAAAGTTTGATCATCACTTCATTTTATAAGCAAATAGATGGATCCAAGTCCATACTTATGACTTGGATCCTCTAGCTTGATGTTTTATGGAATCCTTTCTATATTCCCTTGAGACTCATGAGTATTAGTCATGTTTTGATCTCCAATGACCATTAAGTGGTAGGAGAAAGTAGTTTGAATCTAAGCCCATCTCCATGGTTTAGGTTCATTATCTTGAGATTTCATGGAGTCTATCCATACTTCATTTGAAATCTACAAACATAAAGGTCTTTTAGCCTCCAATGACCATCAAATGGTAGGAGAAAGTGGTTTAATTTAAGTCCAACTTCATGGTTTAAATAGTTGGGGTTAACAAATGAAAGTTGAGCTTGACAATGAAACAATGGGTTCATAAACCGGTTTTCATCTAGGGTTTTTAATTTGAAATCTAACTGTTGGAATTAAGTGAAACCAACGGGAAGGTGTCAATAACTCAAAGTTCTACCACTGTAATTTTTGTTTCAAGGAGATTTCTTGTTTAAAATGGTTTGGTCATGAGTTTTATGGAGTCACTACAATCTGCCCAGAACTTCAGCACAGCAACACTCTTTTGAAATAAGTAAATCAGAACCCTAACAAGGTATTTGTGGCCCAAAATAATTTTTCCAAGTAGATCAATGTGTTAGGAAGTCACCCTAAAAAGAACAAAGCATTTCTGATCTTTTTGCTATTTTTAGAAAATCGTGCAAGAACTCTGGACAGAAGGTTGTAGAATGCTGAGTGATGTCTGGATTTTATCCAATTCCCGGAGATCCGACCGTTGAAACTTTGATTTCTTTTTTGGGATACAAACTAGACACACAGAGGCATCTTGTATCCAAAATTCATCAAGATCAAACCATGAGAACCATGTTTTTTAATTTTTTTAAAGTTATGATCTGCTCTCAGCAATTTTTAGAATTCTGTAATAGTTTTCATCAATCTCATGAATAATGGCTTAGATGAAATTTTTATGAGTCAATGGTCAAACCATGTTTCAATAATGATTAGTTAAGCTTGAATTCAAAGTTTAAGTGATTTAAACCATTGAGTATTTCATAATTTATTCTTGTTCATGACATGTTCATCCGTATGGCTCGACATTTGTAATTAGGATTTATTCGCTTTAGATTTAATTGCGTTTGATAGACTTAAGCTAGAAATCTAGGATTGCTATCTCTAACTTCATATCTTGTATATCATGTGGACTAACCTTCCTTTTTGTAGCGCTGTTAAGGTATGGTTCCTAAGACTCCTTTTTAGTTTATTTTAATTTCTTGATTTTTATTGATCTTTCAACCTCGTGCGCGGCACATTAGAATTAGGATCTTGCCTTATGTGTATATGTGATTAGAGACCTTTTTTTAGGATTTTCTGTTGTTTGTATGCATTGCACGTTTCATATCGCTGCTGGATCCCAGGGTAAGTTCTCTTGTTCCCTATTGCATATCATATTGCATGCTACTTGAAATATGTGATTTTTGAATGATATTTTATCAATTGCGATTTTACACCCTTTAGACATGCTTTTGTAATGTATACTTATACATATGTATTAGTTGAGCGCACATTTAAATTAATAATTCGACTAAAAGGATGTTAAGTAAAGGCCTATCGCGAGATAGGATGAGAAGGGATGCTTTAGTCCGATGGGCTCCTTCCCTTCTCATTCCATAATCCCCGGACCTAGTTTAATCTTTGGTTTCGCAAAAGATCAGTTTCCTTTTGAAATGATTTCTTAATTTTTCCTTTTAATAATTAAGTGGCGACTCATTTGTTTTGAAATTGATTTTGAGAAAGTATTTTAAAATAAAAGCTGTGGGTAAGAAAATTGTGATATCCACAGCAGTATTGAAGCACACAAGCCATACAAGTGATGAACAAAAGAAATTAAATAAAATGGACTTTTATTTAATTAAAAAGAAAAGAAATTACAAGAATGTAATTAAAAGCTAAGAAAGCCTAGGAAAATAAAAAGGATGCTAAGAATGCATGTTTGAGTGCTTTGGGATGCTTTTGTCGAAGTGACGCGGAGTGCCTTTGCAGCTTGGCTAGCCTGCTGTATTTATAGCGGCCATGGAAGTCTTCTAGATAAGGTAGAAAATCTGATGAATATTAATTTGGTAAAATATACCAGTTTATTTCCATAAACTGCTCTTGACTTCCATATCTTCGAATATACATATATATATATATAGGTTGAATCTGGTCCACATTCAGTCTTGGTACGGTTGGCTTCCCCTCCAAGCAAGAGATAACTTCCATAATAAATTGATATTATCTCCAAAAGGGATAATATTTTGAATATTATCTTGCCATAACAGATAATATTTGACATTATCTTTTCCATAAGTGATATTCCTTCCTAAATTTGATAATGTAAATATTATCACATTGAGGGTTTATATGAATTGATTCTTGCCATAATTAGCCAAATCTGTATCAACTTCTGAACTGGAAGAATGGCTTGCCAATCAAGCAGTCCGATGAAACCATAGCTTAGGCTGTGTTGATGAATGATGAGTTGGTGGCTTGAACTGAAAATACCGTCTTTAAGTGGAAAACTTCCTGAGTTGACCATTCTGCTACACCAACCCCTTATTAATTGACATCGGGCTTGTGCAACTGGACTAGGCCATGAAGTAACTGGACTAGGCCATGAAGTGAGATCCCGAACACCCTGATGACTATGCATTAACCTAATCGGGCATGATTAACCAAAATTCCATGGCAACTTATCATGGTCGCCAATTCCTTGATAACTCTAAATCGGACAGAAGGTACATTCCTGCAGCCCGATTGAGACAACTTGATGGCCAGTGACACGACTTGAAATGTGTTCTCTGAAGAGTACGTCCAAGTGTAGACGGTCGCGTCGCGTTAAAACCGGTAAGACCGGGTCGAATCCCAAAGGACGGAAGATAAAGGCAGAAAACTCTAGATTGAATCCTAAAATGAAATAAAAGATGATTTCTTTGAGATGGGGGTTGCTAACAGTTCTATAAAGTAAATAAAAGAAACAAAATTAAGTGAAGCAATAACTTAACTCAATCGAATTAAAAAAAACTGTGATATGAAATTAAATATGAAAAGAGTTGGGAGCATGTGAATCCACAAAGTACCAGCCACTACCATGATTTTAACAAAAACGAACAGCTGGGGTTTTATCCTTAGAGTATTCCTTATTTCGAAAATGATTAAGTTAAGCATTCTAGACACTAAGTATGTGAATTGCATACTTAGTGGTTCGATTACCTAGCTTATTTATGAAGGACTGAAATAAAAAGTTAATTAAAGCCATGAACAATAACTAACAAATTAAGTATGAAATATTCGATGTGTTTGTTATGAGTGTTCATTGAGTTAATTAATCAAAAGAACTCTTATTTCAAAGTCAGACTGCAATTTGAACTAGGAAGATCAATTTGGGCTTAGTTCTGAAACAAAAGTTACTGGAATACAAAAAGGAGTAAACCCAAGTCATAAACATACCAATCGATTGACATAATGTCAATCGATTGATATGAAATGGCTTTCAATCGATTGACAATTATATCAATCGATTGACTTGGAATCTATGTCAATCGATTGGATTCTGTATCCAATCGATTGACATTGACTCTTTCACAGAATCATGGCAGTGGGCTGGGAACAATGTTTCTTCACGTTTTTCCCAACCAGGATCTACTCAAACATGTTTAATCTAATAAAAACATAAATATTTTGAAGAGGATTATAACTAAGAGGCATGGATTAAACTTTAAAACAAGCAATTTCAAAAATTAAATTCAAATCAAACTGAGATATCTAACAAATACTAAAGCAACACAACAAAAACAAGAAATAGACCTGAACTCAAACTGAATTCGAGAATACAAAAACAATCCTCCAACTTGAGCTTTGTTTAATCTGCGAAATCTCTCAAAAATCCTACAAAACAATACAAAATGAGCTAACCCCTTATCCTCTTCACTCTCCTCTATATATAATGTCCAGTTTACGGGCTAAAAGGTGTCCAGGTTCACTCCATAACGGCTGGTCGTCGCCTGATTGCTGAAATCTTGCTCCATTAACACAGACTGTTTCCAGTTTAAGACAATCGATTGACACATATCTCAATCGATTGATAAAAAGTTCAATCGATTGGTAAAAACATCAATCGATTGATCATGAAATTATGTCAATCGATTGATATTATGTCAATCGATTGGTATCAAGACTTCATCAATTTGTTTCTTGAGTTATCCCTTTCAACTTGTTATTCATTTTAACTTCAGAACCTGCATTCAAAGAGCTAAACACAACAACATACCACGAAAAATACATCATTGTGTAAGGAAACGAATTAAAACACAAGTGCAGGTAACACTAGAGAAATGGGGTTAAATCCAGTCAGTTTTTACTCCTTATCGAGCTAATATTAAGCTAATATCAACTCTCATCAGCCAGCTTGATGGAGTAAATACAATGGAAGCCCGATATGAATTGCCAAACAAGGCCTAGGCCGGATTGAATTTGGTCAGCCCGATTACAGTGTTGCTCGATCAAATGATGATTAGCCCGATTGAGTAATGGTGCTAGCCCGATCAACTAGTGGTTAGTCCGATCAACTTTTAACCAATCAGTCATTAATTTTGCAATCGGCCTCATTATCAAAAATCCATCGGGCTGTCTAATGGATCAAATTACATGCACACCAACCAAACTGTCCGAGTAACATATGTTAATCAGCCCGATCCAAAGGTGATCAGTTCGATTAAATCAACCTGACCAACTTTGACCCAGTCACTTGGCCATTGATTTTGCAATCGGTCCCATGAGTCCGATTAAAAAGTTCCAATCGGCCTCTACCAATTTTGATTTTAAAAAATGTATTTTTTAGGTGCAAACACATGTCAAAGTGTTTTGCTTTTTTTGGTTGAGTTTTAATTTTATTAAATTACTATCCTTTTGTTTTGGTCCCTGTGTTAGTCGATTAAATGGGTCCAAAGGAGTTGAAGGGGTTAAGTTTTACAATTGAAGGCCTTTTGACCAAAGTAAAAAAAAAAAAAAAGAAGGGATGATGGGCTTTCAACCCACATAATCCAATTTGAAGGATTCATCACTAAAATTCTGAAGAATGAATTTCCAAGTAAAAGATTTGAATTTTGTGGGTCACTTCCTAGTTTTTTCTAAACTTACAATAATATTTAAAAAAAAAAAAAAAAAAATTAAACTTTGAGCATGGATGAAAACATAAAGGGACTCGTTTTTCCTTCCATTTTCATTTGCTTCAATAAATCCACAAATCCAACAAAGACTCATGGTTAGTTATAATCTTAAATTGCTCATCGATCATTAGGCTTGTCAATCAAGCCCTATGACCGAGTCCATTGTTGTCTGTGCTCGGCCCGAAGTAAGTATTATCCTCGCAAGCTCGAGCTTGACCCGTATCAAATCACACCCTTCACTCCCAAACTCAGCCCAAAATTACCACTGGCTTGGGCCATCCCCAATAATAGTAATTCTTTTTTCCCAACAATATTAACTCTTATTCTAATTTCACATTCCACCTCCAATTTCAACCATCTAAATAAGATAAGATATGTAAGAAGCATATTTATCATATTTACACCATTGTCAAATTAAAAAAGGACTGAAAATATGTATATATATTATCCATATGCTTCAAATTTGCCTGGAGTTCGCTCCCATAAATAAAACCATCCCTATCCCCTCACCTCAATCCCACAAGTCTGAAGCACAATCTCCAATCAAATAATATAGGAATTAAAAAAGAAAAACGAAAGAGGACCTCACTTCGTAGATCAAATAAGAAGAATATCCACTACGTTCAAACTAGGAAAACTCAATTGATTAATTAATTCTTTTGTTACCAGAAGTGAAAAGCTCAATTATTTATTTATTTATATTTTTGGATACTGAAAAGCTCTATTTCAAATCAACCGAAATAATAGTCTAAAATTAGGTCACAGTTAATACCAAAAAAAAAAGGAAATTCATTTAAGAAAGAGAGAAATAAGTGGAATTTAGGGTTAATTTTAAAAAATAATAGTAAAATAAAATGGGTTTTGGGCTAGTCATATCTGATATGTCCAGGAATATTCTGTAGCAGTCCAACCGCCACGTGGTCAGCTGATAGCCCGGGTAATCCGGGTCGGGAGCGTAGAGCTCACACTCCCGAGGTGTCCAGTTGTTACCGGCTGGGATACTCGGCAGCACGGATACGAGGCGTGGTGAGTCCCCAGGAGACGCGGCATGGATCATGCTTCTCACCGTTTCCCTACACGGTCGTGACTCTATCAGGGAAGAATCAATGGTTTCCTAAACCACTTAGGAAACTCTCCTAACATTGCAAAAATCTACTATGATTAGATTGGGCTTCCTAATCTAATAAACTTGCCATTTAAGGGTGGACTCTTATATCTATAAAAGAGCCCACCTATCCTCCCTAGAGGGATCCGGATATCAATCCTCTAAGCATACAAGCACATATTAGAGAACTCACCACCATACACGCATATACCCGGCCGGTATTACTAGGAGTGCTGCCCATTTTGTCAGCCCACCAGGCCCGCCGCTGATCTGCTAGTGAGAAGCGCATCGACGCACCCGTGGACGTAGGTCACCTCATTAACGGGACTGAACCACATACAAATCTTCTTTGGCTTTATCTTCTGTCCAAATTACTCTTACCAATTTTCGGCATCATCAGTTTGGCGCCGTCTGTGGGAAACGATACAGTTCTCTCATCAACAAAAATCCTTAACTGGTCGACATGCCGCCAAAGAAATGTAAGAAAACCGCCGATTCAACCGGTCAGGAGGACCTACAGATCGAGCCGCGGGCAACCTCCATGACCACCGAACAGGTCACGGCGGCGCTGGAACAGCTCTTGGAGGGCCAGCTCCGGACACAACAGCAAATAGAGGCGCTTATGGCCCAGCACGAAAAGGTGGTCGGGGACCATGAGAAAGGCCCTTCGTCAGAGAAGCGGCCTGAAAAGAGCGTTCCCAGCCAAGGGCCCGCTCGGACACGCGGAAAAACCCGATCCGCTCCAGTGTCCCAACCAGATCAAGAACGTCATGCGGAGGGAGAACGTAGCCAGGCTACCAAGCGCTCGCAGAGAGTTCCTTGGTACATTCCTCGCCGATCGCGCCGAGTGGAGGACGCCAGGATCCTCATTGAACGGCGGCGAGCTGCAAGGGGAGAAGCGTTCGGACGAAGAGCCCGGGAGTCGGTCGATGATCCACCCGTCCTAAGGCGGGGGGATCTTAGGCACAGGCTATCCCGAACCCACAGCCGAGTGCTATCCCCGAGGTCAACGCGCTTTGAGGATGAGGCCTCATCGTCCGACCCCACCTACCACTCAGACACAGAGAGAAGGACCGGGCGCACTGACGTCAAAGCCCAGGTCGAGGAGCTGCAGCAGCAGATTGAGAGGCTGAACCGCAAGTCCCGTCACGACCTCAGAAATACAGAAACAGAGTCGCCCTACACTACCCGGGTGACACAATTCCCAATTCCGCTGAAGTTCAAACCCCCTCACCTCAGCTCATATGACGGCACGGGGAGTCCTGTGGACCACATCCGCACCTATAAGGCGTAGATGGCACTGGTCGCTACGACAGACGAGCTGCTGTGCTTGGCCTTCCCCAGTACTCTCAAGGGATCAGCCGCACAGTGGTTCCATGCCCTGAAGCCCCGGACGGTTGACAACTTCAAAGCCCTCGGCAAACTCTTCATCAGCCAGTTTGTTGGGATGCTAGACCGATCGGAACCAGACACCCAGCTGCTGGCTGTCAAGCAGCAAAAGGGGGAATCTTTAAGGGAATATATGGACCGTTTCAACCAGCAGAGGCTCCAGATCCGCAACCTCAACGAGACGGCCGTAATCATGGCCTTCTGTTCAGGAGTTCAACACACCAAGGTGGCCACGTCTTTCCATCGCAACCGATCGGCCACCCTGGTGGAACTCTCGGAAAGAGTTGGAAAGTATATAGACACCGAAGAGTTTCTGAAGGCAAAACGCGCCAGCTAGGCGGGAGATGAATCCCCAAAATCCAAGCGCAAGCGCGAGGGATTCGAGAAGGGTCCGGGAAAAAAGCCGAAGCAAGATCAGAGAGGTGCTAGGGGCCAGCCCCCAACGGCTTTTACACCCCTTTCCCGACCTATACATGAGGTGATGGCCGCTGCAAAGGCACAGAGGCTGCTTCCGCAGCCAGCTAAACTCAGAGCCCCATCCGGCAAGAGAAACCGGGAGAAGTTTTGCCGTTATCACAGGGATCACGGCCACGAAACGGAGGATTGCTTCAAATTGAAGATAGCAATCGAGAAGCTGATCGAGCAGGGACATCTTTCCGAGTTTGTCAACACGGACAGACGACCCCGGCAGGACGCCCAAGCTCCCGGTCAGCCCCCTCCACCACTCGGCCACATTAACGTGATATCCGGAGGAACATCTGGCGGAGGTGATTCTCAGTCGGCACGGAAAAGGCATGCTCGAGCATCCCGAGCGGATATATGGCAGGTCCAATCCACCGGCTCCTCACCAATTGACATTCCGACGTTCTCGTCCGACGATGTACAGGGCCTCCACTGCCCCCATGATGACCCGCTAGTAGTGACGCTTTCTATAGCTAACTATATGGTCCAGAGGGTACTGGTCGATACAGGTAGCTCGTCCGACATAATGTTTACAACGGCATTCGACCAACTCGGGATCGCCCGGGATCGGCTCCGGCCGGTGGCTACTCCCCTGGTCGGGTTCAACGGCTCCAGCACTCAACCGCTTGGCACGATCGAGCTCCCAGTTCTCCTAGGGACCTACCCCCAGCAGGTTTCCGTGCTGACTAATTTTGTAATAGTGGAGGCCCCCTCGGCCTACAATGTCATCCTCGGAAGGCCGACCCTCAACAGGGCCCGAGCAGTTGTCTCCATATACAGCTTGACCATGAAATTCCCGACTCCCCAGGGACCTGGATGCTTGCGAGGGGACCAGACCACGGCTCGGAGTTGTTATGTTAGCTCTTTGCGCCTGGGGGCAATCACCGAGACGCTGAACATCCAAGAAATGGACCCCCGGGACCAGAGGGACGTGATAGGACCTATGGAGGAGTTGGAGCAAGTCATGCTGGATCCGGAACACCCAGGCCGCACGGTCAACATAGGCGCACTACTGGAGCCTGCCTTGAAGGAAAAATTGACCCAGTTCTTGAGACAAAACCAGGACATTTTTGCTTGGAGTCATGAGGACATGCCCGTGATTGATCCCCGGGTGATGTCCCATCGTCTCAACGTCAGTCCGGACTGCCGCCCAGTGAAACAGAAACGAAGGGGCATGGCCCCCGAGAGGCAGACGGCAATAAGTGAAGAGGTCGAGAAGCTCCTAAAGGCGAACTCTATCCGGGAGGTCTACTACCCCGATTGATTGGCTAATGTTGTCCTGGTCAAAAAGAGCAATGGAAAGTGGAGAATGTGCGTAGACTTCACCGACCTCAACAAAGCCTGTCCCAAGGACTGTTATCTGCTGCCCAGGATAGACCTCCTCGTCGATTCAACAGCGGGCCTCTCACTCCTCTCATTCATGGACGCCTACTCGGGGTATAATCAGATCAGCATGTACCCCGGGGACGAAGAGAAGACTGCGTTCATCATCGACCAAGGCACGTACTGTTACAGAGTCATGCCCTTCGGCCTTAAGAACGCCGGGGCTACATATCAGCACCTGTTCAATTTCATGTTCAAAGACCTCATCGGAAAGTCCATGGAAGTGTACGTGGACGATCTCCTGGTCAAGAGCCGGGATGAGCCCGACCACCTTGAACATCTGGCCGGGGCCTTCAGCATTTTGAGAAACTTCAAGATGAGGCTGAACCCGACCAAATGCACCTTTGGTGTTTCGTCCGGCAAGTTCCTCGGACATCTAGTTAGCAGGCAGGGAATTGAAGCAAACCCCGATAAAATCCAAGCTATCATCAACATGCGGTCACCTAAATCAATAAAAGAAGTTCAAAGCTTAGCCGGACGGGTGGCCGCACTGAATAGATTTGTGTCCAGAGCAATCGATCGGTGCCTGCCGTTTTTCAAAATCCTCCGCAAAGCTTTTCAGTGGTCAGAAGAGTGCGAGAAGGCATTCCAGGAACTAAAGAAGTATCTGGCCTCTCCTCCTCTGCTGTCAACACCTGCATCCGGAGAGGAACTGTTCCTGTACCTGGCGGTGTCACCATCGGTGGTTAGCTCGGCACTTATCCGGTAAGAGCACGGGATACAATTCCCAGTGTACTATACTAGCCGGGCGTTGCAAGGCGCGGAAAGCCGATATTCCCGCGTCGAGAAGTTGGCCTTCGCCCTCATCACCTCAGTCCGAAGGCTCCGCCCGTACTTCCAGGCCCATGCCATTATAGTGCTGACCGATCAGCCCCTCCGAAAAATTCTCTCCCGGCCAGACACATCCGGAAGGCTCGTCAAGTGGTCTTTAGAACTAGAAGAGTTTGAAGTAACTTACCAACCTCGGACGGCCATCAAGGGACAAGCCGTCGCAGATTTTCTGGTCGAATTTACGTATCCAGAAGACCAGGGCAAAGAACCCGAGCCCCCGGTCTTACCGCCCGAATTGTACTCTGGCATCCCAACTTGGATACTGCATGTCGACGGCTCTTCTAACCAACAAGGTAGTGGGGTCGGGATCATCCTGACTACCCCCGATGGCATTCAGCTTGAATATGCGCTGAGGTTTGGGTTTCGTGCCTCCAATAACGAGGCCGAGTATGAAGCCCTCTTAGTCGGGTTGCAGTTAGCCGTCTCAATGAGTGCGCAACAAGTCCAGGGCTACAGCGACTCCCAGCTCGTAGTCAATCAGGTAAACCAAGAATATGAAGTGCGGGAGGACAGCATGGTAGCCTACTTGGCCCACGTCCGGGCAATTTCCAATCAGCTCTGAGGATTCTCCATCAATCAGATACCTAGAGAAGAAAACACCCGAGCTGACCAGCTGGCTCGCCTCGCTTCGTCAGCTGAGTCAGACTTACCCAGAATAAGGATACAATTCTTACCCGAGCCAAGTGTGATCAACTCAGAGGGCATAGAGGTGGACCCGGTCACTCTGGGACCCAATTGGATGGAACCAATCGTGACATTCTTGACAATAGGAAGGCTGCCGGACGAAAAAGAGGAAGCAAGACGGGTCAAGTACCGGGCGGCACGATACCATATTCTCGACGGTGTCCTTTATAAGAGGGGGTTCACCATCCCATACCTCCGCTGTGTTCATCCTACACAAGTTCAAGCAATACTGTACAAAATTCATGAAGGCATGTGCGGGAACCACGTAGGAGGTCGGGCGCTCTCCAGAAAGGCCCTTCTACAAGGATACTATTGGCCAACCATGGCCCGAGATTCGCAGGAGTACGTTCGAAGGTGTGATAAGTGCCAGCGGTACTCTCCCATGATCAACCAGCAGGGAGAACTTCAGACCCCGGTCCGCAGTCCCTGGCCATTCGCCCAATGGGGAATTGACATCGTCGGTCCCTTACCAACAGGAAAAGGACAAGTTAAGTTTGCTGTGATAGCTGTTGACTACTTCACAAAATGGGCGGAGGCCGAGCCCCTTGCAACGATAACCGAGCAAAAAATGGAAAACTTTGTGGAAAGAAATATCCTCAGCAGGTTCGGTATTCCGCGAGTCTTGATCAGCGATAATGGAAGGCAATTTGACACACCCACCTTCAGACAGTTCTGCTTGGGCTATGGGATCCTAAATCATTACTCTTCTCCCGAGCATCCACAAGCTAATGCTCAGGCCGAGGTGACCAACCGCACAATCTTGTAGTCGATCAAGACAAGGCTTGAAAGTGCCAAAGGCCTGTGGGTCGAAGAGCTACCGACCCTCCTGTGGGCCTACCGCACTACACCCCGGGCGGCTACAGGCGAAACCCCATTTTCCTTAACTTATGGTTTTGAGGCAGTAGTCCCCATAGAGATCGGGCTGCCCACATACCGGGTGGCTGCCTTCAACGACCCAGACAATGAAGAAGCCCTCAGGACAGAACTAGACCTGGTGGAAGAAAAAAGAGACCAGGCCTATCTCAAGGTGGCAGCTTACAAGCAAAGGGTCTCGCGGTATTACAATAGTAAGGTGAAGCATCGTAGCTTTCAAGTCGGGGATCTCGTCCTTAAGGCAGTGAACCAGTCTACCCGAGTTCCAAGCCATGGGAAGTTGGGAGCAAACTGGGAAGGACCGTATATAGTGACTCGGGTCAACCGACCAGGAACCTACTGGCTACAGAGCATGAACGGGCACGATCTCAGTTATCCCTGGAACGTGCAACACCTCCACAAGTATTATCAATAGCGTCTGGCTACGGGAATCTAGTACTATAGGACAAGTTCTTTTTGTGTAGCCATGATTGGGCAACTATTACAGATTGTTATTTTTTAAATAAAATTGATAAAGTTTGCTTCGAGGATTTACCCCGGTTAGTACACCGTGCAAAGCATCAAAGACCTCGGGCCTAACCCCGGGGCACAAAAGACCTCGGGCCTAACCCCGAGACACAAAAGACCTCGGGCCTAACCCCGAGGCACAAAAGACCTCGGGCTCCGAACCCAGGCATTAAAAAGACCTCGGGCTCCGAACCCAGGCAGTAAAGGACCCTGCAACCACCCATGTTCCAGGTCGGTTTCCTATGGTCGCCCCTCTGCACGCCCCCGCCTTCGGATGACGGTCGGGAAAAAGGGGAATAATAGACCTAAACAGGGAATTAACTAAAGCTTCGCCTAGGTCCAGCCGACGATGGGGCCAAGCCCCTAGGCGACCGACGATGGCGAGCTTCAAAGGACCCTGCAACCACCCATGTTCCAGGTTGGTTTCCTACGGCCACTTACTCCCGTACTCCCATACTCCCGCCTTAGCAAAATGCTTGGGGGGCAGGGGAATAAGGGAATGTTGAGGCCAAAATAGGGAATCACACCGTTCGACTAGGTGTTCTGTTGGTTACGGTCCTAAAACATTTGCTAAGCAGGTGTTAGGTCGGCCAAAACCATACAGATACTAGCAAGTGTTAAAGCACAGTACAGAAAAACAACAGAATTAATGGAAGGATGACCTCAAGGGCCTTTTCATTAAGTTAAAGAAAATGTACAAAGCCTGGGGGGCAGTTGTAGTAGCCTCCCCAGAGTAAAGCAAATAACTACTACAACAAGAAAAAGAAACGAAGACCTGAGACTTCAGTCTTCTACGTTGACCACGTTGTCGGTGTCCCCAGCCCCTTCCTCAGGGACGGGCTCGGCGGCTTCAGTCACAGCCACAGGATTTTCTTCAACTATAGCGGCAGGATCTTCACCGGCCGCGATGGCAACGTCCCCGGCAACTGCAGCACTGACGTCCCAGTAGTCCGAGTCGATCCCCTCATAGGCCGAAAGAGCCCACTCGGGGTGATCCCGAACCAGCCGTCGTTTCAAGTCTTCATAGCCTTGGAAGAAGCCGTCGTCAAACGCATCTTCCAAAGCCCCTGCCGAAGGTGCCTCAGCAGCAACCTTCGCCCGAGCTTCAGCTGCCGCCGTGAGGGCCCGGGCAGTTTCCAAGTCAGCCAAGGCAGCTGCCAGGTCTGCCTGAGCCGTACCCAAACTCAGGGCCAGCGACTTGGTTTTGCTCATCTCGGCGGCGAGGGCGGCCTTGCCGACCCGAGATTCTTCCCGCTCCTTCGCGAGGGCGGCCTCAGCAGCACTGGCCCTCCCGGCCAGAGAGGTTAGGAGGGACTCGGATTCGGCGGCCATACAGCCAACCTGCAACAAGGGGAAATGGATTGTTCAATCAAACGGGGCAAGCAAAAGAAAACGGATCACTGATTATAAGAGAGAGAACGCTCACCAGATGGAAAAGGTTATATAGCCACCCCGAGAAATCTTCGGGGGACAGGCCGGCACATGTTTCCACCTGGCTCGGGATAAGGGCAGACTTCACCCTCTCCCGGACCTCACCATGATCGCCCATGGGTACACCGGACGGAACGCCAGCCCGGATGGTGGGCTCCTGCACAGTGAACACCCAAGGAGTTGATGTCCCCACGGGATCTGGACGATTGGTTGTCCCATGGCGAAGGCGCCTTAGGGGGCGCTCACCGAGCGGGGCCTCGGCAGCTGGCCTCTACCCTTCAGCGACCGCCACCCGAGCGGCAGCTTGTCTTTCCCTCAGCTGCTCCAAATTTTATTTGGGGGCCATTTCTGTAAAAAGGAGATCGGACGGTTAGTAGTGTCAAAAAAAAAAATTTTTGAGGCAGTAGTAAGTAAGCCAACCTGGACGCTCACCAGGGATAATCGGTGAAAAACTGGGGGCTGGAACGGGCTCCTCGGGGGAATAGGTCTCGACGAAATCTCCCGTTTGAGACAATACGTTCCAAACACTGGTGGGCAGCTCCGCTAAGCCCAAAATCCTGGCCTGGCACGACTCCGGGATCTTGGGAGGTTCTGTTGAGCCAACTGTGGACAAAGGGACGAAATCAAGAAGTAAGCTGGTGCGCCCAAAGAATCAAAGAAAAAACAACGGACAGAGAAGGATGGGCGGCCTTACCCCTCAACTCCCCTGCCCAGGAAGTCCTCAGCTGGGTCCCCGGCGCCCTGTTGCAGAGGCGAAGGGTGGACACCTGGAAAAACTTGCTTTTCCACCCCTTGTTGTTGCTGGGGCACTTGTCAATGACTTTCCTACCCGGCCGGGCCGAAAAGGAGAAAAACCCCGCTTCCCGGTGTACAGGAAATGGTCGGTAATCCCATAGAAATTCCCGGAGGGTAATCTCGTACCTAAATGCCTGGGGCCACAGGGATATGCACCCCATCAAGAATCTCTACCCGTTGGGAGCCAGCTGTCCGGGAGCGATCCCGAGATAAATTAGGACATCCCGGGCAACGTCGTGAAGTGGCAGGCGGAGGCCCGCCATCATAGCATCCTCAAATAAGGTGACAAACCCTCGCTGGTATAGGTGCGCGCCGCCGGAGTTTACGGCTAGGGCGCAACCACCAGGAAGGGATTATCTCTCCCTGATCCGAAGAAGGTCGGGGGAGCGCAGGGCAGAAAAGGTAGACTCGCAGGCAATTACCACTTGGGGATCAGCCTCCCCGGGCGTCTCGTCACCCGAGCCCCTCGAAACGGAGGCAACGGGGGCCTCTTGGGTGGACTCGCTATCGGATATGCGGACGGGAACTCTGCCGTCGCTTTGGCGATCAGACGAGAGCGTAAGGGAGGGGCCTAAACTAGTGTCAGGTTCGCCCGATCGAAGCATCTCACTTTCCGATCGGGAGGCAGAGTTAAAACCAGAGTGTTCCATCTCTAACCACTCCGCAACAAGGTCAGAGAACAAACTGCGGTCTAAGAACGGGTCAGCGACCCCAAGCCTAGTGTACAGGGGGGAAGTGTCACTAACCTGAACGGAAAAGAATAGATGCTCCTTAGCACCCGGAAACACTCTCCCAAGACAGCCCAAGGAAAGTCCGTCCGGTCCAATTGAACTAGGGTTTCGCCCGATTTAAAGAAGAAACAAAACCTGGGGAAGAAGAAATCCCACTCCCGCCTGAACCCTACCGGACTCGCTCCCTCCAACCTCGGCCCGGCGAAAAGAGAAGTGGGGAAGAAGAAGAAGTCAGAGGAAATTGCCAAAGTTAAAAACGCGCAAAGGCTCAGGAATCTCGGGGATGCTCGTATCGGCAGAGGAAGTGGG